>CM065301.1:69784068-71192568 GCA_032871835.1 Dipteronia dyeriana | reverse complement strand
AATTTTCGAAAGGATAGCATCTAGCTTGGGATTTTCAAAAGAAGGCATATGATAATAAGAACATATGGAAGCAGAGCATGATAATAAGAACATGCAAATAGAATTCTCGGGACCATCAAATCCCGAATGGACGGAGAAGCTCGTAGGAGCATGACAGCCGAGCAGGGTCAAAATGACCTTCGCAAAAAGGCAAACCCGATACACCAGACTCTGGAAAAATGCTCGGGACGCTATCGGAAGAAATTCCGATGAAATGCGTAGCTGTGTTGAAGTAAAAAAAAATTTTAAAAAAGAGAGCTCAACGATTAGGCAAACCCTTGCGCATGAAAACTGTGGAGACGTCCTTGGTATTGCGTAAGGACTCGAACGTATGATCATGGTGAGCCTTGATGTAATGTTCGGGTAGCAACCGGGTATGAAACACAAGTGTAAACTTGCCTGTTTCAAGATGACTCGGTTAATAATAAAGAGTCAGTTTAATAAGATACTTGGCAATTGAAGTCATTCGGGTAACAACCAGTTTAATAAGATACTCGGTTAAGTTACCCGAACATCGAAGAAGCCAGTTTAATAAGATACTTGGCAATTGAAGTCATTCAGGTAACAACCGGATTAATAAGACACTCGGTTAAGTTACCCGAACCTCGAAGAAGCCAGTTTAAGAAGACACTTGGAAATTGAAGTCATTCGGGTAATAACCGGTTTAATAAGATACTCGGTTAAGTTACCCGAACATTAGTCAGTTTAATACAGCACTCGGCAACAATCAGCAATAAACAGATCAAGACCATTCAATTCAAAATAAAATAAAATTTTATTGCTCCTAAAAGAATGGTTACAGATCAAAGAGTGGTTCTTTACAAGTAAAAAATAAATCAGAATTTTCTACAGTTCTACAAAATTAAGGTTGCAAGGATTTCGAGCCTTTGCCAATTCTCGGATCTGGCACCATCTCGTACTCACGAAGCAGGCTCTCATTAGACGGCGAAGCGATATTGTCGACAATATCATCCCTCCACTGGCTGTAATCTTCACCCGGGACTGGCCTGACATCTGGGACTACACCCTCAACCGACTCTTGACTTGCATAAAAGGTCGAGAGAGAATGCTCGGATAGAATCTCTAAATGCATGGGATGAGGCTCTTCGCCTTGACTACGACAGTAGGCTCTCCATTCCTTCATCTGAATCCGAAGATATTCCAAGGACCGGTCCACGTGATGTTTGATTGACAGCTCTCAATTAGCTCGGGCCTTCTCAGTCACCCTATTCTTAACTTTGAAGAACTCACCGGCCGAAACTAGCCCACGTTGAAATTTTCGAAGAAGTAGGGCATCGTAAGAAGGGGATCTTTTAAAACGATCCACCCATTGGACTTCAAGTTCCAACCTAGCCTCTCGGGATAGGGATTCAACTGTCAGCACTTGACGCTCCAGATCTTCGATTTTTTTGTCATACGCCGACTTCGACTGCTCCGCCTCCTGCAAGGTGTCGTATGTGAATTTTACCAAGCATACATGTCATCAACATGAAGGAGAAAATTGCCAGATGGATACCCAAATAGGCACTCAAGAAATATCCTACGAGGCATCATTAAAGAGAAGAAAACCCGATTAAGCCAGTAGCATGGCAAGACCTACTCGGGATCAACTAAATTACTCCAAATCAATTTAATCTACTCGGGCTTAAACGGCGATACTCGGGACCAACAAGTGTTACTCTTACTCGGGATAAATGTGACCCGAGTAAGAAACTTAGTGCTTAGTTTATACGGATTGAGTCATAAAATACACGAAGATAGCCATCAGGAAGGAATCCCAAAGAGAACAGAATACTGAGCTAGAAGAATCCTCAATCAGGAAACAACTTGATTTCGCTACAAAGACTACATTCTTATAAGGAAACAAGTCCAAATAAAACTACACTACTAGAATCTCACTCGATTTCCATAAGAGACTCCGAAACAGGAAAGAAGACAAATCAACCTCAAGCAAGTAACCGAATCACAATTAAATACAAAGATCCCGTATTACTTGTACAAAGCAGATTAGGGTTCTATAAACATATAAATAGACCCATAATCTCGTCCAGAAAAGATATAGGCAATATAGCATACATCAATCATAGCAAATACAGAGAGAAAAAAGAGAGATCGAGAGCTTGTAAACATCATATTTTCATAGTGGATTTTGGCTTGGTTGATCCTTCAACCACCCGTGGACGTTTCTCCGGTCATCGGAGTTTTACCACGTAAAACTTGTGTCTTCGTTACTCTTTCTGAATCTCTTTCTCTTTGAATTAATAGCCGAAATCCAATCCTTGTTGGTTTTTCTGATACAATCCAAAAATCGACGTCAACACAAGGCAACAAGCAACAAAGGCCCAAGGGACACGAAGGTAAGGCACCCAACAGAACAGAATAGAACAGACAAAAGAGAAACAAAAACCAGAAAAGCTGAAAATAGCTATCAAACCCTCAACCAACAATACAGAGGAGACGACAATGGACAATGGACAAAGGAAAGAATACAAAGCAAACCTTAAAAAAACCAATCAAATGTCACCCCCCACACAGAGCAAACCGAAAGAAAACCAATCAAATGTCACCTCAAACCATTTTATCGCCGCTGTTAGATGAACCCATTTTGGTCGGTACTTGAGAATTAGGGTTTAGTTTTTTTTTTTTAAGATATGAGTGTAATTAATGGGTATACATATTATTTGATTCATTTTTAATCAAACTAATTTGTCATTATTGGTAAATTTCTATTAGGATATTTTATAATTAAATTTGTTATTAAAATACGGATGTGCTTATCATATTTATGGGTGTCAATATCGGTACCTTAATAATTTCCCTCCTTAAATTGTACATGTCAAAAGACATCGATGTGATTTGGTAGTTCAAATCGTTATATTTTATTATATTTATCAATTTTAGTCGTGGATAAACAAGATTGCCCTCCATTTTGTCTTTACTTCACTCCTCCAAAAATTTAAAAATCAACTAGCATGTAACTTAAAAATCATTGATATGTAAGTTGAAAGTCAATTTGTATGTAATTTAAACCTTAACTGACATATAACTTGTAAAATTAACACACATATAATTTGGAATCAATTGCCATGTAACCTAATTAAATGTCAAGTGAAGTAAAAATTAAGGGTAATTTTATCCGGAAATGGTTAAAAACAATAAAAACAATAAAATATAAATCAGTGACTAAAAACAATAAACCAGTAAATTTTTTGGCTCTTTATGAATTCACCCAATATATATATATATATATATATATATATATATATATATATATGCTAGACATTCCAATTTTTTTTCCAAATGGTGTGACACGTGAGATGTCAATATTTTATAAATCATGAGATTATGTGATGACTGAAAAAAACTTGGGTGCAACTGATGCATCGGTTCCACTTAACGGGTGACATGTGGTTATATATTAAAGTTTTTTTTTTCATTTTCTCTCTTCCTTTCGCCCTTTCCCTCTGAAACCGAATATTACTTCCTCTCTTCTTCCCCAAATCTTACTGCCTACTTGACGGTCAGTCCGTCATCATTCCGCTCTGGCCAAATTCCGGTGACCGTAATAATAGTGCACTTGTTTTTCTCTCTTTAAAGATAGGGGAGTCAAGAAAAATAATTGGGAAAGCTTCTGAAGAAAAACAACCTGCGAGCAAATGTTGTTGCTTGTGGTCACCTGGAAAACCAACTTCTCTTCCATTAAGGCTCAGTTTGACATTGTTGCGTTGTGGGAGAAATTGTTTTTGGATCTGCTATGGAGGGAATTGCTTTTAGATTTAATTTGAGGAGAAACAACTTAGTGTTTGGTAAACTGATTTTTAAAATTGTTGTGAGAACCAAAAGAATTTTCAATGTGTTTTAAGTAAAAAGTGTTGTGATTGTGTAAAATTACTAGAAACGACACAAATGATTATTGAAGATGTTTTGAAAATAAAAAATTTGTTTTATTTTTGTGTTACCATAAACATGTTAAGAAAATATCCACTAATATTTTGGTGAGATCATAAACATGTTAGAAAATAAATATCGACTAACATTTTAATGTGACCATAAGCATTTTATAAAATAAATATCAATTAATATTTTTATATAACCGTTAATATGTTATAAAATAAATATCAACTAATATTTTTATATGACCGTAAATATGTTATAAAATAAATAAATAAATTGTTCTATTTTAGTGTGATTGTGTGACCATAGCACTTTAATCGGTATGTGAATGCTCTATGTCAACCTGGAAATAGCACCGAAAGACATTGAGGTTGTTGAGTCTTGCAAGTAAAAGATTAGATGGATTTAGAGCTTGGACATAAAAAAAATTCCTTTCCACTATCTGTAGCCAAACTTCATATCTCCGAAACGCAACTATATACAGTATAAATTGTGCATCAATCTTATATAATGCTTCGTAGACATCAAAATAAATGCAACTAATATTAATCGGGCAGCTAATTTTTCTTCATCACATTATCCCATTTTAAAGGCCAGCAAGTAACTTGATAACAAAAACTCTTTGTTAGTGAAATTATTTCCAACTAAAAACAAAGCTTGAGGTCTCTTACTCTTTTTCATGACTACTTCAAACAATGTACATTTAACAAGTTCAATTTTCAGCTGAACAGGAAAGAAAATGTGTGCCCAAAAACTACACAAGTTTTTTCGTATCAAAACAGGAACCAGCTAACATGAACTAAGAAAATTTATGATATCCAGCACCAAAACCGTTATATAAGGTTCAAACTTCAAACATAACTTCTCAAATATCCATTATTCATCGGCGTATAAATCCATCAAAGCTATACATACCACTATTGTATCTCATCCCCCAAAATGTAAGAAATATAATGAAATTAATAGTGCGAAATAGCTCAATAAACCACCATAATTTCCATTTCTATTTAAGAAACATCCATACATAAAAAAATTAAGTTTTTACCTAACTCATCCCAAATCCACCAAATCAACATCCTTGAGCCTCTCCTCCTCCAGCAAGATTCGATCAGTTCAAACTCCGAACAGCTTTCAACCACATTTGCCCAATTCTCAATCTCCTCATTCAAATCGCCCACCTCCAAACCCCTTTATAATTTCCATTTCCATTCAAAATAAAACACTACTACATAAATTAGAAAGCAAAACTTCCAATCAAATACAACAACTGAATTACCTAATTCAAATTTGCCAAATCAACATCCCCAACCCTCACCTCCTTAGGCAAAATCGACCAACTGGGACTCTACATAGCTCTCAACCACTTGAAATCATCCATATTGGCTCAATTCCCGGTGTCCTCATCCACCCAGCCACTGCCAAATCCTCCTCAATCCCCATATACTTTAAACAATAGTTAGCGGATCTCACTACACCACTATATTCAATAATCGGCATGCTCCTCACTCTCAAGTAAAAATCACTCCTAGTAAAATGAATCTGAATCTGATGAGAAGCCAAAACAAAAACATGGTCATCCACTTCCTCCATCAAAATCGAACCCACCACAGGACCCGTATAGAGCATTCACACACCCGATCAATGTGTGTAAAAAATTAGAAACGAAATTAAACCCTAAAACATGAACACATTACACAGAGATAATGCAATTATAACGAAATTAGAAAAAACTTGGATAGTTCGAACCTGAAAGCGAGAGAAATTTGAGAAGAGAAATCGTGGCTGGTTTGATTTTTCAATTTGCGAGAGAGAGGAGAAATCGAAGCTTGAAATGAATGCTTGAACGTTTTGATGAGCTGATTTGATTTTGGTAAATGTCATGGAAGGCTGAGGAAAAAATAGAAAAGTTGGGTAAAATTTCATTAAAAAGTACTGTAGCACCTTTCCAAAATCAGAAACAAATTTCTAAAAGCAGGGGGTGTGTATTTTCGGTTTGATTTGAGTTGAAGTTCAATGTCAAACCAAATCAATATGGATCGGTTTGCATATATTTCAACCCAATCCAATCCAATTTGATTTTTCAAAACCGATTCAAGCCAAACCAAAAAAGGTCGGGTTTGTTTGGATTGATTTATCGTTTTAGTTTTGAATTCAACAATCTTTTATTTTTTGGTATTATATTATAAAAAATATTTTTTAAAAAAATAATCATAACATGAAATATTATATATATATATATATATATATATATAAAAGGAAGTACAGAAAAGTCAAATGAGTAATTACCAATTAAAGACATGTTTGACACCATCTATTCTTTTAAAACCCTAATACATCAATCAATCAAAAGAATTGTATCAAAACAAATAAATAAATTATAAAAACTTAAAGTAATCGTTAAAAGTTATAAAACATAGACAGAATAGAAAACATAGGTGAATTTTATATTTTAGTTTTACTTTCTAAAATATGTGGGTTGGGTTGGGTTGGTGAATTATTTCACTCAACCCAAACCGAACCACCTTTAATTGGTTTGTCCAAAAGACAAACCAACCCACCCACCCATTTTTTATATTTGTAATCGAACCAACCCAAACTTTATGGGTTGGGTTGGTCGGTTTGGTTCGGTTTGATAGTTTTTTGCACACCCCTATCCAAAAATATGTATTTATAACTTCTCAAAAACTCAGTTGGGAGAAGCTGAAAGTTGCCAACAACACTTCTCCATAATTTTACCAAACACCCTATTATTGGTTCGGAATCACTTTTAGTCTCAAAAACAGCTGAGGAAGCAATGCCAAACTGGGCATAATTATTGGTCCTCTCTTAAAGACAAAACAAACTCATAAGTTTTAAGTTTTTTATAAAAAAAAAACCCTGTTCCATTTTTAGTTGAGGTCTCTTCATATGTATTTAAAGATTTTAAGACTTCATAAATTATTCTATCTCCTCAATTTGGGAAGGCTATATGAAGTTGTGAATCAATGAGATAGGAGCTTTATGAAAAGATGTGTGTTGATAACTTTCAGTCGTTTGCATTTTTGTTCCAAGAAGTGGTTTAATATCAATAGCAAAAATGATGTGCTTGGTTGATCATCTTCATTGCCATCATATGATCTGAAGCAATCAATGTACATCTGTTACAATCACTACTCTGAACGTGGCTTTTTTCTTAGTTTTGTCTTCTTATGAAATTGTTATTTTATTTCTTAATTTTATGTTTTAGTCTAGGTTTCTTGAATAAGTCAAACTGTTATAGTTGTAAGGGTTTAGTTGCTAAAAAACTGTAAGTGGAGTTGGGATTACACCTGATTTTGTGGAACCAATTCTAACGACTCTATGTAACCAGTATTTGTTCTGGCAGTCGATGAATAAAAAGGCATCGGAAAAATATATTGACAGATCTTATCTGTGTGGAGGTCTGGTCCCTCGAAGAGCCAGAAAATTCCTGACTATTTCTTCTTCTCTTTTTTTTCAGTCAGTGTTTGTACTAATTTGGTATCAGAGCCTGGCAATGGAACCGATTGAGAATCGCATGGAGAGCATCGAGAGAACCGTAGAGGGACTTGCTGATAGTCAGAAGGAAATCCTATGCCAAGTAACAGAGATGTTTGATAGACTCAGTGCTCGAATTGAGCAGAATGTTAGTAACCATACACAAAAAGTTGGGAGATATCGGCTTCACCGTTACAACAGTTTGGTGGACGACAACGAAATCAATTTGGTGGACCAACTGGTTCATTAAGTAGTTTCCTGCCTAAGGCAATGAAATTGGATTTTTTGAGATATGATGGACGAGGGGATCCAACAAGTTGGATATGCAGATCAGAACAATTTTTTCAAATTCATAGCACACTAAATTTGGATCGTGTTACATTAGCATCATTTCACCTTGAGGGAGACGCCCAGTTATGGTTTCAACTAATTAAACATAAGTTGATTTATGTTTCGTGGGAAGATTTCAAGGAAGGTCTATATTCTAGGTTCAGTCCTAATCAATTTCTAGATTACTTTGGTGAATTAACAAAACTCCAACAATCTGGAACAATCTCGGAATACCGGACAAAGTTTGAGAAGTTACTGACAAAGGTTGGACAACTGCCACTTGCCAGACAAATCAGTTGTTTCATTAGTGGGCTCAAGGATAATATACGTACAGATGTGCAAGCCGCTAGACTGACAACATTGACCACATCAATCGGTCTTGCACGCTTGTATGAGGCGTGAGAATTGGCTTAAAAAAAGCCAGTTTCTACCATGACAAGAACCACGACGCAATCAAGAATCAGTCCTAGGTTCTTACAGGGTGCTCAACTGACAACACCTATAAAAAAAATGACAATTGAGGAACTTGATGAAAGAAGAAGGAAGGGACTGTGTTTTCGTTGTAACGAAAAGTTCGGACCTGGTCATCAATGCAAACGTCCCTTCATGATACAAACCAGTTTGGAGGAGAGCGAGAAGGATGAAGAGATGAAGATTGAGGGGGAGGACGAGGAACAAAATGATGATGGAACTCCTGAAATCTCTATACATGCTATAGCCAGGTTACGAGCTCCAGAAACTATACGTGTTGTAGGCACTCTATTACATAAACCGGTGGTAATACTTATCAATTCTGGGAGCACACATAATTTCATTAGTTTTGAAGCAGCTAAACATGTGGGGTTACAACCAGAGAAACACAAGAAGCTAGAGGTCATGGTGGCCTCCAGTGAAAAGTTGGTCAGTCCAAGCAAGTGCACCAATGTTCATCTCAAGTTAGAAAAGATTTCAATTATTGCAGATTTTTTTATCTTGCCTTTAGAAGGTTACAAAATGATATTGGGAACTCAGTGGTTGAGAACTTTGGGCCCTATACAATGGGATTTCTCAAAGCTCTACATGCCCTTTAGCTTTTATGGGAAGACAATTTATTTACAAGGGTTGTCCAACTTTGAAAATAAAATAGTCACAGCATCCAAATTGGAGAGAGCTAAAAACAAACAAAAGGGATTTATTCTACAATTAATTTCCCTGGAAGCAGATCAAACGCAACAACTCCTAGTACCCGACAAAATTCGATATCTTCTCAACCAATATAAAGAAGTCTTGGCAGAACCAAAGGGACTTCCTCCAACTCGAAAACAAGACCATCGAATTCCATTGCAACCAGACCAAGGTCATGTTTCAGTGAGGCCGTATTGATACCCGTATTTCCAAAAGAATGAAATTGAGAAGTTGGTAGATGAGATGCTCACCTCAGGAATCATCAGGCCTAGTAATAGCCCTTATTCATCTCCGGTGATTTGGTTAAAAAACAAGACGGATCGTGGAGAATGTGCATCGATTATCGTGCTTTAAACAAGAACACCATCAAAGATAAGTTTTCTATACCGGTGATTGATGAACTTCTCGATGAATTTGCAGGCGCACAATATTTTTCCAAGTTGGACCTTCGTTCTGGATACCACCAAGTGAGGATGCATCCGATAGATATGGAGAAAACAGCCTTTAGAACGTATCAAGGACACTACGAATTCCTGGTATTACCATTTAGCCTCACCAATGCACCCTTCACCTTTCAGGCTCTTATGAACGAGGTATTCAAAGCTTATCTGAGAAAATTTGTTTTGGTGTTTTTTGATGATATTTTAATTTATAGTAAAAATTGGAGTGATCATCTTAAACATCTAGAGCCAGCTTTTCTATTTTACATACTCACCAGTTACGTGTAAAAATAGAAAAATGTCAATTTGGCCAAAAGGAAGTAAAATACTTAGGCCATGTAATCTCAAGGGAATGAGTGGCAGTAGACTCTGAAATGGATGAATCTATGCTCAGTTGGCCCAAACCAGAGACTGTGAAAGCTTTGCGCGGGTTCTTGGGATTATCAGGTTATTACAGAAATTTATTCAACACTATGGAAAGATTGCAGCCCCTCTCACCAGAATGTTAAGAAAAAATGGTTTAAAATGGAGTGGATTAGCAAATGAAGCATTTTTAAGGCTTAAGGAAGCAATGACTCGAGCATCGGTATTTGCCCTACCTGATTTCAATAGGCAAATTATTATTGACTGCGATGCTTCTGATTTTGTTGTAGGTGCGGTCTTGTTTCAGGATAGACCGATTGCCATGCTTTATAAGGGAAACACCTCTTACTTTCCATTTATAAATATATATATATATATATATATATATTGGCAATGGTGTTAGCAGTCCAAAAATGGAGATCTTACTTGATCGGAAGGCAGTTTGTGGTGTAAACAGATCATCAGTTAAGCACCTATGGTCCCAAAAAATCACTACAAATGCATAACAATGATGGTTGTATAAATTAATGAGGTTTGACTTCATAGTTGAATACAAAAGAGGCAAAGAGAATGTCGTAGCAGATGCATTGTTAAGAAGGCCTTGTTAAAAAGACATAGGGATGGAGAAGATCAAGTAAGCAATTATGCCATCACTCAACCCATTCTTCACTGGGTTGAAGCCATTAAAGAGGAGATTCAAAACAGTCCCTCAATGAATGAACTGATCCAGTGGATTGAAATAAGAGAAGAAGTGGGCCCTTTGAGGTTACAAGATGGGCTGATATTGTTTAAAGAAAAGATGTTTTTGGATAAAGATTCTGAACTTGGAAAAGAAATTATAAAGCAGTTCCATGGAAGCACCCATAAAGGCTTTGTGAAAACCTTGCATAGAATTCGATCCAATTTCTATTTGAGGGGCATGAGAGGCCAAATTAAAGAGTTCATCTGTAGATGGGAAACTTGTCAGCATCACAAAGTGGAGCAAATCTCGCCTACATGCCTCCTTCAACCACTTCCTGTTCCAGATCAAGTTTATGAGGATATCTCCATGGATTTTAATGATGGCTTACCTCTTTCTAATGGTAAGACTATGATATTTGTAATGATTGATAGACTTTCAAAGTATTCCTATTTCATTGCTATTTCTCATCCATATACTGCCATGATAATAGCCTGGGTATTTTTTGATAACATTTTTAAACTACAAGGTATGCCGAGAACCATTGTCAGCGATAGAGATCCTCTATTTACAGGCTCCTTTTGGAAAGAATTGTTCAGACTCAATGGAACAGCTTTCAATTTCAGTTCTAGCTACCATCCTTAGACATATGGTCAAAGCGAGGTGGCGAATCGGACGCTAGAAATGTATTTAAGGTGTTTCAGCAACTCAACACCAAAAGATTAGGTGAAATGGTTATCTTAGGCAGAGTATTGCTACAACACTATTTAGCACTCTGCTATTGGGCGAACTCCATTTGAAGTGGTCTATGGAAGATGTCCGCCAACTCTTTTAACTTATCTTCCTGGCACAACACGTTTGGCTACAGTAGAACAAGAACTTCTGGATCGTGATCAGATATTAAGGGAAGTTAAGGAGAATATTCAGAAAGCTCTATCTAGAATGAAACGAATGTATGACTCCAAGCACAGGGAAAGAGAGTTTTCAATAGGTGATTTTGTATATTTAAAGTTGCAACCGTAGAGGCAACTATCAGTTTCAACAAGGAAAAAATTGAAACTCTCTGCAAAGTATTATGGACCTTCTGAAGTGATGCAAAGGGTGGGACCTGTTGCCTACAGGCTGAAACTACTTACTACTTCACGGATACACCTAGTGTTCCATGTTTCTCTTCTTAAGAAAAGAATTGGGGATGATCAGACAATACATACCAGTCTTCCAAACGTTAGACAATGAGATAAAATGTTTCCAGTTCCACAGGCTATTCTTGATCGTAGGACGAGGAAAAAAAGAAAAGAGGTCTTAATTCACCGGCAAGGACTCTCTTCCGTTGAAGCTATATGGGAAGACAACGATTTTTTAAAGGCTTAGTTCCCTGACCTCACCCTTGAGGACAAGGGTGTTCTTTGAGAGGAAGGGAGTTGTTACAATCACTACTCTGCATGTGGTTTTTTTCTTAGTTTTGTCTTCTTATGAAATTGTAATGGTGTAAAAATGGGCTGGTCCGGTCCATTAGGCACGGCATGGCCCGACCTGTTTTCGAAAACTAAGGCCCGGTACGGCACACCGGTCTGCCTCAGGTGGGCCGTGCCTGGCCGATCTGTCTGCCTGGTCCGGCGGGCCTTGTCCGGCAGGCCGGTCCATGGGATATGAATTTTTTTAAAAATAAATAAATAAATGATTGATGTCACAGGCCGGAGGGCCGATCCAGGGGCCTAGCACGCCGGCTAGGCGTGCCTGACAGGCTGACCCGCCGGACCTGATACCCCAGGCCCTGCACACGGCCTGCCTCGGACCGGACCTCAACCTAATCGGCTTCCTTCACGGGCTGTGAGATTCGTGGACCGACCTGTCTTGGGCCGGTCCATTATTACACCACTTTGAAATTGTTATTTTATTTCTTAATTTTATGATTTAGTCTAGGTTTTTTGAATAAGTCAAACTGTTATAGTTGTGAGGGTTTAGTTGCTAAAAAACTGTAAGTGGAGTTGGGATCACACCTGATTTTGTGGAACCAATTCTAACGACTCTATATAACAGGTATTTATTCTGGCAGTCGATGAATAAAAGGCAACAGAAAAATATATTGACAGATCTTATCTGTGTGGAGGTCTGGTACCTCGAAGAACCAGAAAATTGCTAACTATTTTTTTTTTTCAATCAGTGTTTGTACTAACATCGATCAGAATAAAACCCAAAAATCAAAAGGATTGAACTACCAAACCCAGAAAAATATTTCAACCAATGTCCCAAAACAAACCAGGAAATAATATCAGAATCATTGAACTCCAATGTCAAAAACCAAACCCAGAACAAAACTAGGAAAGAGGAGTCGTTGGTCTCCTCCGACGCATATCTTCTCCATCTGTGATAGATCTCCTCCGATCGGAAGATGGCCGGTCGATTTCCTCCAATCGGAGGAGATCCGCGTCACCCATTGGTGAAGATGACTGGTGTTGGTCCAGCTCACCGAATGGAAAGGCTATTGTAGGAATTCCTGGTATTGGAGACGAAACTTTTCAAGACGGAATATGACCAGATCGAAAAAAGACAATAACGGCAAGTAGACGGTGAGATTTAGGGAAGAAAACGATTTCTTTTGGCGACGAATCTTTGAGAGATCGTCAGATTGTCACTTATCGCATCTTCTGGTGTGGGTGGTGTCGACCCACTTTCTCCGGCAGGCGGTGGGCGGTAGTGGCAGGTGGCAGAGCGTTTAAAAATGAGAGAAGTCTGATACTTGATAGATGGAGAAGATGGAGAGAGAAAGTGACGTGGAGTAAGAAAATCAATTTGGGAGAAAGAAGACTGATAGATTAAAAAAAAAAAATCGTTTTGGTTCTATGTTTTACTCGTAATAACGTTTTTAATTGTCTTTTTATTTTTGACAGGGTAATCCTTATGTTTTAAAAATCTTATCAATTTAATCTGTCCGTTAATCGATTGCTGGTCAAATTTAATGAATCAAGGTACTCTTATCTTTAAACAGTATATAATCCACATGTTAATATGAAAAAATAGAAAATAAAAGTTAGAAAAATAGAAAAAAAAAAAAGTCAAAAAAAAAAAATAACAAATAAAAAATTCAGTTAATAATAAATATAAAAAAATAATTCAAAAACCAAAAAAGTGTCTCTCACGAGTCAAAAGTGATTCTCTCTTTCTCTCCCCGTCTCCTCCCTCTCTTTCCCTAATCAATTTCTCTGATCTCTCTTTCTCTAATCTCATCTGTAAGTTGGAAAAAAGAAAATTGAAAAGAAAAAAGAAAATTGAACATCGGCAAGCTCTCTCTCTCATCTCTCCCTCATCTCAGCTCATCTCATTGGACATGGGCTGTTTGGATTTTTAAAACTGTGGAGATATGGGGTTAATGGGTGGATATATTTGTTTGCTTGTAAATGTGTGGCGTGGCAGTAATGGTGGTTTAGTTTGGAGGTGATAATGATGACAACGATGGTTTTTGGATCAGATTGATGGTGGTATTTTTTGTTTTTCAGATTTTGGGTTTGAATTTTTTTTTTTTTATGGGTTTCAGTTTTGGTAACGGTGATGATGAAGGTCATGTCATGGGTTTGGTGGTGTGTTGAATGTGGTATTTATTCTGGGTTTGGAATCTTGGAAGCTGACGGTGACGATGGAGACCCAGATCTAAAATTAAAAATAAAAAAATAAAAAAATCATATTAAAGATTAAAGATAAATATGGTTTTAATCATAAACAAATCACAATTCCACATTCAACAGCCCTCAACAACCACCAAAACGAACCCAGATTTCCTCATCGCTATTGAACTCACCAACACCGCCGTCGTCGACGAACCCAGCAGCCGTCGCCGCCGACGACGAAAAGGAAACCCAGCTGCCACCGCCGACGAACGAAATCACCCATAGACACCTTAATCAAACAAAAAAAAAAACTCTCCCACTACCAAACCCGGTGAAAACGAAGGATGAACTGTGAAGAAGATGGAGATTTTTTTTAATATTTTAATATTTTATATATATATATATATATAATTAAAAAAATAAAATTCAAAATAAGAGTATTTTTTCTTTTATTTGATTTTATTTTACAAAAATAAATAAAACGTTAAAGTTAAAACAATCATTCATCATCTTCTATTAAGATTGACAATCGAAAATCGGATCGAAGGGACCAAATTGATGGATTTTTGAAAATATAGGAATCCCTGTTATTGGTTTTAAACGGTGTAAAGAAATCCATAAAATAACTTTATAAATAATCCCATGTTATCATTTTATACATCATAAAGAAACCAAAAAAAAAAAAACCATGATATTCTTTGTACATAAAAATGCACGACTCTTGTAGATAAAATTGTATGCGTATTTACTTTGTTATGTAATACCGCCATACCGGTGATGTCTTTATTTGTTTTATATATATATATATATAAACAATTTATTATTAATATTAAAGATATAAACAACATCTTTTGCCGTTGTGTTTTCTAAGAAATAAATTTGAAGAAAATTGTTTGATTAAACTATAATTATAGTATATTGTAGAATTTTAATGTCTTAGTAATTTGATTTAATTCAAACTAATTTAGATGGGGAAAGATAAAAGAACGACATAAATATTGAAAATATAAACAGTGTACCATGGGGTAATGGCCTAATCGGATGGGAAAAGTATAGCTATATTTAGATATGACCACGGTTCCGATCCGTTCCGGTTCCGAACCGCCAGTTCCGGTTTTAGTTCCGGTTTTAGTTCCGGAGGGATCTAGAATCGGAACCGGAACCGGAACCGGAACCGGAACCGGAATCGGAACCGTCAGGAAGATGGTTCCAGTTCCAATTCCGGTTCGATTCATTGGTTCCGACGGTTCGGTTTTTTTAACCAAATATCAGATCAACATCTCTAATATCCCAATCTTTCCAACCAGGATTTTTCCATATTTACCCAAATCACAAAATCTCCGGTTATATATGTTCAACCCCAAATCTCCCCCAATTTTTCTGAAATCATCTTCATATATCTCTCACTCTCACTCTCACACACGCACAAATCACACATCATGGATTCACTGGTCCACCATCACCATCTTCTTCATCCGGCCATAATTTTCTTTTTTAATCTTCGTCTCATCTTCTTTGTTCGTGGATCGATCGATCTTTGATGGAATTGATGTGGATCTGTGAAAGAGAGAGAGAGATCGATAGATCTGTGGATGAAATCGATGGATGGAATCGATGCATGTGGATGAAATCGATGGATAGAATTGTTGGATGGATTGATATGTGGATCAAGTATGGATATGGGTATTCTGGAAAGAAGAAAGAAGCAAGAGAGAGAGAGATACCAGAGAGAGAGATCGAAGAAAGAAAAAAAACGAGAGAGCCAAAGAGAGATGTCTGTGATTTGAAGAAAGAGAAAGAGATAAAGAAAAAAAAATGGTTGGAACCGACGGTTACAAAACCGGAACCGAACCGCCAGTTCTATACCGGTTTTTTTCGGAGGAAAACCGAAACTGAACCTTAAACCACACGGTTACGGTTACGGTTACGGTTACGGTTTCGATTTCAAAACTGATTCTACAGTTCCGGTTCCGGTTACGATTCATTTCATACGGTTACAATTCGGTTCTACGGTTCAAACCGAACCGTGGTCATGTCTAACGATATTCAGTGACTTGATATTTTTAGAGGATGAGACGGGTCGTTGTCATAGAACTCATTTTACTAAAACTTGGATGAGATAACTTTGTTATAAATTTTTTTTCCTTTTTTTTTAAAAAAAAAAAACATTAGTTAATAGAAAGAACTATCCCATAACCAGACTGTCCACACACAAAGGACGGTCTTCAATTCAAACGGAAACAAAGCAAGCTTTGTCAAACCATGAGCGACTTTATTCGCTAACCTTAGAACAAAATTAAGCAAGATAATATTAACTTGACTAAGAAAAAGAAGAATGTCGTTCTCAACTACTCCAATGTCCGAAGAGGGAGCCTCCTTCTAGCAAATCGCTTGTACAAAATCCCTAATTAACATTGCGAAATACCACAAAATCCATAATTAACATAGCAAAATAGAACTAAAAACTCAATTGTTTTCCTCAAAAGCCAACCATAGAGAGCATAAATATACTTAAAAAGATAACCAACAACCTAATTAATTACTTATCAGATGACTTCAAGGACTCCACCACCAACAATGCTTGCTCCTTGACCAAATCGATGCGCTCAACATACAATTCCAGCTGTGCAATGTGCAATTTCTTCCACCTCTGCTCCAATTCCGTCTTTTTCGAACCTCTGATCACAGCCAATCCATTCTTAACCACATAGTCTTCAAAACCAGCCACACCAAGACTATTATCAAACAAAAACTTCTCTACATCCAAGCTCAATTCTTTATCATTGTCTACGTCCATCTTCTCAACATCTTTAGGTCCATTAACCGACTCCACTTTCGATGCAGCCAACTGCTTGCTACTTCCTCTATGATTCTGAGTCTTTCTAGCTGTTTCAACTTCTCCACCTTCACCGCCCCATACCTTTTTCGACAAATCATAAGCTTTTTGCTCATGGGGCTTCGAAAAGGTCCGAACTTCTCCCTTCTTTATAGCTCTCTCGAGATTGTTCTCGTACTTCTTCCTCAACCTTCTGATTTTGTCCACCAACTGAGTCCTCGATACATCGATATGGAGTGATTTCTTAATGAAATCATGAAAAGCATTCATGTCCTGACTCGGGTCAACTCCTTTCTTAGTTGAGAACTCGATCATACCCTTCAAGACCGCGATTTCATCATCCTCACTCCACACCCTCTGGAAAAGCTGTTTTTTTGTATCCTCTCCCGGCTTTTTCGACTCCAAACGCTCCTCCTCATCGCCATCTGCTTCCGTGCCCTTATTCTTCGCCCGCTTAGAGTCCTTCTGAGCTCCGTCCGTCTCGCTGGGGCGTTTCGAAGCCGGTTTCGATCTGGGTTTCGTCGCTTTTGGCGTCTCCTCCATTGGCTTGGTCGCTATAGGCTTGGGAGTTTGGTCGGGTTCGGACTCCGACTCCGACTCTGATCCGGACTCGTCATCGGAGCTGGAGGACTTCGACTGAGGGATCGCCACCGCCGCCGCCTCAGGCTTCTTCGCCGTGCCTTGCTTCGGCAGAGGAGAGGAGAGCTGTGTTGCCTTAGGAGTCTCTTCATCGTCCTCTTCTTCCTCAGAAGAACTCTCTTCTCCTTCAGACTCCTCCTCTTCTTCTTCCGAAGAAGCGGCCGGTGGGTCCTCCTTCGGGTTAGGTTTTTTGGGAGCCATATTCGACGGGAGAAAACTGAAGAGAGGGAGAGGGAGAGAGGGAGAGAGAGAGAGCTAGGGTTAGGGTTTGCTGCTGTGACTTGTGTGAAGTTGTTGAGGTTTATTTTTAATTTTATTTAGAGGTGGAGCGGTTCGAATCGGGTCGGTTTCGGTATTATGCGTAGGATACGATTTGTAGTACTTCTCGTTTCGTATATATTTCAGATTTCACTCGATTATACGATTTTGGACCTTTTAGTTCTAATGAACTATTTTAAAAATATATATATAAAGGGCATAAAAAAACACGATTTTTAACCATTGAATCTATCACCTATGGATGGCAAGAATTTAATGATTTTTCCCCCCCCTCCTCTTTCCATGGTTGAGTTTTTTTTCCTTTCCAAGATTTTCTATTCTAAATTTAATCTCTATATATTTTCTGAATTTGTTTAATATTATATATATATATATATATTTTATATAAAGTGAATTATAATAAAACCTCGTATAACCCTCGTTATCGAACATCCTCCATCGATGACCGATGTGGTAATACAATGGATTATGCTTTTAGGGATGGGCTTGGTAAATTTTCATATGTTGTTAAGGTTTAAGTTGAAATGGATTTGGCTAAAGATTTAAAGAGTAAGGCCTAAGTAATTGTGGTATATTTGGTATTGTTTTGGGTGTGGATAGGTTGAATAAGTGCAAATATTAATGATTTTTTTAATATCTAGCACAAACACACCTTCAGGGGCAGGTAGCTCTTGTCAAACACGCCTCCAACACAGTTGGATACATGTCAGACACGGTTTTTGGCATGTCTGTTGACTTTATCGAAAGTCAACGGAAGAGACACACAGAGGATACGACAGGGACAAGCGAAGGAAACGTCGCGACATTCGAAGGATACGTTTAAGTGTGTGTAGCCATTGGAAAAACAGAGAAGATAATAGGAAAAGGAAGAAGAAGGAAAGAGAGAAGATCGACGAGGAAGAAGGAAAGTGAGAAGCCCTCGACGAACTCGGAAAGACGACGGCGTAACTAAAAGAGGCAAAAAGAGGAAGAGCTATGATTTCTATAGAAAGAGAGAGAAAAGAGAGAGAGGAAAGAATCCTGAGACAAATATGGATACCTAGTTAGTAGTTGACCCGATTTTTGTTTGTTTTGAGTAGCGATTTTGACACCCCGTTAAAACTTGTATGTACACCTATTAACAGCTTTTTTTGGTAGGAGGTCTAAAGAATAATTTTTCATCTACCTGGTATCTAGTTGGGCCTACCCGGTAGGATCTAGATCGAGACCAATACCTGAATACCGGGGATGCTCGATACCACGAACCGGGAAGAAGTCAGCACCACATCACACATATTACCAACTACCAAGCAGAATCGTTACCACAGTACCTCCTACCAGGTATCTAGGTACCACGACACCTGTCCGGTACCTAAGTACCGCGATTCCAGACCAGGATCATACCAGAATATGTGTCCTACCCGCCAAGCAAGAAGAATGGAACCATGAAGGTACCAGCGTGCTAGAACAAGTGCCACGATTACAAGAGTAGACCGGTACATTAGTATACCCCGACACAAAGGTACAGAGTCCGTATTCTCCTATAGCAAAGTGGAAGAGAGAGTTTACCCTCCGGTCATTCACAACGTCATTAATGAAGATAGTCAAACTTATTAATGAAGATAGTCAACCCTATTAAAGGAGATAATAAATCCCATTAATGAAGATAATCAAATCTTTAATGATCATTCACAATACCATTAATGAGTAATCAATCAACTCTGTAATGATCATTCATAACGCCATTAATGAGTAATCAGTAAACTCTTCAATGACCATTCACAACGCCATTAATGAGAAATCACTCAATTCTTTAATGGTCATTCACAACACCATTAATGAGTCAACTCCATCAATGCCAAATTTGTGTTCCTATGATTGATAATTGATTAACCAAATCGATGGAATGCGCAACAAGAATTAGAATCTATAAATATGACAAAGCTCTTTTCAAGAAAGATAGGCTCCAATCGACTCCCAAATGACCAATCTAGTTCAAAATCGACAAAAGAGAGAGATGTCTACAATGTTGAAAATATATCGCTTGAATTCTCCCTACATCACCATAGTGGTATCATCTCAGCTACATGTATCACCTCTCCCGAGAATATATCGGGATTGGTTAACATTCAATTACTATTATAAGCTGTCTGGAGCATCTTCATTGTACTACATCGCCATTTTTGTAAGCTCCCATGAGCACTCTTATATATATATAAGGAATTGTCTCTCTCATTCCTCTGGATACTGCTTAGGGGTTTTTCAGCATATGATCATCCGTGATACTTTTTCCCCTATGTCAGTCCAATGTTATCAAAAGACTTGTCTTTCTCCCATCTATCTCATTTATTATGCATATTTGTATGTATTTGAACTAGGCACCAAACCCACTGGCCCTAGTTCTCTAATCCTTCCTCCATGCATGCTTTTTAGATCGAGAAACTACATGAGAGACTTTGAGAAGAGACCGGGTAATAGGACTTGGGTACCAAGACTTGGGTACCAGGACATAGGTACCAGGACCATGGACCAGGGACAATAACCAACCCCTCACACCAACAAGGGATCCTTAAGCATCATGTCTCTTCCTCATCCTAAAGCCATGACATACGAGGTGATTGTCTCTTACCTACCGCACCAGACACCTTAATTCTTATTCATAAAAAATCACCGAGGTACGACGTACCTACCCCTACGACCTACCAGGTAGCGGGTTGAGGGAGTTAATTGGAATTCCTCACCTTGAGCGAATTTTCGGTTAACAATTCAGATAATGAGACAATGTTGATCCAGTGGTAAAACCCATCACACATGCATGACGAGATTACGGGTTCGAGTTCTTCCCTTCCCAAAAAACCCCTATTTATGAAATAATATAATATTAAAAAAAAACTAATAATCTACCCGTAAGCATTTCTAAAATCTTATAGCAATTCAATTATATAATGGAAAAAAATGTAGCTATAAATTTTGATTATTATAATGAAGGTTCAACTATTTCATTTCAAATTGAGATATTGAATTAAATCAAAATAGTGTTTATCTTTCTATGAAGCCAAATTTCATCCTCCAATTGAAAAGCTTCACATTTTTTTAGATTTTTGCTATTCATGGATTAGATTTCTTGCTTCACAAAAGGATTCGAAACAAAATATATAAATAACCTAATCACTCTTACAAAATTTCCAAATTTAATCGACTAAAAATACTATTTTATTTTCAATTTAAGTGTTTACAGCTTACCATTTGTGTATGGTGATAAATAAATATTTATACAAAATATTTGCACCGCTACAGTCCACGCGAACAATATAGTGGAGAAGACATCATAACACGTTGCGAGTATCCCTAGTAAGATTAAAACGTTGCTGAGATTATGTTAAAAAACTTTTTCTTTTTTTTTAAAAAAATTACAAGATTTCGTATAGGGGGAGATATAGTGGTGTCAACACAGACTGGTCTGGCCATTAGGCTCGTACCCATTGACCTAATGGGCCGTGTCGGGCCGACCTTAGGGGGAGGGTGGGCTCGACTCGTTAAAGCATCTGTTTTTTTTTTTAAATATTGAAACATTTTATTTATACAATATTATTTTTTATACATTATAATAAATTTATGTAATTATTTATGTAATAATTTTAATATGAAATATAATATTTTTCATTTAATACGATAGTTAATTAGTTTTCGATGAATAATATCTTTTGTAATTTCGTATAAAATTTGTGATGAAAAATATAAATTATAAATTATAAATTATAAATTATAATAATTTATGATTGTCTCGTTAAAAACCTTACCAAGAAAAACCTAATGAGATAAAAACTTGGTAAGGAAAAATATATATTAAGTATTTATAATCACATCAGTTCGCTGACTGGTTACTATTGGAACTCTCATCGATGGTCATACCGGAGAAGTCATCCATGAGTTCTTCGTTGTCCAGTTGATGTTGTCGTCTCAAACCTGCATTTTCTCAAACTTTAAGGCATATCAAAGCTTTCACCGCATCAGAGGCCAATATATATTCTAGTATTCGTTTGGTCGTGCTGAACACCTGTTCCGATGAAACTGTTGAAACCGGAGATAGTAGAAACGTCACATGCTAATCTCGATAGAATGAAGAAGCTGTTTCTTTTGTTCCGCCACCATTTTAGAAGATTGTTACTTGTGAAATCATCGTTCTTCGTGATGATATACTCCATACTCAGATATCTATTGAGCTCCACGTATTATAGTTGACTTTGACTTTGATTTGAACTCGGACTTTTTGAAGCGTGAGAAGTTGTGGTCTTATTCAGAAAAAAATCTCTTGAGCTTCGATTGTTGTTGGGGTTTTTGTTGATGAGGCACCGGTTCTGCTGTTTCGTCATTGTACCTGTTCTCATGAATAGAAAAAACCTCAATATCACAATCAACAAATGATTCACTTGGGTCCGATCTATTAATTTTAGTTCATTCCATTAAAGAACTAAAATTGAACTCTTAAATAAAGATAGAATAAGTCAATATTGCTCATTCATACCCTAGACAATCATAATGGAGATATTGTATTTTCATGGAGAATACCAGTAATCGCCAAGAGCTTATAGACCGTCTTAGCTTTCCAAGTTACCATATTTACTCGTATGACTACATTTTGAACTTGGATATTTTGATTTGTCCAGAAGCCATATTTCAATAGACACTATTGAAAACTTAACGTTAAGATTTAATATCAAATGTCTCAAAACATCCATATGATGATATTATACTCTCATTTAATAAATGGAGCCACGATGTTGATATCTATAGATGAAGTCCTCTATCGATTAATAAATGAATACCACGAAACTATTGAGGATAGACTATGTTATATAATCGTACTCATTGATAGCTCAAATGATAACACTTGCAACCATAAGTCCATAATTTATCTCAGGATTGGGATAGACTCTCCGATTGTCTTCAAGTGAAATTTTTTATCTATTGACGATTCTGGATAAAATATTTCACTATGATCCTATTCAATGCATCCATTGCACTAGATTCTGTTGCCCAAAGACACCACACTTTGATGATTTTAGACTTATCATAATATATTTGATCCCACTCAAATACTAACTAAAGTATCTACAACTTTGACAAGTTAAAGGCGCCCAACCTTTATCTTAAGTTGTGAATATTATTTAAGACTAACTAAAGAATCGTGTCTACCTCATACATATCCAAAATGTAAGAACAATTCTTCTTTTCTCATAGTCTTTTGATCTTATGATTATTTACTTTTGACAGTTATAATAATTAAACTATAAATGATATAAGATTTGTTAAACTAGAAATCACTTTTATTAATATGAAAATATTGTTAAATACATTATTACACTCTTGCTATCGAGTATAATCCCAACATCTTTAATCTGAAAAATCTAGCAAACGCAACAATTCTTTGGTGAGATTCTATAATCCAACCCAAAGCTCCTCTAATATTGTCGATTTGACTTCTGACCTCCTTTAAACATGATCTTACAATTAAGTTTAAAATGTGACATGCACGACGGGCGTGAAAAAATTTCCAGTAATATTATGGATGTTAGAATTAATGAAATATTCTATAGCTTCGGAGTTAGCGGATGTATTATCTTTAGTAATTGACATTATGAGGTTATGAATGTCATAATCTTGTATAACGGATATGATAACATGATTTTTTTTTATATTGTGTGTGAATAATCCATGATACGAAAACCAATGAGTTTTTTTTTTTGTAAAGTTCATTGGGTGTCTACATAGTGTCCAGTGGTGTATAAATAATATTGTTTTGAACGTCCGCTTATGATGTCAGATGTTAATGCAGTTGAAAGGGAATTTTTTTACAATTCAGAAATCAATTATGTTCTACACTTTTGAAAAGTACGAATCAAATCGTTCATAGTTGGGTTTCTAGAAAAAGAGACATATTGGGGGTTAAAAGCATTATTAACAAAATATTGAAAATAAGGGTTTTCTTGAAAATCTATGGGTTGGTCAGTTGCAACATAATACAACACCGCATGCTTTCTGACCCGGTCGGGGTCAAATTGCCATGTATTCACGGAACCATCTGGGTTCTACTACATTTGGATTTATCGAGTTCTATTGATTTGCCTATGGGAAGCCATGAAATGTTTCTATGTCTTATGACATGACCAGTTCCCCAACCTGAACCGGTGATTACAGATTTATAATACTTACAGCAGACATGCTCAACTTGACGACCATTTGACATCACCTTCATTGCAGGGTCAAAGCAATCCCACACGATCGATTTCTTCTTCCTCTTCTTACTCGAATCCGGTGTCGAGGAAGAGGGTCCCAAACCCGTAGTACTAGCGGGACCTTCTTCCGAGAACTCACCGAATAATTGGTTGATCTTCTCGTTCGGTAAATAGTTACCAGGGTTCAAGTTCAAGTCTTTAGGATTCATTTTCCTAAAATTATATAAAATAAGTGATTAAACGTCACAAATACAATTATACATTTATACATTTATACAAATAATTATAAAACAATAAATTTTTCTAAATTATTATTTCCATCATACTTTTTAAACTCTACAAAAAAAAAATATTCATTCTAAGATATTACTAATTTCAATTTTTTTTAAAATACGGAATTAATTTTTTTAAATTATTATTTTCATCTTAAACTCTAAAAAAAAACATAATCTTTCTAATATAATAATAATTTCCAAAATTCTGAAAAAAATTAGGAATTAAATTACTTAAATTATTATTTTGTTGTTAAACTTATAAAATCATTATTCATAATCATACTAATATATTATTATTTTTTTTATAAAAATCTTATTTAAGTTTTCTAAATTATAATTTTCTTCTTAAACTCTAGTTACTCTAAACAAAAATAATCATTCTAATAAATTATTAATTTTAAAAAACTTATAAAAAATTCGGAATTAATTTTTCTAAATTATTATTTTCTTCTTAAACTCAAGTTACTCTAAAAAAAACATAATCATTCTAATAAATTATTAATTTTAAAAAACTTTAAAAAATTCGGAATTAATTTTTCTAAATTATTATTTTCTTCTTGAACTCTACAATTTTATTTATTTTTATTAAATCAATAGAGGGTAACCATTTATATGAAATTAAATTGATTTATATGAAATTAAATTTAAGATGTAATCATTTTTATATTAAATCAATAGAGGGTAAAAAGATTCATTAAATTTACAATATATTTTTTCACGATCACTTTATACAAATAACCACACATACATCAATCAATCTAGATTTTTAAATATTTACTTTTAAATTTTTTATTAAATATCTTTTTACTTTAAAATTATTCAGATTTTAACATTTTAAAAAACATATTGGACCTAACTCTTTTTATTATTTATTTAAATGCGATGCGAGTGTGAAAATTGTTACTGATCTTTGACAAAGTATATATTTTAAAGTATCATTCTGCGACTTCATAATTTTAATTTTTGATTCTACTGATCAATAATAAATTATTTTTATACAATGGCTATATTGTTGCAGAGTTTTAATGAGTAACAGTAGATCATAATAATTTATTTTTTAAAATTATATTAAATTTATACAAATTAAAATAATAAATATTTTTTAATATTATATCAATTATCATATAATTTTATAATTTTTACGCTATAAAATATCAATATTATATAATCTTATAAATTATAAAATATTAACGGTTAAACTTTTTTTTTTTTTTTAACATCTTAGTATTTATATATATATGGCGATAAATCCATGAAAAGTCTAAATTTTTTTAAATTAATTTTATTGTTTTTATCATATTTATCATTTAAAAATAAAATTACTCATAATTTTTATTTCACCTGCTGGTTACATGCAGTATACCAGTAATAGGAAAAATCGACCGATTAATCATCGGAAATTCCTTAGCCGCCTTCCACCGAACCGAAAAGCCCAAAATCGGCCTTATTAGGCGGAGGGCGACTAGTCAACGTCTTTGACTCCGACCTGTCCGCCGGAGGCGACTAATCTGCCGACTAGGCGGAGCCCGATATTTTTTAAAAAATAAAACGGTGGCCAGTTGTTGGAACTCGTCGTTTAAACCCAGATCCATTGGGAAGAAGATGGAGTTGCAGAGAGATGAAGAGAGATAGGGTGTTGAAAATTTACACAGATTGGTGAAAAAAACTTAAAAGAGATGATTTTGAAGAAGAAGAAGATGTAGTTTGAAGACAGATGAAGAGAGAGTTGAAATCTTGAAATAAAAAATAAAACCCAGATCGGTGATCGAGGTTGACGAGAGAGAGATATGGAGAGAGTGTTTGATATTTACAGATCGGTGATAGGGTTGAGAAGAGAGAGAGTTGAGTTATGGGACAGATGATTAGATGAAATGTCTGTTGAAATGAAAGAGTGCACGTTAATCGAGGGAAGATGAGTAATGTTAAGTACTTTAATCGAGAAAGAGAGGGAGTAGTTGGATGGATTGAGGGTTGATGAGTCTGATGTAGTGATATGCACATTAATGGTCTTGGTGTCATCAACAACTTTTTTTTTATAAAAAAAATGAAAAGGCATAATGTGGGATACTGATAGAATTACAAAACATTGAAAAAAACAAAATTCGGCTTAGGTGCCGGCGCCCAGACGGTCCGGTCGCTAGGTGTCTGTCCAAATATGATTAGTGTCTAACGTCTATATGATTAGGGTCCAGTGCCTATATATATATATATATATATATATAATATTATACTCTTCCTCTATTTCTTTTCGTCAATAACTCATTAGCAGTATTTGTACGAATCCTCTTCCCAATGTGTTTGAGTTTCTCCTGTGAGCCTCCACTGTCCAATATTTAGGTATATGTATATATTTATACTATTGTTGTTGCTTCTCGGTTATTAATCCTAGTTACGTATATCCTTTCCTCTATTATGGAAATAATTATACTGTACTTATAAAGTCTTATCGTTTTAATAGTTGTAACTTAACCAAAAAAAACCCATTAGTCGTTTTTTTTTTCATTCATGCTGTTTATCATAAAAGAAAGATAAAAGTAAAAACATAAAAAATTATTTGATCATATTGTATGTATTAGAGAGTAAAAAAAATATAAATAGAGACAATAAAAGTAACTTTAAACTAAATTTTAAATAATAATAATATTATTGGTTTCTTCACTAAAATTAGGGTTTAAAGCATTATTTGTGGACGTGAGATTTTGTTAGAATTTAATTTTATCGTATTGTTTTTTTCTTCTTCTTAAACATATATAGATAGCATTTATAGGATGAGTTAAGTTTAAAAGATAATTAAAAAGGGCCGTCTAGAAAATAAATCAAGTAATTTTTTGAATTTTAAAAACCAGAGTATTATTAGATCATTAGCGGATTGCCATAACATTACTATATCAAAAAGAGGTGTCAATACGGGTTGACGGGTCGTGTTAGGGCTAACCCAGACACGATACGATTATTTTTGGGCTAATCCAAATACGACAAGATTATTAAACGGGTCAGACCCCATTGACCCAACACGACACGAATGAAAATGGATCAACACCAACACGACACGGATAACCTGTTTAATTAAAGGGTTCGGTGAACCGTGTTAAATGACCCGTTTACATGACCCATTTAACATGTTAATATTGAAGCATCTGTGGAGGAACCTAACACGATCGGATCAAACTCCTTACACCAAAAAGAGAATTCAGGTAAAGGCCTACGTATGACGGACCAACCTCTCCAAACTCGAGATCACCTTGCAACCTCCCCAGAAGCCCAGCTGAGTCCCTCTACCACCAAAGGATGCCTACGAGGCCATCCTCAGCTCCAAGAGACCTAGAAAGGTTCAACAAAGCTACTAGAACCAAAACCGAGGAGTAGATCTGCCACGCCCTATGAAACAGCGAACAACGTGCTCGACGATCTCCATGAAGAATCACATCATGAATACCCACGAAATCATATCTACTGTATGGCAAGTGATTGAGTCCAAAGAGGAAACAAACTTATCTCCGCCAAAGATATTCTCGAATCCGTTTATTAATTCGAAGTCAATGACTTTCTAATAAAAGGTCCCGCTCGATAAGGGGGGGACGAATTCAAAGGATCACAGTGGAAGATTCACTAGTTTAACCTATTCGAACCATGTATAAATACACCGAAGGTGAACAATGAAAAGAGGAACAAAAAATAAGAAAAAAAAGAGAGGAAAGAAGATTTGACTCCGACCTAAATTCTGGAATCAGAACACGACCATTGTTGTATTCTACTATTTGACAAGCACGAGGTTGCCACCTTACCGTATCACCGTGAAGTTGAGAGTGTTTGAGAGATTTTTGTATGGCATGCATGACATATAATAAAGAGCTATATACCCGTTTTCATTGTATTCACATTTAAACATCCATCTTTGTTCGAACAAGTTAGGTACGAGATACCTGCCCCGACCACCACCTCCGTGGCAGCGGTCTCGAGGGTGTTAGCTAAAATTTTTCACCTCGAGTAAATTTTCCGTTAACACTTTCTGACGCCGTCTGTGGGAAACCCACACCACCATTTTTACATTCACAAGTTTATTGTTTTGAAATAATTATGAGGCTTCGCTCCTCCCAAGGACAACCCGAAACTTCGAGACATCATTCTGCTTCCTCGACCAAGAAAAGGCAAAAGAAGGGAAGGAAATCCAAACATTACAAGCAGGCCTCGTATCAGCCAGACATGGAACAGGCTCCAACCCTTCAGACAATGAACCAAACTATGATCAACCAGCATGCTGCGGCCATCGTGGAGAATGTTCGCCTTCTTCTTGATGCAGAAGGAATTGCTCCTCAGCCGACAGATCTTGGTACCCGAGGAGAGACAAGCAGATCCGCTGCCAGACAACATGCCTTTGATTGGCTGGAACCCCCTCCACCGGTTCCTGTCCACATAGGACATGACCCACAACTTCTATCCAGGACAGGCTAGGGCCCATGCCTCCATTCCTAGACAGGATGACCTACTATCACCCTAGGCAGGTCAAGTCAGCAGTCGATGCTCCGCCGAGGGCACCTCACAGCCCCCATCGATTGGTGACTTTTAGAAGGGAACCTCGAGTTGAAGCCGGTGATAACCGGTAAACTACGCAAGCATAACCCGCCTCTGAAGACCATAAAGTGGAAGTGTCCAGCTTATCGGGGGGATCTGACAACGAGAGCTCTGAGGTCGACTCTAAGAAGCACGGAAATAAGCGCCTGATGGATCAGTTGTCTAAAATGTAAAAGAAAATCCAACAGTTAAAAAGTGGGAAAGGTAAGAAGGTCAATAAGAACCCCTGAGTGAGATGAACGCTCCATTTAATAGAAAGATTCAGGAGGCAGAGCTTCCTCCGAAGTTTAAAATGCCATTAGACAAGTTCTCTGGCACGGAGGACCCTTTGAGCCACTTAGAGAGCTTCGTCCAACAGATGGAAGTTCAGAATACAACCAAGGTCGGAATGTACCGGATGTTCCCTACCTCTCTGACAGACTATGCCAAGACCTGGTTCAGAAAGTTACCCGCTGGAAGTGTGGACTTCTTCACGAAGCTATCAACGGATTTCTGCTCACAATTCTAATGTGTCAAACCTAGATCAAAGGATCCCATCCATATGCAATACGTGATTCAGGATAGAGGAGAAACCCTCTGGGCTTATGTGGAGTGGTTCCACAAGGAAGTTATTCAAATAGGAGTCTTCACTGAGAAAGAGACCTTTTCCAATTTCAGACGGAACCTGTAGACGGGTAAGCTTTTCCGATCCTTTATCAAGCGACCTCTAGAGACCTATGATCAGGCTCTAGAGCAAGTCAAAGTCGACGAGCAGCTCAAGGTTAAGATGAATCATAACGATATGAGAACGGTGAAGCTTCAAAAGAAGGAAACTCCCAGACCTGAGCCAGCTCAGAAAAATCAGAACAAACCTCCAAATAGGTCGACATACCGCTTCCCCATTTCTCAACCCAAGCAAGAAAGGTATCCAGTAAGGCGAACCCCTCTGCAGGCTTCGCCTCATCCCAAGACAATAGCCCCTGTAACACGAGATTAGAGAGGGTCAGGGATAATATTCAGACAGAAGGGAAGTACAAGTTGAGATCCGCGAGCATGCCGAAAAGAGAAAGGGGGAACAGACAGATCTGATGCAACAAATCCAGGTGATACATACCATTAGCGGAGAGCCCACTTTGGCTGATGCCTCCAATAATTATATAAAAAACCACGCGAGGAAGATCCCTCTTGTAGATGAAGGGCGAGGTATCTTCAAGGTCTACCAGAACCTGGCTGAACCCTCCCAGTTAACACAGAATATTTTCACCGAGGCGGATGTCTACAACACCGTGCAGCCTCATGACGATCCCATGGTGATCACAGTACAAATTGCCATCTGCATGGTCCACCAGGGGCTTGTTGACACAGGCAGCAGCGTCGACATCCTCTTTAAAGATACGTTGGAGAAGCTGAATTTGAAACAATGGTGTTACAATAACTGCACTACCCCGCTGTATGGATTCACCGGACATTCGATCATACTCGTGGGGTCAAAGATCCTCCCAGTAATTGCTGGAACAGTTCCTCTTTAGAAAATTGTTATGACAGACTTCGTGGTGGTAGATACCTTATCGGCTTACAATACGATACTAGTAAGACCTTTATTGTCATCCTTGAAGAGGGTCCTGTCTATTTACCACAACGTCCTAAATTTTCCAGTAGGAGACATGGTAGGGGAGGTATGTGGTGACCAGCAAGCAACGAGAAAGTGTTATGCAGTATCTGCCAACCCTACAGCTCTTGCAAAACAGTTTGCACATATTACAACGATCTAGGATGGGGTAACACCCGAGACGACCTTGGAAGATATTGATCCCGCAGATCACCCAGAGGATGACCCCGTGATACCAAATGTAGAAGAACAGAATAGGGAATGGGCCTAGCGGGAATCTTGTGGACAAACTAGAAGAGATACCCATCCGGATGGAAGATTCTTCTAAGGTCATCAAGGTCGGAGCTACCCTAGAACCAGGAGTGAATGAGGGTCCGATCATGCTCCTTAAAGAATTCATCGACATCTTCGCTTGGAGTCACGACTAGATACCCAGGATCCCAATGACATTGGCAGCTCACCGATTAGCAGTGGATCCGACCTTCAAGCATGTCAAGCAGAAAAGACGACACTTTAACACCGAAAGAAACAATACGGTTCAGGAGGAAGTAGATAAGTTAGTCAAAGCAGGCTATATCAGAGGGGCACGCTACTCCGATTGGATTGCCAACGTGGTCATGGTCACGAAGGCGAATGGGAAATGGCGTATGTGCGTTGACTACACCGACCTCAACCGGGCATGTGCAAAAGACAGTTTTCCTTTACCAAAGATCGATCAGTTGGTTGACTCCACATCCGGAAACAAGCTCCTGAGCTTCATGAATGCATTTTCAGGATACAACCAGATTAATATACATCCAGCCGACCAAGATAGACCAGTTTCATTATCGGACAAGGTCTGTACTGATGTAAAGTGATACCGTTTGTTTTTAATAACGCGGGGCTACATACCAGCGGCTAGTTAACCGACTATTCAGACCAGAGATTGGAAATTTGATGGAGGTGTACATTGATGACATGATCACAAAATCATAATCCACAGAAAGACATCAGGACGACCTTATCAGAACTTTCATGATCCTAAAGGAAAACCAAATAAGATTGAAACCCTCCAAATATGCTTTTGGGGTAACCGCGGGGAAGTTTATGAGATTCATGGTTCATGAAAGAGATATAGAGGCTAACCCAGAAAAGATCAAGGCTATCTTGGACCTAGAATCCCTCACATCACTTAAGTAGGTACAAGTATTGACCGGACAGGTAGCAGCGCTCAACAGGTTCATTTCTCGTTCCACCGATAAATGTCTCCCTTTCTTCAAAGCTATCAAGCAGGGAAGAAACATGAAATCAGATTAGAAGAGCGAACGAGCCTTTCAAGCCTTAAAGAGATATCTAACGAGCCTTCATTGCTAGTCAAGCCAAGTTCTGGAGAGGAGCTGCAAATCTACTTGGCTGTTTCAAAAACTGCAGTGAGTGAGACCTTGGTCAAGGAATGTGAAGATAGGGTCCAGCGACCTATCTACTATGTAAGTCACACTCTAACAAAGCCGGAGAAAAATTATACTATGTTGGAGAAGCTCACCTATATTCTGGTGACTTCGGTAAGGAAGCTTCGTCCCTACTTTTAAGCTCACTCAATAGCGGTAGTGACATACTTACAAAGGCCGAACGTATCTGGAAGACTGGTCTTAGGCCCTGGAACTCACCCAATTTGATTTAAATTATAAACCCAGGACCACAATCGAAGCCCAGACTTTAACGAAATTTATGGCAGAATTCTCAGTGCCCCCAGGCCAAGCAACATCCGTAATGGCAATTACAGCTCTTGAGAAGATTCCAGGGTTCGACAGCTAGCCAGTGGGGTGCAAGTCCTGGACCCTCTACACAGATGGAGCATTCGGGAAAGCCGGGGGAGGAGTTGGCATAGTGCTAATAGACCCAGAGGGGACTGAGTGTTGCCACTGTTTCAGATTCAAATTTAAGGCTACCAAAGATGAGGCGGAGTATGAAACCCTCATAACCGGGTTGAAGGCAGCCATCCAGCTCGAGGTTGATTACCTGCAGGTCAAGAGTGACTCATTACTCATAGTCAATCAGGTTTTCGGGGTTTATCAAGCAAAAGGAGATAACATGATCACCTACTTAAAGCTCGTTCAACTGCTTAAGAGTAAATTTAAGGGATTTAAGATCGAGCAGGTGCCTTGACAACAGAATCATCGAGCAGATGTCCTAGCCAAGATAGCCGCGAATGGTGGCCAGGCCTTACCAAAGGGAGTTTCCCTCCAAGTGATCTCCCACCCAAGCACAACAGCGGGCAAGAAGATTTGTACCCTGGATCGTCAGCCATGCTAGATGGATCCAATAATGGTTTATCTCTAAGAAGGAAAGCTTCCTGAGGAGCTCGATCAAGCCAGAAGAATTAAGAGGCTCTCTGTCCAATATTTCCTGGTAGATGGATACCACTACAGAAGGGGCAGGTCCCTTCCCCTGCTTCGGTGCTTACATCCCGACGATGCTAATGGGAGCTGAGAGAGGTTCACTCCGGGGAATACGGGAACCACACTGGTGGGGAAGCTTTTACAAATTAGGTACTCCGTATGGGGTATTACTGGCCAACTATTCATCAAGATGCAAAGAACTTTGTACAATTCTGTGAGCCATGCCAAAAGACCTCGAATTTGAGTCATCTCTCACCGGAGCGTTTGTCATCTCTCAGCTCGTCTTACCCTTTTGCTATGTGAGGAGTCGACCTGATCGGGCCACTTCCCATCGCTCATGGACAAGCCAAGCAAGCTATTATGACGATCGACTATTTTACAAGGTGGATCGAAGCCGGACCACTATTCCATATATCAGAAAATAATACGACAAGGTTTATCAAAAACAATATAGTCCCCAGATTCAGAACCTCTCTTATCATTGTAGCCGACCTAGGTAAGCAGTTTGAAAACGGTCGATTCAAGGAATTTTGTAAGGCTTGGGAATCAACTTTAGGTTCGCTTCAGTAGCTCACCCTCAGACTAATGGGCTGGTGGAATCCACTAATAAGATCATCAAGAAGCTGTTGAAGAAGAAATTACAGTAAAGAAATGGCAGATGGGCTGATGAGATTCCCGAGGTTCTTTGGGCTTACCGGACTACAAAGAGAACAACCACCAGAGAAACACCCTATCCCTTAACCTTTGAGGTTGAAGCAAATCTTCCCATCGAGCACAAACTAACCTCCTTCAGAGTGAAACACTTTGAACATGGAAGCAGTGAGGATAAATTCCGAGCTAGTCTAGATCTTTTGGAAGAGAAATAAGATCGGGTAGCTGAGAAAGTAGCAATCTACCCGAGCAAGATCGCTAGGTACTTCAACAGGAAGGTTAGAGCTCGAAACTTTAAGGAATCGGATCTAGTTCTTAGGGAAGTGACCACGAATGCCAGGAAGAGGTTAGACGGGGTCCTAGGACCCAACTGGGAAGGTCCTTACTTAGTAAAGGTAGTGGTCCGCAATGGGGCATACAAGCTCGAGGATATGGATGGTCAACCCATCGATCACACCTGGAATGCAGATCACCTGAGGAAGTACTACCCTTAAACAGGGTATTCGTGAGCAGTCTACCTATATTTAGTTTTCAATAAAATCTCAAATAACAATGTACTCCATTTTTTTATCAATAAAGTCTATTTTCTCCATCTTCGATTATATTTTACATTAATATCTCCGTATCCAATTAGGGTATACACTGGTAAGTTTGACATAACCACCTCAAGGACCAGGGATTAGTTGGGGAAGCCCCCTTTCTATCCTTGATGCCTCGACCGGGCACCACCCCCCGCCAAGAAGGGTCTGAGTGTAAGAGCATATTTGCCATCCAGATCTTGAGACCAGGAAATAGCTAGATAGCCCTCCTGATGCCTTGGTTAAGCTACCACCCCCAAGAAGGGTCTGAGTGTAAGAGTAGAGTTGTCATCCAGATCTCGAGACCAGAAAATAGCTAGATAGCCCTCCTGATGCCTTGGTCGTGCTACCACCCCCAATAAGGGTCTGAGTGTAAGAGCATAGTTGCCATCCAGATCTCGATGGAGTGGAAGAGGCGTAGGGAAGGGTGACCAAAAGAGCAGTAACAGTAGCAGGAGCAACCAATGGAGAGGTAGCGATGGTCGTATTAGCATCCTAGGAAACGGGCCTTCCTTGGTTTAGAACCCTAGAAGCCCGTGACGTAAGAATAACCAACTTGGACTTGACATAGGAAATAGACAAAGTGAGAACATGCGAAACCCCAGCTGGATCAGCAGACCCCTCTTTCTTCGAAGCAACCAAGGGGGGTTCCCGGGGCAATATGACACAAGGAGGAGGGGTACGAGCTTGCTGGACCTTACGAGAAGCTGGACTAATAACAAAAACTATTAAAAAATGAAAAAAAAAAGAGAAGTGAGCAGTCAGAATCGAGTCAATCAACAAAACAAAACAGGATGGTTCAGTGTTACTTACGAGGAGTAGCATCAGAAATTCACAGATAACTATTTACTCGGTGAGAATCGAAGGGGTCGACAGTCGGGAACATCAGGTTCAAATAGTTCCTAGCGAGGATAGTCTTCAGTACAACCTCAGACTCGGCAGACAAGAAATCCCGACCCCATGAGGTTTTATCGTTGAAAGCGCTGGGAACCGCGAACTCATGCCTGCCAATAAATATTGAGCTTCCCCAATCACCCCCCGCTAGGATCCACTCCTCCTTCCAGGTTGGATCCTTATCAAAGCACCGAGAATGATAAAATTAAGCTTGTTCTTAGCCTTCACATAGAAATGATCTCGGGGAACTCTGGACAGGATTTCAATTTAAAAAAGGTATGCCAGCTCCTCTGTTCCGGGCTCCCTGGTGACCTTACTAAACTCGCACTACTCCCTCCACAGCATGAGAAAGCCAATCAAATGCCTCTAGAAGTCAGGCGTCAACTGGAGAGGAGCTAGTTGTAGGGCATTGAGAGCCCGTTGAAGAGTAGGATGAAGGAGAAGCCTGGCCCCATTCTCGAGGGCTGCTACATGAATTGTGAGAATTCCTTTAGGAGGATTGAAGACATCAAGATTCCTATAAGGAACTGAGATAGAAACACTGTTGGGGATGCCATATTTTCACCGTAGACGAATGATCGAGCGAGTTTGGGTCAGTGGTAGAGTCCAGGATAACCTTAAAGTCATTGGAAAGAAGCCTCTCCAAGGGAGGACTGACAACTGTAACCTGACCCCTTATGGCAGCAACATCCTTGGGTTCACCATCAAAATCCTCGTCGACTAAATTCAGAGGGGTATCAGGATTGTTGGAAAACCCGGTCATGATAGCTATATTTCTGTTCGATCGACGTCTTTACGGGTTAGGTAGAGAGTCATCATTGTTAAAGTTCTGTCGTGTTCTCTTCCCGAGGTTGAGATTGGAAACTTTCTCGCCAACGATAATAGAATCGACGGAATCATGGTTGTTTTTCGATATGGTAGAAAGAGTTTTTGAGTTCGATGAAAAAGAATAGAGTGGCACTGAAGGAAGGCTTTTTTTGAGAAAATTTGAAATCTGAAAAAATAGGAGGCGTGAGGAGGGTGCCGAAGTGGATGAGTTTAAATAGAGGTTAATGGAGCAGTGACGTTGGTGAAATCCTAGGCCGGGATTTCCTTAAAACCCGTGAGTTGACGTAACGGAGCCAGATAATTTTGAAAAACACACCGTTTTCTATTTGCCACATCACTTTCGCATTTAATGAGGAGATTTCCATCGAGATTCTGGTAGCAACGTTGAATGGAAAATTTCCCAATCAAGAAAGGAAATCTAACTTCAACCCCAACTCAATCAATGATGTTCAAGTCAAAGGGGACTTCTGTTAATAACTAAATTTGGCTAGGGACCAAAAATAATTTTTCCACTCTCCCAGGCCGAATCCAAATAAATTCTCAAAACGAAATTTCAAAATGATGCAAGTCCATAATTAAGTCCACAAATACAAATCCATAATTAAGTCCACAAATACAAATCCACAAGTTTAAAATAAAATAAAAGGCATTAAATATTCAAAAACCAAAACATGTTAACAAACATAACTGTTAACTCTTCTTGATGCATTGATCACTTGATATTAAACACTTAAACTTGTTGGATTGCTATGTATAAACCTACAAGATAAATTTAATATATTAGATAATAATTAAGAAGTTTTAAGAAATAAGAAAAATACTTTTAACAAATTAATGGATATGATTTTACCACTTACTTGAGATGTAGCACTGTTTGTAGATGTTTGATCTGCAAAATGTGAATAACAGTTGTTAACGGGAAAGTTGCTCAGGATGAGAAATTCCTGCTAACACCCTCGAGACCACTACCACGGAGGTGGTGGTGGTGGTGGTGGTCAGGGTTGGTACCTTTGATACCTAACCTGCTTATATGAGAATGAAGATTTGTATAATAATGAAAAATGGGAGCTTTTATTATCGATCACTTTGATATACATAATTATCTCTCATACATTATCTGAGACGTAGGAAGGTGGCCGCTTTGTACTTGTCGAATAGTGGAAACAACGACGACCGTGTTCTGATTATAGAATTTAGGCCCTTCTCTCATCTTTTTCTTATCGTCTATATCTAGTCTTTTTCCTTTCCCTTCATGCTAGGCCTTGTTATATTTGGTCCAAGTAGGTTTTAATTTCACAAATATCCTACCATGATCCCATGAATCCGTTCCCTCTTTATCGGGAGGGATTCACCATTTGAATTTGAATTGTCACTAGATTTGATGATATCGTTAATGGTGATAAGTTTATTTCCTTTTTGGAATCAAACTCTTGACTTACGCGTATAAGGGATTAATGTTGTTTGTTACGTAGATTTGATCATGTGTGTGCTCGCGACACTTTCTTCATGGAGGTCACCGAATTAACTAGTTGTTGTCTTATAGAGCGAGGTAGACCTCTGCTTTGGCTCTATTCAAGGAAGCTTTGGATAGACTCGTGGGCACTTACTAGAGGTAGTGTAAGCTAGGCGAGGTTCTTCTTCCATGCCCAACGGGAATGGCGGGCTTTTGGAGAGGTTGGTGGACTTCTCATTCAGGCCATAAATTATGTTTGACCTCTAAAAGCCTTAACCAGGAGGGGGCTTGCTTTGCTTGTTGGGATTCTTTTGAATGTTTCTTGAGTTTCGCGACCCCTAATGGCATTCAATGGGTGGTTATGGAGCCCGACCCCAGGAACCGAGGTTCCCAGGTAGGTGACCTCAGGAAGCTCGGACTCCAGTGTTCGGGTGGGGGCTCGACCTGGTAGTGCCTAGCTTTTTCCCTGATATTTTTAAAGCCTGACGCCCCCTCCGTGCTTCTGTAGGGTAGTTTTATGGTACATTCGGGTTTTCATGAAAGTCGACTTTGGGCTGGGAGAGTGGAAAATTTCTCTTTGACCCCCTGACCAAAATTTTCTATTAACAGAAGTCCCCTCTGACTTGAACATCGAAGGTAGAGTTGGGGTTGGAGTCAGATTTCCTTTTTATTTGGGAAGTTTTTCCGTTATGAGATTATTACTGAGAATCTCGAATGAAATCTTCTCATTAATTGCCCAAGTGATGTGTCGAACTTGAATTGGTGTGTTCTTCGAGGAAAACCGATTGCATTCCGGCTCTCTCTGTGGCTCGAGGTGATCTTTCCAAAGATATCGCCGACGTCATTACACCCTTAACCTCTATTTAAATTCAAACTCATTGCCTATTTCTTCACACTTTCTCTCAATCTTGAACTTATAGATTTCTTCTTCTTTACTTGTCTTCTCCGACCACATCTTTATCTTTAGCCTACCTTCAAGCTCTTTTCATCCAACAATGTCGAACTCATCTGATAGCATTGAAGCCTTGGTCGAGGGCACTGGAGGCTCTAACCTGGTTCCTCAGAAACGGGTGTGAGGAATTTCGAGCGATGAGGACTCCTCCCCGGTCCATCAGCGCCGTCGCTCTGGTAGGAACATCTCAATCGGTTCCAGCTTCTTGAATCAATCCGATAACCCTCTAAACTTAGTTGATGAGGATTCTGATGCTGGAGAGATGGTCGACGCCACTGGGGAGGTTCAAGTTATGGTGGCAGGGCTTCCTTCAGTGACGCCTCTTCCTTTAGAATCTAGGGTTATTCTTGATTGTACTGTTGACCCACAATGGATTAACCGCATTCGGGATAAATATGGCATTCCTAAGGGTGTTACCCTCACAGTTCCCCATAAGAACTATGATGTTTATAATCCTCTCACGGGCGTGCTTCTCATTCATTTGGCGGCCTTTGAGAACGGGGTTAGGCTCCCCCTTCACCCCACTTTTCTAAGGGCCCTTAACGCCCTTCAACTAGCTCCCATTCAACTGAAGCCCGGCTTTGGAGGCATCTGATTGGATTCCTCATGCTGTGGAGGGAACAGTGCGAGCTGGGCAATGTCACCCAGGAACCAGGGGCAGAAGAGTTGGCCTACCTTATCCAGATTGAGAGCTTGTCCGAATGTCCTCGGGGACAGTTCTACGTGAAGGCTATAAACAAACTCAATTTTATCATCCCGGTGCTTCGAGAAAAGACTCCTCTTGGAAGGAAGAGTGGATACTAGTAGGGGGACTGGGGGATCTCTGTATTCATCGGCAGGCACAAGCTCGCGGTTCCCACTGCTTTCGGCGACAAACTCTCATAGAATCAGGACTCCCTGCACCCTGAGTCTGAGGCTGTGCTGAAGACTATCCTCGCCAGAAATTATCTGAACTTGAAGTTTCCAACTACGGACCCGCAGGGTGAACAAGTATCTGCGGATCTCCGATGCTTCCCTTCATGAGTAATTTTAAGCTATCATGCTTTGTTTTCATTAAATGATTTGCCTCTAACATCCTCAATTTTTTTTTCTTTTTTTTTCAACAACTTTTGTGGTTGCTCCAGCTTCTCGCGAAGCCCAGAAAGCTCAAGCCCCTCCCCCCCTTTTAGGTCGTCCCTGAGAGCCTTATTGGCTACCTTGAAAGGGGGGGGGGGGTAGGGCAATCATTATGGACATTGATTTGGTTGTTCCTGCTTCATCGCCTTCCTAGACGAGATCTAAGATGACTGTTCTCGTATCCTGGGTAGCAAAGACTCTAAATTGAGGAGGGCCTGCTTCCCAAGCCACTGATACGTCCACCTTTACCCCCCTTACCAGTGGTTCCCGCTTCAGCTGCTGCTTCCCCAGTTACAGTATCCCCTCCTTCCACTGATCAAACTGCGTCCAGGGTAGTTCAGGCTCCAAGGGATCCCGAGGCTGGTACTCCTGAGATTCCCTCTTCTCGCCCCCACCATCAGTCGGGCTCGGTTAGTTAGGATAAGCTTTGAAGCATTTCGTTGATTCATGCCCGGGTGGCGGGCTCTCTAGGTTGGCTTCCATGCCCGTGGATTTTCTAGTTACCAAAGGGGTCTGCCCTTCTGGCCGAGGTAGTCATTGCCTTTATTTCCTGTGATTGTGAGATTTGATTGCTTTCTAACCTTCGTTTCATGCTTTACAGGCTTTCAAGTTCAATGTAGCCATATGCCACCAAGTATAATTTCTTCGAGATCGGGCAGATAGGGTTGAAGCTGAGGCTGAGCGGGCCATGGGATTGCTGGCATAGACTCAATCCTTCATCCTGGAGATGACTTCCAACCAAAGGGAAACGGAAACAAAAGTGGTTGAGCTTCGGTGCGACCACGAAAGACTGAAGCGATATTTTGACCAAGAAACTCTTCTATCTAAGCGACGAGCCAGCCAGAGGGATGAATGGAAGGAAGAAGCGAATGCGTTAGATGTTGAGAATCATGCTCTTCAAGCCCAAATTGCCAAACTTCAGGCTGAGGTGGATTCCTCCTTTAGCGAGGGATACTTCCATGCCTCCTACCAAGTCGCTGAGGCCCTCCCCTCCCCTCCCCCTTTGATCTGTCGATTATTGCTAACTGGGATAGGGAGGAGATAATGGCCAAGGTCACAGAGATGTCTCGCCCCTTAGGTGATGACATGGATTCCTCTAATGTGGCCGAAGCAGGGAAGCATCCAACTGGGCCAGACCTCCCTCCTCCTCCTCCTGTCTTCCCAACATCAGGTCCCGGAGAATCCTAGAGGGGGGTTCTACCCATGGAGCCTGAATGAGATCTTATAGAAGCCCGAGGTCCCTTTATGGTACCTTCAAAGTAGGAGCCGGTAGGAGCCAGTATGAGGGAAATTATGCCAGAGTCAATGGCCAACCATCTTGTGCAGCCATACCTTCTGAGGTCATGGGAGTGGTCAATGAGGTCGTGGAGGAGGAGCCTGCTGAGCATGAGGCAATTGAGGGGCATCCTCAGAAAGAGGTGGCGGAGACGGCTGTCCGGGATGAGCGACCACCCAAAAGAGAAGCAGTAGGCGAGGTCTATTTGGAAGGAGGGGAAGCCGGAGGAGACCGAGAGGATGCAGAAGCTTGATTACACCTTCTTGTAGCTTACTCTGAATGCCTGGAAAAGGGGGGGGGGGGGTGGGTACCCTATCTTTACTCATGCTTGATCATTATCATTTTTCTTGCTTGTAGCCCGGAACCAGGGGTTAGGCTTCCTGTTCGATTACTGTTGCCTTTCCGGGGAATAGGCTCCTAATTCGTCAATGAAATTTAGCTTTTAGACTTGGTTCAAATTCTGATTTGCATGTAGGTTCAGCCCCTGTAGCACCCTAATTTAGCTCAGGAAAAGTAACAAGATAAGAAAATTGCTTAATTGTGAACGTAGATAGCTAGCTTGAGCGTTTGACTCTCAATAGAAATTTACAGCTCAGTGACTTTGATTAACAGTCCCTTTGCTTGATCGTAGACCTTGATCTTCTTTAGGGGGTTATAGCCCGAATGAGGTATCAATGAGAACTATCTAGCCCTCTCTTAGGCTGGGACGGCTATCACGCTCATAACTTGAGTCATTCTTGGGGGGTGATAACCCGACCGAGGCATCAATGAGGCTATCTAGCTATTTCCTAGCCTTCGAGATCTGGATGGCAATTATACTCTTACACTCAGACCCTTCTTGGGGGTGGTAGCCCGACCAAGGCATCAGGAGGGCTATTTAGCTATTTCTTGGTCTCGAGATCTGGATGGCAATTATGCTCTTACATGCATACCCTTCTTGAGGGTGGTAGCCCGACCAAGGCATCATGAGGGCTATCTAGCTATTTCCTGGTTTCGAGATCTGGATGGAAACAATGCTCTTACACTCAGACCCTTCTTGGGGATGGTAGCTCGACCAAGGCATTAAGATGGCTATCTAGCTATTTCTTGGTCTCGAGATCTGGATGATAATTATGCTCTTACACTCAGACCCTTATTGGGGGTGGTAGCCCGACCAAGGCATTAGAAGGGCTATCTAGCTATTTCTTGGTCTCGAGATCTGGATGACAACTATGCTCTTACACTCAGACCCTTCTTGGCGGATGGTAGTGCCTGGCCAAGGCGTCAGGAGTGGTGGGGGGCTTCCCTTGCTAACCCCTGGTCTTGGAATGATAATGTCAAATTTTCCACGTAGACCCAAATCATTGTAGAACATAGTTGAAGATGGAGAAAACAAGAAAGTAGGCTTTATTGATAAAAGGGATGAAGTACATTATTGCCGAAGATTAAGAACTAGGTGGAGGCAGCCTACTCATGAGTCCCCTATTCAAGGGTATATTTTTCTTAGGTGATCTGCATTCCAAGTATGATCGATGAGTCAGACATTCATGTCCTCTAGCTTGTATGCCCCATTACTGATCACCACTTTTACTAGGTATGGCCCCTTCCCAGTTGGGCCCCAGGACCTTGTTTGACCTCTTCCTGGTATTCAACGTTACTTTTCTGAGAACTAGGCCCCTTTCCTTAAAGTTTTGGGATTTTACCCTCCTGTTAAAGTACCTGGCAATTCTGCTCTGGTAAACCGCTACTTTCTCAGTTGCTCGATCCTGCTTTTCTTCCAAGAGATCCAAGCTAGCTCGGAGCTTATCCTCGTTGCTTCCTGGTTTAAAATGTTGGACCCTAAAGGATGTCAGTTTGTGCTTGATGGGAAGAACTGCTTCAACCCCGAAGGGCATAGAATAAGGTGTTTCCCCTGTGGCTGTTCTTCTCGTGGTGCGGTAAACTAGAGGACCTCGAGAAGCTCCTCTGCCTATCTGCCTTTCTTCTGTTGCAACTTCTTCTTTAACAACCTCTTAATGGTTTTATTTGTGGATTCCATCAAACCATTGGTCTGAGGGTGGGCTACTGAAGCAAATCTAAGGTCGACTGCCAGGCCTTCGTAAAAATCCTTGAACAGGGCGTTGTCGAACTGCTTGCCGAGGTCGGCTACAATGACTAGAGGGGTTTGAATCTGTAAACCACATTGTTCTTAAAGAATCTTATTGTGTTTTCTTCCGATATCTGGGATAGTGGTTCTGCTTTGACCCATCTTATGAAATAATCAATTGCCACGATAGCATGCTTGGCTTGACCATGAGCAGTAGGAAGAGGTCCGATCAAGTAGACTCTCCACATGACAAAGGGGTATGGTGAGCTAAGGGATGACAACCGCTCTAGCGGGAGGTGACTCAAGTTTGCGGTCTTTTGGCATGCTTTGCAAGATCATACTAAGTTTTTTGCGTCTTGATGGATGGTTGGCCAATAGTACCCTATGCGGAGCACTTGGTATGCCAAAGCCTCCCCTCTAGTGTGGTTCCCATATTCCCCGGAGTGGACCTCTCTCAATGTCCATTTGGCGTCTTCTGGATGTAAACATCGAAGCAGAGGAAGAGACTTGCCCCTTCTATACAAGTAACCATCTACCAAGCAATACCGGACTGAGAGCCTCTTGATTTTCTTAGCTTGGTCGGGTTCTTCGGGAAGTCTTCTTTCTTGAAGATGATCCACTATTGGGTCCATCCAGCATGGCTACCGATCCAGGGTATAATTCTTTTTTCCCGCCACTGTGCTGGGTAAATGAATCACTTGAAGAGGGACCTCTTGGGGTAAGGTCTGGCCACCATTTGCAGCTATCTTGGCTAGGACGTCAGACCGTAGATTCTGTTGTCAAGGTACCTGCTCGATCTTAAATCCTTTAAACTTGCTCTTAAGCTGTTGGACTAGCTTCAGGTAGGCAATCATGTTATTCCCTTTTGCCTGATAATCCCCAGAAACTTGGTTGACTATGAGCAATGAGTCACTCCTGACCTGTAGGTAATCGACCTCGAGCTCTGCGGCCGCCCTTATCCCGGCTAATAGGGCTTCATACTCTCTTCATTGTTAGTGGCTTTGAATTCAAATCTGAAACAGTGGCAGCATTCGACCCCTTCTAGGTCTATTAAAACTATGCCCGCTCCTCCTCTAGCTTACCCAGAGGCTCTATCTGTGTAAAGGATCCATGATTTGCAGCCTTCCAGCCAGTTGCCAGATTTTAGAGGCTTCTCAGGGACTGTGTTCGTCGCTGCGGAGGTCGCTTGGCCCGGGGGCATTGAGACCTCTGCTACAAAGTCCGCCAGAGCCTGCGCTTTAATTGCGGTCCTGAGCTGTATACCTTAAATCAAACTGGGTGAGTTCTAGGGCCCACAAGATCAATCTTCCAGATACGTCTGGCCTCTGTAAAAATTGGCGGAGAGGTTGGTCTATCACTGCCGCCACTGAGTGAGCCTGAAAGTAGGGACGGAGCTTCCTTGCAGAGGTCACCAAAGCATAAGTGAGCTTCTCCAAAAGGGTATAGTTCTTCTCGATCTTGGTTTGAGCATGGCTTACGTAGTAGACAATCCGCTGGACCCTATCCCTGCATTGATTGACCAAGGCCCCACTTATGACGGTTTCTGAAACAGCCAAGTAGATTTGAAGCTTTTCTCCAGGGCTTGGCTTAACCAGTAGCGGAGGGCTTGACAGGTATTTTTTCAAGGCTTGAAAATCTTGTTCACTCTTCTGGTCCCATTTCATGTTTCTTCCCTGCTTAATGGCTTTGAAGAACTGAAGACACTTATCAGTAGATCGAGAAATGAACCTGTTGAGCGCTGCTACCTGTTCGGTCAAGATTTGAACCTGTTTTAACGACGTGGGGGGACTTTAGATCCAGGAATGCTTTAATCTTTTCCGAGTTAGCCTCTATGCCTCTCTCATGGACCATGAAGCCCAGAAACTTCCCTACGGTCACCCCAAATACGCACTTGGAAGGGTTCAATCTCATCTCGTTCTCCCTTAAAATCATGAAGGTTTTGCGGAGGTCGTCCAGATGGCCTTTTGAGGTTGATAACTTGGTGATCATGTCGTCGTTATACACTTCCATTGATTTTCCAATTTTGGGTTTGAACAGCTGGTTGACTAACCGTTGATACGTAGCTCCTGCATTTTTAAGCATGAAAGGCATTACCTTGTAGCAATATAGACCCCGTCTGGTGATGAAACTGGTCTTTTCTAGTCGGCGGGGTGCATTATAATTTGATTGTACCCTAAAAATGCATCCATGAAGCTCATGAGCTTGTTTCCAGAGGTGGAATCGACTACCTGATCAATTTTTGATAGAGGAAAACTGTCTTTCGGGCATGCCCGATTGAGGTCGGTATAATCGACGCATATGCGTCACTTTCCATTGGCCTTTGTGACCATAACCACTTTGGCGATCCATTCGGGGTAGCGTGCTTCTCTGATGAAGCCCGCTTGGGTCAATTTATCTACTTCCTCTTGAACGACAGCATTCCTTTAGGTATTGAAGTGACATATTTTTTGTTTGATGTGTTTAAAGGTCTGATCCACTGCCAATCGGTGAGCGTCCAAAGTTATCGGGATCCTAGGCATTTCGTCATGAATCCAGGCTAAGATGTCATTGAACTCTTTAAGGAGCCTGATCAGGCTCTCCTTCATCCTCAGCTCAAGGGTGGCTCCAACTTTGACGACTTTCGAGGGGTTGTTCATTCGGATGAGAACCTCTTCCAGCTTATCCACTGGATGGCTGCTGGCCCACTCTCTTCTCTGCTCCTCCTCCTCATCTGGCGCCACAGGGTCATCCTTGGGGCAATTTATGGGTTCTACATCTTTCAAAGTCAACACCGGTGCTTCCTCGTCCTGTATCGTTGTCACCTGGGCAAATTGTTTTGCTAAAGCTGTTGGGTTGGCAGACACTGCATAGCATCTTCTGGCTGCCTACTGGTCGCCTCGAACTTCCCCCACATTGTCTCCTACTAGGAACTTCAGGAAGTTATGGTAGATAGATGAGACGATGATATAAACGGCCATCCTAATATTTTATTGTAGGCCGATGGGGTGTCTACCACCAAGAAGTCTGTCATGATATTCTGCTGGAGAGGTGTGGTGCCGATGATCACTGGTAGGATTTTTGACCCTACGGGTATGATTGAGTCTCTAGTGAACCCATACAGCGGGGTGGTGCAACTATTGTAACACCACTGTTACAAGTTAAGTTTTTCCAAGGTGTCTTTAAATAGGACGTCGACGCTGTTGCTTGTGTCGATGAGCACACGGTGTACCATGCAGTTGGAAATCTGTACCGTTATCACCATCGGATCATCATGAGGCTGTACGGTGTTGTAGACATCTGCCTCGGTGAAAATGATATGTGACAACTGAGAGGGGTTGATCAGGCTCTGGTCGACCTTGAATACACCCTGTCTTTTATCCATACGAGGAACCTTCATTGTGTGGTTTTTCCTGGAATTATTGGAGGTGCCAGCCTGAGTAGGTCCCCCGCTGATGGTATGTATTATCTGAATTTGTTGCATCAGATCCACCTGCTCCTCTTTTCTCTTCTTAACGTGCTCGCGAATCTCGGCTTGCACTTTTCTTCTAGTTTGAATGTTATCCCTGACTTGCTGTAAGAACTTCACCAGACATCCTTCTCTTATCAAAGCCTCGATCTGATTTCGCAAGTTGTAGCAATCTGACGTGTTGTGCCCCACGTCTTCGTGGAAGTCACAATACTTATAAGGATTTCTCTTATCGACAAGGGCTTTCATGGGTGCGGGCTTCTGTAGCAACCCCTTGTCCCGAATAGCGAGATAGACTATTTCGCGGGATACATTTAAGGGGGTGTAATAATCGTACCCCTTCTCAATTCGAGCTATTGGGGCCACTGTCCTAGGAGGAGGTGAAGCTCGTGGAGGAGTTCGTTTTGTTGGATATCTTTCGGATCTGGGTTGAGAAACGGGGAAGCGATACGTCGATTTATTGGGAGGTTTGTTCTGGCTTTTCTAAGCTTGCCCAGGTTTGGGAGCTTCTTTCTTTTATCGCTTTACGACTCTCATGTCGTCGTGTTCCATTTTGACCTTGAGTTGTTCGTCGACCCCAATTTGCTCCAGAGCCCGATCATAGGCTTCTTGGTAGGTTTCTAGAGGTCTCTTGGTAAAAGACCGGAAAAGCTTACTTGCCCACAAGTTCCTTATGAAGTTGGCGAGGGTTTCTTTCTTGGTGAAGACCCTCATCTGGATGACTTCCTTGTGAAAACGCTCGATATATGCCTGGAGGGTTTCCCCTCTCTTCTGGATTACATACTGTAGATAGATTGGGTCTTTCAATCGGGGCTTAACTCCCTAGAATTATGAGCAGAAATTGGTTGACAACTTTGTGAAGGAATCCACACTGCCAACAGGTAGTTTTCTAAACCAGGTTTTAGCGTAATCTGTCAGCGTAATTGGGAACATTTGACACATAGCGGCCCAGGTCGTGTTCTGGACCTCCATCTGTTGAACGAAGCTCTCCAAGTGGCTTAATGGATCCCCAGTCCCGGAGAACATGTCAGTTGGCATTTTGAATTTTGGAGGGAGCTCCGACTCTCGGATCCTTCTGGTGAAGGGAGCATTCATTTTACTTAGAGGGTTTTTCTTGTCCTCCTTGTACTTCCCCTTCTTTATCTGTTGGACCTCTTTCTGAAGTTCAGCCAACTGGTCTCTCAAGCGCTTGCTCTCGGGTTTCCTTGAGGTGATCTCGGTCTCCTCATTGTTAGACCCCTCTGAAGAGCTGGCGACCTCTACCCGACTTCTTCTTAGGAAGGGGTCTATCTGGGGGCTTTACTGACTTTCTTCCTCCATAGCTAGGGTTTCCCTCCTTGAAGTTGTTGGGTGAAAAAACTCCCCCGCTCCTTGGGATGGACCTCTGCCGCGTACTTGACTTGCCTAGGTTGGTAGCGTGGCAACGTTTCGGGAACGGGGGGCATGGGCCCTAGCCTATCCTGGGTCGAGGGTTGGAGTCTCGTCTTATTATGGGCTGACTCCAGAGGGGTAGGTCCCTGGCTTGCTTGGTTCCCCTCGACTGCAGAGGTTTGCTTGCTGGATAGTAATGCCATCAGACAGCAGCCGAAGGTGGACGTTTTCCATGAAGGCGGCCGCTTGTTCGTCAAGCTCGACCTGGCCTCCCATAGGAGGATCCAAAGCCCGTACAGTGGCCTGCTGGTCTGGGTCCTGGCCATGAAGCCCAGATTTTCTCCCTCTCTTTGGGACTTTTTCGTATCGATGCAACTGAAGGATGTCCCGATGCGTCTGACTGTCATTTGGAGGAGCGAAGCCTCATGAATCCTGTAAAATAATAAACTTGTGAATGTAAAGATGGTGGTGTGAGAGTTTCTCAAAGACAGCGCCATAAAGTGTTAACGGAAAAGTTGCTCAGGATGAGAAATTCCCGCTAACACCCTCGAGACCACTACCACGGAGGTGGTGGCCAGGGTCGGTACCTTTGATACCTAACCTGCTTAGATGGGAATGAAGATTTGTATAATAATGAAAAATGGGAGCTTTTATTACCGTTCACTTTGATATACAGAAGTCTCTCTCATACATTATCTGGGACGTAGGAAGGTGGTCGCTTTGTACTTTTCTAATAGTGGAAACAACGTCGGCCGTGTTCTGATTACATAATTGAGGCCCTCATCTCCTATTTTTCTTATCGTCAATATCTAGTCTTTTTCCTTTCCCTTCATGCTTGACCTTATTTATATTTGGTCCAAGTAGGTTTTAATTTCACAAATATCCTGCCATGATCCCATGAATCCGTTCCCTCCTTATCGGGCGGGATTCACCATTTGAATTTGAATTGTTACTGGATTCGATGATATCGTTGACGGTGATAAGTTTGTTTCCTTTTTGGAATCAAACTTTTGACTTACGCGTACGAGGGATTAATGTTGTTTGTTACGTAGATTTGATCATGTGTGCTTGCGGCACTTTCTTCATGGAGGTCGTCGAATTAACTAGTTGTTGTCTTATAGAGTGAGGTAGATCCCTGCTTTGGCTATATTCAGGAAAGCTTGGGATAGACTCGTGGGGACTTACTAGAGGTAGTGTAAGCTAGGCGAGGTTCTTCTTCCATGCCCAACAGGAACGGCGGGCTTCTGTAGAGGTTGGTGGACTTCTCATTCAGGCCATAAATTATGTTTGACCTCTAAAAGTCTTAACCCAGAAGGGGCTTGCTTTGCTTGTTGGGCTTCTTTTGAATGTTTCTTGAGTTTGGCAACCCCTCCTGGACTTCACGGGGTGGTTGTGGAGCCCGACCCCAGAAACCTAGGTTCCCAGGTAGGTGACCTCGGGAAGCCTGGACTCCAGTGTTTGCGTGGGGGCTCGACCTGGTCGTGCCTAGCTTTTTCCTTGATAGTTTAGAAGCCTAGCGCCCTCTCCGTGCTTCTGCGAAGTAGTTTTATGGTACATCCGGGTTTTCATGAAAGTTGACTTTGGGCTTCGATATGGGTTGGGAGAGTGGAAAATTTCTCTTTGACCCCTGGCCAAATTTTACTATTAACAACAGTTAAAGCGGAATCTATAGATTTTTGAATTATGAGAAAGCTATCAACCATATCCGACTAACAATTTCTTAAGTTCAAATCAAAAACCGATCTTATATATATATATATATAAATTATCACATAAGTGCGCACTCATTTTACATACTTTGACTTAGCATGTATGCACTTGTTAAAGCTCTTTTATAAATGAGTGGCTCACATTCAATGTCCTTATATAATTCTATCAGTGCGTACTGATAGGAAAATGACCGTGTATATATATTGACTAAAATTTCTCACTCCATATTCCTATCTGGTTCCTTGTGTGGTGGGATAAATATGGACCTACTATTGATTTTCTCCCTCAACGGAGCAAGAAGATATAGAATAAAATGCAAAGAACGAAATATAGTAAATTGATTAACATAAAAGGAAATCATTAAAGCACTTACGAAAATAAAAGCAATTTGTCTGACAACAATGTAGATACTCAAATAATTCACACACTTTTATTGAAAGTTCAGAAATTTTACAAAGGAGAGAGAAAGATTACAGGAGCTTATAAACAAAGCTTTTAAAATTGAAAAACAAAACCTGTTTTACACAAAGGAATATAATCCTTAAATAGACACGGGAACCAACTATGGTTATGTTAACCACAAGAACAAACTTTGTTTAAACAAACTCCGGTAAAAAGAAATTATTCTATCCATTTTTTCTTTTCTGTCGACAAGATAAAAGTAGATGATGTGTCATTGTCTGGATAAGGATCCGATGAGATAGTAGGGAAATTATTCTATCCATTTTGTCTTTTCTACCGATAAGATAAAAGTAGATGATGTGTCATTGTCTGGATAAGGATCCGATGAGATAGTATGGACACTGAGATAGTAATAATGTTGAGTGGCTAACAGATGTTTAGTGAAAAACAAAAGGTTAGGAGTCATGTCCAAAGTAAGTGGTAGGGTCATCGCTATCAAAATTATCTTCTTCTTTTTCTCCATCCTTATTGTCTGATTCTGAATCCACTTGGGACATACTGGCCAATGTTCTTTTCATTTCTTCAGCTATTTTTAATAATTCATCAGGAGTGATTACAGCTGCAATACGAGCTTGGTTTTGAGATTCATCCATGAGAAATTGAGACTGGTCAGAAGATTTGTTATCAGAGAACCATTTAGAAACTCTTTCTTTGCCATGCTCGATAAGATTCATACCGCTCCACCATTTAATCTTTGTTTGTCTTCCAAAATACCGAACATGAACATTTCCAATGAGCTTGTCGACAATAGAATTCTAACATGAGAATCCATGTTAGGTTGAAATGGATAAAATAAAGTAATAAGTCAGGGATAAATTCCCAATCATTTGGTTTGGTCAATAATGATAACCATAATCCATAACCCTCTTTAACCAATTGAGGGAGAAAATCAATAGTATGTCCATATTTATCCCACCACTCAAGGAACAAGATAGGAATATGGAGTGGGAAATTTTTGTCAAAATAAATAAACCAAGACAAATAATTGCCTGGGTTTTGACCATAGAAGAACTTTGTCCAAGCCTCAATATAATCCCAGTAAGAAAATTCAGAGATATGAAAAATTATGGAGAATCTCCTTGTTTGGTTAGGATTACCACCCCATTGGTTTAAAGTAATAATTTTGTAAAGTTTAATTTTCCTGAAAATCAATTTTTCTTTGTCAATTTTGTCAAAAACATCTTAAATAAAAATAGAGTCTGTGTCAACTAAAATAAATTCATAAAAAAATATGTCTTTCTGATAAGTCTTCATGAATTCTGCCAAACAGAGGATCGATAAGATCATCCACAAGTTTTTTAGGTTCCTTAAAGTAATGGTCTAATAATAATGATATTTCCAAGGGGAAAAATCTGTCAAAGAAGGGTTTTGGAGTATAAGAATAAGTCTGATTATTCATTTTGGGAAGAATAGAGGATAAAGCTTGATATCCTGGGTTGCTGGAGGTTGGTTTGTCTTGTTTTTTTAGAATGTGGGCTAATATAAGAGGAAGTGATGGTCTTGAAAGAACTACTATCAGTTTTTAGGGGAGAAAAGCTATTGGATAGTTGTAATTGATTTTGTGAATCTTGTCTGGATAATGATCCGGTAAACTATTGAGATTGAGGATAAATGGGTTGAGATATTAAGGATAAAGCATATTTGTCTTTGTGGCTTGGTTTTGGAGTATTATGAGATATGTCATAATTGAAATTTGATTTTTGGTCTGGTTATAGTGATGTTCTCATACTTCGGCCACCTCTGCCTCCTCGGCTGTTACTCATGATTCTTTCCCTGTAAAAATTCTCTGGTCAAAAAATTTGGAAGACTATTGTCAGATCCTTTGATATATTCAATATCAAAATCAAAAGCAGATAACAATGCTTGCCACCTGGTAAAAATTTGTTTTGACTCAAGGTTTTTTACATCTTTTTTCAAAATGTATTTAGCAGACTGACAATATACTTTTAAAATGATTTTTTGGTTAATAAGATCATCTCGTAATTTTTGTATGGTTAAAACAATAGCTAAGAGTTCCTTTTTAATAGTAGAATACTTCTGTTGGGTGTCATTCCAAGATCCTGAAACATATCTAACCAAACACTCTTTGTTATTAATAATTTGTTTCAGAATTCCCCGTATCCTAATTCGGAAGCATCTGTTTCAACAATTTTTTGAGCATTAGGATGACAATTGAACATACAAGGTAACTTTTTAACATGTTTTACTTGTCGAATAGCTGAAGTGTGTTCTTCTGTCCAAGGCAAAGGATTTGTCTTCAATCTTTGGAAAAGAGGTTTGTTAATTCTTTGTAAAAATTTGCAATGTAATTTAAACATCCTAAAATCTTTGTAATTATTTTTTGTCTTTGATTTCATCTGGAAAATTATCAGCAAAGTCGAGGCTTCTCTGGATGGGAATAATAGTCCCTCTTCGTATGTTATGACCTAAAACATCTGATATGAGTTTGGAACAAATTGATTTTTGGTGCAGAAATAACTAAACCATGAAATTTTATAGTTTTGAGAAATGTCTCAAGATATTTCCAATGTTGGTCAATATTTTTTGAAAATACTAAAACATCATCAATGTAAACAATTGAAAATTCAGTAAAGGGATTGAAAATCTCATTCATGATACATTGGAATTCACTAGGAGTATTTTTCAAGCCAAAAGACATAACATTCCATTCGTATTGTCCAAAAGGAACAGTGAAGGTTGTCTTGTATCGGTCTTTTTCATCAATTTGGATTTGCCAAAATCCTGATATCATATCAAACTCGGAAAACACAATAGAATTTAAAGTCTTTTTAATAAGTCTGATTTGTTGGGAATTAGATATCTTATCCATTGGAGTGAATCATTTAATGATTTATAATTAATCACAAGTCTAGGAACTCCTCTTTCTATTTCAACATTCTTTTAGACGTAAAAGGCAGGACAACTTCAAGGTGATTTAGAAGGTCTAATAAACTGTTTTTGTAATAGGTCTTGGATCTCTTTTTTGCAATATTCTACCATTTCAGCAGTCATTTGAATAGTTCTAGCTTTTGTAGGGATTCCTTTTTCATTGAAATCTTTGTTATAAGGAAGGGTAACAATGTATTTTTTCCTATTCTAAAAGGCATTGGGAATAGAAGAATATAATTCCTTTTCTAACCTATTTTTGAAATTGCTAATCTTTTCTTGGAGGCCAAGTTCCTCTAGTTTTTTTTCTTATCTTTTAAAAACTAAGTCTTCTTTAAGGAAAGGAAGTTGGGTCTGTTTTTGGTTGGGATTAGCAATGCAATTTTTTAAGTTATCAGTGTTATCTTTATGGATGCATTTTTTTTTCAAGGTATTCAAATCTTTCACAAGGACTGGGAAAATGAAGGGAAAAAGGATTTCATTTTTTTCCTAGGTATTCAGTAATAAATCCTTCACTAGTAACTTTGAAAGGTGATATAAGATATAAAAAAGGTAATCCTAATATCACATTTTGGGATAGGGTTTTTACCATAAGGAAGTCATTGGTGTAACATATTCCTTCATTACAAACTCTAGCATCGGTAAGTTTATACTCAATTTCTAATTATTGTCTATTTGCTCCATACAATGATTCGGTAGTTAATTCAAGGTATTTTGTGGGTACCAGAGCTTATTTTATACAATTGATGTCAGCTCCAATATCAACTAAATCACTAACCCTAAGAGTATAATCTGAAGCAATTCTAATGTCTATCTCGATATACCATTTTTGGATTCTGACTTCTCTAACATAATTTATTTGAATAGAACGGTTAAGATTAGCAACTAACTCTTGGTCAGGTTGGGCTGTATCTAACTCGTCTGAACTGTTAAAACTAGGTTCTTTGAAAATAGGGGAATGTTTAGGAATCAGAGAATGGTCTTTTATGCTATTTTGAATTTGTATGTCTTGGATATTTTTCTTTATTATCCTTATTTCTTCTTTAATATTTTGGATTTCTTTTTATAGGTCCGTAGTACTAATTTTTCTTGTCTTGGAGGTTTGGAAATATCCTAAGACATTTTCATAAAAATCGGGTGTTTGAAAATGAGCATTTTTAAAAGGTTTGCTATTTTCCTGGGATGTTGTAGTGTTGCTGGAAGGTATTTCTTTTGAAATCTTTTGTTGTAATTGTCTGATATGCTTACATTTTTGTATGGGATCTTCAATGTTGTCAATCATGCTAATTATGAGAGAATAATCATGTTGGTCTAAAACATTGATTTTTTCACAGACACATGGTTGTATGTTTGCATTAGTTTCGAAAGAGGAATCATAAGATGTTTCATCAGAAGAATCTTTATAACTAAAACTTCATCTTCTGAAGAGCTAGATAATTCTATGCTAGATTTAGAATTTTTATAAAGGATTTGAAGTATTTTATCCTTAGTACCATCTTCCATATCTAAACTCCTAATTTTGTTTTTTAATTCTGGCATTTGTTAGCATAAGGCCCTTCTTTGCCACACTTGAAACATTTCCTTGATCTTTTAAACTTTTTTAAACTTCCCCTCTATCTCTTTTTAGCGTATTCTTTTTTAGTATCTGAAAAATAATTAGCAGTTTTCCCTGGTATGTAAGCAGATTTGTTATATCTTTTTGCTTTGTATTTGCTCTTTTTGTATTTATTGATTTCTTTAGGGAATTGTCTTTTTCTAGGATTAAGAAGTTTGTCAAAACCAAAGTGTTCGCACTATGAACCAAGTTCCTTCTTGATAGTTAATTTTTGTTTTTTAAGCTGGCTTTTAAGTCTGATATCATTGCATAGCTGTAATGCCACTATGTTAATGGTGGTTATTATTTCTACATAAAGTCCAAGTGTTAAGATCTATTTGAGACCAATCAGAAACCCCCTATTTGTTCAACCATTTTGTCTCTAACCTTAGTTGAAAACAACTTTGGTAATCCTGAGATGAATTTTTTCTTTCCAATAAGAATTAGCATTATCAGTATGTTGGAGGACTCAAGTTAAGAATATGTCTTTATACCATTTAAAATCACTAAGTTTTTTACACTTAAGATTTTGGATTTTTGAAAATTCTTTTCCTTAGAATCTATTTGGGTTTTCTACAAAAAGTATTAATATGGTATAACATAAAACGTCAATACCATCTGATTGGGATGTGGTAGTAGTTGTGGATGTAGAAGGTATAAATGATGCTGGATCAGTGACTGTTCTGGTTGGAGTAGTTGTGATAATTTCTTTAGTATGATTTATGATAGTGGTTTGAGCATTTAGGCTAAGGGTATGATTCCACCAGCCAAATAATTGGCCTTCAAATCCCGTTGCCAAGGAAGTAACAACATCAGCGTGAGTCATGTTTTGTTTTTTTAATATAGATGTATCCAATAGTATGCATTTGTCTAAGAACAGTTATAACTTGATATTAAGTTAATCCATCAATATTAAATTTGTAACAAGCATTTCTTGTATAAGCTCTGTATGGGACAGTTCTTCATATTGAAGATCAGGAGGTGTAGGTCTAGGGTAATAAGGTTTCGTGTTTTGGTAAAATCTAGTATAGTTATGACTATCATCTTTGTCAGTTGAAGTTATTCGTTGGACCATATTATCAAAATCTTCTTCGCTAGAAGATGTAAGGTTTTTTTTTTTGTTGGCATACCATTCAAAAAATGGTGTTTCTTTGTTGAGTTTTTTAAGATTCCGAGTCCATCTTTCGTGAAATGTTTTTCTTTTTTTTTTTCATTGTAGTTTTTCTCATATTTTTTCTCTCATTCCTTGATTATGGAGAGAAATGTAATCATTCATGAGAAGATTGTAGTCTATATGAACAACTTTATCTAAAACATTAATGGATCTTATCCGTGGTTTAGGTTCAAGGATTTCGGTAAAAACTTAAGAAGGGGTAAGAGAAGTCTGTCATTCTTTGTTATATTTGTTAACATGTTGAGCTACTTTTTCTGGGGTTTTATGTATGCTGGTGATATGATTAGGGATTTCAATACTGGTTGGTCTCCTATGTTCGTGGATAAGATTTATGGGTTCAGATGTTTCACTAGAGCTTGGCTTATATTAGTCTGCTAGATTGGGTGTCTGATTCATTCTAGGGACAAGGCTAGGTATTTGTTGCTCAATATTGAGTCTGGATAAACTGGATAAAGAATTTCTGGCTGTTTGAAAGGCACCTATGGTTCTGGCATGGTCATGTTCTCTACTAGAAATTCCTCTTCTAAAGGATATACTGAGGGTTCCATCTTGTTCATCAACACAATCATGGAGATTTCTTATAGGTGGTTTATAACTGGATGGGTTAACCTTTTATTTAATCCAATCTTCAGGGAAATTAATATTTTCCCATTTGACAGGTACATGAACAAGGACATTGACAGATGGGGAATCATTAAAACAAATAGTTTGTCCTGCTGGAATGGTTGGAGGTATAAAGCCAGGTATAAGTCCAGATGTTAAGACACAATAATGAACTCGGTAAACAAGGGCTTGATCTTTAAGAAACTTGTAATTACGGTTCTGTATGTCAATGACAAGGCATTTCTCTTTATGTTTATCGGTATTTAGGGCGATAGTGAAATTGGGATAGCATTGGAATTATATGGAACCATATGTAAGAGTAGTTTCAGCCATTCCAAGAATGAATTCTTTATAATCAGTTATTCTTTTGTCTCGTAATACAATTAATAAGGAATTGTTTAAGCCTATTTTTGATACAAGTTTGATGCCAACTATAAGACTAATTGGAATGACAAAGATTTAGTTAATTGACAATTGTCTAATATCCAACAAAACAACATTTATAAAAGAAAACTTATTGATTTTAGAACTCTCCTTGAACAAAAAACAAAAGAAATAAATGTTAAATTCCATAAAAATATTTTTTCTACTAACCTATTAAATAAGAACAGTTTGAATCATTATAATAAAATAGGTTATAATGACATGCACATAGGAAGTATCCAAGGCATCAAACATCTATCAATAATAGGTTTAAACAATTCCTTAAATATATATGATGATGATGATGATATGTAATAATTACTAGAAAGTTAGAAAAAAAAATATCATCTTCCCCTGTCTCCACACTTGTTTTTAGCCCTATATCAAATATGTTAAAGTTAATTGTCTATTTCCTACGCCCTGAATCAAAAGTCAAACGTGTCAAACTAATGATGATTTTAATTATTATTTTTTTGTTTGAACTTTTAATATTAATTTGACACTCAATTAGGGACCGAAAGACATGGCAAGTGAATGGGTGGGTAGAGGCATGTTCTGTTTAGGAACGGTAATGGATCAGGTTCGGATGGATTTGGATAAAACTAAATCCGAACCTGTAAAAGAAAATGATATTCGGATCTGTCCATGAACCCAGGAAATGTAGCGGGTTTAGGTTCAGTTTTCATATGTAGATTTTAACAAAATCCATACCTGTCTATGAACCTGCGAACTCCTAATGTTTACGGGTTCCTCACGGGTTCACGGGTTATGACCATTCATCAAATTCTTAAAGAAACAAAAAAAAATCAATTGGTTATTCCAAAAAAAAGAGGAAATATTTCTAGCTTGATTTGTTTCTGGAAAAATCATTTCCACACAAATCAAATCAAATCAAATATTCAAGATTTCAAGTATTCAACCACAACCCAAACTCTCAAGTATATGTAATCAATAAATCATTACAAACACACTCAACCATTCAAAATGGAAATAGAATAAGAAATGAAGAAACACTCAAGTATATATGATGTTGCAGAGAGATGGAAGACGAGCAGAGAGAACGAGGTCTTGATCGAGCTTCCATCCGATGAGGATCCTCCTTCTGCTGACGGTACAGTTGTAGATCCACCTTCCAATCACTCCCATCCGATGAGGTCTTGATCGAGCTTCCACCCGATGAGGTCTTAAAGCAGTATCAAGAGGAAAAAGAAGAGGTAACAGCAGCAGGAACAAGCAGAAGTAACGTATGAGGGTGGCGTTGGTGAAGCAATGAATATAATGAGATGAGAGTTTTGGGTTTTACTCAAAACTACGTAGTTTTGAGTTTATTAAATGACTTAAAATTATGTAGTTTTGATTTCTGATTTTTTTTAATCAATATAATTATATTTGCGGGGGTTCGGGTTTGTTAGTTTTTTTTTTCAAATCCAAACCCATGGCGGGTTGAAATTTCAAACTCAATCCAATCCACAGATTCTATTTTCACATACCAAACTCTCGCCAAGCGGGTTAGGTTCGGATGGATTCCACATATTCAGGTTTTATTGCCATCCCTAGTTCTATTCCAACTAGAGAAGCATATATTTGTTACGTGGGTGGATCAAACTCATTATATCTTTCAAAACAAAGGCATGTCAAGAGTTTGATATAATATATTTGTTTATTATATAAAACTCTTTCTGATAATTCAAAAAGCGCATATACAAATGGGATATTATTATTTTCCAACCTCACTGATTAGATATCGATCAAAATACACCCTTTAGTTTCAGTATTGGCCAAAATCCACCCTCTAATTTCAGTTAATAGTCAAAATACCACATACCGTTACTATTATGTTAAATGTTTTGATTTTTCTGTTAGGTCATTGAGTGTAAGATGGTAAATGACAGGTAAAGTTAATAAATATTATTTAATAAAAAAATCATTTAATAAAAATTAATACTTGAAAAAACAACTTTTATAAAAAATCTGGATCATCCCAATTTATTTTACCAAAATCTTATCTTTATCTTTTTTGACTTCCTTGATTATCACATTCTCTCTCCACCAATCATCTCTCTTCATCTGAATCTTTATTTCTTCTCCCCATCTCTCTCTCTGTAATTTTCTCACCGTTTCTTTTTTTTTTCTTTCCCTCCCATCTTTCTCTTAGACATGGCGGCCGTTCGGTTCGAAATGATGAATCGAACCGTAACCGAACCGGGGTTTTTAGTTCTGAACCAGAACTGCTACAATGCACGGTTCCAGTTCCTATTTTGATGGAACCGTCTGATTCAAACCGAACAAGAACCGATGGTTCTGGTTCAGTTCAAACCGGCCTATTATATATATATATAAAATTCAACTAATTGTCTCTGCTATAAAATCTTCTTATTCTTTCAAACCACCCTTCAACGCATCCTTTTCTTTTTCTTTCAATCTCATTCTTTCTCAACCCACCACCACAAATCCAAACCTAAGACCAACCAACTATGAAGAATAAAGAAGAAAGAAGAAGAAAGAAGGAAGAAGAACTGAAGAAGACTAAGACGTGTGATGATGATCTATCCAGACGAAGACGAAGACGAAGACCGGTTGTTCCAGAGAATCCAGACCATTCAAACGAGGAAAGAAGAAGAAAAAGAAAGAAGACAGAAGAAGAAAGATGATGATGATGATCAATCTAACTAGGTTGATTTGGGAGAGAGAGAGAGTGATAAAGATCTGGGTTGTGTTGATTTGTGAGAGAGAGTGATTTGGGTTTCGTTTTAGTGAGAGTGATTTGTGTATTTGTGACTTGTGATTGTAAGTCTAATCTAATACGAGTGATGATTGAACTAATCTAGTGATCTGTGGATTTTTTTTAAAAACGAAATTGGGAACCGAACCGCCATTATTGCTAAACTGGAAACGGATTCGGCGGTTCTGAAACTGAAACCGAAACCGTAACCGTAACCGTAACCGTAACCGTAACCGTAACCGTAACCTAAGGACGGTTCTGGTTCCCCTTTCTCCGGAACCGAAACCGAAACCAAAACCGTCAGTTTCAAACCGAAATCGGAACAAACGCCATGTGTACTTTTGCTCTCTCTCCCATCCCAACTTCTTTCACCAAAATCTGGTAGTTGATTTTGGGAATGGTGGGTTTTGCGTTTGGGTTTGGGTTTTGTTAGCCACTGGAAGTGATTGATGATGGGGGTTGTGTTTTTGTTTGGTGGCAACAGTGGGTTTATTGGATTGGGGTTTTAAGAGTTTTATGACTGAGATTAATGGCTGTATTTGTGAGTTAGGGTTTGATATGATGATGATGAAGAGAGGAATTTAGGTTTTCTTTTCCATGTTTTTATTTAGTTCTGAAAATCAAAATTCTAAATCTTGTTCTGTTCAGATATTTTTCTAGATCATGTTCAATTTCATGAACATGGAATCTTAAAGTTTTTTAAGTTTTTTAATTTAATAGAAGGATAAATAGTATTTTTGTTTAAAAGTTAACAGGAGTTAACAGAAAGTTAAAAATGAATATTACTAAAATTAGAGGATGCAAAATGACCAATAATTCAAAAAGTGGGGGTGTAAAATAATAATATCCCTACACAAATTGATGAACCTAGAAACAAAATAAGATCAAATTGACAAATTCTACATCAAAAAAATGATTTGAAAATATAAAATAAATAATAAAAAATTGGTGAGATGATGAAACGAAAAGGGAAAACAAAGAATGGAAAATAATATAAAAAGAAACAGAGGTTAGAGTAGGAAAAAAAACTTAAAAACAAAACAAAGGAAGGAGTCTCTTATAGAGAAGTAGAGAAATAAAGAAACAAAGGGTTACAGTAGTCGGTAGTCGTGGTACGGTGAGGGAGAGCCGTAACCAAGCAAATGGTGAGCCGGTGAGGGAGAGGAGCAACCAAGCAACGACCGACGACGATGATGACGAGGGAGATGAGGTAGGCGATGATGATAAGAGTAGTTACTAGTTAGAAGCAATATGAATTATGATGGTGTAAAGTGAGGTTAAGGTTTGATTTTCATTTTATATAATAGGTAATATTACACAAATACTTTTAATAAATAAAATTATATGTTTACCCCTACTAATCGTGTCAACTTGTGACCCGTTATGCTTAACCTGGAAACGACACGATTATTAAACGGGGTTAGACGGGTTGACCCGTTTATTGACATGACCTGTTTAGCTTCAACCCAAACCCACAATAATCGTGTTCTTGTCATGTCAACCAGTCGTGTCGTGACCCATATTGCACCCCTACAATCTAATAATAATAATAACAACAACAATAGCATTAGCGATAGCGTTAGATCGTCATATCAAGTGTTTTATTAGAATACTAGAGGTTTCAAGTCTCTCCATAGTTGTGGCAAAACGGGCCAGGCATCAACGGGCCGCCCGACCTGGCTTGTTTCTGTCGTGTGCCCGGGCCGGACCGACACGCTGGCTTAACAGGTCGAGCCCAAGCATGTTAACAGGGAGTGTCGTGTTGAGCCTATGTGGTGTAGCTTGGCAACGCCCGTAGGCCGGACTGGCACGACCCACCGGTCGGCCTGGCATGGCCCGTCGGGTCTATGAGCCTTAAAGAAAATTGACTTCTTTTTTTAAGTTTAAAATTTAAAATTTGAATTGAGGGGTGTCTTTTGTAATTATTCAGGATTCATTGGTGAACGTTGGGGGTAAAAAATACCCAAAACTTTTAAAAAGTACATTTTTTTATTTTTTTTACAATTTTAATTATACCCGAACCTAACGAACCTCATTCTCTACATTTTCTCCACTTCCCTACTCTCTTATTCTCTTTATTCTCTACAATCTCCAACATCGCTCACTCACTCTTTCAATTATTTTTTAACTTATTTTATTTATTTAATATACTATATACTATATACTATTATACTAAAATACTATACACTATACATTCTATATTATATACTTTACTACTATTGTATATACCCGCTACTTCCCACTCTTTAGTCTCTACATATTCTAAGGCTCTTACTCTAAGGTATTGTCTTGTTTTTTTTTTAATTTACTTTCAGTTGTTATTTAATTGTTAACTATTATTAATATGTTTATAACTAATGTTATTATTTGTTATGCAAGAGATCACCATGGTTCAAGGGTTCTTTGTCACCAAGGCGTACACAATCTTGATCTTCTCTTTGTTAAGTTTGGGAACATTAGTAGATCATACAAGATTTGCACAAACAAATAGATGTCAAAAGACGCTAACCTTGGTTAACTTACTGGCTCATCAGTGGACAAGATGTCCTTGAACTGTTCTGCCGTTTGTGTGATACCACACACATGAATCTTTCCTGGCCTAATTTGGTTCTCATTGTTATGTTCATTTTGGCCATGAACATTGTCTAGTTTTGTGATTGTTGTTAAAGAATATAGCCCTTCACTATTCTTTTTAGAAGCGACCCCACTTCTCACTCACATAGGTGGTTTCTTAATCGAGAGTAACCCGTATTACTCTGATCAGATTTTCGACGCATAAGAATCATTAAAAGCACAGCCTAACCTTTCCCTACGGGCATCACTGTTTCATTGTTGAATGGACAAGAGGATAACCCCCACAGTGATCCAACTAAGTCTTACAATTAGGTTGTCGTTTTTGTTGGAACCCTGTTCACCGGTCACGCAGCGGAAGTAAGGTTTTAAATTTTTTAATACAGATCATAATCTGTATCTGGGACTAGTGAACTTGGAATCGTAATTATTTTTCAGAACTAATACATACAATATGTAAACACATGAAATCGAAATCGATATAATCAGAAGAAGAAAATCTTACCAACGTTTGGAGGCTCCTTCACTTTACGATATGCTCCTGTCTGAACCAATCTTACCAACGTTTAGAGACTCCTTCACTTTACGATGTGCTCATATCTGAACCACTCGATCTTCCTCGCTATCTCCTGGGATTAGTAACTGCGTGTGGATGCGTCACGGTCTTAGGAACTTGAATGGAGGATATAGAGATAATGAAGAAGAAACAATTTCTTTTTATTCACCGTACAAAACTTGCACTGTATTTGATTTGCGTAGATCAATATCATATCAAGTTTTTCTAAAAAATATAAAAACCTTTTATGTATATTATATATATAAAACATTGATATGCGTTTTTGATGTGTTATTTTCAACGCATATCCAATTTGCTTTTAATGCAAATTCTTCATTCTTTTTTATTGATCCAAACGTGTACCTAGAATTTGATTCATATACAAAATCTTATTTGCACGTTTTTGTTTCTCTTTTTAAATACAAACGCACACTGCACAATTTGCATCACATGCAAATTGAATCACTTATGATTCGTGTGATTCTTTTTTTTTTGTTATCAAATATATCTCATATATTTATTATAACTAGAACTTTTAAAGATATTAATCAATTTATATTGAATTCAAATTCTTTAAATTCAAAATTAAATATTTAATTTAATAAAATAATCAAATTATTTTATCTTTAAAAATTAAATATCAATCAACACCCTCAATTTAGTGATTAATAATTTAATTAAATAATCTCATTATTTAATTTATTTAATTACCATTATTCATTAATTGAAGGAGTCGATAATTCATTAGTGATTAATAATTCATTAAATAATCTCACTCATGGTATATCAAAGACCACGATTTAACCTAAATGAGTCGATAAGGCACTCAGTATTAAGATCACCCATATATAGTCATCATTAGTTGATATATATGATTCTCATCGGTAAACAAATATTGGTGAGAGATTCATATAGATTATGACCCAGTCCTATATGATCACATCATACAAGGTGCCTCAATTCTCATATCTCCATATGAATGATTCAGGACAGAATCACCATACATTACGGAATGGACAACAACTATAGATTAACCACAAATAAAGTACCCAACTTTATTTGTTATCTATGAACTTTTTAGATTGCACGTCTCTTACTGTATCCATCCGTATATGGCACACATATACACAATTCGAGATTATATCCGACAATCTTGGATGTTAAATATATGCACAAGTTAAAAAATAAACAACACAACAAGAATGAATTGAATTTTTCCTTTTATTTATTTCATAAATCCATTTACAAATTACATCTTTAGGGCATAAACTCCAACACCTTTGAACCTAGATCTTGGGATCTTCAGTCAGCTAGGTTGGGTTTCCATTGTACGACTTACTATGTCATGGGCTTTAGTCTCATTCCCCTAGATGATGAAGCAAATATTATGGTGTGTTTAAGATTAATCTAGAGGGGGGGGGGGGGGGGGGGGGGGGGGGGGTGAATAGATTTTAATCAAATTTTACCCAATTTTCGTTAATGGTCAATTAGACGAAAATACCCCTAACTAGTCATAATAATATCACAAGTGTAATAAGTGCGGAAATAATAAAGACACTTGAGATATAGGTGGAAACCCTTCAAATGGAAAAAACCACGGGCTGTTAAGTGCGCAAATCCACTAATGACAAAAGAATTACAACCTAATCCCGGTTTAAAATCCACCACCACAACCTAATCCCGGTATAAGTGAACCTAGTCCATCTTGCTTGCGATTTAAGCTACCTACTCCCCGAAAGCAACACAAGTCTTACTTCTCAATGAAGAGATACAATGGCCTATGTGAATATATGATGATATTCAAAGGACAAACAAGGCTAGGAAACCTTATATGCTTATCTAGGATTATGAGATGGCAATTAATACAATCCTAGATATCAAGAGCTAAATGACATGTTCATAAAGCTTAGCTAAACATAGATCAAACAATCCTATGAAGCTATCACAATACAACACTCAATCATGTCATTACAACAATCTCTAATTTGTATCTAGAATATGTTCTAAGAGCATACAAATAATTAAAGAGATGGCTTAGCAAGCAAAACACTTAACTTGTAAGAAGACAGTGAAGAACTTACCAAACAAGATGTGATGAAGCAAAACTATCCATTGATGCACTCTAAATGATCTTAGATGATGCAAGATGAAGTTTTTATGCACATGGGAATGCTTTGAGTGTTTAAAGATGAGTTCTTGGAAGAGTTTTCCTTTTGAATTGTGTTCTAAGGAAAAGATATGATGTTCTAAACTCTTACACGACCTGAATACAAAGAGTTATATATATATATATATATATGAGTTTCAATCAAATTGAGGTCATTTTGGAAAAAACGTTCCAACTCCCGCTATGTGCGCTGGTCGAGTATCGTACCACCAGCGCACAACCTAAATTTTCAATAGGCGCTGGTCGAGTGGCGCAGCACAATGGAGCATGACATGAGACGATCCACTGGAATATGACGCTGGTGAGGCTGCACTAGTCGAGTAGCGCACCACCAGTGCACTGCCCACTTTTTCAACATTGCATGGGTGCAGTGACATAACTCAGTGACGCATGACAAGCGGCGATCCACTGGAATGTTGCACTGGTGAGGCTGCGCTAGCCCACTTTTTCAACACTCAAACACACAAAATCAACAAGTCCCAGAGTGATGAAAATGCATCCTATACTAATGCCTAACATGGCATAAAACTTTAATTACAAGATGCAAATTAATTAACAAGAGTCATTTAAACCAAAATGCACACAAGTATCAACACACAACATATATGAATAAGAGTTATGCATGAATTTCTGAGTGTGTGTAACTATCTCTTCAAAGCAAGTAAGCATAAGAATTTCACCTTTGGTGCTTCTCCTCTTGAGGCCTTGAGAGCCTAAGCTACCCTTATATAAACCCCAAAAATGTTATTTGTTCACGAAATGAGCCAATCAATAAATGAGGACTTTACAATCTCCCCCTTTGCCTATTTCGTGACAAAACCACCACTCACATTGATCATCACTAAACAAAATAACACACCGGGAATATATTCTGCATTACAAAGAGATATACAAAAAAAACTTCAAATCTTCAATCTCTTGTAGAATTATCAAACCTACACGCAAAACAAACACAAATACACTTTCCAAACCAAGTGCATGTGAGATGATCAAGTGAATATAAAAAACAAGTATTTGCATTTAAGAATATGAGTACGACATCGTGTAATGCTCCACATCATGTAATGCTTCCCCTCAAAGGGTTACTCCCCCTAAAAGTAATCTCCCAAACAAGTACTACTCCCCTTAAAACCAACACATTGCAACTCCCCTAACACCACAAGGCTACTCCCCCTTTTTGTCATGATATAAGCAAATGAGAAGTCCCCAACCGGGTCACTCAAGGCAAAGAAAGAAAGGAGCATACAAGATATTTGCATAAATATATAAGCTACATTTATGCAACTCAATTAATAGGAGAGAAACAAGGAGATTTATTTGAAGAAAATGTGTGAATCAAAAATGCTTTGCATACAAGACATGTTGCATTCAAGTCCAAAAAAACAATGGTATTTGGCAAAGTATTTTACCATTTGTCATGAGAGAATCAAGGATATAGAGTTTTTATAGATATCAAGTTTTAATAGCACTATATCCAACTTTATAAGCGAAACATGGCATGATCAACTTTGCACCCTATTTGATTTTTCCGGGTAGGATACCCGTATGATAATAGCCATGTTCAACTAATAAAGAAAGAGAGACATTGATTAAACATTTTAGTCTCACTAGCTTTTTCACACAATATTTTGCATTCAACAATTGCTATCATCAATTCATGCTTTATCATTTTATCATTAGCATGTCATTAAAGAATCATCATGTCATGGATATAATTATAGGTCATTCAATATGTACTTCCTATGTAGATCTCCTAGTCCAAAAATATATGTTTGAATATAAATATGACATGGATTGTAATCAAAGCAAAGTTCACACTTATCGAAGAAAATAAGATATAATATAGATAAGTGCAACCAAGCTACTCAAGCAATCAATAAAGGAGTATAAACATTTTCAATTTTTTTTTCATGCAACAATTATACAATAGATCTCTTTGCTTGAGTTCCCTTTATGGGGTCAAAGACCAAAATTCATCACTCCATGAGACAAATCCCAATAGATCTACTAAGAGTTTTGAATCCAGTAGAATCTAAGGGTTTAGTAAATAGATCCGCTAGTTGATCATTAGTACCTACATGCTCAAGTACTATGCATTTTCTCTAAACTAGTTCTCTAATAAAATGATAACGGAAGTCAATATGCTTAGTTCTAGAATGTTGAACCAGATTCTTGGAAATATTAATTGCACTCATGTTATCACAAAAGAGAGTAAGAGTACATTGATTGAATCCATAGTCGACTAACATTTGCTTCATCCAAAGGAGTTGTGTGCATCCACTCCCAGCAGCTATGTATTCAGCCTCAGCCATGGACATTGAATTTTGCTTCTTGCAAAACCAAGAGACAAGGTTGTTCCTAAGGAAAAAGCAACTGCCGATGTACTTTTCTTATCATAACAATTTCCTGCCCAATTTGCATCAGTAAAGACTACAAGACTAGAATTAGTGTCAAAAGAGTACCAAATACTATAGTTAGATGTCCCATTCACATAGCGAATGATTCTCTTAACGGAAGAGAGATGGGACTCCTTAGGATCCTATTGGTACCTAGCACACACACCCACACTAAAAGAGATATCGGGCCTACTTACGGTCAAATAGAGCAAGCTACCAATCTTGTCACGATACAAAGTTTGGTCCACACTTTTACCACTAGCATCCTTGCTTAGCTTCAAAGTGGTACTCATGGGTGTATCACAATGTTTGGCACTTTCAATGCCAAATTTCTTCACTAGGTTTTTGGCATACTTAGCTTGAGATATGAAAATCCCATAATCCATTTGCTTAATTTGTAAACATAGAAAGTAACTTAGCTCACCAACAAGGCTCATTTCAAACTCATGAGACATGACATCAACAAATTGTTGGACTTTGGTGTTATTAGTGGAGCCAAAAACTATATCACCAACATAGATTTGAGCTATAAAAAGCTCATCTTTGTCTTTCTTGATGAATAAAGTCTTGTCAACACTACCCCTAGTGTAGCCATTGTCTATAAGAAATTGAGTGAGGCGCTCATACCAAGCCCTTGGTGCTTGTTTCAACCCATATAAAGCCTTCTTGAAATGATAGACATGATTAGGGTGGTGAGGATCCACAAACCCTTTGGGTTGTTCAATAAACACTTCCTCTTGCAAGAAACCATTGAGGAAGGCACTCTTAACATCCATTTGATACAATATGAACTTGTGCAAACAAGAAATGGATAAAATAAGCCTAATGGACTCAATCCTAGCAACAGGAGCAAATGTCTCTTCAAAGTCAATACCCTCAATTTGAGAGTACTCTTATGCTACAAGCCTAGCCTTGTTTCGCACAATGTTGCCATCCTCATCGGATTTGTTCCTATATACCCACTTGATGCCTATCACATTGGTGTTCTTGGGCCTAGGAACTAGAGTCCAAACCTCATTCCTTTCAAATTAGTTAAGTTCTTATTGCATGGCAAGAACCCAAAATTCATCCTTTAAGGCTTCATCAACCTTCTTGAGTTCTATTTGAGAAGTGTAGCAAGTGTAGCTAATTAGATTAGCCATTTGACGCCTAGTCCTAACACCTTCCTTAACCTCTCCAATGATATCATCTTTGTCATGGAGTTTCCTAACCCATGGAGCATGTTCTTTTGAGTTCAAGAGAGAAATCCTATCAATAGGTTGTGTTATATCATCATCAAGATTAGTCTTTTCAACATTAGAAATATTAACAACCTTTTCCAAAGGAGAGTCATCAACTAGATCTACCTCCCCCTCATGGTCATTAGATTTGAGCCTAGTATCATCAATGACAACATTAGATGATTCCATGACGGTTCTAGTTTTTAAATTAAAAACTCAGTAGGCTCTACTATTCAAGGCATAACCAATGAAGATACCCTCATCATTCTTAGCATCAAATTTGCCAAATTGATCACGATCATTCAAAGTGTAGCATTTGCTTCCAAAGGTATGGAAATAGCTAACATTTGACTTTCTACCTTTCCATAACTCATAGAGATTTGCCTAGTGTGGGGCCTTAGAAAGACTCTATTTCCTGTGTAGCACACTGGATTGACGGCTTCGGCCCATAAGTTCCTAGAGACATTGTTGCTAAGCAACATCACACGTGCCATCTCTTGAAGAACCCTATTTTTCCTCTCAACAACTCTATTTTGTTGAGGTGTCCTAGGAGCCAAAAACTCATGAGAAATGCCTAGACTATTGCAGTAGTTTTCAAAACGGGTTTTCTCAAACTCCTTCCCATGGTCACTCATAATCCGTTTAATGCTTTTAATCTTGGAGTTCATTTTATTTTGAATTATGGAACAAAACATTTTAAACTTATCAAAGGTTTCAGATTTTTCTCTAACAAAATAAGTCCAAGTGTACCTAGAGAAGTCATCTACACACACAAAACTGTATCTCTTTCCATATAAACTCTCGGTTTGCATGGGACCCATAAGATCCATGTGGAGAAGCTCTAGAGGTTCCTTGGTAGATAAATACTTGCCTTTTTTGTGCATACCTTTGGTTTTCTTTCCTTGTTGGCAAGGTCCACAAACACCATTTACATGTTGAACTGGATATTGATGGGGTGGATGAGAGATTGAAGATTCCAGTTTGGCTGTTTCGGTTGGTAGAGGACCTCAATACCTTCGATGCGTTCCCGTGGGGTGCCCACGTCTATAGGCATTTTATATTTTCATTCAAGCATGCGTTACCGCGATGTCGTGAGGAAAGACGCCAGCAGCCACAAGGCGATGTTGGACATTCTGTGGAGGGGTACAACATCTACGGTCTATCACATACCCTTTTGGTAAGAAATTTGATTTCCAACATGTACATTAAATTTCTAATCTATTTTTTTTTATAACTGTACTTATCTTTGATGCAGATATTTGCTTTCGAGGTGATCCCCCAACTGGGCGTCAATTTCGGGACTCGAAAGGTTACAGACCTTTGTTCTCGTATGTTGAAGTGGGAGTTGATGAAACAACCCAGAGGGAAGAAGCTTGACAAGATTTTTAGTGCTAGGGTAATTATTTTATTTGTTAATCGTATGTTATATTACTTACTATAACTAACAATGACATTCATCTAACTACGCTTTTAGATGTCTGAGGGGACGGAAATCGTGCTCATAGCAGCTGAGGCGGTGGCACCATACTTTGCAGGCCTAAGTGAGGGGGGGATCCCGTATGTGCAGGACGACAGGGTTCACCTTCCTACTGTCCCTGATCCGACTACAAGTGTAGTTCGTCCCGATGAGGAGGGTGGGGGTCCGACTACAAGTGCAGGTCTAGATTTCAGTGGCGTGGACACTTTCGGATCTTCACTATCTCCTCGGTGAGTGAGGCCTATAAAGGTTCGGTTTACCACCTCAGGAAATTGTGCCGATATAGGGGATTCCCATGCAGGCGTTGGACTTGATGGGGAGGTAAGTTGAGATGGTAGTTTTTTTGTATTTACATGATCTGTTGATTGTTTTAGTATTAACAATGTTGCATGATTTCAGGCCCGTTTAGAACAGCAGTTGAATGAGTTACGTGAAGCCATCAGAAAGAGTGAGGATGATCGATAACAACAGCACCGGGAGTTGATGGAGTTGATCCAAAAGAGCGAGAAGGATCAACAACAACAACATAGGGAGTTGCTTGCATTGATCGGGGGCTTTCGGGGCTTTAGGCCGCATATGTATGAGCATACAGAGGATCCACATACCGGAGGGGAAGATCTAGAGAGTGGAGCTCAGTCTCCCCCATCCCTCCCCCTCTCCCTCTCCCTCTCCCTCCCCCTCCCCCTCCCCCTCCCCCTCCCCCTCCGAGCGAGCAGCTGGCCCCGTCTCTCCCTCGGAGTGACAACAGGCTCCCCCTCCCCTTCCCCCTCTACCGACGACAGAGCAGCCAGCCCCCTCCCGCTTATAGAGATTCGCAGGCTCCCTATCCACCTCGGAGTGAGCAGCAGGTTCCCCTTTCACCGATGAGTGAGGAGCTAACTCAACCTCCACCGACGACCGAACAGTAGGCTCCCCCTCCTAGCTAGGAGCCGGCCCATCATCCCCCTCGGAGCGAGGAGTAGGCGCCCCCTCCACCTTCCCTTGAACATCCGGCCCCCCACCCCCCTTCTGAGAGAGGAGCAGACGCCCCCTCCACCACCTCCCCTCGAGTAGCAGGCTTCCCCTCCCCCGTCCTCATCTCAGCATACCCCGACGGAAAGAGTTCGACAACAGAAGGGTGTACTGAAACGCGGTTGGCAGTTGCTTAGCCCGTACACAGATCTGTGTTGACCTAAGAGAGCGAGGGTAATACTAGAGAGACCTAAGCACGTATTTAATCCCTAGGGACTGGTTGACGGTGACCAATTGAAGGCTTACCGAGCCTTCAAGAAGAACGTAAACGGGGAACTGTAAGTAAATTTCTTTGTTATTTAGGTGGCAGTTTTTCTTCTAATGTATTATATAAATGTGTAGCTGATGGAACATTAATGCAGACGTGATGTTGATTTGCTGGAGCCGGTTGATGCTGCATGGTTCCATCGGTTGCAGACCAACTTCATGGATGTTGATGATGAGGTACTTGGGACCGTAAATTCTGTTTCTAGTATTTGTTTAAGATGTGTAAGCCTCCTAACATATCTTTACGTGTTTATATTCCTAGCATATGGACGCGTACCTCCATATTCTTCGGAAGGGTCAACGGGCTTTCCCGAATGTGTACAGTCAGATGGTCAACATATTGGACTCGTAATTTTTTATAAGTATTGAAATTAGCAATGATTACGCATGCTTAAAGATTTGTATGGAAAACAGTAATAACTTTGATTTTGTGTTTCTACAGTCTTTTCTGGAGCACCAGCATAGGAAAATAATACCTCGTGATTCTCGCGGGCAGATCACCCCGAGGCGTTGGAATGTTTTGAGGTCGTGGTGGAAGGATGACGACCTTACGATGGTGCTTGAGGGTGACCCGATTGGATGCCGTCCGTGGCACAAGGTTGACATGGTAAGTGTTAATTGACATGGTTTGCAATTGTATATATAATTGTCTTTGTACATCATAACATCTGCTGTTTACGTTTACAGGTCCTAATACCGTAGAGACGGCAACATTGGCTACTGGTGACTGTGGACCTCACATGCGGAAAGATGTTCATAGTCTACCCCTGGAGACAGGAGGTCCCAACTTATATCCAGAAGCAGTAGGTAGCCCCGTTGCGCTACTTTGTGCCCTCGATGTTGTATCAGGCTGGGTTTCATACTGCACAACCGGCTGGACTTCAGAAATTTGAGAAGACAAGTAAGCCCTTTGATGTCAGTGTGGTGTCGAAAAAACGTGTCCCCCAGCAGAAGAAATCGTAAGACATTTCGTAAAAGTAACTTTAAGATTGTATTATTATAAACCTAATGTTTTTTAATGCTTTTTAATGTGTCCAACTGCAGGGGTAACTGTGGTCCCTACACGTTGAGATTGATCGAGTACTTACTAGTGGACAGAAAGGATTTCGATTGGTCGAAAGACAATATGGGGATCATTCGGGAGAAGATGGCCGTTGAAATATTTGCAAACTCTCGGCCCGTTTAGATTTATGTAGTTATTCATTTGTATACATACCAATTATTTTGTATATGTACCAATTCTTTTGTATATTTACAAATTCTTTTGTATATGTACCAATTGTTTTGTATATTTACCAATTCTTTCATATATGTCCCAATTCTTTTGTATGTTTACCAATTCTTTTGTATAAAAATGTATACATTTGTATATATACAAATCATATTTAAATAAAATTGCATTTCAGTCTCAAATCAAATTTAAATACAATTGCATTTTAGTTAATGAACAAGTCATACGAGTTCAAATTATTACAATGTCATCATGATAACACCTCAAATCATTCCACGGTGGAGTCTCTAGTAGGGCATGTCTGTCTGTTGTGACCAACTGTATGACAGATACTACACTTATGTCTGTATTCCTCAGGAAGAACTGGCTCAGACCTTCATTACTCAAAGCTGGGTTAGAACATCTCCTCAAATTATGCCCTGGTTGTCGACATCGTCTACAATTCTGTGTAGTCGTTCTCTTCGAAGATGAGACACGGCGTGAAGCCCTCGATCGGCCTGCTTGTCTCCTGGAGCTTGGATTCAAAACGACTCTCTCAGCAATGTCAGATGGCACAATCCAAGTGGAAGGATGTCCAACCGGCATAATAGGAACCGAGTACGCATCAATAAGTGTTTGCCGCTTGTAGTAGTCCGCACAGAGAGAAGTGAAATCCATGTTTCGGTCTCTGTAAAAATATTGAAAACGATAGTATTCAGTTTAAGTAATATTAACCGTACATAAAATTGTATGATTTACCTTGCGGTAGCGAGAGTGTGAGAACATGGAAGAAGGTTCATTTGGAATTTGTTGCATGTGTAGGTCTTTCGGGCTAAATTGCACTTATCAACACGTTTGAGGATCACAAGATGTGCTGCGTCGGTCAACTGATGACGCATGGATTGTGCAGTCTTATGCCAATCATGAAACCAACGTTGTAGCATATTCCTAATGAACTCTGCCAAAGTCAACATAGGCAATTGCCGTGCAAATTTAAGGCATGAGTTTATACATTCTGCATCATTTGTTGTCATGACTCTATACCTTCTATCGGGGTAGTGTACACGAGACCACTTCTGTGGACTGACATCAATTACATATTCATATGCATTCGGGTGCAAGTTTCGTAACTCTTCCATGTGTCGGTTATATTGCAACTCGGTGTACGTTCGGGCTGCTTTGTCCATTATTGCGGCAACATCCTTTCTATGATATCGCTTCTTAATATTTTTATAAAAGTGCCAGCAATATATGGTATGGGTGGCATGAGGGAACACTTTAGAAATCTCTGCTTCAATGCTTGCATATAGATCATAAATGAAAACCAAATCATCTATATGGCCGAAGGCACCTTTCAAGCAATCCAAAAACCACTCCCATGATAGGTTGTTTTTCGAGTCACCGTACCTAAAAGCAATTGGATAAACTTGTTCATTCCAGTCTTGTGCAGTTGCAACAAACATTGTGCCCACGAATCTACCCTTTAAATGGGTACCATCAACTACAATAACTGGACGCATACACCTCTGGAATCCTCTGGCTGAGGCACCCAACGACATGAAAAAGTATAGGAATTTACCATTTTCATTGCACTGTAAGTTAGTAATCGTTCTGGGATTTTGTTGTTCTAACACGTAACCAAATGATGGTAGCAGTTGGAAGCTTTCCTCATGCATTCCATAGGTCAATGACAATGCATAATCAAGAGCTTGATATGCCTTACTGTACATTATTTGGATGCCATACATTGTTTTCATGTCGGCGATTATGTCCTTCGGACGCATTAGTCGACCATCATGTTGCTGCAGTCTAGGTGCAACTAATTCTCCAATTATAACTTCACTAGCTTGTCGATGGCGGCGGTGAATCTCCTCCAATAGACAAGTGTGTTCATTGATAAAACTTCTTACTTAAAAGTATGTCGCTTCATCTCTCCAACCGCTCTTAACTTCCACGTACAGTTGTCCGTCAAACAAACCATATGTACTGTTGTCTTATTCAACCTTTTTACCTTCCACTCGAAGTTGTGCCGCATTGCAAAATGCCCAGCCAATCTCTTCAAATCCTTTTTAGTAGGAAAAAACTGACCTTTATATATCATGCTGGTAGGTTCATCTTCTACCAAGTTCCTGCTTCCACCCATACCAAACGAGTATGATTCTGCTTCTGGAATAACCCACGTTCTGGCATTATCAGAATCAGCTGGAGTTACAGCAGACTGGACCTCAGATGTCCCAACTATATGTACTGTAGTGGAACTACATCTGTGTACATGTCTTACACGTCTTACACATCTTTCCATTTCGAACAGTTCTTCATCTTCCTCATTGTTTGCTACATTATATACCGGATGCAAATTTGGCTCATTAGCCACCTCATGGATCAGTAAGTTATGAGGTTCATTGTTCCGCTCATTGTTCATGTCATTGTACATCTCATTGTATTGGTGGTTGTACTTTCCAGCATTCATTTCAACATGACAACCGAAATCATCGTCCAATTGAGCTCCAACTATATCACCATGGTCGGCTACTTCTGGTGGGACACCACATAGGTTTTCCCTACTGTCAATCCCACTTTTTTCTGTGAACAACTGGTTGCTTCCGCCTGAAGATCGAACATGTTGGGTGTTATCATGAGTAGGGATCACACTATCTTCCCCTAGCATAAACAAAACATCGTAGTCATTTCATATAAATGTGCGACATGTTGTCCCGGGAATGATTGATATAGATTGTAGATCATCAATGTATTTTTTCACATCGTACTTCACAATGGTTTGTACGATCGACACCAGCTCTTCGTAAGTCATATTTCTGGACACATACATTCCTTGGTTATAGGAACCAATAAACCTTTGACTTCCATCAGGTAATTGCTCCCATAGACCGTTGTAAAATATTACTAATCTAACCTGATCCATTGTCCTGTGAAAATCATCATCACAAATAATTATTAACAAATAATTTTTTTTTACTTTTACAAGTACTAAGAATTACAAAAATTTCTCAACTGTAACGGATCGACAACATGTTCTTCGGAATCGAGTTTTTTTTTTTGTAATGGATCGACAACATTTGCAAACGGATTGAACTTTTTGGAAAGAGATCCAGAACATTTTCTAAGTGATCGAGTTTTTTTCAAATGGATCGAGTACTTTTTATAAAGAATCGAGAACTTTTTCAAGGGTTCGAGAATAATTTACAACAGATCGAGAACTTTTATAACGGTTCGATTCGAGAACATTTACCGAGAATATTTGTCAAATTATCGAGAACTTTTCTCAAGGGATCGAGAACTTTTAACAAGGGAACGAGAACTTTTTCTAAGGGATCGAGAACATTTCTAACGGTTCGAGAACTTTTTTAAGGGATCGAGAATATTTTTCAAATGATCGAGAATTTTTATCAAGGGATCGAGAACTTTTATCAAGGGATCGAGAACATTTTCTAAGAGACCGAGAACTTTTAAGGGACCGAGAACTTTTTCTAAGAGATCGAGAACTTTTTTTAAGGGATCAAGAAATATTTTAAGGGATCAAGAACGTTTTTAAGGGATCGAGATTATTTATCAAATTATCGAAAACTTTTATAATGGTTCGAGAACTTTTGTCCAGGGATCGAGAACTTTTTTTAAGGGATCGAGAACTTTTCCTAAGGGCTCGAGCATTTTTTTCAAATAATCGAGCTTTTTTCAAACTAAACAAAAGCTCGTTCCAAAATAAAATAAGCTCGATTCATCTTTAATATTCTCGGCCACACAAGAAAAAGCACGGATGTTTTCCATTTTCATACATTCTAGTGCATAATCTAAAATGGATACATTGTTATCGAGGAATAGATACATTGTTAACCCACACAGAAATGAATGTAAAATATCTGAAATGCATAAAATAAATTTAAGTGAAGATCATCAGTATTTGTTACCTTCTACTGCAGAATCTGGAGAGAGACAACTTTTTTAGAGACAGAGTCAAGTTTTTCAGACAAGTTTTTTGGGGAGATACCAACGAGTTCAGAAAGTTGCTTTTTAAAAATTAAAGTTTATGGGTAATTTGGATAGTTCACCATAATATGTGTATTTTAAACTTAAGTTATTAAATGAGTGAAATCATCACAACACACCTTAAAAAATGTAACATATCTCACCATTTCCACTTGAATAATTATATCGCATATACTTTCTACCGTAACAACGTCAAAGTATGAGAATGAGAAAGAAACTACAGCCTTCAGAGTAGTATTTTTAACATTTGGTCATTTTATAGGTTACAACAATATAACGTATAAAACACTTTTGACTCTCGAAGAAGATATATAAAGCACTTTAGTTTGCAACATCAGCTGGTTTATAAACAGTTTAATCTGGAACTTGATCTATGTATATTGATCATTAATTTATCTTCTCATTAAAATTTAATACTTCCATTAAGGCATTAATTAAAGATTAATTCCATCCCCACACAAAGGTTTTTGGTCCACTAAATGACACTTTTGCATCTTTCTTATAGTCTTAACTCTTAATTTGTCCCTTAAATTACGGGTCAGTTAGGTATTACTGTAGCTTTTAAAATAATCACTATAAGCTGCTGGAGAAATAATCTGTTATAAGGTTAATCATTGGTTAATGTTACTATCGAAATTGTTGTGGATTAAAAAAAAGTATTCATGCGTTTGGTAAACTTTACCTTTAAGTGTTGTGATTTTACATAATGACTAAAACAGAAATGAAATTGAATTATCAAACAAAACAAAAAAATTATTTTCACATCTATTGATCTCAAACTCTCATGACAACCGAAAAATCTAGGATTTGATAACACCAAGTCTAAAAAATAAAATAAAATTGGATGCTACCTTTACTCATTTATTTCCTTTTCACTACAATATTATTTGATTTCTTTTATTTGACATACAGATACCCATACCTACAACACTTCAATCTTTATCACATTTTTTTTATATAATTTTTATTGATTGTATTTTTGGGTGAATTTGTAATGGTAACGAAGAAGAATATATGGTAGATAAGACGAAGTAGATGACGAAAAAGATGAGTTTTAGGGTTTTGTTCTAATTTTTAATTTTGAGGCCATGTTTGATTTTTTGACTTAACACTGAATGACACTTAATGTGTTTCATTCAGCTGTTTTGTTTGATTTTATAAGTGTTAAAATCACTTAATGAGCTATTAAAACCACTTTTGTTTTTTTTTATAAGTGAATTTTTTCCACTTTTCACTTAACACAAATCCAGTATAATTAATTACAAACTTTTACGTCCAAAACTATCATCACTATTTTTGTTTATTTCCAATTCTGGTTTTGTTAAAACCCTAATCATATTAATACTTTTTTTTTCTTCTCACTGTAAAGAACTTTATCATCAGAAAATCTAACTTCTTCAAAACAAAAACAATTGGTGACCGGTTTTCCTAGCATATTCCAGTAAGAACTATTTCTTATTTCCATAATTTGATAATTAGTTTTATTAATTTTATATTACAGTTTGAGTACATCTTTTTCATTTGTTCTAAAAATTAATTGAAGAATGGTTTCATGATGATTTTGTTTTGAGTTTTTTTTTTTGGTTTTGAGATGTTAATTTTGGGAAGAAAAAATAAAAATATTGATGAGATGCACCGGCCTATATATATGCTATTTGGGTCAAAATCAAGTAGTATTTGATTTTTTATTTTTATTAATATTTCTTGATAATTTTAGAATGTATCACCATCAAATATTATGTTAATTTTTAATGTAATTCAACAAATGGAATAATGTATGAAATATTTTTAATAACTAAATAAATTTATTTTAGAATTAATTTACATGTTAGAGTTGTCCTTAATATTTTAAAATGTAAATATATAACAAATAATAGTTAGAAGGGTATGGATGTAAACATATTTATTTTCTGGTATTTATAACTTAAAAGAACAAACAGCATATCACTTATATTCAGTTTTCAGTGAAAAAAAACAAACATGTTTTTCAGTTTTCAGTTTTCAGTCACTATTCGGTCTTTAGTAACATTCAGCACTGTTCAGTCTTCAGACAAAAAATCAAACGGGGCCTGAGTGTTTGTTTCTAAATTGGGTTGAGAAGAAGAAAAAATTGTTTTTAAAAATATTTTAATTAATCTTATATTTAATTAATGATGAACAAATAAAATTGAATCAAATGAAATTAAACATAAGATATACTTGTATTTATGCTAAGTCAATATGGATAATTTAGTCTTTAAAAAAATTCATTAAATCAAACAGCAGATTCTATCATAATTACTTTGTAAAAGTAACTCCCATATTCTTCTTAAAATTGCTGTCAAATCAACTTAGATTCTCACATAATCATTTTTGAGAATTTTGCCAAACATTTTTTTTTATATCAAAATTATTAAATAATTAGATTTTAACTTCTCTAAAGCAATACTAAACGGGGTCTACATCTAACAAGGCAACAAATGGATCAGACTAGACGAATTGAGGTTGGTTCGGTAGTAAATCCTCTACACCTACTATTGGATGAACACAACAATCAGTAAAAGAAAATAGAAGAAGAATATAATTGTTTATAGAAGAAAATGTAAACAACAATTTTGAAGATACAAAAAATTTAATCTTTCAATAACTTACTGCAATTAAATAACAACAAATAATAAAGAAAAGAAATAATACAGTAAAACTAAAATACTGACTTGATAAATAGATAGAGGCTTGCAAATGGTTGCAATGTCCTAAAACAGTATTTCACCCCTTCACTTGTGTTTGAAGTTCTACAGGTGACTGTTTCCCAGGATATAACTATCTGTGTTCTAATTTCTAACACTAGAAATTAGAATCTTAGCGAACTTTGTATATTTTCTCTCAATGCAGTATACTTATTTTTTATGCAGACAAACTAACTAAAAAAGAACTTCTATCAAATTCTTCTTAAAACTCTTGTATTTTGGAATGAATTTCATTCTAATTTATAAACTCAAATGTGTTTCTTGGTTAACACACATCTTTTGAAAGAGTTGCATTTCTTGATGAAGGGACACAATTTTCTAGTGAATAGACATGACTCTTGAATTCTATTTAAAATTTCAACACCTACACCACGAGATTATAGGTTTGACTCCCCCACCAACAAAAAAACAAAATTTATGTAATACTTAAAAAAAGAACAATGGACTAGACTGTATTAAGTTGGAAATTAACTTATAAACAACAAATATTAATTGAATTTCAATAATTTTTCAACAGTTCAAACAAATCTTAAGATCGATGAACCTTTAGAATAAAAGAGATTGGTCCGATGGTATACCTCTTACACCTACATCAATAAGTTGTGGGTTCGAATCACTTCTCACGACCCCAAAACCTTAAATTGTCATAGTATTTAAAAAAAAAAAAAAAAGGACGAAAGAACCTAAATAATGTGATACCCAATTTATAACTACTATATAATGAACAAGATGATCATAATATAAACCATGATGTCTAACAAATTTTAGTATTTTAAGGATCTTTTCGTGACACTTATCTACATTATCGATTATCAATAATTAAGATTTTTTTTATTCCCTTTCTTTTAGAAAAAAAAAAAATATTACCCTAGAGTATATTTGAGTTGATAGGTGAACAAGTTGGAACATAGATAAATAACTTAGGAATCAACTATTTGAATCTTACAAATATTAAAAAAAAAAAGCGTTAAAAAAAAAATCATTGTGAAGAAGTTACTCGAATAAAGGAACGGGCGGAGGTATATATTGGCAACTCCTGGCTATAGCCCGATCTAGCTTTGAAAAAAATCATATATATTAATTTATTAAAATAGTTTTATTGGATGTTTTTGTTCTGTCTATTTCGTTGTAATCAAATCTATCTATGATTGCACGTGGAGGAGAGGTCTTCAATTGCTTCATTCTCAAGTTTAGGTAGGTGGCAAGTTGGATAGAAAATTACAATAAGAACCCCTTGGTTGTTTGCCAATATATATGATTTGCTATTGTAATCGTTGGTGTAGAATCTCTCATCAGACAATACAAAGCAAATATTATCTCTCATTAGTATCTCGTTTCTCTGTCATCTTTGTTTCTTATTTATTTTATTATCACAATTATTTATTCTCAACATTTTGGATATATATTTAGTTTTATATAACAAGATGACTTATACCGTAAACGGAACCATAAATATAGTTCTAGATTTATCTATTCGAAATCATTTATTTTTATGCATATGATATCAGGTGAACTCACGACCCTGAAGTCATTAAATATTTTGTAAATATCGGGTGAATTCATGTCCCTGAAATCATTTATTTTTATACACATGATATCGGGTAAACTCATGTCCTTGAAATCATTTATTTTCTTACAGAAGATATCAGGTGAACTCATGTACCTGATATCATTTATGTTTATGCACATATCGAGTGAACTCATATCCCTGAAATAATTTATTTTTATGCACATGATATTAGGTGAACTCATGTCCCTGATATCATTTATGTTTATGCACATATCAGGTGAACTCATATCCCTGAAATCATTTATTTTTATGTACATGATATCAGGTGAATTGATGTCCCTGATATCATTTATAATTATACACATATCGGGTGAACTCATGTCCTTGAAATCTTTTATATTTATTCACACTAAATTAAATTTACAATTTACAAAAAAAAGTTGTAAACATGTCTAAACTTGCGAATTTGAAGTTTGATGCACTCAAAGTATCGGTGAGACAACTATATGTCATGGGTTATTGATATTGGATTGTACTTAAAAGCCCAGGGCCTATGCTACACCATTGATAATGGAATCAATGCTATTGAACAAGACAGATCCACAACCATAGTCATAATTTATCATCATTTGAATGAGGATTTGAAAGCTCAATATCTTACTGCCACAAATCCTCAAGATCTATGACAAGAGCTAAAAGATCGTTATGATCATTAGAATGATGTTACGTTACCTAATGCAAGGTTCAAATGGTAGCACTTATGGTTCCAAGACCGTAAATCAGTATTTGATTATTGTTATGATTTGTTTAGAATCACCACAATGTTGAAATTGTGTGGTGAAGAGGTATCTGAAAAGATATGTTGGAAAATACATTTACAACTTTTCATGCCTCAAATATAATATTGCAACAACAATATAGAGAACATAGATTCTCAAAGTATTTAGAGTTGATCGCATACCTTCTAGTACCAGAAAAGAATAATGAGCAACTAATAAAAAAACACGGATCACATCCAACTATTTCTTCAACATTCCTAGAAGTGAATGCTAATACTGTTAGAAACCATAGGTCATGGTCGTGGCCGTGACAATGATCATAATCCTGATCACGATCGTGGTTATGGTCGTAATTTCAAAAGAGGATGTGGTTATTTTGAATCAGGTGGTTATAATCAAAATACTCAGCATAAGTGGAATACTTATGAGGCCCATCAGTATAAAGGAAAATATATTCAAAATATATTTAGGTGTGTATGTTACAATCATTGGTCAAGTGAATGTAATACACCTAAACATCTGGAGGATCTGTATCAAACATCAATCAGGGGAAAGGGAAAGAAACTGGTAACTCATTTCATTGAAGATTCATATCCTAAAGATATTACTCATCTTAATGTTACATATTTCTTTCCAGACCCTAAATACATGCCAACTACTTCAATTGGTGTTGGGAATGTCCATACCAAGTGTTAATAACAAAATTTGCCTAGGGACCAAAGAGAAAATTTCTACTCTCCTGACCCGAATCAAAGCCCGAGTTCACCAGTCATTGAACCTTAGATCCTAAAGGCGAGTCATAGAACCATCCCGCAAAAGCGGTGGAAGGTCATCGAGCTTCAGAACCATCAGGGATGGAGCCCGACACGACTAGATCAAGCTCCTTACGCCAACACTGGAATTCGACCAAAGCCAGAAACATGGTTATCCAGGCTTTTCGAGATCGAAATTACCTCGTAACCTCCCCAGAAGCCCGCCAACCTCTCCAGAAGCCCGCTATCCTTTCCAGATACAAAAAAGGGGCTTTTAAAGATGTCAGGTTCATGTTATAACTACGTTCCAATTCGCTAAGGAAGACTCGAACCCCAACTAGACGAGACAAAGGAAGCTCACCTAATCCACGTTACCCCTAATGAGTGCCCACAATGCCGTCTCAAGCTCTAAAGGACCATGAAAGGTCAGGCTAAGCTTCTGGGACCAGAACTAAGGCATGGGTCTACCTCGCTCTACGAGATAACAAACAGCTAACTCGACGACCTCCATGAATAATCATGCCATGAATACACACAAGATCATATCTACACTCTAATGAATATTAAAATTCTGCGTATGAGAAGAGATCGAGTCCAAAAAGGAAACAAACTTATCTCCACCAAAGATATTCTCGAATCCGTTATTAATACGAAGTCAATGACTTTCAAATAAGAGATCCCGCCCGACAAGGAGGGATTGGATTTAGAGAATCGTGGTGGGAGATTCACTGGTTTGAACTAACCGGACCATGTATAAATATGCCCGACGTAAACAACAAAACAGGGGAAAGAGAGAAAAGAAATGGAAAAATGAGTGAGAAGAGAGTTTTAGACTTCGTCCTAAATTCTGTAATCAGAACACGTCCTTCACTATTATCTACTATTCGACAGGCACGAGGTTGCCACCCTACTGTATCCTAGAGAGATTAAGAGTGCTTAAGAATCTTTTTGTACGATACTCACAGTTGATAATAAAGCCATTACATTCCCGTCTTTATTGCACTTACATTTACACATCCAACTTTATTCAGTCAGGTTAGGTACCTAAGGTACCAACCCCGGCCACCACCTACGTGGTAGGGGTCTCGAGGGTGTTAACCGAAATTTCTCACCTCGAGTAAATTCTCCGTTAACACTTTCTGGTGCCGTCTGTAGGAATGACCCACACCGTAATTTTTCCACTTACAAATTTGTTGTTTTACAGTAATCATGAGGCTTCGCTCCTCTTAAGGACAACCCGAAACCTCGGGACATCCATCTGCCCCCTCAACCCAGAAAGGACAGAAAAAGGGAAAGCAATTCAAACACCGTAAGCCAGCCTCGCATCAGCCAGACGCATAGAGAGCTCCAACCCCTCTAGCGGTGAACCAAACTGTGATCAATCAGCATGCAACAACCATTGTGGAAAATGTCCGCCTCTGTCTAGCTGCAGAAGGAATTAATCCTTAATTGGCAGATTTGGAAATCCGAGGAGAAGCGAGCCGACCAGCTGCTAGGCAGCCTGCTTTCGATCGGCTGGGACCCCCTCCCAATGATCCCTACCTACCATAGGGTAGGGCCTAAAACTTCCATCCGGGATAGGCTAGGTCCCATGCCCCCAGTCCCGGATAGGCCGACTAACTATCGACCTAGGCAGGTTAAGTTGGCAACCGACGTTCTGCCAAGGTTACCTCACAGCCTTCCTTGACTGGTGACTTCCACATGGGAACCTCGAGCTGAAGCCGGGGATAACCGAAAAATTGTGCAAACAGAGCCCATCCCTGAGGATGATAAAGTGGAAGTATCGAGCGTACGGAAATAAATGCCCGAGGAACTAGCTGGCCAAGATTTAGAAAGAGATCCAACAGTTAAAAAGAGGGAAGGGTAAGGAGGTCAAAAAGAACCCCTAAGAGAGATGAACGCCCCATTTACCAGAAAAATCTGGGAGGCGGAACTCCCTCCAAAGTTTAAGATGCCATCATATAAGTTCTCCGGTACGGAGGATCCTCTAAGCCACTTGGAGAGCTTTGCTTAACAAATGGAAGTCCAGAACGTAACCAGGGCCGCTATGTGCCGGATGTTCCCTATTACGCTAACAAATTGTACCAAGACCTGGTTTAGAAAGCTACCCGCTTGTAGTGTGGACTCTTTCACAAAGCTGTCAACTGATTTTTTCTCACAATTCCAAGGAATCAAACCCAGGACGAAGGATCCCATCCATTTACAGTACATGATCCAGGAGATGGGGGAAACCCTCCGGGCTTATATGGAGCGGTTCCATAAAAAAGTCATCCAGATGGGGGTCTTCACTGAGAAAGAGACCCTTGCTAATTTCAGGCGGAACCTGTGGGCGGGTAAGCTTTTCCGATCCTTTGCCAAACGACCTCTGAAGATCTACCAAGAGGCTTATGATCGAGCTTTAGAGCAAGTTAAAGTCGACGAGCAACTCAAGGTCAAGATGGAGCTTGACGATATGAGAATGACAAAACGACAAAAGAAGAAAGCTCCCAGACCTGAACCAGTTCAGAAAATTCAGAATGAACCTCCCAACAAGTCAACCTTCCATTTTCCCGTTTCTCAACCCAAGCAAGAAAGGTACCCAGTAAGAAGAATCCCTCTGCAGGCTTTGCCTCCTCCCAGGATAGGAGCCCTTGTAACGCGAGATAAGAGAGGATACTATCATTACACCCCCTTAAATACATTTTTTGAAACGATCTAGCTCACTATCCGGTATAAACGGCTATTACAGAAGCCTGCACCCATGAAGCCCCCGTTGATAGGAGGAACCGATACAAGTACTGTGACTTTCATGAAGACGTGGATCACAACACCTCAGAGTGCTATAACCTATGCAACCAAATCGAGACTTTGATAAGGGGAGGATGCTTGATAGAGTTCTTGCAGCAAGTTAGAGACAACATTCAGATTGGGAGGAAAGTACAAGCGGAGATCTACGAGCACACCGATAGGAGAAAAGGGGAGTAGACAGATCTGATGCAGTAAATCCGAGTGATACATACCATCAGCAAATGACCCACATTGGTTGGCACCTCAAATAATTCCAGAAAAAACCATGCGAGGAAGGTCCCTCATGTAGATGAAGGGCAAGGTATTTTCAAGGTCTACCACAGCCCAGCTGACCTCTATCAGTCTGTGCAAATTATTTTTATCGAGGCAGATGTCTACAACACCGTGTAACCTCATGAAGATCCCATGGTGGCCATGGTATAGATTGCCAATTGCACGGTCAATCGCGTGCATGTTGACACAGGCAGTAGCGTCGACATCCTCTTAAAATATACCTTGGAAAAACTGAATTTGAAACAATGGTGTTACAAAAGCTGCACCACCCCGCTGTATGGATTCACTGGGGACTCGATCATACCTGTGGGATCAAAGATCGTCCCAGTAATCACTGGAACAACCCCCCTCCAGTAAAATACCATGACGGACTTTGTGGTGGTAGATACCTCATCGACTTATAATACAGTATTAAGAAGTCCTTTCTTGTCATCCTTGAAAGGGGTCTTTTCCATTTACCATAATGTCCTAAAGTTTCCAATAGGAGACAAGGTGGGGGAAATACGTGGTGACTAGCAAGTGGCTAGGAAGTGTTATGCAGTGTCTGCCAACCCAACAGCTCTAGCGAAATAGTTTGTACAGGTTACAACGATACAGGATGGGGTAACCCCTATGATGACCTTGGAGGATGTAGAGCCCGTAAATCACCCAGAGGATGACCCCGTGATTCCAGACGAAGAGGAGCAGAACAGGGAATGGGCCAGCGGGCATTCAGTGGATAAGCTAGAAGAGATACCCATCCGGATGGATGATCCCTCGAAGGTAGTCAAGGTCGGAGTCACCTCGAACTGGGAGTGAAGGAGGGTCTGATCGGGCTCCTCAAAGAATTCAATGAAATCTTTGCTTGGAGTCACGACGAGATGCCAGGGATCCAGATATCGTTTGCTGCTCACCGTTTGGCAGTCGATCCGACCTTCAAGCCCATCAAACAAAAAAGGCATCATTTTAATGCCGAAATAAATGCTGCGATTCAGGAAGAATTGGACAAGTTGATCAGAGCAGGCTTCATCAAAGAGGCGCGTTACCCCGAATGGATCGCCAAAGTGGTCATGGTCACGAAGGTGAATGGGAAGTGGCGTATGTGCATCGATTACACCGACCTCAATCGGGCATGTCCGAAAGACAGTTTCCTTTTACCAAAGATCGATTAGTTGGTTGACTCCACGTCCGAAAACAAGCTCCTAAGCTTCATGGATGCATTCTCAGTGTACAACTAGATCATGATGCACCCCGCCGACCAAGATAAGACCAACTTCATCACTAGGCAGGGTCTGTACTGCTACAAGGTGATGCCATTTGGGCTTAAGAATGGGGAGCTACATATCAACAGTTGGTCAATCGGTTGTTAAAACCCGATATTGGAAGATCAATGGAAGTGTACATTGATGACATGATTACCAAGTCACCAACCATAGAAGGAGATCAGGATGACCTTCGCAGAACTTTCATGATCCTAAGCGGGAAAGTTTATGAGCTTCATGGTTCATAAAAGAGGAATAGAGGCTAACCCAGAAAAGATCAAGGCTATCTTGGATCTAGAATCCCCCACGTTATTCAAATAGGTTCAAGTCTTGATCGGACAGTTAACAGCGCTCAACAGGTTCATTTCTCGGTCCACCGATAAATGTTTCCCTTTCTTCAAAGCTATCAAGCAGGGAATGAACATGAAATGGGACCAGGATAGCAAGCAAGCTTTCCAAGCTTTGAAGAAGTATCTATCAAGCTCTTCGTTACTGGTCAAGCCAAGTCCGGGAAAGGAGCTGTAAATCTACTTGGCCATTTCAAAAATTGCAGTGAGTGGGGTCTTGGTCAAGGAATGTGGAGAAAGGATCCAACGACCTATCTACTACGTGAGTCAAGCCCTAACCAAGCTGGAAAAGAATTATACCCTCCTGAAGAAGCTCGCCTATACCCTGGTGACCTCGGCAAGGAAACTCCGTCCCTACTTTCAAGCTTACTCAATAGAAGTAGTGACAGAGCAACCTCTCGGTCAATCCTACAAAGGCCAGATGTGTCCGGAAGACTAGTTTTATAGGCCCTGGAACTCACCCAGTTTGATTTAAAGTATAAACCCAAGACCACAATTAAAGCTTAAGCTCTGGCGGACTTTGTGGCAGGGCTCTCAGTTCCCCCAGGCCAAGCGACCTCCGAAATATAGCTTCTGAGAAGATTCCAGAGTCTGAGAATGACCTGAGTGTAAGAGCATAGTTGTCATCCAAATCTTAAGACCAAGAAATAGCTAAATAGCCCTCCTGATGCCTTGGTCGGGCTACCACCCCCAAGAAGGGTCTGAGTGTAAGAGCATAGTTTCCATCCAAACCACAAGACTAGAAAATAGCTAGATAGCCCTCTTACTGCCTCGATCGGGCTATAACTCCCCAAAAGAGCCCGGGATTGGAAAGCTCTCTTACTTAAACTTCAATGTTCCAGTTATTACTGGTTACTAATCTTCCATGTGTGTATGATTGCTTGCTGTGACAGGTGCAAACTAGCCTATAATCACATAAAGGGACTACTCACTAAAGTTATCAAGCTACAAGTTTCTACCGAGAGAAGAGAGCTGAGAGCTTGGGCAAACTATCCACTTATACACTTAAAACAAATTTAGGATCTCTTTATTCTTACCGAGTTTAATTAAGTCAAGTTATTTCGAAGGTCGTACCTAGGTTGAGATCAGGGAAGAAGCAAGTAGATGTCAGTCAAATCAAAATTCATTGAAGCAAGTTCAAATGAAATCTAAAGCCAATACTCATTAATGGTAAGGGAGCATATCCCCTTGTTGGGCTACAATTGTCAAACAGGGAGCCCAACCCCTAGTTCCAGGCTATAAAAAAAAGATGATGATCTGGCATGTCAAAGCATGTCAAAAATGGGTTACATCAAGCTCCTGCATCTTCCTGATCACCCCCAACTGCTCCTCCTCCTCTATAATGGTTTACGCCCTCCGCCCATCCTTCCGATGGTTGTTGATCCTGGTTGGCCACCACTGCTACCCCTTCTTCTGGAGGATCTTTAATTGCCTGCTGCTAAGCTGGATCATCTTCTAAAACCTCATTGACCACCGCCATTACCTCAGGATGAATGGACGTACCAAGAAGGGTAGCAATTGACTCCATCATGCTCTTCCCGACCTTTGGCTCTCCTCTAGAAGATTCTTCAGTGGGCCCTTGGTTTCTGATAGCTTCCTTCGGGCTCCCGGGTTAAACCCCCCTCGAGGACTCTCCGGGACCTGATGCTAGGAAGGTTGCAATAGGAGGAGGAAGATCTGGCATATATGTTTGCTTCCTGGCTATAGTCTCGCTTGAAAGATCGGCTCCATCACCCCTAGGGTGAGACATCAGTGCAATCTTGGTCATTACCTCCTCCCTATCCCAATCACCTATGATAGAGAGGTCGAAGAGAGAAGGAAAAGCTTTTACGACATGGTAGGAAGCATAAAAGTATCCATCGCTGAAGGAGGCATCCACCTCGGCTTGAAGCTTGGCTACTTGGGTTCGCAGACAATGGTTTTCAATGTCCAGCGTCTTTGCTTCTTTCTTACAAAAATCCCGCTGACCGGCTCAACGTTGAGACCGGAGGGTTTCTTGATCGAAAGATAGCTTCAATCTCTCGTTATCACAATGAAGCTCAACTAGCTCTACCTCCATCCCCCTATGGCTGGAGGCTATCTCTTGTACTAAGTCTTGAGCCCGTGCCAACAACTCCATGGTCCGTTCAACTTCAACTTCAGCCTTGGTTGCCCGATCATGGAGAGAAGCCACCTGGTGGCCCATGCCCACGTGGAATTTGAAGGCCTGTAAAAGAGTTCAAATTAGGAAGAGACGAACTAAACCATTGTAAGAGAAGATAAAAGATGATGATTACCTCAGCCAAGTGGGCAGATCCCTTGGTGATCAGAATATCTACGGGTATTGAAGCCATCATAGAAAGACTACCCCCTAGGCAAGAAGCAACGAATTGCCCCAAGACCTCGTCTTAAGAGGTAGAGGCGGACAGATTTAGCTAGCGAACATGGGAGATCCCTTCAACACCAGCATCGGTGTCCTTTGAAGCTCAGGGGTTGGGAATGTAGATAGAGAGACAGAAGTGTCTGGCAAGTTTGAAGCGGGGGCGACATGAGCGGAAGCATGAATAGGGACAACTAGAGCAGGAGCCGACGTCGCTGCATCAACGGCTTGAGAAACGAAGACACCCTTACCCTGCACCTTGGTAGCCCGAGATGCGAGGAGTGATAGCTTGGACCTGTGTTGAGAAGAGGACGAAGCAAGAGCAAGGGAAGCCTCGGCTGGATCAGTTGGCCCTCCTTTCTCCGAGGAAGCCAGAGGGATTTCCCAACACGATTTGGCAGAGGGGGGAAGGGTACGAGCTTGCTGGCTTTAAGGAGAGCTGGAGCAATAACAAAAACTGTTAAAAAAGTGAGAGAAGGGAAACTGTTAGAACCGAGCTAGTCAACGAAACGAAACAAAACATGATGGATCAAGGTTACTTACGAGGAGTAGCTTAAGAGATTCGTAGATAGTGGTTTACCCTGCGAGAATTGAAAGGGTCAGCGGTTAGGAATTTCAGATTCATGTAATTCCTAACAAGAGTGACCTTCAACATAGATTCAAACTCAGCAGGCAGGGAATCTCGGCCTCATGACGGTTTATCGTTGAAAGCCATGGGAACTGGAAGCTCATGCCCACCAATGAAGGTTGAGCTTTTCCAATCACTGCATGCCAATACCCACTTTAAAAAAAATTGAGCGTTAGGGATGACAAAATTGAGCTTGTTCTTTGCTTGGGCATAAAACTGACCTCGAGGAACTCCAGTCAAGCTCCCGATTTAAAAAAATTAAGCCAACTCCTCAACTCTGGGCTCCCTGGTGATCTTGTTTAGCTCGCACTGTTCCCTCCATAGCATGAGAAAGCCAACCAGATGCCTCCAAAAGTTTGGAGTCAGCTGGGGGGGAGCTAGCTGTACGGTGCTGTGAGCTCGTCGAAGGGTAGGATGGAGAGGAAGCCTGACCCCGCTTTCAAGGGCCTCCACATGGATCGAAAGCACCCATTTAGGTGAATTAAAAATGTTATAATTCCTGTGAGGATTTGAGAGAGATACACTATCGGGGATGCCATATTTGGACAGTAGATGGTCAAGCGAGTTTGGATCAGTGATAGAGTCTGGGATAACCCTGAAGTCATAAGGAAGAAACCTCTCTGGAGGAGGACCGAGGACTATAACCTGACCCCTCCCAGTAGCAGCATCCCTGGATTCACCATTGGAATCTTCATCAACTAAGTTTAGAGGGTTGTCAGGTTGATTAGAGAAGCCAGAGCCAATCGAAACGTTTCTACTAGAGCGGCGACACTGATGGAGCAGGGAAGCGTCCTCTTCGCTCAAATTTTCTCTCGCCCGCTTCCTAGGAACCTAGTTGGGGGCTCCAGTACCCTCTACCATAGCCTCAATACTGTTAGTGAAGTTCGACATTGTCAGATGTAGGACTGGAAGAACAAGGAAAACGTTGAAGAGCTTTTTAAAGGTTTTGCAAGAGAGAGGGATTTTTAAAAATTTGAAGTTTAAAGGTGAAGTGTGAGGAAAGTGATGAAGACGTTGCTTTTAAATAGAGGTGGGAGAAGCAGTGACGTCGATGAAATCTTTAGTGGGATTGCCTCGAATCGCGGGTGCGGCCATAACGTAGCCGGATTATCTCGGGGAATACAATGATCCTTTCCTGCCACGTCACTGGTATAAATAATAAGTAGATTTCTACCCAGATTTTGTAACGATAAAAGAGGGAAAATTTCCCATTTAAAATAAGGAATCTTACTCCAACCCCAACTCAATCACCTGTGTTCAAGTCAGAGGAGACTTCTGTTAATAGTAAAATTTAGCTAAGGACCAAAGAGAAATTTTCCACTCTCCTAACCCGAATCAAAGCCCGAGTTCACCAGTAATTGAACCCCGGATCCTAAGGACGAGCCATAAAACCACCCCGCAAAAGCGAGGAAAGATCACTGAGTTCAGAACCATCAGGGATGAATCCCGACACGACCAGATTGGGCTCCTTACGCCAACACTGGAATTTGAGCAAAGCCCGACACATAGTTATCCGCTTCCCAAGATCAAAATTACCTCGTAACCTCCCTAGAAGCTAGCCAACCTCTCAAGAAGCCCACTATCCTTTCCAGACACAAAAATGAGGCATTTAAAGATGTCAAGTTCATGCTATAACTATATTCCAATTCGCTAAGGAAGACTCGAACCCAACTGGTGAGAAAAAGGAAGCTTGCCTAATCCATGTTACCCCCAGTGAGTTCCCACAAGGCCGTCTCAAGCTCTAAAGGACCAGGGAAGGCCAGGTCAAGCTTCTAGGACTAGAAATAAGACATGGGTCTACCTCACTCTACTAGATAACGATCAACTAACTCGACGACCTTCATAAAGAATCATGCCATGAATACACACAAGATCATATCTACACTCCAATGAATATTAAAACTCTGTATACGAGAAGAGATCGAGTCCAAAAAGGAAACAAACTTATCTCCACCAGATATATTCTCAAATCTGTTATTAATACGAAGTCAATGACTTTCAAATAAGAGATCCCGCCTGATAATGAGGGAACAGATTCAAGAATTGTGGCGGGAGATTCACTGGTTTGAAATACCTTGACCATGTATAAATATGCCCGATGTAAACAACAAAAGGGGGAAAGAGAGAAAAGAAAAGGAAAAAGAAGTGAGAAGAGAGTTTTAGACTTCGACCTAAATTCTGTTTTCAGAACACGACCTCCACTATTATCTACTATTCGACAGGCACGAGGTTGCCACCCTACTGTATCCTAGAGAGATTAAGAGTGCTTAAGAGTCTTTTTGTACAATACTCACAATTGATAATAAAGCTATTAGGTCCAGCGGATCTGATAGAAGGCTCTGGAAGAGCCACGATATTATTACCAAACAATATTAAAATATGTATCGATGATGCATTATATTCAAGTAGATCCAGAAGGAATCTATTTAGTTTCAAAGACATACAGAGGAACGATTATCAAATTGAAAATATGAATAAAGATAATATTAAATATCTGTGCAATACCTCTCGTAATTCAGGTCAGAAACTCAGTATAGAAAAGTTGCGTGCTTTATCTTCTGGATTATATTACACTATTATCAAAGGTGTGGAAACTTATGCAGTTATGAATTAGAAGTTCTCAGATCCAAAATTGTTTATACTTTGGCATGACCGTCTTGGTCATCCAGGATCTACAATGATGCGTTGAATCATTGAGAATTCTCATGGATATCAGTTAAAAAAACCAAATGATTCTTTTATACCATGTGGATTTATGTACTGCATGTTCCCAAGGGAAATTAACAATAAAACCATCTTATTATAAAGTTGGTCATCATTCTTACAAAGGATTAAAGAGGATATATATGAACCTATTCATCCACCAAGTGGACCATTTTGTTATTTCATGGTTCTAGCTGACACATCTGTCAAATGGTCACATGTTTGCTTATTGTCAACATGTAATGTTGTTTTTGCTAGATTGCTTGCACAGATTATCGGGCTTCGGACACATTTTTCCAATTGCTCAATTAATTCCATATGCCATGATAATGGTGGTGAATTTACTTCCAAGGCATTTGATGAATATTGCAAAGTGGTTGGGATTGATGTTAAACATCCAGTTTCACATGTTCATATTCAGAATGGATTAGCAGAATTACTTATTAAACGTGTCCAGATAATTGTAAGGACTTTATTATTACGAACACAAATTTCAATTTTTGTATGGAGGCATACTGTTTTACATGCTGCTGCATTAATCTGGCTTCAGCCCACTACTTATCATCAGTATTCACCAGTACAACTTGTACTTGGTCATCAACCAAATATATCTCATTTACGTACTTTTAGATGTACAACATATGTCCCGATTGTACCAACAAAAAGAACTAAAATTGGACTTCACCACCAATTATTAAATATCTGGAACCCTTGACTGATGATCTTTTTACAACACGGTTTACAGATTGTCATTTTGATGAAACAAGTTTCCCATCATTAGGGCAAAGAAAAACTTCTTCCAAAGAGAAGTGTGAACTTGCCTAGAAAGTTCTTAGTCCGATTCATTTAGACCCATACACATCTCAATGTTAGAATGAAGTATGTAAGATACTACATCTTCAAGCAATAACGAACAAGTTACCAGATGCATTTACAGATGCTACTAGTGTAACAAAATCATATATCCCAACTGTTAATATCCCAGCACGGGTGATTGATCCAGAAAAACATTCTAAACAAATGATAGAAAATAATTATCTATTGCACGCCAGAAGCGTGGTAGACCATTTGGTTCGAAAGATATTGTTCCTCGAAAGAGGAAAAATAAATCCACTTTCTCTAAGTTAACTCCAGGAAAATTAAGTGTACCTGAAGAGACACACGTTACTAAACCAATAAAATCCTCTATGGGTGAAGGAATCTTTGAAGAGGTACAAGAATATAAAAATGATGAATTTTCTATAAATTATACAAGAGAATTGTGGAATCGTAAAGAAACAATCATTGATGATGTATTTTCATACACAATGGCAACTGAAATCATAAATGATGATTATAAGCCTCATAATCTCGATGATTGTAGACAGAGGTATGATTGGCCTAAATGGAAAGAAATAATTCAAACAGAATTGACTTCATTAGCCAAACGTGAAGTATTTGAATCAATAATCCAGACGCCTGAAAACATCAAACCTGTTGTGTACAAATGGGTTTTTATATGGAAACGAATGAGAAAAAACGAGGTCATGAGATATAAAGCACGATTCTTAGCACAAGGTTTCTCATAGAGACATGTCATCGATTTCGATGAAACATACTCACCAGTGATGGATACAATTACGTTTCGATTTCTGATAAGCGTGGCAATTTTGGAAAGACTTGAAATGCGTCTGATGGACGTAGTTACTGCTTATCTAAATGGTTCACTGGATTCAGATATTTACATGAAAATTCCTAAAGGATTTAAAATACCAGAAACATGTAACTTAAAATCTCATAATTTGTATTCGATAAAATTACAGAGATCCTTGTATGGACTAAAACAACTGGATGGATGTGGTATAATCGTCCCAGTGAATATATGATGAAATAAGGATATATTAATAAATCCTATATGTCCATGTTTTTTCATTAAGAAATCTGAATCTGAATTCGCTATTATATCAGTTTATGTTGATGATATGAACTAAATTGGAACTATTAGGGAACTCTTGAACATTGTTGAATACTTGAAAAAAGAATTTGAAATGAAAGATCTAGGAAAGATAAAATATTGTCTCAACCTTGAGATCAACCATAGATCACTTGTCCATCAATCAACATATATTGATAAGATTTTAAAAAGATTCATATGGATAATGCTCATCCGTTAAGTACTCATATGGTTGTTAGAACTCTTGATCCTAAAAAAGATCCATTCTAACCAAAAGAAAATGGTGAAAAGATACTTGGTCCTGAGATACCATATCTTAATGCAATTGGTGCTTTACTATACCTGGCTCAGTGTACCAGACCAGATATTGCATTCTTTGTGAATGTACTGGCTAGATTCAGTTCAGCACCAACTCGAAGGCATTGGAATTAAATCAAATATCTTTTTCGTTACCTTTGTGGAACGAAAGATTTATGATTATTTTATACAAAATCTAACAATTTTTCAGATTTACTTGGTTCATAGCAATATCATGGCGCTTCACAAAATAGACTTGGTTGCTACATCCTCTAATCATTATGAAATCATTACACTTTACGAAGCAAGTTGAGAATGTGTTTGACTAAGGTTAGTTATTCATCATACTCAAAATATCTGTGGATTTTTATTATCTACAAAAATACCAACACAATTTTTTGAGGATAATGCGACTTGCATTGCTCAAATTAGAGGTAGATATATCAAAGGAGATATAACAAAACGTATTTATCCTAAATTCTTCTATACTCATGAGCTTCAACAGAGCCGACAAATTGATATTAAGTAAATACGGTCTACATATAATCTTGCAAATCTGTTTACCAAATCATTGCCTACATTAACTTTTGACTTTTGAGAATTTGGTATATGGAATAGGCATGCGTCGACTTTGTAAATTACAAGATTAATGCTGAAGTGATCAGGTTTTGTCCCACTGGATTTTCCTGATAAGGTTTTTAATAAGATAATTTTTAAATGTCTAACCGCACTGGATCTAGAAGATCATTGTATACATTTTACATAGGTTTTGTTCCATTAGGTTTTTCCTAGAAAGTAACAATATAAGTGATGGAAAATCCAAGGAAGAATATTGTAATTAACTGTGGATTCTTCCACCGCTTGAATGTCCACAAATCTATTTATGATTGCACCTGGATGAGAGGTCTTCAATTGTTTCATTCTTAAGTTTAGATAGGTGGCAAGTTAGATAGAAAATTGCAATAAGCACCCCTTAGTTGTTTGCCTATACATGTCTTTCTATTGTAAATGTTGGTGTAAAATCTCTCATCAGACAATACAAGGCAAATTTTATCTCTCATTATTCTCTCGTCTCTCTCTCATCTCTGTTTCTTATTTACTTTATTATCACACTTATTTATAACATATTTGATATATATACTTAATTGTATCCCATTGTTAAATTATATAATTAAAAATAATTATAATTTATTAATTTTTTATGGTGTAAATAATTTCTAAAATGATACTTATTGTATTTTTCTATCTTAATTATTTATTGTCAAAATTCTATATTTCTCAAGTTAGTTTAATTGTATTTAGTTCTATTATTATAAAAAGGGATTTTAGCAAAAATGTATGGTTTTAAGGGACCATTTGCAAATCTGCCTTAAAACCTATTTTAATTGCAAAAATGCCCTAAAATGACGCTCTTACCCTTGTCTTAAATGAAAAAGAATGGGTTGTTGCCCTAACATCCAAATCATCAGGCCACCTAAATCATCTGGTCGCCCTATCCCGATCTGGCCACCCTATCACGTCGATGTTCAAGTCATTGTCGCCACCGTCTCCTTCAAGCCACCGTCGTTGATCCCACTCCATCTCGTTCCAGCCAGTGTCTCCAATCCAGTCGCCGTCACCTTCGAGCCATTGTCGTCTATCCCAACCGTCGCCATTCTAGCCACCGTCTCCATTCTAGCTTCCGTCACCTTCGAGCCATCGTCGTCGATCCCAATCGTCGCCATTCCAGCCACCGTCTCCATTCCAGCTGCCGTCGCCTTTGAGCCATCTTCGTCGATCCCACTCCATCCCATTCCAACCATCGTCGCCTTTCCAGCCATCGTCTCCATTCCAGCCGCTGTCGGTTTCGAGGTAATTTGATTTTCGAACTCTATTATGATTTTAAGTTGAAATTGTTATTTGGGTTTTCAATTTTCTAGTTTGATTGGTTTGATTTAGTGGATTGATTTATGATTTTTTGGTTTTAAAATACAAATTATTTGGTTTTCAATTTTCGAATACAAATTATTTGGTTTTAAAATACAAACTGTTTTCAATTTTCGAATCCTATTGATTTTATTTTGATTAAAATTAGGTCGTTTGTGGTTTCTAGCTTTGATTTTGGGGTTTTCCAATAGTTTGATATTAAATGGGATTGCTCGAAAACGAGTCTCTCGTCTTCACCTATACCTGCTGGAATAGTTTCTAATAGTTTTGATGTAGAGTTAGAGAGAATATTTAAGAATGGAATTTAAACAGAAGCGCAAAATTGTGGGAACTGGCTATAACACATGCTGATGAACCTGGAAACTGTCCAGAACCATCAACTACTCTTGATAAATTTATGGGAGGCTTCTATGCATTCAATTTCACATCAAGGCCTGCTGCCGGTAAGTTCTATTGGGACCGTCAGCCTGATTACAGTGCTTTCAGGGAGAGCAGCTTTGGCCATGTCATTCTAGAGGTCTCTCCTCCCTTTCTCTATCTCATTGTTGTGTTAATTGTGAGTGATTGCAAAGTAAATATGAGTGAAGTAGTTGTATTGACATTGTTGTAGGTGAAAAATGAGACTCATGCTTTGTGGACTTGGCACATAAATCAAGACTTGTATGACGTTCATGGTGACATTATTTATATAGTAAGACAACCTGCTAGATGCCCTGTTGAACCACTGAAGGTAATGTTCAAACTTCAAAACATGGCATCAACTTAAACACTTATATTTGCATTCAATGATTTTGAAAAGAAATTTAATTTACATTTATATAGTAATTAAGTAACACTTTTTAATTTTCAAACAAAGTGGGATTATGATTAGGGCAGGCATTTTGTTTTATGGTGTCTGTATTTGAAGTTTGGAGCCCTCTTCTAATCTGGGTTTTTTGTTGGGTTGGTTTTAAACACTTTAGTTTGAATGATTTGCTAGAGGAAAAGTTAGACCAAAAGAAAATTTGAACTCCCTATATTTGTATCAACCAGAACACCTAACTGGATTTACTTCACTCTGTTTCGTATTTATAGTTTACATCAAGAATTACCGTTTTTAATTGCGTTTCTGTTAAATTTGATATTATTGTATTTATATCTCACACGAAAGCCTCATAAGAGTCTTGTCATGCTACTGTTGTGTTGAGGTCTGTATCCTCATAAAAACATAGTAAATGGTTTGTTTTTGGTTTCTGGCTTGTTTCTGGTGAATGCTTGGTGGTTTCCGATTGTATTTTTGTAAGCTTGTTTTTGGTTTATGGCTTTTGGCCTTTAATATACTACCGTTCAAAAATGTATTTTTGATGAAATTGTCTTTTATATTAGTTTTGTTTTAATAATTAAAATTGTTTGAATATAATTATGAAATGTGTTTAGGTCGATACACATGGGTGGAACCAAATTACTTGAATCACTCAAGATTAAGAAGTGTGATTGTTTTCCCTCTCGAGTTACTGGGTATTGTAACTGAGAAAGTATCAGACTTATTAAGTCGCGTCTGACACCAAAACAACTCGAGTTGTTTGGAGTGACATGTTTCGGCCCTTTTTTGAATGTGGGTGATATGGTGTTGTCCGAGCAATTTTGTCTACCATATCTTGCTTAGGAAGTGTCATGTTAAGAATGCCAATGAGAATACATCTTCTTTGTGGTACCATGTTGGCAACGGGGTGATACGGTTCAAAATAACATTTTCCAAAATAACATTTATAATTTTTTTTTCTTTAACAAAGTCTAACCATATTTCGAAATATATATGTTTTGTAGACTCAAATTCAAGGAAGGTGGTCAACTGTAACCAAGGGTAAAAAACAATTTAAGCATGAAACCTACCAATGAGATAATACAATGTTAGATTACGTGATTGGAAAATCCCCTATGCATGTGAATGTACATTGGCGGACAATCAATAGAGTAAGCAATTTTCAGATTAATATCAGAAGTGATTCAACTTTTTTATAGACATCCATCCGTCTGTTTCTTGATTTCTCAGATTTTGTGTTCCTGTGAATGTGAATGGAAATCATTTGGTTGTGGTAGAGGTGGACTTGAAGGAACGGGTCATCAAAGTATTTGACTCAATGCCGGATGCCTATATTGTTGATGAAATACTAAAGTGGGCAACTTGTCTTAGAAAGATGTTGTCTTCTTTGTTGGTGCATGCGATGCCGGATACTTATACTGATTCTTCTTCATTTATGGTCGAACGACCCGGCAAAGACATTCCACATCAAGGAAATCAGTATGTATTTGTTTTTCTTGATGGTAATAGTTTGTCTTACATGATGGTTATTATTAATGACAGTTGTTATTGACAACATGTCGGATTGTGGGGTTTTTACTTTCAAATTCTTTGAGTACCTATGGGCAAGAAAACAATTCGACTTCGAAGACAAAGACGGACCCTTTAGAGTTCAAATAGCAACAGAAATATTTCGAAATTCAAAAGAAGTTTCTTGTGTAAATGATAAACCTTTATGTATAAATAATGTAACTTGATGTGTAAATAATGCAACTTGATCCTTCGTCAGTTGTTGTTGATATTTGTATGCACTATTAGTTGGAAACAAAATTAGGTGTAAATAATGCAACTTGATATATGTTGTGGTTGATACTTGTGACCTGTGAACGGTGTAGAGATTGTTGTGTGACTATTAGAAGTGTTATCTTTGTAGGTACCCAAAGAAGGTATGAATTTGTTAAAATTTCAAACGAAACTCTGTCAAAATTTCGTTAATAATAATACAAGTTCACATTACATGTTCAAATGAAATGGGTACTATTACATGTTCATAACACATGTTCAAATAAAAGATAATTGAAATACATTAGTTATGCGATCCACGTGCCTCACCAATTTCACTAATATTTCCCATATCACTTGATGGTCTACTTGACTTCGGGTAGGTGCATGTATGTTATTGTGACCAATACGATGACAAGTGGTGCAATTCTTTTTAGTTACTTCCTCTCCAAATGACGGAGTGTGATTCTGTTTAGGTCTTCCGGGACCACGACGACCTATGGTGGGTGAACAATTTTTGATGCAATATCCTCAGGAACCAACCATTCACTGGGTTGTCCAACGGGATGTATTTCCCAACTGTATACTTTAGCCAGGAATGCACTGGAGTAATAAGGAGAACAATAATCAACAAATGAAAATCCCCGTAACCTAATGCACGTTAATGCATGTGCACATGGAAGTTGGTCGACATCAAATTCTTTACATGTACAAGTTTTTGTTGTTAAATCCACATTTTCATCTAAACCTCCATCTTTAACGTGGAACGTGTAAAATGTGATGGGGTAGACCCGCATATATCGTGCTTCCTCATCCTTGACACCGATGGCTACATCCACGACTGTAGTCAACTGAGTTGTAAGTTTAAGTACAGCTGTGTGTCGATCATGGAACCAACGCCGAAGGATCCCTCTGATGTAATCAATCACTCTCGTAATAGACAATTCCTTACATTTTTTAATTGCATTATTCATTGCCTCTGCAATATTGGTTGACATTATGTTGTACATTTTTCTTGTACTGTATGCTCCTGCCCATCGCTCAATCCCGACATCCGTGACATACTGAGCTGCTTCGGGATTAATATGTGCCAACTGTTCCATAAGCTGCAGGAATTGACTTTCCCGATACACCCTGGCTGCCATTCGAAAGTACTGTTTCAGTGCCTTATTCCTACCATAGTGACCAACCATGTTCCGTTTTAAATGTACCGCACATGCACCGTGGAATGAATTTGGAAACACTTTTTCTACCCCGGTTGTGATACTGCCTTTTCTGTCGAAAACGATAACCAAATCATCAACTTTGCCAACAGCTTTATGCAACCTACTTAAAAACCATTCCCAAGCCTCATTTGTCTTCGAATCACCAACACCAAAAGCTAGAGGAAATATTTGATCATTACCATCCATACACACAACAACAAATAGAACCTCTTTATGAGGACCTTTCAAAAATGTCCCGTCAATAGCAATGACCGGTCTAATAGAAGACAGAAAACCATCTATACAAGCTTTCAAGCAAAAGAACATATACATGAACCTGTTAGACGAATCTGTGTGAAGGTCTGTAACAGTGCCATGATTTTCTTGCTCCAACATGTATAAGTATGATGGCAAAATACTGTATGACTCAACCGGTGTTCCTTGAACCTCTTCTAAGGCAATATGTCTAGCTCGGTACCCTTTGTGGTAGTTACAAGATATGCCAAACTCTCTTTGCATGTCGTGTATAATTTTCTTGGGCTTGTATGAACAATGATCGCGAAATTTCTCTTGTATTTGTTCCCCTATAACCCGTGCACTTGCTTGCCTCTGTTGCGGAAGTCGTGCTTCTGTAGAGCATGTGTGCTGATTGTCAAATTTTCTAATCTAAAAATAATCTGAATTCTGAACTTTAGCTGCACGCAATCACCAATTGCAATCCTCAACAATGCGCCTCACTTGATATCGTGTTGTATCTGACTTGAACACCCTAATCTGGAACCGGTTGGCAAGTGCATAATTACCTAATTGCGATTTTAACTGTTTCTTACTTGGAAACAATTCACCCACTTCAAGATGCATAGTAACAGGTCTTGGTGCAACTTCACCAGAATTAATAGAATAAAATGTACATGGAGGTGGAACAAGCCTCTGAACATGGGCAAAATGCTCGTCATACAGATTGGAAACTCGTTCAGGAATATAATTAAATTGTGTTTCTGTTTCTTCTTGCTCAGGAATGTGTTGGTTACCCATCGTATCTTCCAAACTAAAATTACGAGAAGGAGATTGTAATCCCTCTCAAATATCATCCAAATGGGCAACCATGTTAGGTACATCCGACCTTTCAATCTCATCCATAGTACTAACCTGTATATTGCTTTTATGTGTATAATGAAATTCATGATGAGGAGTTACATGGTGTAGGTTGTGAGAGGACTCTGGTTGTTTATGTTTCATTTCTGGAGTCTCATTGCCGATTTCCTCAACACTTATGCAAACTAATGGGTCAACATTCTCTCGACGAAGCAACAATGCAACGTCCTCATCATCTACAATCTCAATTGGCATGCTAGGACGAAACGTTTGTGGAAGAGTCGTCATACTAACCCGATAATGATCTCTGTCAATTTTTGTGACGTTATATACCTTACCTAACAATTGATCATAATTTGAATCCCTTGAAAAATTAAACGCCTTCGCTCTTCGACCTTCATACCAATACTTACCATGATGATTTTTCCATTCTCCACCCCAATTCAAAACCAAATGCACATTTGTCATTGTCAAGCCTGAAAAATAATACAACAAATATTTGAAACCATTAAAATAATAATTATTTCAAAGAGCATAACTCGAAAAAAAATTCCCGACTCGAAAAAAGGAGTCGGGTCACGATGACCCGATATCGAGTAACCACGACCAGATAAAAATTTTCGTCAGGTAGGGGTGACCCGATGCCTTTTTTCCTCGGGTCTGGGTGACCCGATGTCGGGTCACCCTGACTCGACAATTATTTTCCTTCAATTTGATTTCTGACGAAATCGATCAGGTAGGGGTGACCCGATGGAAAAATTGTCGGGTCAGTGTGACCCGATGGAAAAATTCATTGGGTCGTGGTGACCCGATACCGATATCGGGTCACCATGATCCGAAATACGTTTTCATTGCTTTCACCCATTTCGAATTAAAAAAAAAACTCTAATGATATGTCAATGCCATTATCAAAATAAGGATTATAAGGTTGGAAACAATAAATAACAATGTAGTACTTACCTTTCAAATAACCTTATATAACATTCCCTAATGTTTTTGAAGCCTAAAATATTAAAATGAAGAGAAAAAATAATTGTTAGATGTTTAGTTATTGGTTTTATGAGTTTGTTAGTAAATTTTAGTTGATGGTTGGTAAATTTTTAGTTGAAGTTAGGTAAATCTAATAAATTATGTAATAAATTGAGTAAAGTTATAACCGAGAGTATTTAGGGAATTTTAGGGCATTTTTGCAATATTTTTAGGTTTTAGGATAGATTTGTTATTCAGTCCTTCAAATAGGGTAGTTTTGCTAAAATCCCTTATATAAAATACTGTATTATATCACATGAGCGAATGGTATACATTTTTTTTTAACAAAATTCTATAGTAATGTAAAGATTTACTTAAAAATGTTTTAAGTTGAGAAGTAATAAAAAAATAATATTTACCAAGATGAGATTGATCTAGTGACATACCTCTCAATCAAATAGCAAATAGCAAGAGGTTGTGGATTCAAGTCCTTTTCCTTTCCAAATGGGCCAAACTTCGGAAAAAATAATTAATGTTTAGCCCTATCTAAACAAATTTCCCGACTACGCTGAATAAAGGGTGATTCTATTGTCAGCCAAAATTATACACTTATAACCATTAAATTTTCATCCTCCAATAATTAAAAACTAAAAATTAGAATTTTTGCTATCCAGTTTTAGAAAATATTCTTCATTCTCTTTTCAATTTTCCAAAAAAAACAAAACAAAACTAAAAGGTATATGACTATTTTTTATTTTTTTTAGAGTTTAATTACCCATGAAAGACCAATTAAGGTTTTTAATAATCAATAGCTAAGTTTACTTATTTTTTCATTTTTTATCCATAAAAATATTTTTTTTAAAGAGTAATTTTGTAATGAAATAAATTTTATAATTATAGTGTAGATCGAAGCTTTTTCTTTTCTTTTATGATAATAGAATCACGTGTAACTAGGGATGAACATTTCTCTTATAGATCCCCACCCTCCACAAGACCTCACCTCTATTTGAGAGTGAATTTTACCCCCAAATGGGGTTTGATGGTGGGGGTGATGGCAAATTTTACCCCCAAAATCTAAATGAGGTCATTTCCTCATTCCCTCATTTATCTTAATGAGGACAAAACATATTTCTCATAAATTCTTCTATATTCATGAGTTTTAATAGAGTCAATAAATTGATATTAAACAAATACGGTCTACAGATAATCTTACAGATCTGTTTACCAAATCATTGTCTACATCAACTTTTGAGAAACTGGTATGTGAAATAGGTACGTGTTGACTTTGTAAATTACAAAATTAATACTGAAGTTTTTATGAGAGGAAGCATTCAATCAGGAGGAGCCAAATTTTCCATGGGCATACGTATACTATACTCCTTTTCCCTTCGATCAGGTTTTGTTCCATTGGATTTTCCTGACAAAGTTTTTAATGAGATAGTTTTTAAATATCCAACCCCATGAGATCCAGAAGATTATTGTATATTTCACCTAGGTTTTGTCTCATTGGATTTTTTGTAGAAAGTAACAATTTAAATGGTGAAAAATTAAAGGTGAAGCGTTGTAATTAACTGTCGATTCTTCCACCACTTGAATGTTAACAAATCTATTTATGATTGCACGTGGAGGAGAGGTCTTCAATTGTTTCATTATTAAGTTTAGATAGGTGGCAAGTTAGATAGAAAATTGCAGCAACCACCCCTTGGTTGTTTGCTTAGTAAATGTTGGTAGAATCTCGCATCAGACAATACAAGGCAAATTTTATCTCTCATTATTCTCTCGTCTCTCTCTCATCTTTGTTTCTTATTTACTTTATTATCACAATTATTTATAACATACTTGATATATATACTTAATTGTATCCCACTGTTAAATTATATAATTAAAAATAATTATAATTTATTAATTTTTTATGGTGTAAATAATTCCTAAAATGATACTTAATGTATTTTTCTATCTTAATTATTTATTGTCAAAATTCTATATTTCTTAAGTTAGTTTCATTGTATTTAGCTCTATTATTATACAAAATACTGTATTATATCACATGAGTGAATATCATGCTATAGTATACGTCTTCTTTTGAACAAAATTCTATAGTAATGTAATGATTTACTTAAAAATGTTTTAAGTTGAGAAGTAATGAAAAAAATAATGTTTACCAAGATGAGGTTGATCCAGTGACATACCGTTCAGACAAATAGCAAGAGATTGTGGGTTCAAGTCCTTTCTCTCCCCAAACATGCCAAGTTTCGGAAAAAAATAAATAATGTTTCGCCATATCTAAACAAATTTCCTGACTATACTAAATAAAGGGCGATTCTATTATCATCCGAATTTATACTCTCTATAGCCATTTAATTTTCATCCGTCCATAATTAAAAAAAAAATAGAATTTTTACTATCCAGTTTTAGAAAATATTCGGCCTTATCTCTTCATTTTCCAAAAAAAAAAAAAAACTAAAAGGTAGATGACTATTTTTTAAAAAGTTTAATTACCCATGAGAGAGACCAATTAAGGTTTATAATAATCAATAGCTAAGTTTACTTATTTTTTCATATCATTTTATCCATAAAATAAATTTTTTAAAGAGTATTTTTGGAATGAAACGAAATTTTTAATTATAGTGCATATAGAAGTTTTTTGAATAATAATAGAGTCATGTGTAACTAAAGATGACATTTCTCCTATAGACCCTCACCCTCACCCTCACCCTCACCCCACAAGACCCCACCTCTGTTGAGGGCCCCAGAATATATATATATACTTTTATTTTCTAAAAAAAACTTTAACTGTATTATTCATTTTCTCAATATATATTTTTATGTAATATTATATTGCTATAATTATTTATATTAATTTAAGATTAAATTAAATCAATTATATATTTTAAATTATTTATTGAATTGGATATCGAACCATGATTTATCGAACAATTGGAATGATCAAATTTTGAATTCTTAATTCTAAATTTCAAATTTCAAATTAGAATATATTAGAATTAAAAAAAAATGAAAGATGGGGTAGGGGTAGGATAACTTCTACCCAAACACCCCCATTCCCACTTCTCCCAAATGGGGTTTATGGGCGGGAGGGAGGTTTTAGGAATGTGTGTGGGGTTGGGGCGACCCTCCCCATCCCCAATGGGAGTACATGTAACGTGTTTGAGAAATGCATTAGAATGAGACCGGATGGTGGTAAGATAGCGGGTCAGGCATCGTTTTATGTGTTTCAAAATTTGGGTCGGGCTAAGGCTCGAATTGTGCATGCTTGCTGACTACCATAGTATTTTTGGGTCACATGTTATGAGTAAATGGGTCAACTTCAGCTGTTCAGGCAGAGACTCTGGCCCAATATTTGTTATTTGTTTTAACTCAAATCCAGAAAATGACATATAAAAGACATTTCTCTCTGTTTTCATCGAAATTTCTTTTACAATTAGTTGAAGAACATGAATAACACATGATTTATCAACACCCAGTAAGAACATGGTAATTAAGACATTCGTATAAAAAAGTATTTAATGTCTAACCATTTTGTTTCAGTTTGATGGATTTTATTTCAGTTTTAAATATATACTATTATATACTGATATATTAAAAATGAAATGCATATATTTCATCTGAAAGATTGAGATATTGGAGTAAAACGATTTGAAATTTTATTTATTAACAATGATTTTTTTTCATTAAAATTTAACTGATTTAAAGGGAAAAAGTATCAACGGTGATTAGGGACAGACCCACCTTTAGATTAGGTGGGACCCATACCCTATCTCAAATTTTTTTAACAAAAAATTGATTCTACTGCTTTCTAATATATATTTATATTAAGTAACACCAACAACATGCAGTAATTGTTAGCATAGTTGGTTTATCTCTTACGGAGATAGATGTTGGTAGGAGTCCATGTCCCACTGTTTACATTCTTTTAATTTCCTTATTATTTTAAAATTCTTTTTTTTTTATTTAAATTATCTACTATTATTTTAATTTTTTTATTTCGAATAGTTTTGGTTTGACATAATTAAGTCCCGACAAATCCAATTAATCCCTAAAATCAATAATTTTTATTTCTAATAGTTTTAATTTTTCTTGATTTTATAGTTTTAATTTATTTAGAATCAATAAATCAATAATTTACCAACAATTACAAAATAAAAATTTCAAAAATATTTCTAGTTATATTTATTAATCAATTATTTTTATATAAATTTTAAGTAAATTCATTATAAATACAAAAAAAAATTCTTATTATAAAATTATATTGTAATTCATTTTTTCAAGAATAAAGATTATAATTTTCCATTATTTATGTTGTTTTTCTTGTTATTATTTATTTTTAATATTGTGTTTTTTATTTTTATTTCTTTTTCAATGTAAGATTATTTAGTTCATATTGAATAAGTTTTTTATTTGTTTTATTTTATCTAAACCTCATTATACTATCATTATATATAAAGAAAAAACTCATTTTATTAGGATCTTAAATTTTTAATATTTCTTTTATATAATTATTATTTCGAGTAAGTGCCCAATCTCGTAAAAATTTATGGATCCACCTATGTAGGCGATATGCTTTAAACCCTTAGGTATATCCATTTATATAAATAATAAAAAGAATAAAATAGAAATATGTTACATTTTATAAGTAATATTTTACGCCTTAATTACTAATATTTCTGCTAATAAATTTTATTGGCTAATAACTTTTGATTGTACGATGATATATCGATATGGTATTTATTATTATCTTATGATGTATAATATTCTGATAGTGTCAATTCCGTCAATCTCTTAAGGTTATTTGGATAACCAATAACCATATTAATTATAAAATGCCTTGGTATCCTTGAGAAGAGATTTCTAATTTATAGACATTGACGTTGCTTTGAGTTTTGATTGCAATGATGCGAAAGTGAGGATAAACTGATATCTAGTGTCGGCTATAGTTATAAGTAAGCAAGACATGTGCTTAGGACATAAAAAAAAGGTAAAAAAATAAAATAAAATAGTAACCTTAGTTATAAATTTTGTAGATGTTGTTAAAAAAATTAAAATTATTAATAAAAATATATTAAAGGGTGACCTTGTTTTTAAATTTACGTTTTTGGCTTTTTTTTGTTTTTTTTTTTTGTATGCTGTTTTGTTAGGCGTTTGGGTGTGTTTTCGCCCGCTGGTTTCTTATAGCTTGTTAGTGTAAGAGTTGTATGTAATCAAAAATATATATTCGTATTAAACACATAAGTATGAATTTGTATCTGAATTTTCCAAATCCATTAAATAGTGTAAGAAACCCAACCTGAAAATAAAACAAAGAAAATAGTTAAAACAATAGAGAGTCTTCTACTCTCTACTCACCTTTCTCAGATTGTCTAATGGGAAGACAATTCTGTAATCCGTTATATGAGTGAGAGTAGGGTTCCTCTATATATAGTATAATTTCCTAGAATCCTAACCCATAAAGGATTATTAACCCTAATAGAATGGCTGGTCCTAAAAGGAATACTAGGCCCACACATATACAATAACACATACCATATCTTACATTTATTTAATGTAGCTAAGGTGCACCGAGCCCAACAAATATTGATCACAATCAAACGGGCTTTTCCGGTCAACTCTCACTTACTTAAATATTCCAATCAATTCGGTTTTTCATAAACATAAAATATAACGTCATATGTTGCTCACAATTATATAAGAACCTTACATTCTCCCACTTGAACTATATAAACATTATTATTTTAGATTTAAAAATTCATTTTAGAAAACAACTCTCCGAATTGACAAACAATTATATGTGGCCACAATGAATGTTTAAGAGAGTAATACATTCCTTCCCCCTAGTCCAATAGAACATACATCATTACATCTTTAATCAACATAAGACCATATGTAATCAAAATACCCTTAGCTCTACCTACCCGGGTAAAATGGTATGTATGTTGTGTATGGAAATTACATGCAAATGTGATCATCATGTCTATTTCCATATAGGTCTCACTTCGCATAATACAAAACAGCTTAAGACGGGCAAACTTAATGTCTTAAGCATTATACACTCATTGATCAAACACTTTGACTATGAGTTCAACCTCCTTTAAGACGGGAAAATCCTTCTGTCTTAAGTAATATTCACTCATCGGTGGAACCTTTATACCTTATGAGTGAAGTGCCCCCTCAAAGCCAAAAGCTTTGAGATATCCTGCCACAATAAAAACATACATGTGCACATATCATGGCAAATACCATACATATACAATGTAAAAATATATTCTCGAGAATAAAATTTTATTAAACAGAAAACTGCAGTTAATTTAAAAACAAAACAAAACAAAACATAACTCCCACTAACCAAGCATATCATAACTATCTACCAACCCCATACGGGTAACATGCCCTTTAAAAACCTTCGAAGATAGTCCCTAGGTTAGGGGATCAACTATCATCTCTTATGTGGCAATATGAATAATAGAAGTTTGCAACTCTTGAACTTTCTCTCTAACCACAAGATACTTGATCTCCATATGTTTAGACCCTGAAGACCTTTTATTGTTCTTAGAGAAAGAAACTGATGCGAAATTGTCACAATAGATTTTCAATGACTTAGAAATGGAATCGACAATCTGTAACCCTGAAATGAAATTCTGCAACCAAACTGCTTGGATTGTTGTCTCATAACATGCCACAAACTCAGCTTGCATAGTATATGAAGCTGTAAGTGTCTACTTGACACTCTTCCACGATATGGCTCTGCCAGCCAACATAAACACAAAACCTGAAGTGGATTTTAGATCATCTGTGCAACCAGCAAAATCCACATCTACATAGCCAACAACTTCCAATAGGTCTGAACGCCTATAAGTGAGCATGAAATCCTTTGTTCGCTGAAGATAACACATAACTTTCTTTGCTGCTGTCCAATGATGAATGCATGGATTACTTTAAAATCTGCCAAGTACACTAATTGCAAAAGCAATATCATGACATGTACAAACCTGTGTATACGTCAAACTGCCAACTGCAAATGAATATGGGACATCTTTCATTTGAGAACGTTCTAGCTCATTTTGGGGACATTGTAGCTTCGTAAGTTTATCTCCTTTCACAATAGGTACCTCACTTGGGGAACAAGTACTCATGTTAAACCTCTCTAGTACTCTATCAATGTAAGCCTTTTGAGATAATCCAAGCAAACCACGTGACCTATCACATTGTATCTCAATACCAAGAACATAAGAGGCTTCCCCAAGATCCTTCATTTCAAAGCTACGAGATAGAAAATTCTTAGTATCATGCAGCAACCCTAAATTATTACTAGCGAGCAAAATATCATCAACATAAAGTATAAGAAAAATAAAATTTCTCTCATTGACCTTGAGGTATATGCAATGATCCATCGAATTTTCAACAAAACCATATGATGTAACGACTTTATCAAATTTCAAATACCATTGTCTTGAAGCTTGTTTTAGACCATAAATGGATTTTTTGAGCTTACAAACTATATGTTCCTTTCCAACCACCTGAAAATCTTCAGGTTGCATCATGTATACATCCTTTATGAGATCTCCATTTAGGAAAGCAGTTTTCACATCCATTTGATGCAGCTCTAAATCAAAATGAGCAACTAAGGCTATAATAATCCTAGAGGCATCTTTCGAAGAGATAAGCGAAAAAGTCTCGGTATAATCAATACCTTCCTTTTGACTGAACCCTTTCACTACAGTTTAGCTTTATGTCTCTCAACATTGCCTTTAGAGTCTCATTTAGTCTTAAAAACCCATTTGCAACCAATGGGCTTGCAACCATCAGGTAGTTCAACCAAATCCCAAACACGATTTGTATCCATAGATCCCAGTTCATCGATCATAGCATCCATCCATTTTGACGATTGAGGGCTCTGAACAGCTTGATCATAATTCCTAGAATCGTCATCCACTCATAAGTCAAAATCATGCTCCTGTAAATAACAATATAATCATCAGGAATGATAGATTTTCGGACTCTCTGAGATCTCCTTAAAGGAACATCAACAACTAGTTGTGGCTCATCAACGACTAGCTGGGGTTCATCAACAGCAGGCTTGGGCTCATAAATAACCGGTTGAGGTTCAACAACAACTGGTGAGGGCTCATCTTCTTGTTCAGATAGAAAATCATCATGATGCTCCAAGAGAGGTGGTATGACAACATCCGATGAAGTAAAAGATGTCGGATCAACTGATTTGTCCTCCTTAAACTCAAAATCCTGAGTTTGCATATTCTTCTCAACTTCATTACCTTCCTCTAAGAATACAACACGTTTAGATTCAACTATCCTCATAGAGTATGTAGGACAATAAAATCTATATCCTTTTGATTTATCCGTATATCCCACAAAAAATGCACTAACTGTCTTAAAATCCAGCTTTTTCAAATTAGGATCATAAGGCATCACTTCCGCAGGACATTCCCATACTCTCATGTGATTTAATTTTGGCTTCGAACCAAACCACATTTCAAATGGAGTCTTATGCACAGATTTGTTGGGAACTCTATTAAGAATGTAAATTGCCGTCTTTAATGCATCACCCTATAAAAATTTAGGCAAAGAACTCGTACTGATCATACTTCTTACCATGTCCATTAATGTACGATTCCACCTTCCAAAAACTCCATTCTGTTCAGGTTCACCAGGCATAGTATATTGAGCACCAATCCCATATTCTAGCAAAAAACTCGCAAACGGACCAGATTCTGACCAGTTTCACCATACCTACCATAATATTCACCCCGACGATCATATCTAACACATTTGATCTTTCTTTCTAATTTCAATTAAACCTCAGCCTTATATATTTTGAAGATATCTAAGGCTTTGGATTTCTCGTGAATGAGATAGATGTAACCATAACGAGAGAAATCATCAATGAAAGAAATGAAATATTTATATCCACCAAGTGCGGCGGGTGAAAATGGCCCACATATATCGGTATGGATAATTTCCAACAAATTTTGACTTCTGGTAGCCCCTTTCTTTTAGCTCTTGACATTTTACCCTTCAAACAATTAACACGAGACTCAAAATCTAAAAAGTCAAGTGAATCAAGAATACCATTTCTGACTAATCTTTCAATTCGATCTTTGGATATATGGCCTGAACGTCTATGCCACAGCATGAACAAACAATTTTCTCTCTGGCGTTTAGATCCAATGGTAGAATTTATCACAGCAGCCGAAAGAGAACATTTACCAACTAAATCAGTATGTAAATTCAATTTATACAAGCCATCACTCAAACAGCCAGAACCAATGAGAAGAGAACCATGATAAAGAACAAATCCTTCATTAATGAATTCAAAACGATAGCCACTAATATCCAACTTAGAAATGGAAATCAAATTATGTCTGAGAGAAGGAACAAAAGCAATATCAACTAAATCTAAAAACTTTCCTGAAGCTTAAGGTAATCTAACAACTCCTATAAACTTAACTAAAGCATTCTCTCCATTTCCCATGAAAACGACAACTTCTTTATCCCTTAGTTTCCTTTTGCTTCTGAAGCCCTGAAAAGAATTCGTAACATGAATAGTAGCTTCAGAATCAACCCACCAAGAATTCAAAGGGACATCAATCAAATTAGATTCAAAACATACGAGAGCTAAATGGGTATCTTCTATGTGTTTCTTAAACTTGAAGAAATCCTTTTTCATATGGTCTTTCTTGATACACCAGAAACACTTGCCTTTCATGTCATTATCCTTAGTCTTAATGAACCCATTAGTCTTACCAGCTTTCTTTCCATGATGTTTAAATTTCTTACCCCCATTGAACTTTTTCTTACCCTTGTTGTTGTGAATAACCATATGAGCACTTTGTTTCTTACTTTTACAAATAGTCTCTTCCTCCTGGACCACAATTGCAGTCATTTGGTCTAAAGTCCATTCAGCTTCTTGAGCATTATAAGAGGTTTTCAGAACATCAAATTCACTTGGAAGAGACTCAAGGACTTGCCATACAAGGTGAGAGTCAGAGATCTCGGTATCCAGATCCCTTAATTTCATGGCCAAATTAGTCATCTTCATAATATGCTCACGAACATCACCGGTACCATCATAAACCGTTGTCGCCAGCTGACTCAGATACTTTCCCCTCACAGCCTTGCTTCGCTTCTTGAACTTGACACTCACAGCTTTAAAAAAGCCTTTACATCTTTACATTTTGGAATACTCTTCTTAATGGTTTTTGCAATGGACAAACGCATGATCATCAGACATTTTCGATTAGACTCTTTCCACTTCTTTCGATAAGACCTATGTTTAGCAGTACTCTCATCGGTGAGTTTAGAAGGCTTTTTCTCACGTAACGAAAGGTCTATACCCCAAAGAGCTAGAACAGCAGTGAGAGTCTCTTTCCATTCCTAGAAATTAGTCTCATCCAAAGGTTTAATAGCAGACAATTGCGAAACAAAGTTGTTGACATTGAAAACTGAATATCAAAACAAAGGATTTCATGCATATAAGATAACAGTCAAAACATTTATAGAAATAAAATTCAACATGTGATTAGGCAAAGATCGCTACATTCTATAAATGAATTCCTCAAGAGGATGAACATCCTACGAAAAAGAACATCACCTATCACATGTGATAACCCTCCTACGGAGATGATTAACACAAGCATTTTCATCTTTGTAGTTCAAATTTAATAATTGATTACCGACGAATATCTCAAAATCTTTAATGATTAGTCACTACATGAAACAGAATCATCTAAATTAGGAGAGTATTCAATCAATTATTAAAACTATCAAATTAATAATTGCCAGCCAACCTAATTCTCAAAATCGAAATAATTAGCCACTACGTGAAAACATAACCATCCGATTCACGAGAATATACAAAACAAATTATTAATTTCAACAAAATAATCAATATAAAAACTTAATGATCAGTCTACTACGTAGAAATATACCCATCCGAAATCACAAAGATTATCAATTGTAATTTTTCCCAAAATCCCTTTTGGAAAATGACAAACACTGCCCCTGATTTTGTTAAATTACATAAAGGCTCCTCAAAGATTTGGAAATTAAAAATCGACCCCTGAATTTTGTAAAAATTATAAACTAATCCAATAAGTTTTGATAATTATGAATTGGCTCCAAAACTTTTAAAAATTACAAAGTCACCCTATAAATTTTCATTAATTATAAATCGACCCCAAAATTATTTTGAAATTGCAAACTGGTCCAGTAAGTTTTGTTAATTTCAAATTAACCCAACAACTTTATCAAAATTATAAAGGACCCAAAATAATTGAAAATCAGTCCCTCAAGAATATCAAATTCTTAAAAACTGGCCCAAGCAAAATTAGCCATGGAAACCTAGACCTTCATACGTTCCCCTTCGCCTTGGCTGCCCGTGCGTTGCCTGAAGCAACATACGCCGGCGTAACAAAAACCCACATCTTACGAATCTCAAACGAAGAGATCTGGGGTGGATCGCAATCGATCGGCCTCTAAGCGTGAGTCTTGGGCGATCGATTCGCGTGGTCAACAAGCCTTCGTCTGGGTGGCGATCAACAACCGACCTAGTTCGTCGGTGCAAAACGATCGGAAAATGAGCAAAAGCCGTCGACTGTGACGTTGACCTGAGAAGAGGCAGCGATGGGTGGGTAGGCAATCGGGTTGGGCCTGGTTGAGCAAAGTTGGGTTGAGTGACCAGAGAGAAGGGAACGACTTGTCTGAGGATATGGTCAGAGACTAACGAGTCTTGGGTTGTGACCCAACAAGGAAATCAATAAGGATCTGGGTCTGGTGAGAAGCCCAGTTCTTGCGTGGTAAGATCCTACAACCATCAGACCATGGCCTTCGAATTTGAACAACTGAAAACTGAAATCTAAAATCTAAAATCTAAATTCTTGTTCGTATATTGGTCGAATCCTATCATCAAATTTCTATATAGAAACAAATCATCAAATAAAAGTTTTTCTCTAATGGATTCAACTTGTATCAATATCTTCATGTATCAAAACAGTAGAAAAATAATAATAGCTTTAATATTCAGCATATGTAAAAATACAAAGGCTCTGATGTCACTGTATGAGTTGTATGTAATCAAACATATATATATATATATATATTTGTATTAAACACATAAGCATGAATTCGTACCTGGATTTCCCAAATCCATTAAATAGTGCAAGAAACCCAACCTGAAAATAAAACAAAGAAAATAGTTAAAACAATTGAGAGTCTTCTACTCTCTACTCATCTTTCTCTTATTGTCCAATGGGGAGACAATTCTGTAATCCGTTATATGAGTAAGAGTAGGGACCCCCCGATATATAGTATAACTTCCTAGAATCTTAACCCATAAAGGATTCTCAACCCAAATAGGATGGCTAGTCCTAAAAGAAATACTTGGCCCACACATATACAATAGCACATACCATATCTTACATTTATTTAATGTAGCTAAGGTGCACTGAACCCAACAATATTGATCACAATCAAACGGGTTTTTCCGGTCAACTCTCGCTTACTTAAACATTCCAATCAATTCGTTTTTTCATAAACATAAAATATAACATCATATGTTGCTCACAATTATATAAGAACCTTACGTTTAGTTCTTTGACTTTTGAACCTTTTCTTCAAAATATATATATATATATATATATATATATATATATATATATATATATATATATATATATATATATGGAAGGGCTTTTTTCATTACTTAGTTACATGGAAATGTACCTAAAAAATATAAATGTATTAATACTATTAATAACTATTTATTTAACATTTTAACTAGTAACCATTGAAATTGATTATCGATTATCCACTTTTACAGCATTTTTATAATTAACAAAACCCTCGTTTTTGTAACTCTCTTTTTTGTTATAATTTGTTTATTTATTAAAACTTACAAGTTACTCTCGTTTTTGTTTACCCTTTGCTTAAGAGTTACTCTTTTGATATTGCTTCAAGGAGTAAATATAAAATAGATAAAATATCCTTTACAATCTTATTATACAAGATATTAGGATATTAAATCCTTTTATGATACTCATAACATCCTGCTGGATAGTATAAAATAGATAAATTATTATTTTTCAGTTTCATTATTCGTTAGGATTTTAAATCCTTTTTACGATATTCATAATATCCTTCTGAATGTGTATGAAATGAATAAAATATTATTTTCAATTTCATTATTCGTTAGGATCTTAAATCCTTTCTATGATACTCACAACATCCTGCTGAATGTGTATGAAATGAATAAAATATTATTTCAAATTTCATTATTCATTAGAATCTTAAATCCGTTTTATGATACTCACAATATCCTGTTGAATGTGTAGACCGTTTTTCTCAAATGAATAACATGTAAACTTATCACTTTATATATATATATATGAGATAACTTCATATTCTGAACGGGTTTAAAAATTCAAGGTTCCAAATAATGAAGTACGACTTTCATGAATATGACACTGGATCCAAAACTCCAGTTTCTCATCGGTTTTCAAAACCGTACCAAATTAAATATCATAAATCCAAAAACTTTTAAGTTTTGTTTAGTTGGTATAGTCGATGTCATATATTGCATAAAAAATAAATCATTTCAAATAAACAACTCTAGAACTATATATATGGGTTCTGTTGATGACATAAACCATCTTATTATACGAAACTGAATATAGATCCAAAATGTTGATATACGAAACTGAATATAGATCCAAAATGTTGATATGTGCATAAACATAAATGATTTCAAATAAACAAATCCAGAACTATATATATGGGTTCCGTTGACAGCATAAGCCATCTTGTTATACAGGACTGAATGTAGATCCAAAATGTAGAGATGAAGAAGAATTAATAGAAGAACAGCTGAACAAAGAAATGAAGGATGAAACAGATAAGAGAGAGATACTGTGTATATTGATTTTGAGAGCTTTCATTGATCAATCTTCTTTTACAATTGAAAGCCAGATACATATAGGCAAACTCACCGCCTCTCAAGCCATACAAATATCTAACCTTAGTCATTAAGTTACAAGCCTTCTTTTCCACGTGTGTCATCAAGTGGGCAAGTGTGGGTATATAGATACGTGGTGGGGATCCATATCATTTATAACACAGTCCCTTGGATTTCCACCACTTGTATTTCAATTTATTAGAAAAAATCTAGTGGGATAAAAACCTCGGTAAAAATAAATAAAATGATCTTTGGATCTTGTGGTGTTGGACGTTTTCAAAACTATCTGGTCAAAAACCTTGTCAGGAAAACCCAGTGAAAATAAAACCTTATCGAAGGGAAAAAGAGTGTAGTGTACATATATCCATATTTATTGTTTTCTTCAAAACAATTATCATATTTATACTCTACTAGGAAAAACCCAGTGGGATAAAAACCTTAGCAATGATATTCATTGATCTGTTTGATCAAAATAATATTTATGATGATCTTCTGGATCAAGGTAACATATATACGATGATTATCAAGATCAAAGTAATAGTTACAATGATCTTCGTGATCAAGACAATAAATACGATGATCAACAAGATAAATGTAATATTTATGATGATCATTATGGATCAAATGATTTTTGGGTGTGCTTAGAGAATTGCTTCATTAAAACCATATCAGGAAAACCCAATGAGACAAAAACCAGATTGGAAGGAAAAAGAGTACAATGCCCATATGCCCCAATATAATTAATATACTTCATTTGTTATGCTCCCCCTGGTAAAAATTATTTTGAAGCTATCTTCTTGATTGCTAAACTGACGCATATAGATGTTTATTTCATGAAATAACATCATAAATGATGGGGTCGATAAATTATTGGCACCATTTGGGGCGGGGGGGAGGGGGAGGGGGGGGGGGGGGGGGGGGGGGGGTGGGTGTTGTGCAAATATCACTATTTTACTAATGTATGTTTAAAAGACACCATTTAGTGTGATCGGACAAAAATACCCCGAACTGTTGAAAAAGATAGATAGTTGTCATTTTGTTAGTGTGAAAAAAGCTAGAGTGAGAAAGAGACCGACGACAACAGAATCGACAGTGAAGTGATAGGAATGTGAATGAGAATACACCAGATTTGTTGCGATTGACAAAAGTAATTTCTGTTCGTTTTCTTTTCTGGATTTTGTAGTTGATAACTTGTCATTGCATGTTAGACTTGTGTTTTGTTGATTGAATTCATAGATTAGGGTTGAAAACAAGATCTGAGAATGGTTGTGGTTTTGGTTAGGGTTTGAAATTAGGTTGAATATGTGATAAGGAAGATGAAATTCTGAGTATCGATGAGTTGTAATTTTGAGAAATTTTGAAATTGAGATTTTTTTTAGCGAAATCGAGGTTTTTTTGAACTAGATCGAGAATTTTTAAGTAAGAATCGAGAAGGTTTTTTAAAGAATCGAGCATATTTTTCAAACGATCAAGATTAATTTCAAAAGATCGAGAATATTTTCAAACGATCGAGATTATTTTTTAAAAGATCAAGAATATTTTCAAATGATCGAGATCATTTTGAAAAGATCGAGAATATTTTTCAAACCATCGAAATTGTTTTCAAAAGATCGTGAATATTTTTCAAACGATCGTGAATATTTTTCAAAAAATCGAGAATATTTTTCAGAAGATCGAGAATATTTTCCAAACGATCAAGGTTATTTTCAAAAGATCGAGATTATTTTCAAAAGATAATAATTTTCAGACGATCGAGAATATTCTCCAAACGATCGAGATTATTTTCAAAATATCTAGAATATTTTTCAAACGATCGAGATTATTTTTCAAAAGATCGAGAATATTAAACGATCGAGATTATTTTCAAACGATCGAGAATATTATCAAAGGATCGAGAATATATTTCATAGAACCGATTTTTTTCCATTTTACTTATGCATTGTTTCTATGACATTACAGATGAGGAGCCGATTGAAGGATTTCCTTAAAACTTCAGAGGGAGATTGGTTCAAGGGAAAATTGACTCAACACGACCATTTTGAAGCCCTTGCCCGTATAGACAATTCATTGAACCGGTTCCCTGAAGATTTTGCTGTTAAGGATTAGCATCGGTTCATGGCGTTTTGTTTCGGGCATTTAATGTCGATGCACCAGGAGATGAAGTTTTCTGGTGGTGTTATCCATCAGCTGCTGTTACGGGAGTTGGACCATGACGGGCCAACAGATGAGATACGGTTCCTGTTAGGGAACCATGTGGTGAGGTTTTCAAAGGTGGAATTTTGCCTCATAACTGGATTACGTTTTGGAGTTGTACCGAACACTGGTATGTATGCTGCAGTGGAGAATGACATATATCAGCGATATTTTCCTAGAGTCGATGACGTATTGTTGGAGGAGTTGAGGATTTTTCTTACCCTCAGAGAGTTTCAGGAGGCGTATGATGCTGTGAAGCTGTGCCTCATTTACATTCTGAACTGGATATTGATGGGGGTAGACGAGAGATTCAAGATTCCAATTTGTCAGTTTCGGTTGGTGAAGGACTTCACTGCCTTCGATGCTTTCCCATGGGTGCCCACGTATATAGGCATTCTATTTTTTCATTCAAGCATGCGTTACCTCGGTGACGTGGTGAGGGAGGCCAGCAGTCACAGGGCGATGTTGTACATACCGTTGATAGGTACAACATTTATGGTCTGTCGCATGCCCTCTTGGTAAGAACTTTGAATTACAGATTGAACTTTATATTTGGTTGCCTATATTTTTTGGATTCTAACTGTACTTATCTTTGATGCAGATATTTGCTTTCGAAGTGATCCCCCAGCTGAGCGTCGATTTCGGCGCCCTAAGGGTTACAGAGCTTTCTCCATTTATGTTGAAATGAGAGTTGACAAAACAACCTAGAGGGAAGAAGCTAGCCAAGATTTTCAATGCTAGGGCATGTATTTAATTTGTTAATCGTTATATTAGTTACTATGTTTACAATGACATTCCTCTAACTAAGTTTTCAGATGTTTATGAGGAAGGAAATCGTGCCCACAACAACTGAGAAGAGAGCACTGTAGTTTGCAGGCCTAAGCGAGGGGGGAGCCTGTATGTAGAGGAGGATAGGGTTCACCTTCCGTCTGTCCCTGATCAGACTATTGCTGGCGGGAGCCATGGAGATGGTTCAAAGGGGGTGAGGGGGTGGGTTAGGGGAAGCACATCGATATAGAGGCTTCTGACCCATCGGGCCTGAGTTTCAATGCCATGGACATTGACGGATCTGAGCCGTCTTCTCAGCGAGTGAGGCATAGAAGGGTTCGGTTTACCAACCCCGGACCTAGTGCATCTATAGGGCATTCCTGTGTAGGCGTTGGACGTGATGTGGAGGTAAGTTGAGATGATAGTTCCGTTTTTATTAATGCGATCTGTAAAGTGTTTTAGTACTAACATTGTTGACATGAATTCAGGCCCCATGGGAACATCATTTCAAAGAGTTACATGAAGCCCTCTGAAAGAGTGAGGATGATCGACAGCTGCAGCACCGGGAGTTGTTAGATATGATCTCTAAGAGTGAGGAGGATCGACAGGAGCAACATTAGGAGTTACTTAAATTGATCGGGAGGCTTCATGGCATCAACACACATACGCATCAGGATGGTCCATTTGGTCCTGATCCTGATCCTGACTTTACTCTCGGAGATAGGATAAATGAATTTACCGGGGGGGACAGACAACACTGATGGTCGTCGGGAGGATCCACATACTGGAGGGACAGTTTTGAAGAGTGAGGCTCACCAGCATACCGGAGATACATGGCTTGTTGCACGTACAACAGTAGGCTCATTGGTCAAGCGACAGCCGACTCTTCCGATCAAGTAGCAGACTCCCCCTCCACCTCTCTCATCGGTAGAGCAGTAACCTCCCTCTCCACAGTCCCCGTCGGTAGAGAAATAGCCTCCCCCTTCACCACCCCCATCGATCGATCGACAGTCGCCCCCCTCCACCCCCTAAATCCATCCAGCCTCAGGGGGGACATACCTCCTCATCGAACCACACCCCAGCGGAGGGAGTTCGACTGGAGAGACGGTTACTGAAGCGCGATTAGCAGTTGCTTAGCCCGTACACAGATCCCTGCCGACTGAAGAGGGCGAGGGTAATACTTTAACCTCCGGACCAAATTTTCGATCCCTACAGACAGGTGAATGATGACCATTTGAAGGCTTACCGAGCCTTCAAGAAGAACATAAACGGGGAAAAGTAATTTTTTTCTGTTAAGGTGGCAAGTTTTCTTTTATTCAATTAAATATTTGTGTTGCTAATGGGAAATTAGTGTAGACATGATGTGGATGTGATGGAGCCAGCTGATGATGCATGGTTCCATCGGATGCATACCAACTTTATAGAGTTGGAGGATGAGGTACGACGAACCGGACATTTTCTATATAATGTTTGTTTTAGATATGATACACTCCTAACACTTTATTATGTATATATACTCCCAGCATATGGACACGTACCTCCATATTCTTTGGAAGCGTCAGCGAGCATTCTCGACTGCGTACAACTAGATGATCAATATATTGGATACACAATTTTTTGTAAGTATTCCACAAAAGTCATGATTATGTATGCTTTTAAATTAGTTTGTAAAACAGTACTAATTTTTTATCGATGAAATGTTTGTACAGTCATATCTGGAGGTCCAATACAGGAGAATGATGCCTCGTGATGCTCGCGGGGAGATCACCACGGTGTGGTGGAATGTTCTGAGGTCCCGGTGGATCAATGAGAACCTTACGACGGTGCGTGGTAGTGCCCCGATTGGAAGCCGTCCGTGGCACGAGGTTGACACGGTAAGTGTTACTTGTTTTGTAATTTTTTGTTATAAATGGATTTGTACATCCTAACACCTTCTTTTTACTTTTACAGGTCCTGATACCATGCAACATTGGGCGGCAACATTGGCTATTGGTGACTGTCGACCTCACTCGTGGGACGATGTTCATTGTTGACCCTCTGGAGACAGGTTGTCGCAGTGAATATCCGGAAGCAGCAGGTAGCCCCCTTGCATTGGTTTTTGCCTTCGATGTTGCATTAGGTCGGTTTTCATATTACGCAATCGCATGACTGTGAGACGTTCCCCAAGAAGAATAAGCCCTTCTCAGTCAGTGTGGTATCCGTAACCAGTGTCCCCCAGCAGAAGAAATCGTAAGACATTTTGTTTTCATTTACTTTGAGATTGATTTATTAAAAGATTATTGTTTTATTAACGCATATTAATGTGTCCAACTGTAGGGGTAACTATGGTCCCCACGCATTGATTGATCGAGTACATTCTGGAGAACAGAAAGGATTTTGATTGGTCGGAAGACGATTTGGAGATCATTCAGGAGAAGATGGCAGTTGAGATTTTTTCAAACTCCCTGTCCGTTTAGTTTTATATAGTATTTCTTCTGTATATGTACCATTTTTTGTATAAAAATGTTTACATTGAAATTAAATTTTATTTTAATTTTTGTTTCCTTTTCAACTACCATAAATCACAAGTGTAACACTAATTGGAAATTCTATTTAATTAAAATTGAAATTCAGTTATTAAACAAGTCATACGAGTACAAAATTTCACAATGTTATCATCATAATGCCTAAATCATTTCACAATGGAGTCTTTGCTAGGGCACGTATATCTGTTGTGGCCAACTGTATGACAGATGCTACACTTGCGTATGTATTCCTTAGGAACAACTCTGCTCGGATCTTCATTAATCAAAGCTGGGTTAGAACATCTCCTGAAATTATGCCCTGGTTGTCCACATCTTCTACAGTTTTGTGTAGTTGTCCTCTCTGAAGACGGTATACGTCGACCTACCCTCGATCGGCCTGTTTGTCTCCTGGAGATTAGATTCAAAACCACCCTCTCAGCGATGTCAGATGACAAAACCCAAGTGGAAGGATGTCCAACCAGCATAATAGGAACCGAGTACGAGTCAATAAGTGTCTGTCTCTTGTAGAAGTCCGTACACAGGTATGTGAAATCAATGTTTCGGTCTCTGCAAAAACAATGAAAACAATGAGATTCACGTTGCAGTAATATTAACCTATACTAAAACATATGATGTACCTTACGGCAGGGAGCGCATGAGAACATGGAAGCTAGTCTATTTGGAATTTGTTGCATGTGCAGGTCTTTCGGGTTAAGTCAACGGTCCACTGTTTTCCAGACCGCTTCACAGATAATATGTTCCAGTTAACTGGATTTACGGTCATAAAATTGCACTTCTCTACGCGTTTTAGGATCACAAGATATGATGCATTGATCAACTGATGACACATGGACTGTGTAGCGCTATGACGAACTTGAAACCAACGTTGTAGCATATTCCTAATGAACTCTGCCAGAGTCAACATAGGCAGTTGTCGTGTAAATTTTAGGCATGAGTTTATGCATTCTGCAGCATTTGTTGTCATCACCCTGTACCTTCTATTGAGGTAGTGTACACGAGACCACTTGTGTGAACCGACATCAATTACATAATTATATGCATTCAGGTGCAAGTTTCGTACTCTTCCATGTGCCGGTTATATTCCAACTCAGTGTACGCTCGGGCTGCTTTGTCCATTATTGCGGCAGCATCCTTTCTGTGATATTATTTTTCAATATTTTTAGAAAAGTGCCAACAACATATAGTATGGGTGGCATAAGGAAACACTTTAGAAATCTATGCTTCATTGCTTCCATGACGATCAGAAATGAATACCAAATCATTTATATTGCCAAGGACACCTTTCAAGCAATCCAAAAACAATTCTCATGATAGGTTGTCTCTGAGTCACCGTACCCAAAAGAAATGGGATAAACCTGTTCATTCCCATCTTGTGCAGTTGCAACAAACATTTTACCCTCGATTCTTCCCTTTAAATGTGTACCATCAACGGTAATAACTGGACGCAGACACCTCCGGAATCCTCTAAGTGAGGCACCCAACGACTTGAAATAGTAGAGGAATTTACCATCTTCGTTGCACTGTAAGTCAGTGATTTTTCCAGGATTTTTTTTCTTCCAACACGTAACCAAATAATGACAGTAGTTGGAAGGTTTCCTCATGCATTTCATAGGTTAGTGGCAACGCATAATCGAGAGCTTGATATGCCTTACTGTACATGATTTGAATGCCATACATTGTTTTCATATCGGCGATTATGTCCTTTGGACGCATTAGTCGACCATCTTGTTGTTGCAATCTAGGTGTAACCACTTCTCTAATTACGACTGCATTAGCTTGTCGACATCGACAATGAATCTCATCTAACGGACAAGTGTGTTCGTTGATAAAACTTCTTACTTGGAAGTATGTTGCTTCATCTCTCCTCACCGCTCTTAACTTCCACGTACACTTATCCATCAAACAAACCAGATGTAACGTTGTCTTGTTCGACCTTTTCACCTTCCACTCGAAGTTGTGCCGCATTGTAAAATACCCAACCAATCTCTTCAAATCCTTTTTACTAGGGAAAAATTGCCCTTTATATATCATGCTTGTAGGTTCATCTTCTACTAATTTCCTGCTTCCACCCATACCAAAAGAGTACGATTCTGCTCATAGAATTACCCATATTATGGCATTGTCAGAATCAGCTTCAGTTACATTAGACAGGACCTCAGAGGTTCCAGCTATATCTACTGCACTAGAGCTACATCTGTGTACACGTCTTGCACGTATTTCTATTTGGACAGGCTCTTCATCTTCCTCATTTTTCGCTACATTATTTACCGGATGTAAATTTACCTCATTAGCCACTTCATGAATTGGCCCAAAATTCGGTTCATTGTTCTGCTCATTATTCATGTCATTGTATTGGTGGTTATACTGCCCATCATTCATTTCAATTTGACAACCAAAGAACTTATCCAATTGAGGTCCAACTATATAACCATGGTCGGCTACTTCCGGTGGGACACTACACATGTTTTGCTGCTCTACGTTCCCACTTCTTTCTGTGAACAATTGGTTGCTTCCACCTGACGATCGAAATTGTTGGTTGTTTTCACGACCAAGGGTATCTTCAGCTATCACATTTGTTGTTGCCCTCTCAATTAGACTAACACATACTTGAGGGATCACCCTATCTTCCCCTAGCATAAACAAAACATCATCGTCGTTTATTATAAATGTGCGACATGTTGTCCCGGGAACGATTGATATAGATTGTAGATCAGCAATATATTTGTTCACATCGTACTTCACATCGGTTTGCATGATCGACGCCAGCTCTTCGTAAGTCATATTCTTTGACACATACATTCCTTGGTTATCTGAACCAAAAAACTTCTGACTTCCATCAGGTAATTGCTCCCATCGACAGTTGTAAGATATGACTATTCTCACCCGAACCATTGTCCTGTGAAAATCATCATTACAAACCATTGTTAACAAATTAAAAAATTAAATTAAGTTTACAATTATTAAGAATTAAAAATATTTATTAAGTGTAAGAGATCGAGAACATTATCAAAGGGATCGAGCTTTTTCCAAATGGGTCGAGACCTTTTTCAAGAGATCGAGAACTTTTTCATGGGATCTAGACTGAGACCTTTTTCAAGGGATCGAGAACTTTTTCAAGGGATCGATACATTTTTCAAGGGATCGATACCTTTTTCAAGGGATCGAGAACTTTTTCAATGGATCGAGAATATTCTTCAAATTTAAAAAATCGAGCATTTTTTCCACATAATCGAGCTTTTTTCAAAATTTATACAAACCTCGGTCCAATAACAGATATGCTCGATTCTTCTTTAAATATTCTCGGCCACACATGAAAAATACTCTGATCTATTAAATGTTCATACATGTTCTTACAACACAGAAATGCATGCAAAAAATCAGAAATGCATGAAAACAGAAAAGATAATACAGGAGATCATAAATATTAGTTACCTTCTTGTGCAGATTCTAGAATGAGACAACTTTTTTAGAGAGAGATACAAGTTTTCAGGCTACTTTTTTGGGGAGATACAAAGGAGTTCAAAAACTTGTCTTTTACAAATAAAAGTTTAGGGGCAACTTCGGTAGTTCACCATAATAGGTGTCTTTTAAACTTAAGTTATTAAATTGATGACATCATCACAAAAGACAATAAAAAAGGTGACATATCTCATAATTTCCACCATAAATGATTGGGGGTGTATAAGCAAAGACTTGCTTTATGGAGCAATATTCATATGGAATCTTTTCAACAAGTATTCTATTTGATCTATACTCGATCTTTAGGTCGAGACAATATTTCTTTTCTCATTTCTTTATGGAAACACATAAATATATAATATGATGTTATCAATCACCCATTAGGGAATTATTATTACAAAATAGATTTTTCGTACCGGTAACCTGTTTTAAATCCATAAATAACAAATGAAATAAATTCAGTCAGAGACATGAGAGAAGATAGAATGAAGAAACGAGAGAAGAGATATGAGATGTATTTTCTTATTAAAAGTCTCAGATCCGTTAACAATACAAAGGATCTATATGGGGTGAATTCATAAGTAACCAAAAAAATTATCAGTTTATTGTTTTTATCCATTAATATATTTTTTATTGTTTTCATCAATTTTTACCAATTTTGGACAAAAATAACCCTAGACTTGAAATTAGAATAAAAAAATTAAGTGAGCAGTAAAAACAAGATTTTATTTTGTTAGGGTTGAAAGTTGAAACGATCAGTTTTGTTAGGGTTACATTTACATCAAGTAAAAAAACAAGAAAGAGAGAGAAAGGAGGAGAAGAGTTCGTCGTCGCCTCGTACCTCTCATTGTCGCTGCCGCTCGTCGTCGACTCACACCTCTCTTACCATCGCCTTGCATCTCTGTCACTGTCTCTGCTGGTAGCTGTTGTATCGCACCTCTCTCGTCTTTGTAGCCTCTTGTTGTCGTCTCGTACCTCTCTCTTCGTCGAAGCCACCAGAGACGCAGGTAAATTTCTCATGTTCCTCGCTCCTGTTTAGTTTCCAAGAATCAATTTTCTCATAAACCAAACAGAGTAATTTTTTTTTGTTTTTTAACCAAAAAGAGTATTTTCTTTTGTTTTTTTAACCAAACAGAGTCTTGATTACATTATCTTTCTCTAAATATGTTGTTACAATTGATAGTTACTAATTAAAGTAGATTATGGAGTGAATTTCTTTCATGGTTTGTTTTACTGTTGAGAAAACGTTTTTAGGAACAAATCTCTTACCAGTTTCATCGGTTGTTTTCTAGAATTGTCTTAATCTTGTACTCTGTATTGATTTGAAGTTGTAAATTTGTTATGATGGAAAATTGTCTATATAGTTTGGGGTTGAAATTTTTGGAACTAAATGAAAATTTATTATTCAATGAGCAATGATATAATGGAATTTTTAACATTAAATAGTGTTGTGTATTGATAAGGGTCTTCCCTGTGTGGTTTTTTGAATAGTTTTAAGACATTGAAAGTTTTATTCAATAGTGATAATCAATCTTTCCATGGGGTGGTGGATGTGTGTTTTAGATATTTATTATGTGATCTTTAAACTAGATCTCCCATCTGATCTGGGTTATGATGTTATATTGGAAGTAATCTAGCTAGAAGTCCAAGTGGCTTGATCAAGTCTTTGCATGGATCATTTAAATTTTTATCCCCATAACCTCATATTTTTCCATATCTAGCTGATTGCATGAGTTGCTACATAAAAAAGAATGAAGATTTAGAAGTGAGTTAATCAGGATTTAAGTTAGGGTATCCAACTTCATATTGTTTCAAGTTGTTGATTATTAAGTATGTATTCTCCTCCTTAGGTAATCTGAATAACTATCTTAAATGACTTGTGGTTACTTAAATAAGTGTCCTTTCCATGACTCATTTTGTTTCTAAGTAAAAAAGAAAAAGAAAAAATTGTGTTACTCTGTTGCTTCTCCTATTCTCTTTTGCTATGTTGCTTTGTAAATTTGTTTCTTTTTTTGTTAAGTTGAATTGCCCTTAATGTCTGAATCTATCTCCTGGTCCTTTTTATTATATATCGAATTCTAATTTTGGTTGTTACATTTTTAGGTTCTCAATTGTACAGTGACTTTGCAAATACTTGGAATTGTTTGCCAATTGTCAGAAGCAATTTTACGTTTCATTCCAGTCATTTTAAAGGATTTCGGATATTTTCACTGGAAAGGTATGCCACCCAATGGGATGATGTTTGGTGTTCAACGGCACAACTAGACAACGATAGTTGTGGTGTTTTCATATGTCGATAGACAACTAGCATGTAACTTCAAATTATACTAGCATGTAACTTCTAGCATGTGATCATACTAGAGTTTTAATTTGAAATCAGTGTCTTTCAACCATGAAAGTTACGTTCAACGGGCATATAACTTCAAATTATACTGACATATAATTTCAAATTACACTGACATGTAACTTCTAGCATGTAATAATATTGAAGTTTTAATTTGGAATCAAAGTCTTTCAACTGTGAAAGTCATATTCAACTGGCATGTAACTTCAAATTATACCAGCATATAACTTCTAGCATGTGATCATACTTGAATTTTAATTTGGAATCGGTGTCTTTCAACTGTGAAAGTCATGTTCAATTGACATGTAACTTCATTTTCAACAGGCATGTAACTTTATTTTTCTTTCTCTTAGAATAAATGTTGGGTGTGTTATAATTGAATGAACATGGTTTGTCATTAGTGTTAGTCAAGTTGATAAAAAACTTACAATGATCTTCAACTGATAAAAAACTTGTTATGGCAAAAACATGCCTAAAAGCTACACTTGTTAAACAATAAAGTTTCAAAGCAAAAACAAGTCCAAAAAATGCATCATCGTTGTTTTTGAAGTGTATGAAATGAACGATACTCGAATTTTGTTCTTTGAAGTGTATCAAATCAGTCTTCCAATTATGGTGATTAAATGAGCTGACATGTAACTTCATTTTTAACTAGCATGTAACATTAGTATCAACTGGCATGTAATTTCTAGCATATAACATTACTGGAATTGTGTATGAAAACACTCTTCATAATGAGTTGATTAAATATGCTGGCATGTAACTTTATTTTTAACTAGCATGTAACTTCAGTATAAACTGTCATGTAACTTCTAGCATGTAACATTAATGGAATAGTGAATGAAATCAGTTTTCCAATTATGGGGATTAAATGAGTTGGCATGTAACTTCGTTTTTAACTATCATATAACTTCAGTATCAACTGGCATGCAACTTTTAGCATGTAACATTACTGGAATTGTGTATGTAAACCCTCTTAATAATAAGTTGATTAAATATGCTAGCATGTAACTTCATTTTTAACTAGCATGTAACTTCAGTTTCAACTGGCATGTAACTTCAGTTTCAACTGGCATGTAACTTCTAACATGTAACATTACTGGAATAGTGAACGAAATCAGTCTTCCAATTATAGTGATTAAATAAGCTGGCATGTAACTTCATTTTTAACTATCATGTAACATTAGTATCAACTGGTATGTAACTTCTGGCATGTAACATTACTGGAATAGTGAATGAAATCAGTTTTCCAATTATGGTGATTAAAAGAGCTGGCATGTAACTTCGTTTTTAACTATCATGTAACTTCAGTATCAACTCTGTAAGTCATGTTCAACTGGCATGTAACTTTATTTTCAACTAGCATGTAACTTCGAGCATTTAACAATACTGATCGATCTACATGTAAATTTATTCAATACTGGATTTGGTCTTCAAAATAAATTCATTCAATAATGGAATCTAACTTAATAAAGTCTAAAATACGAAATATAGTATTTCACCCATATATATCAGAATGAAAACATCATTACTAATTTTGCACCCTTTGAAGAATGTTATTTGGCTCCGGATCTACTTCACAAGAGAGATGTATTATGAGACAATTTCTTTACTGGGTTTTGGATCAAAGAATGAAGGAGATCTGTTGACCAACCAGAAATTAACAGTGGTGAGCAACAATTTACACGAGTAGAAAAGTGTAACAAGCAAAACGAAGTGGAATACCTGATCTCTCATGGGCACAGATTTTCTACGTTGAACGAAGAGAGAGAGAGAGAGAGAGAGAGAGAGAGAGAGAGAGAGATCCACACACAAAGAATGAAGAACGAGCAGAAGTTTGCACACGAGCAGACCGAAGTGGACGAACCTGAGCAGAACAAAATGGATGAAGTGAACGAGTAGAAATATTGTGAGCAAAATTTTCGTGAAGAAAGAGATATATATATATATATATATATCTAATTTGAAACAAAAAAAATGGAGGATTTCAGAAAATAAGAGCTTGATTTTTTAAGGGGAAATTTTTAGGGGAAATTTTGGGTGGAGAAAAGACACAAGTAAGGGCATACTAGCCACTTCAAGGTTAAAGATGCTAACTATAATCAAAAATAAATTTTTGGCTAAAAATAATAAATCAATAAACTTTTTGATAATTTTCTGCAATTCATATATATATATATATATATATAAACTCACCCCCTCATGAGTCTTACAAGTTATATGCCTTAGCCATGAAGTATAAGATTTGGTCTTCTCCACGTGTGTTATCAAGTGGGCAAGTAGGCATCAAATAAGTAAAGGCGAGTAATGGGTAAAGGCAAGTGGTGGGGATCAACTTGTGTAAAAGATCAGGGACATGGTGGAAATCCACCTTTCACAATATATATAGTACAAGTTGTATGATTTCTTCACAAAAATTTCTACAACAAATATATAACATTATTTTAGATAGCTAGATGAGTTATTTAGCCAAACATTTGTTGCATTACTTGACTTTTTTTTTCCTGCTCCAAACAATATGCCTAGAAGTAAAGACGATGACAATGACAATCACTAGTGATATAGGATAGCGGCAAAGCACCATCTCAGCTTAGGGACCTTTTTCAGGCCATTTTTGAGGGGGCATTCTTATCCTTTTATACACGGATCGTGCCTTAGTTTCCCCGATCTATAAATGTTGAAATTTTGAATGAAATTCAAGAGACACAAATTAAAAGTTGTGTTTATTCAAAATAAAAGTCATGTTTATTATAGTGAAAAATTATGTCTCTCCATACTAGAGATGCAACTCTTTCCAGAAGATGTGTCTTTACCAAGAGACACATTTGAGTCTATAGTTTGGAATGAAAATTCATTCCAAAAGAACAAGAGTTTTAAGAAGAATTTGATAGAAGTTCTTTTTTAGTTAGTTTCTTTGCATAAAATATAAGTTCACTGCATTAAGAGGAAATATAAAAAGTTCGCTAGGGTTCTAATTTCATGAAATTAGAATGCAGATAGTTGTATCCTGAAAAACAATCACCCGTGGAACTCCAAGAACAAAATAAAGTATAAGGACCATGATTTTATGATTGACTTATTCATGACAAACCACACCACATTGGGGATGATTGTGTAATGGATAGCTTAGGTCCTCATTGGCAAGCTTCCAAACATCTCCATGATTTCAAGAGCTAAAGGTATATTCACTTGACTTTACCTCTTGAAGAGTTTAGGTGCACACACACCTCATGCATGCTTTGTTGATCTTGCATTTGTGTTGATATTGTTTATATGTGTGCATCTTTCCAAAATCACACTTGTACTTCATTTATAGATTTAAGTGTGGTATTTTGTTGTGTTCGTGCTTGCATGATGGTGTGCTTATTTTAGCGCATTGAGTGACCATATGAGAAGGTCTCATTCTTCATTTAGTTTGGTTATATGGAGTAAGGTGTCTAGTTTCAAAAGAGTGTATTTCAATGATTTAAATATTTTTCAAAACTGACCTTTGTATGGTCTTATAACCATATTTTTTTATACAATGATTCAAAATGAGTTTTGAAATTTTTGGTACAAACTAGACACCCATACCTTTCTAACGGTATATTATTCATAATATTTCATGACCGTTTGGATTGATTTTGAAATCTCCAAAGTGACTACAAAAATAGGGCATCTCTGTTGTTGTCTGTTTCTGACCATTGGTCACTCAAATGACCATAACTTTTTCTACAGATGTCCAAATCTTGTTTTATAAATTGGAGTAGAAAGTAGACTTCCATACCTTTCCAACAGTATACTATACAAAAGGTTTGGATGTCATTTGGTCATGTTTTGGGTCGCTCAAATCTTGAGCTTTTGTGCTATCGTGGCTGCGCCGGTGCACAAGCGCACCTCACCAGTGCCCCTAGACAGTAGGTGTGCGTTGGTGTGGCGCTTGTCGACCAGCGCACTGAGTAAAATTCTAAGCATTTTCAAAATGATGTAGTTTTGTTCTAGGGCTCATATTTACATGCCATTTTCTTCCTCACTCATTTTTCAGAGCTTCAAAATAATTTTTTAGTGTGAGAAAGTATTTTCTTTAAGAGAGAAGCTCCAAGAGTTATTCTTTAACTCTCCAAAACCAAAACCCATCTCCATCTTGCATCATTCTTCATCATATGAGCATGGGTGGTCTTGGTTTCATGACTAGGTAAGTAAGAACTTCATTGAACATCATCTATTGTTCTTCTTACTCTAGATTAGGTATTTATTGTTTGATTAAATACCTAGACTCTACTTTATTGCATATATTTATGAGTCTTGATAACATGATTTGGTTTGTTTGTTGATAGCTAGCATTTAGGACATATTTACCATCTAGCTAATTAGGTCATGTTGATTGCATTTCATGATTGCATTTATTGACCATGCCATGTTTATTGACAACTTTTGTTGAAGTGGCTTTGTTTGATAACTAGATTGTAATATTGCATATCCATATCTAGTTAAGTCTTTATGCATTGCATTTAGACATTATTGTATATGCCTCATTGATTGCATTTATTGATTGCAAAATATTGCCCTTGATTATATGTTGTGGCAACTTGTGTTGGTTGGAATTTTATTGACAATTAAGTTGCTAGAATCCTTTTGCATCTAATTAAGTCCTTATGTATGGGCATGTAGGCATTGTTTGATAACTAGGTTGTTGTATTGCATTATCTACACCTAGTTAAGCATTGTATGTTTGGTCTAACATATTTTGCATTGAGCATTCATTGATTATTTCACTTAGACCATATACTCTTCATAGAGTCAAAGTCTTGTGGCTTCTATGTGAAGTTGCACAAGCAAGTCAAGTCTTACAACCAAGTGTAGGTTGGCAAGTAATTGGTCGGGTATCCACTGTAAAAGGCCCGAGGGGTAGAGTAGGAGGTGCTCATGCCAATAGTAGTGTATCAGGGGATATCACTAGAGACTGAACCAAGAGTGGTGAGTGGCGGTGTCCATAGCCTGAGGTTGTCGAGAGTGAGAGTCCGAGAATCACTTGAGAGTGTAACCTTTTTTCTCATATAGTGGATTTCTGTGATCATGTGTGGCTAGCAGAATAGCCCGTGGTTTTTCCAATTTGGAGGATTTCCACGTAAACATCAAGTGTTATTTATATTTCTGCACTTTATACTTGATGTTGTATGTTTGTTTTATTGGGTGAATTTTGAATATTGACTAATCAAGAAAAAATGGTAATTAACTTGATTAAAACCTATTCACCCCCCCTCCCCCTTAGGTTATTAGACACACTTTATAGGGAATTTTCAGAAAGGATGAAATACTGTTTTAGGACATTGCAACCATTTGTAAGTCTCTATCCACTTATCAAGTCAGTATTTTAGTTTTACTGCATTATTTCTTTTCTTTATTATTTATTGTTATTTAATTGCAGTAGGTTATTGAAAGATTAAGTTTTTGATATCTTCAAAATTGTTGTTTACATTTTACTGTATAAGCAATTATATTCTTCTTCTATTTTCTTTCACTGATTGTTATGTCCCCAATAATCTAAAACAATAATTTTTGTAATTGACTCACAATCAGTGACATTTAATAGAACTGTAGAGGTTCATGAAAATACATTGAGTGTATTTTAAAAGGCACAAAATGTTTGCAAGTGTAATACCTGTTTGTTATAAACAACAAACTACTATTAAACGACCATCTATGTTGGCCGATTTCGTAATCGCAATGGTCCCGGTGAAATTTGGTCAAAATCATTTCAAGTAAACCAAGTGTTTTTATTTACTAATCAATTTTGATGTATAAAAGATGAGAAACTTTATGTGTAAAGTGAGCAGACCATTAGAATATGCATGCATTACAATTTATAAGTAAGTTTATGAAGTCACCAGTATGTTTGGCATTGTCACTCCCAATTTTCAAGCACCCTATTTAGATGAAACTTCAAAATAAAATTGGATCTAGCAAAAAGGTGCACTGTGACTGACTGATGTTCATATTGGCATGCTACCGGTTTGACCAAACAAACTAGGATTTGAGAATTTTAGTTTTTGGGTCAAATGGAAATGGATTCTTATGAAATTTTGGAACTCACTAGAATCTTGACATGCCGTTCGCGTCAGAAGCGGAATTGTAGATTGCGTTTTGTACTATGTGAAATTGACTTATATTCATCGTATTTGGTATATAAATATAATTTTATTTTATTTGGTACTTATACATGCATATTTTATTGGTTATTATTTATATTGATTTTGCATGCATGATTTATAAAGTACAAATAGATTATATAAATTTAATATAAATTTTTAAATGCATGTGGTTTGATTGATTGTATATATATTGATTGTAGAATAAAGAAAGAATTATAGAGAGATGTAATGTCTCAATAAAAGACATTTCAAACCATTTTAATTGGATACAAATTATTGTGTCCATTTGGAGAATAAATACACTAGTGGTTTGATTCAAAGAGTCATGTCTCTTGGAATTTATCGTTTAAATTTTTAGAGTTATGTCTTTTAGTTAAAAGACATGTTGATAATTATGAGACAATAACTGAAGGTTGTGTCTTTTAATTACAACAAGATATGCCTCTTAAAATTAAAACTTTTTTTTTACAGTGATGATTAAGAATTGTAACATAAATGAATGGTTACTAATTGATCATCTGTTATGCTCCTGTATTATCCAATTCTTCTTTTTTCTTACAATCATACAATATTGCTATTTCCAAAATAATCATGGCCAGAAAGGTGCTAGGAAACCTGTACTGTCAAGCTACATACATCACATGACAAAGATTTCAAGAAAACCAAAGGCCTTTGTTGGGTTTGTGGGAAGTAAGGACACAAGACACAAGACACAAGACACAAGATTGTCATACGTCGGTTTTTGGATGTATGGAAAAAGTCAACAAGAATTGGATTTTAGCTTTGATTTCAAAGAGAAAGAGAAGAAGAAAGTAATCGGACGCAAGTTTTTACGTGGTAAAACTCTGATGACCGGAGAAATGTCCACGGGTGGTTGAATGATCAACCTAGCCAAAATCCACTATGAATGAAATAATTACAATTCTCGATATCTCTTTTTTCTCTCTGTATTTTTCTATATGATTGTTGTATGTATTTTATGATGAGGTTATGGGTCTATTTATATGTTCATAGAACCCTAATCCTCTTTGTACAAGTAATAAAAGATCTTTGTATTTAATTATGAGTATTTACTTGTTCGAAGTAGTTTGTCTTCTTTCCTGTTTAGAAGACTTGTATTGAGATCGAATGAGACTCTAGTAATGTAGTCCAATTAGGACTTATTTCCTTATTATAGCGCAGTCTTTTTGAAGAAATAAAATTGTTGTCTGATTAGGAACCCTTTCTGTTTGATATTCTGTTCTTGGAATTCCTCTTTGATATGGATATTTTCACGTATTTTCATGACTCGATTCGTGTGAGCTACGCGCTGGACTTTTATTCGGTTTTCTTCATGCTTGTCCCAAGTAGAACACGATATTAGTTGATCCCGAGTGACGTCATCTATTCCCGAGTAGGAAATGTCACCAACTAGCCCCGAGTATCTTTAACTGACCCCGAGTAGGTCTTGTTCAATACTTGTTTATTCGGGTTTCTCTTCTTTGGTGTTGCCTTGCAGGATGCCTATTCGGACGTCCACTTGGCAATTTATCCTCTTTGTCGATGATGTGTACGCCTGGTAAAATTTACATACGACAATACCCCCTTAAAATATCTTTTCCGAACAGGGTTTTGTTTCGGGCAAAAGTATTTTAATCAATTCTTCAATTTTTTTTATCTTTTTAATGTTAGGGTAAATGTCTTGCCATAATGGCGTGTCTTAATGGTGACCCTGTAAATTCGATTTGCCCCCTCACGCGAGATCTTCAATGATGTAGACGTTTTAGAATTCTGACGGCGAAAGCCAGTTCTCTTATTGACACATGTCCTTTGCCTCTTCATTTTTCAATATCATTTATGAGAAACGACCTTCGCGTCTCCCCGTGCACCGCCTACATCATCAAATTTTGTTATAGATTTTTCCCGCCTTAAGAACCTAAGGTTTCGTGCTATTACCCCTTTAAATTCTTCACTGATGGGTCGCGCTGGTTCATTCTAAATAACTCAATATTAGAAAATTTTCCTAGCCCAGGTAAAAACTCACCATTCTCCGTTGAGAAGATTCTGCATCAGATTTTATTCAAGGTTAGTTTTAATGGAACCAACTTCTCATCTTCGTCTCTGTACTATAGATCTTGAAGCGCTCGATCGTGGGGATTTCCAGTTGGTTTCCTGGGTTCGATGATTACTGGGGGAAATCCCCCTTGATGAACCTCCTTTTTTAGAAGTCGACGTTTCTACGCTTCACCCTGACGTCCATTTTTCTGTATCCAATTCTGATTCTTCATCTAGTTCTGAATCTGTCATTTCTAATCACAGGGTACCACTTCAATCAAAGATGGGAAAACATCAAAGCGAAGTCCATAGGCACAACTCGGGCAGCGTTCGGATCAGGGAGTAGACTGCTGATGAGAACGATGTTAAAAAGGCATTCAGAGTATCTCGTCTCTCTTTCTCTACTGATCGCCGAAGTGGGTTTGACATTGAGCCGAATATGGTTGGGGCAGATGAGATCGGGAAATATCATGCCCGATTCGATCTGGACAATTCGGTTACTCTAATTCCTACTGGTGATAGAGCTGCATGTAATCCTCCCCCGGGCATGGTGGCAATTTATGGATCCATGCTCTGCTATGGCGTCACACTTCCTCTTCAGCCGTTCATTGCCTAGTTTTTGGCTGAAGCAGGGATCGCTCCGGCTCAACTGACCCTGAACAACTATAGGATATTGATGTGCATGTGGCACATGTGGAGCCGGATGAACTTGTCGCCGCCTTCCCCGAGTGAAATTAGGCACTTCTTCACGTTGAGACAGTCTGGCAAGACAAGAACCTATTTCCTCATGTCTAATCCTCCAGATTGTTAGGTCCTTGAGGGGACAAAGGTGAATTAGGAAGTTGATACCTCTGATGACCCTAAAAGGTGGGGGTTTGTATGGGGATTCCTTTCATCCAACAAGTTCTAGAAGAACAGTTTGTTTTTCATCGGAGGGAATCTCGGTCTTGAAGTCGCTCTCTCGACTGGGGAAACTCAGAGTGTTGAGAGTTCCCCATGTTTTCTATTCCCCCGAGGTATGGAACAAGAAAAATCTTGAATTAACCGATGTTGAGCTGACCAGACTTGCTCAGTCAGCAATTCGTACACTGGAGAAGAGGAGCATGTCTTATTTTTTCAATGAAACGAAAATGATAGAGCTCGGCTTCTTCAGCCAGATTTCAGGCTACCGCATGCGATGTAAGTGATCTTTGTAACCCCATTTCTTCTCATTGTTATTTTATACTTTTTGTATTCTGACACGATTCCTCTTTTTTCTTCTAAGTGTATGATACGGACATCGTCTGCGACCTTTAAGCTCGCCAAGTGAAGTCAATTCTTCATGCGAGCCGAAAAGAAGCTTTTTGTCAGAGCAACGATGGTATTGTCCCACTTGAGTCTGACGAGGAACCTGATGTAGCCGAGGGGCAAATCCCTAATTATATCCCCGAGGAAGTCGTTCGGCCGATCGTTGGGGAACCTAGTGGTCCGTGTGGCCTAACAGATCATATTGAGGAGATGCCTGATGACGGGGAGAGGCAGAGTGAGGGTCTTGGTAAAGGACCTGCTAAGCGGTCAGACACCGGTAATAGAGGTGAAAACTTCGAGGGTCAAGTACACACTGATCCCGAATTTTTTGAATCCTTTCGGGATAATGTCCAGGAAGATCCTGCGGCTGATCTCAGTTTCGATCATTCTCGGGCAGAGAAGCGAAAGGTGGTTGGCTCTCCTACTCGCCCTCTCAAGGTTCCTTGAGTAGTTTCATTCGTTGAATCGAGTGATGAAGACACCAAGAATGAGATTCCCCTGAGCATTCATGTCGAAGCATTGGCTGGTGTGGAGACTTCTGAGCCGAACAGGGGTTCATTTCCCCCCGAGATTGAAGATGCTAGAGCTGAAACCTCGGGAGGCCCTTCCTATCCTTCCCCTTAGGATATGCTGCAGGCAATGTCATCCGATCGGACTTTCACCGGGGATGACCGCTGAAGCTAATTTCGGGATGACTCTTTAACGGGCGGTCTCCAGAATGTTTTTAACGGTGCATCTTATGTAAGTTATCCCTAACTTCTTCAATTGTCTTGTCCGTTTGCTTGCAAGATTTTTAATCAAACTTTTTTGTAGATGGTGGCCAAGTTTGCTAAACTGGTTCAGACGCAACAACATCAAGCTGATCGAATAAGGCGTTTGGAAGCTCAGCTGAAAGAGAGTGAGGATAGCCGTGCTCGGGTCGAATCAGCTTATCAGAAAGAAGTCGACATTGCCCAAGTGTTTGCCAACCACAGTTTGGCGAAACAGGTTAAGGCCGAGGAGAAAACTTATTTGGCAGAGGAGAAGACATCTTCACTTCAAAATTTGTTATCCTCTGCCCAAGAATCAATGCTTAAAGCCGAACAGGAAGCGGAGTAGTCTAAGTCGGCGTACGAACAGAAGATCGAAGACTTGGAACGCCAGGCTTTGACTGTCGAATCCCTTTCCAAAGTGGCTAGGCTGGAACTTGAAGTCCAAGGGTTTATCATTTTCAAAGATCCCCTGCCTACGATGCCCTTCTCCTTCGGGAGTTTCAGCGATGACAGGTTTCAACTGGCGAGTTCTTAAAGGTTAAGAATCGGGCAACTGAAAAAGTCTGAACTAACTGGGAGCTGTCGATCAAGATTCACGTGGATCGATCCTTGGAATCTTTTCAGACTCAGATGAAAGAATGGAGAGCTTACTGTCGTAGCCGAGGTAAAGAGCCTCATCCCATGAATTTAGTTACGCCAGGCCGGAGTCAGTCGTGGAAGGTGCGGTGCTTGATGTCGTACCGATCCCAACAGAAGATTACAGCCAATGGATGGATGATTCGGTTGACACAATTGCTTGGCCTTCTAACGAAAGTCTGCTCTGTGAATATGAAATGGTGCCCGACCCGAGTATTGATAAAAACTTTAAATCCTCACAATCTTGATTTTTGTAGAATTTTCATAAATTTTTTGTAAAGAATTCTTTTTGGTATTTGTAACAATTCTTGTAATAGAATTCTTGTTACTTAATAATTCTTTTGATTCTTTTGTAACAATTATTTGTACAGATTCATCAATGAAATTCCGAGTTCACTAATTCTGAATCGAGTGGTTTTGATCTGATTTCATTGATTAAGGAATTTCTTTATCTTGACTATTGTTGCCGAGTATCTTATTAAACTGGCTGTTGCAATCTTTATGTTAAGTATTTTATTAAACTGGCTATTTCTGGTGTTCGGGTAACTTCACCAAGTATCTTATTAAACTTGTCGTCACCCAAATAATTCTTAACGTCAAGTATCTTATTAAACTGGCTGTTGCAATCTTTATGTCAGGTATCTTATTAAACTGGCTAATTCAGATGTTCGGGTAACCTCACCGAGTATCTTATTAAACCGGTTGTCACCCGAATAATTTTTAATGCCAAGTATCTTATTAAACTGGCTCTTGCAATCTTTATGTCAAGTATCTTATTAAACTAGCTAATTCTGATGTACGGGTAACCTCACCGAGTATCTTATTAAACCGGTTGTCACCAGAATAATTTTTAATGCCAAGTATCTTATTAAATTGGCTCTTGCAATATTTATGCTAAGTATTTTATTAAACTGGCTAATTCTGATGTTCGGGTAACCTCACCGAGTATCTTATTAAACTGGTTTCGTTACCCGAATAGTTTTTAATCATCAAGTATCTTATTAAACTGGCTAGTATTATTAACCGAGTCATCTTAAAACAGGCAAGTAGGTTTATACTTGTGTTTCATACACGGTTGCTACCCGAACATTACATCGAGGCTCACCATGATCATATGTTCGAGTTCTTACGCATTACCGAGGACGTCTCCCCAGTTTTTATGCACAAGGGTTTACTGAATCGTTAAGCTTTTTGTATCGCTTAACATAGCTACTTATTTCACTGGAATTTTTTCCGATAGCGTCCCGAGCCTTTCTCTAGAATTTGGTGCATCGGCTTTGCCTTTTTACTAAGGTCAATTGACCTTACTCGGCTGGCATGCTCCTTCGAGCTTCTCCGCTCATTCGGGAATCAATGGTCCCGAGTATTTTATTTGCATGTTCTTATTATCATGCTTGTCTTCCACATGTTCTTATTATCATATGCTTTATCTTTTGAAAATCGCGAGTTTGATTTTTATTTATAACTGTAAAATCAACAAAGATTTAAATTCCACAGCTAATATCTGACCTAACTAAAATTGTCCTTACTAGAAAAAAGAACAAAAAATAATTTAAGGATAGAAAATCTTCAGATATTGGGCATTGTATAGTCGGGGTAAAACCCCTCCATTGAGTCGTGCAATCCAATATGCTCCATGGCCAGCTATTCCTTCGACTTTGTACGTGCCTTCCCACTTATCAACCAAGGAACCTGCAGCTTTATTTTTTATGTTCAATGACACCTTCCTGGGTACCAGGTCTCCTAGTTGGAATTTCCTGACCCGAACATAAGAGTTGTAGTAGCGGGCTACTCTTTGCTGATATGCCATATTTCGTATTCGGGACTTCTCCTTTTTCTCTTCTAGCTCATTTAGACTTTGTAATAGCATATCAACATTCTGTTCTTCATCATATAGCCTGACCCGGGGTGATGCATATGATGTTTCTATAGGGATAACATCTTTTGTTCCAAACGCTAAAGTGAATGGAGTCTCTCCTGTTGGCATTCTTGCTGTTGTCCGATATGCCCATAATACTTTGGTAAGCTTTTCAACCCAACTTCCTTTCTTGGCATCTAGCTTTGCTTTGAGTGTATGCTTGATGATTTTGTTCACCGCTTCAACCTGCTCATTTGTTTGAGGGTGGGCAGGTGTGGCATAGTAATTGGCAATCCGGTACTCTTTACACAGCTGTCTGAATTTCGGGTTATCGAATTGGGTGCCGTTATCAGTAATGATAGTGTTTGGTACTCCAAACCTATAGAATATGTTTTTTTTCATAAAATTTGTGCTATTTTCTTCTGTGATATGCACTAATGCTTCAGCTTCTGCCCGCTTCGTGAAATAGTCTACGGCTATTATGGCATACTTCGCTCCACCCCTTGTCCCGGTTGACATTGGACCGATTAAATCCAAACCCCACATGGAAAATGGCCATGGGGATGTAAGGTTTATGAGTTGTTCAGGAGGTTGTCGGATATCATTAGCGATCCTTTGGCAAGTATTACAACTTTTCGAACATTGTTGTGCATCTGAGAATAAAGTAGGCCAATAATAACCTTGCCTGAGTACATTGTGTGCTAAGCTTTTACCCATAGTGTGGTTTCCACAAACTCCTTCATGGATTTCCTGTAATATCCGATATGCATCCTCCTCTAACACACATCTTTGGAGTGCTCGGGAAAACCCCTTCTATATAGTTCTCCTTCGATCAATGTGTACCTTGTTGATGGGTATCTGATACGTTTTGCTTGTAAGGGATCTTTCGGGAGCACTCCTTCTTCCAGAAATCTTTTCAGCTGAGTTATCCAATCTTCTAGCGGTGTTCGAATTTTTGAAATTTTTAAATTTTTAAATTTTTTGATTCAACTATGCTCGGTTTGAGGAGATGTGCAACCAGAATAGTCTTTGGCCTGGTTGTGGTTGTTGCTGACGCTAGTTTGGACAAAGTGTCTGCCTTTTCATTCTCCTCCCTGGGGATATGGGCAATCCTATATTCTTTGAATTTCTAGAGGAGCTGTTTTGCAATGTCACGGTAGGCTATTATGCCTTCATCCTTGGCTTGGTAATCGTCCAGGACTTTGTTCACAACTACCTGTGAATCGCTGAATATCTCGATTTCATCTGCCCCGAGAGCTATGCAGACTCTGAGTCCAGCTAGTAGCGCCTCATACTCAGCTTGATTGTTGGTTGATTTGAAGTCAAACCTCATGGCACATTCGATATCATCTCCTTCTAGAGTGCATACACGATCCCTGCCCCGCTGCCATGAGTGTTTGAAGAGCCATCAATATACAATTTCCATGGGAAATTTTTTCCTAACATCTTTTTTGCTTCCAGGTTTGGCTTTGTGAAGTCTGCTATAAAATCTGTCACTGCTTGCCCTTTGAGGGATGTCTTGGGGACGTACTGGATATCGAATTCACTAAGCTCGATTGCCCATTTGGTTAGTCTTCCTGAAATCTCTAGCTTTTGTAAAATTTGTTTCAATGGGCAGTCGGTGAGAACTTGGATTGTATGAGCCTGAAAGTATGGCCTTAGCTTTCTTACCACTGAAACCAATGCGAGGGCCATCTTTTCTGCCTGTGAATACCTGGTCTCAGCGGGTAAAAGCGCCTTACTGGTTTAGTATACTGGCTTATGTACTCCATCTTCTATTCTGACTAGGACTGAGCTTGCTGCTAGTTCTGTAATTGATAAGTATAAATGGAGTATTTCTCTCATTTGTTGTTTTGAAAGGGTGGGAGCCTGCCCCAGGTATTCTTTGATTTTTAAGAAAGCCTGCTCGTACTCTTCATTCCATTTGAGTCCTTTTCCTTTTTTGATTACTCTGAAAAAGGGTACGCATCTGTCTGTGGCCTTTGAGATGAATCTTCCCAAGGAAGCTAAACATCCTGTTAAGCGCTGCACTTCTTTTAATGTCCTTGGTGAGGTCATTCTCTGCAGGGCTTGGATTTTTTCGGGATTGACTTCGATTCCCCTTTGGTGAACTTGAAAACCCAAGAATCTGCCTGAAGGAACTCCGAATAAACACTTGTTCGGATTTAGCTTCATTCGGTATCTCCTCAAAACATCAAATGTCTCTTATAGGTCTAAGGCATGCTTATCTGCCGAGATGCTCTTGGTCAGCATGTCATCAACGTACACTTTCATGTTCCTTCCTATTTGCCGTGCGAAGATTCTGTTGATCAGCCTTTGATATGTTGCCTCTGCATTTTTTAATATGAATGGCATTACTGTGTAACAGTACAAGCCCTGATCAGTTGTAAATGCTATTTTTTCCTCGTCAGCATTGTTCATCCGGATTTGGTTATATCCCGAGTAGACGTCTATGAAACTGAGCAATTCGTGGCCTGAAGTAGCGTCCACCAATTGATCTATCCTCGGAAGTGAAAAACTGTCTTTTGGGCATGCATTGTTCAAATCTGTGAAATCTACGCACATTCTCCATTGTCCATTTTTCTTTTGGACGAGGACCACATTAGCTACCCATTTAGGGTAGTTGATCTCTCTAATTGACCCTACAACGAGTAGCTTCTCCACTTCCTGTTTGATTGCCTGACTTCTTTCAATATTGAATGATCTTCTCTTTTGTATCATTGGTTTTGTATTCAGGTCTACTGCGAGATGCTGAGATATTATTCGGGCATCTATCTCGACCATCTCTTCATGACTCCAGGCGAACACATCTTTGTATTCTTTGAGCAGATCAGTGAGACTTTGTTTGACTTTTCCTTCAAGGTTGGCCCCGATCTTGATCTTCTTATCTGGTTCATCTTCTTTCAAGATAATTTCTTCGACTGGTTCAGTTTTGGATTCATCCGACTCTTCCTTTGGATCAAATTCGAATGACAGTGACTCATTGTTCTGACTCGGCTGCGTTATAGTGCAAACCTATTCATTAGTTTTGTCTTTGTATACTGACAGGTTAGCTCTTTGGGCCATCTCTTGGGACCCCTTGACTACTTCGACCCCCTGCTCGATTGGGAACTTGATCATCAAGGTATAAGTGGTTGTTACGGCCTTAGTTTTATTTAAAAATGACCGACCCAACAACGCATTAGAGGGCCAATTGTCTAAGTCTACCACCACGAAGTCGAGCAATACAGTTCTCTAATAAGGTGCCACTCCGATCTTTACGGATAGCTTTACCGTCCCGAGTGACCTAACCTTAATTCCTCTGAATCCTCTGAGTGGGGTATGGAAAGGCTCTAGATCCTTTCGGTCCAACCTGAGTTGATCATAGACGGCTACATTGAGAATATCTGTCGAACTTCCGTTATCTATCAAGATTCTTCTAACTTCCCGGTGACCAATCCGGTCACTTATGACTAAGGCATCATTTGGCCGAACATCGACCCTATTTGAGTATGCTTCTGTGAATATTATTGTGTCCCATCCTTTCTTTACCCTTTTTAGGTCTGGCTCGACCGAGTTCACGTCAAAGTTATGTCCTGCTTCTACTGTTTCTCTGATTTCCTGTTTTCGCTCTCGGTTACTTCTCCTAGTGGATGGTCCTCCAAAGATTGTATGTATTACTTCATTAGCCTCTAGACTAGCCCTTTGATTTCGACAAGAGATGTGATCGACCCTGATCTCTTTCTTTGTTTCTGATTTCTTATCCCTTTTCAAGATTACATTATGTAGATTTTTTTCCCGAATGAGGGTTTCAATGTAATCTCTGAGCTGGTAACACTTAGAAGTCTCATGATCGGTTTTCTTATAGAATCTACAGTATTTAGTTATATCCCGCCGGGTGAACTGAGACTGTCATCGTGGCTCTTATACCAGATTCTTTGCTTCCAGTGTCGTCAGGATTTCCTCCTACTTTTTTCGAAGTGGGGTGTAGTTGGTGTTTCTACCTCAGAATTTCTCTATGGTATGTTCGGTATTACGTTCGTTTCCCTCGTCCTTGTTTTTCTCTTTGTTATTTCCTTTCTTTTTTCCCTTTTGGTTCTGCAACTTGGACTCAACGTCCTTTTTGGGTTTTTCGCCATGCATATAGCATCCTCCCGTGACTAATTCTTCTTTTTCGGCTAGTGCATATCCTCCCGCCATATCCATCATATCTGAATATCTGGTTAGACGGGCTCTTCTTAAGTCAAAAGATAACCGTCCATTTTACAGGTTGTTGATGAATGCAGTAATTATCGCTTCATCGTTCGCACTACGAATTTCTAATACTGCTAGGCCGAATCTCCCCGGGTATTTCTTCAACGACTCGTATTTCCCTTGTTTTATCTGAGAAAGATACGCCACTGATTTTTTCCTGTGAACGTTGCTCAGAAATTGCCTTGAGAAACTCCTGCTTAGTTCACTGAAACTTCTGATGCTCGCTGGGGGCAATCTCCCGAACCATCTTAAGCCCGTGTCTCCTAGAGTTTGTGGAAAGTTGAGGCATAGTAAGGGGTCGTTGTGGCCATACTCGGCCATGGCACTTTTATAGTGTCTGACGTGTTCTTTAGGGTCTGTGTCTTTCTTGAACTGCTCCACGTGCGGCATCCTGAACCTTTCTGGGAATGGGGTTCGCAAGATTTCCCTAGTGAATAGGCTATCATAATTGTCATCAGATAAATCGTTGTACCCATAACGTCTGACCAGTGCATCCATTTGTCGCCTATTGTTCTCGATTTCTCGAGTTAGGCTCTGAATTATGACATCTCTATCTCCCACCGGACTTCCATGATGGTTGAACCACTGGGTGATTGTCATTCCTCTATCTGGTTCTTTACTTTGATACCGGGTTTCACGTATGGTTGGGTGATGACGCTTGTGATGGTGCCGATCGATCCCTATACCGATCATGTTTGTGGTGTCTGGCACGGGCTATCTGATCCTGACTCTGCTTCTGGTGTGGTCGTTCCTCTCCAGGTGTTTCACGTTCAGCCTTATTAATTGGAACCGAGTTCCTTTCGATTTCCGGTGCATTTACTTTTGGCCCCACTATAACCGAACGAAGCCTTATAGGTGGGAGGTTAGGAGGTTGCGCTTCTTCTGCAGCCAGTAGAGCAACTCCTTCCTTTGCTGTGTCTGCCATCAACTGTTGCAGTGCCTCTCGAAAGCATTGTGTCAGGTCTCCGCTGGTTTAAGGAACTTACTAGATCCCCGCTAGGAATGTAGGTTTGTTTTATGTGGTTACAGCCAGATCTCACGAGCTACTGCCAATATGGAAGTTATCTGGAGATTTTTAGACATCTCCATAACTGCTTTTGCTTTCTGCCATTACCTTTAATTAAATCGGAGGTTCAAGCCCCTCATTCTAGCGCCAATTATTGACATCAGTTTTTGGATGTATGGAAAAAGTCAATAAGAATTGGATTTTAGCTGTGATTTCAAAGAGAAAGAGAATGAGAAAGTAATCGGACGCATGTTTTTACGTGGTAAAACTCTGATGATTGGAGAAATGTCCACGGGTGGTTGAATGATCAACCTAGCCAAAATCCATTATGAATGAAATAATTACAATTTTGATCTCTCTTTTTTCTCTCTGTATTTTTCTATATAATTGCTGTATGTATTTTGCGATAAGGTGATGGGTCTATTTATATGTCATAGAACCCTAATCCTCTTTGTACAAGTAATAAAAGATCTTTGTACAAGTAATAAAATATCTTTGTATTTAATTATGATTGTTTACTTGTTCGAAGTAGTTTGTCTTCTTTCCTGTTACGGAGACTTGTATTGAGATCAAATGAGACTCTAGTAATGTAGTCCAATTAGGACTTATTTCCTTATTATAGCGCAGTCTTTTTGAAGAAATAAATTGTTGAATGATTAGGAACCCTTTCTGCTTGATATTCTGTTCTTGGAATTCCTCTTTGATATGGCTATCTTCGTGTATTTTCATGACTCGATTCATGTGAGCTACGTGCGGGACTTTATTCAATTTTCTTCATGCTTGTCCCGAGTAGAACACGATATCAGTTTGTCCCGAGTGACATCATCTGATCCCGAGTAGAAAATGTCACCAACCAGCCCCGAGTATCTTTAACTGACCCCGAGTAGGTCTTGTTCAATACTTGTTTATTCGGGTTTCTCTTCTTTGGTGATGCCTTGCAGGATGCCTATTCGGACGTCCACCTGACAATTTTATCCTCTTTGTCGATGACATGTACGCCATGTAAAATTTACATACGACAATATGTATTAACCATAAATGTTAATGTATGTGGGAAATGGTTGTTTAGATAATGCCCTATTTAAACTAAACGTAATTATTACCAGTGATATTAATAAAGTTAATTAGGGTTTCATTTTCTTGAAAAGACTAATTTCAACAAATAAGACCCTTAAAGTGTGGGGTTACCTTGCAAAAGTTGAAATTCTTTTACCAAATAGAACTAAACTATGACCTAAGATGATTGATTGTGTTTTCATAGAATTTGTAAACACAAGTGCAACATATAGGTTATTAATTATTAAATTTGATGTTATCTAATATACATCATAAATTTTTAAGTAGTTGCTCTGAAATGGAGTTATATCCATTGAATATGTGAAGTCGAAAGGAAAAATTTTAGATCTTTTGACGAACTAAATTTATATCGAGAGGAATGAGTTTAAAGCCATTTAATGAGTCGAACCGGGCGGAAACCTAACCTAGTTGATTGGAGATCCCAAGGTCTAGGTTCAATTGGCAAACTGGTTTGGTAAGACTTAAATTGTAGAACACACAATTTAATTCATTCTTTGATGGTTGGTGCGTTGTATGCGGATGTGAAGGTTATGCTTTGCATTTAATGACATTAATATCTTGTTATCAAGAGGATTTAAGCATAAAACTTTTAATTAGTGTCACCTATATGACCGTAAATGTGGGGTCGTACTTATGAGAATGAAAAGGCTAAATTCTCTAAAGCTATCATGAAAATCGGGATCTGTTCAGGACCAAAACGAACAAAATGTATGAACTAACGTATATTAAGTAGTGTTATGTGTGAGACACATTGTCTTGATTTACTGCAACGGTGAACAGTTCAGGATCATCTATATCCACTGCGTCACCAAGTAAATCCGATGTGTCATCACTAGGGTAAGTTCAAGTCCAAAAGACACTTTTCCCATTGTGTAACACTTTTGTTCCTCACAAATGCATTCACTTAGTAGTCTAAGATCGTAGCATAAATATTAGATCTTGAATTTCAATTCAAATGTGGGGTATTGTTGGAATTTTGAATGAAATTCAAGAGACACAAATTAAAAGTTGTGTCTGTTCAAAATAAAAGTCATGTTTATTAAAGTGAACTATTATGTCTTTCCATGCAAGAGATGCAACTCTTCCTAGAAGATGTGTCTTTACCAAAAGACACATTTGAGTCTATAAATTGAAATGAAAATTCATTCCAAAAGAACAAGAGTTAAAATAAGGTTGTAGCATAAATATTGGATCTTGAATTTCAATTCAAATGTGGGGGTATTGTTGGAATTTTGAATGAAATTCAAGAGACACAAATTAAAAGTTGTGTCTGTTCAAAATAAAAGTCACGTTTATTAAAGTGAAATATTATGTCTTTCCATAAAAGAGATGCAACTCTTCCTAGAAGATGTGTCTTTACCAAGAGACACATTTGAGTCTATAAATTGGAATGAAAATTCATTCCAAAAGAACAAGAGTGAAAATAAGGTCGTAGCATAAATATTGGATCTTGAATTTCAATTCAAATGTGGGGTATTGTTGGAATTTTGAATGAAATTCAAGAGAAACAAATTAAAAGTTGTGTCTGTTCAAAATAAAAGTCACGTTTATTAAAGTGAAATATTTTGTCTTTCCATGCAAGAGATGCAACTCTTCCCAGAAGATGTGTCTTTACCAAGAGACACATTTGAGTCTATAAATTGGAATGAAAATTCATTCCAAAAGAACAAGAGTTTTAAGAAGAATTTGATAGAAGTTCTTTTTTAGTTAGTTTCTCTGCTTAAAATATAAGTTCACTGCATTGAGAGGAAATATACAAAGTTTGCTAGGGTTCTAATTAGTGCTAGAAATTAGAATACATATAGTTATTTCCTGGAAAATAGTCACTTGTAGAACTTCAAGCACAAGAGAAGGGGTGAAATATTGTTTTAGGACATTGCAACAATTTGCAAACCTCTATCTACTTATCAAGTCAGTATTTTAGTTTTACTACAATATTTTTTTCTTTATTATTTGTTGTTATTTAATTGCAGTAGGTTATTGAAAGATTAAGATTTTGGTATCTTCAAAATTGTTGTTTACATTTTACTGTATAAATAATTATATTCTTCTTCTATTTTCCTTCACCAATTGTTGTGTCCCCAACAACAAATACACCATTTTCTCCACCATTTAACTCTCATAATACACACCTATACCACACCAACACCTATCTTAGATCTACAATTCTCTCATCACCAAATAAGAGAGAGAGATGCCTTACCACTACCCCTTTAACACATCATCCACCTATCTTAGAGTAGATTGAAAGGATAAATGAGAGGCTTTTGACAAATTTTGATAAATGCAAGCAAAGAGCTCTTTGAGTAGATTTCTTCAAGGGTTTTCACTTTTTCCTCACTCTCTTTGTATATCTTGTTATCTTTGATGTTACGGTGATTTTTGGATTACGTAGGATCAATCACGCGTCTAACAAGTGAGTATAGATCAACAACTAAATTATGAATTAAAATAGTAAAAGTAGATAGGGTACACTATTTTACATGGTAAAACCCCAAAGTTGGAAAACATCCACGGTTGCTAGTGACGGCGAGAAAAATTCGTTATGAATAGAATGATTACACACTCAATCTCTCCTCTTTTTTTATCGTCTCTCTATTTTTCTGTGTATCTTTTCTACTGGTTGTTCTCTTTTCTACATTGAGATTATATATTTATTTATATGTGAATAGAACCCTAATAATTGTTATACAAGTAAAGGTGGTGGTATTTAATTAGGATTGGTTACTTGTTGAAGTCGTCTTTGCATTCTTTTCTGTTTCAGAGATCTTGTGTACTGAATTAGAGTCTTCGTGGAATTCTGGTTGAATGGTCCGTTTAGGAATTATTTCCTGATCGGTGTACAGTCTTCTAGAATAGTAGAGTTATTGCTTGATTTGGGCTCGTTTCCTATTTGGTGTTTATCCTTCTGGAAGTTTTGAGTTCTTTCATGAATAGAATTCTGACACTGAAGAGGAAATAAGAATATTTCCTTATTGGAGTGTGATTCTAGATTCCTTGTATAAGTAAGACAATTCTACTTCATATTTGAGTTGTAGTTGAACTGTGTTACTATCTTGAATGAGCATCTCTTGGTCGACCATTTCTTATCCCGGCCATGTCTCTTTTCCTGATCGGTTTTACTACCCAAACGGGCTTAACTTATCTTGGTCAATCGACTCAGTCTTACCACCCCGTATAGTAACATTAACAGTGACTTGGTCAAATGTTGACCGGTTGACATGACGTGGCATATCTTATCATGCTGACTTATCATGCTATCAAAAACTCCTTATAACAACACCCTCTCAAATCCGCGAGATGAACTCTTGATGGCTCAACGAAGAGGATTTGAATAATTTTGATTTTTTGATGCTCCTAAAACTATCATTCTAAATCGATCGAGTGTATTATTAAACTGATTTTTTTTTTGCTAAACTGATCAAGTATCTTATATTCTTGAACTCCTTAACATTTTACTCCTTTGTAGCTGGACCAGTCGGTGTCCCAGTTCTTAGCTCAGAATAATTTCTTACCATTTCAAATCTTCGATCGGTGTCTTGGCTTTTCGCTCAGGATAATTCTTGACTGTCTTGGTTCGGTCGGTGTCCTGACCTTTCGCTCAGGATAATTCCTGACCGTTTCGATTATTTGGTCGGTGTATTTGCTTTTCGCTCAGGATAATTCTTGATTGTTTTGAGTCTTTAGTCAAGAGGTTTTCTGGTAACCTTTCCTCAATTTTCTCTAATTTTCCCATGTAAACAAGTCACCAAGGATGTCTCCCGATTTTGTCTATTTACAAGGGTTTGGCCGAATCATTAGTGAAATACTAACACATGCAGCCAAACGCATTCCATCAGGTTTTTCCCGATAGTGTACTTGAGTGTTTTTTCCCGATAAAACTAGCATCTCGAGGTGATTGGATTGCTAATAATGTTTTATATGCACCCAGTCAGTTCGGCAGGCGCGTCAGATCTCTAACACCCGACTTATCTGCCTCTCGGGCACTTTCACCCATTATGGCAAGTGTCTGCACTATGAGTTTTTATTTGATAACAAAGATGATTATGATAAAAATTCGAACACCATTCTTGGCTTATTTATTAATAGATCTGAAAATTAACAATACCAAAAATAATTAGAAAAGCTAAAAAAAAAAACTGACTAAAAATATCTTTAACAAAAATTGAAAAAAACTAAGCTATCTATCTCAAGAGCAAGTTTTTTTTTAAGACTAAGTTTCATTATCCATGAGCTTGTGTAGGGCCCTCAAAAGATAATGTTAACAATCCCTTCGTCGCTGTCTCGGCTCGGGCTTCGCTTCTTTTCATGATTTTCATCTGTCCTTTTAAAGAATTAAATATTTGAGGTGACCCTCCCTGATAAGTGTCTCGATGTCGTCTCTTAGTTGGTAGCACTTTGATGTGTCGTGACCACCTTCTTTGTGGAACCTACAGTACTCTGTTGTGTCTCTTTGGGCGTAAGTTGACTATCTAGGAGGATATTTGACTAGCTTTTGGTCTTCTACGATCGTCAAGATTTCCTCTTATTTCTTGTTGAGGGGAGTATAGTTGGTGTACTGACCATGGAACTTTCTATCGTTCCGATTGTTTCTATGATTGCTCTCGTCACTCTCTTGATGATCACCCTTCTAGTTCTGTATATAGCCATCACTTGTTTTGACATTCTCCCCGGGCCGACCCGTGTGTACATAACTACCCCCTCGAGTTAGCTTCTAATCTCTAGCCATTGCATAACTGCCTACCACATCCACTAAGTCGGCATACGTATCTGGGCACTTCCTTCTCAAATCAAAGGAAAGCCGACCCTTCTGTAGGTTGTTGGTGAAGGAGGCCACTACAGCCACATCATTAGGGTTATGGATCCCTAACACTTCATGAGAGAACCTTTTCAGGTAATCATTTGGTGATTCGTTCTTTCCTTGTTTAAGAGTGGCGAGGTGAGCTATTGATTTCCTCATTTGCATATTTCCCAAGAATTGTCGTGAAAAAGTTTGCGTCAACTCTAAAAAATTCTTGATTGTTAACTGATAGAGCTTTCCAAACCACCTAGACCCTAAGTCCTCGAGCGTTTGTAGGAACGTCAATTACAATAATGGGTCATTATAAACGTATTGTGCCATCGCACTTAAAAAATGTCTCACATGTTCTTTTGGATCTGTGTTTGCTTTAAATTGCTTGACCTGAGGCATTCTTAATCTTTCAGGAACTCGGTTTGGAGAATGTTGTTCACGAATGAGCTTTCAGAATCATCGTCCAGTAAATTTTAAGCCTATAGCGACATTCTAATGCTTCCACCTTCTTGGTTAATTTCTATTTCAAGATATCTTGCTTATCTTCTGGCTCATTATCCATTCTTGATCACTGATGGTCGATAGGCCCATGTTGGTATCATAGTAAGTACTTGCCCCTTCGGCGTGTTCTGTGGGGTGGTTGGTCGTTGTCATCTGACGAGCTAGATTGATACTGCCTATGAACAACTCTGCGGATTTCTTTTAACTCAAAATCCATTTGATTTCGATCTTGCCTACCTTGTTCGCTAATTCATTCATCTTCTCTTTAGGGGCCTTCCCCCTTTCCATGGTAATCTGCTCTTTCTCTACTAGTCTTATGAGGCACGTCTGGAGTCACGTCCACTATTTCAGAACGCACCTTGGGGTCTCGGGCCACCAAAGATGTAGACAATTGATATGGCGAGGTCAGATTAGCAGTTGCTATTATATTGATTCCCTGTCTAGCGGCGTCATCAATGACTCTCCGTATGGACTATTGGACGCTGGAATGCGTCTGGGAAAATTCTTGGGGGAGCTTTTTTTGGAGGTTATTGTAGCTTGACCAGTTGAAGTTTGTGTCACGGAGGGTACACTTTCTCCAACAGTGTTGGCATTTATTGGATCAGAATTGTTGCCCACACGTAGGGTGCCAGCATCATTCGGTGACTGGCTTTCGTCTCTGTTGTTTGCCATGTTATAGTTCGCGAGTTCTTTTTTTTTTTAGCACTCTGTTCGCGAATTTGCTCGCTTGCGTATATTCTGATGCTGATAAAACAGATAATCCACCCCTAGCACCCTTTTTTTGGGCTTGCTAGAGTATTTCGGTGTTTCGTCTGTTTATGTTGGTTCCTCGAAGTTGAGTTCTACCCCCTCTTTCTAGCGCCAGTTGTTGACGGCGATTTTTGGATTACGTAGAATCAATCACGCGTCTAATAAGTGAGTATAGATCGAAAATTGAATTATGAATTAAAATAAGTAAAAGAAGATAGGGCACACAATTTTACTTGGTAAAACCCTAAAGTGGGAAAACATCCACGGTTGCCGGTGATGGCGAGAAGAATTCATTATGAATAGAATGATTACACACTCAATCTCTCCTCTTTTTTTAGCGTCTCTCAATTTTTCTGTGTATCTTTTCCATGAGTTGTTCTCCCTTTCTACAATTAGATTATGTCTCTATTTATATGTGCATAGAATCCTAATCATTGTTGAAAGATGTTGGTGTTGGTGTTGGTGTTTGACTAGGATTGGTTACTTGTTGAAGTCATCTTTGCCTTCTTTCCTGTTTCGAAGATCTTGTATATTGAATTAGAGTCTTTGTAGGATTCTGGTTGAATGGTCTGTTTATGACTTATTTCCAGTGTGCGGTCTTCTAGAAGAGCAAAGTTATTGCTTGATTTGGACTCGTTTCATGTTTAATGTTTATCCTTCTAGAAGCTTTGAGTTCTTTCTTGAATAGAATTCTCTAACAATGAACATGAAATAAAGATATTTCCTTATTGGAGTGTGATTCTAGATTTCTTGTTTAAGTAAGACAATTCTTCTTCATATATTATTCATAGTTGATCTTGTGTTACTTTCCTAACTGAGCATCTTTTGGCCGACCGTTTCTTATCCCGACCAGGTCACTTTTCCCATCGGTTTTTTTACCCAATCGGGTTCAACCTATCTTGGCCAATCAGCTCAGTCTGACCACCCCATTTAGTAACATTAACTGTGACTTAGTCAAATGTTGATCGGTTAACATGACATGGCATATCTAATCATGCTGACTTGTCATGCTATCAAAAAATCCCTATAACAGATGTGAAATCCCCACTTGAGAGTATTTGTAAACCTACATTTGTGTTCGTCAATCATTATGATTTTTCTTAAATCAATTTGTGTTTTGTTTCATTCTTGTTATTAATCTCTTATCTTGATATGCATGTGTATTGAGGTTAGAAATTGATGTGTATTCATGGAAGAGATTAGGAGTAGATTAACTTAATTTAGAAGTAGTGTAATGTAATATCTCATTTGTATATGTATGTTAATGGACGATCGAAATGCCTTGTTAGGATTGGTTTGAGTGTATAAGGGTTAGGGTTGTACCTTTGGATGGCCTTTCGGATACGACCTTGACTACTTAGATCTAAAAGAATGGATGAAACTTATTGCATGGCCTTTCTAGAATAGGTTTTGGCTATATGTTATGGTGCTTAATGGGTCTTTGACCTTAAGACATAATTGCTCATTCATGGCCTTAGTTGAGTGATTAGTTGATTTCGGTAAATTCTTTAATCAAAATAACGATCCTTTAACTTAAATTGAATGTGATTAATGATTAACAATTAATTAACTTGACGTGCATTTGTGTTTGGTGAACTCATTTCCCTTGTGTGATCATTATCTTGCTTCTCTCCAAACCACCTTTGTTTTCGAAACTTAGGGTGTATTGCCTTTAGGAGTAGATTAATATAGTTTAGGAGTAGTATAATTTAGAAAGGCAAGCACCTGGTTACATTTATACATAGTGTAATTTAGTTTATTTTATTTGTTTGTCTCCTCCCCATCCACATTATACATACACCTCATACACACTAGTATCACTACTTCCACGTTTCTTCCATTATGCTCACACTTCACACAAACCACTCTCACCTCTTTCGTGTTTCATTTACATTGCTTTTAATAAACTCTAAAACTTGAGATGTTTAGTCGACAACATCTCCCCATGGAACGAAACCTGCACTTGCTGCTATGCGATCGTCAAACAACACGTGCACTTGCGGGATAAACATACACTCATATTTAAGAACCACTTTTGGCGAGTTAGCCAACCTCATCTTGTTTGAGTGGGAACTATTAGGTAGTACTTATTAGAATAAAAATATGACTTTTGTCTTCTATTTAGTATAGGTCATATGTTTAAATAATTTTGATATAAGAGGAATGGGAAAAAAAGAGTGAAAAATCTACTTGAGATGCTTACCGAAAATTTGCAGAAGATAATTTAATAATTCTTAGTTTGTATTGTAATGTATGTTGGGGGATTTGGAACCGATGATCGTGGAATCGTCATGCCTAATATACGCTCATAACTCATAGCAATTAGTAACGTCGATAACAGAAAAATAGATGAGAAAAAATAAGTCAATTACAACATAAGATATACGTGGAAAATCGAAATCGGGTAAAAAACCACGGGCCGTCAGGACGACATAGAAAGTTCCACTATATGATAAATTTTTACAATCATATATTCCCGGATTCTCTCTCACAACTAAACCCCAAACCACAGTCACAAGATCCTCACCAAAAACCCCCAATATCCCCTAGGTCTCCCCTGAATATCATCCACAGATCTTTAATTTGATCCACTTAATCCCTTTGATCCCTCCCCGGATATTCCCACGAGTCTCTCACCCGGATCTCTCCACTCTCTGATGTTATATGGTTTTTATTAACTCCACACGCAAAATAACATAGATACAAGGTTTTATTTCTACTAGTTACAAGGAGTTTAAGATCAAAAGAAAATCCTACTCATAAACTTACAAGAATTACTTATTCCACATAAATACTATTTCCCATTTACGACAAGTCTTCTTGTTCAGGAGAAATCCCTTTCCATCAAGTACAGGACTTTCCTATTCTTCATGAAGTCAAACTCTTTCCTTTTCTGATTTGCACAAGAACTTCCAGAAGAAAACACATTTCTATTTTCGTATAATATTCCTGATTTGGGTAAAATCCGCCATTATCACGGTTGGCCACCCATGCCCAACACCGTGGATCATCACTTTCAACCACCGCTCTGAATACCGCGGTTGGTGTATTTACCTCCGCCGCGGTCTACACCGCGTGATTCCACAAGAGTCGATCGCTCCTTATACCGCGGTCTATGCGATTGACCGCACCGCGATCTATGCTGTGGTCCCTACCAAATTCTGTTTCTTCAGTTCATTCAGGTCTTCAAACCTCCCTCAGACACTGTCTCCAACTTCCAAACGTTATCTCACGTCTCCAAGAAGCTCCACATCAGTTGAGTCTTGTTTGGTTAACATTGGATTCACTTGAGAATATGAGCCAAAACCTAACAATATATCGTTGAATTTTTGTATTAGTATTTGATTGATTTTCTAATCGAAAATTAATGTAGGTTGTAGAATATAATGGACAAGCAAACAAAATAAAAGCTAACTCTCAATTATTTCTACAATAAAAAAATTGGTGGTGAATCAAGTAGAACTAATTCTTCACCGAAAACTTTAAATTCGCCATTGTATGTGTATCAATGTACCACATGTACTTCCACCAACTTTTTCTAAAACAACTCCAAAGTGCGAGAATGAGAAAGAAACACTGCTGCAGAGAGAGTAGTTTTAACATTTGGTTATTATAAATTTATATAACTATAAAGCACTTTGGCTTTTGAAGAAGATAAAGAACTTCGGTTTGAAACATTAGCTGGTTTATCCAAAGCTTTGGATTTTTTTTTTTGAAATGTGAAATATTAAGAACTTGATCTATATCAGACTATGACCCAGTTTGGCATTGCTTCCCCAGCTGCTTTTGGGGTCAAAAGTGATTCTGAACCAAAGACAGGGTGTTTGGTAAAATCGCGGGGAAGTGCTTTTGGTCACTTTTAGTTTCTCCCAACTGAGTTTTTGAGAAGTTACAAATACATACTTTTGGATTTTGGCTTCTGCTTTTAGAAAACGTGCTACAGTGATATTAAATGAAATTTTACCAATTTTTCAAATTTGTCCTTACCTTTAACGAAATTTACCAAAGAGAATTGGGCTTATATTGCTGTACAAAAAAATTGTTACCATAACTGTACAAAAAAATATGGCTAATTAATTCAATAAAGTAGAATAAAAAAGAAATAAATAAATAAAGTAGAATAAATAAAGAAATAAAGAAATTGGGCTAATTAATTCAATAAAGTAGAATAAAAAATGGGACTAATTAATTCAATAAAGTACCATAATTATATAACACATAACACTAAACTCAAATAAACAAGAAAAATGTAAAGTATAGCACATTAGCACCATTTAGATGTCTATGTCCTTTTAGTAATTTCACACACCTACAACACTTTTTACTTTAGTTTACCAAACATATTGAAATTGCTTTTAGTTCTCACAGCACTTTTGAAAATCAGTTTACCAAACACTCAGTTGATTATTCCCACAGCAATTTCAAAAGCAATTCCCCCCACAACAATTCCAAAAGCACTTCTCTCCACGGCACAACAATGTCAAATTGGGCCTATATATATTTGATCATTTTATCTTCTCTTTTAAAAAAGTATTATCTCCATTAAATATTAATGATTAATTTCATCTCCCACCAAGGTTTTGGGTCCACCAAATTAAATGACACTTTTGCATCTTTCTCGTAGTCTTAGTTTTGTCACTTACATGACGAGATTAGGTTGGTCTAGGATAAATCTCTCACACTTATACCATGAGATTATAGATTCAAGTTCTCTCTCCCCATAAAATTGTGTGTTAATAACCAAATTTGGCTAGGGACCAAAGAGAAATTTTCCACTCCCCTGACCAGGTTCCAAGCTTGAGATCACCCACCATGGAACCCCGGGCCCTGGGATCAAGCTTTGGAGCCACCCCGAAAAAATGAGGAAAGGTTGCCGAACTTAGGAAGCATCCAAGGTGAAGCCCGACATGAACGAATCGAGCTCCCTATACCAAATCAAGGCTCCTCGAGGTCGAAACTACCTTATAACCTAAACAGAAGCTTGCCATCCTCTCCAGGCTTAAGTAAGAATCTGTTAATCAATGGGTGCATACCTCGGAATTGACTCATCTAACAAGGAGAAGATTCAGACCTATCTGGACAAGTAGAAGGAAGCTCGCCAAAAGCCCCGCTGTCACCAATGAGGCCTCATGGGGTTATCCCAAGCTCCAAGGGACCTAGAAAGGTCGATCCGAGCCCTTAATATCATAACCATGGCATAGATTCACCTCGCCCCACGAAACAGTGAACATCATACTCGACGACCTCCCAAGGAATAACGCCATAAAGACACATGATCATATCCACACCTAATAAATGTTAAATCGGCACATATATGCAGGGCCAGAGATTGAGTCCAAAGAGGAAACAAACTTATCTCCAACAGAGATATTCTCAACTCCTTCATTAATCCAAAGTCAATGAATTTAATAAGAGATCCCACCCGATAAGAAGGGATGGGATTCAGAGAATCATGACGGGAGAATCACAAATTTAACATATTTGGACTGTGTATAAAAATACACAATAAAAATGAGGTGGGTTATGGCCTAAATTCTGCAATTAGAACACGGCCGCCGTTGTATTCTACTATTCGACAGGCACGAGGTTGCCACCCTGCTGTATCCTAGTGAGATTGAGAGTGTTTGAGAGCTTATGTACGACATATATGATTTATAATAAAGCCGCCTTAATCTTCTTCTCATCACATTAATCCCTTGGTTAAATACCTCACCATTGTATACTTAATCTTGGTACTTAAGGTATCAATCTCCGACCACCACCTCCGTGGTAGTGGTTTCGAGGGTGTTAACCGGAATTTCTCACCATGAGTAAATTTTCAATTAACACTTTCTGGTACCGTCTGTAGGAACCGACCCATACCACTATTTTTATATTTACAAGTTTATTGTTTTACAGTAATTATGAAGCTTCGCTCCTCCCAACGACAGCCCGAAACCATGGGACATTAGTCTGCCCCCTAGACTAAGAAGGGACAGAAGAAGGAAAGAAAATTCAGGCATCACAAACAAGCCTCGTATCAGCCAGACATGGAGCGGGCTCCAACCCCTCAGGCAATGAACTAAACTATGATCAACCAGCATGCTGCGGTCAACGTGGAGAATGTCCGCCTCCGTCTAGCCGTAGAAGGAATTGCTCCTCAGTTGGCAAATCTTGGTACACGAGGAGAGGCGAGTAGATCCGCTGTCAGGCAACCTCCATTTGATCGGCTGGGACCCCTTCCACCGGTTTCTGCCCACAATAGGATAAGACCCACGATTTCAATCTGGGACAGGCTAGGACCCATGCCCAAGTCCCAGAAAGGCCAACTTACTATCAACCCAAACAGGTCAAGTCAGCAGCCGATGCCCCGTCGAGGGCACCTCTCAGCCTCCCTCGATCGGTGCCTTCCAGAAGGGAACCTTGAGCTGAAGCCAGGGGTAACCGTTAAATTATGCATTCAGTGCCCACCCCCAAAGATAAAAAAGTGGAGATCTTAAGTTTGTCAAGGGGATCTGACAGCGAGAGCTCTGAGGTCGATTCCAAGAAGCATGGAAATAAGCGCTTGAGGGACCAAGTGGCCAAGATGCAGAAGAAGATCAAGCATTTGAAAATAGGAAAGGGTAAGGAGGTCAAAAGGACCCCTGAATGAGATGAATTCCTCATTTACTAGAAGGATTAGAGAGGCAGAGCTCCCACCAAAGTTTAAGATGCCATCAGACAAGTTCTCCGACACGGAGGATCCTTTGAGCCACTTAGGGAGTTTCGTCCAACAGATGAAAGTCCAGAACACAACCAGAGCCGCCATGTGCCGAATGTCCCTTACTACACTAACAGATTATGCTAATACCTGGTTTTGAAAGCTACCCGCTGGTAGTGTGGACTCCTTCACAAAGTTGTCAACCGATTTCTGCTCACAATTCCAAGGAGTCAAACCCCGGTCGAAGGATCCCATCCATCTGCAGTATGTTATCCAGGAGAGAGGAGAAACCTTCCGTGCTTATGTGGAGCAGTTTCAATAAGGAAGTCATCCAGATGGAGGTCTTCACTAAGAAAGAGACACTTGTTAATTTCATGTGGAATCTGTGGGTGGGAATGTTTTTCCGATCCTTTGCCAAGTGACCTCCAGAGACCTACCAAGAGGCCTATGATTGGGCTCTAAAACAAGTCAAAGTCGATGAGTAGCTCAAGGTCAAGTTAGAACGTGACGATATGAGAACCGTGAAGCACCAAAAGAAGGAAGCTCCCAGGCCTGAGCCAGCTTAAAAAAATTAGAATAAACCCCCCAATAGGTCGACATACCGCTTCCCCATTTCTCAACCCAAGCAAGAAAGGTATCTAGTAAGACGGACCCCTCCGCGGGCTTCACCTCCTCCCAAGATAGTAGCCCTTGTAATGCGAGATGAGAAAGGGTATAATCATTACACCCCCCTGAATGTATCACGTGAAACAATCTATCTCGCCATTCGGGATAATGGGCTACTACAGAAGCCTGCACCCATGAAAGTCCCCGTCGATAGAAGGAATCCGTACAAGTATTGTGACTTCTATTAAGATATGGGTCACAACACTTCAAAATGCTACAACTTGCATAATCAAATCGAGGCCCTGATAAGGGGAGGATGTCTGATAGAGTTCTTGCAACAGGTCAAGGATAATATTCAGATTGAAAGGGAAGTACAGGTAGAGATCTGCGAACATGTCGAAAAGAGAAGGGGGGCAGACGGATCTGATACAGCAAATCCAGGTGATCAATACCATAGACGGAGGGCCCACTTTGGCTAGAACGTCCAATAATTACAGAAAAAATAATGCTAGAAAGATTCCCCGTGTAGATGAAGAGCGAGGTATCTTAAAGGTCGACCAAAGCCCAGTTAACCCCTCACAGGTAACAAAGATTATTTTTACCGAGGCAGACATCTACGACACCGTGCAGCCACATGACAATCCCATGGTGGTCATGGTACATATTGCTAACTGTATGGTTCACCGCGTGCTTGTTGACACATGAAGCAGCGTCGACATCCTCTTTAAAGACATATTGGAGAAGATGAAATTTAAACAATGGTGTTACAATAGTTACACTACCCTACTGTATGGATTCATCGGGGACTCGATCATACCTGTGGGATCAAATGTCCTCTCAGTAATCGCTAGAATAACACCTATCTAGTAAAACGTTATGACTGACTTTGTGGTGGTAGATACCCCATCGGCCTACAATGTGATACTAGGAAAACCTTTCTTGTCATACTTGAAAGGAGTCCTGTCCATTTACCATAACGTCCTAAAGTTTCCGGCAGGAGACTAGGTGGGGGAGATACGTGGTGACCAACAAGCAACCAGGAAGTGCTATGCAATATCTGCCAACCCGACAGCTCTAGCAAAACAATTTACACATGTTACAATGATCCAGGATGAGGTAACACCCGGGATGGCCTGGGAAGATAGAGATCCCACAGATCACCTAGAGGATGACCCCATGATACCAGATGTAGAAAAATAGAACAAAGAATGGGCCAGCGGGCATCTTTTGGACAAGCTAGAAAAGATACCCATCCAGACGGATGATCATTCAAAAGTCGTCAACGTCGGAGCTACCCTCGAGCAGGAAATGAAGAGGGTCTAATAAGACTCTTCAAAGAATTCAACGATATCTTTGCTTAGAGTAACGACGAGATGCCCGAGATCCCAATGTCATTGGCTGCTCACCGATTATCAGCGGATCTGACCTTCAAGCTTGTCAAACAGAAAAGGTGTCACTTTAACGTTGAAAGGAATAATGCGGTTCATGAGAAAGTGGATAAATTAATCAGAGCAGACTTCATCAGAGAAGCGGGCTATCGTGAATGGATCGCCAACATGGTCATGGTCACAAAGGTGAATGGGAAGTGGCGTATGTACGTTGATTACACCGATCTCAACCGAGAATGTCCAAAAGATAACTTTCCTTTACCAAAGATCGATCAGTTGGTTGACTCAACGTCTGGGAATAGGCTCCTAAGCTTCATGGATGCATTCTCAGGGTATAACTAGATCATGATGCACCCCACCGACCAGGACAAGACCAATTTCATTACCGGACAGGGTTTTATTATTACAAGGTGATGCCATTCGGGCTTAAGAATGCCGGAGCTACATATCAGTGGTTGGTCAATCGATTGTTCAAGCCCGATATTGGAAGATCATTGGTGGTATACATCGACAACATGATCACCAAGTCACCAACAACAAAAGGATATTAGGACGACCTTCGAAGAACTTTCATGATCCTAAGGAAAAACCGGATGAGATTGAACCCCTCCAAATGTGCTTTCGGGGTAACTGTAGGGAAGTTTCTAGGCTTCATGGTTCATGAGAGAGGCATAGAGGCTAACCCAGAGAAGATCAAAGCTATCTTGGACCTAGAATCCCCTACATCATAAAAGCAGGTACAAGTCCTGATCGGACAGGTAGCAACGCTTAACAGGTTCATTTCTCACTTCATATATAAATGTCTCTCTTTCTTCCAAGCTATAAAGTAGGAAAAAAACATGAAGTTATACCAGGAGAGCGAGCAAACCTTTCAAGCCTTGAAGAGATATCTGATGAGCCCTCTATTGCTAGTCAAGCCAAGTCCTAGAGAGGAGTTGTAAATCTACTTGGCTGTTTCAGAAACTACAGTGAGTGTGGCCTTTGTCAAGGAATGTGGAGATAGGGTCCAGCGACCTATCTACTATGTAATTCATACCCAAACCAAGAAAGAGAAAAATTATACTCCTTTAGAGAAGCTCGCCTATGCTCTGGTGACTTCGTCAAGGAAGCTCAGTCCCTACTTTCAAGCTCACTCAATAGCAGTAGTAATAGACCAACCTCTCCACCAATTTTTACAAAGGCCGGACGTATCTGGTAGATTGGTTTTATAGGCTCTGGAACTCACCCAGTTTGATTTAAGATACAAACCCATAACCACAATTAAAGCCCCAACTTTGGTAGAGTTCTCAGTGCCCCAGGACAAGTAATCTCCGCAGTGACAAATATAGCTCCTGAGAAGATTCCAAAGTTTGATGGCTGGCAAGTGGGTTGCCAATCCTGGATCCTTTACACGGATGGAGCGTCTGGGCAAGCCGGGGGAGGAACTGGTATAGTTCTAAAAGACCTAGAGTGGACTGAGTGTTGCCACTGTTTCAGATTCGAATTTAAGGCAACCAACAATGAGACAGAGTATGAAGCCCTCTTAGTCTGGATGAAAGCAGCCGTCGAGATCTGGGCTGACTACCTGCAGATCAAGAGTGACTCATTGCTTATAGCCAATTAGATTTTCGGAGTTTATCAAGCTAAAGAGGATATCAAGATTGCATACTTAAAACAAGTTCACTTGCTCAAGCACAAATTCAAGAGATTCAGGATCGAGCAAGTACCGTGACAACAGAATCAACGGGTAGACTTCTTGGCCAAGATAGCTATAAATGGAGGCCAGACCTTACCAACAGGGGTTCCTCTTCAAGTGATCTCGCAGCCAAATATAGTCGGGAGTAAAGAAATATGCTCCGTAGAGGGACAGCATTGCTGGATGGATCCCATAGTTGCTTACCTCTAGAAAGGAAAGCTTTCAGAGGAGCCCGATCAATCCCGGAGAATCAAGAGGGCTTCTGTCCAATATTGCTTAAAAGATGGGTACCTCTACAGAAGGGGTAAATCCCTTCCTCTGTTCCGATGCTTACACCCCGATAATGCCAGTTGGGCACTGAGAGAAGTTCATGTTAGGGACTGTGGAAATCACATTGGCAGCGAAGCTCTGGCCTATCAAGTGCTTCGAATAGAATACTATTGGCCGACTATCCACCAAGATGCAAAAGAGATTGTCCGATCTTGAGAGTCGTGCCAAAGGACCTCAAACCTAAATTATCTACCATCTGCACGGCTGTCCTCGCTCAGTTCGCTGTACCCGTTCGCAATGTAGGGTGTTGACCTGATCGGACCGCTTCCTATAGCCCCTGGGCAAGCAAAACATGCTATCATCGCCATTGATTACTTCACCTGATAGGTCGAAGAAAGCCCCATTTCCCAGATTTCAAAGGAAAATACTACCTAGTTCATCAAAACAAATGTGGTATACAGGTTCGGTACCCGGCTGGTCATAATCACCTAACTGGGAAAATAGTTTTACAACGCGAGGTTTAGAGATTATTGCGAAGGTTGGGTATTGACCGCCGATTTGTATCGGTAGCTCACCCATAAACCAACGATTTGGTTGAAGCAACTAACAAAACTGTTAAGAAGTTGTTGAAAAAGAAGTTGCAACAGAAGATGGGAAAATGGGTTGAAGAACTTCCCGAGGTTCTCTGGGCATATCAAACCACAAAGAGGACAACAACCAGGGAAACACCCTATTTTTTGGCCTTCGGGGTTGAAGTTGTCTTCCCTATAGAACATTAGCGACCTCGTTCTGGGGTACAATACTTTGAACAAGAGAGCAACGATGTCAAGCTCCGAGCTAGTCTAGATCTCTTGGAAGATAAACAAAAACATGTGGCAAAAAAGGTAGCAATCAACCAAAGCAAGATTACGAGGTATTTTAACAAAAGAGTGAAGACCAAGAGTTTCAAGGAAGGGAATTTAGTCCTCAGAAAGGTTACACAGAATACCAGGGTGAGGTCAGACGGGGTTCTAAGACCCAACTGAGAAGGGCCTTAATTAGTAAAAGTATTGGTCCGCAATGGGACGTACAAGTTCGAGGACATGAATGGCCGACCCATCGATCACACATGGAATGCAGATCCCCTGAGGAAGTACTACCCCTAAACAGAGGACTCGTAAGTAGACTACCTCCACTTAGGTTTTAGTAAAACCTCCAACAATAATGTACTCCATTTTTTATCAATAAAGTTTGTTTTCTCCATCTTTGATTATATTCTATATTAATGTCTCCGTACCCAATTAGGGTCTACACGGGTAAGTTAGACATAGCCATCTCAAGACAAAGGATTTACTGGGGAATCCCCCTCGTTATCCTTGATGCCTCGGTAGGGCACCACCACCCGCCAAGAAGGGTCTAAGTGTAAAAGCATAGTTGTCATCCAGATCTCAAGACCAGAAATAGCTAGATAGCCCTCCTGATGCCTTGGTTAGGCTACCACCCCCAATAAAGGTCTAAGTGTAAGAGCATAGTTACCGTCCAGATCTCAAGACCAGGAAATAGCTAGATAGCCCTTCTGATGCCTTGTTCGAGCTACCAGCCCTAAGAAGGATATGAGTGTAAGAGCATAGTTGCCATCCAGATCTCGAGACCAGGAAATAGCTAGATAGCCCTCCTGATGCCTTGGTTGGGCTACCACCTCAAAGAAGGGTATGAGTATAAGAGTATAGTTGCCATACAGATCTCAAGATCAAGATAGTTATCGAGCCTTCTTATCGGGCTATAACCCCCTAGAGGGACCTAGGCTTGAAAAATTCTCCTACCTAAACTCCAATGTCCAAGTTATTACTGGTTAGTAATCCCCCATGTGCATATGATTGCTTGCTATAACAGACTCAAGCTATTTCGAAGGTCGCGTCATGGTGAAGGCTAGGAATAAAGCAATCCAAGTAAAAATCCATTGAAGCAAGCATGAACGAAATCTAAAGCTAATCTTTATTAATGAAGTGGGAGCCCATCCCCCTTGAGAGGCTATAGTTGTCAAATAGGGAGCCCAACCCCTGGTTTCGAGCTATATAATATATATATATATATATATATAAGACTATCTGTCTGGTCAACAGTAAAGCGGGGTTCCCACCCCCTTTTTTGGACAGTCAAAGTAAGTCAAGAATGGATCGCATCAAGCTCTTGCATCCTTCTGATTGCCTCCAGATTCCCTTTCTTCCGATGGTTGCTCATCTTGGTTGGCCTCCTCTGCTATCCCTCCTTCTGAAGGTTCCTCAATTGGTTGTTGCTCAGCTGGATCCTCTTCCAGAACCTTATTATCCACTGCCATAACCTTAGAAGGGATGGCCGCATCGAGAAGGTTTGCCACAGGCTCTATCTTGTTCATCTCGACCTCTAACTCTTCTTTAGAGGGCTATTCAGGATGGTTACGGACCACTTCCCGAGCTTCTGGCAGGTCTTCCTCAGGCTGAGCAGGCTGAACCCCGCTAGAGGTTTCCCCAAGACCTGAGAATGGTAAGACCGGAGGATAAATAGGTGGATTTGTCATGACTGCTCGCTTCCTTACGCCAGCCCTGCTAGAAGGGTCACCTCTGTTACCCTCGAAGCGAGACATCTCCATAGCCCTGGTCATGATCTCCTCCCTATCCCATCCGGTAATACTTGAGAGGTCGAAAGAAAGAGAGAGGGCTTCGGCGACTTGGAATGAAGCGTAAAAATACCCGTCACTGAAGGAGGCTTCCACTTCCATTTGTAACATAGCCACTTGAGTATATAAGACCTGGTTTTTGACTTCGAGCGCCTTAGTATCAGCCTTCCAAGAATCTTGTTGTCTTGCTCGACACTCAGACTGGAGAGTTCTTAATCGAAGGATCGCTTCAACCTCTCATTGTCATAATGAAGCTCTGCTAGCTCCACCTCCATTACTCTCTGGCTAGAGGTAATCTCATGTACTAGACCTTAAGCTCGTGCCAGCAACTCTATGGCCCACTCAGCTTCAACTTCAACTTTAACTTTTATTGCCCAATCGCGGAGAGAAGCCACCTGGTGGCCCATAGCCATGGTGAATTTGAAGGCCTGTAAAAGAATTCAAGTTAGAAATTGATGAAACAAACCGTTGTAGGAAAAGATAGAGATGATGTTTACCTCGGCCAAGAGGGCAGACCCCTTGGTGAGTAGGATATCTGCGAGCATTGAAGCCATCATAGAAAAACTGCCCCCAAGGCAGGAAGCGACGAATTTCCTTTAGACCTCGTCAGGAATGGCGGAGCCTGACTGATTTTATGGGCAAATAGAGGGAACCCCTTCAACACCAGCCTCGGAGTCCTTTGAAGCTTAGGGGGTTGGGATTGTAGATGGAGAGATAGAAACATTTGGTCGGGGGTTGTAGTAGGGGCAACATGAGCAGAAGATGGAGTAGGGATAACTAGAGTAGGAGATGGCACTGCTGCATCAGCTGCTTGAGAAACAGTGGTCCCCTTACCCAGTACCTTGGTTGCCCGCGATACGAGGAGCGCCATCTTGGACCTATGCTGGGAGGAGGATTGAGCAAGAACAGATTAAGCTTCAGCTAGAACCGTTGCCCCCCTTCTCTCTGAGGAAGCCAAAGAAATTTCACCGACTCAATTTGGCAGATGGGGGAGGGGTGCGAGCTCGTTGTTTTCACGAGAAGCTAGAGCAATAACAAAAACTGTTTAAAAAAGGGAAGCCGTCAGAATCGAGCTAGTCAACAAAACAAAGCATGATGGTGTAGCGTTACTTACGAGGAGTTGCATCAGAAATTCACAGATAGCGATTTATTCTGTGAGAATCGAAGGGATCCACAGTTGGGAATTTCAAGTTCAGGTAGTTCCTAGCAAGGATGGCCTTCAACATAAATTCAGACTCAGCGGGTAAGGAATCCCGACCCCATGATGGTTTATCGTTGAAAGCCGTGGGAAATGTGAACTCATGCTCGCCAATGAAGGTCAAGCTTCCCGAATCATCTCCCGCTAGGATCCACTCCACCTTCCAAACAGGGTCTTTCCTCGAAGCGTCAGGGATGATGAAATTGAGTTTGTTCTTAGATTTGACATAGCACTGACCTCGGGGAACTCTGGATAGGCTTCCGATTTGAAAAAATAGGTCAGCTCTTCTGCTCTAGGCTCCATGGTGACCTTGCCCAGCTCGCACTGTTCCCTCCATAGCATGAGAAAGTTAATCAGGTGCCTTCATAAGCTGGGCTTTAGCTAGAGAAGAGCTAATTGTAGAGCACTGAGAGCCCGTCGAAGGGTAGGATGGAGAGGAAGTCTGGCCCATTCTCGAAGGTTGTTACATGGATGGGGAGCACGCCTTTGGGTGGACTGAAGACATCATAATTTCTGTGGGCAACTGTGAGGGAGACATTGTCAGGAATACCGTACTTGGACCTCAGGCGGTCGATGGATTATGGATCAACAGTAGAATCTGGGATGACCCTAAAGTCGTAAGAAAGTGGCCTCACTGGAGGAGGACCAACAACCGTGACTTGACCCTTTCCAGCGGCATCGTCCCTCTTTTTTTCGTCTGACCCTTCGTCGACCAATTTTAAAGGACAGTCTGGTCGGTTAGTGAACCCGGTTCCAATGGCCATGTTTCTGTTAGACGGGCGATGTTGTGGGTTAGGGGGATAATTGTCACTGTCGAAATCTTTTCGTGCCCATTTTCCTTGGGAAAGGCTGGAAACTTCTGTACCATCGATAAGGGAATTGACGGAGTCATGTCTGACTTTCGAAATAATGGAATAAGGCTCGGAGGCAGATGAAAAGAGAAGGAACATAAGCGTAGCTGAAGAGGGTAGCAAAAGATAGGGTTTTTTAAAAATTTAAAGTTTGAAAGAAAACGTAAAGAAAGTGATGAAGGAGTTGGGTATAAATAGAAGCGAAGGAAGAAGTGATGTCGATGAAATCTTTGGTAGGATTGCATCAAAACCCGGAATAGCCGTAACACAACTGGATTGTTTCGAGAATTACACCGGTCTATTCTCACCATGTCACTCATGCAATTAATGGGAATATTTCCTTTGAGATTTTTGATAATGATAAAAGAGGGAAATTTTCCCGATTAAAATAGGAAAGCTGACTCTAACCCCAACTCAATCACTAATGTTCAAGTCATAGGGGACTTCTGTTAATAGCCAAATTTGGCTAGGGAGCAAAAAGAAATTTTCCACTCCCCTGGCCCGGTTCCAAGATTGAGATCACCCACCACGGAACCCCGGGCCCTGGAATCAAGCTTTGGAGCCACCCCGAAAAAGTGAGGAAAGGTCGTCGAACTTTAAAAGCTTCTAAGGTGAAGCCCGACACGAACGAATTGAGCTCCCTCTACCAAATCATGGCTCTTCGAGGTCGAAACTACCTTGTAACCTCCCCAGGAGCCCTCCATCCTCTCCAAATCTAAGTAAGAATTTGTTAATCAATGGGCGCATACCTCGAAATTGCCTCATCTAACTGGGAGAAGATTCAGACCTATCGGGACAGGTAGCAGGAAACTCGCCAAAAGCCCGCTGTCACCAATGAGGCCTCATGAGGTTATCCCAAGCTCCAAGGGACGTGGAAAGGTTGATCCAAGCCCTTAATACCATAACCATGGCTTAGATTCACCTCGTCCCATGAAACAGTGAACACCGTACTCGACGACCTCCTAGAAGAATCACTCCATGAAGACACAGGAACATATCCACACCTAATAAACGTTAAATCGCCACATATGTGCAAGGCCAGAGATTGAGTCTAAAGAGGAAACAAAATTATCTCCAACAGAGATATTCTCAACTCTGTCATTATTCCAAAGTCAATGACTTTTTAATAATAGATCCCGCCCGATAAGGAGGGATGGGATTCAGAGAATTATGGCGGGAGAATCACAAATTTAACCTATTTGGACTGTGTATAAATACACCCAAATATACACTAAAAAGGAGGTGGGTCATAGCCTAAATTTTGTAATCAGAACACGGCCGCCGTTGTATTCTATTATTCGATAGGCACGAGGTTGCCGCCCTGCTGTATCCTAGTGACATTGAGAGTGTTTGAGAGCTTACGTACGACATATATGATTTATAATAAAGCCGTCTTAATCTTCTTCTCATCACATTAATCCCTTGGTTAAATACCTCACCATTGTATAATTAATCTTGGTACTTAAGGTATCAATCCTCGGCCACCACCTTCGTGGTAGTGGTCTCGATGGTGTTAACCGGAATTTCTCACCATGAGAAAATATCTCTTACATCCAACAGTGGACTGTATCAATTACAAAATTAAGTTAAAATTGACTTATATACAACAAATATTAATTGAGTTTCAGTAATTTTTCTGTTTTATACTTTTATGAAAAGAACAATGTTCAACAGTTCAAACAAACAAATATTAAGACTGAAGAACCGAAATAATGTGATAGCAAATTATAACTATTATATAATTATGAACAAAATTATCATGAAATAAACCGTAATCTCCTACAAATTTTAGGACACTTAAAGATCTCTTATTACACATATAAATTGTTAATGTATAATATGTAAGATTTTTATAAAATTGTGAGCAACATATGACATTATATTTTGAGTTTATGAAAAACTGAATTGATTGGAATGTTTAAGTAAGTGATAGTTGACCGGATAAAGCCCGTTATTAATGTGATCAATATTTGTTGAGCTCGGTGCACCTTGGCTACATTAAATAAATGTAGGATATGGTATGGATATTGTATATGTGTGGGCCAAGTATTCCTATTAAGGTTTTGAGAATCCTTTATGGGTTAGGATTCTAGGGAGTTATAATACATATAGGGGGTCCTTATTCTCACTCACATAATGTGTTACAGAATTGTCTCCTCATTAGGCAATCTAAGAAAGGTGAGAAGAGAGTAGAAGACTCTCTATTGTTTTCATTGTTTTCATTGTTTCTTTTCAGGTATTTGTTCTTTTCAGGTTATTGTGCCATTATGAAGTCGGGATTAAGACTCTACGAATTGGATGGTTTCCACTACGCTTCCAGGTACGCGTCTATTCATACTTATATATGCAATACGAGATTTAATTATCTTATACATAATGCTTACAGTGGTATCATAGCCATTCGTTTTGTTGCATAGTTTGAATAATTTTAATATCTGAATTGATGATTGCCCTTTTTTTATACACACAGATTTAATATCAGGATTAGTAATTAAGTTTGTCAATTATAGTATGCATAACGACATGGTAAATTGTTATTTTGTTATATGGAGACCCACGAGTCTCACCCCAGTTGCCATGAAATAACACACACTTGATTATATGAACCATTAAAATTGGATTTGTTATTGCTTTATTTTATTCTAATAATTGTTAATAAAGGCAAGAGTTAAGTGTGTATTGTTATGAATCTGTTTGTGTGTTTGTGTGAATTCGGTGTGGAAGGTTTTGTTTGTATATATATGTATGTATGTATATATATATATGTGTGTGTGTGTGTGTGTGTGTGTGTGTGTGTGTGTGTGTGTGTTTTCACGTAGTGAACTAGTCATTAAGATTTTGAGAAATTTATCGGTTATCAATTATTAATGAATTTGATTCAAAATTGATAGAATTTTCTCGTGAATCGAATGATTATGTTTCACGTAGTAACTACTCATTAAGATTTTGAAAAATTCATCGGTTATCGATTATTGATGAGGTTAAAATTAATAATGTATTTAAAATACTCTCGTGAATCGAGTGATTATGATTCACGTAGTGACTAATCATTTCGATTTTGAGAATTTAGTTGGCTAACGATTATTAATTTGGTAATTTTTAATAATTGATAGAATATTCTCTTGAATTGGATGATTATGTTTCACGTTGTGACTAAGCATTAAGATTTTGATATGGTCGTTGGTTATCAATTATTAAATTTGAACTGCAAAGATGGAAATGAATGTGTTAATCATCTCCGTAAGAGGGTTTTCACATGTGATAGGTGATGTTCTTCTCCGTAGGAGATTCATCATCTTGAGGTATTCATAAATAGAACTGCAATGATGGAATTATATGCATGTGATTGGTGATGTTCTTCTCCGTAGGAGGTTCATTATCTCGAGGTATTCACTTATACAATATGTGATGGGTGATGTTCTTCTCCGTATGAGGTTCATCATCTTGAGGTATTCATTTATATAATGTGATATAAATGTTAGAAATTTTGAAAATTGCCTCTAATATATTTCATTTAATTGAATGAAAGTGCCCAACATTTACTAATGCCTACATATTACATATGCTCACAAACACTATCTACTCAACATAAATTTAAGAAGGTTATATATTTCACAATATTTTGCATAATTTGAAATAAAAATTATGTGTGACCGTGTCAGATTAATTAAGAGAAATATATAAATTTATGTTAGATGTTATGATATTGGATTCGTAGTTCATGTTTTACAAAAGTATAACCTATAAAATTATTATGAAAATTAGATGGTTATGTTTCTAGGTAGTAGACTAACTATTAATATTTCATTGAGAACATTAATTGATTATATTAGAAATTATTATAAAGTTAGATGATTGTGTTTCTACGTAGTGGACTGAACATTAAGATTTTATAATGATCTTTTGATCAAAATTATATAATCAATTGTGTTTGGAATATTTATGGAGTTGGATGACTATGTATTCACGTAGTAAACTAGTTGTTAAGATTCCATAATATTCGTTAGATTATCAATGATTGAGGTTTTGAACTGCAGTGAGGTAAAACTATACATGTGTTGATCATCTGCCTAAGAGAATCATCACTTGTGTAACTTTGTGAGCATTGAAGAATAAAGAGTGATGTCATATCTCTCAAAGAGGTTAATCACTTGTAGGAAAATTTTAACACGTGTGTTGTGATCTTTATCCAAAAGACAGATCATGATGTTGTGTTGGATTTCTATGAAAGGTTAAATCATTATTTATAATGATTATGGAAATCGGTATGAGTATGAATATATTGTGATTTAATTCTTTTTAAACACCTCTACTATTTCTAAATACATGCCATTAAGATATTGGTTGATGGACCTTTTTGATGGATTTGATGAGACACTCCAGTTGGTTTTTACCTTAATAAGGATTAAAGGATAAATAAAATTTAGAAAACCCACTATTGATAGTTTTGTTAGGGTCCATTGCCTTAGATTAATCCATTATATGAAGTTATGTCTTTTGTTTGTCATTCTGATAAAGGTGATAGGGTACAAACACCATAGGGAGTAGTCTGAAAATTTTGACAATTCAACATGACAAGTCAAAGAAAATATTGAGGACATAAAATAATTGCTATCGCAAGAAAAGGTACCCCTTGATTTACGTTTTGAATTATTTGATTGGTTATCAATTAGACATTTAGTGGGTTGTTTCTTGTGGTACATTTTAACCAATTGATTAAGAGGTTTTATTTGAATTCATATGTATTCATGGTAATATTTATGTTATCTTTAAATCTTAAAAGTTTTATTGGATGACAATTCTTATTTTGGTCTTGTAATGCATAATACGATTTTCATAATAAGACAGGGAATTTAAATTAATATCTTGTATTTTAGTTATAATTCTTTCTAATCGCGTGACCGAAGGTAGAATGAAGATAATTAATTAGTAGGGCATTTTAATTATTTTGAAACTCTCAGTTTTAAGGTTTTTGATTAATTGTAATAAAAGTGATCTCATAAATATAAGGATAGGACTACAAAAGTTAGGAACTATCGGTAATAGTTTATAGAACTTGTCATGTTTTATTTATGAGAATAGATGGATCTATGCATTATACATTCTTAAGGGGGAGAATGATGTTGTTAAGAATGTATAATTTAAAAGACTTGCCTTTAAGGAAGAAATATTATGCTTGTGATATTTATGTTGAATAAATGTCATGTTTGTTGAATTGCAATTTTGGATGTCATTATAGTTTGATTTTTACTTAGTTGTCAAATAGTTGTAAACTAATTGGTTGAAAGTCATGTGGTCAGATTTATGACTTGAAGGTTTTACTTGGAAAACGAGTATTAAGTTTGCATACTTTAAAACTTCGTTGACGTAGTTAATCAAGTTTCCATACGATGGTGTTTAGTTTAATAAAGTAGTGGCAATTAATAACTTTGTTAAAAGTTTTATTTTTCTGTTGTATGTGAATTTTACCAAGCATACACGTCATTCACAGGAAGGAGAAAATAGCCAGATGGACGCCCAAATGGGCACTCAGAAAATATCCTATGAGGCATCATTAAAGAGAAAAAAAGCCCGAGTACGCATATATAGATTGAAACCTACTCGGGATCAGTTAACAACACTCGGGACTGGTTAAACAACGCTTCCACTCGGGCTCAAACGGCGCTACTCGGGACCATCAGGTATTATTCTTACTCGGGAATAAATACGAATCGAGTAAGAACTTGGTGCTTATTTCACACCGATTAAGTCATTAAATACGCGAAGATATCCATCAGGAAGGAATCCCAAATAATGGAACATTAAATTAGAAGAGTCCCCCAATCAGGAAATAACTTGATTTCTTTGCGAAGACTACATTCTTATAAGGAAACAAGTCCAAATTGAACTACACTACTAGAATCCCACTCGATTTCCATAAAAGACTCCGAAACAGGAAAGAAGACAAATCAACATCAAGCAAGTAACCAAATCACAATTAAATACAAAGATCTTGTCTTACTTGTACAAAGCAGATTAGGGTTCTATAAGCATATAAATAGACCCATAATCTGGCTCCAAAATATATAAGCAATATAGCATACAACAATCATAGCAAATACAGAGAGAAAAAAGAGAGATCGAGAGCTTGTAAACATCATATTTTCATAGTGGATTTTGGCTTGGTTGATCCTTCAACCACCCGTGGACGTTTCTCTGATCATCGGAGTTTTACCACGTAAAACTTTTGTCTTCGTTACTCTCTCTGAATCTCTTTCTCTTTGAATTAATAGCCGAAATCTAATCCTTGTTGGCTTTTCTGACGTAATCCAGAAATCGACGTCAACATTTTCCATTAGACATAACTGAGGGTCAGCGGGAGTAAGTTTATTATCTATGTGCCCTATGTTGTCATTTGTGTGACATTAAGAATTTTATCTATAGTATTTCGAGGTGAAAAATCTCAAACAAACTTATTTTGATAACGTTATTGAGAAAATATATTAATAGAGTACTTAAAGGATTGATATGATTATAAGTTTACTTGATTAAGGTACCTATTGGTAACAGTGATAAACTTACATAAGTTTTTATTCCTTAAGCAAATTAAAGCGTTCTCATAAGAAAATGTCATGTATGTATGCATAAATGATAGTTTGATGTAAGTTTAATATATGTGTATTGATTCTATTATAACATTAGTTGACTTTACGGATTTCAAATCAATTTGGCATGTATCAATAGATAATGTTAAAAAAAAAAGAGGTTTCATAGTATTTGTAGAGGTTAATTGTTTCATGCTCACATGTATGTATGAATAAAGAAATATGTAGCTTTATATATTGCAACTCTAAAGATATTTTATTGTGAAATCATATTTTGAGGTATATTGTGATAATTGCATTGTATTTATTTTCTCTAAATATGATAAGAGATCTCGGAGGTTTAATCATATGGATATTGTGGTGAGAGAAAGATTTAAGAGTTGCGAGTTTCTAATAACCATAAGTAAAATAACTCTTGAAACACTAACCAAGATATTTGACTCCGGAGGTTTTGTGAAGCATCTTATATCATGTATTGGATTATTGATATTTTTGATGTGTTTGGTTAGTGGGAGTTGTCTTTTATTATATTAACTGCACTTATTCAATGCATGTTTGTTTCATATTCTCGAGAATATATTGTATATGCATGTTAAGATGTCTGTCATATTTGTTATTGTGTGCACACAGATGTTTGGTTATGTCAAAAAATCTTAAAGATTTTAGCTTTGAGAGGGCAATTCACTCATAAGGTATAAAGTTTTCACCGATGAGTGAATATATATTAAGATAAAAAGATTTGTCCGTCTTAAGGAAGGTTTAACTCATTGTCAAATTGTTTGGCCAATAAGTGTAAGATGCTTATAACATTAAGTTGCTTGTCTTAAGCTGTTTCACATTATGCGTAGTTGGACCTATATGGAAATAGGCATGATGATCACATTTGCATGTAATTTCCATACCACACATACATACCATTTTACCCGGGTAGGTAGAACTAAGGGTATTTTGATTACATATGGTCTTATGTTGATTAAAGATGTAATGATCTTTGTAGTTGGATACTTAAGGTTCTATTGGACTAAGGGGAAGGAATGCGTTACTCTTTTAAACATTCTTTGTGGCCACATATAATTGTTTGTCAATTCGGAGAGTCGTTTTCTAAAATGAACTTTAAATCTAAAATAATAATGTCTATGTAGCTCAAGTGGGAGAATGTAAGATTTTTATAAAATTGTGAGCAACATATGACATTATATTTTGAGTTTATGAAAAACCAAATTGATTGGAATGTTTAAGTAAGTGAGAGTTGACCGGATAAAGTCTGTTATTAATGTGATCAATATTTGTTGGGCTCGGTGCACTTAAGCTACATTAAATATCTGTAGGATATAGTCATCCTATTAGGGTTTTGAGAATCCTTTATGGGTTAGGATTCAAGGGAGTTATACTATATATAGGGGGTCCCTATTCTCACTCACATAACGTGTTACAGAATTGTCTCCCCATTAGGCAATCTGAGAAAGGTGAGAAGAGAGTAGAAGACTCTTTATTGTTTTCATTGTTTTCTTTTCAGGTATTTGTTCTTTTTAGGTTATTGCACCATTATGAAGTCGGGATTAAGACTCTACAAATTGGATGGTTTCCGCTACGCTTCCAGGTACTGGTCTATTCATACTTATGTATACAATACGAGATTTAATTATCTTATACATAATGCTTACATAATATTCATAGTTTAAGATTTATTTCTTTATCATTCTCATTCTTATGAAAAAACTATTAAATTCGAGTACACTACACAATTACCTGCTTTTCGATTTATTGTAAACAAGTTGGTCTATTAAAGGCAAAATTTGGAGATTTTATCACGTAGAGAACAAGCAAGAGGTTGTAAAGGGTGATGGTGGTTCTATTGCTAGAGGTGGGCACTAAGTTTGAAACCGAATCGAACCGAACCAAAAAATAGATGTTCGGTTCGGTTCGTCAAATTAATTCAATTCAAAACGGTTTAAAAAATTAAAAATTGATAAAAATTCGGTTCAAACCGGTTTGGTTTCCTGAAAATCGGGTTGAACCGCTGAAAGCCTATATATATATAAGTTTAAAAAAACCCTAAATGACTAAATCCCTAACCCTAACATTCTTTCATTTCTCTGACTTCTGACTTCTCATTCTTTGTCGACCGCTGCTTGGCTCTACTTCTCACTTCTTAGTTCTCCTCTGCTGGACGACTGGTCGTCTTTCATCTCCGACTCTCCGTGACTCTCATCTCTTCCTTAACTCCTCCGTTGATCATCTCGGTCGGTCATCTCAGCTGCTCATCTTGTTCAACAGCCGATCGACTCATCTCCTCTGCTCGTCTCAACTCCGTTCTTGAGAGAAGGTTTGTCACTCGATTCACTCTCTTATAGTCTTCTTATTTGCTAATTTGTTTCTTCTTCTTTTTCTAATTTTTTTTTTGTCTTATTTTGTTTTTGTTTCACATCTGATGACCACCGATCTGGTCTCTGGTTAACTGATCTGCTCTTCTTCATCTCCAGCCAAAGCTTCAACGTCGGCTCCTCCATTATGTTCTTCTTCAACTCGTCTGAATCGTCTGAATCATCTGATTGTTGATTTGCTTCTTTGGTTAGTTGTTGTCTTCTTTAGTTTTTCATGCTTCTTTATTTCTTCAGCCTTCAGCCAAAGCTGTTTGTTATGGATGTGTTGTTTCTCAGATGTGTTGTTTATTTTCTTTAAGGTGTGACATTGCTTGTTTCCCTGATGTGTTGCTTGTTGTCTATTATAAATTTAATAACTTATACTGATATACAAGTTAATAATTATACTTATTGTTGAAAAAAGTTCAATATTTGTACTTCTATATAGTGTAGATTGTAACAACTAACATGCTGTCTAGTTATACTGTTATTTATTATTATTTATAAACAAAAATATGTCATGTGGGTTGTATATGTCCTGTGGGTTATGGATAACTTGTAGAGTCAGAGTTGTTGATATATATATGTTGTGGGCTGTGGATATGATATAAATTGGGTTGTGGATAACTTGTTGAGTTGTTGATATATATATATATATATATATATATATATATATATATATATATATATATATGTGTGTGTGTGTGTGTGTGTGTGTGTGTGTGTGTGTGTGTGTGTGTGTGTGTGTGGTTGTATGTGTGTGTGTGTGTTGTGGGTTGTGGATATGGTATAAATTGGGTTGTAGGTAACTTGTTGAGTTGTTGATATATATATATATATATATATATATGTTGTGGGCTGTGGATATGGTATGGGATGTGGATATGGTATAAATTGGGTTGTGAACTTATTGAGTTGTTGATAATATTCTGTTGGTTTTAATTAATTTACTTATTTTAGTTTTTATTTGTATATGAAATTGTGAATAGATGGAGATTATTTTAGTTTTTATTTGTATATGAAATTGTGAATAGATGGAGATTGATCATGTTGATTCAATGGTGGGGAGTTGTGACTCGGGTCTAGAGACCTTAGAGAATTCTAACTCCATTGAAAAGGGGAAGGTTTCAAAGGGTATACGTGTATGAAAGCGAAGTGACAAACATTTCTATGGAGGATAAAAATAAGGAGGAATGATTAATGAAACGATGAAGGTAGGCCTTTAATTGTTTGTATATGCATATAATTGTTTGATAGCCTAGCATCCTTCTAACATGGATGCAATTTACTTATTTAATTGACATTACTAATAATTATTTTGTTTATGAATGCAGGTAATTGGAATTATTTTACTGCCTTTATTGTTTGATTTGGATTGTAATTTGATTTGAAGTTTGGATTTGGATTGTAATTTTGATTTGAAGTTTGGATTTGGGTTGTAATATTTATTTGGAGTTTGGATTTCTGATTTAGAGTTCTTATGTTGAACAATTTAACTATATGTCACTTACTTGTGAAGTGTTGTATGACTGTATGGTTGTATGTCTGATTGTCTGGTATAGTGGTATGCTTATAGTATGTCTTTGAAAAATGAATTTCATGTTTATTTAATTTGTGGTTTTTTTGAATGAAGTATAACTTAAATATTAGTTATGTTTGATTTGGGCTTGGACTATTAAAATTCATAAAACTTTTGTTCAAAATTAGAATCTAACAAGACAATAACAACCCATTAAATTGAAAAATATAGTAAAAAAACTCATTTAGCCCATCAAACCAAAGAGGCCCATTAGGTCCAAAACCGAAATGAACCAAACTGAACCGAACCAGTTTAATTCAGTTCAGTTTAGTTTGGTTATCATTTCTTATTCGGTTTAAACCGGTTCAATTTTGAGTAAACCGAAATTTTTTCGGTTCAGTTCGGTTTTATCTAAAATCGAACCGAACTGCGCCCACCCCTATACTTTGCCATCCAAAAATTTACTCCTTGTGCTCATTTTTTTTCCATTGACAATTAAAAAAACAAAACTTTTTTTTTTCTATATAATCCCATTTTAATTTTAGAAATATTCTTCCTCCTTTCTTCAATTTTTTTTTTTTTTAAAAAAAGCATATTACTATTTTTGTTTTTATTTAAAAATGATGTTTAACAAACATAAATATGTTTGGATATTCTTGTAAAAGTAATCTATAATCTTTGAAGAAGAAGACAAGAGTTTAACTTGAGAATCACAATATGAAAAGAAGAAGAAAAAATGGTAATTTTATTATTATTATTATTTTATGTTTTCATATCATTTTATGCATAATTGTTTTGAAGAGCACTCTTGTTATGGTTTAATTTAGTTAATTACGGTAGTAAGATGGCGGGTCGGGCTTAGTTTTGTGTGTTTCAGAATTTGGTTTGGGCATAGGCCCGCATTTTGCTGCTTGCCTTGCCATCATTTTTGTGTCACTTGTTATATATTAGAGTGGAGAGATTTACACCCCTCAAAAACTATATGTATACTCCAATTTAGTATATTTTTAAAAATCTAATATTACTCTTGAGTAAAATTACTTAAATGACTAAATAGTTTGTAAGTATACACCAATAATTATTAATTGGTATTATATCAATCCTTTGTAAAAAAAGAAAAAAGAAGTTTCCTATTAATTGTTTGATATGATAATAAAAATCTTTTTATTTTAACAAACTCTAATTTCTATTTTAAATATTAATTTTGATTTCTTTTAAGGAATACAAATTGATTGAGTTGACTAATAATTTACCACTATAATTGAGGAAAACAAAAATCAATATAAACAATAAACTTTTATTGTAAAAAAAAAAGACAATAAACTTTCTTAAGAACAAAGGAATTGAGATACACTGTTGTATGTTGAGAGCTAGTAGTTTTTCAATTCGGTGGAATTGGATAATTTTAAGCTTAAAAGAATAAAAAAAAATAAAAAAAAGTTATAATGCAATGATAAGAATTTTTTTTCAAACAATTTTTTAGCGACATCAAATGTTTTTTGCGGGAGTTAAAATATTTTTTAAGAGAAATATTTATTTGAATAAAAATGTATAAAAAAAATCTGATTAGATAATAAAATAGTGGGGTATGCTATCAAAAATATAATATAGTAAAATTAAAGAAAGAATATTTTTGGTATTAAGTGAGGTTTATTTATGAAACATAGATTTTTAAAATATTTTTGAGATGTACTTACGAAAGGGTGTACGTACTGTCATACAGTTTTTAAGGTATGCTAATATCGTCACTCTATATGTAAATGGGTCACCTTCGGTTGTTCAGGTTGGGCCTCTGGCCAAGATTTGCTCCACCTTTCAGCTCTCTACTATGCAGAATATATGTACATATAAAAGGCATTTCTCTCTGGTCTCATCCAAATTTCTTTTACAATTAGTTGAAGAACATTTCGTTTAAAAAAAAATAAAAAAAATACTTGAAGAACATGAATAACACATTGGTCACTACGTTCCCATGATTTATTGATACTTAGTATGAACATGATATTTGAAACTTTGTTATCGTGAAAGTATGTAATGTCGTCTAACCATTTATTTTTTTGTTAGATGGCTTTTATTTAATAAAATGCATATATTCCATATCAAAAGATTTAAGATATTTTTGTTTATATTTAAAAAGATTAAGATATTGAAGGAAACTAATTTGAGCTTTTGCTTATTAAACAAAAATAATAATTTAATTTTTAAGAGTAATCTGATAAGTCTCATCTTTTATTGATGTGATTTGGACAACCTGCGTATAATAAATCTAATCTTCGATCAAATGTTGTTACAATCGATGTAATGGCCTTCGTGATGCTGATGAGGTAGTTAGGTGCAAACGTGAAATAAGTTGGCGAGAAAACTGAGTTGACAGGGCGAGTTTGTAATGTGTAGAATCTGACAAAACTCAAAAATGCAAAATAATTATTTATAGATTTGCCGTACTGCTCCGCTTTCATATTATTTGCAGACCTTTCAGTTTGTAAATATTTTATGCTTAGGACAGACTTATCATACACTGATTAGCTCTTCCATCTTCTAGGTTTGCTTTAATGACAAATTTGTTGAGGTACATATATTAGGTTTTTAAATTTAGTTTAGTGTGTCATTTCTGATATATTTAGAATTTAGTGTAATCTAAATTACTTTCTATTGGTCATTGGCGGGTGTAATGAAAAATAAATAATAATAATAATATATTTAAATTATATTGCTGTTTTTACCTTCATCAATTTGCATATTAAAATTAAAAATTTGATTATAAAAGCTTTCATGGTTGACTACAGTAGCTTTTGTTATTCCATTCCAAATTTGAACAAATTTGGATCTGGTCCAGTTTGGCATTGCTTTCCAAGCTGTTTTTGGATCCAAAAGTGATTCTGGACCAAAGACAAGGTGTTTGGTAAAATAGTGGTAAAATGCTTTTGGTTACTTTTAGGTTCTCCCAACTGAGTTTTTGAGAAGTTACATATATATGTTTTTGGATTTTAGCTTCTGCTTTTAAAAATTGTGTTACAATGATATTAAATGAAAATTTTTCAACTTTCCAACTCTGTCCTTACTTTTAACGCAAGACACACGAAATCTAGTCTTTTATCAAATCATTTATTTAAAGAGTAGAAATAAACTAGTATGTGGAAGAATTTCTACAGGTCTTGACATTGTCAAACCTAATGTTTTCAAAGATTACTTGGGCAGCTTCTTTAGCACTCCCAGCAATAATTGTAAAATTCAGGAACTTTGTAATACCATACCACTTTCGATATTCAAGGTTTAAAACATCGACACTTCAACAGTTTGTATTGATGATATCAACAGATCTCTTCTGCAAATATGATATCAAAGATGTTTTGCATTGCACAAACAAAGCAGCAATCTAAAAAGTTCTAATGATCCAAAGTTAACAATTTAATAATACCAAAATGTAGACGATCAAACTTCAAACATAAGTAAAAACAATATAGATGTCAATTAATAAGGTAATTTCCACTAAAGACAAGGAAAGATAGATAGTTCCCAAAAACTAAAGTTCACTAGAGGGGAAAAATCACCCTGAATTATTTTTAATTATAACCATAGCATATATTTTCATTCCCTAAAATTATTAAATACAATATACTCATATATTGAAATTGTTTTTATTTCTTACAGTACTTTTGAAAATCACTTTACCAAACACTCAGTTGATTCTTCCCACAACAATTCCAAAAGCAATTCCCTCCACAACAATTCCAAAAGCAATTCCCTCCACCATAATTCTAAAAGCACTTCTCCCCACAGCACAGCAATGTCAAACTGGCCCAGAAAGTCCAATTTGACATTGCTTTCCCAACTGCTTTTAGAGTCAAAAGTGATTCCGGACCAAAGACAAAGTGTTTGGTAAAATCATGGAGAAGTGCTTTTGGTCATTTTTAGCTTCTCCCAACTGAGTTTTTGATAAACTACAAATACATGCTTTTGGATTTTGACTTCTACTTTTAGAAAACGCGCTACAGTGATGTTAAATGAAATTTTACCAACTTTTCAACTTTGTCCTTACCTTTAACGAAATTTACCGAAAAAAATTGGGTTTACATTGTTGTACAAAAAACTTGTTGTCATATTTGTATAAAAAAATGGAGTTGATTAATTCAATAAAGTAGAATAAAAAATAAAAAAATAAATAAGTATAATAAAAAAAATAAAAAAATAAAAAAATAAAGAAATAAAGAAAGTGGGCTAATTAATTCAGTATAGTAGAATAAAAAATGGGGCTAATTAATTCAATAAAGTACCTTAATTATATAACACTTAACACTAAACACAAATAAACAAGAAAAATGAAAAGTATAGCACATTAGCATCATTTAGATGTCTATGTCCTTTTAGTAATTTTACACACTCACAACACTTTTTACTTTAATTTACCAAAAATATTGAAATTGCTTTTAGTTCTCACAACACTTTTGAAAATCAATTTACCAAATACTCAGCTGATTCTTCCCACAACAATTCCAAAAGCACTTCTATCCACAGCATAGTAATATCAAACTGGGTCTTACTTTAATATAACGATAGTTTGAGCTCATAAATATTTGGGACATTGTTTTGTTGGTGGAATAGAATCCATGTTGGAATAAAATTCAGAATGAAATCTTTATATTATAGGAATCAATTTTGTAGATAGATTTTCATTGTTGAGTAGCAATATAAAATCAATAACGGAATCCTTATATTAATGAATCAGGAGGATCCTCTCATTGACTTTGTTTTTCCTTGATTTTTCATAATCTAATAACATCTAAGTAAAATAAAAAATACATGGTCATGATTTGATCACTTTTTTTTTTCTCTCATACAACTTAGGGCCGGTTTGGTACTGCTTTTTAAAAGTTAAAATCAGATTATTTTATAATTTTGATATAGCATAATGTTCGATAAAAGTTCTAAAGTAATTAATAACCTGACAAGTTTTGATAGTGATTTTGAGAAATACGTGTTTGGGGGAGGCTCCCCTGCCCCCACCCCGTTCCCCATTTCTCTCATTTCCCTCATTTTCAATCCTAATATTTTTCAATTTAGAATTTGAGATTCAAAATTCGATCATTCAAATCGTTCGATTCACCCTATTTTGATAATCATTTCAATAAATAATCTAAAATATATAATTGATTAATTTAATTCAAAAGTAATATAAATAACTATAGTAATACAGTATTGCACACGAATATATATATATATATATATATATATATATATATATATATATATATATATATATATATATTGTGTGTGTGTGTATATGGAAATAGGGAAAATGGATAGAGAGTAAATAAGTAATAGAGTTAAACTTAATTTTTTAGGAAAATAAAAGTAAAAATATATAAATATATATGAGGAAATGGGGCTCCACCTTCATCCCTATTAAAAGAAATTGGGGAATGGAGAAATGGAAATAGGGGTAGGTTCCTCCACCTCCACCCCCAAACCCCATTTAGGGGTAAAATTTGCCTCCAAATGTGGGTGGGGCCCCGTAGGGTGGGGCTCAATGGGGGGAATTCCCATCCCTAGGTTTAATCGTCTACTAAAGTTCCATTTCGAATAACTTCTTCAAATATATCTTTTTGGAGTAAATCTTTTAAAGTATATATGTATTATAAGTAGAGCTTATAACGAGAAGTTATTGATCGTTTGATTGTCAATTAGAAAAAAAAAAAAAATGGAAGGATTATCAAAATATTCAAAAATTATTTTAAATGATAGGATTATATTAGATATTTCAGTGTTATTAAAAACTTCAAAAAGATCTATTTAAAAAAGTCTAAAATTTAAGCTCCTTCAAGTAGACGTAAAATAACTTTTTTAATCATCCAAAAGTTCTACCGAATGACAACCAAACGATATAAGTTTTTTTGAAAAAACGATTTTCGTTAGTAGAGAAACTCTTCCAAACGGGCACTAAGCCAACAAATAAATCTAGAAAATGTTTTCCTCCATTTTTCCTTCACAGTTAGTTGAAGAACATGAATAACAACACATTGCTCGTTAGTCATTAACTTCCCATAACTATTGATAATAAGTAAGAACATGCTACTTTTGTATAGTAAAAGTATGTAATGTTTAACAATTTAATTTTTATTTGATGGCTGAAATATATATGCTGCCATTTATAATAATAAGATATTGGAGTAAGCTAATTTGAGCTCACCATTATTGAACAAGAAAATGTGTTACATCTCATAAATAAGATTTTATTTGCTGCTATTTCATGTATTCAAATCAAACAACAATATTCGAACATCACTGCACCTGAGGTGGTCGTCACTGACTCACCGTCACCATTTCAATCTCCAGCTGAATATGTTCCAGCCTTTTAGATCTCCACATGGATTTGTGCACAACTTTTTTTTTTTTTTAGTTCCTAGCTAGTGGCTGCAAAATTTGCCTTTTTACTCTAGAATCGATTGTTCATTTGTTTGGTATGACTCTATTCACTGTTCAAAATAATAATAATAATAATTAATTGTTATTATTATAAATTATACTGCAGTTTCTACCATAATCAAAAATTGCATATTGGAATTTAAAATTGAACTAAACTTCAAAATTATGTGCTCTGATTACAAAAGCCTCCCTTCAAGAGATAATCCAACTTGCAGACTAAATAAGCTCAAATCAATCAATTTCAATGTATTTTATTTTTGGTGTTTGAAAACCCGAAATAAAACATATTTAGGGTCCGTCCTGTAAGCGTTTTTCAATTGCTGTTTTTTGAAAATGAAAACCATGTTTTTTATTTCAATTTCGAATTTTGAAAACGCGTCTGGTAGCATATACTGAAAGCTGTATTTTTAAAATAAAAACGAAAAAAACGGGTCTGACATGTTAACCAAAAGCTATCAAAAATTGAAATATCAATTTTGACATTTTGTTTAATATTATTACAACTATAAACAAATTGATTACGTAATTAACCAATATAATTTTTAAATTAAACAAAAATAACACATCAAAAATTAATTCAAAAAAATATATCAAAAAATGAATTAATCAAAATTAAACTCCTAAATTATAAATAAATAATTACAATATATATATTATATAATAAAAGTATAATTGTATATATTATATTAATACATATATATATATATATATATAAAATATATATAACTTATTATTACATATATTATAATTTATATTATAATATTATATATAAATAATATTTTTTATTTATATATAATAATACATAATATATTACATTATATCCTACGTAAATATATAATATTTGATATTATATATATATTATATATATTATTACATATATATTATATATTATATATATAATATTTAATTATTATTATATAATATTTATATATATATTAAAAAAAATATTATAATATTATATATATATATATATTATGTATATTATATATTATATAATATTAATATATATATATAATAATTATATATATTATTGCCTGAATGATTTTAGTTTTAATTAGAAATAAATTATTCATGAATATATATATATATATACAGATAAGAGGGGCACTTTGGTCATTTGAAAATTTTATCCTAACCATATCAAACACATAATAGTACAATTAATAGTTAAAAAAATGAAAAAAGTGAAAAACAAAAAATAAGTATTTTATGTTTTTCAAATCTTTCACTTTTAACATTGATTTTGTTTTTCATTTTTTTTTTGAAAATAAAATGAAAAACGTTAATTAACGCATTTTTGAAATCGTTTTTGAAAAATAAAAACAAAAACGGACTGAAAAACAGCTGCAGGACGGGACCTAAACCTTTTAACTGTTAATTTGATTTACATATTTGTTTTTAACATAAGTAATTTATCGGAATAATTATATTATTTTTTATTTTTAATTAACATTTATAAAATTAATGAAATCATTATTTTAAAAATAATATTAAAAATAAATAATTTTACAAATATTTATATTTGAAAAATACAAATTAGTAGAGAGAAGAGAGACCAAGGTTCTAGACTTCCGATAGAAGGAAACCAGTGGTAGTACACGTGACACCTATTCAGTTCCAACCGTGGAACCAAATCGGAATTGTGGGTCTCGAACCCAAAAAATTGGATTGGAATCAGTTTTCCGTTCCGGAACCAAAACCAGATTGTGATCAGAACTAGGGAGGTTCCGGTTCTGGTTCTCCAAAATACAAAACCATATCAAAACCGCCGGTTCGATTTTGGTTCCGGAACCAACGATGCTGGTTAAATATTTTAAATTTAATAATAATAATAATAATAACAAGATAAGATTTAGTGTGGCAAATTGACAATGACACGTGGTTGTATATGTGTGTGTATATTTTTTGTTTTATTTGTTTGTTAAAATAAAAGAACCAAAAAACCGTCGGATAGGAACCTCCGGTTCTAAATCGGGAATAGAACTGAACCGAAACCGGTGCACCTCTAACTGGCAGTGGCTTCAATGCCTCAGTCTTTTATTAAAATATTATATCTATTATGACAGAAAAGAATTTATAAATAATTTTTGCAACGTATTAAAAACTAATTGGATAATAGAAATTCCAATAGCAACCGACTTCATAATTAGAAACTATGACAATGACTAGCGCTAGGTATATAATTTATGTAAAATAATTTAAATCTATTTATATAATTTAAAATAAATAAATTATATATATATATGTGTTAAATAAAATCATATTTAATATAAATACATAAAAATAGATTTATGAAAAAGAAAAAGATAATAAGAAAATAAAAGGAAAGAAATTCAAAAAAAAAAATTCTTAATTTTTGTTTCCATTAAAAAAAAAATATTAGTTCTATTTGGTATAAAGTTCAGAAAATCAAAATTCAGAAAATCAAAGCTCATGAATTGGAAAAAATCAAAAATGAAAAAGAAAGAAAGAAAAATAAAAATAAAATCCTTTTTTTTTGAATTGTTTTTCCTTTTGTTTTTTTATTATCTTTTTCTTTTTTATAAATATATTTTTATGTATAATTATTAAATATGATTTTATTTAAATTATATATATATATATGATTTTATTTTAAATTATATACATATGTTTATTTTAAATTATATAAACATATTTAAATTATTTTACACAAATTATATAACTATATAACTATATATACATTTAAATCGGCTTTTGATCATAAGATCGGAGGTTTAATCCCTCATAGATGCGTTTTAAATGGAAAACTTGACAAAAAGGGAAAAATTACCGATATTTTCTTTTTCAGGGGGAGACCGGTCATTAATGAAAGTATATGGGGTAAAGTGTCTAATAAGGCAAACTGCATGGGGAAAATGATTATATCCGTAAATAATCTGTTTCAGTATTTAATTCGTTTTTTAAAATATCATTACTATCCTTATACAATCAAGTTAATATCATTTATATATATTATTTCATCGTAAAATTGAATATTCTATCTAAATATTGATTTGATTTATAAATATTTTAATTGTTCTTATGGAAATATTTTTCCAATTGAAATATTCTAATTAAATATTAATTTAATATATATAATTAATAAAAAATATTTTAATCATTTTAACTAAGGATAATGGTAGATATTCAATCATTTTATCTAACTTTTACATCCAACTTGATGTGACAGTTTGTATACTACATCATTGTCAGTTGCCACATCATTACACTTTTTAATGTATTAGAGATAATGCATCGAATAATTGATTAATTTGGTGTTTAAAGTTTTTCTTTCTTATTTTTTTATATTTCTTAATCTATCATATTAAAAATTGTAATGACGTGGTATGTTATGATGTGGCAGCTGACAAGGATGAGTCATGTAAGCTACCACATTAAATTGTTGGATGCAAATATTAGATAAAAGGGTTGGATGTTTACCATTATCCTTGTAACTAATAATACTTTTGTAATAAAATTACCAATAGTTAAAAAAAAAAAACAATTAAGTAAATATTTGACGATTAACTTCATAAATAATTATTTTGTCAACTAACAATGATTATTGTAAAAGTCAAACTAGCATGAACTAGTCATGTATGTGTATGATATAATTTTGGACCAAATTAAGTAATCCAACTAAAGAATTTTACTGAACACATTGGACGGTACAACTTAATACAATTAATACTATATGGGTTGCTTGTCCAGTTAAATCCGGTGTATCAAACATACCTTAAACTAATTAGTATTAATTAATAAAAAAATATTCAACAAAAAATAAAAAATAGAAAGAGGAAAATAATAAAGAAAAATAAAAAAAATAAAAAAGAGAGATGATGAACAACCCCTCGTAGAAGAGACAAACAATAGGTGGGATTCTCTGCCCGACTCTCTTTTTCTTTCCCTCTCCCACCGTCACTTTTGACCTTATCCCATTTCTTTTTCTCCAACTTTTTCTTTAGTGTATTTTTTTTCTATAACATTAACAAAAAGGTGTAATTAAAAATTAATTCATAATTATTATGAAAATACAATATGAGTGAATGTCCATCTAATATTACAATGTAACTTATGATTATTTATATTCCCTAATTTATTCTCAAGTTTATGGTACCATTTATTCTCATGTTTATGACTAATGTATTTTCATCTTTGTAACTACTATATTGTGAGCCTATAAAATGGAGGACTCACCAAGTTGTAAAGACCATTGAGAATTGAATAAAGTATAATATTTATATGTTATCTATTTCTTGATTTCTTCTTGTGTTCTTGCGTTATTTCTATTGAGTTCATTTCACGTTATCATCACGAGCCTCTATCCATTATATCTTTCAGGTTTCAGATTTGAAAGTTTATTGTTTGAAGACAATATGTCATATGATCTAAATTCGGTAAGTGATGAGAGATAACATTTTCTTGATGAGTCTGAGAGTTCTTGATGAGACCAAGAAATCCAAGCAATTGTAAAGTATTTCTTTCTCTAATTTTAGGCTAAAAAAATGATTTATATTATTTCTCTTCTTAATTCTATTCTTAATATTCATTGAATTGTCAATAAAAGAAAACAAAGATTAAATGATTATATTGCAACCAGAAGATTGCAATAATGAAACTAATTATATTGCAACCCAAAGATCGTAAAGTAAAAGAGTCTGAAGCTCGATTTGATATATATTTAATAATTGTTAAATAAAAAAGCCCGAAGCTTGATCTGATATCCGAAGATTGTAAAATCGAAAAGCCTGAAACTCAATTAAGTGTTTGAAAATTGCAAATTCAAAAAGCCTGAAGCTTTGAATTGCAATACAAATAAAAATATAAGATTTTGAATTTTAGAATTAGAACCCGAAGTTATGAATTTCAATTATAAACAAGAAGTTTATTTATGAACTTGAAGTTCCGATGAAATTCAGAATTTTTAGCAACTATGAATTTTGTTTGGAACCTGAAGTTCTAGAATTGCAAATCATAACTATAAAGTTATGATATAATAAAACATCAAATTCGGTATTAATAGTACCAAAAAACGTAAAAGTAATTTGTCTTTTGATTTCGAACCTTTTTTATCTATCTACCTATAATTGGTTGTTTATATTTCATATGAATCTGACATTTTTGATATATTTTTTTATTGATTATTTATATTTCACATTAAGAGACTCAACCACCGTAAATGAAATATTCTTTCTTCTTTATTTCTTCCTCCTTATTGAGATATGTAAGGTGTGAAATCTTATATTTAATTATACTAGAAAAATATAATTTTTATATTTCACACATTTATCAACCACAAAATGTCTCTATTGTTTTTTCAATGACATTTGAATTTATTCACCATGTTATATGTAGTTTTATAATCCATTAGATTTTGTGACATTTAAAACTGTTAGTTTTATTTTGAGTTGATTTACATTTATGTCTTTTTAATGATATAATATTTCTATCTCATTATTCTTTCAAAAGCAAGATTTCTCATATTGTTTTGATTTATACTAGCATTAAATCTGTAATTGTAAGTTGCAACAAATCACGAAAATAACATGTCATGTTAGGTATTTGTTGTTGTTTTCAGTAAATTGTATGAATTTACATGAATTATATTTTATTTTATTTGTTTAAAAAAAATTTGGTTGTTCATTTCTAATAAAAATATCTTTTGATCAATGAATTATTTGTTCTCATCTATATTTGTTTTAACGAAATATTTGATCACCTAATAAATGAAAGGTCATGATCGAATTAAGCATATTAGGAGAAAATTTACCTAAAATATTGTTCCAGAAGTAGAAATATATATTTCAATATTTTATGCTTTAAATTTGCTCCAGGAGTGGCAATATTAATACCATATATTTAAGCAACTTATTAGTTGATATCGTATCATTTATGGATGAACAAAACAACTAGTTTTGATTAGAAAACCATTGATCTCAATCCAATTTGATCAACATCATTCCCTGAAGTGAATGTTAAAATCATCTACATCATCCAATTTGATTAATATCATTCCTTGAAGTAAATATTATATACAGTCAGGGTGATGATTATGATTATTGTTATAATTAAGTAATTATAGATGCCAATATGATCACTATAAAGAAATTCAAATTGATCCACCAGATGTGGAATAACATCAAAACAAAGCAAGAAAATTGGAATGACCTAAAATACAATTTCAATAATTATAAAAAAAATTCTTGCTATATAGTTGCTAAATAAAATGACAATAATTGTGTATATGTTGTATATCTAAAATATTTTATTGATTTTAGCAATGATAATGAAAGCTCCAGAAGAGCTAAAATAAAACACAAAGTGAAAACAAAGTACATGAAAATTGACACTTTGTATTTAGAGATCCGGGAGATCTGCTATATAAGAAATTGTCACTAGACAATTAAGAATATTATATCCAAGTAAGTATTTCAATATAACTTACTCAGAGTTATTTTGATTTACTTTATTCCACACAACTAATTTTATGAGTATGCTCTGTGGTTGCCATTACGTTGAATCTTCCACATCAAAAAATAAATTTAGTTTATTTTTCTGTGGTTCTTAATGTTATTGATATAATTAGAACTAGAAGTTTCTAAATCAAATTCAATTGAGAACTTGCGGTTTTAAATTTGAATAAAATGGTTGAATATGAAGCCGAAGTTCTGAAATTTGAACCTGAAGTTTTGAATCCAAAGAGGATCTAATTTTTTATTGTTAAATGAATATTTGGCTACTCAAATATTTGAAAAGGAAAACACGAAGGCTTAAAGCTTGTAATATTAATACAAATCAGAATCTGAAGTTCTGAATATTTATCTTACTAGAATCTGATGTTATCAAATTTAAACAAAACTAGAAGTTCTAAATTTGATATAATAATATATCCTTTTCATTTAAAAGTAAAATTGTGATTTATTTTAAGAACCCGAAACTTTGAACATATGATTTTTCATTTATGAACCTATAGTTCCTATACAAACCAAAAGTTAAAAAAAAAATGCGAGTTATTAAGAACTTGACAAAAGAACATGAAATTTGAGGAATTGAAGTTCTTATTATATTCTTTTATTTAAGAATATCCTATCTCATTTATTTTATCTCATGTCAAAAGAATTTATCATATTTCTTATATTATATGATTACATGTTAGTGAATGTCCCCTGAAGGACAATAAGCTTTGCAAAAAGTAAACGATACATCGAAATATTGAAATATTGAAATATTTTATATGGATATCCATTTCATAACTAATTATTTTTTTCTAGTGAATTTCCCTAAAGGACAATAAGATCATGTAAATTAGTCCTTAAAAGACAATGTGACAAAATAAATGAGTTTATGTAGAAAGTTAGTATGATGAATATAATTCCTTGAAGTAAATTTTACGACTTAGGGGGAGAATTATCATAAGTTGATAAACGACGTAAAATTACAAGGTATGTATCATCTTGTGAATTGTATGATATGCAAATAAATTTTCAGATGATTCAAATAAAATAATAAAATTATATTCTGCCAATATATAAACCCGAGTGGTTGTTCTTGTAGAGCAATTTATAAAATGACAGTAAAAAACATCTGTTAGACAGTAAAAGATGATTTTGGTTCAAAAGATATGGTTCCTAGAGTTGGAATTTAAAAGATCATGGTCATATTTGAAAATAATAATCGAGTGATGGATAAATCCTCATCATATAAGGCTCTCGAAGAGCTAGTCTCATAAGTGAAAACAAAATTTTAAATAGTCATTTAGAAATGTTAATCTCCCCTATGAGACTGTTGCAGAAAATAAAAGAATCTCAATTGTCCTAGTAGAGACACATGTACTAAATTTAATATGATTATACTTCTCCTGGAGAGATATTTGTATAGAAAGACACGTACAGTGTATATTTAACATTAAAGTTATTCGAATAAGCCCTTGAAGAGGTACAAGAATTACATAATCATAATGAAATATATTGGTATAGAAATTGAGACCATATATTATTTGTTTTGCATATTATGAAAAATGGTGAGGAGATTGTATTATAAATTATAGAAATGTCGACATAGAAATTATTAGCAAATAAAAGGCATATATATATATATATATATATATTCATGTAAAATTTGAAAGCTTTGGACCTGTAGTCCACATGTTTGATGAAATGAAACTTTTGGAATATTTTCCGTACAAATTAAGATAAAAGGTTTATTTCAGAAACCTAGTTTGACAATGAATAAAAATCCTCAAAGGATTTAAATGACTGAAGCAAGTTATTCAAAGCTACAAAAATCCTTATACGGGTTTAAACAATTTGGACGCATGTGGTACAAGCGCTTAAGCGAGTATTTATTGAAATAGGGATATGTAAATAATCCAATTTGCCCATGTGTGCTCATAAAAAAAAATCAGAAATTGGATTTGCTATCATTGCGGTATATGTTGATAATTTAAATCTCATTGGCAATTTTGAAAAACTTACAAAAACGGCATCTTACTTAAAAGATGAATTTGAAATGAAAGATCTTGGTAAAGCAAAATTTTGTCTCGGCCTACAGATCAAACATTTACCAAAAAGAATATTTATTCATCAATCAACATATACGGAAAAAGACTTAAAGCGTTTTTATATGGATAAAGCTTATCTATTACGCACTCCAATGGTTGCTCGATCACATGATACAGACAAAGATCCATTTCGTTCAAAAGAAGATGGTGAATAGCTTCTTGGTACTGAAGTACCATATTTAAATGCAATTGGAGCACTTATGTACCTTGCAAATTGTACAAGGCCTGACATTGCATTTGCAGTTAATTTACTAGGAAGATATATTTCTGCACCAGCGAGAAGACATTGGAATGGTGTTAAACATGTATTGTGTTATCTTTGTGGAACAATTGATATGAGGTTATTTTACTCAAAGGGATCAAAATCACAATTATCCGGATATGCGGATGCTGGATACCTTTCTGATCCACATAAAGCCCGATCACAAACAGGATATTCATTTACCTGTGGAAATACTGCTATCTCATGGAGATCTGTTAAACAAACAATGGTTGCCATTTCCTCAAACCATTCGGAGATATTGGAAATTCATGAAGCTAGCAGGGAGTCTATTTGGTTAAGATCTATGATACAACATATTCGGGATACATGTGGACTATCTTCAATAAAAAATAGTCTTACAATATTATATGAAGCTAATGATGCTTGCATTACACAAATTAAAGAAGGTTATATTAAAGGTGATCGAACTAAGCACATTTCACCAAAAAAAATTTAGAAATCACACATATAAATTATTAATTACATAAACCAAAATGAAGATTAAAAAAAAAACTAAACCAAATATGATTTAAGAAAGTTAAAAACAAACCTAAATAATCATGAAGAAGATTGTTTATATAGATATATATATATATATATATATATATATTAATAAATATATCATCAATTGTTTTTTCAATCAGGAAAGGGAATCTGATTCCTAGGGTGAATGGGAGGATTCAAGTTCCCTTTCTATCAGGAACTTATATCATGTTTGGTTATGTGGAATAGAATGAAAAGAAAGTCATTTTAATGTTTGGTTTGCTAAAATGTAATGGAATAGAATTCCATTGGAATGTTGATTCCACCATTTTGGGAATGAGTTTTCCATCCAAAAATCAATGGAATATCCATTCCAATTCCAAACTAAAATAGGTATTCCATAAATACTCTCATTTCCAAAAATATAATATAATGTATATATATTATATAAAATAAATATTAATATTAATATATATTATTAAATATTAATATATATTAAAATATATATAATAATATTTATATTATATACTTTTATATTTTATTATTATTATCCATAATATATTATGTTATTATAAATGTTTTGCAATTAGGGGTATTTTGGTTAAAATATAGTTAACTTCATTCTATTCAGTTGTTAACCAAACAAAATAATATTGATTAGAGACTAATTCTAAAGTTTCTACCAAACAAAAAATTTAGTTTCTTTTCCTTTCCTTTCACATTAATTACCATTTCGATTACCATTCAACCATGGTAATCAAACGTAACTTTATTTCTGAGTCTGATCCACATAATTTCTCTACAAATTTAACAATAGTAGAATTCAAAAATTAGGAACTTAATTCTCTTTATTATTAGTATTACTGATAGCAACCATTAAGATATTACCACATTGATAAACAAACTTTCCATCCGGCCACATTGGACGTTAACAAATATGAAAAGCTAATCGGCCGATAGAAATTCCCTGATTTCATTTGAAACTGTGCTGCGACATGCTTTTGGAATCCAAGTCTAGACTAACTAGTCATGTATGGGCTGGATACAATTACCAAACTGGACAGTACAATTTAATACTATCCGGCCTGTTTTTCCGGTGTACCAACTACCAAACATGTCTTTAACTAATTAGTATTAATTAAAAAAAATGATTCAACCCAATAGTTTACGGAGTTTATTATTATTATTATTATTTAAAAGATTCATTTATGAAATCTTTAGAACAAGAGATAAAAACCCATTTGCGCCTATATATCTCATTTGGGTTAATATAAAGGGCTAGATGATGAAAGATATACTCTTATGGATGAGTAAGTAATTATCTGTAGAAGAAGAAAATATTCATAGAGCAATATTTTGGTACATATATGTCTGTTGACGTCGGTTTCTGGATTGTATCAGAAAAGCCAACAAGGATTGGATTTCCATTGTAATTTCAAAGAGAAAGAGAAGGAGAAAGTAACCAAGACACAAGTTTTTTACGTAGTAAAACTCTGATGACCGGAGAAACGACACGGGTGGTTGAACGATCAACCAAGCCAAAATCCACTATGAAATTATAATATTACAAGCTCTCGATCTCTCTTTTTTCTATTTGTATTTTTCTATGAATGCTCTATATATCCTTTTGGCGAGATTATGGGTCTATTTATATGTTTATAGAACCCTAATCTGCTTTGTACAAGTAATAGAAAGTCTTTGTATTTAATTACAATTATTTACTTGCTTGAAGCTGATTGTCTTCTTTTCTGTTTCAGAGTCTTGTATTGAGATCGAGAGAGACTCTAATAATGTTATCCAATTAGGACTTATTTCCTCATAAGAGCCGTCTTTTTGAAGAAATAAAGTTGTTGCCTGATTGAGAACCTTTCCTATTTAATATTTTGTTCTTATTAGGATTCCTTTTTGATATGAATATCTTCGGGCATTTTAATGACTTGATCCACGTGAGCTATGCGCTGGGCTTTTATTCAGTTTTCTTCATGTTCGTCCTGAGTAAAGACAGTACTTGCTGGTCCCGAGTAACATCATTCGTTCCCGAGTAGAAGTGTCTTTTAACCAGCCCCGAGTGTCATTTAACTGATCCCGAGTAGTATATAACATTAATTGTCCCTGAGTAGGTTTTGTTCAACATCTGCTTACTCGGGTTTTCTCTTCTTTGGTGATGTCTTGTAATATTTTTTCTGAATGCCTATTCGGATGTCCACTTGGAAATTTTATCCTCTTTGTTGATGACGTGTACGTATGATAAAATTCACATACGACAATACCCTCTTAAAATATTTTTGCTGAACAGGGTTTTATTTCGGGCAAAAAGTATTTTAATCAATTTTTCAATATCTTTTCAGTATCAGAGTAAATATCTTGTCATAATGACGTGTCTTAATGGTGTTCCTTCAAATTCGATTTGCCTCCTCACGCGAGATCTTTAATGATGGTGACGTTTTGGAGCTCTGACGGCGAAAGCCAGTTCTTTTTTTGACACGTGTCCCTTACCTCTTCGTTTTTCGATATCATTTATGAGAAAAGATCTATGCGTTTCCCCGTGCACCGCCAACGTCATCAAACCTCATCATTGTTTTTTCCCGCCTTGTGATCCTAGGGTTTCATGCTATCAACCCTTTAAATTCTTCACTGAGAGACAGGGTTGGTACATTCTCAAAAATTTCCAGCAGAAAAATTTCTAAAACCCAGATTTCATTGCGTATAAAATCACCACCTCTCCGTAAAAGATTTTGCATCAGTTCTTTATTCAAGGTTAGTTTTAATGGATCCATCTTTCCGTCATCGTCTTTTTAATATTGCTCTTGATGCATTAGAACGTGGGGATTTCCAGTTGATTTTTTGCATTAGAAGATTACTGAGGGAAATCCCTGCTGATGAACCTCTATTTTTAGAAGTTGATGTTTCTGGGCTTCACCCTGACGTCACTTTTAGTCCTGTATCTAGTTCTTCATATAGTTTTGATTCTGACGTTTCTGATCACAGGGTACCTCTTTGAAGGATGGGAAAACATCAAAGCAGAAGTGAAGTCCGTAAGCACAACTCAGGCGATATTAGGATCATGGAGCAGAATGTCAATGAGAACGGTGTTGAAGAGGCGTTCAGAATATCTTGCCTTTCTTTCTCTGCTACTCGCCCGAGTTGGTTTGATACAGAGCCGAATGTAGTCGGGGCAGATGAGATAGAAAAGAATCGTTCCAGATTCGATCTGCCCAACTCGGTCACTCTGATTCCAGCGGGGGATAGAGTTGCGTGGAATCATCCCCCTGGCATGGTGGCAATCTACGGATCCATGCTCTGCTGCGGCGTCACTCTTTCTTTTCAGCCATTTATTGCTTGGTTTCTGGCTGAAGCAGGGATCGCTCCGGCTCAACTAGCCCCGAACAACTATAAAATTTTGATGTGCATGTGGAACATGTACAGCCGGAAGAACTTGTTACTGCCTTCCCCAAGTGAAATCAGGCACTTCTTCACGCTGAGGCAATCTGGTAAGACAGAGATTACTTCCTTATGTCTAATCCGTCAGACTGTTGGGTCTCCGAGGGGACAAAGGTGAGTCGGGAAGCTGCCATCTCTGATGACCTTAAAAAGAGGGGTTCTATATAGGGATTCCCTACATCCAACAAGTTCTGGAAGAACATTTGGTTTTTCATCGGAGGGCACTCGGATGGTGCTAAAAGTCCTCCGTTTCTTCTGTTCCCTTGAGATATGGAACAAGAAGAAAATTGAATACAGCGATTCTGAGCTGACCAGACTTGCTCGGGTAGCAGTTCGCACTTTGGAGATGAGGAGTAAGACTTATCTTTTCGTTGAGGCGAAGTTGATTGAGCTTGGCTTCTTCAAACAAATTTCGGGCTAGCGCAGGCGATGTAAGTGATTTTTACAACCTTTTCTTTTCATTGTTATTTTTTGACTTGTATTCTGACGCGGTTCCCCTTTTTTTACTTCCTTATGTCTAATCCGTCAGACTGCTGGGTCCCCGAGGGGACAAAGGTGAGTCGGAAAGCTGACATCTCTGATGACCCTAAAAAGAGGGGTTTTATATAGGGATTCCCTACATCCAACAAGTTCTGGAAGAACAGTTGGTTTTTCATCGGAAGGCACTCAGATGGTGCTAAAAGTCCCCCGTTTCTTCTGTTCCCCCGAGATATGGAACAAGAAGAAAATAGAATACAACGATTCTTTGCTTACCATATTTGCTCGGGTAGTAGTTCGCACTTTGGAGAAGAAGAGTAAGACTTATCTTTTTGTTGAGGCGAAATTGATTGAGCTCGGCTTCTTTAAACAAATTTTGGGCTACCGCAGGCGATGTAAGTGATTTTTACAACCTTTTCTTTTCATTGTTGTTTTTTGACTTGTATTCTGACGCGGTTCCCTTTTTTTTTAGTGTATGATACGTACATCGTCTGAGATCTTCAGGCTCGCCAAGTGAAGTCAATTCTTCAGGCGAGCCGAAAGAAAACTTCTTGTCAGAGCAATGAAGACATCACCCCACCTGAGTTCGAAGAGGAAACTGATGCGGACGAAGAGCAAGTTCCCAAAGATGTCCCTGAGGATGTCTATCAACCGACCGTTGGGGAGACTAGTGGTCCGAGTGGTCCGATAGATACTCAGCTGCCTGGCGACGGGCAAGGGCAGAGTGAAGGTCCTGGTGAAGAGCCAGCCGAGTGGTCTAACGCTGGTGATAGAGGTAATACCTATGCGGGACAGGTACCAATAGGTCCCAAATTTTTTAAAGTCTTCTTGGATGATACTCAGGAAGATCCCGCAGCTGATCTCAGCCTTCACCGCTCTCAGGCCGAGAAACGGAAGGTAATCAGCTCTCCAACTCATCCTCTCAAGGTCCCTCGGGTAGTCTCTTTCATCGACTCCAACGATGAAGATATTATGGCTGAGACTCACCTGGGTGCTGATGTTAGAGCATCAGCGGATGGGGAGGCTTCAGAGCAGAACAGGGGTTCCCCTCCCCTCGAGGTTAAAGATCTAGGGGCTGAACCCTCGGGGGTTCCTTCACATCCCTCTCCCCAAGATATACTGCGGGAGATGTCATCTGGTCGAGTTTTTATCGGGGACGACCACTGGAGCTGCTTTCGGGATGGCCCTGACTGAACGTCTTCAAAACGTTTTTAACGGTGCATCTTATATAAGTTATCCTTAACTTCCTTTAGTTGCTTTGCTTGTTTGCCTGATTTTTAATCGAACTTCTTTATAGATGGTGGCCGAGTTCGTTGAGCTAGTTTAGACGTAGCAATATCAAGCTGCTAGAATAAGGCATCTCGAAGCTCAGCTGAAGGAAAGTGAGGATCAACGTGCTCGGGTCGAAACGGCTTATCAACAAGAGGTTGGTTCTGCCCAAGTTTTTACTGACCACTGCTTGGCGAAGCAGGTTGAAGTCGAGGAGAAAGCTTCTTTGGCAGACGAGAAAGCATCATCACTTCAAAATTTGTTGTCCTCTGCCTAAGAATCCATGCTTAAGGCTGAGTAGGAAGCGGAGCAGTCCAAGTCGGTGTATAAGCAGAAGATCAAAGATTTGGAACGCCAGGCTCTGACAGTCGAATCTTTGTCCCGAGAAGCCAGGCTGGAACTTGAAGTCAAAGGGGTGGATCATTTTAAAAGATCCTCTGCCTACAACGCCGTTCTCCTTTGGGAGTTTCAGCGAGGGCTAGTTTCAGTTGGCAAGTTCTTCAAAGTTAAGAATAGGGCGACTGAGAAGGCCCGAACTAACTGGGAGTTGTCAATCAAACATCATATGGATCGGTCCTTGGAATCTCTTCGGACTCAGATGAAGGAATGAAGAGCTTATGGCCGTAGCCGAGGTAAAGAGACTCATCATATGCATTTGGAGGTTCCATCTGAGCATTCTCTCTCGACCTTTTATGCTAATCAGGAGTTGGTTGTGGAGGGTGAGGTGCCCGATGTCGGGCCGATCCCAGGAGAAGATTACAGCCAGTGGATGGATGATTCGGCTGACACGATTGTTTGACCTTCTAATGAGAGTCTGCTCCGAGAATATGAGATGGTGCCTGACCCGAGTATTGGCAAGGGTTCTAAATCCTCACAATTCTGATTTTTGTAGATAGGATTTTTTGTACTATTAACAATTCTTTGTAAAGTATTTTTTGTAATAATTCTTTTGTAAAACTTTGTAACCATTCTTTTGAAAGATCAATAAAATTCCGAGTAGCTTTTCTGAACCTGGTGGTTTGATTTCATTGCTCGTGAAATTTCAATGACTATATGGTTGCTGAGTTTTTTTATTAAACTCTCTAATCTTTGGGTAACTTCACCGGGTATCTGTATTAAACAGGTTGTTGCCCGAATTGCTATAAGCGCCAAGTATCTTATTAAACTGTTTCTTGCGATCTTTATGACAAGTATCTTATTAAACTGGCCAATTCTGATGTTCGGGTCACTTCACCGAGTATCTTATTAAACCGGTTGTTACCCAAATAACTTTAATCGCCAAGTATCTTATTAAACTGGCTAGTATTATTAACCGAGTCATATAAAAACAGGCAAGTAGGTTTATACTTGTGTTTCATATACGGTTGCTACCCGAACATTACATCAAGGCTCACCATGATCATATGTTTGAGACCTTACACATTACCGATGACAACTTTTAATATTATCTAGATGAGATCAAATAAGATAACAATCTTCATCAATTTCATTTATTTTTATTTTTTTATTTTGCTTTTTTTTCTGTTGTTTTTCATCTAGGATTATGTGTATGACATGTTTCCAACCAACTTTTCCAATAACAACTTTAGTATGAGAATGAGAAAGGGACAATACTGCATCTAGAGTAATTTTAACATTAGATCATTACTATAAGGGATACTATCAAAAACCATCCTCTAATTTGGGTTTTTTGTCAAAAACTCTAGTTTTATAATGACTAAAAATCACCAAATTTGTTAATTTATTGGCCAAAAACCATCATGTTTTTTAACTTATTAGTCAAAAACCACCCTGAAATCATTTCTAACCACATATATATCATTTTACCCATATATTCAAATTTAATCAAAAAAATAAATCAAAACAAATAATATTCAATTAAAAAATATTAATTAACAAAAATATATAAAAATATTCTTTCTCTCTCTCCTTCCATTTTCTCTCCTCCATCCTTCTTATTGTAGTTCTCTCTCTCTCTCTCTCTCTCTCTCTCTCTCTCTCGTTTCTTACAGCAAGGATAGGGCCGGGTGTTTTGTCGTGGTCCGAGGTGGTCATTGGAGTGACATGACTGTTGATTGGAATTTCGGAGGAGAGAGACGTGTAAGTTCCTTGATTTTGATTGGCTTATTTCGTTGACAAACCATATTTGAATTTATTTTGTAAGGGTAGACTAGGCCTTCATTATGCATGATCAAGGTTCAAAGGAAGTCCTCTTGCACAAGAGCATTCCAAAGGTATATCACTTGTGTAACCTTCTTTGAAGAGATCTAGTTGCACACACACACACACACATCTCATTCTCTTTATCCTTGTATGCTTATTTTATGCACATACTCATGTTATAACTCTCTTCTTGCATGCTTATTTCTATTGTATCTTGTTTGGTTTGCCTTAAGGTAGAAGTCCTTGCATGATTTTCTCTCATTGCATGAATGTTACTTGAAGTGCGCAGGTCAGTGCGCGGGTAGGGACCCGTACATTGCACTTGTCCTTGCATGTTTTTCTCATTACATGTTTTTTGCTTGAGGTGTGTGGGTTAATGTATGAGCCCCTACCTGCGTATTGTGCTGGTTTTGCATGGCCGTTGTGACACCGCTGTTTTGGCACTGTGAATTATCACAGCGGTGCAGCTGGTGTGTGCGGGTCTTTTACCCAAGCACTATGCTATTTTCAGGGTAGTTTTGTCTTTTCGCAAGGTGTCATTTTTCCCAATATGAATTCATCATCTTTTTCCCTAGGAATCTAGATTTTCTATCTAGTGAGAGAAAGTATTTTCTTAGTGAGAGAGACTCTAAATAAGTATTCTTTACTCAACCAAACATCAATCCATGAGCATCTAGCATCTTACAAGCATCATCTCATCATGGATTCTTCTTATGTTTAATGGTATTTATAACATGTTTGAGTTGTTGTTTGTTGATTGAGAATATATATTCATTGATAGCTAGCATTTATGACTATTTTTCCCTCTAGCTAAATCTACTTGCATTTACATTTTGATATTGATATCTGTGACTTGCACTTATTATCATATTTAAATTCCTAGATAAGCATTTAATGTAGCCTAACATTAATTGCGTAATAGAATATTTTCACATATTCACATAGGTTGCTTAACTCTTCATTGATTGTTAAGTCTTGTGACTAAATGGATTAGTGCACAGCTTGTTGGTCTAGGATCACTATTAAAGGCTCGTTGGATGGAGTGAAAAGGTTAGTAACCATGTATGGTGTGACTTGAGGTCAACATAGGTTGTAAAATTTCATTCAAGTAGTGGATTTTGAGGACTGTGTGTGGTTAGAATGATAGCCCACGAGTTTTGCTCAGTTGGAGGGTTTCTCACGCAAAACAAATTTTGTGTTTTTATTGTTTTAAGCATGTTTAACATTAATTGAATGTTTGATAATATTGGATAAATTCATTAAGATTGATTAATTTGAAAAGTTGGTAATCAATCGAATTAAAACCTATTCATCCCCCATCCCCCATCCCCATCCCATCTAGATTGTTAGATACACACTTTAAGGTAATTTCAATTGGCATCACCTATCAAATGATTATTGCAGTCACTATCTATATACCAGTACTTATCATTTTTCTATTCTCTTGCAGCTTGGCAAGCATATAAGAGAACTCCATCTTCATCTTTGTTTTCAGAAAAATTAGCTTGACGATTTTGTTTTAAACGACACACTTTTTCTACATGGCCGAATTTTTTATGATTTCTACATTATGGTTTCCCGCAAAACCAACAATCTTTTTTTGGGTGGATTTTTTTCTTACAAATACCACAAGGTATGTAGTTTGCATTTTTTTTCTTGATTATCATTGTTTCTAGAATTTTCTCCTCTAAAATTGCTTTTAGATTTTTTCCACCCAGATCCGGATTTCTGAGACTGAATATTTAGTTTTGACTGAAAAGCATTCTCTTCATTTATTTGATTAAGCGTATTTTCATAAGCTTCTAAAGAACCCATTAATTTGGTCACCGGAAGTTTAGTTTTATCTTTCGACTCTTTTATAGCAATAATTATTGGATTATATTTTCCATTGACACTAACTAATATTTTTTCTACAACTTTCTTATCAAAAATAGATTCACTATAGGCTCTCAATTGATTAACTATCTCCTTTATTCTAGCATAATATTTTTTTGCAATCTCAGAATCCTTCATCTTAATATTTTCTAATTCTCTTCTTAGAGTTTGTAGTTTTATGGTGCGTACCTTCTTACTACCATGGAACTCCTCCTTCAAGACATCCCATGCTTCCTTGGCATTGGTAGCTCCCATGATCCTCGAAAACATCTCATCTGCTAAAGCTTGTTGCAGAAAGAATAATGTCTTGGAGCCTTTTTTCTATTCTTCTTTTGAAGTTCCGCACCCTTCTTGGACTATCTCCCAAAGATCTTGATACCAGAAGAATGTATGCGTCTTGATGCTCCAAATATCGTAGTTGTCACCATTACATATTGGAACCGACATCGAAACTGATGAAAGACTTGATTCGGTCATGATGACAGCTTACGAATGAATGCCCAACAACGATCGAATGCTTGACAACAATCAAATAGAGCTCTAATACCATTGTTAGTATTCGAAGATAGTTGAGGCAACGGACACAAGAATTTGTAGAGAAATGATTTAGAAACTAGGGTTTTGTTGAAGAATTGGTTGTAAAAAGTAAGGAGTATATTATCTCCTCTGTTTTTATTAAAGTATTTGAGCACTCTGTTTTTCATACATACAATTTTACAATGGTGAAGCCTATTTATAGGCTCACTATGTCAGTTATTACAAGGTTAGGAAATTGATAGAAGGTTCTAGTAGCTTATTTACCATTCTACCAAATTCTTTTATTTGCCTTTAGTTAATTCCCTAACTCAAGAACTAACTTGATGAAACTAGAAGTAACTAGAATTTTGTTTGGTTTTATTTCTAGAATGTGCAACACATGTTTCATCGAGCATTATTAATTTTAGTTCATTTTATATATATTTGCCCTTATTTATTTAATAGAATTTCTAATTGATCGGATATTTGTTAATTCTGGATTAATTTTGTGACAGATGTCATTATTTGAGGTGGGGGTAATACTCACCCACGGTAAGGTGGGTGAGAATAATGAACTCATAATGAATCCCATTAAATAAAGTAAAAGTAAACCGACTTTGAATAGGATTACTTTATATATATACATATCTATGTACTGATCTTCAACTCATAAGCAGAGATTTTTCTTCGCTATCTCTTACTCTTTTGATCTTCCGTTGGCATCTTCAATCTCTTTCATCTCAGGTGACTTTATCCTTGTCGGATCGTCTCTCAAGCAACTTCCTCTATCAAGTGTCGGTCGGGTACTTTGTTGGAGAATGGATAGAGAAACTTTGTCTAAATTTAAGGGTTTCTCAAAACCATCTAGATCATTGGAAACAAGAGGTGAACCAACGGACAAATGGACCACAACTTCATCTTTCTAGGGTTGTGCTTCCTCCTGTTTATACAAGTGGTGGTATGTTTCCTGGACCTATTGCTGCAATGTATCCAAGTGGTAACTTTGGCAGTGATAGGGGCATGCTTAGAGGACCTGGTCATCGAATGTTTAGACCTCAACTGCCTGTTTTCCCTTGAGGACTACCTCTAGGTGCTCGTTTTGATCCTTATGCCCCACCTGGCATTCCTGGTTTTGAGCTCGATCGATTTGTCAGAAACCTACGCAGGCCTGAGGGTGGGACATATTCAGACCTAGAGTCTCTAGAAAGTGGCCGAGAACTGAGAGTAAAGGGATAATGGAGTCAAACGGTGACCAATGGAGGACCCCCTAAGAGAGAATCTCCGACATCCCCATTTGACTCATTGACATGCAAATGTATCACTCAGTCAATTTAATATAATAGTTAAGTTGCATCTATGATTTAAATAATAGAATGATTTGGCGACTAATTTCACAACATTTGGAATTACGTTAATGTCTAAACAAATTATTAATATTTTATATGCTTTTTTTTTTAAATTAAACTTTGACTTCTAACCCCTTCTAGGAAAGAAGGATATCAAATTCTTATCCAGATAACTAGAAATTCCAACCAATAAGAATCCTAATGAACCTAAAAAAAGGATAAAGGCCCAGCAGAAATTACTTGTTTTGCGAGATCCTGCTATAAATTCTATCCATATATATTCTGATCGCCAACTCATACATAGTAGATCCAGTTGCATTTTATGGAATAACAAAAAAAGATAAGCTCATGGGCTTGGTCTTACTTCACCGTCGAGAAACGAAAGAAGACTTCCATCTCCAAGTTTCACTCAGGCGTAGCTCGCATCTTTTTGGGTGTGAAGCGGTGTCAAACCAAAATACCCAACAAGCATTAGCTCTCCCTGAAAAGGAGGTGATCCAGCCGCACCTTCCAGTACGGCTACCTTGTTACGACTTCACTCCAGTCACCGAAACAAATATGATTACCTCGATAAGATATTCCTTTCATTCTTCCTCTATGTTGTTTACGGAATCTTGTTCTTTTGGGGTTATAGTTGATGGTTCCTTTTCAATTCCATCTCTACTACAGAACTGGACATGAGAGTTTCTTCTCATCCAGCTCCTCGCGAATGAAATGACTAAAACAGATTTTATCAAGATATACATGTGTTTAATGAATAATATGCTGAATCATAGGATTCTTTGAAATTGAATCAAATTAATCAATTCGCGGCCCAACCTGCAACCAGAGCCGTATGCATTATATGAACAGAAAGCAAACGACCGGGATCATTCAATACGACAGTATGAACACGATACCAAGGCAAACCCATGGTAATACCCCTTTATCAACAAAAAATAGACACTATGTAACTTTATTGCATTGAAAAAACGATGCTATGGACCCCCTTTTTTTTCAGTGGATTATCTCGGAAAAAGGGTTACTATTTGTTACCTCCTACCATCTCATAACTGTCATCAGCCAACTATTATGGACTTCTTGTTTTTGTGTTTTTTAGCTCATCTCATTTCCCTATATAAAGGGATGAAGATTGTATTGGAAATGTGTGGAATGGTGTAAGAAATATAGAGAGATATAAAAAAGCTTCTCTTTACATTGTTTGTATTCGTTAATCTCTCTCAGAGGTGCACCACAAGTGACCTCAAACCATACCATCCCACCAACAGTGGTATCAGAGCTCAAGAGAATCAGAAAGTCGAAAAATAGAGGCCAAAGTTGAATTGGCTCAGAAATCAAAGTGATCATAATCAATTTTTGATCACACCAGAGTGTTTGACTCATCGTTAGGGTTCAACGGTGAAAAATCGGAGTTTCAGAGAAGCCGCACGTGCTGCCTGAAGTTGGAGAGTGGTTCCACGCCCAGCAACAGCCCCGACGCGTTACAAGCATGCTCCGATCTTCTTCCTCGTCCGTTTACAGGATCTGACCCGAAGTCCGATCCATAAACCCGGTACCATATTCGACTCGAAGCCAATCCAACAACCCGGTCACTAGACCGACTCGACATGCGACCTAATACCCAATCACCTGACCCGACCCGACCCGAAGTCCGATCCAAGATCCATTACTGTTCACGGTGCTGACGTCACTAACGTCATTATAGCGGCTGGAATATTCCGTCAATCAAAGGGAATATTCTGTTATCTTTGGTTGACTTTTCTAAGAAGTTTGACCACCTGTTTCGGACGCTTCCGAACTCATTTTTTTGACAAACTCAGACTGGTTTCTAAAGTTTTGGACCATTTCAGACATAACCGTGCACTCTATTTTTGTAAATTTAGACTCCAGATTAGTGATCTAAGCATTTCAAGTCTCGATGACCAACGGTAACGCGCATGTTGTCATCCCGAAACTCACAAAAGATAACTATGACAATTGGTGCATACAAATGAGAGCTCTACTAGGCTCTCAAGATGTTATGGAAGGTGGATGTACAGAAGTTGAATCCAAATAAGCTGAAAGAACCATGACAGAAATCAAATATAGACTCTCTAAGCCGATCGAAAAAAGGATTGTAAAGCAAAGTCCATATTCTATCAAGGGCTAGACGAAGCAACGTTCGGGATCATAGCATCATTAAAGTCTTCAAAAGAAGTTTGGACACCCTTCTCAAGACCTACAAAGGTACTGACAATGTGAAAAGGATCCGTCTTCAAACTCTATGAGGTGAGTTCGAATCCCTACGAATGAAATCTAATGAATCTATTGCTACGTTCTATACACGAGTTATGGTCGTTGCGAATCAACTAAGAAGAAATGGAGAAACTCTTACAGACATATGAATTTCAGAGAAAAATTTATGATCATTAGATCCAAAGTTTGACTTCATAGTTGTGGCCTTAGAAGAGACAAAAGATCTAGAGACGATGTTTGTCGAAGAACTTGTGGGATCATTGCAAGTCCATGAGCAGAAAGTCACAAAAAGAAGTGACGACAGAGTATTGGAGCCAGCTCTCCAGTCAAAGCTTTCCCTCAATGAAAAAAGATATGAGCAAGGGGAGACCTCACAACAAGGAAGAGAACGAGGTAGAGGATCTCGTGGAAGAGGTTCAGGAAATGCTGAAACCAGGAGTATAGATAGAGAAGGAAGAGACGCAAACAGAACTGGACGTGGACAACAGAACTATGTCCCGCGAGGAAGAGGACGAGGAAGAAGTGGCTGGTACAACAACCGTTCAAACATTGATAAAAGAAATGTTCAATGCTACAACTGCCATAAATATGGCCACTATAGCAACGAGTGTAGAAGCCCATCAAATGAGGTAAATGAAAATTCTAACTTTGTAGAGAAATAGCAAGTTGAAGGAGAATCATTGATATTGATGTCACATAACTCAACATATCAAAACCAAAATGTTTGGTTTCTTGATTCTAGAACCAATAACCGTATGACAGTCAGAAAAGTCTTATTCACTGAACTTGATGAGGAAGTTCATGGAGAAATCTCATTTGGTGACCTCTCTAAAATCTCTGTCCAAGGAAGAGAAGATGTTATGATCAAGCAGAATAATGGAGATCATGCTTTCATCTCAAATGTCTATCATGTTCCAGACATGAAGACAAACATCCTAAGTCTCAGACAACTCTTGGAGAAAGGCTACCACATTAGCCTTCAAAATATGTAAGTCACCATCACAGATACTCGAGGAAAGCTGGTTACCCGAGTCCAGATGATGAAGAACAGGATGTTCCCTCTCCCAATTCATCATGTTGCGCCAAGGTGTTTGACAGCCATCATCGATGACAAAGATTGGTTGTGGCATCTAAGGTATAGACATCTCAATTTTGAAAGTTTAAAGCAACTGGGAAGTCTGAAGATGGTGAAAGGATTGTCAAACATCCATCACCCAAATGAGATGTGTGAAAGTTGTGTTCTTAGTAAACAATAGAGAAATAGCTTTGGAAAGGAGGCAAATTGGAAAGCAACCATGCCACTTGAGCTCGTTGACACAGATGTGTGTGGTCCATTGACGTCAGTATCAAATGGACAGAATCAATACTTCATCACCTTCATTGACTACTATAGTAGAAAGACTTGGGCTTATTTTTTGAAAGGGAAGTCTGAAGTATTTGGTTACTTTAAAGAGTTCAAAACTCTTGTGGATAAGTAAAATGGCTACTACATCAAAACACTGAGGTCAGATCAAGGTGGAGAATACACTGCAGGTGTTTTCTAGGAATTATATATCAGTTTAATTCCTTAAGCAACAAGGAATTAGACATCAGTTTACACCAGCTTATACTCTTCGGTTAAACGGTGTAGCTGAAAAGAAGAATCAAACAATCCTTAACATGGTCAGAAGCATGTTAAAGGATAAAAACATGCCTAAGAGTTTGAGGCTGAAACAGTCTTGTGTGCGGTATATCTACAAAACAGATGTCCTACGAAGAGTCTTAATACAAAGACACCGTAAGAAACATGGAGCACTCATAAACCAAGTGTGAGCCACCTTAGAGTTTTTGGCTTCATTGCCTACATCAAGGTCCTAGAAGCAAGAAGAACGAAGCTTGAAGATAAATGAGAAAAGTGTATCCTGGTTGGATATGGTGATAGACCTATGGGTTACCGGCTATACAACCTCATCACCAAGAAAGTGATCTTCAGCAGGGATGTCATTTTTGAGAAAAATAAATCCTAGAATTGGGATTAGAACAAAGCTTCCAGAAGTGCGGAGTTGATATTTAAAGAAGAGACAAGAGAAGTGGCTACAGAGCCATAAATATCCAGAAATCAGCAGACTCCTTAACATGGTTCCCCTTCACCCCAAAGGTATGATGCTCCATCACCGATTGAACTTGATTTTTCAGATATGATGCCTAGAGGAACAAGTAGCCTAGAAGATCTGTATGAAAATACATAACAGGTGGAAGAAGACATTACTCTGTATTGTCTACTGATGACAAGTGATCCAGTTAACTTTGAAGAGGCTAACCAAGAAGGAAAATGGAGAAGTGCAATGGATCGATGCAATGGATGAAGAGATTCGATCCATTGAAAAGAACAAGACATGGGAGTTGACTAATCTCCCAAAAGTTTGAAAAACCATCGGAGTGAAATGGGTCTACAAGACCAAAAGGAATGCGAAATGAGAAGTCCAGAGATACAAGGCCAAACTTGTAGAAAAAGGCTATAAACAGAAGTAAGGAGTTTATTACGGAGAAGTCTTTGCTCCGATTGCCAGACTAGAGACCATCAGATTGCTAATATCATTGGCAGCCCAGAAAAGTTGGGAAATATACCAACTTGACGTAAAGTCAGCATTCCTGAATGGCTTTCTTGAAGAATAAATCTATATGGAACAACCACCTGGATATGTGAAGAAAGGCAAAGAATATAAAGTATGCAGGATAAAGATAGCTCTATATGGTTTGAAGCAAGCACCTCGTGCATGGAACATGAGGATTGATGATTACTTCCAAGAGAACGGATTTGAGAAATGTCTGTATGAGCATGCACTATATTTGAAGAAGGAGACTAACGGCAGCCTGTTATATACATGCTTATATGTTGATGAGCATGCCTATATATTGATGACTTGATCTTCACCGGTAACAATCTAGCCATGTTTGAAGATTTCAAACGGAGAATGATGAAAGAATTTGAGATGACTGACATTGGTCTAATGGCTCACTTTCTCAGTATTGAAGTTGTGTAAAACGAAAAAGGTATCTTTATCTCCTAGAGTATCTATGCAAAAGAAAGTCTGAAAAGATTTGTTATGGAAAAATGTAATCTTGTCACAACTCCAGTAGAAACAGGATTGGAATTAAGAAATAATGAAAGAGGAGATGTAAATCCGACCTATTTCAAAAGCTTGGTTGGAAGCCTGAGATACTTGAAGTGTACCAGATCAGATATACTTTATGGAGTTGGACTAGTCAGCAGATACATGAAGACTCCTGACCAGTCTCACCTAAATGCAGCAAAGAGGATACTCCGTTACATAAAAGATACAATTGATGATGGTATATTTATACCAAATGTGAAGATTGCAGGTTGATTGGTTGTTCAGACAGTGATTGGGGAAGAGATCTAGATGAACGTAAAAGCACGACATGCTTTACGTTTTTTATGGCAGATATAGCGTTCACATGGTCATCCAAAAAGCAAGCCATTGTGACACTGTCATCATGTGAAGCTGAGTACGTTGCTACCTGCTCAGTTGTTTGTCATGGTATCTGGATCAGGAATGTGTTGTAGTACTTGGGATTTCCACAAGTCAATCCCACAGAGGTCTACATCGAAAAAGATCAACAATTGCGCTAGCAAAAAATCCAGTATTCCATGAAAGAAGCAAGCATATTGATACGTGGTATCATTTCATCAGAGAGCATGTGAAAAATAAGGAGGTGGAACAAGTCTCTTGCAGAACATTTGATCAAATTGCCGATATTTTCCCAAGCCACTCAAACATGATGTATTTTCAAGACTACAGACAATGCTTGGTATGACGAAGCACGGAGAGTCAAGTTTAAGGGAGGATGTTGAAAATTAAACTTTGACTTCTAACCCCTTCTAGAAACCGGCTATTGAAATGACTTCAACCACCATCCAACTTCAACCTCCTACCATCTCCCAACTGTCATCAGCCAACTATTATGGATTTTTTGTTTTTTGTTTTTTAGCTCATCTCATTCCCTATATTAAGGGATGAAGATTGTATTGGAAATGTGTGAAGTGGTGTAAGAAATATGGAGAGATATAAAAAAGCTTCTCCTTTCATTGTTTGTGTTCGTTAATCTCTTTCAGAGGTGCACCACAAGTGACCTCAAACCATACCATCCCACCAACACATTTAAGAGTATTTTTAATTATTGTCAAAAACATTCTTGAATAAACGGAAGTTTTTTTTTTTTTTTTTGAAAATTTAAAAAAAAATCTTGAATAATCGGAAGTACTTTTTTTTTTTTGTAAAAAACAACATTTGAAAAATAAAAATACTTCTGACACGGTGGTCGCAATCTATGATAAAACAATTTAGATATGGGTTCAGCTATTATGCACTATCTAGGTTAATTTTTAGTTTTAAAATTTCAATTAAAAGGTATAAAATTTAAGGATCTAAAAATTTAAAATAAATAAACTTAAATCTCCATCATATAACTGCCTGTTAACAATATTGATCTGTATTGTAGCTAAACTATTAGTTATTACAGGTGCAGAGTGAAATATTTCGAGTGACAAATGACAATATGGAAATTGCATTTAGTTAACTAGAATTTGGTGTGTAAAAGCAAGATCAATGGAGGTTTAGGTATAGGCCGAATTTTGGATAGAAATAGAAACCTTTTAACTAAATGGTTATAGAGGTTTGGTAGGTAAGAATTCTCTCTTTGGAAAAGAGTTCTATGGGCTAAGTATGGTGTGCATTCTTATAGTCTTCGGTAGGGTTTGAAGACTTCTTCGTCATCTTGTTTTATCAAAGCAATAGGTAGCCTCTTCCTTGAGGCCAAAACGTTGAAAGTTTTGAATGAGAGGTTTTCTGTCAGTGTTGGTGATGGTCACATGGCTTTTCTTTGGGATGACATCTGCTAGGATTCTACCTCTTTAAAATTGGCATGTCCTCGAGTCTACATCCTAGCCGCAAAAAAGTCGAGGAAAATTTCTAAGTGGGTGATTGGTCAATGGCACAGCTTCAAAACCTTCCTTGACAACATTATGATTCGAAGATTAGTCCCTAATACAATTACATGGTCTTTTGATTTAAAAGGTTGTTTCTCTATCAGTTCGTGTAGCAAGAGACTAGAAAGTTTGGATTTGATGGCTATGGAGGACCATGCCAATATCTGGCAAGGTATCTGTCCTCCAAAAGTCAAACTTTTTTTTTGGCTAGTCATGAGAGGTACAATTCCTGTCAAAGATGTTCTAATGAACTTCGGATGCAATGTGGAAGGGGGGTTCCAATGTAGCTTGTGCAATTTTGGCATAGAAATTGTTGATCATTTATTGTTCAAATGCTCGTGGTCCTGGCATCTTTGCATGAGAAGTACGAACTACTGGAAGGTTTCTTGATGTTCCTCGGTTTCAATTAAAGGTTGGTGGAGGGGTTGGTTGGGTTTGTGTCATTTGAAGAGGCAGGAGAGAGTTTGAAAAGTGTTGTTTTTCACAGTTTTGTGGACAATATGGGAAGCGAAGAACCAAGTTGTCTTTCATGGCAAAGAACAATTTGTTATTCAATGCATTGATTTGGTTAAGTTTCGTGTGACCTGGTGGTTTAAACACCGTGCTAAAGGTTGTTCAGACTCTTTTTCTTTTATCTTGCTATATGTGGGTGATCGATGTCTGGACTTCATTCCTAGTAAAAAGAATGTTTTTGAACATCGAAAGCCTCATCCTCCAGATTCCTTAAAGTTCAATATTGATGGCTCGGCGAAGGGATCGCTAAGCCCAACTGGTATGGGTGGTGTCTTGAGAGATTCTAATGGCTAAGTTCTATGTATGTTTTATTTCTAGACATCTCTGATGCTATTACTGCTAAGATTGATGCGATTCATAAGGCGTGCTCTAATTGTGCTTCGAATTATGATTTGAGGAATAGATGTATTTACATATTGTAAGGTGGTGGTGGAGTGGATTAATGAGGGTGATTTGGATAGTATTAGACACCCTCATATCATTCAGGACATTCGCGTTTTGCAATCTTCTTTGAGCAATGCTATTGTCATTTATAATTCGAGTCTCTAACTCGTTTGCTGATCTGTTGGCCAGGAAGGGCTCTAGTAAGGATGGCGATTTTGTTTAGTGGGGTGATACTTGAGCTTTTTTTCGTCCTTAGTGTGTGGTTCCTGTTTCTGGTTTTTGTTTGGTTTTGTTGTTGTTCCTTTTCCTGCTTGCTTACGTTTTGTCTTGTCTTTGTGTGCTGGTTGTTCCTCATATTGTTTCTTGTTTCTCTTTTGGCCTGGTTTGGCTTTCAGTAATATATCTTACTATTCAAAAAACAAAATAGAGCCACCCATTTGGCGGGTCGAGCCTGGTAGAATTTGGGTGGATTATGCCCGAATTTGTGAATGGGTAGAACATTTTCAGGTCATATGTTACCTATGTTAGGTAGGGCCTGTGGCCCAAGATTTGCTCTCTATATTAAGTAACTCTCTATTATGCTAACCAACAAATCCAGGAAATGCAGATATAAAGGCGTTTCTCTTTGTTGTCATCCAATTTTGTTTTACTGTTAGTTGAAGAAAATGAATAACTCATTGCTCATTACCTTCTCATGATTTATTGATAATAAGTAAGAGAACATGTTATTTTCATATATTGAAAGTCTGCAGTGTTTAACATATTAATTTTTGTTTGATGACTTAACACTATTATAATGGCAAAAGACATAAGTGCTTTAGGTAATCGATTTAAAAAAATTATAGACATTGGTTCATAAAAAAAGTGATGTCTTAAATATTACAGTTAGAAAAGACATCGGTTTACGAGAAAATCAGTATGGATTTATTTTATAAAAGATATCAGTTTCCCTTAAAACTGATCTATTAAATAAATTAAAATTATTATGTTTTTGGATAAGTAAAATTTTAAATTTAATAAATTTACTTTTAAATCATTTATTTTTGTTATATGTAAATTTTATCAGTTGTACACGTTATTGAAAAGGTGGATAAAATTGTCATGTAGATATCTGAATAGGCATTCAGAAAATATCCTTCAAGACATCACTAAGAAGTAGGAACCAGAGTAAGTATAAATACAAGTACTAAGCAAGACCTGCTCGGGACCTAGTGACGTCATGTTCTACTCGGGATCAGCTGACGTCATATTCCCCTCGGACAAAAACGAGAAGCCCGAATAAAGAAGTCCAATAAATAATTCACACATGGGTAAACCAAAAGTGATGCTCAAATACACAAAGAAATTCATTTCAAGAACTTTTAGAAGAACAAAATACCAAACAGGAAAACAGGTTTCTGATCAAGCAGCAACTTTATTCCTTCAAGCAGCAACTTTATTCCTTCAAGAAGACTGCACATTTATAAGGAAATAAAGTCCTAAACTGACTATATCTTCCGAATCCCATTCGATCTCCATACAATCTCTGAACTAGGAAAAAAGTTAAAGACGACTCCAACAAGTAACCAAATTGTAATTAAATACAAAATTCTTTCATTACCTGTACAAAAAGGATTAAAGTTCTATACATATATAAATAGACCCATAATCTAATCATAGAAAGATAGGAAAGCACATGGAGAGAAAAAAATAGAGATCGAGAGTTGTAGTAAATCTTTATTTCGATAGTGGATTTGGCTCGTTGCTTATTCAACCACCCGTGGACGTTTCTCCGATCACCGGAGTTTTACCACGTAAACTTGTGTCTAACTAGTTTCAAATTGCATTATCCTTCTCTTTCTCTTTGAGGTCACGGCTAAAATCCAATCTAGTTGACTTTCTCACAAATCGAGAAATTGACGTCAACAATTGGCGCTAGAAAGAGCGGCGCTTGAACTTTCGATTTGATTAAAAGTAATGGTTGGAAGTGGAAGCAGAAACAGTTCTGGGGATTGTTCACGAGATCTCGTCACGATCACCGAGAACCAACCATCATCTCTGGTGGGGATCCAACAAATCTCTCCGACCAGCAAAGGCCTGACACGACGCTTCCGTGAGGCACTACAACAGCTGTTAGCGGATGCGAAAAAAGAAGGGGTTGATCTATTAGCTGCAGAAGAAACACAACCTCCTAATCCCCCACTTACAAGGCTTCGTTCGGTTATAGTATTACAGGAACCAGATGCACCAGAAGCTGGTAGGAAATCTGTTCCAGTCAATCAAGCTGGAGGTGTAACACACAATCAGGATAAGGGACGTGAAACACCCGAAGAGGAATGGCCACGCCAAAGGCAGAGCCATGGTCAGATAGCCCATGATAGACACTGCAAGCATGACCGGCATAGGGATCGGTCGTCATCATCAGAGGATAGTGATCGGCACCATCGCAAGCGTATTCATGAAACCATACGCCTGCAAGGATCGACCCGTGAGACCCGATAACGAAGTGAAGAAGAGCTAGAAAAAGGTATGGCGGTCACCTGACGGTTTAACCATCATGGAAATCCTGTGGGAGACAGAGATGTTATGATTCAGAGCCTGACCCTGAGAAATCGAAAACAACAAACGTCAAATGGACGTGCTGGTTAGGCAATATGGGTATAATGACTTATCCGACGATGATTCCGATAGTCCATTCACTAGGGACATCCTACGAACCTCATTTCCAGAAAGATTCAGGATGCCACACGTAGAACAATTCAAGAAGGATACAGATCCTAAAGAACACGTCACACGGTATAAAAGTGCCATGGCTCAGTATGCCCACAGCGACCATTTATTATGTCTCAACTTTCCACAGACTCTGGTAGACACAGGCTCAAGATGGTTTGGAAGGTTGCCCTCAGCAAGCATCGAATTTCGGTGAATTAAGCAGAAGTTTCTCAAGAAATGTTCTGGACAATGTACATAGGAAAAAATCAGTGGTTTACCTTTTTCAGCTGAAACAAGGGAAAGATGAGTCGTTAAAAAAATAACTGGGGAGATTCGGCCAAACGGTATCAGAAATCGGGAGTGCAAACGATGAAGCAATAATTGCTGCATTCATAAACAGTTTACAGAATGGACGGCTATCTTTTGACCTAAGAAGGGCCCGTTTAACCATATATGCAGATATGATGGACATGGCTGGAGGATATGCACTAGTCGAAGAAGAGGAGTTAGCCATGGGAGGATGCTACATGCATGGAGGGAAATCCGAACAAAAAGATGTTGAGTCAAAGGTACATAACCAAAAGGGAAAACAAAAAGGAAATAATAAAGAAAAAAGCAAGGACGGAGGAAACGGGCGTAATTCTGACAAGACCACGGAGAAATTCTGAGAAAAATATACAAACTACACCCCTCTCCGAAAAAAGCAAGAAGAAATCCTAGCCATATTGGAAGAGAAAAATCTAGTAAAATAGCCACACCGACAGTCTCAGTTTGCCCGGCGAGATACAACAAAGTACTGCAGATTCTACAAGGAAACTGGTCATGAGACTTCCAAATGTTACCAACTGAGAGACTACATAGAGACCCTCATTCGGGAAGGACACCTACATGATATAATCTTGAAAAGAGATGAGAGGTCAGAAACGAAGAAAGAGACTAGGGTCGATCATAGTTCCGGTCGAAACAAAAGGGCCAACCTCGAGGCTAATGAAATAATACAAACAATCTTTGGAGGACCATCAACTGGAAGAAGTAACCGATAGCAAACTCAGGAAATCAGAGAAGCGGTAGAGGCAAGGCAGAACTTTGATGTCAACTCTGTCGAGCCAGACCCGAAAAGGGTAAAAGAATGATGAGGCCCAATAATATTCACAGAAGCTGACTCACATAAGGTCAATGTTTGACCAAATGACGCCCTTGTCATAAGTGCCCGAATTGGACACAAGAAAGTCAGGAGAATTTTAATAGACAATAATAGTTCGGCTGATATTCTCAATGAAGCTGTCTACGATCAACTCAGGTAAGACCGAAAGAATTTACAACCTTTCATACCCCACTCAAAGGATTCGGGGGAGTTGAGGTCAGGTCTTTCGGGACGGCAAAGTTACCCGTAAAAATCGGAGTAGCACCTTGTCAGAGAACAATATTGCTCGATTCTGTAGTGGTAGACTTAGACAATTAGCCTTATAACGCGTTGTTAGGTCGACCATTCTTGAATAAAACTAAAGCAGTAACAGCTCTTTATGCTTTGATGATCAAATTCCCAACTGAACGGGCGGTAGGAATAGTCAAGGGGTCCCAGGAGATGGCCAGAAGGGTTAATCTCTTGGTTTACAAAGACACGGAAAATAGCGAATGGGTGTTCACCGTCACCCGATCAGATCAGACCGAGCAACAATCACTGTTGTTCCGAATTCGATCCTAGGGAAGAGTCGAAAGTGTATAAAAGTGAACCTATAGAGGAAATAGTCTTAAGGGGAGATGAACCAAGTAAGAAGATCAAAATCGGGGCCAGTTTAGAAGGAAAGGTTAAGCAAAATCTTATTGATCTGCTCAGAGAATACAAAGATGTGTTCGCCTAGAGTCATAAAGACATGGTAGGGATAGATGCTGAGTAATATCACATCATCTTGCAGTGGACCCACATGTAAAACAAGTAATACAAAAAAGAAGATCTTTTAACCTCGAAAGAAGTCAGGCGATCAAGCAAGAAATGGAGAAATTACTCGTTGTAGGATCAGTCAGAGAGATCAGCTACCCTTAGTGGGTAGTCAATGTGGTCCTTGTTCAGAAGAAAAATGGTCAGTGGAGAATGTGTGTAGATTTTACGGACCTGAATAAAGCATGCCCAAAAGACAGTTTTCCACTGCCAAGGATAGACCGACTGGTTGATGCAACGACAGGCCAAGAATTACTCAGTTTCATGGATGCCTACTCAGGGTATAACCAAATCCAGATGAGTAAGGCTGATGAGAAGAAAACGGCGTTCACAACCGATTAAGGCTTATACTGTTACACAGTAATGCCCTTTGAGCTAAAGAATGCAGGAGCAACATACCAAAGGCTAATCAAAAGAATCTTTGCACGCTAAATAGGAAGAAACATGAAAGCTTACATAGATGACATGTTGACCAAGAGCATCTCGACGAACAGGCATACCTCAGACCTACGGAAAACATTCGATGTCTTGAGAAGATATCAAATGAAGCTGAATCCGAACAAGTGCCTATTTAGAGTTCTTTCAGGAAGGTTCCTGGGTTTCCAAGTTCACTAGAGGGAAATCAAAGTAAACCCTAAAAAGATCCAAGCCCTACAAAAAATGACATCATCAAGGACGCTAAAAGAACTGCAGTGCTTAACAAGATGCTTAGCTTCCTTGGGCAGATTTATTTCAAAGGATACAGACAAATGTGCTCCCTTTTTTAAAGTAATTAAAAAAGGAAAAGAACTCAAATGGAACGAAGAATGCGAGCAGGCGTTCCTAAAATCAAAGAGTACCTAGGGCAAGCTTCCATCCTTTTGAAACCGAAAATGGGAGAAATACTCCACTTGTACTTATCAATTACAGAATTAGCAGCAAACTCAGTTCTAGTCAGAATAGAAAATGGAGTACAAAGGACAGTATCCTAGCAAGACACTTCTTCCAGCTGAAACTAGGTATTCACAGGCAGAAAAAATGGCCCTAGCATTGGTTTCGAAAGCGAGAAAGTTGAAGCCATACTTTCAAGCTCATACAATCCAGGTTCTCACCGACTGCCCACTTAAGAAAATCTTACAGAAGCTAGAAATTTCAGGAAGACTAACTAAATGGGCAATCGAGCTAAATGAATTTGATATCTAGTACGTTCCCAAGACATCTCTCAAAGGCCAAGCAGTGTCAGATTTTATAGCAGAATTCACATAACCAAACCTGGAAGCAAAAAAGATGTTGGGCAAGAGTTTCTCATGGAAATTATATGTCGATGGCTCTTCAAACACTCACGGCAGCGGGGAAGGAATCGTAGTATACACCCCAAAAGGAGATGATGTCGAGTGTGCCATGAGATTCGACTTCAAAGCAACGAATAATCAAGCCGAATACGAGGCACTACTAGCTGGACTCAGAGTATGCATAGCCCTCGTAGCAGATGAGGTCGAAATATTTAGCGACTCACAGGTAGTCGTCAACTAAGTCCTGGATGAATACCAAGCCAGATATGAAAGTATGATAGCTTATCGTGACATAGAAAAACAACTCCTTCAAAAATTCAAAGAATATAAGATTGCTCAGATTCCCAGGGAGGAGAATGAAAAAGCAGATGCCTTGTCCAAACTAGCATCAGCAACGACCACAATCAGGCCAAAAAAAATTCTGGTCGCACATCTCCTCAAACCGAGCACAGCTGAGCCAAAAAACTTTGAAATCTTAGAAATCCGAACACCATCAGACGGTTGGATGACTCAGCTATAAAGGTTCATAGAAGAAGGCGTGCTCCTGGAAGATCCCCTACAAGCCAAACGTATCAGGTATCGATCAGCAAGATACACATTGATCAGAGGAGAACTGTACAGAAGGGGGTTTTCCCGAACACTCCAAAGATGTGTATCAGAGGAAGATGCATGTTGGATATTACAGGAAATCCATGGTTGAGTATGCGAAAACTATACTGGAGGCAAAATTTTAGCACATAAGGTACTCAGGCAATGTTATTATTAACCCACTTTATTCTCGGATGCACAACGATGTTCGGAAAGCTACAATGCATGCCAAAGAATTGCTAACGATATCCGGCAACCCCCTGAACAACTTAGAACCCTTACGTCCCCATGGCCATTTTCCATGTGGGGTTTGGACTTAATTGGCCTAATGCCAGCAGGGACAGGGGGTGGAGCGAAGTATGCAATAGTAACCGTTGATTATTTTAAAAGTGGGAAGAAGCTGAAGCATTAGTGCATATCACATAAGCAAATACCACAAATTTCGTGAAGAAAAATATACTCTACAGGTTTGGAGTCCCAAGCACTATCATCACTAACAACCGCACCCAGTTCGATAATCTAAAATTCAGACAATTGTGCAAAGAGTACCAAATTGCCAATTACTACGCCACATCTGCCCACCCTCAAAAAATGGGCAAGCTGAAGCAGTAAACAAAATCATCAAGCATACACTAAAAGCAAAACTAGATGCCAAGAAAGGAAGTTGGGTTGAAAAACTACACAAAGTATTATGGGCACATCGGACGACAACAAGAACTTCTACAAGAGAGACTCTATTCACTTTAGCGTTTGGAACAGAAGCACTTATCTCCATAGAAACATCGTATGTGTCACCCAGGGTCAGGCTCTATAATGAAGACCAGAATGTTGATATATTGTTACAAAGTCTAGATGAGCTAGAAGAGAAAATGAAGAAGTCCCGAATACGAAATATGGCACATCAACAAAGAGTGGCTCGCCATTACAATTCTCATGTTCGAATCAGGAAATTCCAACTAGGAAACCTGGTACTCAGAAAGGTGTCACTAAATACAAAAAACAAAGTTGCAGGTTCCTTGGTTGACAAGTGGGAAGGCCAGTACAAGATTGAAAGAGTAGATGGTCATGAAGCATATTGAATTGCACGACCAGATGGATGGGTCTTACCCCGACCATGCAACACCCAATATTTGAAGATTTTTTATCCTTGAAATTTATTTTACTTTTTAGTTAGGACAATTTTAGTCAGGTCAATTATAAGCTTTGAAATTTAATCATTGTTAGTTTTTCAGTTATAAATAAAAACCAAACTCGGGATTTCCAAAATCTAAAGCATATGATAATAAGAACATACGAAAGACGACCATGATAATAAGAACATGCAAATAGAATGCTCAGGACCATAAATTTGGTAAAATTTCCGAATGGGTGGAGAAGCTCGAAAGAGCACGCCAGCCGAGTAAGGTCAGTCGACCTTAGTAAAAAGGCAAACCCGATGCACCAGATTTTGGATAACGACTTGGGGCACTGTCGGGAAATATCCCTGTGAGATGCGCAGCTGTGTTACGCAGTTCAAGAGCTTAACGATTCGGTAAACCCTTACACATACAAAAATATGGAGACGTCATCAATAACTTATGTAAGGACTCGAACATATGATCATGGTGAGCCTTGATGTAATGTTAGGGTAGCAACCGAGTATGAAATGCGAGTATAAATCTACTCGCTTGTTTCAAGATGGCTCGATTAATAATAAGTCAATTTAATAAGATACTTGGTGAAAAGAAATGTATTAGCCAGTTTAATAAGATACTTGGCGTTAAAAATTGTTCCAGGTAATGAAACCAAGTTTAATAAGATACTCGGTGAAGTTACTCGAACAAAATTAGCCAGTTTAATAAGATACTTGATGCAAAAATAATTAGCTAGTTTAATAAGATACTTGGCACGAAAAAATAAAGTTAGCCGATAAAAAGTTCTTGGCAAAACCAAGTCAAATAAGATACTCGGTGAAATTACTTTGGCAATAAATCAAGCAGGTTGGATACAAAATACTTGGCAGAACAAGGCAGTTGGCAAAAAATATGGGATTTCATTAATCAGCTGTAATTACGAAGCACAAAATTTTTGTACAAATACGCCAAAGGCTAAAGTAAGAACTTGGAGATTTTACCGATACTCGGGTTAGGTACCATTTCGTATTCATGAAGGAGACTCTCATTTGACGGCCAGACGATTATGTCGACCAAGTTATCCATCCATCCATTCACTATAATATGTTCCCGAGATCGGACCAAAGTCAGCCTTTGACCCATCCGTACCAGCTTCATGAATCACATAAAAGGTAGAAAAAGAATGCTCTGAGGGGATCTCCAAGTGCATAGGGTGGGGTCCTTTACCCTGACTTCGACAGTATGCCCTCCACTCCTTCATTTGAGTTCGAAGAGATTCTAAAGACCGGTCCACGTGGTTCTTTATCGATAACTCCCAGTTAGTTTGAGCTTTATCAATTGCCCGATTCTTAACCTTGAAAAACTCTCCAGCTGAGACTAGCCCCGCTGAAACTCCTGAAGAAGCAAGGAATCATAAGCCGAAGACCTTTTGAAATGGTCAACCTCTTGGATCTCAAGTTCCAGCCTAGCCTCCTTTGAAAGAGATTCGACCGTCAAGGCTTGGCGCATTTTCTGCTCGTAAGATGCTCTGGCTTTTTCAGCCTCCTGTTCATTCTTGAGCATTGACTCCTGTGTAGCAGAGAGTAAATTTTGGAAGGATACAGCCTTCTCTTCTGCCAAAGAAGCCCTCTCCTCGGCTACCATTTTCTTAGCCAAGCAATGATCGGTGAATTCCTGGGCAGAGCTCACCTCCCTCTGATAAGCCGCCTCTACCCGAGCATGACTATCCTCACTCTCCTTCAGCTGAGCTGGATGATGTTGCGTCTGAATCAACTCAATAAACTCGGCCACCATCTGTAAAGAATTTGAAATTGAAAATCTAATAGGCAAAAGACTTAAACAGTTGGGATAGAATAGAACATACATAGGATGCACCATTGAAAATGTTCTGAAGACGAACCGTTAAGGAATCATCCCTGAAACGGCTCCAAATATCATCCCCAATGAAGACCCGACCAGAAGATATCGCCCTTAGCATATCCTGAGGAGAGTGATAAGAATGGTCTCCCGAGGATTCTGCCTTTACAGCGTCGACATTGGGAGGTAAAGAATCATTGTTCAGGTTTGGAGTTTTCGCCCTTTCAGAAGCTTTAACTTGAATGCTCTGGGAAACTCTACCCTCGGTATCATCATCACTCGACTCGATGAATGATACTACCTAAGTAACCTTATGAGGACGAGTAGGAGAGTTGATTGCCTTCAATTTCTAAGCTCGAGTACGATGGAATCTGAGATCAACCGAAGGGTCTTCCTGATCATCATCTCGGAAGGATCCTAAAAAGTCAGGATAGAGATTTTCTTAACCATCAGAGGTTTTATCTCTATCCCTGGCAGCCAACCGCTCAGTAGGAACCTCAACCGGGGAGCTCGATGCACCGGGGCCCTCACCAAAACCATCACTTTGCCTACCCTCATCTTCAGGCAATTTTTGAGCATTGTCACCAGGGCCACTCAGACCATTACATTCCCCTACAGTCGACTGAATGACCTCTTCAGGGACGTACTCAGGGATTTGCTCGTCAGCCTCATCAGACTCCTCATCCGATTCAGGCGAAGCAATACCTTCCTCACTTTGACGAGAAACTTTTTTTTTCTCGCCTGAAGGATTGATTTCATCTGGCGAGCTTGAACATCGCATACAATGTCCGAGTCATACACTAAACACGATAAAGAACCAAGTCAGAAGTAATACAAAAGCGAAATATAAAAAAAGGGAAGGCCACTTACGTCGCCTGCGATAGCTTGAAATCTGGCTAAAAAAGCCAAGCTCTATCATCTTCTTCTCGCTAAAAAGATAGGACCTGCTCTTTTTTTCCAGAGTACGCACTGCGGCCCGAGCAAGTCTGGTCAGCTTAGCATCGGAAAATTCAAGATTTTCTTGTTCCATATATCAGGAGAACAGAAAAATGGGGAACCTTTAGCACCGTCTGCTTCCCCTTGGCCGAGAGAGTAACCTAAAGTCCTAAGTTCCCTCCAGCAAAGAACCAACTGTTCTTCAAGTGCTTGTTCGATTAAGGAAATCCCTACATGAAACCTCTCTTTTTTACATCCATGGCGATTTCAACTCCTTGGTTCACTTTTTTCCCCTCAGGAACCCAGCAATTTGGCGGATTGGACATAAGAAAATAGGTTCCCGTCCGACCAGATTGCCTTAGTGTATAGAAATGACTGATTTCATCCGGGGAAGGAGGTGAAAGGTTCATTTGGCTCCACATATGCCACATGCACATCAAGATCTTGTAGCTATTCGGGACCAATTAGGCTGGAGCAATCCATGTTTCGGCCAGAAACCAAGCAATAAAAGGCTGGAGAGGAAGAAATACACCACAGCAGAGCATGGACCCATAAATAGCCACTATACCCAGAGGAGGGTTCCATGCAGCTCTATCACCAGCATGAGACATTATAACCTAGTAGTCTATGTCAAATCGAGTGCGATACTTCACGACCTCATCTTCCCCGATAACATTCGGCTCGACATTATACCCACTCGGGCGATCGACAGAAAAAGGGGATACGAGATGTTCTAAACTCCTCTTCAACGTCCTTCTCATCAACAATTTGCTCCATGATTCGAACGCTGCTCGAACCGTGCTTGTGGACCTCATTTTTACTCTGATGTTTTCCCATCCTGGATCAAAGAGGAACCCTGTGATCAGAAACGATAGATTCAGAACTGGATAATTCAGAACTAGAAATTAAATGGACGTCAGGGTAAGCCCGAAAAAGTAAACATCTAAAAAAATAGATTCATCAGGAGGGATCTCCCCCAACAGTCTACGAACACAAGAAACTAATTGAAAATCTCCACAATCGAGCGCTTCGAAAGCTATAGCGAAAAGGCGCTGTCATGAAACAGGATCCATCAGAACTAACCTTGAAAATAAAGGAACCTGTTGTGATAACTTCAACAGAGAGTAGAGGTAAATTTCTGCGTGAGGAAATCTGGGTCAAAAATTTCTGGTTTGAGTTTGTAAAAATGAACCAGAGCAACCCCATTCAGTGGAGCGTTTAAAGGGACAACGATACGAAACCCTAGGATCTCAAAAAGAGAGAAAAAATTAAAGACATATTTGATGACGTAGGCGGCGCACCAGGAGACGCGCAGGTCGTTTCTCATAAATGATATCAAGAAATAAAGCGGTGGAAGACACGTGTCAAGAAAAGAACTGACCAAGGCTATCAAGATTCCAAAACGTCGTAATCATTGAGATTTCACGTGAAAGGGAAAATTGAATTTACATAGTCACAATTAAGACACGTCATTATGACAAGACATTTACTCTGGCATTAATGAGGCATAAAAGATTAAAGGGTTGATTAAAATACTTTCTCCTGGAACAAATTCTTACTCAGCAAAAATATTTTAAGGGGGTATTGTTATGTGTAAATTTTATCAGATGTACACGACATTGACAAGGTGGATAAGATTGCCAGGTAGATATCCGAATAGGCATTCAGAAAATATCCTTCAAGACATCACTAAGGAGTAGGAACCCGAGTAAGTATAAATACAAGTACTAGGCAAGACCTGCTCAGGGACCAGGTGACGTCATGTTCTGCTCGGGATCAACTGATGTCATATTCCCCTCGAACAAAAACGAGAAGCCCGAATAAAGAAGTCCAATAAATAATTCACACGTGGGTAAACCAAAAGTGATGCTCAAATACACAAAGACATCCATTTCAAGAACTTCTAGAAGAACAAAATACCAAACAGGAAAACAGGTTCCTTATCAAACAGCAACTTTATTCCTTCAAGAAGACTGCACATTTATAAGGAAATAAAGTCCTAAACTAACTATATCTTCCGAATCCCATTCGATCTCCATACAATCTCCGAACGAGGAAAAAAGTTAAAGACGACTCCAACAAGCAACCAAATTGTAATTAAATACAAAATTCTTTCATTACTTGTACAAAATGGATTAGGGTTCTATGCATATATAAATAGACCCATAATATCGTCATAGAAATATAGAAAAGCACACAGAGAGGAAAAAAAAAAGATCGAGAGTTGTAAATCTTTATTTCGATAGTTGATTTTGGCTCAGTTTCTTGTTCAACCACCCGTGGTCGTTTCTTCGATCACCGGAGTTTTACCATGTAAACTTATGTCTAACTAGTTTCAAATTGCATTCTCGCTCTCTTTCTCTTTCTCTTTGAGGTCAAGGCTAAAATCCAATCTTGTTGAATTTTTCACAAATCGAGAAATCGACGTCAACAATTAAAAAAAAATGTTTATTTATTTTACACCCTCTTGTTTCATACTAAAAGACACGTTACTAACTCAATTACCCAAATAGATTTGTAATTCGAGTAATACATTTGTTCATCAAATTACAAGATGTCTGTAGAGAAATATCCCTATGTAGTGAGAGTTATATTCAAAATCATACTTATTATAATTGATGTCAATAGTCTCCTACAGAGTATAGACCCATAATTCGATTATATATATTTTAAAAAATATAATTTTATTAAAAATTTCAATAAATATTTTTAATATATATCAGTTGTAGAAATTAGAATTTTAATTAGTTGAATAAATTTAAATTTATCTAATAAGTTTTTTTTTTAATTTCTAACAACTCGTAAATGTTGTATATAATTATTGTGTAATTGTTAACAAATCAAGTCTTGTAATCAAGAGGTAATGGCAAGTTCAATTCCTAATAATGACAATTAATTGTCATTATGATGGTGGTCATTGTACGACATGTTGGACAAAGGTTCAGCTTTCTCTGCCTCAACCCAAATGGATTTGAAGTTGAACTTTGTACACAAATTTTGTAAGATAATAATAATAATTACTATTATTATTATTATTATTATTATTATGAGGTTGGCTGCCGATACGCCTCTCACTCATAATCCAAGAATCTATTTATGAGTTTGAGTCATATCTCTTTTCTCAATTTCTATTTTGAGTCATGTTCTCCTCTCCAAAATCCCAAATTTAGGCAATAGTTAGATATATATATTAATAATTTAATTATATTCCAGTTTCTACCATGAAAAATTCATATTAAAATTTAAAATTGAACTAAACTTTAAAATTACAAGCTTTGATTTCAAAAGCCTCCCTTTGAGAAATAAGCCCAAATCAATAAATTTTAACATTTTTTAGGAAGTTCTAATGTTTGAAAACTTGTAATAATATATATAATTATATAAATATATAGTGCTGCTATACTATTTGAACACCATATTTGGATATCAAACTTAGATATAGTAGTATTATTGTAAACTGATATAGTTGTCTCTTGTTTAAAACTTTAAATAAGTTAAAGTAAGAAATTATTTTTTGTTGACATCGATTTCTGGATGTATGGAGAGTCAACAAGATTGGATTTTATCTGTGATTTCAAAGAGAGAGAGAAAAGGAGAAAGTAATAGGACTCAAGTTTTACGTGGTAAAACTCCGATGACCGGAGAAACGTCCACGGGTGACTGAATAATCAACTGAGCCAAAATCCACTATTGAAAAGATTTACTTACAACTCTCGATCTCTCTTTTTCTCTGTGTATTTTTCTATATTTTCTATATTGAGATTATGGATCTATTTATATGTTCATAGAACTCTAATCTTCTATGTACAAGTAATAAAAGATTTTTGTATTTAATTATGATTGGTTACTTGTTTGAAGTAGTTTATCTTCTCTCATATTTCGGAGACTTGTATTGAGATCGAATAGGACTCTAATGATGTAGTCCAGTTAGGACTTATTTCCTTATAAAGGCATAGTCTTTTTGAAGTATAAAGTTGTTGCTTGATTTGGAACCCTTTCTGTTTGGTATTCTATTCTTCTTGGAATTCTTCTCTGATGTGGGTATCTTCGCATATTTCAACGACTCTTGACTCGTTAGTCACGTGCTGGGCTTCTTTATTCGGTTTTCTTCATGTTTGTCCCGAGTAGAACATGATATTAGCTGGTCCCGAATGATGTCATCTGATCCCGAGTAGAACATGTCATCCACAAACCCCCCGAGCATCGTTAACTGACCCTGAGTAGTATATGATGTCAGTTGGCCCCGAGTAGTAGATGATATCAGTTGACCCCGAGTAGGTTTTGTTCAATACTTGTAAACTCGGGCTTCTCTTCTTTGGTGATGTCTTGTAGGATATTTTCTGAATGCTTACTCGGATGTCCACCTGACAATTTTATCCTCTTTGTCAATGACGTGTATGTCTGATAAAATTTACATACGACATTTTTTAAAAACCTTTTCATTTATATATATTTTTTGAAATAAAAAAAACTTACTTAGTGTTGGATATGACTTGAATTTCCAATGGTTACCAAACGGTATTCAACCAATACGGAGACTTCCTGGAGACATGGAATACGTAGGGAAGTAGGAGATCATATTTGAGGGAGGCTTGAAGACTGAAAGAATTGAAGAAACGAAATCTGGAAGGTACCGTGGCCTACACCGCAGTGCCGACGTGTTCACAGGGAGCAGGTCGACTCCTGTGAGATCTCGCGGCGAAGGTAATTGCACCAACCACGGTATTCTGAGTGGTGGTTGACAACGATGATCCGTGGTGTTAGGCGCGGGTGGCCAACCGCAACCCAAACCACAGTAAAGGCGAATTTTATCCAAATCAGGAATATTGCACGAAAATAGGGAAGGTGTTTTCTTTTGAAAGTTCTTGTACTAATCGGAAAAGAAAAGAGTTTGTCTTCATGAAAAATAGGAAAGGCATGTACTTAAAAGAAAATGATTTCTTTTAAACAAAAAGACTTGTCATAAATAAGAAATAGTATTTATGTGGAACAAGTAATTCTTGTACGTTTAGGAGTAGGATTTCCTTTTGACTTAAACTCCATGTAATTCATATAAATAGACCATAAAAGCTAGGCTATTGGAAGTGGTGAAGCAAATTAGCAAATCTAGAGAGATCTCAAGAGAGCATTGTGTGTAATTGGGTTTGGGGTATTTTAGAGAGAGAATCCTGAGAGTGTGCTTGTAACAATTTAATACACAGTGGAACTTTCTCTTATCGTCCTGACGGCCCTGATTTTTTTCCGATTTGGGTTTCCACTTAAAATCTTCTTGTATTATGTGTGATTGGATTTATTCTCTTCTTCTTAATTCTTTTATTTTACTATTTTGTTTGTTTGTGTTCTATCCGGCAACGCTTCTGCGTAGTGACGATTTATCCGTCAACACTTAGATTACCTAAAATACAAATATAACATTTTAATGAATTCTTTTTAGATCTACTCACTTTTAAGATGTATATGTCCGAATTTAAAATACACCCAACTAGGAAAATAGTAATGATTCGTTTAGAATTTTATTGGTTCAATATATATATTCCATCTGTTAAACATATTATACACATTCACCCAAACTGTAATCGATGAAAGATAAGAGTTTATAATAATTAGCGAATATGAAATGCTAATTGGATCGTTGATAAAAAAACAGTAATTGGATGATAGATTAAAATCAATTGAAAGAAAAGAATTTATAAATTGTTGACGTCGATTTCTAGATGAATGAAAAAAGTCAACAAAGATCGGATTTTAGTTGTGATTTCAAAGAGAGAGAGAATGAGAAAGCAATCGAACACAAGTTTTACGTGGTAAAACTCCGATGACCGGAGAAACCTCCACGGGTGGCTGAATAATCAACCGAGCCAAAATCCACTATTGAAAAAATTTACAACCCTCGATCTCTCTTTTTTGTCTCTATATTTTTCTATATTTTTCTGTATCTATATTTGTGACGAGATCATGGGTTTATTTATATATTCATAGAACCCTAATTTTTTTTGTACAAGTAATAAAAGATCTTTGTATTTAACTATGATTGGTTACTAGTTTGAAGAAATCTGTCTTCATTCCTATTTCGGAGATTTGTATTGAGATCGAATGGGACTCTAGTGATGTAATCCAGTTAGGACTTATTTCCTTATAAAAACGTAGTCTTTATAAAGAAATAAAATTGTTGCCTGATTTAGAACCCTTTCTGTTTGGTATTCTACTCTTCTTAGAATTCCTCTTTGATATTGATATCTTCGCGTATTTTAATGACTCGACTCGTGTGAGCTACGCGCTGAGATTTTTTATTCGGTTTTCTTCATGTTTGTCCCGAGTAGAACACGATATTAGCTGGTCCCGAATGACATCATCTGATCTCGAGTAGAAAATGTTATCAACTAGCCCCGAGCATCTTTAACTGACCCTGAGTAGTATATGATGTCAGTTGACCCCAAGTATGTTTTGTTCAATACTTGTTTACTCAGACATCTCTTATTTGGTGATGTCTTGCAAGATATTTTCTGAATGCATATTCGGATGTCCACATGACAATTTTATCCTCCTTGTCAATGACGTGTACGTCTGATAAAATTTACATACAACAATAACCCCTTAAAATAATTTTGCCGAAAAGGGTTTCGTTCCGGGCAAAAGTATTTTAATCAACCTTTCAAGTTTTTTGACTCTGTAACGCCAGGGTAAATGTCTTGTCATAATGGTGTGTCGTAATGGTGGCCCTGTAAATTCAATTTGCCTCTTCACGCGAGATCTCAATGATTGCGACGTTTTGGAGTTTTGACGGCTTTCAGCCAGTTCTTCTCTTAACACGTGTCCTCTACCGCTTCATTTCTTGATGTCATTTATGAGAAACGACTTACGCGTCTCCTAGTGCTCCACCTACGTCATCAAATCTTGTCATTGATTTTTTCCACCTTAAGACCCTAAGTTTCGTGCTATTACCCCGTTAAATTCTACTCTAAGGAATTGCATTGGTTCATTCTCAAAGACTCAAACCAGAAGCTTTTCTAGCCCAGATTTCTTTACGCATAAAAGTTGCTATTCTCCATTGAAGATTTTGCATCAGATTTCTTCATTCAATGTTAGTTTTAATGAATCCGACTTCCCGTCATCGACTTTTTACTATAGCTCTCAAGGCACTTGATCGTGGGGATTTTCAACTGGTATCTTGCGCTCAAAGATTATTGGGGAAAATCCCCCCGGACGAACCTCTTTTTTTAGAAGTCGACGTTTCTGGGCTTTACCCTGACGTCCATTTTAGTTTCGTATCCAGTTCTGATTCTGATTCATCTAGTTTTGAATTTATCGTTTCTAATCATAGGGTACCACTTCGATCAAGGATGAGAAAACATCAAAGTAAAAGCGAAGTTCACAAGCACAACTCGGTCAGCGTCCGAATCAAGGAGCAGATTATTAACGAGCAGGACATTGAAGATGAGTTCAGAAAATCTAGTATTTCCTTCTCTGTTGATCGCCCGAGTGGGTTTGACGCCGAACCGAACGTGGTCGGGGTAGAAGAGATCGAGAAATATCGTGCCCGATTCGATTTGAATAATTTGGTTATTATGATTCCTGCTGATGATAGAGCTACGTGGAACCCTCCCCTGGGCATGGTGGCAATTTATGGGTCCATGTTTTGCTACGGCGTTACTCTTCCTTTGCAACCGTTCACTGCCTGGTTTCTGGTTGAAGCGGGGATCGCTCGGGATCAATTGTCCCCGAATAGCTATAAGATCTTGATGTGAATATGGTACATGTGGAGCCGAATGAACCTGTCATCGCCTTCCCTGAATGAAATCATGCACTTCTACACGCTAAGGCAATCTAGTAAGACAGAGACCTATTTCCTCATGTCTAATCCGCCAGATCGCTGGGTCCCCGAGAGGACAAAGATGAATCGAGGAGTTGACACCCTGATGAAGCCAAGAATAGAGGATTCGTATGGGGATTTCTTTCTTCCAACAAGTACTGGAAGAACAGTTGGTTTTTTTCTAGAGGGAATCTAGATCTTGAACTCACTCTCTCGGCTGGGGAAACTCGGAGGGTGTTGAAAGTTTCCCATTTTTTCTATTCCCCCGAGGTATGGAACAAGAAAAAACTTGAATTCAGCGATACTGAGCTGACCAGACTTGCTTGGGCAGAAGTTCACACTCTGGAGAAGAGGAGCATGACTTATCGTTTCAATGAGAAAAATATGATAGAACTCGACTTCTTCAGCCAGATTTCAGGCTATCGCAGGCGATGTAAGTGATCTTTATATATATATATATATATATATATATATATATATATATATATATATATGCTGACGCGATTCCCCTTTTTCTTCTAAGTGTATGACTCGAACATCGTCTGCGACCTTCAAGCTCGTCAAGTGAAGTCGATTCTTCAAGCAAGCCAAAAAGAAGCTTCTCGTCAGAGCGAAGAGGGTGTTGCCCCACCTGAGTCAGATGGAGTCCCTGATGAGGTTAACGAGCAGATTCCCAAAAGTGTCTTCGAGGAAATCATCCGGCCTACCAAGCGGACGGACGTCGGTGACGGCGAGAGGAAGAGTGATAGTCTTGGTGAGGGGCCTGGTGGATCGAGCTCCCCGGTTGCAGTCCCTATAGAGTGGACGGACGTCGGTGATGGAGGTAAAACCTCTGAGGGACAAGTAAATACAGATCCCGACTTTTTTAAATCCTTTCAAGATGATGTTTAAAAAGATCCCTCAGTTGATCTCGGCTTTCATCGCTCTCGGGCTAATAAAAGAAAAGTGGTCGATTCTCCCGCTCGCCCTCACAAGGTTCCTCTGGTGGTTTCTGTTAGGTTCTAGATTTGTGTTGTCTTGATTCCATAATAAAACTTCATTTCTTTGTAATACTTAGTTGCTTAAGTGGTTCGTGATGATAAAAGCTTCAAGGAAGAAAAAAAACTTCTCATGATGCAAAGTTCCTCTTCAAGAGGATTGGTACTATTCTTGGATGCTAAGGTATTGAGATCCTTCTTCCTCTTGCAAGGCGTAAGCGCACACACACACAATTCACTCATTTGTGTCCCTGCTTAGTTATGCATCATTAAATGCGTACACACACACAATTCATACATTGTGTCCCTGCATCATAGCGCATCATTTGGTATAACACTTTCACACACTTGAAGTTGAATGCTCATGCATTGGTATGAAAGTAACATGTTTTGGAAAATGCATGGTTAGAGACTATCTCTATGTAGTTTGCATTCTTGTGTGAAATGTGTTTGTATGTGTATATGTTTGTATAACATGGATATTAAACTTGATTTTAGTCTTAAATCATTCTTGATTGATTTTCGGTCATTTCGGTTACTCATAATATTGATTTCAAGTTCTAAGTCAAAAGATACTACACTTTCAACTCATGTTGCATAAATTGTTTTCGTCTTCATATATCGAGTCAAATTCTTATTTTTTTGGGTTGAGTATCCTATATTTCCATGTCTATGATGGAGTCCTGGTTCTTAATCTTCAAACGGATTCGAATTCGAATTCGGAGTTCGGAGGCCAAAGAACGGTCGAAGAACGCGAGAGGAGTGCAAGGGGTGTGGTGCGATGGCTCAAGCCATCACCATGTACCATCCTGAGATGGCGCGTGGCCATCTAGGCCCCAAATGTGTTCTGCCCCGAGATGCCTATGTGCCATCTCGGGGAGACACTAAATAAAGAGGGAAAGTTGGTCATTTGGTCATTTTCTCTTTAAATCCTCTTCTTCCCTCTCATTCTTTACAAGCGGAGAAAATTGAAATTGAAGAACAAGTGCAGAAATTTTCTCTCAACATTTTTTGTTTTTGTTTTTATGATAACTTCTTCATTACTACTCCGAATCACTTTATTCAAAAATTGAATTTGAGTGTCTGGAAGAGTTATACAAACTCCAAGCATTTCAGAACCAAAGGATGTCTACATTTGTCATTGTGATATGATCTTCAGTTCGTGGTTTGCATCCCTGTTGGTAAAATCATCTTCTTCTTTGTTTTCCTCTTAAATCTTCTTATTGATTGATTTTATTTGATTAAGAAGCATGAATATGATGATTTTGATATCATTTTGTGGTTTGTTGATTTGATTTTCAAGTTTAGCTAGATTTGTGATATATTGAATGATTTGTGCTAAACTTGATAAATATGAAATTCCTTCTAGAAATCTTTTGTTCTTATGCTTGATTGATTGTTTCTATATCTAATTTCATTTTCTAAGAACTAGGTTATGTTTCAATTGGTGTCTATATCTTCATATCTATGTTCTTAGTTGATAACATGCTTAGGTTGTCGAGATACATTTAAAATTGTTATTGAAAGCATAATCTAGCTATCTAGTTGCATGTCCATAGAATTTGTTGATCGTCATTTTCTATGTTGAGGGCTTGTTTACGTTTTGCATTCATGATCACTTAGATGCCTTGTGAAGAGGTAGAAAGTCTCATCTTAGAGTGATTCTTTGATTTAAGCAATTGTAAGTCTTAGCTAGAGTCGGGAGGACTTGGATAGCTAAGCAAGCGGAAGTCTCGACAAGAGGTGTGAGACCTCGGATTGTTGAGCAAAGAAGTCTTGACTAGATTCGGGAGGACTCGGATAATTGAGAAAGAAGTCTTGCCTAGGGTCGGGAGGATCCGGATAGGTGAGTAATGAATCTTCCTAGAGACAGGGGGTCTTGGATAAGAAGTCGGCTTAGTAGATCACTAGGTTCAAGAATAGAATGAGAGTGATAGCTTGTAGAGCATGTGTGATTGCTTGAGTGTGTAACTCTATTTGAAATAGTGGATTTGCTTTTGCCGGTGGTTGTGGTATCAACCTGTGGATGTTTCCTCTTCTAAGGTTTACCACGTAAATATTGTGTGTCATGGTTTGCATTCATTAAGCATTGTTAGAATTGCATTGTTTTTAAAAGAAGATAAAAAATTGGAGCATATACCTATTCACCCCCCCCCCCCCCCCTCTAGGTATATTCACACTATAAAGATAAAGGGAATTTCAGTTTCATTCATCGATTCCAATGATAAAGACACCAAAACTGAAATTCCCCCGAGCGTTAATGTTGAAGCATCGACAGGTGCGGAGACTTCGGACCCGATTAGGGGCTTTTTCCTCCCTGAGGTTGAAGATGGTAGAGCTGAACCCTCAGGAGGCCCTTCCTATCCTTCCCCTGAGGATCTGTTGCAAGCGATGTTATCCGGTCAGGCTTTCATCGGGGATGACCGCTGGAGATATTTTCGGGATGGCTCTTTAACGGAGCGTCTTAAGAGTATTTTCAACGACACATCTTATGTAAGTTATTCCTAATTCTTCAATCGTCTTGCTTGTTCGTCAGTTTTTTAATTAAACTTCTTTGTAGATGGTGGCCGAGTTCGCTGAGCTGGTTCAGAAATAGCAACATCAGTCTGATCGAATAAGGCGTCTTGAGGCTCAACTGAAGGAAAGTGAGGACAGACATACTCGGGCTGAGGCGGCTTATCAAAAGGAGGTGGGCTATGCCCAAGTGTTTACCGACCACTATTTGGCAAAGCAAGTGGAGGTCGAGGAAAAGGCTTCTTTGGCAGAAGAGAAGGCTATGTCATTTCAAAACTTGTTGTCTTCTGTCCAGGAATCAATGCTTAAGGCAGAGCAGGAAGCAGAGCAGTCCAAGTCGGCATACGAACAAAAGATCTAGGACTTGGAACGCCAATCTTTGACAGTCGAGTCCCTATCCAAAGAGGCCAGACTGGAACTTGAAGTACAGGGGGTTGATCGTTTGAAAAGATCCTTTGCTTACGACGCCCTTCTCCTTCGGGAATTTCAATGAGGGCTGGTTTCGGTTGGTGAGTTTTTCAAGGTCAAGAATCGGGCAACTGAAAAAGCCCGAACCAACTGGAAACTGTCGATCAAGAATCACGTGGATCGATCCCTAGAATCTCTTCGGACTCAGACGAAGGAGTGGAGAGCTTATTGCCCTAGTCGAGGGAAAAAGCCTTGTCCTATGCATTTGGAGGTTCCATCCGAGCACTCCCTCTCGACCTTTTATGTCAGTCAGGAGTCAGTCGTGGAAGGTGTGGTGTCTGATGTCGGACCGATCTCGGGAGAAGATTATAGTAAATGGATGGATGATTCAATCCACACGATTGTTTGGCCTTCCAATGAAAGTCTGCTCCGCGAATACGAAATGGCGCCCGACCCGAGCATCGGCAAGAGTTCTAAATCCTCCTGATTGATTTTGTATAAATTCATTTTGTAGAAAATTCTTTGTAACGATTCTTTGTAATAATTCTTTAATTCTTTGTAACAGTTCTTTGTAAATATTATCAAAGAAATTCCGAGTTAACTGTAATTCTGAAAACTGAGTGGTCTGATATGATTTATTACTCTAGGAATTTCACCTAGTCTTCTTTAACTTGATTAAATTATTGCCGAGTATCTTATTAAACTGGCTATTGTAATCTTTATGCCAAGTATCTTATTAAACTGACTATTTCTGATGTTCTAGTAACTTCACTAAGTATCTTATTAAACTTGTTTCGTTACCTGAATAATTTTTAGCGTCAAGTATCTTATTAAACTGACTAATATTATTAACCGAGTCATCTTAAAACAGGCAAGTAGATTTTTACTTAGTGTTTCATACTCGGTTGCTACCCGAACATTACATCAAGGCTCACCATGATCATATGTTCGAGTCCTTACATATTACCGAGGACTCCCTAGTTTTTCTGTGCAAGGGTTTGCTGAATCGTTAAGCTTTTCGAACCGCTTAACACAGCTACGTATTTCACCTGAATTTTTTCCGTTAGCATCCCGAGCATTTCTTCTAGAATCTGGTGCATCGGGTTTGCCTTTTGGCTATGGTCAATTGACCTTGCTCGGCTGGCATGTTCCTTCGAACTTCTCCACCCATTCGGGAATCAATAGTCCCGAGTATTCTATTTGCATGTTCTTATTATCATGCTTGTCTTTCATATGTTCTTATTATCATGCTTGTCTTTCATATGTTCTTATTATCATATGCTTTATTTTTCGGAAATCCCGGGTTTGATTTTTATTTATAACTGCAAAACCAACAAAGATTTAAGTTCCAAAGCTAATATTTGACCTAACTAAAATTGTCCTAACTAGAAAAGAAAAATAAAAAATAATTTAAGGATAGAAAATTTACAGATATTGGGCATTGCATGGTCGGGGTAAAACCCCTCTATTGGGTCGTGCAATCCAATACACTCCATGGCCAGCTATTCCTTCGATTTTGTACGGGTCTTCCCACTTATCAACCAGGGAACCTGCAGCTTTATTTTTTGTATTCAATGACACCTTCTTGTGTACCAAGCCTCCTAGTTGGAATTTCCTGACCCGAACATGAGAGTTGTAGTGGCGAGCTACTCTTTGTTGATATTTCGTATTCGGGACTTCTCTCTTTTCTCTTCTAGCTCGTCTAGACTTTGTAATAGCATATCAACATTTTGTTATTAACTATATAGCCTGACACGTGGTGATGCATATGATGTTTCTATGGGGATAACAGCTTCTGTTCCAAACGCTAAAGTGAATGGAGCCTCTCCTGTTGACGTTCTTGTTGTCGTCCGATACGCCCATAATACTTCGGGAAGTTTTTCAACCCAACTTCCTTTCTTGGCATCCAGCTTTGCTTTGAGCGTATGCTTGATGATTTTATTTACTGCTTCAGTCTGCCCGTTCGTTTGAGGATGGGCAGGTGTGGCATAGTAATTGGCAATTTGGTACTCCTTACACAGCTGTCTGAATTTTGGGTTATCGAACTGGGTGCCGTTATTAGTGATGATAGTGTTTGAGACTCTAAACCTATAGAGTATATTCTTTTTTATGAAATTTATGGTATTTGATTATGTGATGTGCACTAATGCTTCAGTTTCTGCCCACTTTGTGAAGTAGTCAACAGCTAATATGGCATACTTCGCTCCAACCCCTATCCCAGCTGGTATTGGGCCGATTAAATCCAAACCCCACATGGCAAATGTCCATGGGAATGTGAGGTTTCTGAGTTGTTCAAGGGGTTGCCAGATATCATTAGCAATCCTTTGGCAAGTATTGCAACTCTCCGAACATCGTTGTGCATCTGAGAATAAAGTAGGCCAATAATAACCTTACCTAAGTACCTGGTGTGCTAAACTTTTACCCCCAGTATGGTTTTCGCAAACTCCCCCATGGATTTCCTGTAATATCCGACATGCATCTTCCTCTGACACATATTTTTGAAGTGTTCGGCAAAACCCCCTCCTGTATAGTTCTCCTCCGACCAATGTGTACCTTACAGATCGATACCTAATACATTTTGCTTGTAGAGGATCTTTCGGGAGCATGCCTTCTTCCAGAAACCTTCTCAGCTGGGTCATCCAACTGTCTGATGGTGTTTGGATTTCTAAAATTTCAAAGTTTTTTGGCTCAACTGTGCTCGGTTTGAGAAGATGTGCAACCGGAATAGTTTTTGGCCTGATTGAGGTTATTGATGATGCTAGTTTGGACAAAGTGTCTGCCTTTTCATCCTCCTCCCTGGGGATTTGGGCAATCCTAGATTCTTTAAATTTCTGGAGGAGATGTCTTGCAATGTCATGATAGGCTATCATGCCTTCATCCCTAGCTTGGTATTCATCCAGGGATTGGTTGACAACTACCTGTGAATTGCTAAATATCTCGACTTCATCGGCCCCTAGAGCTATGCAGACTCTGAGTCCAACTAGTAATGCTTTGTACTCGGCTTGATCATTAGTTGCTTTGAAGTCAAACCTCATGGAACATTCGACATCATCTCCTTCTGGAGTGCATACTACGATTCCTGCCCCGCTGTCGTGAGTGTTTGAAGAGCCATCAACATACAATTTCCATTAGAAATGTTTTCTCACCATCTTTTTTGCTTTCAGGTTTGGCTCTGTGAACTCTGCTATAAAATCTGTCACTGCTTGCCTTTTGAGAGATGTCATGAGGACGTAGTGGATATCGAATTCACTTAGCTTGAATGCCCATTTGGTTAGTCTTCCTGAAATCTCTCTTTTCTGTCAAATTTGATTCAATGGGCAGTCGGTGAGAACCTGGATTGTATACGCCTGAAAGTATAGCCTTAGCTTCCTTGCCGTTGAAACCAATGCTAGGGCCATTTTTTCTGCCTGTGAATACCTGGTCTCGACGGGTAAAGGTGATTTGCTGGTATAATACACTAGCTTCTGTACTCTATCTTCTGTTCTGACTAGGACTGAGCTTGTTGTTAGTTCTGTAATTGATAAGTATAAATGGAGTGTCTCTCCCGTTTGTTGTTACGAAAGGATAGGAGTCTGCCCCATGTACTCTTTGATTTTTAAGAAAGCTTGCTCGCACTCTTCATTCCATTCGAGTCCTTTTCTTTTTTTGATTACTTTGATAAAGGGTGCACATCTATCTGTTGCCTTTTAGATGAATCTACCCAGGGAGGCTAAGCAGTCTGTTAGGTGTTGTACTTCTTTAGTGTCCTTGGAGAAGTCATTTTCTGCAAGGCTTGGATTTTTTCAGGATTGACTTCGATTTCCCTTTGGTGAACTTGGAAACCCAGAAACCTTCCTAAAGAAACTCAGAATAAACACTTGTTTGGATTCAGCTTCATCTCCTCAAAACATCAAATGTCTCTCGTAGGTCTGAGGTATGCTTGTCTTCCGAGATGCTCTTGGTCAGCATGTCATCAATATATACTTCCATGTTTCTTCCTATTTGTCGTGCGAAGATTCTGTTGACCAGCCTTTGATATGTTGCCCCTGTATTTTTTAATCCGAAGGGCATCATTGTGTAACAGTACAAGCCCTGATCAGTAGTGAACGCTGTTTTTTCTTCGTCAGCCTTATTCATCTGGATTTGGTTATATCCTGAGTAGGCGTCTATGAAACTGAGCAATTCATGGCATGATGTAGCATCCACCAGTTGGTATATCCTTAAGAGTGGGAAACTGTCTTTTGGGCATGCTTTATTCAAATCTGTGAAATCTACGCACATTCCCCATTGTCCATTTTTCTTTTGGACGAGGACTACATTAGCTACCCATTGTAGGTAGTTGATCTCTCTAATCGACCCTACAGCGAGTAGCTTTTCCACTTCTTGTTTGATTGCCTAACTTCTCTCGAGATTGAATGACCTTCTCTTTTGTATCACTGGTTTTACATTCGGGTCTCCACGAGACGATGAGATATTATTCAGGCGTCTATCCAGACCATGTCTTCATGACTCCATGCGAACACATCATTGTATTCTTTAAGCAGATCAATGAGGCTTTGATTGACTTTTCCTTCCAGATTGGCCCCGATCTTGATCTTCTTATCTGGTTCATCTTCTTTCAAGATAATTTCTTCGACCGGTTCATTTTTGGACTTATTCGACTCTTCCCTTGGATCAAATTCAAATGACAATGACTTTTTGTTCTGACTCGGCTGCGTTATAGTGCATTCCTATTCACCATCATTTTTGTCTTTGTATACTGACAGGTTAGCTCTTCGGGCCATCTCTTGGGATCCCTTGACTACACCGCCTTTCAGTCGGGAACTTGATCATCAATGCATAAGTGACTATTACGGCCTTAGGTTTATTTAAGAATGGTCGACCCAACAACGCATTATACGGCCAATTTTTTAAGTCTACCACCACGAAGTCGAGCAATACAGTTCTCTGACAAGGTGCCACTCCAATGTTTACGGGTAGCTTTACAGTCTCGAGTGACATGATCTCAATTCCTCCAAATCCTCTGAGTGGAGTATGGAAAGGTTGTAGATCCTTTCGGTCCAACCTGAGTTGATCGTAGACGGCTATATTGAGAATGTCGATCGAACTTCCATTATCTATTAGGATTCTCCTGACTTCCCGGTGACCAATTCGAGCACTTATGACCAGGGCGTCATTTGGCCGAACATCGACCCTATATGAGTCTGCTTCTGTGAATATTATTGGGTCTCATCCTTTCTTTACCCTTTTCGAATCTGGTTCGATCAAGTTCACGTCAAAGTTATGTCTTGTCTCCACTGCTTCTCTGATTTCCTGCGTTCACTCTCGATTACTTCTCCCAGTGGATGGTCCTCCAACGATTGTTTGTATTACTTCATTGGCCTTTAGGCTGGTCCTTTGATTTCGACCAGTGATGTGATCGGCCCTGATCTCTTTCTTTGTTTCTGACTTATCATCATTTTTCAAGATTACATCATGAAGGTGTCCCTCACGAATGAGGGTTTCTATGTAATCTCTGAACTGGTAACATTTGGAAGTCTCATGATCTGTTTCCTTATGGAATCTACAGTATTTAGTTGTATCTCGCCGAGCAAACTGAGACTGTCGGTGTGGTTCTTTTACCATATTTTTCTCTTCCAGTATGGACAGAATTTCCTCATGTTTTTTTCGAAGTAGGGTGCAATTGGCGTATCTACCTTAGAATTTCTCTGTGGTCTGTTCGGCGTTACGCCTGTTTCCTCCGTCCTTACTTTTTTCTTTGCTGTTTCCTTTCAGTTTTCCCTTTTGGTTCTGCACCTTGGACTCAGCTTCCTTTTCGGGTTTTCCTCCATGCATATAGCATCCTCTCTTGGCTAATTCTTCTTATTCAGCTAGTGCATATCCTCCCGCCATGTCCATCATATTTGAATATCTGGTTAGACAGGCTCTTCTTAAGTCGAAAGATAGTCGTCTGTTCTGTAGATTGTTGATGAATGCAGCAATTATCGCTTCGTCGTTTGCACTGCCAATTTCTGATACCGCTTGGCGGAACCTCCCTGGGTATTTCTTCAACAACTTATCTTTTCCTTGTTTTATCTGAAAAAGGTGAGCCACTAATTTTTTCCTGTGATCGTTGCTCAAAAATTGCCTTGAGAAACTCCTGCTTAGTTCACTGAAGCTTCTGATGCTTGCTGGGGGTAATCTCCCGACCCATCTTGAACCCGAGTCTCCTAGAGTTTGTGGAAAGTTGAGGCATAGTAAGGGATCGTTGTGGGCATACTGGGCCATAGCACTTTAATAGTGTCTGATGTGTTCTTTAGGGTCTGTATCCTTCTTGAACTGCTCCACGTGCGACATCCTAAACCTTTCTAGGAATGAAGTCATCAAGATTTTCCTAGTAAATGGACTGTCGGAATCTTCGTCAGATAAATCGTTGTACCCATAACGTCTGACCAGTGCGTCCATTTGTTGCATATTGTTTTCGACTTCTCGAGTTAGGCTCTGAATTACGACATCTTTGTCTCCCACCGGACTTTCATGATGGTTAAACCGCTGGGTGATTGTCATTCCTCTCTCTGGCTCTTCACTTTGATGCCTAGTTTTACGGGTTTATTCTTGCATGCGTACGGTTCCATGATAACGTTTGCGATGGTGTCAATCGCTATCTTCGGATGACTACCGATCCCTGTGGCAATCATGTTTGTGGTGTCTTGCACGGCCTGTCTAGTCATGGTTCTGCTTCTGGCGTGGTCGTTCCTCTTCGAGTGTTTCACGTCAAGCCTGATTAATTGGAGCAGAGATCTTTTCGGCTTCCGATGCATTTAGTTCTTGCCCCACTACAACCGAACGAAGCATTGCAGGTGGGAGGTTAGGAGGTTGTGCTTCTTCTGTAACCAGTAGATCAACCCCTTCCTTTGCTGCGTCTGCCACCAACTGTTGCAGCGCCTCGCGAAAGCATCGTGTTAGGTCTTCGCTGGTCGGAGGGATTTGTTGAATCCCTGCCAAAGATGTTGGTTGGTTGGTTGGTTGGTTGGTTGGTTGGTTACGACAAAATCTCATGAACTACTGCAGACATAGACATTATCTGAAGATCTTTGGACATCTCCAGGACTGTTTCTGCTTCCCGCCATTACTTTTAATTAAATCGGAGGTTCGCCCCCTCCTTTTAGCGTCAATTGTTGACATCGATTTCTGGATGAATGGAAAAAGTCAATAAGGATTGGATTTTAGCTGTGATTTCAAAGAGAGAGAGAATGAGAAAGTAATCGGAAGCAAGTTTTATGTGGTAAAACTTCGATGACCGGAGAAACGTCCACAGGTGGCTGGATAATCAACTGAGCCAAAATCCACTATTGAAAAAAATTACAACCCTCGATCTCTCTTTTTTCTCTGTATTTTTCTATATTTTTCTGTGTCTATATTTGTGACGAGATTGTGGGTCTATTTATATGTTCATAGAACCCTAATCTTCTTTGTACAAGTAATAAAAGATCTTAGTATTTAACTATGATTGGTTACCTGTTTCAAGTAGTCTGTCTTCTTTCGTATTTCGGAGATTTGTATTGAGATCGAATGGGACTCTAGTGATGTAGTCTAGTTAGGACTTATTTCCTTATAAAAGCGTAGTCTTTTTGAAGAAATAAAATTGTTGCTTGATTTAGAACCCTTTCTGTTTGGTATTCTACTCTTCTTGGAATTCCTCTTTGATATGGATATCTTTGTGTATTTTAACGACTCGACTCGTGTGAGCTACGCGCTGGGCTTTTTTATTCGGTTTTCTTCATGTTTGTCTCGAGTAGAACACAATATTAGCTGGTCCCGAATGACGTCATCTGATCCCGAGTAGAAAATGTCATCAACTAGCCCCGAGCATCTTTAACTGACCCCGAGTAGTATATGACGTCAGTTGACCCTGAGTATGTTTTGTTCAATACTTGTTTACTCGGGCTTCTCTTCTTTGGTGATGTCTTGCAAGATATTTTCTGAATGCATATTCGGATGTCCACCTGGCAATTTTATCCTCCTTGTCAATGACGTGTACGTCTGATAAAATTTACATACGACATAAATAATTTTAGCAAATATGAATGACTAATTGGATGATATAAATTCCGATAGCAACCGACTTTATAATTAGAAACTATGCATGACACTGACTAGCGTCTAGTGCCTTTCAAGAACCGATATATACAACTAGTGTTGCAACATCTCATCTCTGTTTTCTTGACAAAAATAAGAATCAAAAAAGGATATTTGATTTGGAGTCTACAACGTTTTGTAAAATTATTGAACTAATTAATAACATTTCTTAGTAAAAATTATATTCAATCCAATTTCCAACAAAAAAAATTAAAAAGATGATATGAACTTTGTCATATGTGAATTTTATCAAACGTACACGTCATCGACAAAGAGGATAAAATTGCTAGGTGGATGTCCAAATAGGCATTCAAGAAACATCCTGCAAGATATCACCAAAGAAAAGAAGCCCTGAGTAAACAAGTATTGAACAAAACTTACTCGGGGTCAACTGACGTCATATACTACTCGGGGTCAGTTAAAGATACTCGGGGCAAGTTAATGGCATTTTCTACTCGGGATCAAATAATGTTACTCAGGACAAACATCTGATTAAAAAGCCCAGCGTGTAGCTCACACGAATCGAGTCATTAAATTACACGAAGATATCCATATCAAAGAGGAATTCCAAGAAGAACAGAATACCAAGCAGAAAGGGTTCCTAATAAGGCAACAATTTTATTTCTTCAAAAAAAAGACTGCGCTATTATAAGGAAATAAGTCCTAATTAGACTACATTATTAGAGTCTCATTCGATCTCAATACAAGTCTCCGAAACAGGAAAGAAGACAAACTACTTCAAACAAGTAAGCAATCATAATTAAATACAAAGATCTTTATTACTTGTACAAATAGATTTATGGTTCTATGAACATATAAATAGATCCATAATCTCATCACAAAAGAGACACACAGAAAATCATATAGAAAAAGGCAGAGAGAAAAAAGAGAGATCGAGAATTGTAATTATTTTATTCATAGTGGATGTTAGCTTCGTTAATCATTCAACCACCCGTGGACGTTTCTCCTGTCATCGAAGTTTTAACACGTAAAAACTTGCGTCCAATTACTTTCTCCTTCTCTTTCTCTTTGAAATCACAGCTAAAATCCAAAACTTGTTGGCTTTTCTCATACAACCAGAAATCGACGTCAACAATTGGCGCTAGAATGAGGGAGCGTTGAACCTCCAATTTAATTAAAGGTAATGGCAGGAAGCAGAAGCAGTTCTGGGGATGTCCAAAAATCTTCAGATAACTTCCATGTTAGCAGTAGCTTGCGAGATCTCACTGCAACCATGGAGAACCAACCAACATCCCTGGCGGGGATACAACAAGTTCCTCAGACCAGCGAAGACCTAACACAATTATTCCTACAGGCGCTGCAACAGTTGGTGGCAAAGGCAGCAAAGGAAGGAATTGATCTACTGGCTGTAGAAGAAGCGCAACCTCCTAACCTCCCACCTACAAGGCTTTGTTCGTTGTAGTGGGGCCAGAACTAAATGCACCGGAAGCTGGAAGGAACTTGGCTTCAATTAATCAAGTTGGACGTGGAACACCAGAATAGGAACGATCACGCCAGAAACAGAACCATGATCAGACAGCCCCATACTAGACACTGCAAACATGATCGGCACAGGGATCGATCGTCATCAGAGGATAGCGATCAGCACCATCGCAAGTGTCATCACGGAACCATACACCTATAAGAGTCAACCCATGAAACTCGGCATCAAAGTGAAGAGCCGGAGAGAGGAATGATAATCACCCAGCGGTTCAACCATCATGGGAGTCCGGTGGGAGACAGAGATGTCGTAATCCAGAGCCTAACTTGAGAAGTCGAGAACAATAGGCATCAAATTGACGCACTGGTCAGACGTTATGGGTACAACAATTTATCTGACGAAGATTCTGACAGTCCATTCACTAGGGAAATCTTACGGACGTTATTCCCAGAAAGGTTCAGGATGCCGCACGTGGAGCAGTTCAAGAAGGATACAGACCCTAAAGAACACTTCAGACGCTATAAAAGTGTTATGGCCCAGTATGCCTACAGCGATCCTTTACTATGTCTCAACTTCCCACAGACTCTAGGGGACACAGGCTCAAAATGGTTCGGGAGATTGCCCTCAGTGAGCATCGGAAGTTTCAGTGAACTAAGAAGGAATTTCTTAAGGCAATTTCTTAGCAACGTTCATAGAAAAAAAATCAGCGGCTTACCTTTCTCAGATAAAACAAGGAAAAGATGAGTCGTTGAAGAAATACTTGGGGAGATTTGGCCAAGCGGTATTAGAAATTGACAATGCAAACGATGAAGCGATAATTGTTGCGTTCATCAACAACTTACAGAATGGACGGTTATCTTTTGACCTGAGAAGAGCCCGTCTAACCAGATATTCAGATATGATGGACATGGTGGGAGGATATGCGCTAGCCGAAGAAGAAGAATTAGTCACTGGAGGATGCTATATGCATGGAGGAAAACCCGAAAAGGACGATGAGTCCAAGGTGCAGAACCAAAAGGAAAAACATAAAGGAAATAGCAAAGAAAAAAGCCATGATGGAGGAAACAGGCGTAATGCCGAATAGACCACGGAGAAATTTCGAGGTAGATACGCCAACTACACCCCTCTTCCAAAAAAGCAGGAAGAAATCCTGGCCATATTGGAAGAGAAAAATTTGGTAAAAGAGTCACGCCGTCAATTTCAGTTTGCTCGATGAGATACAACCAAATACTGCAGGTTCCATAAGAAAACCGGTCATGAGACTTCCAAGTGTTACCAGCTCAGAGATTACATAGAAACCCTTATTCGGGAGGGATATCTTCAGGATGTAATCTTGAAGAGGGATGAGAAGTCAGAAACAAAGAAGGAGATCAGGGTCGATCACAGCTCTGGTCGAAATCAAATGGCCAGTCCAGAGGCCAATGAAGTAATACATACAATCTTTGGAGGACCATCCACTAGGAGAAGTAACCGAGAGCGAACGCAGGAAATCATAAAAGCAGTAGAAGTAGTAGAAGCAAGACATAACTTTGACGTGAACTTGGTTGAGCCAGACCCGAAAAGGGTAAAAGAAGGATAGGACACAATAATATTCACAGAGTCAGACTCACAAGGGGTCGAAGTTCGGCCAAATGACGCTCTGGTCATAAGTGCCCGGATTGGTCACCGGTAAGTCCGGAGAATCTTGATAGATAATGGAAGTTCGGCAGACATTCTAAATGTAGCCGTCTACGATCAACTCAGGTTGGACCGAAAGGATCTATAGCCTTTCCATACTCCACTCAGAGGATTCGGAGGAGTTGTGGTCAGGTCACTCGGGACGGTAAAGCTACCCGTGAAGATTGAAGTGGCACATTGCCAGAGAACTGTATTGCTCAACTTTGTGGTGGTATACTTAGACAATTAGCCGTATAATGTGTTGTTGGGTCGGCCATTCTTAAATAAAACTAAGGCCGTAGCAGTCACTTATGCGTTAATGATCAAGTTCCTGACCGAACAGGGGGTCGGTGTTGTCAAGGGATCCCAAGAGATGGCCCGAAGAGCTAACATATGGGTTTACAAAGACAAAAAGGATGGTGAACAAGTGTGCACTATAACTCAGTCGGGTCAGAACAAAGAGTCACTGACATTCGAATTTGACCCAAGGGAATAGTCGAATGAATCCAAAAATGAACATGTCGAATAAATTATCTTGAAAGAAGATGAACCAAATAAAAAGATCAAGATCAGGGCCGATTTGGAAGGAAAAGTCAAACAAAGCCTCACTGGTCTGCTCAAAGAATATAAAGATGTGTTCGCCTGGAGTCATGAAGACATGATCGGGATAGATGCCCGAATAATATCTCATCATCTCGCGGTAGACCCAAGTGCAAAACCAGTGATACAAAAGAGAAGGTCATTCAATCTCGAGAAAAGTCAAGCAATCAAACAGGAAGTATAAAAGCTACTCGTCGTTGGATCGATTAAAAAGATCAACTACCCTCGATGGGTAGCTAATGTAGTCCTCATCTAAAAGAAAAATGAACAATGGAGAATGTGCGTAGATTTCACAAATTTGAATGAGGCATGCCCAAAAGACAGTTTTCCACCTCCGAGTATAGATCAGTTAGTGAACGCTACATCAGGCCACGAGTTGCTCAGTTTCATGGACGCCTGCTCGGGATATAACCAAATCCAGATGAACAAGGCTGACGAAGAAAAAACAGCATTCACAACTGATCAGGGTTTGTACTGTTACACAGTAATGCCCTTCGGGTTAAAAAATGCAGGGGCAACATATGAAAGGCTGGTCAACAGAATCTTCGCACGACAAATAAGAAGGAACATGGAAGTGTACATTGATAACATGTTGACCAAGAGCATCTCGACAGAAAAGCATACCTCAGACCTACGAGAGACATTTAATGTTTTGAGGAGATACCAACTGAAGCTAAATCCGAACAAGTGTTTATTCGGAGTTCCTTCAGGCAGATTCCTGGGTTTTCAAGTTCACCAAAGGGGAATCGAATTCAATCATGAAAAGATCCAAGCCCTGCAGAGAATGTCCTTACCAATGACATTAAAAGAGGTACAACACTTAACAGGATGTTTAGCTTCCTTGGGAAGATTCATCTCAAAGGCCACGGACATATACGCACCCTTTTTCAGAGTAATCAAAAAAGGAAAATGACTCGAATGGAATGAAGAGTGAGAGCAAGCTTTCTTAAAAATCAAAGAGTACCTGGGGCAGGCTCTCATCCTTTCAAAACCCCAAATGGGAGAGATACTCCATTTATACTTATCAATTACATAATTAGCAGCAAGCTCAGTCCTAGTCAGAACAGAAGATGGAGTACAGAAGCTAGTGTATTATACCAGCAAGGCACTCTTACCAGCCGAGACCAGGTATTCACAGGCAGAAAAAATGGCCCTAGCATTGGTTTCAGCGGTAAGAAAGCTAAGGCCATACTTTCAGGCTCATACGATCCAGGTTCTCACCAACTACCCATTGAGACAAATTTTATAGAAGCCAGGGATTTCAGGAAGACTAACCAAATTGGCAATCGAACTAAGTGAATTCGATATCCACTACGTCCCCAGAACATCCCTCAAAGGGTAAGCAGTGGTAGATTTTATAGCAGAGTTCACAGAGCCAAACCTGGAAGCAAAAAAGATGTTGAGAAGAAATTTCTCATGAAAATTGTATGTTGATGGCTCTTCAAACACTCATGGCAGCGGGACAGGGATCGTAGCATGCACTCCAGAAGGAGATTATGTCGAATGTGCCATGAGGTTTAACTTCAAAGCAACCAATAATCAAGCCTAGTACGAGGCGCTACTAGCTGGACTCATAGTATGCATAGTTCTCGGGGCAGATGAAGTCGAGATATTCAGCAATTCACAGGTAGTTGTCAACCAAGTCCTAGATGAATACCAAGCCAAGGATAAAGGCATGATAGCCTACCGTGATATTGTAAAACAGCCCCTCAAAAATTCAAAGAATATAGGATTGCCTAGATCCCCAGGGAGGAGAATGAAAAGGCAGACGCTTTGTCAAACTAGCATCAGCAATAACCACAATCAGGCCAAAAACTATTCAGGTTGCACATCTCCTCAAACCGAGCACAGCTGAACCAAAAAACTTAGAAATTTTAGAAATCTGAACACCGCCAGACGGTTGGATGATTCAGCTGAAAAGGTTCCTGGAAGAAAGCGTGCTCCCGGAATATCTCTTACAAGAAAACGTATCAGGTATCGATCAGCAAGGTACATGTTGGTTGGAGGAGAACTATATAGAAAGCGGGTTTTCCCGAACACTCCAAAGATGTGTATTAGAGGAGGATGCATAGCGGATATTACAGGAAATCCACGGAGGAGTTTGCGGAAACCACACTGGGGGTAAAAGTTTAGCACACAAGGTACTCAGACAATGTTATTATTGGCCTACTATATTCTTAGATGCACAGAGATGTTCAGAGAGTTGCAATACTTGCCAAAGGATTGCTAATGATATCCGATATTCCCCTGAACAGCTCAGAAACCTCACATCCCCATGGTCATTTTCCATATGGGGTTTGGATTTAATCAGCCCAATGCCAGCTGGGACAGGGGGTGGAGCAAAGTATGTCATAGTAGCTGTTGACTACTTCACAAAGTGAGCAGAAGCTGAAGCATTAGTACACATCACAAAAGCAAATACCACAATTTTCATGAAAAAGAATATACTCTACAGGTTTGGAGTCCCAAACACTATCATCACTGATAACGGCACCCAGTTCGATGACCCAAAATTCAGACAGCTGTGCAAGGTGTACCAAATTGCCAATTGCTATGCCACATCTGCCCATCCTCAAACGAACGGGCAGGTTGAAGCAGTGAACAAAATCATCAAGCATACACTCAAAGCAAAGCTAGATGCCAAGAAAGTAAGCTGGGTTGAAAAGCTACCCGAAGTACTATGGGCGTATCGGACAACAACAAGAACATCAACAGGAAAGACTTCATTCACCGTAGCGTTTGGAACAGAAGTTGTTATCCCCATAGAAACGTCATATACATCACCCCGGGTCAGGCTATATGATGAAGATCAGAATGTTGATATACTGTTACAAAGTCTAGATGAGCTAGAAGAGAAAAGGGAGAAATTCGGAATACGAAATATGGCATATCAGTAAATAGTAGCCCGTCACTACAACTCTCATGTTCTGGTCAGGAAATTCCAACTAGGAGACCTGGTACTCAAGAAAGTGTCATTGAACACAAAAAATAAAGCTGCAGGTTCCCTGGCTGATAAGTGGGAAGGCCCGTACAAGATCGAAGGAGTAGCTGGCCATGGAGCATATTGGATTGCACGACCTAATGGAGGGGTTTTACCCCGACCATGTAATTCCCAATATCTAAAAATTTTCTATCCTTAGATTATTTTTTATTTTCCTTTCTAGTCAGGATAATTTTAGTTATGTCAAATATTAGCCTGGAAACTTAAATCTTTGTTGGTTTTGCAGTTAAATAAAAATCAAACTCAGGATTTCCAAAAAATAAGCATATGGTAATAAGAACATATGGAAGACAAGCATGATAATAAGAACATGCAAATAGAATACTCGGGACCATTGATTCCCGAATGGGCGGAGAAGCTCGAGGGAGCATGCAAGCCGAGCAAGGTCAATTGACCTTAGCAAAAAGGCAAACCCGATGCACCAGATTCTGGAGAGGCTCGAGACGCTATCGGAAAAATTCAGATGAAATGCGTAGCTGTGTTAAGCGGTTAGAAAAGCTTAACGATTCGGCAAACCCTTGCACAAAAAAACTGGGGAGACGTCCTCGGTAATGTGTAAGGAGTCGAACATATGATCATGGTAAGCCTTAATGTAATGTTCGGGTAGTAACCGAGTATGAAACACAAGTATAAACCTACTTGCCTGTTGACTCGGTTAATAATACTAGTCAGTTTAATAAGATTCTTGGCGTTAAAAATTATTCGGGTAACGAAACCAGTTTAATAAGATACTCGGTGAAGGTACCCGAACATCAAAATTAGCTTGTTTAATAAGATATTTGACATGAAGATTACAACAGCCATTTTAATAAGATACTTGGCGTTAAAAATTATTCGGGTGACAACAAGTTTAATAAGATACTTAGTGAAGTTACCCGAACACCAGAAATAGCCAGTTTAATAAGATACTTGGCGTTAAAAATTATTCGGGTAACGAAAAAAGTTTAATAAGATACTTGGAGAAGTTACCCGAACATCAGAAATAGCCGGTTTAATAAGATACTCGGCAACAATATAGTCAAGTTAAAGAAGAAATTTCGTGAGCAATGAAATCAGATCAAAACCACTCGGTTCAGAATAAACTCGGGATTTCATTAATCTTTACAAAGAATCAAAGAATCATTACAAAGAATGGTAAGAATCGCTACAAAGAATCTTTACAAAAATTCATCCCACAAAAATCAAGGTTGTGAGGATTTAGAGCTCTTGCCGATACTCGGGTCGGGTATCATTTCATATTCACGGAGTAGACTTTCGTTAAAAGGCCAAGCGATCGTGTCGACCGAATCATCCATCCACTGGTTGTAATCTTCTCCTGGGATCGTTCCGACATCAGGTACCACATCCTCCACGATCGACTCCTGACTGGAGTAAAAAGTTAAGAGGGAGTGCTCGGATGGAACCTCCAAATGCATGGGATGGGGCTCTTTACCTTGGCTACGGCAGTAAGCTCTCTACTCCTTCATCTGAGTCCGAAGAGATTCCAATGACCGATCCACGTGATTCTTGATCGACAGCTCCCTGTTGGTTCGGGCTTTTTCAGTTGCCTGATTTTTAACCTTGAAGAACTCGCCAGCTGAAACTAGCCCTTGCTGAAACTCCTGAAGGAGAAGAGCATCGTAGGCAGGGGATCTTTTAAAATGATCAACCCCCTGGACTTTGAGTTCTAGCCTGGCCTCTTTGGATAGTGACTCGACTGTCAGAGCTTGGCGTTCCAAGTCCTCGATCTTCTATTCATATGCAGACTTGGACTGCTCCGCTTCATGCTCGGCCTTAAGCATTGATTCTTGGGCAGAAGACAATAAGTTTTGTAGAGACATAGTCTTCTCTTCCGCCAAAGAAGCCATTTCCTCAGCCTCCACCTGCTTCACTAAGCAGTGGTCGGCAAACACTTGGGCAAAGCCAACCTCTTGTTGATAAGCCGATTCGACCCGAGCAAGGCTATCCTCACTTTCCTTCAACTGAGCCACAAAACGCCTTATTCGATCAGCTTGATGTTACTGCGTTTGAACCAGCTCAGCGAACTAGGCCATCATTTACAAAGTAATTTAATTAAAAATCTGGAGAACAAGCAAAACAATAAAAGAAGTTAAGGATAACTTACATAAGATGCACAGTTGAAAACATTCTTAAGACAGTTCGTTAAAGAGCTATCCTGAAAGCAGCTCCAACGGTCATCCCGGATGAAAGCCCGACCGGATGACATCGCCCACAGCATATCCTGAGGGGTAGGATAAGAAGGGCCTCCCGAAGATTCAGCTCTAGCATCTTCAACCTCGGGGGGGGGGGAGGAGCCCATGTTAGGTTCAGAAGTCTCCACACCTGCCGATGCTTCAACATCAACGCTTGGGGGAATCTCAACCCCAGTATCTTCATCACTGGAGTCGATGAATGAGACCACCCGAGAGACCTTCTAAGGATAAGCTGGAGATTCGATCTCTTTTTGTTTCTCAGCCCGAGAAAGGTGGAAGCTGAGATCAGTTGTAGGATCTTCCTGAACATCATCCCGGAAGGATTCAAAAAATTCAGGATCAGTATGTACATGACCCTCGGAGGTTTTACCTCCATCACCGGCGTCTGACCGCTCGGCCGGCCTTTCACCAAGACCCTCAAGTTCCTCTCCCCCTCATCAGGTAACTCCTCAGTATGGTTCGTTGGACCACTCAGACCACTAGGCTCTCTAAAGTTTGGTAGAACGACTTCATCGGGGACATATTCGGGGACCTGTTACTCAGCCATGTCAGGTTCCTCGTCAGGCTCAGGCGGGGTAATACCATCTTCGCTCTGACTAGAAGCTTCTTTTCGGCTTACCTGAAGAATCGACATTACTTGGCGAGCTTGAAGGTCACATACGATGTCCGTGTCGTACACTTAGAAGAAAAAAGAGGAATCGCGTCAGAATACAAAAAGCAGAAAATAACAATGAGAAAAAAGGAGGGTTACAAAGATCACTTACATCACCTGCGGTAGCATGAAATCTGGCTGAAGAAGCCGAGCTCTATCATTTTCGATTCATTGAAAAGATAAGTCATGCTCCTTTTCTTCAGGGTGCGAACTGCTACCCGAGCAAGTCTGGTCAGCTCAGTATCGCTGAACTCGAGTTTTTTCTTGTTCCATACCTTGGGGGAACAGAAAAAACGGCTCGGGGAACTTTCAACATTGTCCAAGTGTCCCCAGTTGAAAGAGTAACATCGAGTCCGAGATTCCCTCCGGTGAAAAACCAATTATTCTTCCAGTACTTGTTGGATGAAGGGAATCCCCATATAAACCCCCTATTTTTACAGAGGTATCAACTCCCTGATTCACCTTTGTCTCATCGGGGACCTAGCAATCTGGCGGATTGGACATAAGGAAATATGTCCCTATCTTGCCAGACTGCCTTAGCGTGAAGAAGTGCATGATTTCACTCGGGGAAGGCGGCGACAAGTTCATCTGATTCCATATGTGCCACATGCACATCAATATCTTTTAGTTGTTCGGGCTAGTTGAGGCGGAGCGATCCCTACTTCAACCAAAAACCAGGCAATGAACAGCTGAAGAGGAAGTGTGACGCCGCAGCAAAGCATGGATCCATAGATTGCCACCATGACCGGGGGAGGATTCCACGCAGCTCTATCACCAGCGAAAACCAGAATAACAGAATTATCCAGGTTGAATCAGGCACGATATTTCTCGATCTCATCTGCCCTGACCACATTCGGTTCAGCATCAAACCCACTCGGGAGATCAGCAGAGAAGAAGAGATGAGATGTTCTGAACGCCTCTTCGACATCGTTCTCTTCAACGGTCTGCTCCCTGATCCGAACGTTGCCCGAGTTATGCTTATGGACTTCGCTTTTGCTTTGGCGTTTTCCCATCCTTGATCGAAGTGGCACCCTGTGATTAGAAACGACAGATTCAGAACTAGATGAATCAGAATCAGAACTAAAATGGACGTCAAGGTAAAGCCTAGAAACGTCAACTTCTAAAATGGAGGCTCGTCCGGAGGGATTTCCCCCAATAATCTTCGAGCACAAGAAACCAGCTGGAAATCCCCATGATCGAGCACTTCGAGAGCAATAGTAAAAAGATGATGACGGGAAGACAGATTCATTGAAACTAACCTTGAACGAAGAAAACTGATGTAAAATCTTCAATGGAGAACGACGATTTTGTGTAAAGAAATCTAGGATGGAAAAATTTCTGGTTTTGAGTTTTTGAGAATGAATCAGCGCAACCCCTCAGTGAAGAATTTAAATGGGGAGTAGCACGAAACCCTAGGATCTCAAGGCGGGAAAAATCAATGATAAGATTTGATGACGTAGGCGGCGCACGGGGAGACGCGTAGGTCGTTTCTCATAAATGGTATCAAAAAAATGAAACGGCAAAAGACACATGTTAAGAAAAGAACTGGCTTTCACCGTCAGAACTCTAAAACGTCACCATCATTGAGATCTCACGTGAGGAGGCAAATCAAATTTACAGGGTCACCATTAATACATGCCATTATGATAAGACATTTACTCTGGCACTGAAAAGATATTGAAAAATTGATTAAAATACTTTTTTCCCAAAATGAAACCCTGTTCAGCAAAAATATTTTAAGGGGATATTGTCATATGTGAATTTTATCAGACGTACACGTCATCGACAAAGAGAATAAAATTGTCAGGTGGACGTCCAAATAGGCATTCAGGAAATATCCTGCAAGACATCACCGAATAAGAGAAGCCCGAGTAAATAAGTATTGAACAAAACCTACTCGAGGTCAGTTAAAGATACTCGAGGCTAGTTGATGGCATTTTCTAATCGGGATCAGATAACGTTACTCGGGACAAACATGAAGAAAACTGAATAAAAAGTCCAGCGCGTAGCTCACACGAATCGAGTCATTAAAATACGTGAATATATCCATATCAAAGAGGAATTCCAAGAAGAACAGAATACCAAGCAGAAAGGGTTCCTAATCAGGCAACAATTTTATTTCTTAAAAAAAAGACTGCGTTATTATAAGGACATAAGTCCTAACTGGACTACATTATCAGAGTTCCATTCGATCTCAATACAAGTCTCCGAAACAGGAAAGAATACAAACTACTTCGAACAAGTAAACAATCATAATTAAATACAAAGATCTTTATTACTTGTACAAAGAGGATTAGGGTTCTATGAACATATAAATAGACCCATAATCTCGTCACAAAAGAGACACAAAAAATCATATAGAAAAAAGCAGAGAGAAAAATGAGAGATCGAGAATTGTAATTATTTTATTCATAGTGGATTTTGACTTTGTTGATTATTCAACCGCCCGTGGACGTTTCTCCGGTTATCGGAGTTTTACTACATAAAAACTTGCGTCCAATTACTTTCTCCTTCTCTTTCTCTTTGAAATCATAGCTAAAATCCAAATTTTGTTGGCTTTCCTCATACAACCAGAAATCGACGTCAACAAACTTTTTGAACAAATTACAAGTGTCAACAGCAAATTTTTGTTTATATATATTTTTTCAAATCTAACACCGAGCAAATCAGAATTATCATAAGTATGTTGAAACCTGTCTAGATCAGACCATTACATAAATGCACAACCCACTACTTACATATTTGAGAGAAATCCACTCTTACAACACCGATAAAAAAACTCTTCATAAATATTTAAACAATACACGTTATGAGACTCGAACTCCATCACCAATGTAATATGTAACGAGAGTTGCACACTGCCTTATGCTAAGATAGTGCAATAACGAATTTTCTATTTCGGCTGCATATATATATATATATATATATATATATCATTTGGGTCACGGATAAAGGTCTAAAGTCTAATTAATGATGAAAGATATATAATTATATATATAATATACTGGTTGATCATGACTCATGCGTATGTAATATATTGTCTTTAGATGAAGAAAATATATGGATGGAAAACATTTTTGGTGCGTATTGAATACAAATTTCCATCGTTGTCAACTCTTTTACTGGTATATATCTAGATGAGACCAAAGAAGCTACAGAACAAATCTTCATCAATTTCATTTAACTTTATTTTGCTTTTTTTTGTTCTTCATCTAGGATAATGTGTATGTCGTATTGTCATGTACTTCCAACCAACTTTTCCAATGACAAATTCAAAGTGTGAGAATGAGAAAGGGACATTACTGCAGAGAGAGTAATTTTAACATTACTAGATCCTAGATCATTACTAATAATACGCTTTGCCTCTTGATGAAAATAAAGCAAGTTTTCAACATTAGCTGGTTAATTTATCCAAAAGCTTTGAAACTTGATCTATATATATGTTCGTTTGATCTGCTCCTTAAAAATTATTATCTCAATTGATTAAGATTGATTTCATGATCTTATGTAGTTTTTCTTACTATATGACACTTTTGCATATTTCCCATAGTTCTGTCCCTCGCATGCTATCTTTTCCAACATTTGACATTGTTGTAAATATATTAAATTCCTTATATATATATATATATATGTCATATTATGACTTATATGAAGTAGCCATTTGTGATAATTCAAAAAAAAAATCTTAATTTTTTAAATTAATTTTTATTATTATTATTTTAAATTAAATTTCAAGCTATTTAATTAACCTTTTACCATATTAGTGGATTCATTGGGATCTCTTTTTGTTTTACAGAATGTGAAGAATAGAGAAAAAGTTTGTTGGAAGTGGATGGATGAATGATCCTTCCAAACATCGAATATGTGATATGTGATATATATTATATATGTCACAACTCAATAGTTTATTAATGCCATTGCAAAAATTATATGAAGAATATATTTATCCACAACTAAAGTTTTTAAAAAATATATATTAAAAAAAAATTAAACCCTTAATCATTAAGTATAAAAATGAGGTGTATAATTATCTCTACTAAAAGATGATATGATATTAACGACTAAAGTTAAAATTAAATAATAAAGAAGTAAAGCAGATAAAAGAAAAAAAAAGGAGAAAAAAAAACTAAAAAATAGAAAGAATAAAATAATAAAGAAAAATAAAGAAATAAAAAAGGGAGATGATGAGCAACGCCTCATACAAGAGAAACACTAAGTGGGATTCTCTGCCCACCTCTATTTCTCTGTCCTTCTCCCACCATCACTTTTTTACCTTATATTCTTTTTCTCCAACCTTTTCTTTTCTGTATTTTATATATTAAAAAAATTGGTCAGCTATGTTAACTCACGACTAAAATTTGAATATACTTATAACATGCAGTGAACTATGTATAAATGTTTTAGAGATTAAAGTTAAAATTTTAAATCATAAATTTAAATTGTTTTAATTGATCAGTTTTATATTGATATAATTTATATAATAATTATTATTAACTGTGTTAAAGAAATAATCCAAACTATTTGATAGATATTTATTTACTGGTAGTTATAAAACTAAAACTACTATATATGTTTAAACATTATGTATATATATATTTGATAATTTTATGATAAAAATACTTAATTTAATTATAACGGTTGCAACAGATGTGATTTTAAAATTATATTTTTTTTATGATTATATAAATTAGATTTTTTTTCCATAAAAATAATATAATATTTAAAAAGATTTTATAAATTAAATCAATATAATAAATTTTATAATAAAATAAAATATAAATGATTTTATTTTAATTTTATAAAGTTAACGATGATATTTTAAAAGATTAATTAAATATTGGAATATATTAATTTATCGTCACTTAGTGGTGTAAAAATGGGCCGGCCGGCCTAGGAAGTTCACGGGCCGTGCTGGGAACTGCCCGTGAAGGAAGAGGGCCAGGCAGCTGCCTGGCCCAGGAAGAGCCGCGTGCCGGGGCGCTGGGAGGAGGCCCGGCAGGCCGGCTCGCCTGGCACGCCAATCTAGCGTGCCAGGCCTATCGGACCGGCCTGTCGAACCGGTCTGCCGGTCCGTTCGGCTAAATTTTTTTTATTTTTTTTTTCAAAAATCCTCCAATGGCTGGAATTTTTTTCTAGCCGTTGGAGGAAAAAAAATTACAAAACCCCGACGATTTTTTTCTAGCCGTTGGATTTGCAGTTCTAATCCTAGATTCAGTAGATTCAAGAGACATTGTAAATTAAACGGTCTCAAACCCCGACGATTCCAAACTGATATGCCGGTAAGGTGGAACTCTATTTATTTAATGTTGCAAAATTGTTTGGAATATGATACAACAATTACATGTTTTTATAACATGAAATTGACCGAAACAGGACAACTTAGTCCAAAATTACTTACCACAGACGATTGGTATGTGGCAAAGATTTTTGTTCAATTTTTAAAGATTTTTTTACAATGCCACTGTAACTCTTTCAGGGGTATATTACCACACATCTTCCCAGGTAATCCATCAAATAGTGGAAATGTCTGAACTGTTGAACTGTTAAACAGTTATAGAGAAGATGAACATCTAGGCGCTGCAGTTGTTGTCATGGAGACAAAGTTGAAAAAATATTAGGCTAACATTCCCCTACTTTATACCTTAAGTGCTATAATAGATCCCAGGGTTAAATTATCTGGTTTAGAAGTTTTGCTTGAGTTTATTAGTATTAATTTGTTAACAGATTATTCAGAACAAATTACTGACATTCGAACCAAGTTGTTTGAGATTTTTCGTATTTATGAGACCAGGTTTGGCAACATTGACATCCCCCAATCAACACGACCGGAGACAGAGCCGAAGCAAACAAGTTGAAGCCTTCTGAAACGACGAAAAAAAGACAAATCAACAAGTACTTTTTCAGGGCAAAGATCTAGCTCATCTTCTTGTACCGAACTTATTAGGTACCTTGAAGCACAGCTCGATGCTGTTGAAGACAAGGAAGAGTTTGATTTGTTGTTATGGTGGAAGACCTATACGTACAGGTATCCAGTTCTGTCACACTTAGCACGTGACGTACCGGTTATTCCAGTGTCAACGGTGTCTTCAGAACAAGCTTTCAGCACTAGTGGACGCATAATTGAACCAAGAATAAGCTGTTTGTCTCCAGAGATGATGGAGGTACTAACATGCCTTCGGGATTGGGAGCATGCTAAAAAAAGGTTACAAAATCTAACTGTAGATAAAGAACTTAATCTAAATTTCGACAATCTATATATTGATGACCCCTTCAGGTAGTGGCCAGAGCCAGAACTAGGTTATACTTTTACATATGTATTTATTATTTACTTGTAAGTTGTAAAACGGTTGCACTCTTTATCCCTTACCAAGTTTTTATCACACTGGGTTTTTCTTGGTAAGGTTTTTAATGAGGCAATCATATAGATATGTATTACTGAATTTCATAAGTGAAAAATAAATAAATAATTAAAAAATTGTTCGTTCTCTTTATTCATTTCAAATCCTAATAATTGTTCATACTCTTCATTCATTTTAAATTCTAAACCCTAAGCATAAACCCTAAACCCTAAACCCTAAACCCTAAACCCTAAACCCTAAACCCTAAACCCTAAACTCTAAACCCTAAATCCAAAAAAACGTAATTTGGAAAAAAAATTAGACCAAAAAACTAACCCTCCGGACCGGGCCCGCCAGAGGGGCTTGGCGGGCCGACCTGGCACGGCCCGCCTGAGACAGGCCGGCATGCCATGCCGTGCCGGGCCTGCTTCTTCAGAAACAGGCCGGACCGGGCCGGCCTGCGACACCGTCGCGTGCCAGGCCCAACTAGGCCTGTTTCCACAAATAGACTGGCCAGACCGTGCCTAATTGGCCTGATCAGTCCATTTTTACACCACTATCGTCACTTCCAAAAAAAAAAATAAAAAAAAAAATACTAAACTGGCAGTAACCCTGAAAAGGAACTTGTAATTATAAATTAATTAATTCATAATTTCAAAAAGAAAAAAACGTTTTACATGAGAGAGACAACAAGACATGGTCCCACTGGAAAATAACTCAAGCGCACGTATAAATCACCACCGGAGTGAATCCCACGAGTCAACTCAGTTCAAAAAGGTCAAATAAAATCTGACTCAAATCTATTGAGAACGTACGTCTTTAAGCAGACCCAAAACCTGTTGCATATTGGGCCGTTTCCCGGCAGATTCAGCCGTACACAAGAATCCAACTCGGAGACACTCCAGCATCTCACTCACTGAGTCACCTCCGCCGAGTTTCAATCTAAAATCAAGCGCGTTAAGTCCACCTCCCTCCCTAACCAACCTCCTAACCCACTTTACACATTCCTCTGTCCCTTGCTTTCCCGTCAACAACTCCATCAATACGACACCGAAGCAATAAACGTCGGACTCGGGGGTACCTCCGTCATTTCCACGTATTTCTCCTACATTTTTGGATCTGATCTGTTGGAGACCGAAGTCAGCGATCTTGGGTTCCAAATTCTCGGCGAGGAGAATGTTGGAAGCGACGAGATGGCCATGTGTGGAGCCCACGTGGTGGAGGTATGCTAGCCCGCGCGATACGCCCACGGCGATGCGGTGGCGCGTGACCCAGTTCTTTTTCTCTGGGGATGATGATGGTTGGGACCCATGTTGATCCCACGTGTCACCACTCCAATCCTCCACGTTGGTCTCTCCTGTTGGCAGCTCGTGGAGCCACCTGTACAAGTCGCCGTTGGCCATGAACTCGTACAAAACTAGCTTCTCCTTACCTAAAGTCACCGACCGTAGAAAAAAAATTCAAAATTTACCAAACAAATTTACTTTTTGACCACAAACACACAAATGATTATCATGATGAGAGATGGTGGAAAATGAATGCACGAATGAACCAAAAATACACGAATATCTAAAAAAAAAATGTATAATGATAGCTTGTGTTAGATTTACGTGACAAAATTGTAACACAACACTGTCTACGGCGTACGACATAGAAAAGTTTTAAATTTAAAGAAACAATAAAAAAAAACCCGTGACAGCATTTAATAAGGTAGTTCAATCACTGCAAAATTAAATGAAGATATATATATATATATATATATATATATATAAACACAATTGGGTACTGTACGTACCTGCAATACAGTAACCGGAGAGAGGCAACAAGTTTGGGTGTTTAAGCTTCGAGAGATCATCGAACATGGTCACTGCGTCATCATGATCAACGTCTATAGAATTTTCCAACACCTTGATTGCCACGTGGAGGTCTCCGGGAAGGACTGCTCTATACACTGGCCCACACCTGCCTTCAGCTAACAAGGACTCTTTACCAAAGTGAGACGTGGCAGCAATCAGGTCCTTGAAAGTCAAGTTCATCAACGGCTTAGAACACATGATCACCGGAGCCGAAGTTGGTTCCTTCAAATCTGCAACCCATGATGTGCCTGACTCGGTCTCGAAAGAGAACGGCCCAGATTTCTCCATTTTATACGGTAGTTGTTGTACCGGTTTGGAGATTGCCCACTTGTTTTTTCTAGCTAATGCTTTCTTTTTTCTACATATGCAAAAGATAATCAAACCCGCCATTGAAACAAAAACAAAAGCCGATCCACATGACAAACCAATAACCAAAGTTTTGCTAATTTTGCTTCTGGGTTTATGTTTTTTCAAGTTTATCTTGATGGGTCTCTGTTTTTGGACCATTTTGTGAGGTGGGGTTCTTGAATGATCATGAGATTGTAAACTTTGGTTGAAAACGAAATTCCCACCATGAATAAAAGCAGACTTGCCAAATTTTTGGTACTTCTCATGACCAACGAAACCTGTAAATCTGTTCATCGAAACATTCAAGAACATGAGACCACTAAGTGGAGGAAAATCAGAAGGAAAAGTACCGTTCATGGAGTTGTTTGATACATCCAAATACTTCAAAGACTGAAGAGACGAAATCGGTTTAATACTGCCCGAAATTTTGCAGCTTGAAATGTCAAGTCGCTCGAGCTTGGTCAGATTAACAAACCCAGATGGCAAATTTCTCAAATCGTTGTGTGAAACATCAAGAACTCTAAGATTCGAAAATCCAGAGAGTTTGACCAAGTTAGTGAACCTGTTACTTGAAAGATTGAGCATTTGAACAGATGAAGATGGACCATTTCCCGAGGTGTATTCAAAATCGATGGTCCCTCCGAATCTATTTTTTGATAGATTGACTTGTGTTAAATTTCGAATAGACCAAAACCAACCTGGTACAGAGCCTTGAAGAGAGTTGCCGGAGAGATCAACGGTGTGTAACTCCGACATGTTCCTTAGAAACTTCCATGATATAATCCCGCTTAGATTTCTTGAAGAGAGATTCAACTTCTTTATTGGATGATTTGAGGAACAGTTCCTGAGATTGACTGGTGATCTGGGTTTGAGTTTGAGCCAAGAAATGTTGAAGTTTGAGACAGAACTAAAAGCTTTGGAGACCAGTTCTTGGTCTGTAGTGTTGCATGTAGATTGTGCAAGTGCAACCAGCGACAACAGAAGCAACAATCTGCAGAAAAACTCCATTAATTCTTCCGCTTGATTAATCAACCATGCTTGATATATATATATATTTCCTCATATATATATATAGAGAGAGAGAGAGAGATGTGAAACGAAAATGAACTTATTCTCAATTCGTTTTATGTTGTCGAGAGAGAGAGAGAGAGAGAGGAGTGGTTCACTTGTTCTTCTCTATTTCTATTTTCTAGTGAAGTGGGAGTTGACGGCGTTAAGTTTGACAGCACTAGATTTTTTTTATTTTGTTTTTTCGAGATTATGTTATCGTGAGTCAGGTAGATTCGGTTCAATGGAATATGTCTCTCCAAGTAAAATTTTAATGGGTAAATAACATAATATATATTTACAATATTTGGAGTGTTGGTATGTTTGACTCAACATAATATCCGAAGAGTCTAGTCTTATTAAATACCAAAAATATCATCGGTTGGTGATGCGGTGATTGCTGCAAGACATACTAATTACAAATTAAATGACCTTTTTATCCATTGTAAATTTTTGAAACTAGATTGTAATCGAATAGTGAAGCAATTTGGATTCTTCATTCTTGGTTTCTGTTTGTATGTCCAAATTTGTTGTATTGGTTGGACTGTTGCCACATTTGGTCAGTGCATGTAGTCTAACCAGTGGGTGGGACTGGGGTCCTTCCTTCTTTGATCGGTCAAAGTTTCTGATTGATGATTCTATTGATCCATTGGTGCAAATATATTAGATGATTTGGTTTATGTTTTAGTTTTGTTTTTACATTTTTTTTTATCAATTAAATGGTTCTAATTTGGAGGTTTTGCTTATGTTTAGTTTCCAAAGGTTTTCTTAAATATATATTTGTGTGTTCAATTGATGCTTTTACTTTTGATGAAAAAGATTAGTCCTTTTTCTTTTTGTGATTCATAAAATAATAAACTTCATATACAAGCTAGGTAGAGTTCACTTTTATTGCCAATTATTGTAATTTGATGATATTGATCTAATTGATCAAAACCATATATCACACCAGTGAGTGCTCGCAGTCTTCTCCATGAATTAAACTTTTGAAAAATCATTTAAAATTATTAGGAGTTGGATATTGGTGTGTGCACACAACAAGAATGTTCTTAGCAAGTCTTAACTAATAACAACAATATATAGGGCATCTAGAAGTAATGAACAAATAAATCATGAGCGAATTGATTAAGTTAATCCAAATATATGTATATAAAACCCACTAAAGTTAATTGTTGTTCTATTTAAATTTCATTGGAGTTTTATGACAAAGAAATTGGGGTGTTTCACTTGTTGATGAGAGGTGTGTGTGTGTGAAAGGGCGAGAGAAATTTGGCTTGGAAGAGCCAAAGCACATAATCACATATTGTCAATTTGGCACATACCGTTTATTTTGTGCAAAGACCTTGACTCAGACATTAGTCGTCCGCCATAGTTGAAAAAGACCTCTTAATGGAATAATGTTATAATCCTACATACCAAGTGGATTCTATGATTTGTTACCGGAAATGATCATGGGGTTGTTTTTTTTTTTTGAAAACCTGTAACCTTATCGTGGGTGCGATCGATGATAAAATCAAGACTTATTGTTCGGATGGATTAAATTAAACTTAAAGGTTTTTTTTTAATATAAACCACATATTGAACGACTATTCAAATATGTGATTTTATCCGACTGAATGAACGTAATTTTCTACCCATAAACATAACTTATACTAAAATTTTATTCTTTTTTCTTTTAAATACATCTAGATAAGAAAGATATAATGATCTTTGTCCTAACAACATTTAAAATAATGATAAAAATTGATTCAATACAAAACATAGAAAAAAAAAATAGCATACAAAATAAACTAAATGTATATTTATTTGAACTTTAGCAAATGAAGTAGTAATGAATTTAAAATTTGTTTCTTTTATTAATTTTGAACTAAGAATAAAGAAGAAATGAAAACTTTAAAGTGATTGAGTGTCAATAAAATATTAAGTTATATATAATTCTATTGAAACTATTGAGATTATATCAATTAAATTAATTTATATACGTATCATTTTCGTGAATTATCATTTATGTTAATTTTGTAATTGTCTTTCATTCATATGCTTTACTTATTATTATAAGAAGAAAAAAATACGTTCACCTTTGGGTGTGACTGTACAAAGGGTTACCAAAACTAGCAAATTTTTATACACTTAATATTGCATAATGTTAGCTAGGTCGAATTATACAACTTTTAATAAAATTCAATCAAATTTTAATGGACAAGTTAATCAAAAGATCGCCAAATTTTGAATAAAACGTAAAAATATTCATATGATCTCTTTTAATTTTCGAATGAATCAAACTATCAAAGTTTGATCTTATGTTATAATATTGTTCTCATAAATTTATATTGTACGGTTGTACCTAGGAGCTTGTAAGAACAAACAAACAAAAGTTGATATCAAAATATATACATGTTTAAATTAGTTGACCGATTTTAAAGAGATGTATTTTGACAATATTTTAGGTAATTTTTGCTAAATTTTTCAATGCCCTTTTCTTTATATGCAATACTGATGTTGAATTTGAACTTTGATGTAAATCACTCTTACCAATTCTATAGTCTATAGAACATATAATATTCTCTAGAAAAAATAATTAGTTAATTATATTAGAATGATTAAACCCATATAAAATAAAGCTGATAATAATACTAAAATATTAAGAATTTCTCGGCTGGGTGGTGGTATGGTAATAGGCTAATTACAGGCAAACTTGCTCCACACAATTACCTTCTGCACATCTCACCTGCCCCAACCTCATCTCACGTGATCTTTGGCCCAATTTTCTAATATGTTTGATTTCTAGTTATAAACGATGCCTAATGCACATAATTCCAAACCAAAATTCCAATAGAATGACAACTAAGATATCAAATTATAATTAATTCTCTCCCACGCCACCCAAAAGTTTATCACAAGAATGTGAAACCCATTTGTTTATGTTTTTTTTAAAAAAAAAATTATTATTCTCATCATTTTGTCTGATTTTTTATAATATTTTAAAATTAATTAATAAGTTTATTTAGTGGGCGGGAGCCTAGTGGAAGTTAGGAAAATTGGGTTGTATGTATGTATGTTGGGACGTGGGATTAGGTTTATGACTAATGAGTCAGTACACGGACAATCATATTTACGCCGCTGTCTATAATTCATAGCACAAGAAAACAATTGAGTCTTTGACTAAGCTATGTATGTCATTTTGATTTGTGGAGTTCGGTCACTGGTGGGTTGAATTGTTAATTGAGTTTAATTGATGTAAGTTGATACTTGATTGTCTGTGTTGATGGCTAAATCGATCTGAGTATGCTCCGAAAGATGGGTCCGGTAATTGTGTTGCTCTTTGTGGATCTTATGAAATCAATGAACAAACAGTTACCGTAAACCTGTTAAAACAAATTTCTGTATTTGTATATTTTAAAACTTATATATATATTTCATAATTAATATTAATTATATATACTCATTCAACACATTTTAAAACCTTTTTATATTCATAAGTTCAAAGCGTAAACAATGAGGACGTGGAGGATAAAGTTGAGTTTAAAAATTAAATTATACTATTTGGATGTGACTTTTTAATACGGTGAAATTGTTAAAACTAACCGCATATAATATAGAAATATCATTTTTAACCATAAATAAAAATTTATTCATTAATAATCACTTTTTAAAAAAATTACTTGAATGCCCTTATATAAAATCATCCTCAAACACTCTCTTTTTCTCTTTTCTCTTTTTCTCTTTTCTCTTTTTCTCTTTTTGTCTCTCTCCTCTTTTCCCTCTTCCCGATCTCTCCCTCCCCTTCTCCCCGTCGGTGTTGTACCAACGAATCGTCATCGGCCTCCTCTCTCTCTCAACGAACCTCTCTCTCTCTCTCCTGCACCTCTATCTCCTCTCTTTCTCTCTCTCTCTCATGCACCTCTCTTTCTCTCTTCTCTCCTCTCTCACGAGACATCACCGGCTTGCCGAAGTGCCGGTGTACCGTCGTCTGGGCTTCACGACCGTCCAGCATCGCCGTCGAGCTCCTTCTTCGCCGGTGATATGATCTGTAGAAAAAAAAAGGGAAGAAAACGAAAAACCTAGAAACCCAGAACATTTCAAGTTTTTACATTTCAATTTAGTCAAGATTTCAAGTTTCAACATTTTAATTTAATCAAGATTTTAATTTTCAAGATAAAACGAAAAACCTAAAAACCCAGAACATTTCAAGTTTTAACATTTCAGTTTAATTAAGATTTCAAGTTTTAATTCTAATTTAGTTAAGATTTCATGTTTTTAGGCAAGATTTTAATTTTCAAGCTTTTAGTCGTGATTTCAAGTTTGGTTTCAAAATTTAGTCATGATTTCAAATTTTGTTTCTAGTTTTAAAGGAAAAATCAAATTCATGGGTATTTTTGTAATTTATGGACATACATTGAATTTTTTTTTTAAAAAGTGGCTATTAACATATAAAATTTCAAAAGTGGTTACAAACGAAAGTTTAATGTATCTCATGTTTATTTTTTGTTTTCTCTCTTTCAATATTGTCTCTATTATAAAACTTATGTTTAAAGAAACCTATTATGGTGAACGGATAAAAATGTCTCTTATAATAAGTAACCTTCTTCACCATTTTAGTTTTATCTTTTTTTTAAAAAAAAAAAAAAGTTGCCATCAGTGGAGATCGATTAAAAAGATTAAAACAAATGGAAAAAAAAAATTAGAGGTCATTTCTGAGACTTTTCAACCACTTTCGAGACTTTTTGTGTAAAAATAAAAAAAATTCGAGACTTTTCATTTTTGCCTAGAAAGAAGTCTCAGGAAATTTCATTTGTGCCTAGAAAATCTCGGAAATCACCAAGAAGTCTCGAAAATTTTCATTTTTTTCTAGAAAGTCTTGGAAATGCTTGAAAAGTCTTAGAAATTACCAGAAAAATCTCGGAAGTACTTGAAAAGTCTCGAAAATATTTGAAAAATATCAAAAATTACTTGAAAAGTTTCAAAAAATATGAAAAGTCTCTGAAAAATACATGAAAAGTCTCAAAAAGTATAAAAAGTCTCGATAAAATATGAAAAGTCTCGAAAAGTATATGAAAAATCTTGGAAAAAAAATATTTTTCTTTTTTTTTCATCTTCTCCTTCATCAAACTCCAATGGAGATCAATTTCGACCTCTATTAAAGTTTGAATTGATCTCCATGGAGGTTGAACAGACTTCCAACGGAGGTCGAACTTCAACCTCCATCGCATGTCGATTTCCACCCCCATCGGAGGACGTTTTCGACCCCTTTCGGAAGTCGATTTTCATCTCTATCAGAGGTCGAATAGACCTCCAACATAATGTCGATTTTGACCTCAAATGGAGGTCTGTTCAACGTCAACTACAGACCTCTATGAAGAAGATAAAAGAATAAATAAATAAATAAATAAAATTGAAAAGTAAATAAAAAAAATAGAGTAAATTAAAGATATTTTTGAAAATCACTTACTTTAGTGCCTTTAAAACATAAGTTATTAAAGTGGTGATAGTCTTGAAACACTAACTTAAAAAAGTGACAAAAACCCCTATTTCCTCATATTGAGTTGTAGTCCGTAGGTTATTCTTATTTCTAATGAAATTGACTCAATACTAGTCAATAATGGAGAGATGGGGATGATTTTCTTTTCCCATCTCGTTTTCGATGAGGAATACGGTGGTTTTCTTCGAGTCTTTGTGTCATCTTAGCGTGGCCCTATCTATCTTTAAACTTTTAATAAGATTGAATATCTCTATAGTTAATCTAACTAGCTAGTACGTGAATTAAAAATGAGGATGTAAATAAGGACGTTGTTTCTCACTTTAATTAAAAGAGGATGGGTGGGCATCCCCACCTTGCCCCTTCTCTATGTCATTTCTAATAGTATGTGGTGAAAAAAACTAAGTTAAAAGCGTAATATGGACTATATGCTCCATATTATTTTATCCCATATCCCACAAATTATGGTACGAGTAATTTGTGCTTTAATCAAATAATTCAATAATGCATCAATGCCTGACATTCAAGATGCATGTGGGTATGAAGCCTAGGCCAAACTATAAATAGTACAAGCTTCAAATAATCAAATTATTTGTACTCTCAGCCATTGATTCAACCGCACATCCTCATAAACTTGATTGTTTGTCAATGCCGCTACTTGATACAAACCAAAATTATGAGATTGCAGCTCATGGCGACATTTAGAAATCCCCAAACTTGGGATTCACCAAATATCACTCTAACCATGTGCCTGATCCTTTAGCCCATAAATTAGGCCCGACCCATCCACATCCGTTGGGCTGATTCACTGTGTACTAGGGATTCGAAACAGGTGACTTCGAGGTAAAGCTGTAAAGGCATAAAGCTGTAGTTTAAGCACCACTGTTTGTTAACTGAGAAACTCGTGCCATCTGACTATTTATGAACCACATACTACTAAGAGTGTATGTCACACATGTACAGGATGACTCTGTTTCACACTCAAACAAAGATTTGAATCTAGACAACTAATATTCAAGTGCTTATGTCATTTGGGTATAGTATAGGTCAATCACATTCAAGCATTTGCACTTAAATATGAATCAATGAAGACTATTATTCAAGTGCTTACACATTCAATCATTTGGTCTTGAATATAAATCAATGAAGACACAATCTCATATACATATAGATGAACTTCGTATACTCTCTGATATTTATTGTTCATTATTTCTCCAGAGTTGATACTGATTTGGACGTTGAAGTATAAACATCAACTAAAATTTATACTCATAACCTATCTTTCTTTCTTAACACGTGTAGATATCTCTCTCGGACGAGTGTCGACATAGACTCAGGGGCGGATCTAGAGGGGGGTTGATAGGGGCCATGGCCCCCCCAAGAAATTTCAAAAAAAGAAATTAGTTAAAAAGAAAATGCAGAAAAAGGAGGTTGGAGATGAGGAGGTTGAAGACGAGTGAAAGAAATACAAAAAAAACAAATAAAGAGAACTTGCTTGTTGTGAGAGAGTTGAAAGAGAACATTGGACAGTGTGTTTGACTTGGATAGTTGGATATTAACTTTTGGATTCAAATTTTTAAAATAAAACTTGATTTTTTTATTATTATTTTGTAAATTAAATTTAACTTTCTTTTGTCTATTGAATTATCACCCATTTTTAGAAATACACTTCCCTTATTAGTTTTTATTTAAATTTTAATTTATTTTAAGTTAATTTAATTTGAGATAAATATTATAAAATTAAATTATAAATATTTAAATAATTATGATTTAAATATATTAATTATAAATGGTATTTTAATATGTTATGATGAATATATTTTTTCTTTTACTTACCATTTAAATTATTGAACATTTATTATCATTTTTTAACATTTTAAAAAAGCTATTAAAAAGTATATTATATTAGTTAGAAACTATTAAAATAAAAATATCATTCTCAACTATGTTAAGATTAGAAATTGGTTATGTAAAAAGAAGAAAAACGTTTTCTCACAAACTAAACCATTATGTAATTGAAACGAAAATCGAACTGAAAATTTAATAGATTTAGTTATAAATGATTTTCGAGATATAAATTACAGTTTATCTAACGTGGCATTAAATATTAGTTTTTATCATGGCCCCCACAAAGATAAAATCCTAGTTTCACCCCTGCATACTCTCTATATTTCAAAAATGCATACAAAATCATTTAACTGACGGGTCAACTTTTTTCCTGTGTGGGATCATTGAAACTTTGACTTTGGTGTGAACTGATTTTGCTACTCAACAACATATTTGTCAAATTTATACTATCATATTAGTTTATAATTGTTTTAGATAGTTGGTTAATAATTTTTCAATAGATAATTTGGTTGTTAAAATCTCAAAAGCTTTGGAAACAATAATTAACATCACATTAGTTCATGAAAATTGGATTCTTACCACAGTTCAGGGAAGTCCAAACTCTAAACAGTAGTGTTGTCCTCTATCATGTTTCATACTTGTACATGTAATTATGTATCTCATAGCTCCTGATATTGTGATAGATTTATGAATTTCAGACAGGCCATCGGCCCATATAGAGAGAGCACTTCAATGGGCCGAGGAAAATATGGGCCCACTCTCCACAAGTTAGCTTAATTTATGGCTTCAACTAAATACACTTTTCTAAACACAGCCTTCTTCTTTACAACGTACATTCGTGATGATTTTTAAACGATCCATAAAAATATAAGCAATTTTCAATTTATCAATTCCTAAAAAATTTATTGTTTTTGGAGATTAATAAAAATAGAAAAGCATATATATAGTGACATTTGTTGTTTTTAAAAGCATTTGTTTTTGGCTATTTCCTCTTCGATGAAAATTGAGTTCAAATTTCCCCCTCTCTAACTTTTTGTTAGATTTTTTCAATAGCAAATTAGACTCGACCTCTTTCATGTTTTAGTTACCATCAGATCAAACTTAATTGTTAACTAATCATTTTCTTTAAAAACTAAACTATTCATGATCCTTAAATTAAATTAATAAAGAAAAACATTTTATCATAAAATTTGGAAAACAATTCCCATTAACCCAAACCTTCATCAACATCAACCCAAACCCATAAACATTTGATGATGAATTTCCAAATTTCTTCATCAACGTAAAATAATAAAAATTAAAACACATTCATCTTCAACCCCAACCACCACCAAATCCACACCAAACCAAAATAAGAAGCCAAGAAGATACAGATCTCTTTATAAAAAAATATAAAATGAAACTCTCAGATATCTCTTTATAATTTTTAAACCCATGTCAATCCCATCTCCATCAGTTTTCCATCTCTGCGAAAAAACCACAAAGCCTCACCACATTCTCCAAATCTTTGATCCATTTCTCATACACAGCATCCATTCACTTCACTTGTCTCTGCCATGGCCGTCCCAGCAGCTCTAGTGATCATTCCTGTTGGCTTCCTTTTCATTCTCTCTGGTCTCATTGTCAATCTCATCCAGGTAATTCCACCGCAACAATCCATTTCTTAGATTTTGTTGTTTGTTTTTAGCTTTCTTGGAAAATCAATTTGGGTGTGTAGTGTGTGTCTCAAAGTTAGAATATTGAATTTCAGCTGAATCTAATCTGGTGTTTTTACTTGCCGATTTCTGTGCCATCAACGTTGCCGATCTGTTCGTGGTGGTGATGAAGAGATTGGGGGTGGTGAATCTAGAGAGAGAGAGAGAGAGAGAGAGAGTCGTGGTTGAAGGTGGTGAGTCTGGGTTTGATCTGTTGGTGGTTTTGGTGGAGAGAGAAAGATGGTTAAGGTTAGAGTTGAGATGGATGGTGGTGGGTTTTGGGTTGAAGATGAAGGGATTTTTTTTTTTTTTTAATCTTGATGAAGAATTCTGGATATTCATCTTAAATGTTTTTGGGTTTGGGTTGGTGGAAATTACTTCCTTTTGTTTTTTTATTAATTTAATTTAGGGATCAGTGTAGTTTACTCTCTTAACTATAACAGTTAGTCGACGATTAAATTTGATTTAATGATATCGATCGTGAATGTCAATTAATAATAAAATTATTTTTGAATGTAAGAAATCAAATCCGAAAAATATCGGGTGTAATTTACTCTTTTTTTTCAAATATAGTAACATTTAAGCATAATTTTAATTTATTTTTTTCTCTTTTGAATGCACACAAGTGTTTCAATGAAATTCAATTAACTCTATAAAAAATAACCCAACAAAAAAGGTAGACCAGAAGATGATCAAAACACCTAAGAAATTGGCATTATAACAATTTTTGAAAATTACCATTACCGCCTCCAATGTTGCTCGATATATATATAAAACATTGGAGGCGGTATATATATATATATATATACACACATACTGTTCCGTTCTGATCGATACACATTGATATAACTTATATGAATATGTTAGTGTGTTGTATGTAAAGTATTGATGTAAGTTATGTCAATGTGTACGGTCCCGTTATATCAATGTGTACGGTCCCGTTCTGATCAATGCTTTACATACATCATACTAATTATGAAAAAACTTTGACAAATGCTATACTTTAAGTCAAAGTATATAAATTTAATGATCTACATATAATACATTGATAAATTTATATCGATATATATTAATTTGAATATATATATATATATATATTCTCACTTTCTTGTGTAGGATCCTATACGAAATTTTCATACGAGATCAAGGTACATCACATGTGATAAACCATGTAAATTTTTTATACAATTTATTATATGTGATAAACTTTTGATTCCATATGAAAATTTAATACAGGATCTTACGTATGATAATTTATATGCATAATAACGTTAAAGTGAGGGAAATCCCAAACATCGATAACTACCGGTACTTATCAGATAACTATACGTAGCAATCCAATAGCTATGGATAGCCTGTCAACGATTTTGTGATAAATTTCATATATATATAAAATATAAATTGAAGTGGCTAGTGGCGGAAATAGGGCTGCATAGGGCTGACTGGGGACCATTAGCGATTTAGCCCAACCTAGTTTTTTTTGAAAAAAAAAAAAAACTTTTATAGGTCTAAATACATAGCATATAATTCTAAGTATATCTCAGTCTAATTTCGATTCTGACTCGAGCTTATTATATTTTTCTTTATCTTAATAACAACTCAATAACTTAAAAACATGAATCAAACCCATTAAAGTCTGTTGTATTTCTTTAACCAAGTAAAAGATTAAATTGAGAAATGTTAACCCTTTACCGACCCAAAAATCAAATTGGGAAATTTTAACCCGTTAACAACAAACCAAAAGTAATAGATTTACTATATAAATTAGTCCTCAAATCTCCAAAAAATTCAATTCTATGAGTTTTCATAGCTTTTGGATTTGTTGAGGTATACAAACGACAGTATAAGAAAACTTTAAGTTTTATTTTTATTTAAAAGTTTATATTATAAAATTAATTGTAAAATTAAGTTTTATTTTCGGTTATGAAACTTGTCAAAACATCTTTGTGCAATAAGATGGATGACGAGTTTCTTAAAAATTATATGATTGTTTATATTGAAAGAAAACTTGTTTTTATAATTGATTCGGATTCAGTAATAGATGTTTTTACCTCTTTAAAGTCTCATAAGTCAAAATTTAAGTAAGATCATAATGTATTTACATTGAATGCATATTTCCTTTTTATTGTGTTTTTTCTTAGTTAGAATATGTATTTAAGGGTAAGACTCATTATATCCCCTGATTAGATATTTATTTATTTATTTTAATTAATAAAAAATCTCTTTTACTGTCGAGATTAACTATCAAAATAATTTTTTTATTATATAATATTTTTTTTTATCTATATGAAATTATTCACGATCCAACCAAAATAAAAAAATCTGATTTCACCATCGAATGGGCTACGTACATGTCATCAAAAGATTCCTTATTTTATTTTAAGAAAATATCATCTAAACATTCGTTCTTTAGTCGTCTAAATGGTGTAGCCGTGTAGGACAAAAATACTCTTCGGTCTTCACTAACTATCATTATTGTAGCTCTTAGATCAAAGTGATTAGTGTATACTAAAAAATCATCATATCTACATCTTGAAATATCAAACCTAACAAGATCTACCAATGATATATAGCGGTCTCTATATCTTAGATGTGCACCAACGTTATATATGAATTACTGATTATGGAGAACTTTTGATAAGTGTATATATTTTAAGTTAAAGTATATAAATCTAATAATTTTTATCTAACTTATATATCAAGTTATATCAATACGTATTGATATATATATATATAAAAATAAATGATTGAGACTTGTTTTTCTATGTCTTTAACATCATGATTCTATATTAATCATTGATGCTTCAACTAAAGATTACAGCATTTTATGTTTTAGAAGTACATTATGGAGATTTGAAATTAACACTATATTTTTCATTTTGCATGACCGTGTATTATTTGGCGGTTGAGGCTTATTTTTGTTGAGTGATCGAGACTTATTTAATTTACTTGGATTTTTTTTGTATTGTGAGTTTTTTTCTAATAAATATATAATTATAAGTATATATATAATATATTTATCCACTTTATAAATATTATTTGATCTAATTATATTGTTCCTCTGATAAAAAATTACGAGATAGATAACAGTATCGTAAGTATGAGTGAGACCTTATATATCTATCGGATAAGATTGTTGGGAGGTCATTAATGATTAATGGAGAGTTATTACTTGCAGGTACTCGAGGGTATTTTTTGTCAAGGTTTTAGTAAGTTTTTCACACGAAGACAATTAATGATGAATTGAGAGTTGTTGATGGAGTGTTGATAGACATTTTGTACGGAGAGTTATTGAAATTTTTTTAAGTCTATTTTTACTCATCTTTTAGTCCTCCTGTATAGATGATATGTGTGCATAAAAAAAGTAAATTTATCTAAACACTGTCATCCTTTTAGAATAAATTTATCTTTCCCTAAATATATATCATCCATACGAAAATGGATAATACCCACCCACCCTCAAAGGGGTGAGCAAAAGTAAACTCAATTTTTTCACATCAAAACAATTAATGATATTTGAATCGGTTGGTCGAGATTATAATCTATCCAGAGTTATCGAAAAAAAAAAGAAGATCAAAACAAATAATTAATGATGAATTGAGAGTTAAGTAGGCCTAGGGAAAGGCTTATTTTTGATGGAAAGTTATTGAAAAAATTCCGCATCTAAAAATTAATGACGAATAAATTTTGTTTGATTGAGGGAGAGTGACGTAAGGTGGCGTTTGGTTATTATGGTGGAATAGGAATTGGAATGGTAATGGGAATGGGAATTGGAATGGAAAGGAATAGAAAACTGATTTCTTTGTTTGGTTTAGTGGTGTAAAAATGGGCCGGCTCAGGAAGTTCACGAGCCGTTCTGGGAAAGGCCCGTGAAGGAAGAGGGTCAGGCCGCGTGCCGGGCCCGGGACGGGCCGCGTGCCGGGCCGCTGGAAGGAGGCCCGACAGGCCGGCCCGCCTGGCACACCAATCCGGCGTGCCAGGCCTGTCGGACTTGCTTGGCGAACCGATCCGCCGGTCCGTTTGGCCCAAATATTATTTTTATTTTTATTTTTATTTTTATTTTTTCAAAAATCCTCCAACGGCTGGAAATCAATTCCAGCAGTTGGAGGAAACAAAAATTACCAAAACCCCCCTAAAATCTTTTAAATTACATTTTGACCCACAAATCAAATTTTTCTATGAATACTTCCATCCATTTCATTTTCCATTAACTCTCTCTATCATTCTTTCAATCTCTCATTCTCTCAAATCTCAATCTCTAATATATTCTCCAATTCTCTAAACTTTTTCATTCAATTTGGTTATTACTCTCTCTACAAAATTCTCTACGTTTTCCACCAACACACCAAATTTTAAAGGTACAATTTTGGTATAACATATTCTCATAGTAAATTTATATGTTTATGTTTAGCACCAGTGGACGCATAATTGAACCAAGAAGAAACTGTTTGTCTCCAGAGATGGTGGAGGTATTAACATGCATTCGGAATTGGGAGCATGCTAAAAAAGGTTACAAAATCTAACAGTAGATAAAGAACTTAATCTAAATTTCGACAATCTATATATTGATGACCCTTCAGGTAGTGGTCAGGGTCATAACTAGGTTATACTTTTACATATGTATTTATTATTTACTTGTAAGTTGTAAAACGATTGCACTCTTTTTCCCTTACCAAGTTTTTATCCCACTGGGTTTTTCTTGGTAAGGTTTTTAATGAGGCAATCATGTAGATATGTATTACTGAATTCCATAAGTGAAAAATAAATAAATAATTAAAAAATTGTTCGTTCTCTTTATTCATTTCAAATCATAATAATTGTTCGTTCTCTTCATCCATTTTAAATTCTAAACCCTTAACCATAAACTATAAATCCTAAACCCTATACCCTAAATCCAAAAAAACGTAATTTGAAAAAAAAAATTGGACCAAAAAACTAACCCGCCCGACCAGGCCCGCCCGGCCCGCCAGAGGGGCTCGGCGGGCCGTGCCGGGCCTGCTTCTCCGAAAACAGGCCTGGTCGGGGCGGCCCGCGACACCGTCTCGTAGCGTGTCAGGCCCAGCCAGGCCTGTTTCCAGAAATGGACTGGCCAGGGCGTCCCTAATGGGCTGGGCCAGTCCATTTTTACACCACTAGTTTGGTTGAGACTTTTGAGTCAATAGCTGAATCAGTAATATTTTATTTGGTTAACAACTGAATGGAATGGAATCAACTGTATTTTGACCAAAATACCTCTAACTACAAAACATTTATAATAAGATTATATATTATGGATAATAATAATAACAAAATATGAAAGTATATATAATATTATATATACAATATATAAAATATATTTCAATATTATTATATATATTTTAATATAATATATTTTATATATTATATAATAGAAATATTATTAATATCAATATTTCTAATATATAATATTATATATTATTAAATAATGTGTATATATATAATATATAATATAATAATATATATAATTAGAAATTATAATGTTCATTTTGGATAATAATAAAAAAATATAAAAGTATAAATTATATAATAATAATATATATTATATATTAGAAATATTGATATTATTAATATTAATATTATTATATATAAAAATATATAATATATAATATAAATAATTAGAAAATATAAATATATATATTATTTTATTATAATATGTATTATATATAATACATATAATAATAATAATAATATATTTTGTATAATACAATATATAATAATAATAATATATATATATATATATAGTATGATATTTATAATATATATATATATATATATATATATATATTATTTTAAGAAATGAATGTACTTTTGGAATAGAGTTGGGACATAGAGAGTTATTTTTGAAAGAGAAAATGTGTTAATGGAATGGAATGGACATTCTATTGGTTTTTGGATAGAATGCTCATTCCACCAAAATAGTGGAATCCACATTCCAATGGAATGCTCATTCCATTGTAATTTAACAAACCAAACAAATGGAATGAATTTCTTTCCATTCCATTCCACCCAACCAAACACCACCTAAGGTGGCGTTTGGTTACCATGGTGGAATGAGAATTGGAATGAGAATGAGAATGAGAATTGGAATGGAAATGAATGGAAAACTGATTTATTTGTTTGGTTGGGACTTTAGAATCAATATCTGAATCAGTAATATTTTGTTTGGTTAACAACTGAATGGAATTGAATCAACTATATTTTGACCAAAATACCCCTAATTACAAAACATTTATAATAAAATTATATATTATGGATAAAAAAATATATGAAAGTATATATAATATTATATTTATATATAAATATTATATATATATATTATTATAATATAAAATATATATTATTACAATATATGTTATATATTCTATATTCTATATTATATATTATATGTTAGTAATATTAATACTATTATATATTATATAATATATATCATATAAATATATTACATAATAATATATAAAATATAAATATTATATATATATATATATTATTATATATTAAATAAAATATATCATATACACATATTACATAATAATATATATTATAAATATTATTATATATATTATAATATATATTATTAAATATTATATATTAGAAATATTATATATTATATATTATATATTAGAAATATTGATATTATTAATATTAATATAATTAAATATATAAATATTATATAATGTTCATTTTGGAAAATAATAATAAAATATAAAAATTATATATATATATATATATATATATATTATATTATATATTATAAATATATTAGAAATATTGATATTAGAAATATTGATATTATTAATATTAATATTATTAAATATATAAATATTATATATAATTATATAATGTGTACATATATATATATAATAATATATATAATTAGAAAATATAATGTTCATTTTGGATAATAATAATAAAATATAAAAGTATAAATTATATAATAATAGTATATATATATATAATATAAATATAATAATAAATAATAATATAATATAAAAGTATAAATAATATAATATAATATAATATAATATATGTAATAATATATTATATGATATTTATAATATATATATATATATATATATATATATATATATTACTTTTGGAAATGAGGGTGTTTTTGGAATTGAGTTGTGGGATAGAGGGCTATTTTTGGAAAGAAAATGTGTTAATGGAATGGAATGGGCATTCCAATAGTTTTTGGATGGAATGCTCATTCCACCAAAATGGTGGAATCCCCATTCCAATGGAATACTCATTCCATTGGAATTTAACAAACCAAACAAATGGAATGAATTTCTTTCCATTCCACCCTACCAAACACCACCTAAGATCTTTCGTGAAATGGCAATTAATTAATGATGTCATATTTAAGCAAAAGACTTATTATTATCTTTGATTATTATTAAAGTGTGAATGTAAGAGGTTTTAACACCAAACCAACCTCATTATCTTTGATCCAATTGTTTTATTTATTTATTAATATTATTATGGATTCGGTTGTTTGGAAGGAATACAAATTTATAGGCAATTGGGTCCATATGGGTGTGTTTGGCACGAAGATAAGACAAGACAATGTGGGACTTGACTGTACATGTTGTTCTATGTTGTGTTTGGAAGGTCTGGACAGAACTATAAACTATACTGTTATGCGTTTGGTATGGCTGAGACAAGACAGAACAAGAGATTCAAATCACCAGAGTACCCCTCTTATATATATAACAACATAGACTATAATATTATATATTAATTATTATATAATATTAATATATATATATATAATGTTTATAATATCATATATATATATATATATATATATATATATATATATTAAAGATTACTACATGCACAATAAATAATATATATATATTATTACATAGGTAATAATAATATTTAATATATTATTATATATAATAAAAAAATAAAATATTATATATATATATATATATATTTATATTATATTATATACATATATTAACACATAAATATAATATATATATATATAAATTAATATGAATTATTAATATATTTTATATATAATAATAAAATATAAATATTATATATAATAATAAAATATATTAATAATACATATTAATTTTTATATATAAATAATAATAATGAATATAATATATTATTATATAATATATAATATTATATATGTAATTTATTGGACAAGATTGTAATTGTTTGAAAATTTAAAGGGTAAATTGGTTTTTTTGACACTTGTCTCATGTCATAGGACAAGTTGTCATAGGACAAGTTGTCCTAGGGTCTTGGGTGAGACAAGTTTTTATGATTTTTGTCTTACCTTGTCCCATCATGTCTTATGCTAAGGACGCGTCAAACTTGGGATAAAAACAAACTGTCCCACGTTGTCATGTATTGTCCCGCGTACCAAACGCACCCTATAAGATTTTTGAAGTTAGTTTTTTTTTTTTTGAAATATAATTAATATCTGGATCCAGGTGAAATTAATCAGATTCTATAAAAAATAAGTATAGTGAGACTCGAACTCTTAACCGCTAAACGTGGAAGGGAAGTACACAAACCATCTCTAATAAGAGGTAACGTACGATTTTTTAAGTTAGTTAATGATGTATTTTTTTTATGCACGATAATTTGTGCATTGATGTATAAAAGAAATAAATATGAATTGTTGGTATTAACATGACCCAAAAATCAATTATGTAAATTCAAGAATAATCAAACATATAGAAATTATGCTGTAAGACCATCATTTAATTAAAAAAAAATCAAATTTGTTTTGATTAATACTTTCAGTACCCAGTACTTTGATCAAAGATCTTCAAAATTTAACATGAATGATCTTATACACAACTAATTTTGTTGAAGATAGGATAAACCGATGAGATAAAAAACGATTATATACGTGTTGATGTACCCTTTTTAAAGTTGTGGAAATTGTGAGAATTGTCACATTTTTTTAGTGAGTTGTAGTGATGTCACCGATTTAATAAGTTAAGTTTAAAATGCACCTATTATGGTGAACTACCCATATTGCCTTTAAATAATCAATTTTTAATTCTTATTATACTTTCATCTCAACACTTTGATTACTGAAAGCAGTTAAATATTCAATTTTTTAACTCCCCTCCCTCTCTCTACAAAAAAACTTGTCTGAAAATCAATCTACAATTTGTCTGAACATGATCCAGTTTTTTCAATCTATAATTGGTCAGAGTTTTTTTTATATGTTTGTCAAAGATAATTAGTTGGCAAAATTGTAGCAATTGTAGAATTAATTTGCTTTCATAATCTTAGCCATTGATTATAGTTAATTGTATTATTTTATGGGATTGGCTCATCAATTGTAATGTAATTGCTCAATGAGTGGGATTGCATTGTTGTAAATGAAATTGTATATAATGTGATAGCAATATCAAAGGAGAAGCATCCGAGAGTGATAGGTGAACCATTATTTCAGAAAAATTATTGCTTTTCATCGCTTTGTCATGGTATCAGAGCTTCATTTGACAAAACAATTTTTTGAGTGAATTGAATTGCTGCAAGAGCAGTATTCTCTCGGTTATTCGAAAGCTGATATTTTCACTGGGCATTCTTGGTAGAGTGATGGAGATATATTTCGGGTATTTGTTGATTTTTTGTTCTTTGAATATAGTTTGAGTTTATTTTCTCAAATGTCAAAGAATTAGAAATTTTGTCTATTAAGTTCAATGGGAAAATTTATTTTTCTTAGGAGTTTCAATTTCGTATGTTTGTGAAAGGGAAAGAACTTTGGGGTTATATATATGGATCAATTCCTAAGCCAGAGAAAGGAAGTGATAGTAGTCAAATTGCTAAGTGGGAATCATATGATGTTAAGGTCATTAGTTGGATTTTAAGCTCTGTAGATTCTCATATTATTCTTAATCTACGACTACATACTTGTGCTAAGGATATGTGGGAATATCTTAAGAAAGTTTATCACCAGGAAAATTCAGCGAGGCAATTCCAACTTAAAGTTGAGATATCTGAATATTCTCAAGATAATATGACTGTGCAGGATTATTATTCAGGGTTCATGAATTTGTGGAGTGAATATAAAGAATTGATTTATGCAAATGTGCCCAGTTATCTGCATTGCAACAGGTACAAGAAATTTCTCAGAGGGATCGTTTTCTTATGAAGCTGAGACGCGATTTTGAACATGTCCATGCAAATTTAATGGCTAGGAATCCTTGTCCATCTCTTGACATATGCTTTGCTGAACTCTTGCGTGAACAACAACGGTGCACTACGCAAATGTGATTGAACAGACAAATTGAGGCTCTAATCCGTTAGATGTGGCCTTTGCAACTCAAGCAAAAGCAAGAGATATGAGCAAAGTCAAATGTTACAGATGTAATGAATATGGACATATAGCAAATCAGTGCAAGAAGAAGTTCTGTAACTATTGCAAGAAACCTGGAAATCTAATTTCTGATTGTCGACATCGACCACAGAATCGAACATCCTAAGCTTTTAATGCTATCAGCTCAACAGTTACTCCCATAACCATTCCATCTAAACATGGGTCTAATAATCTCACTCCTGAGATGGTACAACAAATGATTCAATCTGCAGTCTCTGCTTTTGGACTTACAGGTAAAGATGTCTCATCTTCTCTTTGGTATATTGATTCAGCGTCCTCCAATCACATGACTTCTTCTTTAGTGCCTCTTGCTAATGTAAAGCCATATGTGGAAAATTTGCAAATTCGTACAGCTAATGGCGAAACAGTTCCGTTCAAATCTGTTGGTGATATTCCACATACTTTACCTTTAACAAATGTTTTCCATGCACCAGATTTGACTTCCAATCTTATTTCTGTTGGTCAACTTGTTGATGAAAATTGTAATGTTTCTTTTTCCAAATCTAGTTGTGTTGTGCAGGATCAGGAGTCGGGGAAAGTGATCGGGAAGAGACCTAAATGTGGAAGGTTGTTTTCTCTTAGCTTGCCGAACTATCCCATGAATAAAAACTTGTTTTCATTTTTGTCATTCACATCTAGTTTTTCATCCAAAATGTGGCATAAACTCTTGGGTCATCCCAATGCCAAAACATTATTGTATCTTTCAAATTCTGATTTATTTTCAAATGATGACTCTATATCTTTTAGTTGTGATAGTTGTAAGTTGGGGAAAAGCAAAACTCTCCCATTTCCAATTAGTCATAATAAAAGCAAAAATTGTTTGACCTGATTCATACAGATGTTTGGGGTGTGTTTCATTTTCCATCATTCTCTCACCAAAAATATTTAGTTACATTTATCGATGATTATAGTTGCCATACTTGGATTTATTTTTTGCATGCTAAATTTGGGGTTTTTTGATGCCTTTAAACGATTTCTACCTTATGTAAAAAATCATTTCTCAACTTCCATTAAAATTTTACGATCTGATTCTGGGGGTGAATACACATCTGTTGCGTTCCAAAATTTTCTCCAATATGAGGGATTCATTTCTCAAAAGTCTTGTTCAGGTACTCCCCAACAAAAAGAAGTAGTCGAGCGTAAAAATCGTCATATTTTATAAATAGCTCGAACACTACTACTCGATGCGTCTGTACCTTCTCATTTTTGGGTGGAAGCTGTGTCAACATCAGTCCATTTAATCAATAGATTGCTAACTCCTAACCTTCAAAATGAGTCTCCATATTTTCGATTATACAAAATGAATCCTGATTATAATCAACTTCATATTTTTGGGTGTCTTTCTTATGTTCATCTTCCTCCATCAGATAGAAATAAGCTTACTGCACAATCTGCTAGATGTGCATTTCTTAGGTATGCACCAGATCAAAAAGGTTTTCTTTGTTATGATCTAATTGCTCATCGCATTCGTATCTCTCGTAATGTTGTCTTCATTGAGAATCAATATTTTTTTCCAAATACTGATGTCCCTAATCCGCCAACTTCATTCTCTTATCTTTATGATTTTGATGGTAACAACTTCAATGATGATAACAACTACAATGTGGCTATAAACTCTGATTTTATAAAATTTAAACCTAGGTTAGTTTATCAACGAAGATGTCAAATCCACAGCTAAGAAACAGAGGGTCCTAACCAAGAAAATTCTCATGCTCATGATCCTCCACAAGAAGCACCTTTTGCTGACCTTGATCAAGAGACTCCACTTCTTGGACGATCCACTCAAATGGTAAAACCACCTGATCGCTTGTCTCTTGTGTCTACATTACAATCTGTTTCTGTTCCTACTTCTTATTCACAGGCCAAACAACATCCACATTGGCAATATGCCATGAATGAAGAATTAGCAGCATTAGAGAAAAATCACACGTGGGATGTTGTTCCTTGTCCAGATGGATGCAAACCAACAGGGTGTAAATGGGTTTACTCTGTTAAACTTAAATCCGATGGCTCATTGGACCGATACAAAGCTCGTTTTGTTGCTCATGGAAATTGGCAAGAATACGGAATCAATTATCAGGAGACATTTGCTCTGGTTGCCAAAATGACTACAGTTCGTACATTGATTGCTATTGCCGCCTCTCAATCATGGCCTCTATTCCAAATGGATGTGAAAAATGCATTTTTACATGGTGATCTTGACGAAGTGGTATATATGAAACTTCCGCCTGGGATAACAACTTATTCGCCATCTCATGTTTGTCATCTTCTACGTTCTCTATATGGGTTGAAATAAGCTCTGCAGGCATGGTTTGAAAAATTTGGCAAGGCTCTTTATCAAATTGGTTTTATTCAAAGCACCAATGATTCTTCTATGTTTCTACAACGATCTGAAAAAGGTATCACCATTATTCTAGTATATGTAGATGACATTATTATTACTGGAAGTGACAAAGTTGGGATTCAAAAACTTCAAGCTTCGTTGCATTCTTCTTTTCACATGAAGGACCTTGGACATTTAACATATTTTCTTGGCCTTGAAGTGCACCGATCAGCTGATGGTATATTTGTGAATCAACATAAGTACACTAACGATTTGATTTCTTTAGCTGGCCTTAAAAATTCATCACCTGTTGATACTCCTTTGGAAATCAATGTCAAATATTCCAAAGATGATGGAGAATTGTTATCTTGTCCTACAACATATAGAAAATTGGTTGGAAGTTTGGTTTATTTGACGATTACTCGACCAGATATTTCTTATGCTGTTAATTTGATGAGCCAATTTATGCAGAAGCCTCGACATTTACATTTAGTAGTTGTTAAGCGGATCATTCGTTATTTGCTTGGCACATCTACTCGTGGGTTATTTTACAAGGTTGGTTCATCTCTAACTTTGCACTCTTACAGTGAGTCTGATTGGGCTGGATGTCCGGATTCTCGTAAATCTACAACGGTTTGGTGTATGTATCTCGATGATGCTCTTATCTCATGGAAATGCAAGAAACAAGAAAGGGTCTCCAAGTCTTCTACAGAAGCCGAATATAAAGCCATGTCGTCTGCTTGTTCTGAAATCGTTTGGCTTCGATGCCTTCTCTCGGAACTTGGTTTTACTCAAACCAATCCTACATCTCTTCATGTTGATAATACAAGTGCTATACAGATTACAGCAAATCCCGTTTTTCATGAGCGGACCAAACATATAGAGGTAGATTGTCACTATATTCGAGAAGCCTTTGTTGAGCAATTTATTACTCTACCTCATGTATCAACCGAGCTTCGAACGGCAGACATTTTTACAAAACCATTGACAAGGACACGTCACCATTTATTAGTTAGCAAATTGATGCTTGTTGATCACTGGAATCAATTTGGGGGGGGGGGGGGGGGGGTCAGGATAATAGTGACAAAATTGTAGCAATTGTAGAATTAATTGGCTGTCATAATCTTAGCCATTGATTATAGTCAATTGTATTATTTTATGGGATTGACTCATCAATTGTAATGTAATTGCTTAATGAGTGGGATTGCATAGTTGTAAATGAAATTGTATATAATGTGATAGCAATATAAAAGGAGGAGTATCCGAGAGTGATCGGTGAACCATTTTTCTAGAAAATTATTGTTTTTCATTACTTTGTCAATGTTTACGAGCTGTTTTGTAATTGATCCGAGCATTTTTTTTTTAATTTGTCCGAGTTTTTTTTTTACATTGGTATGAGAATTTTTATATTGGTACAAACAAGTTTATATTATTAGGTAAAAAGTTCGAACCCTTAAGAAAAAAGCTCAATCCCTTAAGAAAAAAACTCGATCATGTACAAAAAAGCTCGATCCCGTTAAAAAAAAACTCGATCCCTCATAAAAAAAACTCTATCCATTACAAAAAAGTTTGATCCTTAACAATAAAAACTCGATCATGTTAAAAAAAACTCGATCCCTTATAAAAAAAGTTCGATCATGTACAAAAAAACTCAATCATGTACAAGATCCCTTTGGAAAAAAAACTCAGAGCTTTGAAAAAAAAAGCTCGAAAATGTTTTAAAAAATCTCAAAAACCCAGATATTCATCTTCGTCAACACACAACAGATCAAATAAAAAATAAAACTCCCACGAATGCGTCTACGTAGCGTCACTCCGTCGCCAATCGAATGATTGTTTGGGTTTCAACAATACTTTATCTCTCTATTTTATAACCCTGTCACTATAAAATGAATGAAAGAAATCTGATGTGAAACAACTATTGAGGGTATTTTTGTCTGTTCACCATAATATATGTATTTTAAATATAAGTTAGTAAAACAGTGATAATATTGAAATGTCACTTATAAAAAGTACAATTTATTTTTTAAACCCTTTTAAAGTTTCTAATTGTACTCATTCTTCATGATTTGAAAGTAGATGTATTTTAAAAATAAATGGAGTATACAAGATAAATAAATAATAGCCATCCCAAGTGGCACTTGTGATATTATTCTTGAATCTTGATGTATGTTAGATTGTAGACGGTGACTCCTGATTTTTTTTTCCTTAAAAAAAACTGCAGGTAGAGGAAATTCTTTTACTAATTCTTCCTTTCCAACACTAAAAACAGAAACTTACCAACAAAAAAAAAACACTAAAAACACCTCTTCGGGTGGTACAAGAGACAAGTATTTTTGGTTTCTATTTTTTATTTTGCCTCTTTTAAAGAAAGAAAGTACCGTCTCTCCATGAAACTTGGAGGTTGCCTCCTCTTATAATTACAATCGTTTAAATATGCAAAGGCTGACACGGTGACACCCAAATTACAATTATAGTGTATAATTTATATGTTGATGCTCTTTTTTTTCTTTTTTTTTTGTTGCATTTATTAATTATTAATGTAGTGTGCTGTAATTGGCTGTCTTTTTCATGCTTAATTTAGTATTACCTACTAAACTTTGCTTAATCATAAAATTAGAAAAGTATTAAAAGGTTGATTACCCTTAATTGCTACTTTACAAAAGAAACAAAAATTATTAGTTTAACAACCAGAGAGACAGAGAGAGATCTTGGAGGTCCAATAAAGATGCTCTAATAAATATCGTTATATATATTTTTTTATACAGAGTTATTTCTTTATGATAAAATATATCCATCGTACACTTTTTATGAATAAAATCTTATATAATTAGACCATATATAATCCCTTTTGTAGAGAGAAAAATGCTAGAGACATTCTCGACCCTTCAATTTTATGATTGTAATTATCGAAATTCCATTACTTATGAACCTTTATTTTTCAATTATTAACCAAATTGCCATTCAAATGGACAATTGAGCTCCTGTATCGAACACTGCTCTTATAGAGATAATCAGGTATGATAATATGATATTTCATATAAAAAACGTATATAATCCCGCATTTGAAAACTGTCGATGATATCTTATGAGTATCATAGATGGTGTTTTAAATAAGAAAAGTTTTTTATTTAATAGAATTCTTTGTAAATACATTTCATGCTTCCTTATATACAGAAACAAAACACCTTTATTTGGATTTTATTTGTAGACTGCAACATGCTTGGCCCTTAGCACTAATATCACCTTTTTCATAAATTCACAGATCACAATACATACTTATTTTTAAATTTTAATTTCCTATTTCGATACTATTTATTTTCCGAATTATTTATGCTAGTTTCTTTTAAATTGACACCAAAACCGGATTAAATCAGATATTACAAATATAGAAAACTAATACCGCAACACACTCTAGGGGGCAGTGGGAAAAATCTCTCGACACATTATCTAATTAAATATCAGAAAAGAAATAAGACAATCTAACGATAAGACTTCAGATTTGGACACATAAAATCTTTAATAAATTATATATTTTCTGTCCTTTTTTATATAAAAATTCAATATTTAATTAAAAAAAATTCGCATGCTTACTTTAAATATATATATATATATATATATATATTTAAAAGTTCCGCATGACTAAATTTGGAAATTTATTTAATTTCATCTTTTACATTGTCATTCTTGATAACTAAGTTTCCTTATTTTTTTAATAATACATTTCTATTTGATTTAATTTTTTTAAAAGGATCATTTATTATTAAAAAAAGGGTAATTTATTTAAAAGCTTACGCGTCTTAAAATCATCACCGACTATCTTGTTGACTTTTTAACTTGTAACCCTATCATCACTGTACGCGACTCACCTATAATATTCTATCTATCTAACTTCTAACACTAGAAATGAAAATAAGAACCCTCCGATAAATTCTTCATCACACCAAAACGTGTGATGCACGAAAACACGTGGTGGCCATAAATGGTAGCATTGGCACTCTTGAATTTGAATGTTTGGTTGGACGCAACCAACTATAATAAGTTGTGTCCTTACAAAATCTTGAACTATATAGTCTATATATAGATTTCAACTTTCAAACTTTCAAATTTTGTTTTGTGCAACATGTTGTAGATATTGACATTTGTCTCATAAAACTTGGATGAGAGTCTCTCTTGCTCCTCTCCTTTGACTCCACCTGTATCCTTGTCATAACCTTTTTTTTTTCCTTCTATTTCTAGCTACTTTCTTTTATGTTTATCCAGAATTCCAGATCCACGGATCCATGCTTGTTTGTTTTTTTATTTGGAAATGTTCTAGAGGTCTCATAAAAAAAAAAAAAAAAAATTGGCTAAGAGGTTTGCCGACCTTAACCGAAAGGAAAATATTTAGGTATTGACCAGTCAGTATTCAAGGTACTGACTCTTGAATTTTTTTAGTAGAAAAATCTACTACCAACCCAATGTATTTAATATCAAATACTTTAAATAGTTTTTCCACCAATTAAAACATAAGATCAGTACCTTGGGTACTGACTGATCAGTACTCAAGTATTGTCCTAACCGAAATATTTATCTCAACAATGCTGATAAATGCACTCTACTTGAATTAAGATTGAATATTATACTTTATTAATCTCTAATCTCAAATAGAGGAAATAATAATAATTGTAATATTGAGTTGTTGAACATTAATAACTGAAATTTAGATTATGAAACCAATTACAAGTTTTACCATTTTCAAAAACAATAATTTAGACAAAATAACATTGAACATTAATAGCTGAAATTTATATTATGAAACCAAATACAAGTTTTACCATTTTCAAAAACAATAATTAGTTTTAACTAATTTAGACAAAAAAAAAACACCTCTGTTTGTTGTATACAACAATTTGGAAAGTGGACTCGAAAATTTAATGGCACCTTTTTAGAGGGTTTTTGTGTAAATATCATCACATTAATAATTTATATTTAAAAGACACCAATTAATGTGTGAATACGAAAATACCCTGAAATTGACTTTGTCGTTATTAACTTGAGAGAGAAAATTGACTTAGATTTCAATCGTTTTGGTTGTTGACTAATTGAATGAAATGTTAGATTATGTTTTATTTGTGGATCTGAGAATGATTATGGGTTAGGTTAGGGTTTTGGATTTGTTGAACAGTTGTTGAGGAAGATGATATTCTGGGTGTCCAGTTTTTTGTTGATGAACCCAAGCATTTTTTCGTTGTTTATGCTTTTATTTTTGAAATTAGTTTGAGTTCATTCGAGTTTTTTTAATTCATATTCGAGCTTTTATTTTACACGTTCGAAAGGATTGAAATAAAATTCGAGCTTCTTTTTTTATTTCGAGATTTTGACATACAATCGAGCTTTTATAAAGAAACTCCGACCTTTTATAAAGAAGCTATGTTTTTTATAGAAAAGCTCTGAGCTCCGAACTTTTATAAAGCTACAAGCTTTTATTTGGTTGTTCGAGTTTTTATTTGAATGTCGAGCTTTTTTAAAAAAGTTCGGACCTTTTATATAAGAAGCTACGAGTTTTTATTTGACTGTTCGAGTTTTTGTATAAAAGTTCCGAGCTTTTATATAAAAGGTCCGAGATTTTTTTTAATGTCCGAGTTTTTTTTGTTAATGCCCGAGCTTTTTTTGTAAATGTCCGAACTTCTTAATTAAGGCTTCGAGCTTTTTAATAAAGACTCCGAGACTTTTACTTAAAGCTCCGAGCTTTTTGTAATTACATTTCAGATTCTTTTGTAATTACATTTCCAGTATTGTAAGACTGACCAGAAAAAAAAAGCTCCCTCGAATGCGTATGCGTCTGCGTAACCTCATTAAACTAATTATCCAATGAAGATGTATTGATAATGTTATGATGTTTGACCTCCATTGAAGATCTGTTAAACAGACTTCTATGAAGAAGGTGAAAAAATAAAATTTTCGAAAATTTCAAAGTAAGAGCTGATTGAAATACAAAGACAACTTTTAAGAGCATTTTGGACAGTTCACCATGATAGGTACATTTTAAACTGGTGATATCATTGCAATACAAGAAAAAAAAAGGTGACAATCCTTACCATTTCCACTTTGGAAATTTTGGAAATTTGGGAAATTTGACAACTAAAATTTAGAATATAAAACCAGATATAGGTTTTGCCATTTTTCAAAAACAATAATTTAATTTTAAATTTAGATTTCTTTTTATATATATAAAAAAAACTCTTTGTTGCATAATAAATCAATTTTGTAATTTCAAAATTAAGTATGTAACAAAAACTCTTGAAATTCTACCCAACCAAAACTAGGTCTTTTTTTTTTTTAAGGTAAAAATACACTGATTCCCTTGTGATTTTAACTGGTCTTAACTGGTCTTAACTGGTCTTAACTGGTCTGCTATAGGAGATGAAGATGGAGATGCCAATGAAGAGGGTGGTGATGGCCGACAGTGGCATCCTTGGAAGTAGCCTTGTAGAGGGCTGGAAGATTAGATCTGCTGTTATGGATATTAACTATTGTTTTTATATTTTAATATTTTATTGAGTTCGTTTGTATTAAGATAAAAGTATTTTTAAATCCTAAATCAAGAAGAAAATTAAAACTATTTTTAGAAGACCAAAATAGCCCTACGCTGTTAGATGCTACATGAGAATCGTTAAGTGCATGGGGTTGAATGTAGAATAAATAAATTTGTTCATGTGACTGTCTTTCGGCCAAACCTCAAGGGTGTGAGTGTAATTTACCCTTTCTTAAATGAACAGAACTTATGGGAATATTTGCAATTCTCCCAAAGTTTTAGATTAAATTAATTTATAAGATGAGAAAATTGTACAGCTAACTTAGATTATGAAACCAAATACAAGTTTTACCATTTTCAAAAACAATAATTTAGTTTTAAATTTAGACCCAAAAAAAAAAAAACATCTCTGTTTGTTGTATACAACAATTTGGAAAGTTGATAACTAAATTTAGATTATTAAACCAAATATAGGTTTTGCCATTTTTCAAAAACAAGAATTTTATTTTAAATTTAGATTAAAAAAATAACCCTTTCTTGCATAATAAAACAATTTTGTAATTTCAAATTTAAGTCGGTAACAAAAATTCTTGAAATTCTACCAAACCAAACTATATTTTTTTTTATTTTTAAAATGAACAACTTATGAGAATATTTGCAATTCACCTAATTTTTTAGATTAAATTAATAATACAGATATGTCGCACATAAAACTTATTAGTGTACCCATTTTTATAAATATACCAATGTTTAAAATTTTAAAAATAAATATTACCATGAGTGTATTTTATTTATAAACCATATTAAATTATTAACACAATCAATTTATATAAAAAAAACACTCTTTTTTTTATATCAAATCCTTTTCTAATGATGACCCAATTTATTTTTGGAAATGCCTCGAATATAGGAGCCTTATGAAAGTGAAGATGTAGAACTGGATTGTATATGGAGTCTAGAGATTTTAATATGGAATTATCTTAGATATACATCAATGTTAAAAGAAATTCATTGATATCTACAACTATCTTTTTAAAATATATTTTTTTTATTGATAGAGTTCATAACTAGAGATAAAAGAAAGAAAGAAAAAAAGTAAAATAATACATACCTCTATATGATCAGAGTCCTCTAAAAATTCTTTTTCAATTACTTTGTTATATGATAATCATGTGATGATGAGAAAGTTTGATACTTGAAATAAAATTAGAGTGTATCATAAAATAGGGTAGTGACTATTTTTTTGAAAATAAAAATGAAAATGAAAACATTGTTTTTTGTTTCAGTTTCGAAATCCGAAAACACTTCCGGTGGCACATATTAAAATCCGTTTTTTGAAAATAAAAACAGAAAAAATGCGTCTGGTAGACTAACTCAAAACTATTAAAAATTGAAATATAAATTTTTACTTTTTGTTTAATATTACAACAATTATAAATAAATTGATTAAATAAATAATCAATAAACAAAATGTAATCAATTGATCAAGAAGAAGAAAAAAAAGACGAAGTCCAGATGAAGAAGAAGCAACAGAAGAAGAAGACCAGATGATCCCCCGGCGGCAACAAGTGGATTGAAGGTGGCTGTGATCGACGAAGGAAGGAAAAAGACCAGCTAATCGGTTGGCGCGCCGTGCGTGGCTGCGATCAGTGAAGAAAAGAAGAAGAAGAAGAAAGAATATGAAGATAATCAGTCGGCGGCGATGAGCAGATCGGGTACAACTGCGATTGACGAAGGAAGAAAGAAGATGGAGATGAGGAAGAAAGAAGATGAGATTTGGTGGATTAGAAAAAAGAAAAAAAATTATTGTTAATTTTTTTGAAAAACAAAAATAAGTATTTTGTGCTTTTCAAATATTTCAGTGTTAACAAAGATTTTGTTTTTCATTTTGTTTTTTGAAAATAACATAAAAACGGTTAACCAACGCGAATTTGAAATCATTTTTAGAAAACAAAACCGAAAATGGGCTGAAAAACAGCTACAGAATGTGGATTAAGTTTTTTTTCTAATAAAGAGACAAAGTTGAAGATATGAATGTAATTAATGAATATATATAGTGGATTTTGATTATTTTTAATTAAAATAATTTATTTTTATTAGTAAATTTTTTTGGGATATTTTTATAATTAAATTATTTTATAAGATATGAGTGTATTAATTAGTTTATCAGTGACAATATCAACGGTCTAAATTAATTTTTATGATGAGAAAACTGCCCAACTAACTTACCCTATGTATATGCAAAATTGTATTCTCAAACAATTAATCCATTAATTACACCAAAATCCTATAAAGATAGTTGATTGTTAAATTGACTAATAAATGAAGATTTAACACCACAAGGGAAAGTACCAAATTTCCCATACCCTTTTTTCTAAAAGAATAATTTAAAAGTTAAAATTATTTGTTAAAAGAAAAACAAAAACAAAAACAACAAGTCCACCGATAGTTGAATGGACTCTCAACTAAAGGAAGTTGCATATTTCTTATTTTTCGTAGATGAGCCTTTTCATTAAAACGGTCTATTCAATTGTTGGATCGATTATATATATATATATATATATATATATATATATATATATAGATTTTGTAATTATAGAAATGTATTAAATAGTTTTAAATTTCTTTTCTTTTATAATGTGTGAAATGACGCTTTTATCGATGGACCGATTAACTCAGGCTTTAATGAAACCGTTTGTCGATGGATCCATGGGTATTCGTTTAATGGACTCTCAACTTTTAAGGGACGTTGCATATTTCTTCTTTTTCGTAGATGAACCTTTTCATCAAAACGGTCTATTCAATTGTTGGATCGATTATATATATATATATATATATATATATATATATTACAGATTTTGTAATTATATAAATGTATTAAATAGTTTTAAATTTCTTTTCTTTTATAATGTGTGAAATGACGCTTTTATCTATGGACAGTTTAACTCAGGCTTTAGTGAAACCGTTTGTCGATGGTTTCCATGGGTGTTCGTTTAATCAACGGAAAAACAGTTTCCAAAAGTGTTTGTTAATTAACCGATGGATTGTCGAAAAGTGAAATTTCCATATAGATAAGGGATGGTAGAACAATTGTCCATAATATAATTTGTTGATAAATTACTAAATTATTATATTTATTTATGAAGTAATTAAATAAATTGTTTTTTGAAATCGGTGATGCTTACGTGGCAATAAAAAATGGTTTAAATATGAAGAGTATATACCTTTTGTACCATGACAAAATGATTTACTTTACTTGAGAGTTGAGACCGCTCACAAGAACCCAACAGAACTAAACAAACAAAGCTATTTTGTGTTCTGAATTCTGAATTATTTTCTGTTCTGGATTCTGATAACCAAAAATCTCACAAACAACAACAAAATTCGACAACTACAACAATAAAACCAAACCCTTTTTGCCTTATCGGAAGGCCATTCCATCCATGGCGGCACAGACCACCACCACCGCCACCAACGGCAGCTTCAACTACAACAACAACAACCAGAGCCCTCTACTGGGTCGATACGAGATCGGGAAGCTACTGGGTCATGGAACCTTCGCGAAAGTCTACCATGCCAGGAACGTCAAGAACAACGAGAGTGTAGCGATCAAAGTCATCGACAAAGAGAAGATCATGAAAGGTGGTTTGATCGCTCACATAAAGCGCGAGATCTCAATCCTCCGTAGAGTCCGTCACCCAAACATCGTGCAACTTTTCGAAGTCATGGCGACAAAGTCGAAGATCTACTTTGTAATGGAGTATGTACGTGGTGGTGAGCTTTTCAACAAGGTAGCTAAAGGGAGATTAAAAGAAGAGCTCGCGAGAAAGTACTTTCAACAGTTAATCTCAGCCGTCGGATTCTGTCACGCACGTGGCGTTTACCATCGTGATTTGAAACCGGAAAATTTGCTGCTTGACGAGAATGGTGACCTCAAAGTGTCTGATTTTGGACTCAGTGCTGTGTCTGATCAGATTCGTCAAGATGGGCTTTTTCACACATTTTGTGGCACTCCAGCTTATGTTGCTCCAGAGGTTTTAGCTCGAAAAGGATATGATGCAGCTAAGGTAGATATTTGGTCTTGTGGGGTGATTTTGTTTGTGTTAATGGCAGGACATTTACCATTTAATGATCATAATATTATGTCTATGTATAAAAAGATTTATAGAGGTGAATTTAGATGTCCAAGATGGTTTTCACCTGAATTAATTAGGCTTTTGTCTAGGCTTCTTGATACTAATCCTGAGACAAGAATTACAATTCCTGAAGTTATGGAGTTTAGATGGTTTAAAAAGGGGTTTAAGCATGTTAAATTTTATATAGAGGATGATAGAGTTTGTAATGTTGTGGATGTTGATCAGACGGACGATATGGGTTCATTGTCTGATCAATCATTGTCTGAATCAGAATTAGAAATTGAGACCAAAAGGAAATTTGCTTCTTTGCCTAGACCAGCTAGTTTGAATGCTTTTGATATTATTTCGTTTTCGCCTGGATTTGATTTATCTGGGTTGTTTGAGGAGGGAGGAGAGGGGTCTAGGTTTGTATCCGGAGCACCCGTTTCTAAGATTATATCGAAACTGGAGGAGATTGCTCAGTTGGTGAGTTTTACTGTGAGGACTAAAAATTGTAGAGTGAGTTTGGAGGGGTCTAGAGAAGGTGTGAAGGGGCCGTTAACAATTGCAGCTGAAATATTTGAATTGACGCCTAAGTTGAATGTGTTGGAGGTGAAGAAGAAAGGAGGCGATAGAGGTGAGTATGAAGATTTCTGTAATAAGGAATTGCGACCTGGTTTGCAAAACTTGATGCTGGAGGAATCAGAATCTGCAGCTGTTGCCGCTGCTGCTGCTGTCGTTGCTGCTGCTTCTGATCATTTGCCTTCGGATACCGAATAGATATAGAAAGAAGAGAAAAGGGTATGCTTTTCTCAGTCCCTTCTCTTTTTTCTCTGTTGAGGCCTTTGTTTGGTATATATTTCATCGCCCAGCCCAAGTGTCTTTTATTTTTGTTGTGCTACATATGTGGAGCATTAGGTAATACTATGTATTGTATGTCCTGATATTGTAATGAGAAGGATATATTAGAATATAGTGAACGGAATACACAGTAATCTTTGCTCTTTGTTGGTTAAATTATATGTTTTCTATCATTTACAGTTGTGAAATGAGGAATGGAGCTATATGTTTATTTCTTTTCTTTGTTGGTTTACATGAGCTTCATCATTGTCATCATAAGTTATGGAGATTGGCAATACATGTAGATCTGTGGCAATTTGTTGTTTGAGTTTCTTTTCTGTATGTTAACTATTTCAACTTCTGAGTTTGCTACATTTGCCCAGTATCTTAAGGTAGTGCCATCTGAGAGTAGAAAATTCTAGTGGAAATATGACTGGATAACGTAGGCCATCGTTCTTTGGTAATCATATATCCATATACATTAGTAATTGCGGACTTAACAATTGCTAATTGATTTGATTCCACAACGCACCTTATCTGATAGATTATTGAGTCCAAAGGAAGGTTATGTAGATTGTAGAAGCAGCTTAATTTGATGCAGAATAAAGAGCTTGGGCTGGAGTTTTCGACAAATAAATGGTGCAAATTTTTTAGTTTTGAAGTGTGAAGATCAGCTTGATATTTGTTTAATGTGGTGGGGTTTATTTTTATGATCTAGAATCAACGTTGAGTGACATTGGGCATTTGGATAGGTCAGAGAGATCCACCTGTATAGTGCAGTTGTATTGTATAAAAGCTAAAGTTCAGAGTGAGATTTATAAGTGATTGTCAATGTTACGTAAAGCACTAAACAAAGAAATTACGTTACAAGTGGAAGGGAATTATGCCCATGGAATTGGACGTCGTGTTGTTTTATATGGAAATGGAATCAATGTTTTTGTGTAGTTGGAGATTTTGGATACATGTTAGTTGAGTTATACTGTCATGGATTTCCCAAATTATTTAAAGTTTTGAAGCATAAATTGCAGAGCAATAATTTTGAGGGATCTGTTAGGTGACAAAACAGAATAATGGAAGGATAGAAGTCAGTTTCATCATCTATGTTTGGTAAAATGGTTTAGTTAAGGAAAGATACCTCACCCTTGAGCTATGCGGAGGACATCTGTGTATATTCTATAATCTATAGGATTTATATCAATGGATAATAAATTCATGTCGTATTTCTTTTCTGTCAACTAGTTGCACCTTGCGTAACGTAAGTTGTAACTCGTAACTCGTATCAATTTTATTCTTACAATATTTTGCAAATCTGAACCCAAGCACCATTTAGTTGTCTTGAGTCTGATTGTTGCTGTAAAAAGGCGATGAATAGCATAAAGTCACCGCTGAAAGATAGGACTTCTGCTATTGTTCTGCTCTCTCTTTTTATCTCTCTTTTTATAGAGAAATAGATTTAAAAATTGGATTCTGATTTAGGAGGTGTAGAGTTAAAGCAGAAGTTATGTTTTGTGGTGTTTTTTTGGGAGTATTTGCTAAGGCACTTGATGGATATAAGCAAAGAAAATCAGTTCGGCAATCCATCTTATTTATATTAAACCAATGATATGCAATTACGTTTCTAATTTGCATCATTAATATTTGAGTGTCTCACTTGAGTCCGTCTATCTATTCTCAGCTTAGTTTTTCCAAATCATATGTATTATGTGGCTTTTTCATGTTAAACACATTTGATGGGATACCACATTTTGGATTATGGGAACTTTTGCACGATTTAGATTAATTGCTTAAATTCGTTGTCAATGTGCCCACATGTAAAGAGTCGAAAGAAACTGAATATGAAATGGGGACGGGAAACACATTTTAAGACTCAACTCGCCGAGAGACCACAACTAAATTCAGGAGAGAAGGTGACGTTACTGCGCAACGTGTGTGTGTGTCAAGTTTTGTTGCAAAGTAACAAAATCCAATTGCAGGTAGACAAAATCCAATTGCAGGTAGACAACACTAAAACAAGAAACCAAACAGTAAACAATCTAAAAAACTCTTGTCTGTCTGTTTGCGAATTCTGGGAATTTACTATATATGTGTCGTTGCATGCCAAATCTTGAGTTTTGATGATTTGCCTCGGTAGATATACATAGTTACTTCATTTTTTTCTATAACTATTAACATCTTAAAATAATTCACATAGGCTAAATTGCTGGTAGGTTAACAATCTTTTTCTTTGGGTTTGTTTCTTCTTTCATCTTTCATTTTGCCTTTTCAAGTCTTGGACCATTGTGCAGGGTCAATGCATTATTTTCCACTAGCAATAAGCTTTTGCTATCATTATCTCAGCAAATGAATCGGACCACAATCCTCCACATGTCATGTACTAGCTCTACAGTTTTGTTTTTTTTTACGTGAACGAGACCTTGGAAGAGAGAAAAAGACAGATAGATAAGAAATCAGTGATAGATGGTGTAACTAATTTGAAATTTCTCTTTAAATTTTTAAATTTTGTGGGTATGAGTTGTCCTAGTTGTCGACCCTGTGTACCGTTTAGATATGAATAAAATTATCAACAATGTCTACAATACGCTTTTACAGGTTTTGACCTTTTGTTGATGGTGGATTTGTTTTTTTTTTTCCTGGAACCTCTATGTTGAATTATATTCATATCTTATTGCTTGTTAATTGACAGTGTATAATAATGGCATGAACTTTGACATGGTTTGGTGGATTTTGATATATCTCGTGATGTTTAATGCATCTAAATTTTTGTCATTTGGGTGGCCTTAAAGAAATATAGGGAATTAACATATTAGATATTAGTGTGTTATTTTTTTTTATTGTTTTATTTTCTATTTTTATAAATAGTGAATAGACTGGCCGCCGGCCAGATACGTCATGGATTTAAAATAATATATTGCATTTAAAATAACACTTGGAACTATGAATTTAGGGTATAGCTAATATCTTTAATGATCAATGATCGATTGATTAGAAAAATAATTTGTTGACAAGGTCAAGGTGAACCAGACTGGGCTCAAAGTGTAGTCAATTCTCCAAACTGTGTGGTACACTTTAAACTCTCAAGCTCAATCAGGTCGACAAAGAAAATGGTCTAGCGGTCATCTTATACATATATAGAAATGGAATATTGTGACCTGTGATCTGTGAGGTCCAAAATCTACTGGATAATGCAGTTCCAGGGCTCTGTCGGGCCTACCGGAGAACATGCAATCATATTGTAAAATTCACAATCACAGGGTTGTATAGTCGGAGGACAAGTTTGAGTGTGTTCTTGTTACAGCAAATGGTGCTTTTTATCCTGTAATATGATGTGACGTGAAAATCCAATCATACGTGTGTTTTTTAATATATGATATGATTTCTGTGTCTGAGCTTATTTGATAAAGCATTTATGTGAATGCGAAAAGTGTGTGGCTATGGTGTGATTGTGAATGATATTGTTGACTTCCGTCCAGTTACTATGCACTTGGAGGAGAGTCTTGTCTGCTTTGTTTGCCTTAAAAAGTGACATATATTCCTTTATTTTACTGTTCCTTTAGCTGGTTACGAGTGTATGACCAAAGCATGAAGATCGAGAACTCTTGAGAAAATGGAGATAAAAGGTTAGATTTTATAATCCAACACAATGCAGTGACTGGTCTTGAATGGAAACCCACTAATCATCACAAATGATTCACCCGATGTAATGCATCTATCCAGTAAAATCATTTCAAGTGGTAAAGAAGACTCATGAAGCCCACTAATCATCACAAATGAACTCTTTAGAATTTCAATCATTTTATTCATTATTTAACTTTTTAAATTTAAATATTAGAATTTTTCTTTTTAAGAATTCAATTTTTTCTTTTTAAGAATAGCAAACTTTATGAAGCCAAAAGGTTACAATTGCAAGGGCAGTCACCCAGCACAGTAGGAGCCACCATAGAGGGGCAATCCTCTAACCGATCCCTGGCGCTATCCATAGATAAAACAAATTTGGCTAAAACATTAGCGGCCATATTGGTATTCCTAGGAACAAAACTCAACATAGTGGAAAACAAATTCGGAAGGGCGAAAGGAGTAATTCGGTATCATGCAAAACTTGATCAACCTCAGAAAGAGGATCATTTTCATTCTACAACAAATTATCCACAGCTTGGGCATCAGACTCCACCGAGCAAGGGAACAATCCAACTTCTAGGGCAAAAAGAAGACCTCTAAAGATAACCGTAGCTTCAACAATAAGAGGGGAAAACCCAGCCCACACAGGAGAGGCCATACAAGCCAGCACCCATGGCCAGGCCTTGTGTATGGCTGGAGGGGTAGCCTTCCCGGCCTCTTTTTTAAAGGGTCCAATTTTACATGACTTCAGTATTAATTTGGAACCCATTTTTATAGAATACTAATTATAAAATGCTCCAAAAAAAAAAAAAAATTGATCTTAGGATAAATAAATGTCAGAAGAAATGTTTGTTAACGTTTTATTTTTTTCACACACATTGATTTGACTATAACTAAAAGTCCAATAGAGTTTCTTACGATCTTACTTTTTTTTTTTTTTACCTTTTCAGTCGGCATCCACTAATGCTATTTCTTTCGATCTCTCAAATCTCAGCTCTAGCTCTGATTGAAATGACCTAGACTAGAAAATTAGATAGCAGCCTGCTAAAAAAATTGAGAGTAATTGACACAACAGAGAACACAAAGGAATAAGATCGACATCTTTACTCTGTATTATCCTAGAATCCAGCGAAATAAAAAGAACGAATTCTGAAATTTTATTGAATCAAAAGATAACGAGTCTTTCGGCTTACAAGTCTATTTAAAGCGATTAAACCCTAATCTGAATTCTTGTTGGACAAGAAATATGATTACATAACAAAAGTTATAAAAAATAGTAAAAGTTATAAAAAATAGCAAAATTACGATAGTTGTGGAATTAAATGATACTAACAACGCAGACGATTTTGACTTGTCAAAATCAACTTATGATTTAAAAGGGAACTTTCTTAAAATGGCAAAAACTGTAATTATGGGGCATAAACGATGAAATTTGACCAAAAAGAGACGTGTCTCACTGCCAAAGGCAGTGTTTGAAAACATCTCGTCGATTCGCTTCAGGTGAAACCACTTAGCCTTAAATTTAGGATGGTCCCTCAAAGCCATGTAAGAATTAACTACTTGTTCTACATCGCGACTCTTCCTATTATATTTCAAAGTATGACTTAAATTTTGTATTTTACATTAAAAAAAAAGGAACAACACAAGCTAGAAAAAAAAAAAGTCTAATCTAGGATGGAAGAAGACCAAAGATGAAGACAAAGAAGATGTCTCTAATTCTTGTTATTGTTTATTTGTTTTCATTTTACATTATTATTATTATTAACTAAAATTTTCCTTTTTTATTGTGTTTGATGTAAAATAAAGAAAAAATGATCCATTTAACGACAACTCTTTGATTAATCTAACGATTGATATTAAAAGACGTTGATCTTATAATATTTAAAAAAATTAAAAGAAAGAACATATTTGGTAATATGTGGGCTATACTTACAAAATATCATATTTTAAAATTTTTTAACGGGGATTTGTATATACAATTTGGCTCATCATTCTTTTTTTAATTATATATATACGGAAATTTCTAAGTTAGTGCGCACTGATGTAATTATATAAAGACATTGAATATAAGCCACTCATTTTACTTACTTTATCTTGATATGTATGTATTTATCAAAACTCTTTTATAAATGAGTGACTCATATTCAATATTCTTATATGATTCCATCGGTGTGCATTGATAGGATAAACACCGATATATATATACATATATATATTAAAAAAATCGTACGCTGTGTCCATTTTGTGATAATACACTATTCCTCATTTCCAATATCATGGGATCCATTTTCCCCGATTTTTACATTTTCGTCTCGGACTCTAAATATGTCACGGCCGGGTCCGCCAACACTTCATCCTGAAAATCACGGATCATAATACCCAGACCAACTTTACCAGTACCTGAATCCACTGCAGTGTCTGAATACATCCTGAACAAACCACAGCTAGGAGGCTTCCAAGAAACTAAGGGGACCCTCAGAGGATCTGGACCATCAACCGCAGAAGCAGTAGCCTTATTCATAGGCACATTCGTACGATAATAGTCTTCAAGAAAATCAGCAGCCCAGGATTCAACCTCAACATCAGCCGAACTAGACGGCTTATGGGCCTGTTGATTCCGCAAGAACCAGTTGCGCCAGAATATCACACAAACCAGCTCTAACGAATTCTCATCAAGGACATTCCAGCACAACAACATAAAATCAACATATTGGACAATTTACATTTATCATACGAGAATTCAAATTTACTAATTTATAATCATTATTATTTTTATTATTTATTAAATACAATATACAATGACCAAACATATTATTATACTAATTAACAATAATATAATACAGTCGAATCCAACGTAATACAATATAATACCGTGTGTCAAACCAATCGTGAATGTAACTTGTATAGGCATGCATACATGCAGGGTACTTTCAAGTTTATTTGAACCCGTAAAAAGTCATCCATACAAAATTCTCTAAACAGTTGCATAGAATTTTCCATTATCAGGATTTTACAACAAAATTTATATGCAACAGGTGTCTCTTTCTACATGAATCTCTGAAATAAAACATGCCGAGAAAACCAAAAAAGAAAAAAAGAAAAAAATTTAAATTTCAAGTGTATGGAAGGCTGCAAAACTTTAGCAATATGAGATGTCCAACCAGAAAAACAACAACTACAACAGCCATGAATTAATGTTATAGCTGTACACGGTTGTCTTGCTCACATCCTTGCCACTTCCACACTATGTCCTTGAGAGAAGTCTTCAATTCTTTGTTGCAGAAATCTTTATATTCTATTGTGTCTCCTGAAGCTTTCTTCAATTCCACCACGTGGAACGCTGGCGTTACTTCGAAAATTTCTGCATCTATAGCCAGTTTCCCTTTCCTTCCTTCTCTAATGTGTTGTAATTTCACAGTTCCATCTTTCTTCTTGAAGTTAAGACTCTCTGTCATTGCTATTTCTTCGAATTTTGATACGATGGCCGAGGCCGGTTTTGTCGTAGTGAATCTGGTGTCTTGTCCACAATTTAGAACGTCCTCGAACAATCCTGATAAATTGAAACCTTGAGAGAGTGATATGATATCAAAGGCATTGAAACAAGATGGTCTCACAGGGCTCAGTGTTGCCTTATTTATCTGACTCCGAGAATTAGTACTCTGATCAGGATTCTTCGAAGATGGCTCGAAAGCAGCATGAACATCGCTGATCATTTTGTTCCTCTGTGGACCTTGAGGGGATAATGGTATTTCAATTTTTTTGTAACCCTTTTTAAACCAACTATTGTCCATTAACTTGGTCATTATCATTCTTGTGCTTGGATGCGGATCAAGAATCCTTGAAAGAAGTTTTCGAACCTCTGGTGGGAACCAGTTAGGGCATTTAAAATCTCCTTTTGTTATCTTTCTATACATTTCCATGAGATTTGAATCATAAAATGGAAGATAACCTGCCAGTAGAACATATAGAACAACCCCACATGACCATATATCAGCTTTCGCTCCATCGTATCCTCTCTTGCTGATGACTTCCGGTGCAACATAAGCAGGAGTTCCACAAGTTGTGTGGAGGAGTCCATCAGGCCTCCTTGATTCTTGCAATGCACTCAACCCAAAATCTGTGATTTTCAAGTTACCATTTTCGTCGAGGAGGAGATTCTCTGGCTTGAGATCCCTGTGATACACACCTCTGCTATGGCAAAAATCGACAGCTCCAACCAATTGTTGGAAATATTTTCGAGCCATGTCCTCCTTGAGCTTCCCTTTCGAGATTTTGTTGAAAAGCTCACCGCCCTTTATGTACTCCATAGCAAAATATATTTTGGTCTTGCTTGCCATGACCTCGTAAAGTTGAACAACATTTGGATGCCTAACGAGGTGCATTACCGAGATCTCTCGTTTGATCTGATCAATCAATCCAACCTTCATTATCTTCTCTTTATCGATAATCTTAATGGCGACGCTCTCTCCTGATTTCAGGTTTCTGGCATGGTAAACCTTCGCAAAAGTCCCTTGTCCAAGCAATCGCCCTACCTCGTACCTATGCATTAATATAGTACCTTTTTTCTCCATTTTCTTTACTTTGAACAACAATTATATATAATGAAAATACAATCACTCCATATTACGATGTTCTACTTATAAATAAATGAAATCAATCAAAAATGAAAATTTGAGAAAAGGAGAGAAAAAAGTTTGGAAAAATATTTAACAAAGGATATTCAAACCTTGCACAAAAAGGCAGGGCTAGAAAAACCCCCCGTGAGAGAGGATTCAAGCACAAAAATGCTAGCAAAACAAACAAATTAAATTACAGTACCCTCCAAAAGATTAATTTTCGAAGCTATACAAGGGAAAACAAATCGTGAACAAAAACCATAAAATAGTAAAAGGCAGGTTTGGTGTCTATCTACTTACAAGGCCTGGATATTATTCAACTTCAATGTATGGTGGTTCCCTATATAGGCTGATATTTTGGATCTTGTTAACAAAATCAAACGGCTATCAATATTTTTCGCTTCGGGTTTTTTGTTAGGTAGGGATCATTTGGAAAGAATCTGATTATATTATGTTATTCGAATAATGGTGTGTTTTTCCAGTTTTGAATGTGTTGTGGTGAGTACGTTGTTAACAAGTGTTGTGAAACTAACACAGTTAAAATGATTACATGCATATAATTTATGTATAGAATATAATTAAGGATTTGAATCCTCTACTGACCTGATTTTTTTCCTGACCTTTTTAAAATATATGATTGGTTGTTGGTAAAGTGGTAGTGGAAACCAATCACATCTTAATCACACATTCATTGCAATGAATATGTGTCATGAGATTAGATAAGATCAAAAAGAAGATCAGATCAGTAAAGAATTCAGACTCTACAATTATACAACAATTGACTCACTGGTCAAATCTTATATACGTTAAATGCATCGACTATCAATAGTACCAGAGACAAAATTTATTATACATAAAATGCATATTTGTAGGATTTGAACCTTTTACCGTATATTAACGTGGAAGGGGAGGTGCAATACCACCTTGCTAGAGACTCTTTATTCAATCTCCCATCTAAATCTTGTGAAATCTCACACTTGATAATATATATATATTATTTTATGAGAAGATTTATACAACTTAATCAAAGTAATTTTCATCAAGTTTATATCACGATACATAAAAAAAAAACAAACAAAAAAGTCACAAGCAAGTTAATATCCATGACATTTTCCATTCAAAGAAATAACTGATGTAAATAAGGAGAGACGAACTTACTTAGAAAATGAAACGGGAGGAGACCTCCTCATTTTATATTTTATTTTAATTTTTAAATATTTTAAAAAATAAATAAAAGAAAGGGTATATTTGATAATGTTTGGGTCTGCTTACAACATATAATTTTTAAAAAACACTTAATGAGGTATACATACAAAGAGGGATGTACATACAAATTTTAAGGGATGTAAATAGAGTTACTCATTTGCTTTTGATAATTCTGATGAAAATTCATATTGAGCCTAGTTCTTATATAAGAAGTTGATTCCAATTTTTTTCTTACTCGCGGCACAAATTTGATATAATTACGAGTGGTGAAATTTACACTCCTTAGAAACTGTATATACATCTCAATTAAATATATTTTTTTACCAAAATTACCCTTAAGTAAATTTAGGAGTAAATAGTTTGTAAGTACTAGTGGTGTAAAAATGGGCCGGCCGGTGACAGGTCGGTCCGGCCGGCCCAGGAAGTTCACGGGCCGTTCTTGGAACGGCCCGTGAAGGAAGAGGGCCAGGCCTCGTGCCGGGCCTCTGGGAGGAGGCCAGGTAGGCCGGCCCACCTGGCAAGCCAATCCGGCTTGCCAGGTCTGTCGGACCGGCCCGGCGGACCGATCAGCTGGTCCGTTCGGCCAAATTATTATTATTATTTTTTTTTTCAAAAAACCTCCAACGACTGGAATTGATTTCTAGCCGTTGGAGGAAATTAAAATTACCAAAACCCTTCCTACAATCTTTTAAATTACATTTTGACCCACAAATCAAATTTTTCTATAAATACTTCCATCCATTTCATTTTCCATTAACTCTCTCTATCATTCTTTCAATCTCTCATTCTCTCAAATCTCAATCTCTAATATATTCTCCAATTCTCTAAACTTTTTCATTCATTTTGGTTATTACTCTCTCTACAAAATTCTCTACGTTTTCCACCAACACACCAAATTTTAAAGGTACAATTTTGTTATTACTTTTGGTCTAACATATTCTCATAGTAAATTTATATGTTTATGTTTAGATTTGAGTTACTTAATGAAAACATTATCTATTTAGTTAGTTAGTTTATCAATTTTTGGGCTTTAATGTTAATATTATTTGTTTAGTTTATTAAGATTTTTAAGTTTAGTAGTAATTTTAATATTTTTTATTAATAAATTTAGAAAGTTAATTTGTATTACTGAAATTACTTTTTGTAATAAGTTAATGATGAATGTTAAGTGTAGTAATTGCGTTTGATATTGTTTTTTTCATAAATTAAAATTTTTCATTTGTAGATTATGATAGTAAATTTAAGAGTAGTGGTTCAAATCATCAATTTTATGTTAGTATATTATGTTAGTAAATTTATCAATTTTATTTGTAGTAGTGAACTAGTGAATTTAAAATTTTATGTTAGTAGATTATGATTTTTTTTGTTTATTTAATTTGTTTTTTAAGTAAATAAATTATTGTAAGTGTCGTATTAGTTATAGTAATTATTGTTAGCAAATTAAGATTACTGTTCGTAAATATTGATTTTTAATTTGACTATTAACTACTATAATGCTCATATTTTTATTCAGATAATGGATCCTAACCAGCAGCCTTATTTTCCGGACGGTTTGAATATGCTCAACGATGAATTTGATATTTCAGAACCGACCTATACTCAAGCGGGACCTTCTGGTTTCGGCGCTACACCAACATCACGTCCCAGAAAATTAACATCAGATGCGTGGCAATGTTTCAACATAGTCCAAATGACACTCCCAAACGGGGCGTCTGGCCTTAGAGCTAAATGTAAGTTTTGCCATAAGAATTATACCACAAATACGGGGGGAACCGGACATTTGAGTCGGCATATGCACAAATGTATGTCTGCACATGGACAGATAGATACTACAACCCAGACACAGCTTCAACGGCACCCAGACGGGTCCGTTACGTCGTGACAGTTCGACGCCATGCACGCTAGAGAGTGCTTGGCACGATACATTGCACAAACTGATCAACCGATCAGTATTGGTGAGAGTCCATTTTATAAGAATTAATCACATCTGCATATAACCCCCAATATGAACCTGTTTCTAGAACCACCACTAGAAATGATTTGATACGATTGTTTGAAATCGAAAGGGATGACTTAGTTGTTGAAATACAGCATTTAAGTGTCTCTGTTGCATTAACTTCTGATATTTGGAATGCATGTTCCAAACAGGACTATTTATGTGTCACGGGACACTATTTAGATTCTGATTGGAGGATAACAAAAAGAATTTTTGGTTTTCGTCCTATGGATTTTGCACATACCGCAGAAAACATTTTGAATGTCATAATGGAAGTTTTAGAAACTTATGAAATCACGCATCGCATTCTTTCAATCACATTTGATAATGCATCTGCAAATACTAGCTCTATTGCATTGTTTGTTGCAAGAAATATCCCGCAAGATGGAGGTTATTTCTTCCATCAACGGTGTGCATGCCATATTATAAATTTAGTTGTACAGGCTGGTTTAAAACAGGTAAGCGACCAAATAGATCGCATCAGAGATGCCATTTCTTGGATTTGCAGTTCTAATCCTAGATTCAGTGAATTCAAGAGACATTGTAAATTAAACGGTCTCAAACCCCGACGATTCCAAACTGATATGCCAGTAAGGTGGAACTCTACTTATTTAATGTTGTAAAATTGTTTGGAATATGATACAACCATTACATGTTTTTATAACATAAAATTGACCGAAACAGGACAACTTAGTCCAAAATTACTTTCCACAGACGATTGGTATGTGGCAAAGATTTTTGTTCAATTTTTAAAGATTTTTTACAATGCCACTGTAACTCTTTCCGGGGTATATTACCCCACATCTTCCCAGGCAATCCATCAGATAGTGGAAATGTCTGAACTGTTAAACAGTTATAGAGAAGATGAACATCTAGGCGCTGCAGTTGTTGTCATGGAGACAAAGTTGAAAAAATATTGGGCTAACATTCCCCTACTTTATGCCTTAAGTGCTATAATAGATCTCAGGGTGAAATTATCTGGTTTAGAAGTTTTTCTTGAGTTTATTGGTATTAATTTGTCAATAGATTATTCAGAACAAATTGCTGACATTCGAACCAAGTTGTTCGAGATTTTTCATATTTATGAGACCAGGTTTGGCAACATTGACATCCCCCAATCAACACGACCGGAGACAGAGCCGAAGCAAACAAGTTGGAGCCTTCTGAAACGAAGAAAAAAAGACAAATCAGCAAGTACTTCTTCAGGGCAAAGATCTAGCCCATCTTCTTGTACCGAACTTATTAGGTACCTTGAAGCACAGTTCGATGCTGTTGAAGACAAAGAAGAGTTTGATTTGTTGTTATGGTGGAAGACCTATACGTACAGGTATCCAGTTCTGTCACACTTAGCACGTGACGTATTGGTTATTCTAGTGTCAACGGTGTCTTCAGAACAAGCTTTCAGCACCAGTAGACGCATAATTGAACCAAGAAGAAGCTGTTTATCTCCAGAGATGGTGGAGGTATTAACATGCCTTCGGGATTGGGAGCATGCTAAAAAAAGGTTACAAAATCTAACAGTAGATAAAGAACTTAATCTAAATTTCGACAATCTATATATTGATGACCCTTCAGGTAGTGGCCATGGCCAAAACTAGGTTATACTTTTACATATGTATTTATTATTTACTTGTAAGTTGTAAAACGGTTGCACTCTTTTTCCCTTACCAAGTTTTTATCCCACTGGATTTTTCTTGGTAAGGTTGTATTACTGAATTCCATAAGTGAAAAATAAATAAATAATAAAAAAATTGTTCATTCTCTTTATTCATTTCAAATCCTAATAATTGTTCGTTCTATTCATTCATTTTAAATTCTAAACCCTTAACCATAAACTATAAATCCTAAACCCTATACCCTAAATCCAAAAAAACGTAATTTGGAAAAAAAATATTGGACCAAAAAACTAACCCGCCGGACCATGCCCGTTAGGCCTGGCCTGCCCGGCCCGCCAGAGGGGCCCGGTAGGCCGGCCTGGCATGGCACGCAGGCACCGCCCCGCCCCGCCTAAGGCAGGCCGGCGTGCCGTGCCGGGCCTGCTTATCTGGAAACAGGCCGGGCCGGCCCGGCTCGGCCTGTTTCCAGAAATGGACTGGCCAGGCCGTCCCTAATAGGCCGGGCCAGTCCATTTTTACACCTTTAGTAAGTACACACCAATAATTATTAATTGGTTTTATATTAATCATAAAAAAAAGAAGTTTTTTATTAATTGTTTGATATGATAATAAAAATCTTTCTATTTTATCAAACAATAAATTTTATTTTAAATACTAATTTCAATTTCTTTTAAGGAATACAAATTGGTTGAATTGACGAACAATTTACTACTATAATTGAGTGAAAACAAAATCAATACCAATAATAATTTTTCTTAGGAATAGAGGAATTGAGATATACTTCTTTTTTTTTTTGTGTTGAGAGCATCTTTCCTTCTTATTGGTTGGTGTAATTGTTGTTTTCTATTAATGGATTTCAAATTAAAAAAAAAAACTAAAGGAGTTAAAGCAACACATGCACCGATTACGGTTATAGTTAGTAGTTTTTCAATTAAGTGGAATTGGAAAATTTTGAGTTTAAAAAAAAATTAAAGAATTAAAAAAAAGCTCTGATGCAATGACATTTTTTTAGACACATTTTTTTAGTGACATCAAAGTTTTTGCAAGAGTTGGAAATTAATTTTTAAAGGGAAATTATTTATTTGAATAAAAAGATATAAAATAATAAAGTTTTAAATAAATATGATTACATAACAAAATAGTAAGGTGTGCTAACAAAAAATATAATACGATAAAATTAAAGAAAATGGTATTTTTGATATTAAGTTGGGTTTATTTACGAACCAGAGATTTTTAAAATATTTTAGACGTGTACTTACGAAAAAGGGTATACATACAATTTTTAAAGGGTGTCAATATCGTCATTCTCATCTCCAACAATCTCCCTTGAAGACATTTATTAGCTTAATTAAGGGAGTATATATATTTTTACAGCCCCAACAAGTCCTAAATGACTATTTTAATTGTGTTTCGGAAGAATTCACTCCTTTAATTAAGGGGTGTTTTCAAACCTTTTAAAATAGACTCCACCTATTTAAAATTAAATTATCTTCTTGAAAAACTCCATATATTTAAAACTAATAATCGACAAACAATCTATAATATTCAAACACAGCTGTGTAACCCCGTGCGATGAACATGTTTTATTAAAAATATATATTTAAAATACGTAGTATAATATAATTTAGTAAAAAAATAAAAAATAATATATTTTGTATTCCCAAAGTGCTTCATATTTATAGAGAACTTTTGGATAGAAAACGTGACGCGTCGGGTTTAGTAATTATATATAATATTGATATTTTTTAGTGAATTCTTTTTAAAGGAATTACATTTTTTCATTATACACAGTATAATTTTTTTCTTATCATTACAATAATATAACAAGTTAAATTCTACACTTACGAAAAGATTCATTAGGAAAATTTCATTCAAAAGTTCCATTCAAGTGAAAGTTGGATTGTTGGCAATTATGAACCTACATTTTTTTTTTAATTATGAGTTGTTTAAATTGATCAACTTATACACAAAGCATATATACACAGTGCACGGATTTTATTAAAAAAAATTATCATGTTTTTGGATGAAACGGCTTCTTTCCATAAATTATAGTTCTAACATTACAATATTTTTTATTTTTATTTCTTTTAATTGGTGGTCAATTTGACATTTACAAAGTTCAAATGAGATACCACATCATTTCAAACAAGTTTTACGGTAACATTTTTCTAGTTTTGAACCGATATATAATTGATTCAATTATGGAAATATAAATAGTCATTATTCGGTCAATACCCAATCCTTTTTCCTTCGATAAGAAAGGATTAGTTAGTTAATTCACAAGGAAGAAGCCTCTGTACGAATTTAATTTCATCCTCAATTTTAATTTTATTGCATCAATGCAATATTTCTTAAGAGACAATAATGATAAGAAATATATATGTTTTGGATTTTAAATCACATGGTTATATTCATTTAGTCACATAAAATTTTATTGCCCGGAAAATATATATTTCCAAGAGAAGATGAAGACCTCACAAATGTTGATATTCATTTTCATATAAATATAATCAACGTTCAAAATGGATGCAAAATGCAAATTCCTACTCAAGACATTGATAATATTATTGAAGTGCTCGAAAAATTAATGGCAAAATGCAAATTCCTACTCAAGCCATTGACAATAGTATTGAAGGGCTCGAAAAATTAATGTCACTATGTGGGGGGAGGCTTTTGCACAAATATCACCACTTTATCTAAGGGTGTGCATTTTCGGTTTGATTTGGTTTGGGTTGAAGCTCAATGTCAAACCAAACCAATATGGATCGGTTTGACTATATTTCAATCCAACTCAAACCGATTTGATTTTTAAAACCGATTCAAACCAAATCAAACAAAAAAAGGTCGGGTTTGGATTGATTTATCGGTTTAGATTTGAACTCAAAAATCTTTTATTTTTTGATATTATATTATAAAAAATATTTAAAAAAATTATCATAACATGAAATATTATATATATATATATATACACATACATACTGGATTGGTTTATCGGTTTAGATTTGAACTCAAAAATCTTTTATTTTTTGGTATTATATTATAAAAAATATTTAAAAAAATTATCATAACATGAAATATTATATATATATATAAAGAAAGTACAGAAAAGTCAAATGAGTAATTACCAATTAAAGACATATTTGACAACATCTATATTTTTAAAACTATAATACATCAATCAATCAGAAGAATTGTATCAAATCAAATAAAGATACTATAAAAGTTTAAAGTAATCGGTTAAAGTTATAAAACATAGACTGAATAGAAAACGTAAGTGAATTTTATATTTTAGTTTTACTTTATAAAATATGTGGTTTGGTTTGGGTTGGTGAATTATTTCACTCAACCCAAACCGAACCACCTTTAATCGGTTTGTCCAAAAGACAAACCAACCAACCCATTTTTTATATTTGTAATCGAACCAACCCAAACTTTATGGGTTGGGTTGGTCGGTTTTGTTCGGTTTGACGGTTTTTTGCACACCTCTAACTTTATTAATGTATGTTTAAAAGACACCAATTAAGGTGACCAGACGAAAATACCCCCGACTTTTTGAGAGAGAAAAAAAAACCGTCGTTTTCAAAGTTAGAGAAAACAAGAGTGAGAAAGAAACCGACAGAAAGTTAATTGACAGCAACGTAATTGACGGCGAAGTGAACAGAAATTGGAGATCACTGGAATTTCGAGACTTCACCAGAAATTTTCGATCGAAAGAGGTAAGTTCAATTTGTTTTTGTTATTGGCTTCGTTGTTAAGAACTTGCATTGCATGTTAGATCTGTGTTGTGTTGATTGAAATTGTAGATTAGGGTTGAATTGGGGATCTGAAAACAGTTGTGGTTTAGGTTAGGGTTTGAAATGAGGTTGAATATTTATTGAGGAAGAAGAAAATCTGGGTAACCGAGACTTTTTTAACGAGATCGGAGCTTTTTTGTAGTTGAATCGAGCTTTTTTGAAAGAGCTCCGAGCTTTTTTTTTTTTTTTTTTTCGAAAATTAGGTTTAGTTAAATCGAGTTTTTTGTAGTTAAATCTAGTTTTTTCTTTAACATGATCGAGTTTTGTTTTTTTTTTTAAAAAGCTCCGAGTTTATTTTCAAAGGTTCGAGCTGTTTTGTAAAAGTCCGAGCTTTTATTTGAAGGATCGAGCTTTTTTTTTTGTAAAGATTCGAGCTTATTTTTCAAAACTGCGAGTTTATTTTTCAAGACTTCGAGCTTATTTTTCAAGTTTCCGAGCTTATTTTTCAAGGCTCCGAGTTTTTTTTTCAAGGCTCCGATATTTTTTTTACAAGGCTCTGAACATTTTTAAAACATGATCGAGCATTTTTTGTTGGAATTTTTTGTTGAAGCTTCGAGCTTTTTTATCAAAGGCCTGAGCTTTTTCTTGGTTTCCCCGAGATTTTTAATGTTGTTTCCGAGCCTTTTTCAGTTATTTAAGTATTGTTTCTGTGACATTGAAGATGAGGAATAGGTTGAACGATTTACTTAAAACTCCAGATAGAGACTGGTACAAGGGTAAACTAACTCGTCATGACCATTTTGACGCCCTTGACCGGATAGACGATGCACTGAACCGGGTCCCCAAATATTTTGCTATTGAAGACCGGAGTCGGTTCATGATGTCCTGTTTTGGGCATTTCATGATGATGGATCGACGGATGAAGCTTTCAGGTGGTGTTATCCATCGGCTGCTTTTGCGGGAGTTGTATCATGAAGGCCCAACAGATGAGATGTGGTTCATGTTAGGGAACCATTCAGTGAGGTTTTTGAAGGTGGAATTTTGCCTGATCACCTGATTATGTTTTGGAGTCGTACCGGACTCGACCCGGTATGAAGCAGTGGAGAATGACATATATCAACAGTGCTTTGGTGGTATCGTTTGAGGAGTTGGGGGTTGTTCTCACCCTCAAAGAGTTTCAAGAGGCGTACGATGTTGTGAAGCTCTGCCTTATCTATATGCTGAACTGGATACTGATGGGGTTGGACGAGAGATTCAAGATTCCAGTTTGATAGTTTTGGCTGGTGTAGGACTTTGATGCTTTCGATGAGTTCCCGTAGAGTGCCCATATGTACAGGCATTCCATTTGTTCATTCAAACATGCGCTTGACGTGCGATGTGAGGTGTTCGAGAGATGCCAACAGGCAAAGAGCCCTGACGTACATACGGTGGAGACCTACAATATTTAGAGTCTAACTTACACCCTGTTAGTAAGAACTTTGAAAATACAACCTGTACTTTATTTATTGTGTCCTAAATTTTATGGATTCTTATCGTACTTATGTTTGATGCAGATATTTGCTTTCGAAGTGATCCCCGATCTGGGCATCAAGTTCAGTACTCAGAGGGTTACGGACCTGTCTCCCCGTATTTTGAAGTGGGAGTTGAGCAAACAACCGAGAGAGAAGAAGCTGACCAAGATTTTCAATGCTCGGGTATTCATTTAATTTGTTAATGTTTATTTTCGTTACTAAGTATACAGTTACATTATTTTAATTAAGCTTTCAGATGTTTGCGAGGACAGAAGTGGTGCCTACAACAGCTGAGACAGAGGCATCGTACTTTATGGGGCTAAACTAGGGGAGCCTATATGTAGATGAGGACAAGTTTCAGCTTCCGCCTTCGATCCCTGATCAGACTACCACTAGTGGGAGCTGTGGGACAAAGGGTTCCGACCCGGAGGGTGGGGGTGGGAGTAGACATGACCACGGTTCGGTTCGAACCGTGGAACCGAACCGTAACCATGTGAAATGAACCGTAACCGGAACTGAAACCATGGGGGCGGCGATTCGGTTCCGGTTCATCCTCTTAAAAAACCGGCCAGAAACCTACGGTTCGGTTTCTGTTTCGGTTTCGATTTCGGTTCTGGAACCTCCGGTTCCGGGCCTTTATTATTATTTTAAAAAAAAATTGATTTTTTATATTAAAATAGCTGTTGGGCTCCAACGGTCTCGCCTAATGTTCTGCTGACCGTTGGGCCCAACAACTTTTTCTTTTCTTTTCCCCTTATATCTTTAATTTCCTATAAATACCCCCCTAATTCATTTCTTTTCACACAATATCTCTCTCAACTATTTCTCAAATCTCAATTCTCCTAATTATCTTCAATTATCTCCCAATTAGTCAATTATTTATTTGTTTATATTTAGTGTATTGCAATTATTATTTTTTAAAATCATTTAAAAATCCTTGTCAACCATTTTTAAAAATATATTTTCAATAAAAAAATTACTTTTAATTTCATCCATTTATTTTATTTTTTTTGAAGAGTTTTTTTACAATTTTTTTTAATGGCAAGTGGAAATGGATGTGGATGTGGAAGTGGACTAAGAGACATTCCACCAAGGCATTCCGTTTCCAGGATCGGTAAGGGTGGTATGTCGGAGCTGGATCCGATCCAGCCGGATAATATCAGTTTTGACGACACCGCTTACCATGAGTTCCTGTAACGGCAAACCTATCTTGAATCTCTAAACTATCCATTCAATCCAAATCCCCCTTTCATAATTTCTGAACCCAATTCTAGCCAGCCTAGCGGCCCTGGCCCTAGCCCTAGCCCCGGTAATATGACAAGCCAATCAGAAAATATACCTGATTTTACTGCAGATCCAACTTTTGAAGAGACGTTAGAGAAGGATAAGAAGCAGCCCAAATCTGATCTATTCGTTCTCCACATGAAGAATGTTATGAAACCGGATGAAACATGTGGGGCGGTGTGCAATTATTGCCCTAAAGAATACAAGTGGACTAAATCTAGAGGATACGACACATATAGAAAGCATATTACAACCCGTCATCAAGCAGAACTTGCCAAGGGGAATGCACAATCTCAAATTTTCAGGTTTTCTACCTTAACACTCAATTATTTAAATATAGTGGTCAAGCTAATAGAGAAGAATTAGCTAGGATGGTAGCTGTAGAACATTTACCTTTTAGTTTTGGTGAAGAAGTTGATTTTATTAAATATTGTCATAAAGCATTAAATCCTGCTGCATGTCGTGTCCCTTAGACCACTCTCACGCGTACAATGTATGATATTTATAAAAAGGAAAAAAGGATTTTGAAAAAATATTATGCGAACTATATAGGTCGTGTTTCCGTATGTGCTGACATGTGTACTGACCATTGACGAATGCATTCATACTCGGGTGTAACTTGTCATTATATGGACAAAGCATGGACAATACAAAAAAGAATTCTTGCATTTAGAGTTTTTGATGATGCACATACTGCTGATAATATTTATAAAAATATGAAAATCATTTTTGAAGAGTATAAAATTGAAAGCAAATTTTTTTCAAATGGTTTTGATAATGCTTCAAATAATACGGCAGTTATTCATGCTTTAATTGAATTATGCAAGCCTTATTTTAATAGTAAATTTTTTCATCAAAGATGTGCTTACCATGTTTTAAATTTATGCGTTCAAAAAGGTTTTGAAATTCTTCAAGCTTTTATTAAGCCCATTAATGATGCCCTCTCATATTTGTAGAAACATCTTAATGTTATGAAAGCATGGGTAAGATTTTGTAAACAGGCAGGTAGGCATCCCATTAGATTTTCTCGTGATGTTCCAACACGTTGGAACTCTACTTATAAATTGCTTTGTGAAAGTTATGAATATAAGGATTTATTAATTTATTTTATGCAATATAATGTTAGTCAAATCAATATTTATGCACACCATTGGGATGTTTGTACAAAAAATTTTAATTTATTAAAAGTTTTTAATAGTGCTACTAACAATTTGTCAAGTATTTATTATCTTACTACTCAATTATTTATTATTGAGGGTTGTAATATTGCTGGTGCATTTGCTGACTGTTCATCTGATATACAATTACAGATATGCATTGAAGCTATGAAAAAAAATGGTTAGACTATTATAGGGAGTTTCCAACTATTTACCTGCTTGCGTTGTGTTTTGATCCACATTGTAAACTAGATGCATTGACAAATTATTTAACTATTTATTATAATTGTTTAGGTATACAATTACAAATTAATACTTATGTTGCTACAATTAAGACATTATTTTATCAGTTATATGATGAATATCGTAGAATTTATGATCCATTATTGAACATTAGTGTTCCACAAAATGAAAATGTCTCCCAAACTCGATCTTCTGAAGTGTTGGGGGCAGGGTCTGCACTTTTATCCCAAAAGATCAAAAGATTACGAGGTTCTTCTTCTTCTTCATCAAGTTCGGTCTCGTATGATGAGATAGAAACTTATCACAGTACCAATTTTGAGTTTATAGGAGACAGTGATGTGGATCAATTTGATATTCTATATTGGTGGAGAGAACATCAAAAGCACTTCCCAATCTTGTCTATAATAGCCAAACAGATTATTGCAACACCGGTTTCTACAATGGCTGTGGAACAAGAGTTTAGCGCGGGTGGAAATATTTTGGACGCAAGACGGTCGCTTTTGAGTCCAGAATCAATTCAAGTCCAAGTGTGTGTTGATGATTAGACAAAGGCTGAATATAGACAACAAGAAATGAAGCCAGAAGTGATTTACGATTTCTTCGATGATGATCACACCACAGGCACCGGAACGAAAGGCAGCGATTAGTTACAGACTTACAGAATTACATATGTAAAAGACAATAAAATGTAAAAGAACTACGTGGTCTTTGATTCCTCTAAACACCAAGAGGATACGTAGGCAACTTAATTTTGGTACAAATTAAGTGTAAAACCATTTTTTTTTTCATTTTTAGTTTTATACACTTATTTCAATTTATGTATTTAGTATTTTTTTTTTAATTTTAATTTCGGCTTACGGCTTTACTCAATAAAATTCATTTACAATTTCACATTATTACATGTCTTATGTTTTGGTATTTTTTTTTAAATAGGTATAAATGTATAATAAGAAAAAAAAAGAGGAAACGAACCGGTGGAACCGGACAGGAACTGGCCGAACCGGAACCGAATCCGAAACCAGGGTTCTACGGTTTTGGTTTCGATTTTGGTTTCGGCTCCTTCCAAAACTGGAACCGGAACCGTGACCATGTCTAGGTGGGAGGCACAGTGAGACAGAGGGTTGGGGTTAGCATTGGGAGTTACTGGATATGATCCGGAAGAGTGACGAGGATCGACAACAGTATCACCGGGAGTTGCTGGCTTTGATCGAAGGGCTTCAGTGGTTGAGGAAGCATACGTACCGAGATGGACCACCATCTACTTATCTAGACTTTAGTCCTATAAACAGGACTAGTGGGTATACAGGGGGGACCGATGGGTGGAAGTAGCGAGCAGCCGTATACCGGGGGGCGGGGGCGGGGGGGGAGGTCTAGATAGTGAGGCTCATTTACGTACCGGTGATACATGGCATGCTACACGTACAACAGTTCTGTCGGACCTCCTAGGAGTCCTATCAAGGTCGTTCGAGCCCCAGTGCCCCCTCCCCCCATCAGATCGACCGATCATCAGAGCTCCCCTTCACCTCCCCTATCGATCGAGGCCCACTGGTCCCCTCAACATCGGCCATGGATCCAGCCATAGCGGCCCCTCCACCCTGTATATCGACCGAGTCCTAGCGGTCCCACCCACCTGATATACGGGGACAGAGTTCCTCCCGGCCAGCCTAGATTTTTGTTGAATTTTGTTTATATTATGTACCTTTTTTTGTACAAAAACAATTGAATATAGACAAAATTCTTTTTTTTTTTTTTGTAGTTTCCGTTTCAAGTGTCTTGAATCACAAGTAGAACACACATTGCAAACCTTTAACAATGTTAAAACTGTAAATGGAAACTCCAATTAAATTATAAGTTGATGAAAAAGTCATACAATTTAAAATTGGAAAAGCCTCCATTCATTCCACAGTAGAGTCCTTGTCAGGGCATGTCTGTTTATTGTGTCCCACTGAATGACAGATGCTACACTTTTGGTGGTATTCCTGAGGAACAACTCTGTTCAGACCTCATTATTCAAATGTGGGTTAGAACACCTCCTGGTATTATGCCCTGACTGTCCATATCTTCTACACGATTGTGTAATTATCCTCTCCGAAGATGAGACATGTCGACCAACCCTCGGGCGTCCTGCTTGTCTCCTGAAGATTGGATTCAAAACCACCCACTCAGCAATGTCAGATGGCACTACCCATGTAGAAGGATGTCCAACAGTCATAATAAGAACCGAGTACGCGTCAATAAGAGTCTGTCTCTTGTGGTAGTCCACATACAGGGATGTGAAATCCAAATGTCACTCCCTGCAGAAATAATGAAAACACTGAGATTCATGTTTCAGTGATATTAACCATATACTAAAACTTGTAATGTACCTTACGGCAGCGAGTGTGTGCGAACATGGAAAATGGTCAATTTGAAATTTATTGCATGTGCAGGTCTTCCGGGCTAAGTCAATAGTCCACTATTTCCCTGACCGTTTCACGGAGATTATGTTCCAGTCCACTGGATCGATGGTCATATAACCCCACTTCTCCACACGTTTTAGGATCACAAGGTGTGCTGTGTCGGTCAATTGATGATGCACGGACTGTGCAGCTCGACGGTGATCGTGAAACCACCATTGTAGCATATTTCTAATGAACTTTGTCAGAGTCAACATAAACAGTTACCGTGCAAATCTTAGGCATAAGTTTATGCATTCTGTAGCATTTGTTGTTATCACCCTATACCTTCTGTCGGGTCAATGTACACATGACCACTTATGTGGACCGGTATCGTGGACATAATCGAATGCATTTTGGTACAAATTTCGTAACTCTTTCAAGTGCAAGTTATTTTTCAACTCAGTGTACTCTCAGACTGCTTTGTCCATTATTGTGGCAATATCCTTTCTGTGAAATCACATCTTAATATTTTCATAAAAGTACCATCAATATATGGTATGGGTGGCATGAGGGAACACTTTAGAAATCCACATTTCAATGCTTGCATGTTGATCAGAAATGTAAACCAGATCATCTATATGACCAAGGACACCTTTCAAGCAATCCAAAAACCACTCATATAATAGGTTGTTTTCTGAGTCGCCGTACCCAAAAGCAATTGGATACACTTATTCGTTCCCATCTTATACAGTTGTAGCAAACATTATCCCTTCAAATGGGTACCATTAATTGCAATAACTGGACGCATACACCTCCAAAATCCTCTAAGTGAGCCACCTAAAGACATGAAAAAGTAGAGAAATTTGCTATCTTCGTCGTACTGTAAGTCAGTGATTGTATTGAATTTTTTTTGTTCTAACACATAATCGAATGATGACATTAGTTGGAAATTTTCCTCATACGTTCCATAGGTCAGTGACAACGTATAATCTAAGGCTTAATATGCCTTACTGTACATGATTTGGATGCCATACATTGTTTTCATGTCGACGATAATGTCCTTCGGAAGTATTAGACTACCATCTTGTTGTTAAAGTCTAGGTACAACGACTTCTCCAATTATGAATGCACTAGCTTGTCGGTGGCGACGGTGAATCTCCTCCAATGGACATGTGTGTTCGTTCACAAAACTTCTTACTTGGAAGTATGTCCCACCATCTTTCCTCACCGTTCTTAATTTCCACGTTCAGTTGTTCTTCAAACAAACCAAATGTAAGGTTGTCTTATTGGACATTTTCACCTTCCACTAAAAGTTCTGCCGTATTGTAAAATGGTCAACTAGTCTCTTCAAATCCTTTTTAGTGGAAAAAAATTGACCTTTATAAATCATGCTTGTAGATTCTTATTCTACCAAGTTCCTGTTTCCACCCATACCAAACGAGTATGAATCTGTTCAGGGAATAACCCATGTTATGACATTATTAAAATCATATGGAGTTACATTAGGGCGGACCTCATAAGTCTCAGTCATAGCTGGTGCACTGCAACTGAATCTTTGTACATGTCTTGCACGTCTTTCCATTTAGACAGACTCTTCCTCTTCCTCTTCCTCATTGTTCTCTACATGATCTACCGGATCAAGATTTACCTCGTTATTCACCTCATGAATCGACCCAAGATTCGGTTCAGTGTTCTGCTCATTGTTCATGTCATTGTAGATTTTATTGTATTGCTCGTTGTACTGCCCATCTTTCATCTCATTTTGACAACCAAACACATTGTCGAATTTTGGTCTGACTATATCAGTATGGTTGGCAACTCCCAGTGGGACACAACACTTGTTTTCCCAACCTTCGATCCCACTCCTTTCTGTGAGCACTTGGTTGCTTCCGCTAAACGATCGAAATTGTTGGTATTTCCAGGAGGAGGGATATCTTCACCTATCACATCTCCTGCTACTCTCTCAGTTAGACTAATACATACTTGAGGGATCACCCTATCTTCCCATAGCATAAACTGAACATCATCATCATCGTTTCTTATAAATGTGCGACATGTAGTCCCAAGAACGATTGATATAGACTGTAGATCAACACTGTATTTGTTCTCATCATACTTCATAACGGTTTGTACGATCGACACCAGTTCATCGTAAGTCATATTCTCTGACACATACAATCCTTGGTTATTGAAACCTAAAAACCTCTGACTTCCATCGGGTAATTACTCTCATCGACCGTCGTAAGATATAACTATTCTCAACCCGATCTACTGTCCTGTGAAAATCATCATCACAAACCATTATTAAAGAAAATAATAATTAATATTAAATTTATAATTATAAAGAATTAAACAAAATTCTTAAGTATAAGGGATCGATTTTTTTTTTTTTGTAAGGGATCGATTTTTTTTTTTGTGTAAGGGATCAAGTTTTTTTTTGTAAGAAATCGAGTTTTTATGTGAGGGATCGGGTTTTTTTCTTAAGGGCTCGAGCTTTTTTCTTAAGGGTTCCAGTTTTTTTAAAATGGTTTCGAGCTTTTTTGTCCAAGATTATAATTTTTTTTGCACTAGTTTAAAAAAGCTCGGACCAATGTAAAAAAAGCTCGGACAAATTAAAAAAAATGCTCGGACCAATTAGAAAAAAACTCTTAAACATATCAAAAAAACTCAGACCGATGTAACAAAATCTCGGACACATATACAACAACTCATAAACATATAAAAACAATTGGAGATTAAATGTTCATACATGTTCATATAAAGACTAGAATAACATATCATATCGAATGGATACATTGTTAAACCATACAAAAATATATGAAAAAATAAAAATGAAGACCATATACCTTCTTGTGTAGAATCTGGCGAGAGACAAGCTTGTTGGAGAGAGAGAAGTTGCAGATCGATTTTCAGAAAACTTTTTAGAGAGAGGGAGGATTTACTGCGGCGCCTTTTAAAGAATAAAAAATCAATTATTTATGGGCAATTGGGTAGTTCACCATAGTATGTCTTTTAAACTTAAATTTTTAAACCGGTAACATCATTACAACACATCATAAAAAATGTAACATATCTCACTATTTCTACTATTATCGAGAAACCCAACCAAGTCCTGCATATGTGCTGGTCACACTCAAACAAAATTGAACCAAGGACTCAGAACATCCATAAAGTAGTTCATAAAAAGAGGTGCATCTCTATTAAAGCAAGTACTTGAGCATTTGTCATCTAAATGGATTAGGAAAAACCATTTTCCTATTAATAACATGCGATTAACGATGATTCTATGCTGATTTTTATTAAAAAAATTGTATTAGTCATGTAAACCTCAATTACTAGGACCAAAAATCAACCTCAGCCTATTTAGATCCTTGAAGTTTAAGTCAACAGATAAACTATATCAATACGTACCCCATAATTATAAATAGGGAGGGAAAGATTAAAGATAGAAAAATGTTACCCTTTCCAGAAAAAAAAAGACACCTACTCATTCAGAAGAATAGATATAGTTGCAAATAAAAAACCCGAAAGTTGCTTTCCTCCAAATTGTCTTCTTTTTTTCGGCAAACTGAGCTCTGAAAACATGAAGAAATAAAGAAGAAGTCTGCAAAAAAGAAAAAAAGAAAAAAAAAAGAGTAAAAACTTGAAACAATAAAGTGATGACACACATATATATATATAAAAATTAACATTGGTCTGAACTCTGATGTTAGATACAAAAGAAGCAAAAGAATATCTAAAACACAAATTTGATCATAGAACTATCATGCATCACCAAAAAAGAATAATTCATATCATCACAAATTCGAAAATGGTAAGTGCAGATACAAATCATAACAAACATTGTATTGTTTTTAAATTAAACCAAGTCCACATAGATACAATATATAGCCAAAGTTTGTTTAATTTTTTGATATAAAATATATATTAACTGGTTCCCAACCTTTGGACTCCTTGAGTGATGGATAGGTTCGAATATCAATGGATTACCAACCTTTGAACTCTCATTATGCAATTATAATAATTATTAACTTTTAGTCATTACTGGTGCTTTTTTCCTTAAAGTACATGTATTTTTATTTAAATACGAAGAGTTTACATTTAAAGAATATAACTCCCTTTGATTTCAGTTCAATGGTTTTAATAAATTATCATATAACTAATTAATAGTAATTAGGTATTGAAAAAATCATCTTGCTTTGTTATTATTATTACTATTAAAATAGAAATAAAAATGAATATATAGAATTTATTACCAAAGTTTCGTCACTGCAAAACATGTTGCTATGAGGTCAAGTTTTATATATTATATAGATATATATATATGATTATTATATTATATATATATATTTTAAAAATTAATAACATTTATGATTGTTACTTGTTACAACCACATTAAAAATAAAAATAAAATCTATTATTATATTATGATATATGATATATGATATATAACATTTAATTAATAATAAAAAATTATTAAATGGATTAGAAATATTATTGAAACACATATTCTTTTAATGATCCTTTGTAATAATATATACTCTTAAATAAGGAAGTCTTTTAACCATTATTTGTGTGTGCAGTGTAAGAAACATTATCATTTGTTGGACCCCTTATTCAGTTATTATTTAGTTATTTATCAAAGTCTTGTGAGTACTAAAAAAACCTTTCTTTTTCATGGGTCTGGGTGGGACGGCTGGACGCCCCTGGTGCTCTGCTTTAGGTCCGGCACTGATTAACAACCACGAAGAATGTCCTCAAGTCTTTATAAGTAAATCAGCAATTGGTGGAACATAACAAATGTACTCATTTAAGGATGTTTCTCAGACTTGGAAAAGTCAAAATTTGCGGAAAATCGGATCTTCTGATGATCTCAAATAGCTGCTAATAATTTGCATGCAGCGTAGTGAATGGGAATTACTTCATCCATTTTGAGTGGCTGAGTTTTTATCGACGGTTGACAATATAATAATGTATAGATATATAGTCATTATCATGAATTTTTGTGGTTGATTAATTTTGTCGACTATTAATTATATAATGTTTTAATGTGCAGTTGATTCAATGATTCCGTATTGGTTAAGTATTCATCAAATGAGTGTATCTCATCGTTTTGAGACTACTAGAGGGTTGATACCATTTTATACAAAATAATGAAAAAAAAAAGTCATCATTAAAATTTGACTTGCAACAAGAGATTGTTCAATACTTTAAATTATGACAGCTAACCTATATGCAGGTCCCGACTTTGTCGAGGCCAAGGTGAAAATATAAAGGGAAAGTATCATTTTTCCTTCTGACTTTTATCGTATTGTTAAGACGAGAATATGATTTTACTATATTGACCGTTCTTTTCCTCTAGAAACGAAAAAAAAAAACAATAAAAACGTCAATTTTGTTACACTTTTCATCCATTTGAGACGTTGACCCTTAAATGAAAAGGGTATTAACGTAATTGAACCCAACCAGATCTTAAACAAACAAAAATAATAATTAAACAAATAAAACCCAACCATTTAAACCCAGATCCATGAACCCAATCAAGAAAACCCATATTAAACCTAGATCATCAGATCCACCACCACCAAGCTTTAATAACTATTAATCATCCACCACTTATCCTCATCTTCAACATCTATAGCCATCTCTTCCTCATCTATTCACCTTCAACCTCACCATCAACAAAAACAAAAATCTTCATCTCCACCAGATCATGAAATGGTATCTTTATCTCTACCAGATCACGAAATGGTATTATTGGTGATTTGGTTGGCTGGTGTGATATTGAGATGATGATTTGGTTGGATCAGTTTGCTGATGATTTCTAGGTTTGGTGGCTGAAAAATGGTGAATTGGTGGGTTTTTTTTTTTCTTTTTCTTTTTATTTTTAGGATCCAAATTAGGTTTTTTTGGGTTCGATTCATGGATGTGTTGTGTGTGTGTGGTGAATCGGTTTCGATTTGGTTTCAAATTGGGTCGATTTGGTTTCGAATATAAATTTTGGGTGGGTTGTTGTGTGGACGGGGTGGTGGTTGGCTGGATTTTAGGGGTGACAATGGGCGGTTCACGGTGGTGGCTGGATTTTGGGTTAGTGATGGGTGATTCACAGTTTGGTCTTTGAGATGTGGTAGTGGCTAGGGTTTGGTGTTTGAGTTGTAATGGATTAGGTTAAGGTTTGGGTGTTGGAGATGGTAGTGGTCTGGTGGAGAAGATGATGAACACGATGACAGAAAGAGATAGAAATTGTGCTAACGATCTTTACCAGATTTCCAAAAAATAAATAAAAAAAATCAATTGTGTTTTTTAATAAAAATTGTGCAATTATGTTATTCAATTACATAAATGGATCTGGATTCTGGCAACATATATACAAATTAAATTACGGTGGAGAAGATGAAGATGATTGCTGGTGGAGAAGAAATGTAATTATGTTGTTTTTTTAATATATTTTATATTTAATGAATATTTTGAGGGTTAAATGGTAATTCTGTGATGTAAACTGAAGGATAAAACAGTCATTTGACCTTTAATTTTAACGTTCAATGCCATAAATGGATGAAAAGTGTGATAGAATGGGCGTTTTTAACATTTTTTTGTTTTAAGGGGGAAGAACAGACAATATGGTGAAACCCTGTCTTCGTTTTAACAAATGATAAAAGTCAGGGGAAAAAATGATACTTTCCCAAAATATAAAATATAGCCACCGTATATATTTATAGTTTTGTCAATACATACTATTTTCATATATTTTAACATTTAATATTCTAATAAACTACAAGACTATTCAATATAAATTCAAAAACTAAACTACCAGAATTAATCAAAATCATCTGTTTTTTTTAATGATTCAAAATAATATAATCGATTTCATTTCAAAAACATAATATATGTACATTTTATATAAGAGGAAAAAACATACATTAACCTTCGGCGACCAGTGGTCAAGTGCGGTCAACGCGCAAGGAGTTACTAGTTTACACAACTCTCTCAAGCAAAGACACTCAACCTATAATTAATCAAAATGTGGAGCATTACAAATAAAACGTAATAATAATATAATATGAAAATAAATACTAAATTATAAATCAAACAATAGAGCATTAAAATAAAAATTACGAACAAAAACCAAATTAGAAATTACCTAGGGGCCGAGGCAGTGAGAGACTGAGAGTGTGAGACATAAGAGTTGAGACTGAGAGATTGAGTCATTGGGACATTGAGAGAATGTAGTTACAAAAAATGAGAAAAAGAGTAGAGAATTAAGACCTTAGAGCATCTCCAATCTAAATATGTATTTGGAGAAAATTGAGTGTCACATATAATAGATAGTTAAAAAGTTAGAAAATTTCTCTCCAATGCAGTTTTCTATTTTTTTAATTTGTTAATAATTGTTTGTGATGATGATTTTCACAGGACAATGGATCGAGTTAGAGTAGTCATATCTTACAACGATCGATAGGAGCAATTACCTGATGGTAGTCAAAGGATTTTTGGTTCCGATAACCAAGGAATGTAAGTGTCAAAAAATATGACTTACAAAGAGCTGGTGTTGATTGTGCAAACCGTTGTGAAGTACGATGTGAACAAATACATTGATGATCTACAATCTATATCAATCGTTCCCAAGACAACATGTCACATATTTATAAGAAACAATGATGATGCTTTGTTTATGCTAGGGGAAGATAGAGTGATCCATCAAGTATGTGTTAGTCTAATTGAGAAGGCAGCAAGAGATGTGATAGCTGAAGATATCCCTACTCTTGAAAAACCCAACAATTTCGATCATTTAGCAGAAGCAATCAATTGTTCAGTGAATGAAGTGGGATCGAAGGGCAGCAAAACATGTGTGGTGTCCCACTGGAAGTAGCCGATCATGGTGATATAGTTGGACTTCAACTGGACGAAGACTTTGGTTGTCAAATTGAGATGAATGATGAGCAGTACAACCACCAATACAATGAGATGTACAATGAGCGAAATAATGAACCGAATGTTGGGCCAATTCATGAGGTGACTAAAGAGGTAAATTTACATCCGATAGATAATGTATCGAACAATGAGGAAGATGAAGAATCGTTCCAAATGGAAAGACGTGAAAGACGTGTACACAGATGTAGTTCCATTGCAGTAGATATAGCTGGGACCTCTGAGGTCCGACCTAATGTAACTCTAGCTGATTCTGAGAATGCCACAACGTGGGTTATTCCAGGAGCAGAATCATACTCGTTTGGTATGTGTGGAAATAGGAACTTGGTAGAAGATGAACCTACAAGCATGATATATAAAAGGGTAATTTTTTCCTACTAAAAAATATTTGAAGAGATTGGTTGGGCATTTTGCAATATGACACAACTTCGAGTGGAAGGTGAAAAGGTCGAATAAGACAACGTTACATCTGGTTTGTTTGATGGACAATTGCACGTGGAATTTAAGAACTGTGATGAGAGATGAAGCGACATACTTCCAAGTAAGAATTTTTGTCAACAAACACACTTGTCCGTTGGAGGAGATTCACCACAGCCATCGACAAGCTAGTGCAGTCATAATTGGAGAAGTAGTTGCACCTAGATTGCAACAACATGATGGTCGACTAATGAGTCCAAAGGACATAATCGCCGACATGAAAACAATGTATGACATCCAAATCATGTACAGTAAGGCACATCAAGCCCTGCAATATGCGTTGTCACTGACCTATGGAACGCATGAGGAAACCTTTCAACTGCTGTCATCATTCGGTTACGTATTGGAACAATAAAATCCCGGAATAATCACTGACTTACAGTGCGATGAAGATGGTAAATTTCTCTATTTTTTCATGTTGTTGGATGCCTCAATTAGAGGATTCATAGGTGTATACGTCAAGTTATTGCCTTTGATGGTACCCATTTAAAGGGTAGATTCGGGGGCACAATGTTTGTTGCAACTGCACAAGATGAGAATGAACAGGTTTATCCAATTGCTTTTGGGTACTGTGAATCAGAAAACAACCTATCATAGGAGTGGTTTTTGGATTGCTTGAAAGGTACTCTTGGCTATATAGATGATTTGGTATTCATTTCTGATCGACATGTAAGCATTGAAATGGGGATTTCTAAAGTGTTCCCTTATGTCACCCATACCATATATGTCTGTCACTTTTCTAAAAATATTAAGAAGTGATATAATTGAAAGGATGTTGCCATAATAATGGACAAAGCAGTCCGAGCTTACACTGAGTTACAATATAATCGGCTCATGGAAGAGTTACGAAATTTGCACCCGAATGCATATGATTATGTAATTGATGTCGGTCCACATAAGTGGTCCCGTGTACACTACACCTACAGAAAGGAACAGGGAGATGACAACAAATGTTGCAGAATGCATAAACTCATGCCTAAAATTTACACGGCAACTGCCTATGTTGACTCTGGCAGAGTTCATTAGGAATATGCTACAACGTTGATTTCATGATCATCATAGGGCTGCACAGTCCATACGTCATCAGTTAACCGATGCAACAAATCTTGTGATCCTAAAAAGTGTTGATAAGTGCAATTTTATGACCGTAAATCTAGTTGACTGGAACATATTCTCGGTGAAGCGGTCTGGAAAACAGTGGACCGTTGACTTAGCCCGGAAGACCTGCACATGTAACAAATTCCAAATGGACATTCTTCCATGTTCTCACACTCTCGCTGCCACAAGGTACATCATAAGTTTTGGTCTACAGTTATATTACTGAAACGTGAATCTCATCGTTTTCATTATTTTTACAGGGACCGAAACATGGATTTCATATCCCTGTGTGCGAACTACTACAATATACAGACACTTATTAATGCGTACTCGGTTTCTATTATGCCGGTTGGACATTCTTCCACTTGGATTGTGCCATCTGACATCGTTGAGAGGGTGGTTTTGAATTCAATCTCCAGGAGACAAGCAGGCCGCCCGATGGCGGGTCGACATATCTTGTCTTCGGAGAGAGCAACTACACAGAACTTTAGAAGATGTGGACAACCAGGGAATAATTTCAGGAGATGTTCTAACCCAGCTTTGATTAATGAAGGTCCGAATAGAGTTGTTCCTAAGGAATACAGGCGCAAGTGTAGCATCTGTCATATAGTTGGCCACAACAGACAAACGTGCCATACCAGACTCCATTGTGAAATGATTTGAGATGTTATGATGATAACATTGTAATTATTTGTACTCGTATGACTTGTTCATTAACTTAAATTCAATTTTATTTAAATAGGTTTTCCAATTTGTGTTATACTTGTGATTTATGACAGTTGAAAAGGAAACAAAAATTAAAATAAAATTTAATTACATTGTAAACATTTTTATACAAAAGAATTGGTACATATACAAAAGAATTACCACATAAATCTAAATAGGTCGGGAGTTAGAAAAAATCTCAACTGCCATCTTCTCTCAAATGATCTCCATATCGTTTTCCGAGCAATCGAAATCCTTGTTGTCCGTCAGTAAGTACTCGATCAATCTCAATGTGTGGGGACTACAATTACCCCTGCAATTGGACACATTAACATGCGTTAATAAAACAATAGGTTTTTAATAACATAATCTCAAAGTTAATGAAAAGAAAATGTCTTACAATTTCTTTTGTTGGGGGATACGTGTTTCGGACACCACACTAACTAAAAAAGGCTTATTCTTATTGGAAAACGTTTCATGGGCAGCTGGTTGCGTAGTATGAAACTCGACCTTATGTAACATCGAAGGCAAAAACCAACTTAAGAGGGCTACATGCTGCTTTCGGATATTCATTGGGACATCCTGTCACCAAGAGTCGGCTATGAACATCTTCCCGGAAGTGAGATCGATGGTCACCAAAAGCTAATGTCGGCGCCCAATGTTACACGGTATCAGGACCTGTAAACGTAAAAAAAAGGTGTTAGGATGTACGAAGACATTTATATTTAAAATTGCAAACCAAGTAACATTTACCATGTCAACCTCGTGCCACAGACGACATCCAATCGGGGCACTACCAAGCACTGTCGTAAGGTCGTCATCCTTCCACCAAGACCTCAACACATTTCATCGTGCCATGGTAATCTTCCCGTTAGTATCACTAGGCATCATTCTCATGTACTGGTGCACCAGATAAGACTAGACAAACATTTGATCGATAAAAAATTATTAATGTTTTACAAACTAATTTACAAGCATGCGTAATCATTACTTTTTAATATATTTACAAAAAAAAAATGCGTATCCAATATATTGACCATCTGGTTATACACACTCGGGAATGCTCACTGAAGCTTCCGAAAAATATGGAGGTACGCATCCATATGCTGAAATATAAACACGTAATAAAGTGTTATGAGCATTACATATCAAAAACAAACATTAAAATGAAAATTTATGGTCATGCGTACCTTAACCTCCAATTCCATGAAGTTGGTCTGCATCCGATGGAACCATGCAGCATCAACTGACTCCATCATGTCCACATCCCGTCTGTATTAATTTCCTATTAGCTACACAATTATTTAATTTAACTGAAGAAAACCTGCTACCTAAATAGAAAAACAAAATTACTTACCGTTCCCCGTTTAAGTTCTTCTTAAAGGCTCGGTAAGCCTTCAATTAGTCACCGTCCACCAATCTGTGGGGATAAAAAACATGGTCCGAAGGCTGAAGTATTACCTTCTCCCTCTTCGGTCGGCACAGATCTGTGTACGGGGTGAGCAACTGCCAACCGCGCTTAAGTACGCGTCTCTCCAGTCGAACTCCCCCTATTGAGGTGTGCTGCGATGAGAAGCTTTGTTCCCTCTGCGGCTTGATCGATGTAGGGGGTGGAGAGGGATAAGGAACTTGCTGCTTGACCAATGGGGTAGGTGGAGGGGGCATCTGTTACTCGATAAATGGGGGAGGTGGAGGGGATGGTTGTCGCTCGATCGATTGGGGAGGTGGAGGGGGCAGCTGCTCATCGATCAATGTGGGAGAGAGAGATGGAGGGGACAATTGCCACTCGATCAATGAGCGGTCCAACGGAACTGCTGTACATGTAACAGACACTGTATCTCCGGTACGGTGGTGAGCCTCACTCTCTGAAACTGTCCCTTGTGTATGTGGATCCTCCCAACGTCCACCAGTCCTGTCTATTCCACAGTATACCCACATGTCCTATCTTCGGGAGTAAAGTCTGGATTAGGACTAGGTGGACCATCCCGATACGTATACGTCATAAAGCTCTGAAGCTCCCTGATCAATGCGAGCAACTCTCGATGCTGCTGCTGTCAATCCTTCTCGCTCTTTCAAATCATATCCAGCAACTCTCGGTTCTACTGTTGTCGATCATCCTCACTCTTCTGGATGGCTTCATGCAACTCATTGAACTGATGTTCCCATGGGCCTTGAAATCATGTGAACATTGTTAGTACTAAAACAATCAACAGATCTTGTTAATAAAAATAAAACTATCATCTCAACTTACCTTCTCATCATGTCTAACGCCTGCACGAAAATCCTCTTTAGATGCACCAGGTCCTGGGTGGTAAACCTAACCCTTATATGTCGTACTCGCAGAGGAGATGGCTCAGATTCGTCAGTGTCCATGGCACTAAATTCCAGACCTGATGGATCAGAACTCTCCGTCTCACTGCTTCTCCCACCCCCACCCTCCTCACCGGAACCCTCTCCACTGTTTCCGCGAGTGGTAGTCTGATCAGGGACAGTCGGAAGGTGAACCCTGTCCTTCTTAACATATAGGCTCCCCCTATCACTTAGGCCTGCGAAGTATGGTGCCTCCGTCTCAACTGTCGTGGGCACGATTTTCTTCCTCGTAAACATCTGAAAGCTTAGTTAGAGGAATGCCATTGTAAACATAGTAAGTAATATAACAATTAACAAATAAAATAAATACCTTAGCACTGAAAATCTTGGCCAGCTTCTTCCCTCTAGGTTGTTTGGTCAACTCCCACTTCAACATACGAGGAAAAAGCTCCATAACCCTTCGGGCACCGAAATCGATGCTCAGTTGGGAGATCACCTCGAAAGCAAATATCTGCATCAAAGAAAAGTACAGTTAGAATCCAAAAAATTTAGGGATCGAAATATTAAGTACATTTTGTAATTCAAAGTTCTTACCAAGAGGGCATGCGGTGGACAGTAAATGTTGTACCCCTCCACGGTATGTACAACAATGCCCTCTGACTGCTGGCATCTCTCCTCACGTCGTCGGGGTAACGCATGCTTGAATGATAAGATAGAATACCTATAGACATCGGCATTGCACGGGAACGCATCGAAGGCAGTGAGGTCCTTCACCAACCGAAACTGCCAAACTGGAATCTTGAATCTGTCGTTCACCTTTATCAGTATCAAGTTCAACATGTAGATGAGGCACAACTTCACATCATCGTACGCTTCCTGAAACACTCTGAGGGTAAGAACAACCTTAAACTCCTCCAACGATACCTCATCGGCTCTAGAAAAGTATTGCTGATGTATGCCATTCTCCACTGTAGCATACACACTCATGTCCGGAACGACTTCGAAACGTAATCCGGTGATGAGGTAAAATTTCACATTCGAAAACCTCACCACATGGTTTCCTAACAAGAACCACATCCATCTGTTGGCCCGTCATGGTCCAACTCCCGCAACAGCAGCCAAAAACTCATCTCCCGGTGCATCGACATGAAATGCCCGACACATGATGCCATCAACCGACGCCGATCCTCAACAGCAAAATCTCTAAAAACCAGGTTCAGTGCATCGTCTATACGGGCGAGGGCTTCAAAATGGTCATGTCGAGTCAATTTTCCCTTGAACCAATATCCCTCTGGAGTTTTGAGGAAATCCTTCAACCTGCTCCTCATCTGCAATGTCATAGAAACAATACATAAATAAACTGGAAAAAACTTGGTTCTTTGAAAAATAATCTCGATCGTTTGAAAAATATTCTCGAACTTTTAAAAATATTTCTCGATCCTTTGATAAATTTCTCAATTCTTTGAAAATTATTCTCGATCCTTTTAAGAAATCTCGACCCTTTAAAAAATATTCTCGATCGTTAGAAAAATATTCTCAATCCTATAAAACAATTTCTCGATCATTTGATTAAATTCTCGATCCTTTGAAAAATATTCTCTTTTTCCTTAGAAAAGTATTCTCGCTCATTTGAAATAATTTATCGATCGTTTGAAACAATTTCTCGATCCTTTGATAAAATTCTCGATCCTTTGAAAATTTTCACGATCCTTTGAAAAATAGAAAAATATTCTTGATCCTTTTAAAAAATCTCTACCCTTTGAAAAACATTCTCAATCGTTTAAAAAATATTCTCGATCATTAGAAAAATATTCTCGATCGTTTGAAATAATTTCTCGATCCTTTGATAAAATTCTCGATCCTTTAAAAATATTCTCGATCCTTTGAAAAATATTCTCGAACCTTCGAAAAATATTCTCGATCCTCTTACAGCATCTCGATCCTTTGAAAAACATTCTCGATCATTTGAAAAAAAGTCTCGATCTCTGAAAAATATTCTCGATTCTTTGAAAAAAATTCGACACATTGGTAAAATTCTCGATCCTTTGAAAAATACTCTCAATAGTTTGAAAAAAATTCTCGATCGTTTGAAAAAAATTCTCGATCATTTGAAAGATTTCCTCGATTCTTTCTAAAAAACTTCAATCCTATTCCAAAAAACCTCGATTTCGCTTGAAAGTTTCTCGATTTATTTTTTTAAAAAAAATATTAATCCTCGATACCTAGAATTTCATCTTCCTCATCACATATTCAACCTCATTTCAAACCCTAACCTAAACCACAACCATTCTCAGACCTGTTTTTTCAACCCTAATCTACAATTTCAATCAGCAAAACACGAGTCTAACATGCAATGGCATTTTATCAACAACAAATCGACAAAAAAAACAAACAAACTGAACTTACCTCTGTCAATCGCAATAAATCTAGTGTATTCTTGTTCCGGTCACTTCGCCGTTGATTTCGTTGTTGTCTATTAGCTTCCCATCGGTTTATTTCTCACTCTTGCTTTTCTTAGACTAAGAAAACGAAAACGAAAACGAAAACGAAAACTTTCTCTCTTTTTCAATATTTCGGGGTACTTTCGTTTCTTTACGTTAAATGGTGCATTTTAAACTTATATTAGAAAATTGGTGATTTTTACACAACACTCCCCCAAAATAGTGTCATTAATTTTTCGAGCCCCATGTTCTTATGTCGGTTGTCATATTAAACTGGTTAATAGTATAAGAGATCAGAGGCGAAGTCAGAATTTTATCTTTGGGGGGACCAAGACAAAAATATTAAAGGTCACATAAGAGAAATATATGAATGTACCAAAATGTAATGTCGTGTAGTTTTTAAGATGATGTTGTTGTTGATGATGATGATAATATTGACATTAACTTTGAGAATCAAATTGAACTTGACTCTATTTTGTATCTCAAAAATCATCTATAGTCAAATTTATTTAAATTTATTTACGATTTCCATTTCAATATATATACTCAAAGAATTTGTGAAAAAAAATGATATTTTATCTTGTTACATATATAGATGAAATATTTCTTTCAATAATTACAAATTAAAAAATATAATTCATATAAAATATTTAAAATATCATTGTACCATTAATATATTTAATTGTTCTAGTGAGTACGTAATAAAAATAAAAATACATACATTTCATGTATAATTGCAATGGTAATTACGTGAGGAGGTTATTCCCTTTTAGTTTTAATTTCTTATTAATTTTTAAATATTTAATATTTTTAGACCTTTGGATTAAAATCCAATGATTGAAAATTAACCCTGTAACTATGTAGTAGTTGAACCCATATATAGATTACATTTGAAAATAATGTATGGAATTATAAGAATTTAAAATACTAAAAGTAATTGATTTTATCTTGACAAAAAAGATAGGAGAAATTAATAAAATGGAGGGACCAAGTTGCAATTATCATATTCATGAAACAATATCTTAATAAGGATATAATGTAAAGTTTGTTGAACTCTCAATGGGTGGGGGGCCATGGCCCCTCTTTGCCTTCGCCTCTGGCGATTGATGCATATTGACAAAGGGATTAGTCATATTTAGGGGTGAATACGGTTCGGTTCGGTTCGGTTTTAGGTAAAACCAAACTGAACCGAAAGTATTTTGGTTAACAAAAAATGAAATCAGTTTAAACCGAATAAGAAATGATAACTGAACTTAATTAATTTTAATCGGTTCGGTTCACTTTGGTTCAATTCGGTTTTGGACCTAATGTGATAGGTTTAATGAGTCTTTTTAATACGTTTTTAAATTTAGTGGGGTGTTGGATACTATTTTTGGTTATTTGAATTGTCCAAAGCCAAAAAAAAAAAAAATCCAAATCTAACCTAACTAATATATATATATAAATCAGTTCAAAACATATTTATTAATATATATAAAAAAATTGCATATGCTTTTTTCCGTTGCACTTTGCTAAAAAAAAAAAGAAATCTCTTCAAGAGGTTCGCAGGATAAAATCTTGAGTGGCAAAACAGAGAAATTCGATTTAAATAGAAAACTACTTTTTTTTTTCTTTTTTGAAAAACAAAGTAGGACGCAAGATAATGGAATGGCGAGACATTTTTAGAGATTGAAATAACGAGTGTTGTTGGTTCAGCTATACTATAGAAGAAGAAAAATTAATGATCTGCAGCATAGTTTGGGTTTAAAAAATTAATGACATTTTTTGGAGGTGACATTTCAATACTGTCATTGTTTTAATAACCTATGTTTAAAAGACATATATTATGATGAATGGACAAAAATATCCCCATAGTTTTTCCACATCAGATTTTTTTCATTCATTTTACAGTGACAGAGTTGTGAAGTAGAGAGAAAAATTCTTGTTGAAACTCGGACAACCACTCGAATGGCGACGGAGTGGCACTATACAGACGCATTCGGGGTCGAGCTCCCCACCGAGCTCGCGGTGGTCGAGCTACCAGGTCAGCTCGTGGGGGTGGGAGTGCTTTTTTTTTTCCTGGTCAGTACTTAAAAGGCTCGATCTTTTGAAAATAATTCTCTATCCTTTGAAAAAAACTCTCAATTCCTTGAAAAAAATTCTCGGTCCTATAAAAAAATTTCTCGATCCTTTGAAAAATATTCTCCGTCCTTTGAAAAAAAATATCGATCTTTTGAAAAAAAAAATCGATCCTTTGAAAAATATTCTCAGTTCTTTGAAAAATATTCTCGGTCCATTGAAAAAAGATTCTCAGTCCTTTTCATATTAAAATAAAGGCTCGATTTGACTACAAATACACTCAATTTAACTAAATCCTATTTTTAAAATTAAAATGCTCGATCCTTTGAAAAATAAAATATTCATACATTTTTATACATGTTCATACAAAGACTATACAACAAATCATAACGAATGGATACATTGTTAAACCATACATAAATATATGAAAATATATAAACGAAGATCACAAATATACGTTATCTTCTTATGCAGAATCTGGAGAGAGACAAGTTTTTTAGGAGAGAGAGGGGAGTTATCGTTTTCAAAGTGTAGATGAAAGCACAATAAGAATAAAAGTAGATTATTTAAGGATAAATTGGATAGTTTACCATTATAGGTGCATTTTAAACTAAAGTTATTATATGATGACATCTTTGCAACAAAAAAAAAAGGTGACATATCTAACAATTTCCATCGGCATAATTTACAAGCATTACCATCTCAAAAAAGTAAAGAATTTTATTTATATAGAATCCCCAAGTATCAAGTGCAAGGAAGTAGGAAAAGAATAAAGACCCAGAAGTTATATTACAATGAATTCCATAGAAAAGATTTTGCTTCTGTACATTTTTTAGAATCTTGAACGTTTTCTACACTCATAATGAATGCCTTGTGGAAAACGTTTCAAATAAGTGCAGTAATTGTAAATCATGAAATATTTATGCTTCAAATCAGTGCAACAATTGTAAATCATGAGAAAGAAAACTAGAAACATAGAAAGGGTTACTTAGGGTTTTATTTTTATTTATATACAGACGGTTCATATCGGTTCAAACCGGTTTTGAAAAACCAAAACACTATTGAACCGAAAACTTTTTGGTTTTTAAAATTTAAACCGAATTAAATCTATGAACCAAACGGAACACCCTTTTTAATTCGGTTTGGTTTGGTTTCGAACTTTGTGTCCACCCCTTGTCATATTCATTATATAAAATTTGTGTTTGGAGAATTTGTTTTGAACGAATCTTAACTTATATAAAGAAATTTACGGATTAGAAGTACAATATAGGCGAGATATTATGAGCCTTAGAAATTATGAGGTACAAAAATTAAATACAACCCTATATGGCTTGGTACTTGTGGTAGCCAAAAATGGCCCATATGCACAAGTAAAAGACTAGGCCTTTATTAATGTTGGGTCCTATCCTGGCCCATTATATTGGGTCAACCAAATTCTTGTTCCAGATGAAAGTGGTTGTTTAAAACCAAGTCAGATATCAATTACAAAGAATGGGGTAACCGCTGATTCAATGAGGATTCAAAGAAGAGGAAATCTCTCCTCGAATCACGTCCACTATTGGTAACTGACAGATGAACATTGAATAAGGGATTTAGCCTATAAATAACAAAGTGTTACAGTAAAGGCTCTTGGGAAATTCTGGAAAAAAGCAAGCTCGTCTAGCGTATAGAAACTCTATTCATAAGAATTCCAGCCATCAGAATTCAATCTGATCCCAATTAAAAAACCCTAGCGGATAATTGCTTAGCCCAAGCATACCTAAGGCTAAGATACTAACCCCACCACTATTGTTTCAATTAAATATATTCCTTGTTTTTGTTCTTTTGCAGGTTCAGCGGAGAAGACAATAGACCAAGTCGATCGACCAGTCATATTTGTAGGTTTATTGAGGAAACGACATCCTTAATTGAACTAGCTCAACCAAGTTGCTTTGGGCCTAACATAACCTGACCTGATCCATATCAACCGTAGTTCGACTACCTATAGTTTGATGCCTACCGTGGGGCCGGTGGGACCCATCACAACTTTACAAACGAGCTAATCAAACCAATCGATCAATTTATCAACATGTTTGGGGATCGAAACATACCAACTATTGAAGGACAAATCGTTGCGTTGACCGCACAAATGACAACAAACGAAGAAAAATTATGAGCACTTGAGGTAGAGAACGTTAAGATCCGAGTGACCAATGGTGAACTGAGAGCTCTGATCGATGGCGCAACACTCGACAACGCAACATTGGAGTGCCCAATCTCAGTTCCAAATGAAGAATAGGTTGTCGACAAAACAACTCCCATAGAGCTAGGCAACCGCATAAGGCTATACACGAACCCTGGCGATCAACAGAATCAACAGAATCAACAGATATCTCAGACAGCTCGCGTGGAAATCAATCTCAACAACTTGCTGGTCCGGAATGAAATGCCAAATGCACAGAACCCGACCAAGGATCTGTAACCAGATAACGTCCTATGAGAACTCATGTCGCTCCAGTCGACACCGGGCTTGGTAAAACCTGGATCTGACCTACATTTGTCTGCTAAATTGGAATTTTCCAACAGATTTGTAGAAATTGAAGCCCTTATTCAAAAGATTCAAGGAGTCCCAACTTTAATAAAGAAAGAACGGTAAACAGCTTCGCTGACTCACCATTCGTCGACGTAATCGCTATCAGCGAAATGTTCAAGAAATTTAGCTTCCCAAACATGAAGCAGTACAAAGGCACAACGGATCTAGATGATCACAACGACAATCCTGTACGACATAAAAAAAATGTGCATATGCAAAGCGTTTTGGTCCAGTCTTAACAGTCTAGCTCTACAATGGTATACAAATTTACCTAATAATTCAATTGCTTCTTTTACACAGCTTAAAGATACATTCATGGATTTGCAAACAGTCGCAAACTGGAGAAACAGTTGGACGACCTATATTCAATAACGTAAGGACACAATGAAAATTTGAGGACGTATGTTGGCCTCTTCAATAGAGAAAAAGTGAAAATCCCATATTGCAACGAAGCAAACACCATCTACGCATTTAGAAAAGGCCTCAAGTTCGATTCTGACGTATATAAAGAGCTTATTAACTATCTATTCGGAACAATTAAAGACGTACTGGTAAAAACATGAGCCTAAATCAAATGGGAGGATGATAAGGCTAATTTTGTAGGCAAGATCAATAACCATGCAAACCGGAGAAATGATCAAGTTCACAGAAGGTCAAACGACAGTAGGTTAGAACCTTATCTGACAAGTGGCAGACGCAATTTACAGCCACCATATAAAAGTTCGAATGAAAAATGACCATATGGGTGTGATTACTCAAGAGTAGGTCAACCATAAATCCATGTTCCAGAGTATAACCTCAGTATTGAACTGATCGACCTCGTAACAGTAATGAGAGAAATGGGTAGGACAGTAAAGGGGCCACGAAAAATTAGTTTCCCTATAGAACATCGAGATGCAAGATTACAGTGTGAATTTCACAGGAATCACGACCATTTAATAGAGGACCGCATTGCCCTCAAACTAGAAGTCGTGGAAATCCTCAAGTAGGAACATCTGTAAGAATTCCTATCAGACAAAAGGAAACAAACATTCACTCAATATGATGACAAGAAGCAAACCAGAGCGAGTAGTCCACCAAAGCCATCTTAACAAGATAGAGAAATCAACTACATCGCGAGAGGTTCAGAAGTTAGTGGTGTAAGTTAATCTACGACAAAGAGGCACACACGACAAATGTTGAACATGGAAATTCGACCCAATCGGGAGCATCCTTTGAATGTCGACGAGACCGTCACCTTCAAGTCTAAGGACAAATTAGATTTGTTTTCTCGTCATCATGATGCACTTGTTATTTCTTTACATATTGCAAACTGTCTAACAAAACACATTTTAATCGACAACGGTAGTTCATGTAATATTTGTTTTACAGTGCTTTTAGGGAAATACAAGTTGACGAATCCAAACTCAGCTGTCAGACAACCATGTTGACAGGATTCAGTAGGGAACGGAAGAGTACCTTGGGCGAGATCGTACTACCGGTCTACGCCAAAGGAGTAAAACTCTACATCAAATTCCTAGTGCTTGATTGTTAATCCCCGTACAATACAATCTTGTGTAGGCCTTGGATACATGAGATGAAAGCAGTCCCATCAACCTACCATCAAATGGTAAAATTCTTAACCAGATGAGCAGTACGAGAAATAAAATGAGAACAAAAGGTAGCCAAAGAATGCTACCCGAATGCCATGAAGAAAACGAAAGATGAGTTATAGCAATTATAGGAATCTAAGGTCGAGTCGACCCCAACCGAGCAGAAGCTGGAAGAAATCGATGAGGTGTCGATCGATCATGAACAGTCATAACGTAAGGTGTTCATTGGATCTAGAGTACCAACCGAAGTCTGTTGCGACTAATTTAATTTCTGAGAGAATGATGTAGCAGTTTTGCCTAGTCACATTCAGACATGGTCAGTATCGACCGAGAGATAATAGTTCATCGATTGCAGGTAGGCCCGGATCACCGACCCGTGAAAAAAAATGAAGAAAGTTCACTCTAGAAAGGAACAAAGTAATCAATGAAGAGATCCAAAAGTTACTTGATATCGGATCAGTCAAAGAAGTGAAATATCATGATTGGCTGACAAACATCGTGGTCGTGAAGAAAAAGAACATGAAATGGCATATTTGCATCGCTTCACAGACCTCAACAATGCGTGTCCCTAAAATTCATTCTTGGTTCCTTATGTCGACATGTTGGTCGACATAACAATAGGACACGAACTACTCATCTTCATGGATGCATATTCAGGCTACAACCAAATCTTGATGCATCCTGACGACCAGGAAAAAACAGCTTTCATCAAAAAGCGAGGTATGGTTTACTATAAAGTTATGCATTTTGGTTTGAAAAATGCAGATACAACCTACCAAAGGCTAGTAAACAAAATGTTTGCTAAAATGTTTGGCTCAAAAGTAGAGGTTTATATCGACGACAAGCTAGTTAAATCCTTGGTCACACAATAACACATCGAACACTTGAGACAATCGTTCGATGTCCTCAACGAATACGCTATGATACTAAACCCCACTAAATGCTCATTTGGTGTGACTTCAGGAAAGTTTTTAAGTTACTTGGTCACCTAGAGAGATATCGAAGCCAATCATGATCAGATCCGGTCTATACAAGGGATCTAATCGCCTAGATGTGTCAAGGACGTGCAAAAACTCACAGGCCTAGTGGTAGCCCTAAACAGATTCTCGAAGTCGTCTGAACGCTGCCACCATTTCTTCAACACCTTGAGAAAGAACAAGTGTTCCAATGGAACAACTACTACGAGAAAGCACTACAGGATTTAAAAACATACTTGACATCATCCCCGCTATTGTCAAAACTGAAAAGCAGTGAGGTGTTGCTTTTGTATCTAGCAGTATCCGACACAACCGTTAGTGCCGTGCTAATCAGAGAAGAAGATGGTGAACAACACCCAGTATATTACGTAAGTAAGGCTTTACTCGATGCGGAAATAAGATATAGTAGTCTGGAAAAGCTTACACTCGCCCTTGTTGTGTAGCACGTAAACTGAGACCATATTTTGAATGTCATTCCGTTAAAGTATTAACTATTTCTCCGCTTAAAAATGTTCTACATAAACGTGAACTTTCAAGTTAACTGACAAAATGGGTCGTCTAGCTAAACGAATTTGACATCAGCTTCCACTCTCATGCGATAATGAAATTACAGGTATTAGCCGATTTTATCTCAGATTTTACCACTTGTGAGAATGTGCAGGTTAAACAAAAACTAATAGCCCTCACAAAGAGTCCTACGACCAGAAAATAGACTTTATTGGTTGACGATTCTTGCAATATCAAAGTTTACGGACTAGGATTTGTGCTCAAATCCCCATAGGGAGCTACACTGGAGTAATCGATCTATTACGAATTCCGTGTGACAAACAACGAAGCCTAATATGAAGCACTGATTGTTGGACTCGACCTTGCAAAAAGCCTAAACATAAAGAATATTCAAGTACATAGCAATTCGTAACTAGTCATCCGATAGATGAATGGGTTGTATGAAGCAAGAGACCAACAGATGACGATGTACTTGACGAAGATCAAACAACTACGATTGACTTTCGATGAGTTTACTATTCAAAAAATACCAAGATCAGAGAATTCTTGAGTAGATGTGTTAGCAAGCCTTGGATCGACGATGACCAATGGTTCGAAATCTATTCCTATCGTACATCTCTTGTCACCAACTATTCAAGAGGTTGAAGCAGTTACACCAGTCGACCATGGAACAAGCTAAACAGATCCCTTGCTTAACTATCTCCAAGCCGACATTCTACCCAAAGATAGATCTTAAGCGAGAAAGATTAAAGCAAAGGCCGTGAAATTCTACTTCTTACACGGTAAGCTTTACAAGAAATCTTTTACAGGCCCTTACTTAAGGCGTGTCACCCCACAAGAGGCGTATGATGTCCTCAAGAGCCTTCATGATGAAGAGTGCAGAAATCATTCAGGTGCCCGAAGTTTGTTGAACCGAGCTATTACAGCCAGATACTACTGGCCGATAATGCAGACTAACTCCTAAAATCACGTGAGGAGTTACAATAAATGTCAAAGGTTTGCACCAGCGTCGCGCCTCCCCCAGGTACGTTAAACTCAATTTTGGCCCCTTGGCCTTTCATGAAATAGAGAATGGATATCGTAGGTAAACTCCCTGCAGCACCCAGAGATGTCATCTATATGTTAGTATTAACAGACTACTTCATCAAATAGGTCGAAGTCATAGCATTCCAACAAGTATGCGATATTGAGGTACGCAACTTCGTTTGGAAGAATGTTATTTACAGGTTTGGCGTACCTTAGGGGATAGTGACCGACAACGGATCACAATTTATCTCATTCGAATTCAAAACTTATATGACAAATATGACATTAAATTGAGTTTCTCAACACCATGTTATCCTCAAGCCAATGGACAGACGAAGTCGATGAACAAGACTATCGTCAACACATTGAAAAAATGATTGGAAGTAGAAAAAGGTGAATGGACAGAAAACCTTTTAGAGATACTTTGGTTGTACAGAACAACTCCTCGTTGATCGATAGGTGAAACCCCTTTCTCACTCGTCTATGGCTCCGAAGCAGTGATTCCTATCGAAACACAACTTGCCACTGTAGGAAGCGAAAACCCAAGTGAAGAACAAAAAAATGTGGAACTCGCCTTCGAACTAGATCATCTTGACGAGCGACGAGACCGTGCTGCTTTATATATACTGTCATACCAATAACAAGTTGCACGACATTACAACAAGAAAGTGAGGACCAGAGTATTTAAAATCAATGACTTGGTACTCAGACGAGTCTTCCAAAACACCAAGGAAGAAATAGCGGGAAAGCTAGGCCCTACATGGGAAGGTCCCTACCAAATAACTGATATCAAGGGTCGAGGGGCATATAAATTACAAGGACTTGGCGGTCGTGAGATAAATAACAGTTGAAACGCTCTACACCTAAAACAATATCATTTCTAAAATTATCTTCTTCTTCTTTTTAATTTTTTCATTATTTCTACCATCGATATTCGATACTGACGAGTCGGCACACGAGGAGAATTGATGAAAACTCAGTGCAACTAAGTGCAAAATTGAGCTCACCATAAAAATAAAAAACAACTCACATCTTGTTCTTCATAAGTTGTTGACTTCGACAAGCAACTGTTTGAACTTACAGGAATGACACGAAGTTTGAAACTAGAATCAACTTCTAATATCCTCATCCGATATCACACGTAAGAAGTGGAGGAATAGCACTGGAGGACGCATGTAAGCGATTTCCTGTGTAATGATGATCGTGTTGACCAAAAACGCTTGTAAGCGATTTCGTATGTAATGATGGTCGTGTCAACCAAAACGAATGTACGTGATTTCCTATGTAATGATGGTCGTGTTGACCAAAACGCATGTACTCGATTTCCTATATAATGATGGTTGTGTCGACCTAAATCGCATGTATGTGAATTGACATTATTATCAAAATGCCTTTTCGATCGAATTACACATGTTTGCGAGTCACTTAAATATACTATTGATCGATTCATGTTTGTGCACGAGTTTACAGAATTGTCTCATACGAATTAAACAAAATTTCCCCATTATATGACGGTCAAATCTTTCCCATAGTCATGTTAATAATAATAATAATAATAATAATAATAATAATAAGCATGCGATTGAAACAAAGATAATAAGGTATACAAGGTCGAGACGACCAAATCATTAAAAGTTACATATAAAAAAAAATCAACGCAGGAAAAAGTTTCATTACACCCGTTCAACAAATAAAGAAAAGAAAATGAAGAGTTCAAAAAACTAGGCATCATTTACAATGCCATCAGATGGGCTCTTCTCAGTCGCCTAGTTGTCATCAATAGCTTCATCCGTAGCACGAGACCCTTCATTTTGCATACATTCCATTTCTTTGTAACTGTCGATATCTGCTTGCATTTCCTTGGAGTCCCACTTGGCATATTCATCGGACAAGTATTGCTTGAAGAGCTCCATACTGGCCTTACACATAGCTTCGACGGCGATTGACGGGTTTTTTTTTGACTTTGTCGACTCATCGTGGTGTCGATCGTTCTGCTCTTTAAAGCCCTTCACCTCTTCATGTAAAGCTGAATTTTTCTCCTCCAAATCCTTCACTGCTTTGTCAAGTTTGGTGTTGTTCGCCCTACTAGTGTCATGTAGTTTTCGGGTTTTCTAGCATCTCTCATTAACAATCTTGTACCTATCATGTCTATAGTGCCTACAGGATAAAAAATTGTATTTGTAAAATGATCAAGTAATCATATGGAAAATGTGAGAGATAAACACTTACCTGGAACGTCGACAGAATCCTTGCATCAAATACCTCTTTCATCTTTTTACCGTTCAGGAACTCCTTATCAGCAAATAGTCAAAAGTTGCTAGACTTTTGAAGGAAGCTTTTCAAATCTTTGAACAATGGCAAACCAGTAGGAAAAAACACGCTCGACGGTTTAGAGGCTGAAGCAGTAGTAGGCGACTTCCCTTTGGATTTTGACTCGACATTCTCCCTACCATCGACAAGATCTTTCTTCTTCCTCTTCTTCATTGGACTCTGTTCCGGAGAAGAGAGATAGTCGTGCTCCTGTCTTTCTGGCAATTTCCCTGTCGACTTCTCTGCTACCTTTTTCTTTTCACTGCTTCTGCTCTCTTCTTGCTGATACGCTCCCTATACTATTTCAAGGCTTAATCTGCATCAGGCACATTTATCTTTACACTTGCCATCGATATCACTGCGAAACGACGTTCAACGTCAGTAATAGGCGACAGAAATTTCATATCACAATCAAGAATCTCAAGACTCCTCCGAGCCCAAACATATGAAACGAAATCCTTCACATGAGGATACAGTGCTCGCGATCTATTCCATGTTGACCATGACCATAAGCTGCTAGTCATAAGTTTACCTTCCGTAAGTAGCACTCTCCAACTTCTATCTTCTACAGGGATAACTAGTATACACTCAGTTTTTTTAGGCACATCCTCGCACGACAACGTATTCTCCTTACCCGTAATCTTTACAAAGACAAATAGACTCGTTAATACCGGAGTTAATAATAAAGGAAAAATATGAATCAATACTATAAGTTGACACTTACCATATCGGTTCTATACGTGCCGATAGACATACTGCGATTCCCTCTAAAGACCGTCGATCGGAGGACCCTTGACAAAAAAGTAGATATCCTTCCAATATCGGTCGTTTGTTTTAGTATCGAGTATAATCTGATGGTCTTTAGACCTAGGTATCAGCATATAATGACCTTTGTCAGACACGTGCTCTTTCAAGCAATAGTTTTGCAAGAGCCACCCCAATCCAAACTTAATTCCATATCTCTCCCGCATGACAGTTAAACTTAAAAGTATCCTCCAACTATTTGGCATCAACTGGCACTGTGCAATATCATAGTATAACAACATACGTCGGGTCAATGAGAGAACCGAGAATCTAAAACCTAAATGAAGGAAATACTCATAAAAACACATACACCCGGGTATGTCCCAATCCGCCCGTTCATATTCCTTCGGCACACGTAGTTCGATAAAATTCGGAATCCCATAAATAGCTCGTAGGCTAATTAAATCGACATCCGAAAACATGCTTACGAGACTGTCAGATAAAATAGCCAGTGGTCGACCCGAAGTAGATGGTTCTGATATGCTCTGGAAACTCGACTGATTGTGCGATAGTGTGAACGACACCCTGCTCTATCATGCCAACTCTATTGATATTAACACTCGACGGATCAACGATAGTAATCTGTCGCTCGACATTTACAGCACCTAAATCGATTCCCTCTTCATTGTTTGGGGTCCAAATATAATGTGGATCTGAGATTGTATTGTCACTCGACATGATATCTTCAAAACCGAAAAATCAATCAACTCCTACATATCTTTCCAAATTCGTAGAGTATCGACTAACCTAGGTCGAGTGGCTATCAAAAAACTAGATATGTACCCTCATTATGATGACATACAAACAATCCAAAACATACAACACATAGCATAAGGAGATTTAACATGGCAGAAAATTCAGAAATTACAAGCGTAAAATCAAAATGGAAGAACATGTATATTCCCAGACAAAATCAGAAGTTTCTATCTATTCTTTATAGATTCATGAAGACAAATCTTATGCAAAGCAAATAAAGAAATATATATATATATATATATATATATATATACATACATATATGTGTATATTTATACTAACCTTAAAGGAAATCACTGGAAAATTAATCAAACAACAACGTAGTTCTATAAATGTCTTGATAAAGAACGAAACTTCTTGTATACTGAGTAAAATAAAAGTGAAAATTCAATTACTTGATTTATAAAGCCATACACTTAACCACAGACGCCTAACCTTAGTTGCCACGTGTCAACTCCCTTTCCATTGCCACTTACCAAGGTAACCATGCGGTTTAAATTTTGAATGCTTCGAAAACTGTGCCCAAATTAAATACATCTAACGTCAGTTAGGGAACTGAAACACAACTGTCCCATCGATTTGACTACCTACGGCCTACGTTATCCGTCGAATGACAAATTAGTTCCACAAATGTCAAAAATCATTCGACACTGTCGGCTCTCCACTCGACAAAAGTAATTCCTTAAAAGTTTTAAATCACTTTAAACGACATCAGGTCGACGATGCAATCAGAGTCGTTCTTTAAAAACACTCTAAAATCACTTTCTAAATTCGGCGACCCCATCTTTAGAGAGTGGGGGACAAACTGTAGTAGTAAAAAATGGCCCATAGGCTCAACACATAAAAGACCATACCTTTATTAATGTTGGGTCCTATCCAGGCCCATTATATTGGGTCAACCCAATTCTTACGCCAGATGAAGGTGGTCATTTAAAACCAAGTCAAATGTCAGTTACAAAGAATGAGGTAACCGTTGATTCAATGAGGATTCAAAGAAAAGGAAATCTCTCCTCGAATCACGCCCACTACTGGTAACTGATAGATGAATGTTGAAGAAGGGGTTTAGCCTATAAATTACAAAGTTTTGTCACAGTAAAGGCTCTCTGGAAATTCTGGAAAAAAGCAAGCTCATCTAGCGTATCGAAACTCTATTCATAAGTATTTCGACCATCAGAGTTTAATATGATCCTTTTCAAAAATCCTGGGGGGTTAATTGCTCAGCCCAAGCATACCTAAGGCTAAGATACTAACCCCACCATCATTGTTTCATTTAAACCTATTCCTTTGATTTTTTTTTCTTTTACAGGTTCAGTGGAGAAGACAATAGATATTCACATGTTTATTAAGGAAACAACATCCTTAAGTTGAACGGCTTAGCCAAGTTGTTTAGGCCTAACATAACCCGACCCGATCCACATCCACCGTAGTCAGACTACATATAGTACTAACATATGTTTATTCAGTTTTATTAATGTTGTATGTTCAAGTCAAGATGCGACACCAAGGGTGGTATTAAAACAAAAATAGAAAAGAAAATGAAAGTAATAGTATATTAAAATTTATGTTTTATTATTGGAGAGAGAAATATATATTATGGGTTAAGCTAAATTAACTTCAAAATTTGACTTTAATTTGTAACTTCATCATCCATCCATCCATTTCCACTTAATCTAATGGTGAAAAAAGTAAATGAATTAAAGATTAATGACAATCCTTGAATTGAGGGGAAATGGATGGATGGATGGTTGTCGAAGTCACAAATTAAAATCAAATTTTGAAGTTGATATAGCCTAACCATACACACACACACACACACACACACACACACACACACACACACACACACACACACACACACACATATATATATATATATATATATATATATATATATATTAACTTTATAGTATGGGATTTCATGTGCGGGATGGTCGATTGCTACCAGTAATTATTGGATTACCATCGGTAGCGATCCAATAATTACCGATAACGAGCAATGATTTTTGTACAGGAAATTTTGCACTTAAAAAATTTCCTATGATGGGCTTATGATACGATCGTGTGTGTATGACCTTATATGTGGATTATTAGATTTAACTGATGAATTTTACAATAGTGCACACCAAGGAGAAAAGCTATATATATATATATATACATATAATTGGGATATTATTGATTTAGTCCTTATGTTTTTATCGATTGTTTTTTTTTTACTCACTTATCCAATTTTCATAGGATTGAGCCCTATATTTTTCAAAACCATCCACTTTGGTCCTTATGACTAGAAATTAGACGGTCAACCTTAACAGAAAAAGTAAATTGACCATTTTACCCTCAACTTGAAGCAAATGACCATTTTACCCTCTAACTTAATACAAACTCGAATTTTAATGAAAAAACAAACAAATATTATTTAACTTTTTTAAAATCAAAAGGAAAGAAATTTAACATGAAAACCAAATTCATCATCGTCAATTCATCGATCTCCAACTAAAAAAATTAAAAAAGAATATTTTTTTTATCTCCATCTGAAATCATCAACAAAACCAGTAAACCACCATCAAATCATCAACACCAACTCACACAAATGCAACCGGATACAATCCCCTAACTCTCCACCATCACCGATCACCAAATCCACAAAATCCAACCACACCAATCCTCCACCATCACTATCAAATCATAATTAAAACCAAAATCAAACCATTAAAACCAACCCAGAAACCTAGAAAACCAAACCACCATCATCAATCATTATCACCACCACCATACAACAACCTCAAACTCAGAAAACCAAACCACTATCATCAACCCATGAAATCAAACCCAGTCACCCAACCCTACCACCGAAATCAATCTGCAGCCACCGATCCACCAATATCAACCCAGAAACCCAAAAACAATCCACCACCACTACTGAAACCAAACCTTGTTCACCTCCTAAAACCAAAATCCAAACCTAGGCTCGTTTCAGTTCGAACCTAGATCTAGATCGAACCAAATATGGGTTCCTTTAGGTTCGAACCCAGTTCTGATTCGAACTAGATATTGGTTCATATCATGGCGACCGACGTGAGTAAGAGAGATGGGTTTTTAAGACAACCGGAGAGTAGCTTCTTCTGGGTTTCATGGAGATCGAAGAGGTCGAGAAAGAAGAGAGATGGATTTACAGAGAGGTCGAGAAAGAGAGAGATCGAGATTAAGATGGGTTTTGGACTATTATGTTTAGGTTGAGAGAGAGATTGGTTTTTGGGTTTCGGTTTTTTTGGTGAATGAGTTTAATTTTAGGTTTATATTTAGGTTTTATTGGTAGCTGGGTTTGATTTTTGTTGAATAATTAATTTCCATCCACCATTATCCCAATAACTATTGATTTTTGTTGGGATTGGTTATAGGTTTTGAGTGAGAGATATTTAATTTTAGTGTTTTTAATTTTTTTTTTTTACTTTTTTAGTTTTGTAATAATTTTTTTATAATTTTGTAATTTTGAATTTATATATTAATTTAATTTTTATTATTTCAATTTATTTTTTTCTAATTATTTTTATGTTGACACGAGTTGTATAATTGTTTAAAGATAAAAATACCTTTATAACCGTTCAATTTGACTAACAGTTTAGTAATAGAATGACCAAATTGAGTGGTTTTGAAAAATATAAGGCCCAATCCTGTGAAAATTGGATAAGTGAGTAAAAAAAAAATCGAAAAAAACATAAGGACTAAATCAATAATATCCCATATAAAATTCCATCCGCTGGCAACATTTGGTCGATTATGGGCTGTAATTAGTTTAATCTTCAAATTGACGAGTGACAGGCTTGAATAACTTTTTGAACTTCAAAATGGACCATCAAAGTTGGGTAGAAAAAGTTTAAGCCCATCACGACATTCAAGCAAATAGCCCATTATATCACGATTTGTTTCAATATTATAATACTTTTACAAATAGAGACTATGTTACACGGATACAGAGATACGATACGGGACTACGGTAAATATTCAAAAATTAAGATACGGATATAACATGATACTAGGATATGTCAATTAAAATAATATATATTTATATTTTTTAAAAATAATATTATACGAAAATATAATATAATAATTCAATCAAAACATGTCATCAAATTCATAAGTCAAAATATACTACACAATTGAAATATTACAAAATCCATAAGTTATAACATATTTTTTAAATAATACGATTTTGACTCTTAAGCTTTTTAAAATTGTAATATGACCCCATTTTTTACAACAAAATTGAAAAACGGCCCTTTACAAATCATGTATGTGTCTTGGCCGTATCCCCAACGTATCCTACCTAATACTCCTGTATTCCTATTATTGACTTTTGAAAAAATCAACGATCATGCCAAAATGCGTGTCCAACATGCATCTTGTCGTGTCGGATGCATGTCCAACATGGATACATGTAGGGGTGGGCACTAAGTTCGGAATCGAACTGAATCAAACCGAACCGAACTGAAAAAGGAGTGTTCGGTTCGGTTCGTATGATTAATTCGGTTTAAATCGGTTCAAAAAGTTGAAAACCGAAAAATATTCGGTTCAAACCGCCTATATATATAAGTAAAAAAAAACCCTAGTATTCTTTACTTTTTCTCTTTGCCGACTTGGCTGTTCTCTCATCTCTGCCTCTCATCCCTTCCTCAGTTCTATTCTCTCATCTCTTACACAACTCTATATCTGATCTACTCGTGAGCTTGTCCAAGATTTGTCACCTCGTCTACACATCTCTAACCGACTGCTTTCCCATCTCAACATCCGATCTGCTCGTGAACTGGTTCAAGGTTTGTCTTCTCATCGTCACTTTCTCTTATCTTCTTGTCTTCTTTCACTTCTCCGATGGTGGACTGGTGGTTGTCTTCTTGTTTTTCTAATTTATTCTTGTCTTCTTTTTTTTGTTTCACAACTGATCTGCTCTTCGTCATCTCCAATCAAAGCTTCAACAAGACAAACCTTCAGCTCATCTGATCTGCTCGTCTTCAGATTGTCCGATCTGCTCATCCGTGGTTGTTGATTTAGCTTTATTTTTTTCTTTCTTTTTTGGTTTGATGTATCAATCTGCGATCAACGATTATTTGTGTCTAATTTGAATCTGTGATTGTATGTGTCTAATTACTTATTGACTTGTTGTAACAATCTATGAATGCTTGTGTCTAATCTATGATTCAAATATATGTTGTAACTTTATTTATATTTTGTTTGTGTGTATATATATATATATATATATATATATATATATATGTTTATAGATAGTAGTCACGATACCTTTTGTTTTCAATTTTTCATTTACAGCTTTGATTGAATTGAATGGAACAAGATAGAGATGGGTTTAGTGGTATGTTTCCACTTTATATAGAGTTATGGGAATATAGAGTTCTGGGAATAAAACTAAAACCGGTAAAAAAAATGTAAAAAGGCCCAAAACATATTACAGAGTCTCACTAAGCCCATCAGACCAATTGGGCAGAAAACCGAAATGAACCGAACCGATTAAAATCAGTTCAGTTCAGTTCGGTTACTATAGCTTATTCGGTTTAAATTGGTTCAATTTTGGGTGAACCAAAATATTTTCGGTTCAGTTCAGTTTTGTTCAAAACCGAACTGAACCGAACTGTGCCCACCCCTAGATACAAGTTTGTGCTACCTCGAATATAGGCTTTATAATAATAATAATAATAATAATAATAATAACAACAATAATATAAAGTTTATTTTTCAATTTAATTAAATGACGTGATTTAAATTTAGATTTAAATATTCAATTATTCATATAGTCTTAGTATAAAATTCAACAAGCGGATGAAGCTAACCTCCTCAAATTGAAATGCCATTTTGAAACACTTCTACAATTTCAAAGTCCAAATAGGCAAATATAAATAACAAAAACTATCCCTCAAAAGTTAAATAAAATTAAGAGTAATGTTATTTAGTCTAAATTTGGTGTCTAAATGATATGGTATCACTTTAATTTATTCATTTAAATTATATAAATCTAATACAATTTAAATAAATCTAATATAATTTAAATAAATAAATTACAACGTTATCACAGGAAGAATGATTTGGGTTGAGGCCTCGTGGTTTTAATACTATATCGGTAATCACTTGACTTAAAATTTTAAGTTGTTTGATATTTATGTAGTAAACACGGCATCTAGTAATAGAATAACAGAGGACGAGAGTATAGTTATAAGACAATGTCAGGTTTGTTATATGGGATAAGACTAATTTTAATCTTATATCCTATGTCTGTTGCTTGTATGAAGTGTGATTATTTAATCATATGTAAGCAGTTTATCCTCATTGGTGTAACTAATTAGTCTCATCATAAATGGTGAGACTCCGCGAGACTAAAATTAGTCCCACCCTTCATAATTTTTTTTTTTTTTTTCACTTTGATTAGAATATAAATATTTTCATAATTAATAAAATATTTTATTTTAAACATTTTAAAATAATAATTTTCAATTTTAACAAATAAAAATGAATATTATTTTATTTAAAATTGGTTTTAAATATTTAAATTATCTAATTTTTTTCCAAAATTTAATTTAAATAATTGTTTTAACAATCTAATTCTATACAACCATTTTTTTCCATGTTGTATTTTTTTAATAAAATTCTGTTTTTATTTTATATTTAATTATAAAATTTTATATTTATTTACTATATTTTATTATAATATTTAAAAACATTTTTATAATATTAAATAAATTAATAATTTAAAATTAATTTAATTTTATTTTATATTAATCAATTTCACAATGTATTAAATATTTGGTAAAATTATATTTTTATTCGATCTCATACAAAACCAAACAAAATATAAGATTATTTTAATCTAATCTCATACATCACCAAACATATCACAACATTAATTTTAGTCCAATATTATTTCATTCAATTCAATATAATATAATCTCTTGAAAATAATCGTATCTATTTTACGTGCCAAATGAGCTCCAAGTATATAACAAATTCAAAATACAAAAGCTTGGAAAATATACAGTAACGGAACAAATTAAATAAATAAATAAACAGTAAAATAAAATACTAGCTTGATTTCCGAAGATTGAGGCTTGCAATTGAGCATGTACTAAAAACGGTAATTTCACCCATTCGTGCGTACTTGAAGTTCAAAGTGACTGTCTCCTAGGTACCCGTGTAAATATGGACCCATTTTTTACAGACCGATCCGTTTGGTCCATAAAGAATCGTGGGTCGTGCCTGGTATGGCCCATCAAGGAGGTAGATTGGACCAAGCCCGACACATACGCGACCGTGGTGGTTAGATCCGACGGACCGGAACGCCACAACACGCTTGGCCAACGTGTTGAGCCGAACGATCGGCACTCCAGGCCGGCATGCCGGTCCTCCTGTTGGACCGTTTGTTTAATTTAAAAAAAAAAAAAAAGAAAATTCTCCTCCAACGGTTGAATTTTGAATTATGGCTGTTGGAGCCTAAAAAATTACAAAAACCTTCCCTAAAGTCTATTAATTTATATTTTGACCCACGGTTCAATTTTTTTTATAACTACTTCCATCATTTCATTTTTCATTCACTCTCATTCTCTTATTTTCTCATCATTCTCTCAAATCTCAATCTCTACATTCTCCAAATCTCTACACATTTTCATTCAATTTTATTCTTACTCTCTCTCTAAAATTTTTAATTATAATTTCCTATCTTATTCTCCAAATTTTCCACTAACAAACCAAAGCCCAAAGATACATTTTTCTTATTATTTTTGTTGAAACATTTTTTATTAGTAAATTTATATTTTTTTGTTTAGACTTTAGTTATTAGTTGTTATTATTTTTAGGGTAAATATGATTTTAGTCCGTCTAGTTTTTTCTATTATACGTTCTGATCCCTCTAGCTTTAGTATTGACCATACAGGTCTCCATAGTTGAAGTTATGGTTGATTAGGTCCCTACCATCCAATTCCGTTAAGGTTTTTAAAAATTCCGTCAGTGGGATAAGAGTAAAATGTTAAATTGTCTAAAATATTTCTAGAAGGTTTTTAATGAAGTGCAAAATGGTAACTTTAATATTTTAATAATTGGAATGTTCAATTAATATTATTTAAATATTATAGTTTTTTAAAAGAATTATATAATAAATAAATTAAAATTAGTTTAACAAAATCCATCATCAACATCATCAAATCCATAAATCAAAATCAACCCTACCACATTGAACTTCGGAACAAACCCAGAAACCAGATTCGATCATCACCCCCAACCCAGATTGAACATCACCCCTAGAACCATCCATCACCACATCCTCCTCCAGATTCAATCAAACCCATCCATTAACAAAAAATCAAAAACCAAAAACATTCAAATCAAACCCTAAACCCAATCAACACCAAAGCATTCAAATCAGACAAACAAATTCAAATCAAACCCTAACAAACTCAAATTTACTTCAAAATTGCTTCTTGTTCATTGGAAACACAACTCCAAAAAATACAATCCAACAATTTCTCCACCAAAAAAAAAAACTAATTTAGTTGTGATAGTAGGTAATTGGATTGCTTCAGGTATCAACTTCAACAATCCTCTTCTTGCCTCCAGTGCTTGAGGCCCGGCGGAGTCGGAATCAGGGTCGGTCCCAGAGCGACGGTTCAGACCGGAGATCAGCGTATGCCGCTGGTGTCGTTGCTCGACGCCATGAAATAGATCGAGAACTCGAAGACACGAAAGAGATTGAGAACAAGAACGAGAGAGAGATGATTATTAGGCTTGGGGAAGAGTGTGGGATTAGAGAGAGACGGTCGTGATGCGGTGGTGGTGGGGGAGAAAAAAGAATCGAGTTTGGGGAAAAAAAGGGTGTGATTGGGGACAACGTGTTTGAGAAAGAACAGATCGGGGAGAGAGAAGAGAGGAGCTTAGGGTTTGGGGAGAGAGAAGAGGAGATGATTTGGGTTTGTGTTTGGTGTTGATGATTACTATTATTGAATTTATTTACTTAAAACACTCTAAAAAGTTTTTTTTTAGTTTGTTCAATATTTTTGTTCCAGATTTGTTCAAAAAATTTACTTTTAGTAGTTTGTTAAAAAAAAAATGGTTTTAGTTTAGTTTTGCTCAACTTTTTTTAGATTAGTTCAAAATTCCAGAATGTTCATAAAAAAATAGTTATTTTTTCAGATCTGGTTTTGTTGAAACAATTTTTTTTTTCTAGATCTGGTTTTATTCGATTTTTTTTTTCAGATTTGGTTTTGTTAAAAAAAAATTCTAGATCTTGTTTGGAGGGTATAATTGTCTTTGTATATCCCTAAGATATTTTAAGGAACAGCAAGGTAATTTTTCCTTCTGCACATGTTTGACAGGCTGTTATTAGCAGATTCTGTAACAAAAGAATCCAACGGGTCGATACTTAAATTAGGGGATTAGAACTTATAATAGGGTAAATTAGAGGCATTAAATGATATTTATCCTTATTTTTATGTAGTTTTTCAGTTTATTATTTTACGTGCATATTCGATTGTTAATTTTTAAATTATTGTTAGTAAATTAAGATTGTTAAGTGTAGTATTAATTATAATAATTTTTATTAATATATTATGAATTTTATGTGTAGTAGTTAATATTAATATTTTTTGTTAGTAAAATAATATTGTTAAGTGTAGTATTAATTTTAATAATTTTTGTTAGTATATTATGAATTTTAAGTGTAGTAGTTAATATTAATATTTTTTGTTAGTACATAAAAATTGTTAATTGTAGTATTAATTTTAATAATTTTTGTTAGTATATTATGAATTTTAAGTGTAGTGGTTAATATTAATATTTTTTGTTAGTAAATAAAAATTGTTAAGTGTAGTATTAATTTTAATAATTTTTGTTAGTATATTATGAATTTAAAGTGTAGAAGTTAATATTAATATTTTTTGATGGTAAAATAATATTTTTAAGTGTAGAATTAATTTTAATAATTTTTTATTATATTATAATTTTTAAATGTAGTAGTTAATATTAATATTTTTTGTTAGTAAAATAATATTGTTAAGTGTAGTATTAATTTTAATAATTTTTATTAGTATATTATGAATTTTAAGTATAGTAGTTAATATTAATATTTTTTGTTAGTAAATAAAATTGTTAAGTATAGTATTAATTTTAATAATTTTTGTTAGTATATTATGAATTTAAAGTGTAGAAGTTAATATTAATACTTTTTGATAGTAAAATAATATTTTTTAAGTGTAGAATTAATTTTAATATTTTTTTTATATTATAAATTTTAAGTGTAGTAGTTAATATTAATATTTTTTGTTAGTAAAATATAATTTTTAAGTGTAATATAATTTTTAATATTCGTTGTTAGTATATTATGAATTTTAAGTGTAATGGTTGATTTGAATATGTTTTGTTAGTAAATTATGATTTTTAGGTGTAATAATTTTAATAATTTTTGTTAGTATATTATGAATTTTTAGAATAGTGGTTAATTTGAATATGTTTTGTTAGTAAATTATGATTTTTAAGTGTAGTATTAATTTAAATAATTTTAATTAGTATATTATGAATTTTAAGTGTAGTAGTTAATATTAATATTTTTTGTTAGTAAAATATGATTTTTAAGTGTAGTATTATTTTTAATATTTGTTGTTAGTATATTATGAATTTTAAGTGTAGTGGTTAATTTGAATATGTTTTGTTAGTAAATTATGATTTTTAAGTGTAGTATTAATTTTAAAAGTTTTTGTTAGTATATTATGAATATTAAGTGTAGTGGTTAATATTAATTAAGTGTAGTATTATTTTTAATATTTGTTGTTAGTATATTATGAACTTTAAGTGTAGTGGTTAATTTGAATATATTTTGTTAGTAAATTAGGGTTTTTAAGTGTAATATTAATTTTAATATTTGTTGTTAGTATATTATGAATTTAATTTATATTAGTGAATTTTAATATTTGTTGTTAGTAAATTTATCAATTTAATTTGTATTAGTGGTTTTTAAAATTTTGTTACAGTAGATTATGAATTTTAAGTATAGTAGTTAATTTTAATATTTGTTGTTAGTAAATTTTGATTCTTACGGTTAGTAATTGACTTAAATTTTTTTTGTTACTAAATTATGATTTTTAATGTGATTATTAATGACTATAGTATTCATATTTGTATTTCAGGAAATGGATAATAAACAGTAGTCTTATTTTCCGAACGGTTTGAACATGTTGAACGATGGATTTGATCTTTCCGAGTCGACCCATATCCAAACGGGACCTTCCGGTTTCGCCGTTACACCAGTATTATGTCCCAAAAGATTAACATCGGATGTCTGACAGTGTTTCGACGTAGTCCAAATGACACTCCTAGACGGAACGACTGAGCCCAAAGCTAAATGTAAGTTTTGTCGTACGGACTATGCCACAAATAGAAAGGGAACCGGTCATGTGAGAAGGCATAAGCTCAAATGTATACCTGCACATGGACAAGTGAATACTACAACTCAGACACAACTACAACGGCACCCAGATGGGGTCCGTTACGACGTGACGGTACGACGAAGGCCACACTAGAGATTGTTTGGTACGATACATTGTACAAACTGATCAACTGATCAATGTTGGTGACAATGTTTTTTTTTTTGAAGAATTAATCACATCTGCATTTAACCCCCAATTTAAAACTGTTTCTAGAACCACCACTAGAAACGATCTGATAAGATTGTTTGAAACCCAAAGGGATAACTACATTGCTGATATACAACATCTAAGTGTCTCTATTGCATTAACTTCTGATATTTGGAACGCATGTTCCAAACATGACTATTTATGTGTTACAGGACACTATTTAGATTCTGAATGGATGATAACAAAAAGAATTCTTGGTTTTCGTCATATGGATTTTGCATATACCGTAGAAAATATTTTAATGTTATTATTTCTGTTTTAGAAACTTTTGAAATCACGAATCGCATCTTTTCTGTCACAATAGATAATGCATATGCAAATACTATCTCTATTGCATTGTTTGTTGCAAGAAATATCCTGCAAGAGGGAGGTTATTTCTTCAATTAACGGTGTGCATGTCATATTATAAATTTAGTTGTACATGCTGGTTTAAAACATGTTAGTGACCAAATAAATTGCATCAGAGATGTCATTTCTTGGATTGGCAGTTCTAATCCTAGATTTCAAGAATTCAAGAGACACTGTAAATTAAACGGTCACAAATCTCGACGATTCCACACTGATATACCGGTAAGATGGAACTCTACTTACTTAATGTTGGTAACATGAAATTGCCCGAAACTGGTCGTCTTGTAGTAAAAACACTTACCTAAGACGATTGGTATGTGGCAATGGTTATTGTTCATTTTTTATAGATTTTTTACAATGCCACTGTAACTCTTTCCGGAGTCTATTATCCCACATCTTCCCAGGCAATCCTACAGATAGTGAAAATGTCTGAAGTGTTAAACAGTTATAGGGAAGATGAACATCTAGGCCCTGCAGTTGTTGCCAAAGAGACAAAGTTGAAAAAATATTGAGTTAATATTCCTCTACTTTATTCCTTAAGTGTTATAGTAGATCATAAGTTAAATTATCTGGTTTAGAAATTTTGCTTGAGTTTATCGGTATTAATTTGACAATAGATTATTCTGCACAGATTACTGACATTTGAAACAAGTTGTTCGAAATTTTTCGTATTTATGAGTGCATGTTTGGCAACATTGACACCCCCCCAAATCAGCAGAACTGAAGACAGAGCCGAAGCAAACAAGTTGAAGCCTTCTCAAACGATGAAAAATGGACAAATCAATACGTACTTCTTCAGGGAAAAGATCTGGTTCATCTTCTCGTGCCGAACTGACTAGGTTCCTTGAAGCATAATTCGATGTTGTTGAAGACAAGGAAGAGTTTGATTTGTTGTTATGGTGGAAGACCTATACGTATAGGTATCCGGTTCTGTCACACCTATCACGTGATGTACTGGTTATCTCATTGTCCACGGTGTCTTCAGAACAAGCTTTCAGCATCAATTGACGCATAATTGAACCAAGAAGAAATTGTTTGTCTCCAGAGATGGTGGAGGTATTAACATGCCTTCGGGAATAGGAGAATGCTAAAAAAAAGTTACAAAATCAAAATGTAGATAATGAACTTATTTTAAATTTCAACAATCTATATGTTGATGAGCCTTCCAGTAGTGGTCATGACCAGAACTATGTTTTACTTTTACATGTATATTTACTTGTAAGTTGTAATACAATTGCACTATTTTTCCCTTACCAAGTTTTTATCCCACTGAGTTTTTTTTGGTAAGGTTTTTAATGAGACAATCATGTAAATATGTAATAATGAATTCCATAAGTCAAAAATAAATAAATAAATTGTTCATTTCATATTTTCGTAATTACATCTATTTTTATTTTTTTTTGTATTACTTTATCATTATTTATTTTTGAAATTATCATTAATATTAAATCTATGATCTACCAAACTAATACAATTGTAATTGTTATTATTTTTCATATTAATTATTTCATAAGATAAACAAATAAATTTAAAAATTACATTTATATAATTGATTGTTAAATTGATATTTTTTAATTTTTTGGTATATTACTGTATTTTCCGTAAATCCTAAATCCTAAACCCAAAACCCAAGAAAAGTTAATTTTTAAAAATTGAATTTGAAAATGAAAATGGACTGGCCCGTGGACCACAGACGAACCAGGCATGCGGATCAGCCCGGCACGGCCCGTCTGAGGTAAGCCACAGTACCGTGCCGTGCTCCTGTTTTTGAAAACGGATTGAGCTTGGTCCGGCCAGTTTTCGAAAATAGGCCACGGCGGGCCTTGCCAAATGGTCCCGACCAATCCATTTTTACACCTTTACTCCTATGATACAGTTATCAAACTTAAAAATCTGTCAAACTTTGTATATATGCCTTTTGGTAAGAGGACAACAATTTCAAAAATAAAAAAATAATTTTTAATTTGAAGGTTCCATTTTATGTCTGATACAATTCTTTATTGTAGGTCCACATGTAAGCCTATGGGTCATGTCTGTCACATTTGTAAACTAACACTTATAAAATGGAAAAGCAAGAGATATATTTGGTGGTCAAGCATTATATATAATTGACGAGACTTGAATATACTTTACCAAATATTAAATATAATTTCTCTTTTGATCTAGAATAATAATGTATTTACTATTTGTATATATATGCTGTTTTCATGGGAATTTATGTGCACAATATAGCATTAAGTGGCTATATATTCGGGGGGTAAGCAGGTTGTGAGCCTGTGACGCCAATAGTTATCGCTGTGAATGATTTGCAGAGTTGCTGAAGTTTAGTTTCCTGTTGGTTTAAGTGTAATCCATCGTAGCTAACTCATACTTGCTTAAATTCCTTTAACAACATTGAAAAAACTGGTATGATACAACGAATCTAGATCCTTCCATCCACGTTGAATGTGATGATTGATGTATGCATATCCTTAGTTAAACTTATATAACCAATTTTCTCATTTTACCATGGTAAAGATATACAAAAGACCTCTTAAATGACAATTTTATGGACAGCAATAAGAGATTTTATCAACAATTGTATATACAGACTGCAGTTGTAACTTGTAATAAAAGATTTTATTAACAACTGTAACCCATATTTTCTTTTGACCTCATAAATGAAAATTTTATATACAGTAATAAGAGATTTGATCAACAATTGTATATACATACCGCAGTAGTAATAAGAGACTTTATCAACAATTGTATATACAGACTGCAATAGTAATAAGAGATTTTATTGACAACTGTAACCCATATTTTCTTTTGATTATAATAAAGATGTACAAGTCCTCTTAAATCAAAACCTTTCTGTAAAGTGGTAAGAGGCTTTATCAACAAATTTAACTCATTTGTTCTTTTAATCACAGTAACAATGCAGAAAACTTTTCAAATCGAGCAGGGGTGGAGATTAATATCGAAACCAAACTCCCTGGTGTCCAGAGTGCTCAAAAACAGGTACTACCCAGACTCCTCTTTTATGAATGAGAATAAATGTTCGTCGGGATCAATGGTTTGGATCAGCATTCTATGGAGACATGGGATCTAGAGGCGGGCACTAGATGGCGGATTGGGAATGGTTCAACGGTGTGTATAAACACTGATAGATGGATCCCTCGACTGTCTACGTTTCGGATTGTTTCACCCTGTGTTTTTGAAGATACGACAACAGTAAATACTCTCATGCTTCAATCGGGAGGATGGAATGTCCCCTTAATTAAGGCCTCATTCTTCGAAGATGATGTGGAAAAAATTCTAGGCCTTCCCATTGCTTCTACTAGAACCGATGATATAATGATCTGGCACTTCGATAAAGGGGGACATTACTCTGTCCAAAATGGTTACAAGGTGAGTCAGGAAATTGAGAAAAAGGTGAGCCCTTCTAGTAATAAGTGTGTGGAAGACTGGTGGAAAACGTTATGACAATTGAAAATCCCGCCTAAGGTGAAATTTTTCACCTAGAAAGTATGTAAAAACTGGATCCCAACGGCTGTGAATTTATCAAAGAGAGGGTTGCCTATTAATGGAATTTGTTCGAGCTGCTCTAGAAAACCAGAAACTACCCTCCATGCAATTTGGAACTGTCCAAATCTTGAGCAGGTTCGACTCTGGGTTCCCATGTGCCTAATCAGACCTGGAGCAATATTGCTTCAGCTTTCGATTTTCTCCTTCTTCAATCTAAAATCCTGAGAAGAAGTGATTTGGAGCTCCTGTGCGTCATCCTTTGGTGCTGTTGGTGGAGGAGGAATCAATTGATTCACAACGCGGGAGCAAGGAGCGAGGAAGATATTGTGGAATGGGATGTTCACTGTGTTGATGTCGATTTTTGGATGTGTGAGAAATAGCCAACAAGGATTGGATTTTAGCTGTGATTTCAAAAAGAAAGAGATAAGAGAAAGTAATCAAGACGCAATTTTTTTACATGGTAAAACTCCGATGACAGGAGAAACGTCCACAGGTAGGTTGAATGATCAACCAAGCCAAAATCCACTATGAAATAATAGAAATACAATTCTCGATCTCTCTTTCTTCTCTCTGTATTTTGCTATGATTGCTGTGTGTCTTTTTTTGGCGAGATTATGGGTCTATTTATATGTTTATAGAACCCTAATCCGCTTTGTACAAGTAATAGATCTTTGTATTTTAATTATGATTACTTGCTTGGAGCAGACTGTCTTCTTTCCTGTTTCGGAGTCTTGTATTGAAATCGAATGAGACTCTAGTAATGTAGTCCAATTAGGACTTATTTCCTTATAAAAGTGTAGTCTTTTTAAGGAAATAAAGTTGTTGCCTGATTGGGAACTCTTCCTACCCAGTATTCTGTTCTCATTGGAATTCCTTTTTGATATGGATATCTTCGTGTGTTTTAATAACTTAATCCATGAGAGCTAAGTGTTGGGCTTCTTATTTAGTTTTCTTCATATTTGTCCCGAGTAAGGACAATACCCGCTGGTCCCGAGTAACATCATTTGATCCCGAGTAGAAATATCATTTAACCAGTCCCGAGTATCATTAACTGATTCCGAGTAGTATCTGATGTCGATTGACCCTGAGTAGGTTTTGTTCAACATCTGCTTACTCGGGTTTCCTCTTCTTCGATGATGTATTGTAGGATATTTTCTGAATGTCTATTCGGATGCCCACTTGGCAATTTATCCTCTTTATTGATGACGTGTACGTATGATAATATTCACATATGACACACTGTTTGGAGGAGTTTCGCAATGTTGATAAGGAAAATTCTGAGAAGACCAAAGGGACGGGTTAGAGGATTATGAAGGAAATAAGATGGAAAAGACCAAGGGAAGGCCTGTTTAAAGTTAACAGGAACACGGCCATTTGCAATGAAAGGAATATTGTTGGCTTTAGTATTGTCATTCGTAACCATGATGGGGAGGTGATGGGCTGTTCATCTCAAAGTACTGTTGCAAATTACACACCTCAGATTGCCGTGTAGGAGTTGTATGTAATTAAACATGTATATACATATGAAATACATAAGCATGAATTCGTACCTGAATATTCCGAATACATTGAGTAATCCAAGAAAACCAACTTGCAAATAAAAAAAAGAAAATAATTAAACAATAAAGAGTCTTCTACTCTCTACTCACATTTCTCAGATTGTCTAATGGGGAGAAAATTCTTAATACATTATATGAGTGAGAGTAGGGACCCCCTATATATAGTATAACTTCCTATAATCCTAACCCATAAAGGATTCTCAACCTTAATAGGATGGCTAGTCTTAAAAGGAATACTAGACCCACACATTTACAATAACCCATACATTATCCTACATTTATTTAATGTAGCTAAGGTGCACTGAGTCCAACAAATATTGATCACAATCAAACGGGCTTTTCCGATCAACTCTCACTTACTTAAACATTCCAATCAATTTGTTTTTACATAAACCTAAAATATAATGGCATATGTTGCTCATAATTTGATAAGAACCTTACATTCTCCGACTTGAGCTACATAGACATTATTATTTTAGATTTAAAAATTCATTTTAGAAAACGACTGTCCGAATTGACAAACAATTATATGTGGCCACAAGGAATGTTTAAGAGAGTAATACTTTCCTTCCCCTTAATCCAATAGAACCTTAAGTATCCAACTACATAGATCATTACATCCTTAATCAACATAAGACCATATATAATCAAAATATCCTTAGCTCTACCTACTTGGGTAAAATGATATGTATGTGTGGTATGGAAATTACATGCAAATGTGATCATCATGCCTATTTCCATATAGGTCCAACTTCGCATAATACGAATCATCTTAAGATGAGCAAACTTAATGTGTTAAGCATTTTATACTCATCGGCCAAACACTTTGACCATGAGTTCAACCTCCCTTAAGACGGGCAAATCCTTCTGTCTTAAGTAATATTCACTCATCGGTTGAAAGTTTATACCTTATGAGTGAAGTGCCCCCTCAAAGCCAAAAGCTTTGAGATATTCTGTCACAATCAAAATATACATGCACGCATATCATGGGAAATAACATACATATACAATATACAAATAAATTCTCTAGAATAAAATTTTATTAAATAGAAAACTGCAGTTAATTTAAAACAAAAAACATAACTCCCACTAACCAAGCATATCATAACTATCTACCAACCCCATACAGGTAACATGCCCGTTAAAAACCTTCGGAGATAGTCGTTTGGTTAGGGGATCAATTATCATCTCTTCTGTGGCAATATGAATAATAGAAGTTTGCGACTCTTGAAATTTCTCTCTAACCACAAGATACTTGATCTCCATATGTTTAGACCATGAAGACCTTTTATTGTTCTTAGAGAAAGAAACTGATGCGGAGTTGTCACAATAGATTGTCAATGGCTTAGAAATGGAATTGACAATCTGTAACCCTGAAATGAAATTCCGCAACCAAACTGCTTGGATTGTTGTCTCATAACATGCCACAAACTCAGCTTGCATAGTAGATGAAGCTGTAAGTGTCTGCTTGACACTCTTCCACGATATGGCTCCACCAGCCAACATAAACATAAAACCTGAAGTGGATTTTAAATCATCTGTACAACCAGCAAAATCCGCATCTGCATAGCCAATAACTTCCAATAGGTATGAACGCCTATAAGTGTGCATGAAATCCTTTGTTCGCTGTAGATAACACATAACTTTCTTTGCTGCTGTCCAATGATGAATGCCAGGATTACTTTGAAATCTGCCAAGTATACTAATTGCAAAAGCAATATCAAGACGTGTACAAACCTGTGCATACATCAAACTGCCAACCGCAGATGAATATGGGACATCTTTCATTTGAGAACGTTTTAGCTCATTCTGGGGACACTGTAGCTTCGTAAGTTTATCTCCTTTCACGATAGGTACCTCACATGAGGAACAAGCACTCATGTTAAACCTCTCTAATACCCTTTCAATGTAAGCCTTTTGAGATAATCCAAGCAAACCACGTGACCTATCACGTTGTATCTCAATACCAAGGACATAAGAGGCTTCCCCTAGATCCTTCATTTCAAAGCAACGAGATATAAAATTCTTAGTATCATACAGTAACCCTAAATTATTGTTGGCGAGCAAGATATCATCAACATAAAGTATAAGATAATAAAATTGCTCCCACTGACCTTGAGGTATATGCAATGATCCATCAAATTTTCAACAAAACCATATGATGTAACGACTTCATCAAATTCCAAATACCATTGCCTTGAAACTTGTTCCAGACCATAAATGGATTTTCTGAGCTTGCAAACCATATGTTCCTTTCCAACCGCCTGAAAACCTTCAGGTTGCACAATGTATACATCCTCTACGAGATCTCCATTTAGGAAAGCAACCTTCACATCCATTTGATGCAGCTCTAAATCAAAATGAGCAACTAAGGCCATAATAATCCTAAAGGCATCTTCGAAGAGACACATGAACAAGTTTCAGTATAATCAATACCTTCCTTTTGACTGAACCCTTTCGCTACAAGTCTAGCTTTATATCTCTCAACATTGCCTTTAGAGTCTCGTTTAGTCTTAAAAACCCATTTGTAGACAATGGGCTTGCAACCATCAAGCAGTTCAACCAAATCCCAAACACGATTTGTATCCATCGATCTCAGTTCATTGATCATAGCATTCATCCATTTTTACGATTGAGGGCTCTGAACAGCTTGATCATAAGCCGTAGGATCATCATCCACTCCTTAGTCAAAATCATGCTTCTGTAAATAAACAATATAATCATCAGGAATGACAGATCTTCGGACCCTCTGAGATCTCCTTAAAGGAACATCAACAACTAGTTGTGGCTCATCAAAGACTAGTTGGGGTTCATCAATAGTTGTCTCTGGCTCATAAATAACCGGTTGAGGTTCAACAACAACTGGTAAGGGCTCATCTTTTTGTTCAGATATAAAATCATCATGATACTCCAATAGAGGTGGTATGACAATATCTAATGAAGTAGAAGATGTCGAATTACCCCGATTTGTCCTCCTCAAACTCAAAATCCTGAGTTTGCATATTCTTCTCAACTTCATTACCTTCCTCTAAGAATACAACACGTTTAGATAAAACTATCCTCATAAAGTATGTAGGACAATAAAATCTATATCCTTTTGATTTATCCTCATATCCTGAAAAAAATGAACTTACTGTCTTAAAATTCAGCCTTTTCAAATTAGGATCATAAGGCATCACTTCCGCAGGACATCCCCATACTCTCATGTGATTTAATTTTGACTTCGAACCAAACCACATTTCAAACGGAGTATTAGGCACCGATTTGCTGGGAACTCTATTAAGAATGTAAATTGCCGTCTTTAATGCATCACCCCATAAAAATTTATGCAAATAACTCGTACTGATCATACTTCTTACCATGTTCATTAATATACGATTCCGCCTATCAGAAACTCCATTCTGTTCAGGTTCACCAGGCATAGTGTATTGAGCCTCAATCCCACACTCTTGCAAAAACCTTACAACAGACCGAGATTCTGACCAGCTTCACCATACCTACCATAATATTCACCCCTACGATCAGATCTAACACATCTGATCTTTCTTTCTAATTTCAATTCAACCTTAGCCTTATATATTTTGAAGATATCTAAGGCTTCGGATTTCTCGTGAATGAGATAGATGTAACCATAACGCGAGAAATCATCAATGAAAGAAATGAAATATTTATATCCACCAAATGCGGCGGGTGAAAATGGCCCACATATATCGGTATGAATAATTTTCAACAGATTTTGACTTCTGGTAGCCCCTTTATTTTTAGCTCTTGTCATTTTACCCTTCAAACAATTAACACAAGATTTAAAATCTGAAAAGTCAAGTGAATCAAGAATCCCATTTCTGACTAATCTTTCATTTCGATCTTTGGATATATGGCCTAAACGTCTATGCCATAGCATGGACGAACAATTTTCTCTCTGGCGTTTAAATCCAATGGTAGAATTCATCACAGCAGCGGAACGAGAACATTCACCAACAAAATCAGAGTGTAAATTCAATTTATACAAACCATCACACAAACAACCAGAACTAATGAGAAGAGAACCATGATAAAGAACAAATCCTTTATTAATGAATTCAAAATGATAGTCAATAATATCCAACTTAGAAATGGAAATCAAATTACGTTTGAGAGAAGGAACAAAAACAGGATTAACTAAATCTAAACCTTTCCTGAAGCTAAAGGTAATCTAACAACTCCTATAAACTCAGCTAAAGTCTTCTCTCAATTTCCCATGAAAACAACAGCTTCTTTATCCCTTGGTTTCCTTTTGCTTCTGAAGCCCTGTAAAGAATTCGTATCGTGAATAGTGGCTTCAGAATCAACCCACCAAGAATTCAAAGGGACATTAACCAAATTAGATTCAAAACATACGAGGCTAAAATGGGTACCTTCTATGTGTTTCTTAAACTTAAAGCAATCCTTTTTCATATAGCCTTTTTTAGTACAACAGAAACACTTGCCTTTCATGTCTTCATCCTTAGCCTTGATGAACCCATTAGACTTGCCAGCTTTCTTTCTATGATGTTTAAACTTCTTACCCGTGTTTTTTATGAGTAACCATATAAGCACTTTGTTTCTTACTCTTGTGAATAGTCTCTTCCTCCTAGGCAACAATTGCAGTCATTTGGTCCAAAGTCCATTTAGCCTCTTGAGCATTATAAGAAGTTTTCAGAACATCAAACTCACTTGGAAGAGTCAGAGATCTTAGTATTGAGATCCCTTAATTTCATGGCCATATTAGTCATCTTCATAATATGCTCACGAACATCACCGGTTCCATCATAAACCGTTGTCGCCAGCTGGTTCAGATACTTTCCCCTATTAGCCTTGCTTCGCTTATTGAACTTGCCACTCATAGCTTTAAGAAAAGCCTTTGTATCTTTACATTTTGGAATATTCTTCTTAATGGTTTTGACAATGGACAAACTCATGATCATCAGACATTTCCGATTAGACTCATTCCACTTCTTTCGATAAGACCTCTGTTTAGCAGTACTATCAGCAATGAGTTTAGAAGGCTTCTTCTCATGTAACGAACGGTCTATACCCTAAAAAGCTAGAACAACAGTGCGAGTCTCTTTCCATTCCTCGAAATTAGTCTCATCCAAAGGTTTAATAGTAGATAATTGCGAAGCAAAATTGTTGACATTGAAAACTGAATTTCAAAACAAAGGATTTCATGCTCATAAGATAACAGTCAAAACATTTATAAAAACAAAATTCAACACATGATTGGGCAAAGATCACTACATTCTATAAATGAATTCTTCAAGATGATTAACCTTCTACGGAGAAGAACATCACCTATCACATGTGATAACCCTCATACGGAGATGATTAATACATGCATATAGTTTCCATTATTGCAAAACTATAGATGAATACCTTAAGATGATGAACCTTTTACAAAGAAGAACATCATCTATCACATGTGATAACCCTCCTACGCAGATGATTAACATAAGCATTTTCATATTTGCAGTTCAAATTTAATAATTGATTACCGATGAATATCTCAAATCTTTAATGATTAGTCACTACGTGAAACATAATCATCCAAATTACGAGAATATTCAATCAATTATTAAAACTAGCAAATTAATAACCGTCAGCCAACTAAATTCTCAAAACCGATATGATTAGCCACTACGTGAAAACATAACCATTCGATTCACGAGAATATACAAAACAGATTATTAATTTCAAACTAAATAATCAATATGAAAACTTAATGATTAGTCTACTACGTAGAAACATAATCATCCAAAATCACAGAGATTATCAACTGGAATTTTTAGCCAAACCCTTTATGGAAAATTACAAACACTGCCTCTGATTTTGCTAAATTATAAAAAAGCCTCTTAAGATGCAACAATTATAAATTGGCCCTTAAATTTTGTCAAAATTACAAATTGACCCAGTAAGTTTTGACAATTATAAATTGGCCCCAAAACTATTTTAAAATTGCAAACTGGTCCATTAAGTTTTGGCAATTACAAATTAACCCCACAATGTTATCAAAAATACAAAAGGTCTAAAATAATTGTAAATCAGTCCCTCAGGAATATCAAATTCTCAAAAGATGGCCCAAAGCAAAATCAGCAATGGAAACCCTAAACCTTCGTTCGCCGCTGCCTTCACAGCTCATCTGTCACCTGAAAGCAACGCACGACGGCGCAACGTCAACCCAATCCACCCCAGATCTTGAACGAAGAAATCCATGTGTGGATTGCGATCGATTGGCCTCCAAGCGTGAGTCTTGGGCGATCGATTCGCGTGGTCGATAGACTTGGTTCGCCAGCGAAATTGATCATAAAAAGGAAGCGATGGGTTGTGATGTGGCCGGCAACCAGGTTTGGGCGTGACCCAAGAAGGAGACATATGGGTCTGGGTTGGTGGCGTTGACTAGAAAGAAAGGGACGATTGGTCTGGTATGGTGCGTTGGCTAGAGAAGAGGCAGGGATGGGTATGGTGATCGGGTTTGGGCGTGATAACCCATCGATCCATGAAGAAACCAAACACTGGTGCAAGAAATCAGATCAGGTGACCTGATGATTCAATCCCAAACCTTCACCACATCGAGAAAAATCCATATTTGGGTTGATCTAAATTAAATCCTATATTTTTGTTCAACTACAAATCGAATTCTATCATCCTGACAAATAATTTCTATCTTGAAACTAATCATCAAACAAACAAAAGATTTCTCACTTACGGATTCAACATATTCATGTTAAAAACAATATATGAATAATAAAGGGAATTTAATATCCAGTCCTATGTAAAAGTATGATGGCTCTGATACCACTGTAGGAGTTGTATGTAATTAAACATGTATATACGTATTAAATACATAAGCATAAATTCATACCTGAATTTTCTGAATCCATTGAATAATCCAAGAAAACCAACATGAAAATAAAACAAAGAAAATAGTTAAAACAATAAAGAGTCTTCTACTCTCTACTCAGCTTTCTCAGATTGTCTAATGGGGAGCCAATTCATAATACATTATATGAGTGAGAGTAGGAACCCTCTATATATAGTATAACTTCCTAAAATCCTAACCGATAAAGGATTCTCAACCCTAATAGGATGGCTAGTCCTAAAAAGGAATACTAGGCCCACACATATACAATAGCCCATACCATATCCTACATTTATTTAATGTAGCTAAGGTGCACCGAGCTCAACAAATATTGATCACAATCAAACGGGCTTTTCCGGTCAACTCTCACTTACTGAAACATTCTAATCAATTTGTTTTTTCATAAACATAAAATATAATGGCATATGTTGCTTACAATTTTATAAGAAACTTACATGCCGAAGCTTGTGTAATATTTTGGGGTCTCTTGTTTTCTAAGGATGCAGGTTTGTTGCCTGCGGTTATTGAGGCCGATGCCAAGACTGTTGTTAATATTATCAATGCTGAAGCCCTTCCCATACGGACATCGGAATTGTAATTTCAGACATTGTATATTTTTGTAAGCTTTATGATATTCGGGTTGTGTTCGCCCTCAGAAGTGCTAATATGGTTGCACATACCTTAACTAAGGTTTCACAGGTTTCACATGTTGCAATTTGCAAAGGACCTTTTTTCCTTGACGACTACCCTCCATCTGTGGAGAATTTCATCCTGGCTGACAAGCTTTTGCAACGTTCCCTCTGGTGTTTGCAATTGAATTTCAGTTTCTTTCAAAAAAGAAACACTTCACAGTTCAAAAGAATCCTTAAATCAAAAACTTTATGAACAATAATAATTGAATTTATCAACAAGTTTAACCTTTTTTTTTCTTTTATCATAAGAAAGATGTACAGAAGACCTTTTAAATAAAACTTTAATGCTTATTAACAAATTTAATCCATTTTTTATTTTTATCACAATAAAGATGTACAGAATATCTCTTAAATCAAAGAGACTTTATCTACAAATTTTATAACCCAATTTTTCATTTGATCATAGTAAGGGTGTACATTAAAAACCTCTTAAATCAAAAAATGCTTCACCCAAAGACAGTAGTTATTAGAAAAGAGTTAAAACCATATAAGATTTGATACTGTCGTATGTAAATTTAATTAGAACGTACGCATCATTGATAAAGAGGATAAAATTGCCAGATGGATATCTAAATAGACATTCAGAAAATATCCCGCAAGATACCTCCAAAAAGAGAGAAACCCGAGTAAATATAAAAATAAGTATTGAACAAAACCTATTCGGTATCAACTGACATCATATTCTACTCGGGATCAGTTAATGTCACTCGGGGATAGCTGACATCATGTTCTACTCAGAATCAGTTAATGTCACTCTGGGATAGCTGATGTCATGTTTTACTTGGGATCAGATGACGTCATTCAGGAACAGCTAACATCATGTTCTACTCGGGACAAATATCAAGAAACCCAAATAAAGAATCCCAGCACATAACTGGCTCACGAACCAAGAATCATGTTAAAATACGTAAAGATATCCGTGTCAAGAAGAATCCCAAGATGAATAGAATAAAAAACAGGAAAAAGGCTCCAAATCAGACAACAATTTTATTTCTTCAAAGAGACTACGCATTTATTAGAAAATAAATCCTAACTGGACTATATCACTAGAGTCCCTTTCGATCTCTATACAAGTCTCCGAGATAGGAAAGAAGACAGACTACTTCGAATAAGTAACCAATCATAATTAAATACAAAGATATTTTGTTGATTGTACAAAAAAGATTGGGGTTCTATGCACATATAAATAGACCCATAATCTCGTCGTAAAAATATATAGCAAATACAGAGAGAAAAAATAGAGATCGAGAGTTGTAAATCTTTTTCAATATTGGATTTTGGCTTGGTTGTTTATTCAGCCGCCCGTGGACGTTTCTCCGGTCATCGGAGTTTTACCACGTAAAACTTGTTTCCAATTATTTTCTCCTTCTCTTTCTCTTTGAAATCACTGCTAAATTCCAATCTTGTTGACTTTTCTCATGCATCCAGAAATTGACGTCAACAATTGGCACTAGAAGAAGGGGGGGTTGAACCTCCGATTTGATTAAAGGTAATGACGGGAGACAGAAACAGTCCTGGGGATATCCAAAAATCTCTGGATAATGTCCATATTGGCAGTAGTTCACGAGATCTCGCCGTTACCACCGAGAACCAACCAACGTCTCTGGCAGGAATCCAACAAATCCCTCCAACCAACGAAGACCTAACACGACGCTTTCGTGAGGCGCTGCAATAGCTCGTGGCAGAAGCGGCAAAGAAAGAGTTGATCTACTAGTTGTAGAAGAAGTGCAACCTCCTAACCTTCCATATACAAGGCTTCACTCGGTTATAGTGGGGCCAGAACTAAATGCACCAGAAGCCGGAAGGAACTTTGTTCCAATTAATTAGGCTGGACGTGAAACACTCGAAGAGGAACAACCACGCCAGATGCAGAGCCATGATCAGATAACCCATGCTAGACATCGCAAGCATGACCGACACAGGGATTGATCGTCATCAGAAGATAGTGATCGGCACCATCGCAAGCGCCTTCACGAAACCATACGCTTGTAAGAATCAGTCCGTGAGACTCGGTAGCAAAGCGAAGAGCTAGAAAGAGGAATGACAGCCGCTCGACGGTTTAACCATCATGGAGATCCAGTGGGAGATAAAGATATCGTAATTCAGAGCCTGACTCGAGAAGTTGAAAACAATAGGCGTCAAATGGATGCACTGGTTAGATGTTATGGTTACAATGACTTGTCCGATGACGATTCTGATAGTCCATTCACTAGGTACATCATGCGAACTCCATTCCCAGAAAGATTCAGTATGTCACACGTGGAACAATTCAAGAAGGACACAGATCCTAAAGAACAAGTCAGACGGTATAAAAGTGCTATGGCCTAGTATTCCCACAGCGACCCTTTATTATGTCTCAACTTCCCACAAACTCTAGAAGACACAGGCTCAAGGTGGTTCAGAAGATTGCCCCCAGCAAGTATCAGAAGTTTTGGTGAATTAAGCAGGAGTTTCTCAAGGCAATTCTGGGCAACGTTAGTAGAAAAAAATCGGTAGCTTACCTTTCTCAGTTAAAACAAGGGAAATATGAGTCACTTATGAAATACCTGGGGAGATTTGGTCAGGCGGTATCAGAAATTGGCAGTGTAAACGACGAAGCAATAATTGCTACATTCATCAAGAATTTACAAAATGGACGGCTATCTTTTGACTTGAGAAGTGTCTGTCTAACCAAATATACATATATAATGAACATGGCGAGAGGATATGCACTGGCTGAAGAAGAAGAGTTAGCCACAGGAGGATGCTACATGCATGGAGGAAAACCCGAACAGAAGGATGCCGAGTCCAAGGTACAGAACCAAAAGGGAAAACAAAAAGAAAATAGCAAAGAAAAAAGCAAAGATAGGGGAAACGGGCATAATACTGACCAGAACGAGGAGAAATTCCAAGGAAAATACGTAAACTACACTCCTCTCCAGAAAAAGCAGGAAGAAATCCTGGCCATACCGGAAGAAAAGAATCCGGTAAAAGAGCCACGACGACAGTCTCAGTTTGCCCAACGAGATATAACCAAATACTGTAGATTCCATTAGGAAACCAGTCATGAGACTTCCAAGTGTTACCAGCTCAGAGATTATATAGAAACCCTCATTCGGAAATGACACTTACAGGATATAATCTTGAAAAAAGATGAAATGTCAGAAACAAAAAAAGAGACCAAAGCCGATCACAGCTCCGGTCGAAATCAAAGGGCCAGTGCCGAGGCCAATGAAGTAATGCAAACAATCTTTGGAGGACCATCAACTGGAAGAAGTAACCGAGAGCGAACACAGGAAATCAGAGAAGCAGTGGAGGCAAGATAGAACTTTGACTTGAACTCGGTTGAACCAGACCCGAAAAGGGTAAAAAAAGGATGGGACCCAATAATATTCACAGAAGCTGACTCGCATGGGGTCGACATTCGACCAAACGACGCCCTGGTCATAAGTGCCCCGAATTGGACACAGGGAAGTCATGAGAATCTTAATAGACAATGGAAGTTCGACAGATATTCTCAATGTAGACGTTTACGATCAACTTAGGTTAGATCGAAAAGATCTACAGCCATTTCATACCCCACTCAGAGGATTCGGGGGAGTTGAGGTCAGACCCCTCGGGACGGTAAAGCTGCCAGTAAAAATTGGAGTAGCACCTTGCCAGAGAACAATATTACTCGATTTCGTAGTAGTAGACTTGGATAATTGGTCGAATAATAGATTGTTAGGTCGACCATTCTTGAATAAAACTAAGGCCGTAACATCTACTTATGCTTTGATGATCAAATTCCCGACCGAACAAGAGGTCAAAGTAGTCAAAGGATCCCAAGAGATGGCCCAAAGAGCTAACCTCTCAGTTTACAAAGACAAAAACGATGGTGAACAAGTATGAACTATAACACAGCCGAGTCAGAACAAAGAGTCACTGTCATTTGAATTTGACCTAAGGGAAGAATCGAAGGAGTCCAAAAATGAACCGGTCGAAGAAATAATCTTGAAAGAAGATGAACCAAATAAGAAGGTCAAGACCAGTGCCAATTTGGAAGGAAAAGTCAAACAAAACCTCACTGATCTGCTTAAAGAATACAAGGATGTGTTCGCCTGGATTCATGAAGACATGATCGGGATAGATTCCCAAATAATATCTCATCATCTCGCAGTAGACTCGAATGCAAAACTTGTAATACAAAAGAGAAGGTCATTCAATCTCGAGAGAAGTTAAGCAATCAAGCAGGAAGTGGAAAAGCTACTCGTTTTAGGGTCAATTAGAAAGATCAGCTACCCTTAATGGGTAGCTAATGTAGTCCTTGTCCAAAAGAAAAATGGTTAATGAAGAAGGTGCGTAGATTTCACAGATTTAAAAAAAGCATTCCCAAAAGACAGTTTTAGACTGCCGAGGATAGACCAACTGGTCGACGCTACATCAGGTCACGAATTACTCAGTTTCATGGATGCCTATTCAGGATATAACCAAATCCAGATGAATAAGGCTGACGAAGAAAAAATGGCATTCACAACCGGTCAGGGCTTATACTGTTGCACAGTAATGCCCTTCAGATTAAAAAATACAGGGGCAACATATCAAAGGTTGGTCAATAGAATCTTCGCACGACAAATAGGAAGAAATATGGAAGTCTACATAAATGACATGCTGACCAAGAGCATCTCGGCAGAAAAGCATACTTCAGACCTACGAGAGACATTCGATATTTTGAAGAGATACCAAATGAAGCTGAACCCGAACAAGTGCTTATTCAGAGTTCCTTTAGGAAGGTTCCTGGGTTTCCAAGTTCACCAAAGGGGAATCGAAGTCAATCCTGAAAAGATCCAGGCTCTGCAGAAAATGACCTCACCAAAGACGCTAAAAGAAGTGCAGCACTTAACAAGATGCTTAACTTCCTTGGGCAGATTCATCTCAAAGGCCATAGATAAATGTGCTCCCTTTTTTAGAGTGATTAAAAAAGGAAAAGGACTCGAATATAACAAAGAGTGCGAGCAGGCATTCTCAAAAATCAAAGAGTACCTAGGGCAAGCTCTCATCCTTTCGAAACTAAAAAATGGGAGAGACACCACTTATACTTATCAATTACAGAATTAGCAGTAAGCTCAGTTCTAGTCAGAACAGAAGATGGAGTACAGAGGTCAGTGTATTATACCAGCAAGGCACTGTTACCTGCCGAAACCATGTATTCACAGGCAGAAAAATAGCCATAGCATTGGTTTCAGCAGCAAGGAAGCTAAGACCATACTTTTAGGCTTATACAATCCAGGTCCTCACCGACTGCCCACTTAAGCAAATTTTACAGAAGCCAGAAATCTCAGGAAGATTAACCAAATAGGCAATCGAGCTAAGTGAATTCGTATCCAGTATGTCCCTAGGACATCTCTCAAAGGTCAAACAGTGGCAGATTTTATAACAGAGTTTACAGAACCAAATCTAGAAGCAAAAAAGATGTTAGGCAAAAATTCCCCATGGAAATTATATGTTGATGGCTCTTCAAACATTCACGGCAGCGGGGCAGGGATCGTAGTATATACCCCGGAAGGAGATGATGTCGAGTGTGCCATGAGGTTTGACTTCAAAGTAACAAATAACCAAGCCGAGTATGAGGCTCTACTAGCTGGACTCAGAGTTTGCATAGCCCTAGGAGTAGATGAGGTCGAGATATCTAGCGACTCGCAGGTAGTTGTCAACCAAGTCCTGGAGGAATACCAAGCCAGAGATGAAGGTATGATAGCCTATCGAGACATAGCAAAACAACTCCTTCAGAAGTTTAAAGAATATAAGATTAGCTAGATCCTCAGGGAGGAGAATGAAAAGGCAGATGCTTTGTCCAAACTAGCATCAACAACAACCACAATCATGCCAAAAACTATTCCGGTTGCACATCTCCTCAAACCGAGCACAGTTGAACCAAAAAACTTTGAAATTTTAGAAATCCGAACACTGTCAGACGATTGGATGACTCAGCTAAAAATGTTCCTGGAAAAAGGCGTGCTCCCGGAAGATCCCCTACAAGCAAAACGTATCAGGTATCGATTAGCAAGGTACACATCGGTTGGAGGAGAACTATACAGAAAAGGGTTTTCCCGAACACTACAAAGATGTGTATCTGAAGAAGATGCTTGTCAGATATTACAGGAAATCCACGAGGGAGTTTATGGAAACCATAATGGGAGTAAAAGTTTGGCACACAAGGTACTCAGGCAAGGTTATTATTGGCCTACTTTATTCTCGGATGCACAACGATGTTCGGAGAAATGCAATACTTGCCAAAGGATTGCTAATGATATCCGACAACCCCCTGAACAACTCAGAAACCTCACGTCCCCATGGCCATTTGCCATGTGGGGCTTGGATTTAATTGGCCCAATGCCAGCAGGGACAGGGGGTGGAGCGAAGCACGCAATAGTAGCCGTTGACTATTTCACGAAGTGGGCAGAAGCTGAAGCATTAGTGCATATAACAGAAGCAAATACCATAAATTTTATGAAAAAGAATATACTTTATAGGTTTGGAGTTCCAAACACTATCATCACTGATAACGGTACCCAGTTCGATAACCTGAAATTCAGACAGTTGTGCAAAGATTACCTAATTGCCAATTATTATGCCACACCTGCCCACCCTCAAACAAATGGGCAGGCTGAAGCAGTAAACAAAATCATCAAGCATACACTCAAAGCAAAGCTATATGCCAAGAAAGGAAGTTGGGTTGAAAAACTTCCCGAAGTATTATGGTCACATCAGACGACAACATGAACTTCAACAGGAGAGACTCCATTCACTTTAACGTTTGGAACAGAAGCTGTTATCCCGGTAGAAACATCATATGCATCACCCGAGTCAGGCTATATAATGAAGATCACAATGTTGATATGTTGTTACACAGTCTAGATAAGATAGAAGAGAAAAAAAAGAAGTCCCGAATACGAAATATGGCATATCAGTAAAGAGTAGCTCGCCACTACAACTCTCATGTTCCGGTCAGGAAATTCCAAATAGGAGACTTGATGCTCAGAAAAGTGTCGTTGAATACAAAAAAATAAAGTTGCAGGTTCCCTGATTGATAAGTGGGAAGACCCCCCGTATAAAATTGAAGAAATAGCCGGCTATGGAGCATATTGGATTGCATGACCCGATGGAGGGGTCTTACTCCGACCATGCAATGCCCAATATCTGAAGATTTTCTATCCTTAAAATTATTTTTTATTTCCTTTTAGTTAGGACAATTTTAGCTATTTCCTTAGGACAATTTTAGTCATTCAGTTATTAGCTTTGGAATTTAAATCATTGTTAGTTTTGCAGTTATAAACAAAAATCAAACTCGGGATTTCTGAAAAATAAAGCATATGATAATAACATATGAAAGAAGCATGATAATAAGAATACTCGAGACCATTGATTCCCGAATGGGCGGAGAAGCTCGAAGGAGCATGCCATCCGAGCAAGGTAAGTCGACCTTAGCAAAAAGGCAAACCCGATGCACCAGATTCTGGAGAACAGCTCGGGGGGTTATCGGGAAAACATTTCGGTGAAATGCACAGTTGTGTTAAGCGGTTCCAAAAAAGCTTAACGATTCATCAAACCCTTGTACAGAAAACTGGGGAGACGTCCTTGGTAATGTGTGAGGACTCGAACATATGATCATGGTGAGCCTTGATATAATGTTTTGGTGATAACCCGAGTATGAAATACGAGTAAATCTACTCGTTTGTTTCAAGATGACTTGGTTAACATAGTCACTTTAATAAGATACTTGACGTAGAAAGACTGGATAACGAAACCAAATTTAATAAGATACTCGGTGAAGTTACGCGGACAAAAACAACCAGTTTAATAAGATACTTGGTATAAAGATTGCAATAGCCAGTTTAATAAGATACGCGGCACAGATCACAGTTAGCCAGTTTGAGATCTAGCAGTGATTACGTTAGCCAGTTCAGTAAAGATGCTCGGCTTTAGAAGCACTAATAAAAACAAGTTAGATAAAATACTCGATGAAATTTTGAACAAGGTTAAACCAATCGGTTTTGAATTACAATTCATAATTTCATTAATAAAAATCTTTACATTTACAAAGGTGAACCTCTACAAAAATAAATCAAGGCTGTGAGGAGGATTTAGAACTCTTGTCGATGCTCGGGTCGGGCACCATTTCGTACTCACGGAGGAGACTCTCATTTGAAGGCCAAGTAATTATGTCAACCGAATCATCCATCCATCAATTCACTGTAATCTTCTCTAGGGATCGGTCCAACATCAGACGCCAAACCTTCCATGCTTGACTCCTGACTGACATAAAAGGTTGAGAGAGAGTGCTCTGTTGGAACCTCCAAATGCATGGGATGAGGCTCTTTGCCTTGGCTACGACAATAAGCTCTCCACTCATTCATTTGAGTCCTAAGGGATTCCAGGGACCGATCCATATGTTTCTTGATCGACAGCTCCCAGTTGGTTTCAGCTTTTTCAGTTGCTCGATTCTTGACCTTAAAAAATTCACCAGCTGAAACTATCCCTCGCTGAAAATCCTGAAGGAAAAGGGCATCGTAAGCAAGGGATTTTTTAAAATGATCAACCACCTGGACTTCAAGTTCAGTCTTGCCTCTTTGGATAAAGATTCGACCGTCAAAACCTGTCGTTCCAAATCTTTAATCTTCTGTTCATACGCCGACTTGGACTGCTCCGCTTCCTGTTCGAATTTAAGCATCGATTCCTGGGCAGAAGACAACAAGTTTTGAAGTGACATAGCATTCTCCTCTGCCAAAGAAGCTCTTTCCTCGGCCTCCACTTGTTTCACAAAATAGTGGTCGGTAAACACTTGGACAGAGCCCACCTCCATTTGATAAGCCAATTCAAACCAAGCACGGCTATCCTCACTCTTTTTCAGCTGAGCTTCAAGACTCCTTATTCGATCAGTCTGTTGTTGTTACGCCTGAACCAACTCAGTAAACTCGGCCACCATCTATAAGCAAGTTTAATTAAAAACCTAGCAAGCAAGAAAAAATAAGAGTCGGGAATAAAACTTACAAAAGATGCGCCGTTGAAAATTTTCTGAAGGCGGCTTGTCAAGGGAGCATCCCTGAAATGGCTCCAGTGATCATCCCCGATGAAAGCCCGACCAGATGACATCACCCTAAACATATCCCGAGAAGAAGGATATGAAAGACCTCCCAAAGATTCAGCCCTTAGATCTTCAACCTCGCGGGGGGGAAAATGAGGGGGGGGGGGGGGGGGGGGGAGGAGCCTCTGTTCGGGTCAGAAGTCTCCGCACCCCTCTATGTTTCAATATCAACGCTTGGGGGAATCTCGGCCCTGGTGTCTTCATCACTAGAGTCAATGAATGAAACCATCCGAGGAATATAAGAACGAGCGAGAGAATCGATTGCCTTCATTTTCTCATCCCGAGAACGGTGAAAGCCGAGATTAGCTGAGGAATCTTTCTGATCATCATCCTAGAATGATTCAAAAAAGTCAGGATCTGTATTTACTCATCCATCAGAGGTTTTACATCCATCCCCAGCGTCCATCCGCTTGGTGGGAACCACAGCATGGGAGCTCGGTTCGCCAGGCCTCTCACCAAGACCATCACTTTGCCTTCATACTTTTTCAGGCAGTTCCTGAGTGTGGTCAACTGGGCCACTAGGACCATTAGACTCCCCTACGGCCGGACGAATGACTTTCTCGGGTACATATTCGGGAATCTGCTCATCAGCTTCATCAGAGTCCTCATCTGACTCAGGCGGGACAATGCCTTTTTTGCTTTGACGAGAAGCTTCTTTTTGGCTCACCTGAAGGATTGATTTCACTTGGCGAGCCTGGACATCGCAGACAATGTCCGAGTCATACACTTAAACGATAAAAAGAATCAAGTCTGAATATAGAAAGTAGAATAAATAAAAATATATCAAGGAAAAAAAAAGGGGTAGGAAAACCACTTACATCGCCTGTGGTAGCCTGAAATCTGGCTAGAGAAGCCAAGATCTATAATCTTCTTCTCATTAAAAAGATAAATCCTACTCCTTTTTTCCAAAGTATGAATTGCAGCCCGAGCAAGTCTGGTCAGCTCAATATCGTAAAATTCAAGTTTTTTCTTGTTCCATACATCAAGGGAATAGAAAAAACGGGGAACCTTTAGTACCGTTCGAGTCTCCCCAGCCGAAAGAGTAACTTCAAGTCCAAGATTTCCTCCGGCGAAAAACCAATTGTTCTTTCAGTACTTGTTGGACGAAGGAAATCCCTATACAAAGCCTCTCCTTTTGGCATCATCTGAGGTAGCAACTCCCCGATTCACTTTTGTCCCCTTAGGGACCCAGCAATCTGGAGGGTTAGACATGAGAAAATAAGTATCTGTCCGACCAGACTGCCTTTGTGTGTAGAAGTGCCTGATTTCACTCGGGGAAGGCGACGACAGTTTCATTCGGTTCCATATATGCCATATGCACATCAAGATCTTGTAGCTGTTCGGGGCTAGTTGGGCTGGAGCGATCTCTGCTTCAGCTAGAAACTAGGTAATAAACGACTGAAGAGGAAGAGTGACGCCGTAACAAAGCATGGACCCATAGATTGCCACCATGCCCGGTGGAGGGTTCCACACGGCTCTATCACCAACAGGAATCAGAGAAACTTAATTATCTAAGTCGAATCGAGCACGATATTTTCCGATCTCATCTTCCTCAACCACATTCGGTTCGGCATCAAACCCACTCGGACGATCAACAAAAAAAGAGAGACGAGATTTTCTGAGCTCCTCTTCAACGTCCTTCTCATCAATAATCTTTTCCGTGATCCGAACGTTGCCCGGGTTGTGCTTATGAACTTCACTTTTACTTTGATGTTTCCCTATCCTTAATCGAAGTGGTACCTTGTGATTAGAAACGACAGATTCAGAACTATATGATTCAGAACTAGATTCATAATTAAAATAGACGTCAGGGTAAAGCTCAGAAACATCAACTTCTAAAAAGGGAGGTTCATCAGGAGGGATTTCCCCCAATAATCTATGAGCGAAAGAAACCATTTGAAAATCCCCGCGATCAAGCGCTTCGAGAGCTATAGTAAAGAGTCGACGACGGGAAGTCGGATTCATTAAAACTAACCTTGAGTGAAGAAACCTGATGTAAAAACCTCAACGAAGAATAGAGATTTTTCTACGCAAAGAAATTGGGTTGGAAAATTTCTGGTTTGAGTTTGAGAATAGGCCAGGACAACTCCGTTCAGCGAAGTATTTACAGGGATCCCTAGGATCTCAAAAAGCGGAAAAAATCAAAAGATAGATTTGATGACGTAGACAGCGCACTAGGAGACGCGTAGGTCGTTTCTCATAAATGGTATCGATAAATGAAGCGATAGAGGACACATGTTAAGAGAAGAACTGACCAAGACCGTCAGAAATCCAAAACATCGCAATCATTGAGATTTCGCGTGAGGAGATAGAATTGAATTTACATGGTCACCATTAAGACACGTCATTATGACAAGACATTTACTCTGACATTAATGAGACGTAAAAATTGAAGGGTTGATTAAAATACTTTTGCCCGGAACGAAACCCTGTTCGGTAAAAATATTTTAAGGGGGTATTGTCGTATGTAAATTTTGTCAGAACTTACGTGTCATTGACAAAGAGGATAAAATTGCCAAGTGGATATCCAAATAGACATTCAGAAAATATCCCGTAAGATACCTCCAAAAAGAGAGGAACCCGAGTAAATATAAAAATAAGTATTGAGTAAAACCTACACGGGATCAACTAACATCATATTCTACTCGGGATCAGTTAATGTCACTCAGGGATAGCTGACATCATGTTCTACTTGGAATCAGTTAATGTCACTTTGGGATAGCTGACGCCATGTCCTACTTGGGATCAGATGACGTCATTCGGAACCAGCTAACATCATGTTCTACTCGGGACAAACATCAAGAAACCCGAATAAAGAATCCCAGCACATAACTCGCACACGAACCAAGAATCATGTTAAAATACGCAAAGATATCCGTGTCAAAGAAGAATCCCAAGATGAATAGAATACCAAACAGGAAAAAAGCTCCAAATCAGACAACAATTTTATTTCTTCAAAGAGACTACGCATTGATAAGAAAATAAATCCTAACTGGACTATATCACTAGAGTCCCTTTCGATCTCTATACTAGTCTCTGAGATAGGAAAGAAGACATACTACTTCGATCAAGTAACCAATCATAATTAAATACAAAGATCTTTTGTTACTTGTACAAAAAGGATTGGGGTTCTATGCATATATAAATAGATCCATAATCTCGTCATAAAAATATATAGCAAATACAGAGAGAAAAAAGAGAGATCGAGAGTTGTAAATCTTTTCCAATATTGGATTTTGGCTTGGCTGTTTATTCAGCCGTCCGTGGACGTTTCTCCGGTCATCAGAGTTTTACCACGTAAAACTTGTGTCCAATTATTTTCTCATTTTTTCTTTTTGAAATCACCGCTAAAATCTAATCTTGTTGACTTTTCTCACACATCCAGAAATTAACGTCAACAGACACATTAGCAGGAATTCTCACATTCCATGTGGTCAATGCATAAAGACCTAAAAATCCAGATATTAAGAAAAAAAGATGGATAAGGAGGACTTCAACACAACTTGTGACCAACTGACCATGTTGTTTTGATACTATACCAAAAAACTAGACTCAAAAGATTAACTTGTTAGAAAAATATCCAACAATGATATTTAAAGCATGGATTTATGGGATTGTATAAGTGCACACATAGCATTAAGACATCAAGTGGCAATATACTAGGGGGCTCTGAATGATTTGCAGAGTTATTGATGTCAGTTTCTTGTTGGTGATGCAAGGGTTAAGATAACTCATGCTGCTAGATTTCCTTTAACTACATTGAAATAATTATCTGATTCAATGAATCCAGTGCCTTCCATCCACTTTGAATGTGATGATTGATGTATACATCTCCATAGTTAAACTTATCTTATTTATTTTCTCTTTTTATTATAACAATAAAGATACAAAGAATATCTCTTAAATAAAGAGTTTTCAATATAGTTATAAGATACTTTATCAACAAGTTTAACCAACAAATTTCTTTTATTTCATTAATGATGTTGAGAAAACCTCTTAAATCAAAAAACCTTTTTATACCATCATAAGAGACTTTATCTTTAGTTAATTTATTTTTATCACAGTAACAGAAGACCTCTGAAATCAATTTTTTTTAATAAAGTAATAAGAGAATTTATTAACAAGTTTACTCACTTTTTCTTTTATCACAGTAAAAATGTACAGAAGACCCTTTAAATATAAAACAATTTTATCTTTTGATCACAGTAAAGATATACAAAAGACCGCCTAAATAAAAAACTTTACATATAATGATAAGAGACTTATTTACAAATTTATAACCCAATATTTCTTTTGATCATAGTAAAGATATACAGTAAAGACTTCTTAAAACAAAAATTGCTTCACCCAAAAACGGTCGTTACTAGAAAAGGGTTAAAACATATTAGACTTAATACAGTAACAGGCTCTCTCACATTCCAGGTGGTCAATGAATAAAGACAGAATAAAATCCAGATATTAAGAAAAAATGTGGATAAGGAGGACTTCAACACAACTTGTGACCGCGTTGTTTTGATATTATAACAATAAACATTAGCTCAAAAGTTTATCTTGTTAGAAAAATACCCAGCCATGATTTATAAAGCATAGATTTATGGGTCTGTATAACTGCCCACGTTACATTAAGCCATTAAGTGGCTATATACTCGGGGGAATGCGCCAATTTGTATGGCTGTGAAGGACTTGCAGAGTTGCTGAAGTCAGTTTCCAGTTAGTGGTGTATTGTATGCTGTAACTCATCAATGGTAACTATTCCTGCTACTTGAGTTCCAGGATATTAGTGTAACAATGATAGAATAACTATACGATACAATGAATCTAGTGCCTTCCATCAACTTTGAATGTAATGATTGACGAATACATGCATTTTCATTGTTAAACTTATATTCTTTATATTCTTTATACCGAAGACCCCTAAAATATCAAAGTTTTATACAGTAATAAGAGACTTTATCAACTTGTTTATCATTTTTTTTTCTTTTTATCACAGTGTATATATATATATAAAAGACCTCTTAAATTAAAAACTTTATGTTTATTGATAAGATATTTATCAACAAATTTAACCTGATTTTTCTATTTGTCAATGTAAAGATACATAATGACCCTTTAAATAAAAAGCTCTATTTACTTATCAATAAGTCTAACTCAATTTTTCTTCTGATCAGAGTAAATTTGTACAGAAGAAGAGTTCTTAAATAAAATTTGTTTTGGAAAGTGATAAGAGACTTATCAACAAGTTTAACACATTTTTCCTTGTTATAATAGTACTAAAGATGTCCAGAGAACCCTAAAAAAACACTATCTACTTATCAACAAGTTTAACTCATTTTATCTTTGAATCACATTAAAGAAGTATAGAAAACCTCTTAAATCAAAAAGTCTTTATATATGATAAAAGGCTTGTGAACAAGTTTAACTCATTTTATCTTTATATCACAGTAAAGATGTACAGAATACCTTTTAAATCAAAAACTGTGTACAGACTTATCAATAAGTCTAACTTTTTTTTTCTATATATCACATTAAAAATGTCCAAATTAAAAAAAATTATCTACATGTCATCAAGTTTAACCAATTTTATCTTTTAATCACAATAAAGATGCACAGAAGACCTTTTAAATCAAAAACTCTTTGTACATAATGTTGAAAAATAAACTTGACCTCAGCCAACCACTTTCAGCCAATCACCTTGCCGCCCACTTCTAGAAACCGGTCATTGATATGGCTCCAACCACCTCCAACTCCCAGCTGCTTCCTAACCACACATTTGACTTCATTGTTTTGCATTTATTTTGTTTGTAATTTAGCTAATCTCATTTTCCTATATAAAGGGATGAAGATTGTATTGAAAATGTGTGGAGTGGTGAATGAAATATAGAGAGATATAAGAAAACCTTCTCCTTTTATTGTTTGTGTTCGAATTCTCTCTCAGAGGTGCACCACAAGTGACCTCAAACCATACAATCCTACCAACAGTGGTATCAGAGCTCAGAAGAACCAGAAACTCGAAGAACAGAGGTCGAAGTCGAATTCGCCAAGAAATCAAAGTGATCAGAATCCATATTTGATCACACCAGAGTGTTCTACACATTGTCAGGAGTTCAACGGTGAAAACTACATTCAAATCGGAGCACCAGATAGGCCGCACGCGCCGACAGACGTTGGAGAGTGAACTCACGCGCCGTCCACGCGCAGCACCATCCCTGGCGCATCACCAACACGCGCCGATCATCTTCCTTGCCAGTTTTGCAGGATTCGACCCGAAGTCGGATCCATCAACCCGGTACCAGATCCGACCCGGTATTCGGTTGCTGCTGGCCGACCCAGAATCTGACCCTAAGACCCGTCACTATTCACGGGTTGCTGACATCACTAACGGCTGGAATATTCCGTCAGTCAAAGGAATATTCCGTTATCTTTGGTTGACTTTTTCAAAAAGTTTGACCGCTCGTTTCGGACGCTTCCGAACTCGTTTTTTGACAAACATGGACTGGTTTCCAAGGTTTTGGACCATTCCAGACGCAACAGTGCACTTCCCTTTTGCAAATTCGGACTCCAGATTTGTGATCTACACATTTCAAGTCTCGATGGCCAACGGTAACGCACATGTTGTCATCCCGAAGCTCACTAAAGACAACTATGATAATTGGTGCATACAAATGAGAGCTTTACTAGGCTCTCAAGATGTTATAGATATTGTGGAAGATGGATATACAGAAGCTGAATCAGAAGAAGTTGAAGGAACTATGACAGAAGCTCAAATATCGACTCCCAAAGCCGATCGAAAGACGGATTTTAAAGCAAAGTCTATAATCTCTTAAGGGCTAGACGAAGCAACGTTCGAGATCATAGCATCCGCTAAGTCGTCAAAAGATGTCTGGGACACCCTTCTCAAAACCTATAAAGGTGCTGACAAAGTGAAAATGATCCGTCTTCAAACCCTACAAGGTGAGTTCGAATCCTTGCGAATGAAATCTAGTGAATCTATTGCTGAGTTCTATACACGAGTTATGGTCGTTGCGAATCAGCTAAGAAGAAATGGAGAAACTCTCACAGATATGAGAATTTCAGAGAAAATTTTACGATCATTAGATCCAAAGTTTGACTTCATAGCTGTGGCACTGGAAGAAACAAAAGATCTGGAGACGATGTCTATTGAAGAACTTGTGGGATCATTGCAAGCCCATGAGCAAAAAGTCACAAGAAGAAATGATGATAGAGTATTGGAGCAAGCTCTCCAGTCAAAGCTCTCCAGTCAAAGCTTTCCCTCAATGAAAAAAGATATGAGCAAGGGGGGACCTCACAACAAGGAAGAGAATGAGGTAGAGGATCTCGTGGAAGAGGTTCAGGAAAGCTGAAACCAGGAGTAGAGGCAGAGAAGGAAGAGACGTAAACAGAGGAGGACGTGAACAACAGAACTATATCCCACGAGGAAGAGGACGAGGAAGAAGATGCGGGTACAACAACCGTCCGAACATTGACAAAAGAAATGTTCAATGCTATAATTGCCACAAATATGGCCACTATAGCAACGAGTGCAGAAAACCGCCAAATGAGGTAAATGAAAATTCTAACTTTACAGAGAAAGAGCAAGTTGAAGGAGAATCGTTGATGTTGATGGCACACAACTCAACATATAAAAACCAAAATGTTTGGTTTCTTGATTATGGAGCCAGCAACCATATGACTGGAAGAAAAGACTTATTCACTGAACTTGATGAGAAAGTTCACGGAGAAATCTCATTTGGCGATCTCTCTAAAATCTTTGTCCAAGGAAGAGGAGATGTCATGATCAAGCAGAAGAATGGAGATCATGCTTTCATCTCAAATGTCTATTATGTTCCAGACATGAAGACAAACATCCTAAGTCTCGGATAACTCTTGGAGAAAGGCTACCATATTAGCCTTCAAAATATGCAACTCACCATCACAGATGCTCGAGGAAAGCTGGTTACCCGAGTCCAGATGACGAAGAATAAGATGTTCCCTCTCATAATTTATCATGATACGCCAAGATGTTTGACAGCCATCATCGATGACAAAGACTGGTTGTGGCATCTAAGGTATGTACATCTCAATTTTGAAAGTTTAAAGCAACTGGTAAGTAAGAAGATGGTAAAAGGATTGCCAAACATCCATCACCCAAATGAGATGTGTGAAAGTTGTGTTCTCAGTAAACAACACAGAAATAGCTTCGAAAAGGAGGCAAATTGGAAAGCAACCATGCCACTTGAGCTCGTTCACACAGATGTGTGTGGTATATTGACGCCAGTATCAAATGGACTGAATCAATACTTCCTCACCTTCATTGACGACTACAACAGAAAGACTTGGGTTTATTTCCTAAAAAGGAAATCTGAAGTATTTGATTACTTTAAAGAGTTCAAAACTCTTGTAGAGAAGCAAAATGGCTACTACATCAAAACACTGAGATCAGATCAAGGTGGAGAATACACTGCAGGTGCTTTCCAGGAATTCCTTAAGCAACAAGGAATCATACATCAGATTACACCAGCTTATACTCCTCAGTTAAACGGTGTAGCTGAAAGGAAGAATCGAACAATCCTTAACATTGTCAGAAGCATGTTAAAGGATAAAAACATGCCTAAGAGTTTTTGGGCTGAAGCAGTCTTGTGTGCGGTATATCTACAAAACAGATGTCCTACGAAGAGTCTTGATACAAAGACGCCGCAAGAAGCATGGAGCACTCACAAACCAAGTGTGAGCCACCTTAGAGTTTTTGGCTCCATTGCCTATATCAAGGTCCCAGAAGCAAGAAGAACGAAGCTTGAAGATAAAGGAAAAAAGTGTATCCTGGTTGGATACGGTGATAGAACTATAGGTTACCGGCTATACAACCCCATCACCAAGAAAGTAATCTTCAGCAGAGATGTCATTTTTGAAGAAAATGAATCCTGGAATTGGGATCAAAACAAAGCTTCCAGAAGTGCAGAGTTGATATCTGAAGAAGAGACAAGAGAAGTGGCTATAGAGCCACAAATACCCAGAAATCAGCAGACTCCTCAACGTGGTTCCCCTTCACCATAAAGGTATGATTCCCCATCACCGATTGAAAGTGATTTTTTAGATATGATGCCTAGAGGGACACGTAGCCTAGAAGATCTGTATGAAAATACAGAACAGGTGGAAGAAGACATTACTTTGTATTGTCTGCTGATGACAAGTGATCCAGTTAGTTTTGAAGAGACTGACCAAGAAGAAAAATAGAGAAGTGCAATGGATGAAGAGATTCGATCGATTGAAAAGAACAAGACATGGGAGTTGACTAATCTCCCAAAAGGTCAAAAAACCATCGGAGTAAAATGGGTCTACAAGACCAAAAGGAATGCGAAAGGAGAAGTTCAGAGATACAAGGCAAGACTTGTAGCAAAAGGCTACAAACAGAAAGAAGGAGTTGATTACGGAGAAGTCTTTGCCCCAGTTGCTAGACTAGAGACCATCAGATTGCTAATATCATTGGCAGCCTAGAAGAGTTGGAAAATTTACCAACTTGACGTAAAGTCAGCATTCCTGAATGGCTTTCTTGAAGAAGAAATTTATGTGGAACAACCACTTGGATATGTGCAGAAAGGCAATGAAGATAAAGTTTACAGACTGAAAAAAGCTCTATATGTTTTGAAGCAAGCACCACGTGCATGGAACATGAGGATTGATGAGTACTTTCAAGAGAATGGATTCGAGAAATGTCCGTATGAGCATGCACTATATTTGAGGAAGGAGACTGATGGAAGCCTGTTATATGCATGCCTATATGTTGATGACTTGATCTTCACCGGCAACAATCCAGCCATAATTGAAGATTTCAAACGGAGAATGGTGAAAGAATTTGAGATGACTGACATTGGTCTAATGTCTCATTTTCTTGGTATTGAAGTTGTACAAAGCGAAAAAGGTATCTTCATCTCCCAGAGTATCTATGCAAAAGAAATTCTGAAGAGATTTGGTATGGAAAAATGCAATCCTGTCACAACTCCAGTAGAAACAGGATTAGAGTTAAGAAAGAATGAAAGAGGAGATGTTGATCCAACCTATTTCAAGAGCTTGGTTGGAAGCCTGAGATACTTGACGTATGCCAGACCATATATACTTTATGGAGTTGGACTAGTCAGCAGATACATGGAGACTCCTGACCAGTCTCACCTAAATGCTGCAAAGAGGATACTTCGCTACATAAAAGGTACAATTGATGATGGTATATTTTATACCAAATGTGAAGATTGCAGGTTGATTGGCTATTCAGACAGTGATTGGGGAAGAGATCTGGATGAACGTAAAACCACGACAGGCTTTACGTTTTTTATGGGAGATACAGCGTTCACATGGTCATCCAAAAAGCAAGTCATTGTGACACTGTCATCATGTGAAGCTGAGTACGTTGCTGTCTGCTCAGCTGTTTGTCATGGTATATGGATCATGAATGTGTTGCAGTACTTGGGATTTCCACAAGATAATCCCACAGAGGTCTATAACGACAATCGGTCAGCGATTGCGCTAGCAAAGAATCCAGTATTCCATGAAAGAAGCAAACATATCGATACGCGGTATCATTTCATCAGAGAGCATGTGAAGAATAAGGAGGTGGAACTAGTCTCTTGCAGGACATATGATCAAGTTGCTGACATTTTCACCAAGCCTCTTAAACATGATGTGTTTTTAAGATTAAAGACAATGCTTGGTATGACGAAACATGGGGAGTCAAGTTTAAGAAGGGATGTTGAAAAATAAACTTGACCTCAGCCAACCACTTTCAAAAATAAACTTGACCTCAGCCAACCACTTTCAGCCAACCACCTTGCCGCCCACTTCTAGAAACCGGCCATTGATATGGCTCCAACCACCTCCAACTCCCAGCTGCTTCCTAACCACACATTTGACTTCATTGTTTTGCATTTATTTTGTTTGTAGTTTAGCTCATCTCATTTTCCTATATAAAGGGATGAAAATTGTATTGAAAATGTGTGGAGTGGTGAATGAAATATAGAGAGATATAAGAAAAGCTTCTCCTTTTATTGTTTGTGTTCGAATTCTCTCTTAGAGGTGCACCACAAGTGATCTCAAACCATACCATCCCACCAACACATAAGAAACGGCTTATGAACAAGTTTAACCCATTTTGTAGTTAGATCATAGTAAAAATGTGCAGAAGACTTCTTAAATCAAAACATTTTTGGACAATGATAAGAGGCTTATCAACAAGTTTAACCCATTTTCCCTTGTTATCATATTACTAAAGATGTACAGAGGACCCTTTTAAAAAAACTTTATCTACTTATCAACAAGTTTAACCCATTTTTTCTTTTGATCACGGTAAAGATGTACATAAGACCTCTTAAATCTAATTTAATAAACCTCTTAAATAAAAAAATTCTTTGTACATGATAAGAGACTTATCAACAAATTTAACCCTTTTTTCTTTTGATCACGGTATAAAATGTACAGAAGGCCTCTTAATTTTTTTTTTATTATGTATAATTATAAGAGACTTATCAAAGTTTAACCCATTTTCCTTAATGGTAAGAGACTTATCAACAACTTTAACCCAATTTTCCTTGCTATCATAGTGCTAAAGATGTACAGAGGACTCTTGAAATTAAAAAAAAAACTCTGTACTTTAACAAGTTTACCTCATTTTTTGTAGGTTATTGTAAAGGGATTTGGATCCTCTACTGATCTGATTTTTTTCCTGAGTCTTTTAAAACATGTGATTGCTTGTTGATAAAACGGTTGTGGAAACCAATCACATCTTAACCACACATTTATTGCAATACTTATATACCATGAGATTCGATAAGGTTGGGAAAAAGATCAAACTAGTAGAGGATCCAAATTCTACTCTAAAGATGTACATAGACCCCTTAAATAAAACCCTATTAATTTATTTTATCTTTTGATCACGGTAAAAATCTACAAAAAAATCCTTTTAAATAAAAAACTTTCTGTATAACGATAAGATTCTTATCAGCAAGTTTAACTCTTTTTTTTATAACAATAAAGATGGACAGAGATCCTCTAGCTTAAATAAAATAATGAATACTTATCAACAAGTTTAACTTATTTATTTTTATCACAGTAAAAATATACAGAGATCTCCTTAAATAAAATAATCAGTGCTTATATATAAGTTTAACTCATTTTATCTTTTAGTCACATACTCACAGTATAGATGTACAAAAATCTCTTACGTAAAAAAAACTTTCTATACTTATTAACAAGTTAACTCAATTTATCTTTTGATCACAGTAAACAAGTATAGAAAACCTCTTAAATCAAAAACTCTATCAACAAATTCAACCTATTTTTTCTTTTCTTTTTATCACATTAAAGATGCACATAAGACCCTTACATAATAAAAAATAAACTTTTTGTAAGTTATAAGAGAGACCTAATCAAAAAAGTTAGTTGGTGTTCACAATTTGATCTAATCAATACATTTCTTTTCCTTTTCGTTTAGTTATCCAAACATTCATATTCGTTTTAGATATTATATACATGCCTTCAATGTGGCAGATTAAAAAACCTTGGATCTGAAAGGTCCAAAACTAACAGAGATATGATCACAGATTTACAGTCCTCTCATCCAATATGAATAATGAATAATGAAAATGAAAAGAAGAAAGTCATCCCTAACACCAACCGAATTTATGTTTCTGAGACTCGAACCAGACGAAATCTCTGTTGATTTGCAACTGCTCTGAACAAATAAAACACGTTAGCTTTGACTATATTATATAATCCAGTCAGTCAGATATCAAAATTTATTGTTATATTAATTAGTTTCTTCCCAAAATTAACAAGGAAAATAAAGATAGAAATCAACAATACTGAAACTAACAAGCTAACAAGACACATGAGTACTACTGTTACTACAACTACAAGCCTCTTTTATTTAATTTCTGCGTAACATTTTCTCCTAAACGAAACCTTGTAGTAGGCTCGAAAACACAACGGTGAGAAAACACAGAAATGATAGAAAAACAAAAACAAACAAACACACACTACATCATACTATTACGAGACCGACGACCTACAAGACCAAGTTGGTACAACTCTTATAAGAAGAAGTTGAAAAAACTGCAGTGGCGATCAGAGATAATTGAAGAAGCTGGTGATCAATATCATATTCATGCACGCTTGGCAATAGCGTCCCTCTTCTTGCCACATTGCCTGAGCTGAAGCTGAAACATAAAATTCGCAGCCAAGAATTCGATACTCTGCTTGCTGCTCAAATTGTCCAGAATACCTTTCATAGTCTTGAGCCTCACACAATCTGCTGTTTTCATCACCTTTTCAAGTCCATTCATCAAACCCGTCAATGCAATCCCCACTAAACCATCCACATGTTTACTCCCGGCAGATGTGCTGTCGCCTTCTCTCCTGAATCGAGCAGCCAACCGAGACAACTCCATCATCTTCCTATCAGCCAGCGTCACCTGTTGCCTCTCCATATCTCTATCCACTTTCTCCTCCTCCAACCTTATCCTCAGCCTCAGTTCCTCGATCTTCTTCGCTTGTAGCTCAGTCAAATCGTCTAGTCTCGGTCCCACCTCCCTTTTCTTCTTTAAGGACTCAACCAGCCGGAAAACCGACGATGGTTTCCACCCAGTATACCAATAATAACCACTCTCTAACGTGCTAATCCAAACAGGATTGTAGAAGACAAGCACGTCTTTGCGAGCCAAAGCCCATTTGACAGTATAGTATTCTTTGATATGGGTCGTCATTCTTGAGACCAAAGCTTGTTGCTCTACTTCGTTTAAATTCTGCTCCCTCGAAGCCCGAAGAAGAAGTTGCAGGTTCTCGTCAAGTTGTGTCACCCACTTCTCATAGAACTCGACAAACTTCTCCTCCACCACTTGGTTTCTCATGATATTTTGTTGTAGTTTGGGTGTGTGAAGAGATGAGAGAGATGGGAAAAATAAAGAGTGTGACATGGAATATATATAGTGGGAGAGGAGGGCTGAGGATTGAACAGATGGAGGGTGGAGTTTAGGACACGTGAGAGAGAAAAGGCGGCTTGTGCATGGCTTACGCTTTGCAATGGAGTTAGTAGTGGGATTCAAGTGGTTAAATGACGCTTTGCAAAGGTCCTCGAAACATTTTGACTGCGTTTGATGATGATGACTCGTCACTCGTGCATGCACCCCACCACCACCTGGTGTTTGAGTTCTCTAGTGTTGTTAAACGTGTCACCCAAACACTAGATCTCTGCTTCAACGTGGAGCTTATCTAGACTGTTCATGCTTCCATATGTTTACACGGTCTAACGTTGATCTTGCCTACGTGGATCACCACTTTTATTTTTTACATACTTCTTTTTAACCGTTACAATGTTTAATATTAGAGAATTACTTTTTTTTTTTTACTGTTACGATATTTAATATCGTGAGTTTATGTGATTTGAAATCACGATATCATTTATGAAGGTGCAAATTGATGTCAAACGTATCATATCGATTATTGAATTCATAATTATGTATTTAAATTTTGTTATTAAAAAAGTCTTTTTTTTTTTCATTCTATACAATGAAAACCAATGTAAAAATCACATTAAAAAAAGCAATGTAACTGATAAATGACAATATAGAAACACTTTTTTTTTTTTTTTGATAAAAGACGGAAACTTAAAAATTACTATATATATCCTGATAAAATATAAATGTGTCGTAAATTAAACGAAGAATGTATGAAAAACATTTGAAGAATAGTTAGAGAACAAATAATAGAATAAATAAATAATATAGAAATAGAGTTGGGAGATATCAGATATAAAATAAAAAAGAGAGATACGAGGGAGAGTGATATATTACACTAGTGAAAATGGTGAGATATGTCACATTTTTTATGTGTATTGTATTGCTGTCACCGCTTTAATAACTTAAGTTTAAAATGCACCTATTATGGTGAACTATCCAAATTGACCTTAAATAATCTATTTTTTAATTTTATTGTGTTTCCATCTACACTTTGAAAACGATAATTCATCTCTCTCTCCAAAAAACTTATCACTCTCTAGATTCTGCATAAGAAGATAACCTATATTTATGATCTTCGTTTATATATTTTTATATATTTCTATGTGTGTTAACAATGTCTCCATTCGTTATGATTTTTTGTTCAGTCTTTGTATGAACATGTATGAATATGTATGAACATTTTATTTTTCAAGGGATCGAGAATTTAATTTTTAAAATAAGGTTTAGTTAAATCAAACATATTTATAGCCAAATCAAGCATTTTTTTTAATATGATCGAGCTTATTTTTGAAAGAATCGAGCATTTGTCAAAGGATCAAGAAATTTTCAAAGGATCGAGAATTTTTTTTCAAAGGATCGAGAATTTTTTTTAAAGGATCTAGAATTTTTTTCAAACGATCGAGAATTTTTTTCAAACGATCGAGATTTTTTTCAAATGATCGAGAATATTTTTCAAAGGATCAAGAAATTTTTTCAAAGGATCGAGAATTTTTGACAAATGATCGAGAAGATTTTTCAAAGGATCGAGAATACTTTTCAAAGGATCGAGTATTTTTGTTCAAAGGATCGAGAATATTTTTTAATGGATCGAGAATTTTTGTCAAATGATCGAGAAGATTTTTCAAAGGATCGAGAGTTTTTTCAAAGGATCGAGAATATTTTTCAAAAGATCGAGATTTTTTTTTCAAAGGATCGAGAATATTTTTTAAAGGATCGAGAATTTTTGTCAAAGGATCGAGAAGATTTTCAAAGGATCGAGAATTTTTTCAAATGATCGAGATTTTTTTTCAAAGGATCGAGAATATTTGTCAAAGGATCGAGAATATTTGTCAAAGGATCGAGAATATTTTTCAAAGGATCGAGAATATTTGTCAAAGGATCGAGAATATTTTTCAAAGGATCGAGATTTTTTTCAAAGGATCGAGATTTTTTTCAAAGAATCGAGATTTTTTTTCAAAGGATCGATATTTTTTTTTAGAAAATTAGGTTTAGTTAAATCGAGTATATTTGTAGCGAATTCGAACAGAAATTAGAATGTATCGAGGATTTTTTTTAAAAAGAATCGAGCATTTTTTTTTAAATGAACGAGAATACTTTTTTTGAAGTACTGACCAGAAAAAAAAACTCGACCCCCGAATGCGTCTGCGTAATGCCTGCGTTTCAACGAAACTCTTTCTCTCTATTTCATAACTCTCACTGTAAAAAAATGAATGAAAGATTCTGATGGAACAACTATTGGGGGTATTTTTATCCGTTCATCATAATAAGTGTCTTTTAAACATAAGTTATTAAAATAGTGGCAATGTTGAAATATCACCTCCAAAAAGTGCTATTTATTTTTTGAACCCTATATTACTATGTATTGAACTGAGTATTTTTCACTAACTAAATTTATAAAAGAATGAACATATATATAGGCTTAGAGAAGGGAGGTGATAAGAATGAGAGGTGAGATGACGTGATGATCATGATGAAATGATCAAGTTGGTAAAGTTGTGGTTTTTTGTTTTAGGCGGTAAACTGGATGTTTAACATCAATCCTAGCCGTTTTGCAGTATTAATCAAATGTCTTAGAAGTAAATTCACTAGCATTATTAAGGCGTATGGACTTAATTGAGTAATTGGGAAAATGAGGCCGAAGCCTAATTATCTATGCAAACAATCTAGCAAAAGCAACATTACATGTTGATAATAAGCAAACATGTGACCATCTAACAGATGCGTAAGCCAGAACCGTGATATAACGAAATGGTCCACTTGGTGGATGAATAGGTCCACATATATCCTCTTGAATCCTTTATAAGAATGATAAAGATTCAAAACCAACTTTAGAATGAGATGGTTTTATTGTTAATTTCCCTTGGGAACATACAGTACATAAATTCTCATGGGCTAAAAGAATCTTCTGATTTTTTAATTGATGTCCATGAGAATTCTTAATGATTCTACGCATTATTGTAGATCCTGGATGACCAAGACGGTTATGTCAAAGTACAAACATTTTTGGACCTGAGAACTTCTGATTCATAACTGCATAAGTTTCCACACTTTTGATAATGGTGTAATATAATCCTGAAGATAAAGCACGCAACTTTTCTATAATGAGTTTCTGACCTGAATTATGAGAAGTAATGCACTAATGTTCCATATCATCTTTATTCATAGTTTCAATATGATATCTATTCCTCCATATATCTTCGAAACTAAGTAGATTCCTCCTGGATCTACTTGAATATAATGCATCGTCGATAAATGTTTTAATATTGTTTGGTAACAATATTGTGGCTCTTCTAGAACCTTCTATATGATCCGCTGGACCTGATACTGTATTAACATTTGCTCTGAGTAAATTTAAATTTATAAAATATTTCTGACTCCGCAGAATTGTATGAGTTGTTGCACTATCAACTAGAAATATATCTCTTGCTTCTAGCTTTTCAATAACTCTCAATTACTGTTTAGATTCATTTTGTATGCTTCATACAGAAAAATAAAATGCATATTAGACAAAATGATTCAAAAAGTATACATTGCATTGAGAAATATTTTACATGAACAAAATAACAAAATATTGCTATTGTAAGTTGTATTTAGTAGGTATGGACATTCCCATCACTAATTGAAGTAGCTGGCATGTCTTTAGGGTCTAGAAAGAAATTTGTAACATTAAGATGAATAATATCCTTAGGATATGAATTTTCAATGAAATAAGTTTTCAGTTCTTTCCATTTCCTCTGATCGATGCTTGATACAGATTCACTAAATGTTTAGGTGTATTACATTCATTCTACCAATTACTGTAAAATCCACACCTAAAACAAACACTATTATATGCATTAGGCCCATTTTGAATTTATTTTCTTTTATACTGATTGGCCTCATAAGTATTCCACTTATGCTGAGTGTTTTGATTATAACCATCTAATCCAGAATAACCACGTGCTCTTTTGAAACTACAACCACGGCCCCGACAAGGATTACGACCATAACCACGACCATGATCAGGATTACGACCATTACCACAGCCTCGACCACGACCATGACTATGGTTTCTGACAGTATTAGCATTCACTACTGGGAATACTGTAGAACCAGTCGGGGTGTGATCCATGATTTTTTATTAGTAGCTCATTATTCTTTTTTGCTACTAGAAGGCATGCGATCAACTCTGAATATTTTGAGAATCTGCGTTCTCGATATTGCTGTTGCAATATTATATTTGAGGCAAAGAAAGTTGTAAATGTCCTTTCCAACATTCTTTTTCAGATACCGTTTCACCACACAATTTCAACCTTGTGGTGATTATGAATAAATCATAATTATAATCAGAGACTAATTTATGGTCTTGGAACCATAAATGCTGTCATTCGTTTCTTGCATTTGGTAACGTAACGTCATTCTGATGATCATAACGATCTTTTAACTCTTGCCACAGATCTTCAGGATCTGTGACAGTAAGATATTGAGCTTTCAAATCGTTATTCAGATGATGACGAATTATGATCATGGTTGTGGACCTGTCTTGTCAGTAGCATTGATTCCATCATCAATGGTGTAGTATAGTTGTATAGGTCTTGAGATTTTAAGTACAATCCAGCATCGATAACCCATGACATATAGTTTTCTCCTAATACTTGGAGTGCATCAAACTTCAAATTCATAAGTTTAGACATGCTTGCAGCTTATGTTCTCTGTAAATTAAATTGTAAATTTAATTTAGTGTGAATAATCATAAATGATTTTAGGGACATGAGTTCACCCGATATGTGCATAAACATAAATGATTTCAAGGGTATGAGTTCAACTCATATGTGCTTAAATATAAATAATTTCAGGGACATGAGTTTACCTGATATGTATATAAACATAAATGATTTCAGGTAAGCAAATCCAGAACTATATATACGTGGGTTCCATTGACGGTATAAGTCATCTTGTTATACGGAACTGTATATGAATCCAAACAATTGAGATGTAAGTAAATCACTTATCAGGGGATCCTTTTTACTTACATACAATCGTACTGATAACGTGTTATAAATTAAATAAAAAATATATGAAGAACAAATAATCGAATAAATAAATAACATAGAAATAAAGTCGAGAAAGATCTGATATAAAATAAAAAAGAGAGATGCAAGAGAGAGAGTAATATATTACTGTGTATTGAATTGAGAATTTTTCACTAACTAAATTTATAAAAGAGTGAACATATATATATATAGGCTTAGAGAAGGGAGGTGATAAGCATGAGAGGTGAGATGACGTGATGATCATGATGAAATGATCAAATTGACAAATTGGTGGTTTTGTTTTAGGGGGTGGAGTGGTGGAAGAATCCACACTTAATTACAACAAAATACAATTACTGATAATATATAAGGTTTTTTTTTTATAAGAGGGATATTTTATGATGATTAGTTTATTTTATTTATTCGGTTAAGTATATCTACTAGAAGAATTTAAGTTTTTCAATTAATTATAATTAATCAACTACTGTCCCATAATCAATTATTCTTTTTTTTTATGAAACAAAATGCAATAATGAAAAGAAATAGTTACATAGAAATCGGATAATCACCCGAGATTCTCCACTGACAAAGGTTAGTCTTCCGACCATACCGACTCACCCCCATCCTTCAACGCAAACTTAGCAAGACCGTGAGCAATATTGGCTCAGTTTGGTATTGTTTCTCCGGCTGTTTTTAGGGTCAAAAGTGATTCTGGACCTTAGATAGGGTGTTTAGTAAAATCGTGAGGAAGTGCTTTTGGTAACTTTTAACTTTTTCCAACTGAGTTTTTGAGAAGCTACAAATACATGCTTTTGGATTTTGGTTTCTGCTTTTAAAAAATGCGCTACAGTAATATTAAATGAAATTTTACTAACTTTCCAACTTTGTCCTTGCCGTTAACGAAATTTAACAAAAAAAAATTGGGCTTATATTTTTGTAAAAAAAAAAATGTTTCCATAATTAATTTAATAAAGTAAAATAAAAATGAAATAAAAAATAAAGTAGAATAAAATAAATAAATAAAGAAATAAAGCAATAGGACTAATTAATTAAATAAAGTAGAATAAAAAATAGGGCTAATTAATTCAATAAAGTACCATAATTATATAACACTTAATATTAAATACAAATAAACAAAAAAAATATAAAGTATAACAAATTAGTACCATTTAGATGTCTTTGTCCTTTTAGTAATTTTACACACTCACAATACTTTTTATATCAGTTTACCAAACACATTGAAATTGCTTTTAGTTCTCACAGCATTTTTGAAAATAAATTTACCAAACACTCAGCTGATTCTTCCCACAGCAATTCCCCCCACAGGAATTTCGGAAGCACTTCTCCTCACAGCACAACAATACCAAACTGAGCCATTATTAGCTAACCTAGGAACAAAAAGAACAGAAGAAAAATCAAAACTACCCATAATACTTAAAATATCATGAATGACTACACCAATCTCAGAGTTGGGCACCGACATTGCCCTGATCATAGTCACCACCTCTAAAGCATCCGACTCTAAAATAGTCGGGACCAATCTAGTTTCCAAAGCAAGACACAGACCCTTAACAATATCCATGGCCTCAGTAATTTGCGGTGGAAAGCAAACCTTTAGATTCTGACAAAGGGATGCCATAACATAGCCCTTGCAATCGCAAATCACCACTCCAATACTGAGACGTTCTCATTGTGATTCAAAGCCCCATCTGTATTGATCTTAAAGACACCAGCAGGAGGCACAATCCAACTTTTAGCCACCAAAGCCTTCGTTGAGTCTGAGTGCTCAACCTTATTTGCATTCCTAAAACCATTAAGAAAATTGACGGCCCACTCATAAATATCTGTCTCAAGCAATAAGATTGAGGAGTGAACCATCCAGTTTCTTCTATGCCAAATACGCCACCATACAACACGGAGTAGTTCTAACTCCATAGGACCCAGTTTCTCTTTACAAGAAACCACAAAGTCGAAGAAAGAAATAGACTCTATAATTTTATCCTTCCAAAAACACCAAGAACAGATCGAATACTCCTCAGCAAAGAGCAACACTATAAAGCATGCAGTGAAGTTTCATTCTTTTGGTAACAAATCGGACAACCAGTCTCTATCCTCATCCCATGCAAAACCAAGTTATATTTTGTAGGGATCCAATCATTGCAAGCTTTCCACATAGAGACTTTAATCTTAGACGGTAAGTGCAACTTCCAAAAAAATTTCCACCAAGAAATAGAGGAGCTCAGACCAGACCAACTAGGATTCGAGATAGCAGTTTTAGCAATCCATTAGCCACTACGAACCGAGTAATTCCTTGAAGAATCAAAATGCCAAAATAGCCGATCATCCAAATCAAAACCATTATGAGGGAATACTCAAAATCATATGTGCTTCCTCTTCAGAAAAGGATTGACGCACAACATCCTCATTCCAAGAGCCATTTTACAGTTTCAGTGAGTCAATAGTCACCTCATTCCCCAAAATCGGAGGAGACATAACCTTAAAAGTTGGCAACCGAGGAAGCCATCTATCCTTGTAAATATGAATAGAACGACCATTACAAACTCTCCATCTAGTCCCTTGCTCAATCACTTATTGACCCCACACCAGACGGTTCCAGAGAAGAGAACCAGTCTTGCCTTTTTTTTTACATTCAAAAAAGAAGTCTCAGGATAATAACACCCTTTAAGGATTCGCGTAACCAACAAATTCGGATTATGGAGAAGTCTCCAACATTGCTTGTCAAGTAAAGCCTTGTTAAAAGCACAAAAGTCATGAAAACCCATTCCCCTTCACACCGAGCCTTACAAAGCATATCCCAGGAGCACCAATGCAATTTGCGTTTAGAACCACCTTCTCCCCACCAAATCCTCGCGCACATCTGATGGATATCAGAAATAAAAGTAACCGAAAGACGGAATAAAGTCATCGTGTATACCAGAATAGATTGAACAACAGCATTGAGAAGCAACTTTCTCCCGCCCCTTGAAAAGAAACGATTGCTCCAGCTTTGGTGTTTCTTCCAGACCCTCTCCTTAACGTTATTGAAGAGGGCACACTAGCTTCTACTGGTGACACACTGAAGTCCCAAACATTTACTATGATGCTCAACAATACCCTTCTCCAAGACCCCAGCCAAAGAAATTATGTCATAGGGTTCAAAAAATAATTAGCACTTTTTGGAGGTGACGTTTCAACACTATCACTTTTTATAACTTATGTTTAAAAGACACATATTATGGTTAACGGACAAAAATACCCGTAATAATTGTTTCATTAGAATCTTTCATTCATTTTTTTTTACAGTGAGAGTTATGAAATAGAGAGAGAAAGTTTTATTGAAACTCAGGCGCTACGCAGACGCATTCGGGGGTCGAGTTTTTGAGACTTTTGAAATATTTCCGAGTTATTTTGTTAAAGGGATCGAGTTTTTTTTTAAGGGATCGAGCTTTTTTTTGTGAGGGATCGAGCTTTTTAGTATATGATCGAGCTTTTTTTGTACATGACCGAGCTTTTTTGTAAGGGATCGAGTTTTTTTTTTTTAAGGATCGAGCTTTTTTTTTTAAGGATCGAGATTTTTTTTTTTACATAATCAAGCTTTTTTTGTAAGTGATCGAGCTTTTTTATGATGGATTGAGCTTTTTTTTAAAGGGATTGAGCTTTTTTGTAAGGGTCGAGTTTTTTTTGTTAAGGATCGAGTTTTTTTTTTATATAATCGAGCTTTTTTTGTAAGGAATCGAGTTTTTATGTGAGGAATCGAACTTTTTTTAAAGGGATCGAGCTTTTTTGTACATGATCGAGCTTTTTTTGTTAAGGATCGAGATTTTTTTTACATGATCGAGCTTTTTTTGTAAGAGGTCAAGCTTTTTTGTACATGATCAAGTTTTTTTTGTACATAATCGAGTTTTTATTTGTAAGTGATCGAGTTTTTTTATGATGGATCGAGCTTTTTTTTTAAGGGGATCGAGTTTTTTTGTATATGATCGAGCTTTTTTTGTATACAATCAGGCTTTTTTGTAAGGGGTCGAGCTTTTTTTGTTAAGGATCTAGGTTTTTTTTTTACATGATCAAGCTTTTTTTGTAAGGGATCGAGTTTTTTTGTGAGGAATCGAGCTTTTTTTAAAGGGATCGAGCTTTTTGTACTTGATCCGGCTTTTTTTATACATGATCGAACTTTTTTTGTTAAGGATCGAGATTTTGTTTTTACATAATCGAGCTTTTTTGTAAGAGATCAAGCTTTTTGTACATGATCGATTTTTTTTTGTACATAATCGATCTTTTTTTGTAAGGGATCGAGCTTTTTTGTTAAGGATCGAGTTTTTTTTTAAAGGGATCGAGTTTTTTTATTAAGGGCTCAAGTTTTTTTCTTAGAGGTTTGAGCTTTTTTGTCCAAGATTATAACTTGTTTGCAGCAGTTTAAAAATGCTTATACCAATGTAAAAAAGCTTAGACAAATTAAAAAAAAAAAATACTCAGACCAATTACGAAATAGCTCGTAAACATATTAAAAAAAGCTCGAACCAATGTAACAAAAATATACAATAACTCGTAAAATTATCAAAAAAACTGTATCATGTTCAGAAAAAATATAGATCGATTTTAAGACAAGTTTTTGAGAGAGATAGAGAAGTTAATACTTTCAGTGATCAAAGTATGGAAATGGAAGTACAACGAGAATTAAAAATTGATTATTTAAGAGCAATATGGGTAGTTCACCATAATATGTGTCTTTTAAACTTAACTTATTAAACCGGTGACATCACTACAACTCATCAAAAAAAATGTGACATTTCTCACAATTTCCACTTGATATAAATTTGTTAGCTAAAATAGACATCGGATTTCTAAAAATTAATGTTCTGATCAGACGCCTCTGAGTAACTATTCAACAACCTCTTAATATTGACACATTCTACCCATGCTCGAGTGTAAAGAAGACTGTCATTCGTAAAGAAAATGTGAGTAACTTTCTGACCCAACCTACTACAACTAAACCCCATATAATCTCCACACTGTTCCGACATTGTAAATAAACTAGAGAGCCCATCCGCACAAATAAGAAAAAGTTAGGGAGAAAAAGGGGCCCCTGTCTCAAACCTAGAGAAGGCTTGATAAAACCTCTAACTTTACCGTTTAAATGAAAGAATATGTAACCAAAGAATAAACGGTCCATATTTTTCAAAATCCATCGTTCCAAGAAACCCATTTTTCTCATCATACCTTCAATAAAACACCACTCAACACTATCATAAGCTTTAGACATATCCAATTTAAGAGACATGAAACCCTTTTTTTCCATTAACTTTCTGACACAACATGTGCATACACTCAAAACCTACTATCGCATTATCTGTTTTTCATTTCCCTGGAATAAACGCATTATGAGTATCAGACCGGCCATCAAACCATCTTCTCTAGCCCTTCTCTTCCACTTGCCCTTCTTTTTGTTAACAACCAATAACACATCCGAATCATACTCTATATGAGAAACAACACCACATCCTTCTCGATCAACTCCCACCTCTTTGGTAATTCCATGCCCTGAAACCATGCATTGATTCGTCTTAAAAAACCCAACCCCATCTTTTGTATTCACATCCGTAATTTCTGTACCCGCCCCTGCACTGGTCACATATGAAGCAGAATCAAAAACCATCATCTTATGGACATCCTGCCCATCTCAAGAATCAACATGCCTGCTTCTTTTGTTTTATATTACCAATTCTTGATGACCCATCATATTAGCAATTTCCATACATTCACGTTTCAAATAAGGTATGTAATCATTCAACACCACCGAACTACAAAGAAGAGAGGTCTGAGCAAGGTCATTACCATCTACATCCCTATCTTCCCAAGATTCGTGGCCCGTGGTTGTAGTAACATGAGAAGATTGGTTAACACATTCACTCCTCGCATTCGAAACCTCTCTACGATTGTGAAACTAACCAGCTATTCTACTTTGGCCTGGTGGACACGTTGCTCTCATCCCGGACCAAAATCAAAATCCATCATAGATCTATGTCTATCTTCCTTTATTCTTTTCTGACATTCCTGATAAGAATGATCAATGAGGCCAGAGTGGTAACAGTATTCAGGGAGATTTTCATAGCGCAAAAGTAATATAGACTCTTCTCCTTTTTCTAATTCCAATCTAAGGAATCTCTTCAAAGGCTTTGATACATCAATAGCCACCTTCAGGCGTTGATATTTCCCAAAACATTCCCCAGTCACTCCAACATCAATTTCAACTAAATCACCTATCAACCGCTCTAAAAATTATCTTATCTCCTTCGTCATGCATAACAACGGTGCATTAGGAATCTGAATCCAGAAGATCACCCAGTTAAAGGCTATGTTAGCGACATCTCCCACTCCAGACAACTTTTCCAGGTCAAGGAGACAATTATCAAAATTCTAAGGCTCTTCAGTTAGTATTCGAAACCGATCACTCTGATTATGAAAGTAAAAAAAGAAACGTATGGTCATGCACCACTTCAATATCCAGTATTATTTGCCAAATCCTCGAGATCACAGCCCTAAACGCCTCCCTGTTAACATGTTTGGTCGATAATATTTTACCCACAAAACATAATTCAAGTTTCTTACTCGCAGAGTCCTTCAGTGTAACTTTGACACTCCAAAGTTTCTCTTCCTTACTCTTGATCGAAAGGGATGCATAAAATATCGCTATTTTCTCAGGGTCCATGTTGAACACAAACCAGAAAGATTTCTACCTAGAACTTACTTCGATAAGGCACCACTAAAATTGCCTACTTCCACAGTAGGGTTTTAGAGAGAAAACTCTAGGAGAAGACTCATTAATCAATTGTTCTATAATATTACATGAAACACAATATATAAAATTTCAAATATATAGTTTGTTTAAAACTAACCTAGGTCTCAATTTTTTTTTAAGAAAAGGTGAGAGAAGGAGAGAAGAAGAACATATCTGCAAATCTACACTAAACAATAATGATTATTGGTCTTTAAAAATAATAATAATGATGATGATACTTGTCCATTAACTAATAACTACATTCAAATCATTTAACCTATTATTCAATCTACAATAATTTCTTGGACGATTGCCAAATTGGTTTCAGATTTTATTTATTTATTTATTTATTATTTCAAATAGTTAACGACCTTTGCAAAAATGACAACTCTTCACAAGATCATAGACCTGCCACTCTGCACTAAACTATGTATAGTCAAGCTTATAATGAACCAAAACTAAATCATAAAGCGGCAATGACAATATAAACAAATATATGAAATCCAAAATGACAATTATATCTTAAGGGGTCGTTTGTTTGTTTTTTTTTTTTAAGATTGAACGGTACCGATTTTTACTGAAAACTGAATAGTGACTAAAATCTGAATCAGTATGATATGTTAATTTTTTATTTTTATCACCTCTGAATAGAAAGTCAAATTGCTTCTTTTTTAAATATAAAATGGTTTTAAAACAAGTAATTTAATATTTATACCCTTATTACTATTAGTTGTTATGTATTTTCAATTTATATAATACAAACAAATAAATAAAAATAATTTAAAAATAAAAAATGGTGTTTAAAGTTACAATGTGATTAAGGTTAAAAGAAATAAATATCTATAATATAAAATTGGGCAAGGATCATCTGCTGAGTTTCTTCTCTGCTGAGCTTTGGAGGATCTGATGACACACACACACACACACACACACACACACATATATATATATATATACATATTAATTAAACCTCAAAATTATGTCTGACCTATAAGTGTAATTCTTCACCAAATTCTATCTTCTTTTGAGACACTCTTATCTTCATTGTCAACGACTTCAAGCAAGAGAATCTCATAAATACTAGTTCAGAAAATATTGGTTTACTTATCTTCATTTTGAGACACACTCCAGTTTTTTTTAATTACTCTCATAAATAATTTGACACAAATTCTACTAATTGGAAGCCAGAAAATCTTGCAATGGAAAATCACATGTAATCGGTGTCTATATCCTACCACAAAAAAAAATCATTATTGCAGTTTCATCATTCAAATCTTGAACAAAATAGTCATTTGCTTTAAGTGTGATTTATTTTTCAAAATAGATGAAAAAAATTTCAAATCCAATAGATTAACAAAGAAAATATAAAATTCCCTATGTGTACCCAAAGCAAGGATTTAACAATCATCGGATGTGTTTTTCTTTGTCGGTTGTTGGGCTCCAAACAATTAACCTTCATTAGAGAACAACTTCAACTTCTTTAGTGATATGTGCAATGAAAGAGGAGGACCTGGTCAAGTAGTTAATGGTAGGGTAGTTAGTTAGTGTGTTAGTGTTGCCAATAAAAAAGGGATCCATAAGTATTTTATGGCCATATTTTGTAGGAGTGCTTCCATGATCCACAGTTATAGGATGTGGACAACATGTCCCTATTATTTCTACTGTTTTGTTAACTGCTGTTTACTATGTTGTTTGCCCATTCCTGCTAAGTAATTCGGTTGTAAGCATTTGCCTATAAAAGGTTCCCTAGAATTCAATGTAATGATATCGAATATTAAGCCAAATTGTCTCCTTGTATCTCTCATATTTTCCTCTTAATTCTTCTTATGTATTTCTAAGTCTGAAATACTATCTCCATCTAAAATTCTCTTTATGCATTTTTGTGGGTCGAAAAAATACATAACATTGGTATCAGGGTGGTTTGGTCCCTTGGACACGTTTTCATAACTAAGTCTATGAAGTCCTAACTCGTCATGAAACCATCTTTGTCCAAATCCAAAATGCCCTCCAAACCACCTTTTTCACCTATCATCCGGTGTTTTTCGATGATACAGATGTGTCGGCGAAGGTTTTTATCGATTTTGATAAACCACCAATATTTGATGACTATGTATTTGAGAAAATCCCATATAAAAGCAATTCACATTTTATGGATTGTTTTTACGAGTCACATATTTCTCTTACCATGAAATCAACCTCCCTAACCCTCAGTACCGTGCTGGACTGCAGTAACACCCCTATGAAGTTATCCTTCCCTACTTTCGGCGACGATAACTTGCAGGGATGGATTTTTAAAGATACAAAATATGTTGATTTCAAGCACATACGATCAACCAAATTTGGAGACCCTCCTAATTGTGGCAAATCCAATGAGTTGGAACTCTCGATAGACTTGTTCGGAATTTATCTTTGTGGACAATGATAATTTAGGGAGGATGGAATGATATGTGCAAGGAAAGAGGAGGATTTGCTCAAGTAGTTAGTGTGTTAGTGTTGCCAAAAAAAAAGGGATTCATGAGTATTTCATGGACATATTTTGTATGAGTGCTTCCATGATCCACGATTATAAGATGTGGACAACATGTCTCTATTATTTCTATTGGTTTGCTTACTACTGTTTAGTATGTTGTTTGCCCATTTTTGATATGTAATTCGGTTGTAAACATTTGCCTATAAAAGACTCCCTAAAATTCAATGTAATGATATCGAATACTAAGTCATATTGTCTACTTGTATCACTCCTAATCTCCTCTAAATTCTTCTTATGTATTTCTAAGTTTGAAATACTATCTCTATCTTAAATTCTCTTTATGTATTTTCTTGGATCGAAAAAATACATAACATCTGATACGGTTAAATTTCTGAAGTGGTTAAAAGAAGAAGAAAGTGAGAGTGAGGAGTTTGAGAGAGAGAGAGAGAATTGGAAAGATAAGAGAAATATTTTAGTTGTAATCATTCCTAATCTTTATTTAATCCAAACCTAGCCATTTAATGGCTACATTGAAAACACGTTAAACAACCACATTGTCTGAAAATAAGAGTCTATCTAAGCATTAATTAAACACCTATCTAAGAATAACAACAACAACTAACACAACTGAAAGTGGTGCATAACAAAGCATGAAATCTTGTAGCACGCTTTTCATAACAAATGGCCTAAGAATCCAGACACGTTATTTAACCAAATAATAACACTAACTTGTTTTGACTCAATCAATTGACAATTGAAACAACCCAACAACCCTATGCATTATTAGTGGTCTTGTGCACGTGCCTGCATCATGAGTCATTAGGTACATATAATTTTACCCCTCTCAAATTATCCTTGTCGTAAGGATAAAATTTGGATAGGTTGGTAGGAAGTTCAAAATGCAACCTGTTGGATTCGCCTTAACTGAGAAAGTCTCTGAATTTGGTTAACCATTTGTGCCATTGGAGAGTTGTTTCCTCTAAATGAAAGGAAGCCAAGTGGGATTATCTCCACCAAGTTTGGGAAAGGATATCTTGTGTTGGGTGCTGTTTCGGTCGAAATTTGGGTTGAGAATGGTGGTTCCGGTTGGAGTAGTATGGGTATTGGTGAGAGTGATATGGTGACTGTGAGCATGGGTGGTGGTGGGAGTGATATGGGGATTGTGGGAGGTTTCTACAGTGATAAATGGGTTGAGCTTTTTCTCGACGGTATTACCATTATGGTTAACCCGTAAGGCTCGGAGTTCAGTCAGGATGGAATGAATTGCGGATTTATGATGAGCCAGAATTTTGTAAACTCCATTACAGAATTCGGTATCCATGAACTGAACGGCTTTGATACCACTGATATGTTTAAATTTGTGAAGTGGTTAAAAGAAGAAGAAAGTTAGAATGGGAGTTTGAGAGAGAGAGAGAGAGAATTGGAAAGGTAATAGAGATATTATAGTTGTAATCATTCCTAATCTTTATTCAATCCAAACTTGACCATTTAAAGGCTATATTGAAAGCAAGTTAAACAACCATATTACCTAAAAATAGGAACCCTATAAGCACTAACTAAACCACCTATCCAAGAAATACAACAACTAACACAACAGAAAGTGTGGCATAACAAAGCATGAAATCATACATCACCCTTTTCACAACAATAGGGCCCAAGAATCTAGGCACGTTATTTAACCAAATAATAACACTAACTAACTTGCTTTGACTCGATCAATTGACAATTGAAACAATACAACAACCCCATGCATTATCAAACTTGGTCTTGTGTGAAAATTCCCTTTAGAATGTGTGTCTAAACCTAAGGGGGGGGGGGGGGGGGGGGGGGGTGAATAGGTTTTAATCGAATCAATTACTGATTTTTCGATTAATCAATATTAACACAAATTACCCAAAAAAAACAAGCATTCAATAAAACCAATTATGCTTAAAACAATAACAACACACAATATTTACGTGGAAACCCTCCAAATGGGAAAACCACGGGTTGATATGTGTGTCACACCCGATCCTCAAATCCACTATTGAATGAAAGTTTACAACCTAGGTTGATTTCTTATAACACCCTTCAGTTACTAACCATTTCACTCTATCTAACGGGCCTTAATAATGATTCTTGATCTATTTGTTTGTACACTAACCACTTAGTCACAAGACTTAACCTCAATAACGAGTCAAAACAACTTAAGTGAATATGATGAAATATTCAAACATGCAAATAGTGCTAAGCTACACTAAATGTTTATCTAGGAATTCAAATAAGTCAATAAATGCAATTCCTAGATATCAATGTCTAAATGCAAATGTAAGAAGACTTAACTAGATATCTATGAGAGACTAATATCTAATTATCAAACAAAGGCCATTTAACAAAAGTTGTCATATAACATGGCAAAGAAAAATTAATGCAATTAACAAATGCAATCAATTAGACCTAAACAATATCTAAATGCAAAGCATATAGATTTAGCTAGAAGGGTAAAATCGTCCTAAATTCTAGCTATCACAAAACAAAATTCTCAACCAACAACCAACATCACAAGCATGCCAAAAAAGTTTTTAAACACAAGAACATGCATTTAATTTGTAATAAAAGCTAAAACCTAGACATACATGTTGTAGTAATAAAATAATGAAGTCTAAGACATGTAGAGATTACCTAGTCAGGAAACGTATGAAGACTCATGCTTGAATGATGAATAATGATGCTAGATGTTCATGGATTGAAGGTTGGTTGAGTCAATAAGTGTTCTTGGGAGCTTCTCTTGCTAAGAAATCTTTTATCACATTAAAATATGGTTTAGAAGCTCTAAAAAACGAGTGAGGAAGAAGAAGGCATGTATATATGAGCCCTAGAGCAAAACTATGTTGTTTTGAAAAATGCCCGAAATTTACTCAGTGCGTTGGTAGACAAGCGCCACACCAACGCACACCTACTGTCCAAGAGGCGCTGGTGAGAGCGCTTGTGGACTGGCGCAGCTGTAACAACACAACAGCCTGAGATTAGAGCAGCCCAAAACGTGACCAAACAACATCAAAATCTTTAATAAAATATACCGTTGGAAAGGTATGGAAGTCTACTTTCTACTCAATTTTACAAAACATGTTTTGGATGTCTATAGAAAGAGTTATGGTCATTTGAGTGACCAAAGGTAAGAAACGGACAACAACAGAGTTGCCCTATTTTTGTGGTCACTTTTGAGATTTCAAAACAAATCCAAACGGTCATGAATTTTCATAAATTATGGGTGTTTAGTTTGTACATAAATTTTCAGCACTCATTTTGAAGCATTGTATAAAATGATATAGTCACAAGACCATGAAAATGTCAGTTTTGAAAAACATTTAAAACATTTAAATCATTGAAATCCACTCTTTCAAAACTAGACACATTACTCCAATTAACCAAACCAAGAGAAGAATGAGACCTTCTCAAATGGTCACTCAATAAGCTAAGACAAGCACACCATTGTGCAAGCGTAGACACAACACAAGCACACCACACAAAATCACACTTATATCTAGAAATGAGTGCAAGTATCATTGTGAAAGAATACACACATGAGTAACAAGAAATAAATGCATGTCAATACAAATTCATGTAAGTGTATGTGTGCAATATGTAAATGATGCACACATATAAACAATAAAGAACACAAATGCAAGGTGAACAAAACATGCATGAATTGTGTGTGCAACTAAATCTCTTCAAAGAGTAAAGCAAGTGATATACCTTAGAAGCTTGAGCTTGGTCACGAACAAAGCCGGCCTAAACTACCCTTACATTTTAATCCCCAAAAGTGGTTTGTCAATCGAAATAAGCCAATCAAAAACTGAAGAACTTACATTGTGCACGTGCCTGCATCATGAGTCATTAGGTACATATCATTCAGACCCCAAAAAACCCCCAAAACAACAAGTTACAGATTCAGGGGGAGGAAAGAGTTTATTCTGGATTCAAAGTTAGAGAAGATGAATGATAGATTTATTGGGATTTTAAGAGATAGATTTTGGTTTAAATAAAACACACACACAACACCACAAGTATTCAACAGTCCTCCTTCAAGTATTCAACAACTCAAGTATAAAAAAAGAATAATGATCCATTTTTAGTGAGGCTTCTTGAAGTGATAACTCCTTATATGACTCCTAATTTGTAAAAAGTACACAAAACTTCCTAAATGTAAGGTAAATATAAAGAGCCTTATTGTGGATGCTTTTAGAATTAGGTTATGTTTGCTTAGGTTTGGTATTATAAAACGGTGCAGTTTTATTTTTTCTTAATATAATAACGTAGAAAATAAAATTTCAACCACACATTTTTATTAAAGTCACGTGACAATGGATCCTAAAAAGTTCATTATGGTTCAGCAAAGGTGAAGTTCAGTAGAGGATTCTTGTCCTATAAAATTATGATAAAATTGGAAATATGTTATTTTGATGATATAATCTTGAAAGAAAATATATTAAATACAATCTAGTGATTTGAAATTAAGTTAAAAGTATGAATTTCTTACTTTTTATTTTGAGTTGTTAGTTATTTGACCACTTTAAAAAAAATGAATAATTTCAAATCAGACTCATTAAATTTTAAGCGTAAAAAACAAATGATCCCTAAATTTTAAAAGAAAAGAAAAGAAGAACATCATATTATCATCTAATAGATGTATATAACTGCACCAAAAGTAATTATATAAATAATTATGAGAAAAAATAAAAAATAACTACAACTATTATGAAAATTTTGGTTTTAACCACATACGAAAATTTATTTGTTAATAGCCATTTTTTTTTTTAAAATTCAGTGTATGTCCATAAATTATAAAAATACCCATTGATTTGATTTTTTTCTTTAAAACTGAAAGAAAACTTGAAATCATGATTGAAATCTGAAACCAAACTTGAAATCACGGCAATAAACTTGAAACGTGAAATCTTGTTTTAAAAAATGAAATATTGAAACTTGAAATCTTGCTTAAATTGAAATGTTGAAACTTGAAATCTTGACTAAGTTGAAAGTTGAAACTTGAAATCTTGAAATCTTGAAATCTTGACTAAGTTGAAAGTTGAAACTTGAAACTTGAAACTTGAAATGTTCTGGGTTTTTAAGTTTTTCGTTTTCAAATTTTGAAACTTGAAATGTTGCCTAAATTGAAATGTTGAAACTTGAAATGTTGACTAAATTGAAATGTTATGAGTTTCTAATATTTCGTTTTCTTTTCTTTTTTTTAGCAGATCTAATCGCCGGCGGAGGGGGAGCTCGACGGCGTTGCTGGACGGTCGTGAAGCCCAGAAGACGGTACTTCGGCAAGCCGTCGACGACATGTGAGAGAGAAAGGAAAGGAGAGAGAAAGGAAAGGAGAGAGAAAGAGATGTGAGTGAAAGAGAGAGAGAAAGAAGAGAGAGAGAGCTGCGGGGAGAGAGAAGAGAGGTTGGGTGAGAGAGAGAGGAGGCCGGTGACGGTTCGCCGGCCTTCGCAATGATACCAATGACGGTTCGCTGGCGGGAGAGAGAGATCGGGGAGGGAGAGAGAGGAAAGGAGAGAGAGAGATCGGAGAGAGAGAGGAAAGGAGAGAGAAAAAACAAGAGAAAAGAGAGAAAAAATGTTTGGGGATTGTTTTTATATGGGAGCATTCAAGTAATTTCTCAAAAAAGTAGTTATTAATAAATAAATTTTCGTATGTGATTAAAAACAAAATTTTCTTAATAATTGTGGTTATTTTTAACAATTTCCATAATAATTATTATTGACATTACGCAAAACGCACTTATCTGGTTTTGATTTCGATCAATATTGAGTTAAGAGTCATGATTCATACAACAATTGGATAGCTAAATTAATCAATAACGTTCTCATTTTCCTTCTTTACTCTAGTTTACTTTATAGTTTATAAATAATTAATCGATCGTGTCTACGACATTTATAGAGGTAATTTTTTATTCTAAAAATAAATGGCATAATTAAGTTTTATGAATTATTAATTATTGTCAGAAAATATCATATAAAAATCGATAAAAAGTTGATACTAACATGTAACATGTATGATAAACACATTTAAACAATGGGTATGAAAATTTAATAACAATCTTTACAGGGTTGAATTTTAAGTTTATCATTCATTTAATAAGTTAAGTTTAAATAACATATAAAATAGGTTTTTTTTTCTTAAAATACCTTCTACTGTAACCCGTTATTCACTATATTGATTTATTTATTTATTTTTAAAATCCTCTATTGATGGTTCGAAATTGGTCACTACACCAAAATGGTCACTCGCAATCGTAGAGGCCGGTGAGTGTAGTATAATAATAAATAAAGTTTGTTCTCAAGAGGATGTATAATTCGTTAACTATTCCTAATCTAATTGAATTGGAAAACTAATTAGGACGTGTGTTGTATATGCACTGAATGAAATTATTGCTATTAAAATATTAATTATATATATTAGTATTTACACAAAGATAGAATGTAGAGATGCAAAATTACATGGTTACACTAAGAAGTTTGTGTTTTACTGCTGCTCTTTGTTGTTTTATCAGAGTTTTTTACGTATCTTGTTTACATTGTTTTGCCTGGGTTTGAGTTTTGATCAGGTTCCCTTTTGGTCTTTCCTGTTTTGTCTTTCCTCTGTTTGGTCTATGCTTAACCTTATCAGCTGTACTTGGCTGTCCTTTTCTGGCTTTTTAGGCCACTAATAAACGTAGCTGTTTAAAAAAAAAAAAACACTTCTTGTTTTTTCATATACATCAAAGCATAACCAAAAATACATAAAAAAAAACAAACGATCAGAGAACAAACCGAAATATGACTTATGGGAGAAGTTGATAACTAAAAATAAATGTTAGTTTGCTTCAAGGAAACCGGAACATCCCAAAATGTTAGAAATACCAATACATATTTAATAGATTTTAACTCATACTTTAATTCATTGATAGCAAATCCTATAGGACAGATACATGAAATTCAAATAATAAAAGTAGAGATTAAATAGGATAAGAATCCTATTGGCTAACAATTTATTCAAATTTAAACTAAAAACAAACTATCTTTATTATATTGAAAACGTGATCGTAACATTCCACCACGCTTCCGATCCAGCGTCTTCGTTGATCAACATATCGACACTGACCTGTCACCAAACTATTGATATTCGATGCGATAATATTATGCTCATGCATAATACTAACACATCTTAATCTAGCCTATAAATTACCGACCGAATTCATTGTTACAAACACCGGAATGGTAGTTCGACACGAACTTAGTGGAAGTGCTTCATAACCGGTTTTGATACCAATTGATATGAGCATGATTTGATAACCAAAAATAAAATAATGTTACGATCAAATTTTTAAGATAATAAAGATGGTTTGTTTTTAGTTTAAATTTGAATAAATTGTTAGCTGATAGGATTCTTATCATATTTAATCTCTATTTTTTTTTATTTGAATTTCGTGTATATGTCCTATTAATAGGACTTGCTATCAATGAATTAAAGTATGGATTAAAATCTATTAAATATGTGTTAGTATTTCTAACATTTTGGGAGGTTCCGGTTTCCCTCGAAGCAAACCAACATTTTATTTTTGGTTATCAAATCACGCTCGTATCAATTGGTATCAGAGCAGGTGTCCTGCTGTTTGGAGCAATGAATTCAGTCGCAATTTATAGGCTAGATTAAGACGTGTTAGTATAATGTATGGGCATAATATTATATCATCGAATATTGATAGCCGGGTGACAAGTTTGTGTCGATATGTTGACCAACGAAGACGTTGGATCAGAAGCGTATAGTCGTGGAATGTTACGATCACGTTTTTAAGATAATAAAGATAGTTTGATTTTAGTTTAAATTTGAATAAGTTGTTAGCTAATAGGATTCTTATCCTATTTAATCTCTAATTTTATTATTGAATTTCATGTATTTGTCCTATAAATAGGACTTGCTATCAATGAATTAAGGTATGAGTTAAAACCTATCAAATATGTGTTGGTATTTCTAACATTTTGGGAGGTTCCGGTTTCCCTCAAAGCAAACCGACATTTTATTTTTGGTTATCAAATCGTGCTCATATCAATCATCAAATTGAAGTAATTGTTGAGCTTGACGATGGTGACAACAACCTCTTCCTCAGGCTTGACGAAGGGAGCAACTTGAGCGCTTGTGTCTTTGTTACTGTACTTGTCGTCGGTGCTAATGACGATTTAATTGAAACAAAATATGGAGAAATTATGTCCGATAAAAAATAGAGATTAGAGAGAGAAATATACCTCATATAGTGGAGTTAACCAATTGAAGGATTATGTAGAAAGAGAAATGACGTGAAGTTTGAATTCCCATTGTTGAAGTGCAGTGGGATATTAAGGAGGCATGAGAGCATAAAAACAAATGAGTTTTTTCTTTCATTTAACTGATGTTCCTATTTTTCATCTCTAAAATGAATAAAAATCCAATATATCAGAAACCCTAAAAATAAAATCAAAATTCAGAGATACTATACCTGAGCAAATCACCATAAACTTGAGAATTTCAATGAAATTAGAAAATATGATTAGGCGTTTGGAAAAAAAAAACATTGGTAAACAAATGCTAATTGAGTTATTTTTCATTTTCTATTCTAAAACAACTTCAGCTAGCTTTTCCCAGCATTATTAACTAATAATTAAACCTGCATAAAATTACAAACATATAGCAAAGACTCACGCGATAAATATTGTGGAAATGATAAGATATGTCACATTTTTATGTGTGTTTTGTAATGATGTCACTGTTTTAATAACTTAAGTTTAAAAGTCATCTATTATGGTGAACTACCCAAATTATCCTTAAATAATCTATTTTTATTCTCATTGTACTTCTATCTACACTTTGAAAACGATAACCCCTCTCTTTCCAAAATAGTTGTCTGAAAATCGATCTACAACTCATCTATCTCTAAAAAACTTGTCTCTCTCCAGATTCTGTTAAAAAAAATAACATATGTTTGTGATCTTCTTTTATACATTATCATATATTTCTGTGTGATTTAACGATGTATCCATTCGTTATAATTTATTGTCCCAATCTTTGTATGAACATATATGAACATTTAGTCTCCAGATTCTGTTCGAGACTTTTTTAAAATACTTCGAGCCTTTTTTATTAGTGTTCGAGCTATTTTGATATGATTCTGAGTTTTTTTATACTCTTCCAAGTTTTTTTGATTTGTCTTCGAGTTTTTTTGTCAGAAAAGCTCGAATCAAGTAAACAAAAGCTGGGGCACTTGGCAAAAAAGCTTGGGCACTTGGCAAAAAAGCTTGGGCATTTGGTAAAAAAGCTCGATTCGAGTTTTTTTGTCAAGTGCCCAAGCTTTTTTTAATGGGTTCGAGCTTTTTTTACCAAGTGCCCGAGTTTTTTTTTAACTTGCCCGAGCTTTTTTTTAACTTAACAAAAAGGCTCGAATCAAGTAAAAAAAAGCTTCGGCAGTTAGCAAAAAAGCTCGGGCACTTAGTAAAAAAGCTCGAATCGAGCTTTTTTCCCAAATGCCCGAGATTTTTTGCACTTGATTCGAGACTTTTTCTAAAGTGCTCGATCTTTTTTTTAACTTGGCAAAAAGTCTCGAATGAAGTGCAAAAAAGCTCGGGCACTTAGCAAAAAAGCTCGATTGTTGCACTTCATTCGAGACTTTTTGTCAAGTGCCCGAGTTTTTTTTTAACTTGACAAAAAATCTCGAATCAAGTAAAAAAAAGCTCGGACACTTGGCAAAAAAGCTCGGGCATTTGATAAAAATGCTCGAACCCAGTAGAAAAAGCTCGGGCACTTGGCAAAAAAGCTCGAACCCTTACCAAAAAAGCTCGAGACTTTTACTAAAGACTCTGAGCCTTTTGTAATTATATTTCGAACATATTAAGTACTGACTAGAAAAAAAAAGCTCCGGGGGTGCTGCCCTCTGCCCCCCTGAGCTGACCGGGCAGCTTGACCACCGTAAGCTCGACCCCCGAATGCGTCTACGTAGCGCCTGAGTTTCAATGAAACTTTCTCTCTCTATTTCATAACACTCACTGTAAAAAAATGAATCAAATATTCTGATGAAACAACTATTTGGGGCATTTTTGTCCGTTCACCATAATAGGTGTCTTTTAAACATAAGTCATAAAAGCAGTGATAGTGTTGAAACGTCACCTCCAAAAAGTGCTATTTATTTTTTGACCCCGATAAATATTTGTATAGGTTGAACTTAAAGATGAAAATGCATGCTTGAATATAAATATACGAGTAACGTTAGGCTTTCCAATTTTTTTTCTAGATTCCTTCTTAAATGATGTTGGCACGTGAGGCATCAACATCACATCATTCACCATATAATTTCGTGATTTAAAGATGTTGACATCTCACATGCTAATCCATTTGGAAAAAAAAAATTGGAATTTTTTTTAGAAGTCTAGCATTACTCTAAATACACATGTGAGTATCTTGAAATCGATCAATTAATTAAAAAAAATTATAACATATAATCTAAATTCACGATAAACATGTATCGTAATATATAACATATCATGATTATCATGATATAAGCTCCATATTTGTTCAATTTTTATTATCTTTATATTAATTATATATCACTTTCAAATCTCAGTTATACCCTCATAATACTTAACTTTCATCATAACGAAAAATGAATAATCTGAATTCCTAATATATAAAATATCATGATTATCATGAATATTTGTTCAAATTTTATTATGATCTTTACATTAATTATCAATTTCAAATCTCAGTTATACCCGCATACAAACTTAACTTTCATCATCATGAAAAATGAAAAATTCTGAATATTTTTTTTTAATGGTTTCGATCAATCTTGCACTCGGTTCAAACAGTTGTCAAACACATATCTCAACGTCACACCCTATGTTCAGTTTTGTTGTTCCTTAATAAATAAGTTATGTCCTTGAAAAAGTAATTTAATTTTTTTGTTGAAAAAAAAACTTAAAAAGTAGATGAATTGTACAATTCGATGATAGATAGGCGGGAAGCGAGAAGTAAGCTTGTAAATATCGATACGGTGCCGTTTATTAAATGTCTGGAAATAAGGACGTGTATGCATTCGCATGCAGAAACAACCGCATTTTCATGCAGTGATCAGATCATCATCGACTCTTAACTCTCAAAATACAATGCTTTTAAGATAATATGACACCATTCTTGCTGACTACGTATTCACAAGAAATATATCAGCTTCTTCGCGTTTTGGTTCACCGAATCGGAAACTCTATTTATACATTGAATCGATTAAATAATTATAGGGTAGTTATTAATTTTTAAACAAGGGTATTATTTTTAAGTAAATATATATAGTTTACAAAAATCAGATATATATAACCATAAATTAATAATAAAAAAAATTGTTTATGACCTATAAATACACAATCTTACCAAAATATATTTCCTTAAACACAATCTGTATTTTTTTTTATCAACATATATAAATGGATCACGGAGTATTTATGTGAGTCACGAATGAATCACATGTGTTTTTTTTGAAACATTTGAAAAGATACTAAAGTTTAAGGGTTCAATTCAAGGATGTTTAAGACCAGTGTTGACTATACTTATTTTTTTAAAACAAGTTTTTTTATAAACATAACTAAAGTTGATATATGAAAACCGATTTTGGCTATTTTCTTGCATTTCCATTTATTTTAAAATGGTTGTACGTTTTAAAGAATAGACGAACCGCTTCACACATATAGGTGCCAAAATAGGTTTTGTATTTAAAAGTTCGAACTCTAAATGGATTGATATATTATTATTATTATTATTATTATTATTATTATTATTATTATTATTATTATTATTATTATTATGCGGGCAGAGTCCGAGCTGAACTTGAAAAATCCAGTCAGTACAGATTTTTTTTATATATATTTGTTTGTCTAATAACATTTTCAGTCACATAATTAAAAGGAAAAAAAAAACATATCGAGTTTAACAGGTTTACATACTCTGAATAGTGATAATATTATTTATAAATAAAGTTTGGATTGCTATGAATTTATATGGGCATAGCTTGGTGGTGTTGGAGCTTTCGTTAAAGCATAGCTTGTCCCTTGCCAGTTCAAAACATCTAGCCCTTTATGTCAACAAAATTAATTTTATAAAAAAAATTCAGTTGGGCCTGTTTGGACCCAACTAAAAAAACAATATTCGGTTGGGTCTTTTTGGGCCCAAATAGAGTCCGGCCCATCCAATAAGGTCATTGTTCTTTTCCCAATACAAACCATCCGATTCGGTAATCAATTGATCTTCAAAATATTGGGCTGGCTGCTCCAGTACCCCGGCTCTTTTTACACCTCTATTCATATGAAGCCCATCCGAATCTGGAATTCACATATGGATACAATCTGGTGACTGGTTTCTATAATAATTAATAGAAATATAGAATCAATCTCACTACCAAATGTAATAATGCAAGAGAAGATCAAAACATAAATTGTTGATTACAGCTTAATCTTAGCCCAAGCCATTGCAATTAGTGAATCATGCATGCTCTACAAACAATGTTCATAGAATCCACTTCTAATATTGTTTTCTGCCTTTTTAAATCTCCTCTCTTACTCGTTTTGTCTCTTCCATCTCAACTAGGAGATTTTTCATTTCTGTCTACATGTCAATGACAAGCGTTACACTGTTCATAATTAAATGTTTTTATTAGATGAATTTATGGTTTTACAGACAAACCGACCAACCGTTCTCTGCTCTTCCTTGTAACTTTTCATTCTTCCATTTCGACTGGGAGTCAGCTAGCCTTGTTTTTTTTTTCTCCTCCATCTCAATTAAGAGGCTTTTCATTTCTACCTACTTGTATGATAAATCTTACCTTTGTTAGAATTAAATAAATTTAGGTTTTCACAAATAAACCGACCAACTGCTCTTGCTCTTCCTCTTCCTCTTCCTTGTTTTTCTCCGTTCTTCTCAACTAAGAGACTTCTCTTCCTTGTTTTCTCTCCTCCATCTCTATTAGGAGATTTTTCAGTTCTGCTTACTTGTTAATGATACTTTTTCATGATGAAATATTTGTACTAGATAAATTTAGGTTTTCACAGACAAATTGACTAACCGCTCTTTATTGTTCATTGAGGTTTTTCATTTTGTCTTCAAACCAAACCATAAAAAGATGTTTTCTTGTTGTTATGTTTATTTCATTAAGATTGACATGTTAGCTACATAAATATATGTTAACTTGATAAGAGGGGGTTGATACTCATTGAAACCAACATATTTTATTTACATATTTCTGTGGTGTTGGTGTAGTACGTAATATTATTAAACCTGTAAAATCCACAGACAGAAGCAAAGTGGTGACTGATTTTGCACACTAGAAATGTGGGTGGTAGGTTACACGTCGAGGAAATGGGGATGGATATAGGTCCCCCCATCCCCATCCCCACTTCTAAGACCCTTCCCCATCCCTTTTCATTTTCCTATTTGGGAAAAATGGGAATGAAAAATTTTTGGGGGAGGTATCTCCATCCCCAGTTCTCCATTTTTTCCGTTTTTCCCTATTTTTTCCCGTTTTCCCATTTCCCTATTTGACAAAAATTACAAATTAAAAAAACAACAAACATTTAGATTTTAGGTTTTGACTTTTGAAGTTAAAAGATAATTAGTTTATATAGTTACTTAGGGTTTCAAAGAATATTTTTTTTAAAAATGAATATATTAATCTATTTATATATGTTTTGGAAAAAATGGGGAAATGAGGATGTGGGGAGTCTCCCCATCCCCATTTCAATATATTTGTGGGGAAGATGAGGAAAAGGGGATCGGGGAGGGGGGGGGGGGGGGGGGGGATGGGAGGTCTCCCCATCCCCATTTCAATTTGGGGATGAAAATCATCCCTACCCCCACCCATTTCCCCATTTTTCTCTAAAAAAAATTCCCAAATGGGGATGGAGACGTGGGGATTTAAGGATCTGGGGGGAATATGCAACCCTAGTGGTTGGGCATGTTAAGGCTGTAGTTGAACCGAAAATAGTTTTTAAGTGCACATTGTGCTTTCTTGTGTCACTGTGGCTCTACATACTATTTTTAGGGGCATTTAGAACCAGTTGATGCTGTTGAACTCAATTATAGTAGTTTCCTACAATTTTATGTCTATTTTTTAAAACTAGACTGGTCTAAGGGAAAAAGCATCACAATCAATTATATGTTGAAAAACCTTAGCAGTATCCATTAATTTATTAATAAAGAAAAAGAGTAACAAAGTAATAACAATACAACACAAACTAGAGGACGCAACCCCAAAATAACCAGAGGCACGCAAGCCAAACAAGAAAAACAAAGCTAGGAAAACCTAAATTACTCTCTACCCATACAGTCATATCCAACTAACGAAGAACAAAACGTAAGAGTGGAAGACCAGCAGGAATCAAAAGATAGACCCAAAACGTGCTTAAAGAGAGCATCCGTCACTTGATTACCTTCCTTGAATATATGAGAAACATGGAACTCTATATGCAAGATCTGATTAATGCAATGCTGCCAAACCTGATCTGACCTAATCAAAAGAAGATGCACAACATAAGAAGAATCACTCTCGAGCCAGATCATATGCCAACCCAAATTCTATGCATAATTTATGGCTAAAGAAGATGCAATGAGCTCAGCCTTAAAAGCAGAAACTTGGCGAATGGAGTCTGTGAAACAGGCCTTAACAAAAGATTTACAAGTCCGAAAAATACCCCCACAACCTCCTACATCTGGCGAACCCATGCATGCACCATCCGTGTTAACCTTGATCCACCCTCGGAGCTGAAGGCGACCAAACCACACTTCTAATAATTGGAGCCTTACCAAGTTGACCACAGAGACCAAATTGGCGATGAATCAGCAGATCATCAACACAGCTACGAAGTTAGTCGATCCCCAGACGGTTCACATCATAAATATAGTGCCTCACTAGAGATAAAACAACCTTGAAATCAACATATTTTACTTCAAAAAGCCATTGGTTACGGGAATACCACACACTCGAAACCATTACATGAATAGCAGCTCTCCACAAAATCCTAATCTTATCACTGAAAGAAACATACATGGTCTGCTTGAAAAAAGAATATCAATTGTCAGAGGAGACACGTCTCTAAAATGTGGAGAAAACCACCTCCAAAAAAGCTGTAGCAAGATGGCACTTCAGAGAAAGATGATCCACAGATTTCGAACTAGCTCCACAAACACTACACTTGAAAATTAATTGAAAACCAGACCTGCACAAACAATCGTCGGTAAGGAGCCTATCAAGCAAAAGACACCAAGTCAAATGTGTTTTTAATTTCACAACAATTACTAGATGGGCTACGACTTTCGAATCCACTATTTGTCCTTAATTCCGATTGTTTTCTTTTGGTCAAATTGAATACAGAGACTAATGAAGACTTTTGCTCAAGCAATGTAGTGCATCTTTTAAGAATAATTAGTTTCATACAAGCACTATTTATCAAAAAAGTTTGCTGTCAAATTAAAATCAATTGCTAAAATAATTAGTAAAATCAATTTAAAGAGAAGATCAAACATGAAATTGTGAAAAGGAATATTAATCATTTAAAGAACAAGAAGTTAAACTTGAAAGATTATTCTTGCTGATTACTGTTTCTTCTCCGCTCAAGCCATGTGTTTCAAGAAACAATGTTATTATGAGAGTTTTCACTTTTCCCTTGATGATAAGCTTTACTTTTTAAAAATTAAATAGGGTAAGTAACCATGATTTTAGGGGCTTTTCTAAATATATCCAAGATTAGCATTTTGATTGTTTCTAGCAAACAATCCACTATTGGGACAAAAGTGCCCTTCAGTTAAAATAAATATAAAGATAAAAAGGAAAAAAATAAAAAAATAAAAAAATAAACTAAAATAAAAAAATCAAAACTAAATGTAAAGAAAACTTTGTTTCAACGTTTGAAACAACAAAAAGAGTGACCAGGAAGACCCGATGACGACCAAACAAGCAAGACCAAACGACAACCAAGCTGAAATCGACCAGAAACGATGGAGAGACGAGCAAGACCCGATCCCGACCCGTGAGACAACGAAGACACAACCCCAGCATAGAGACGAGCGAGAGACAAACGAGATTTACTACCAGAGAGAGACGAGAGGCGACCGACTTTGTTTCGATTCACCGGAGTGAAACACGGTGGCGTGGGAGAATTGAAAAGGTTTATATTCCTTGTACATATGATTTTAGGGTTTTTTTAAAAAAAAAAATTGGTTTGTTAAGGCATTTTTTAATTTGATTGCGATTTTGATATCGAATTCGATTTTGATATCGATTTTGAATTCTAAATCGATTTCGATTATGATTTTGAATTCGATGTCGATTTTGATTTTGATTTCAAATTCGATTTTGAATTTGATTTTTGATTTGGATTTGGAATTCTAATTGAGTTGATTTTGATTTATACATTTTTTAGCTTATTGATCAATTAAACCAAGGACGATTTTAATTAAATTTGGAGGATCAAGTGGTTAAGTTGTTCAATGTGAATTGAAAATCTATTTTGGTAGACAAAATTATAGGCTATCTGTTGAACCTCCAAGCTTAATTGAAATCTTATAGGCTATTATATCTTGATTTTTCTCTTTATTCTATTGAAAGTTTTTTCCTTTTTTAATCATACAGGTTTCTAGGTTCAGGACAATGAGATAAGTCTTAAATGGACTTGTAACTTTGACATGCATTGCTGAGTTCTTGTTTTAGGTATTGTTGTGGTGGGATTTAATAGAAAAATATTGATTTTGTCTATGATTTTGCAACATATTTCTTTTGACATTGTGTATCTATTTGAAAAGGTGTTACTGAAATATTGATTATGGTTGTTGGATTGTTGGATGGGAATACATAAGTTAATAATTTGTTGTTGGATGGGAATATAGGTGCTAATAAATAGGTATTATTGCATATAAGTGTTATTAATTTGTTGTTCATATTGTGATATCTGATAGTTACATAACAGATGTTATTGATGAGTAGAGTTTGGTGTGTTTAATTTCTCAGAACTGGTGTGTTTGATTGATCAATAACAATGGTGTGTTTAATTGATCGATAACTAGTGTGTTTAATATCAAACCGATGTGTTTAATTTTTCAACACTGGTGTGTTTAACTGATCAATAACACTGATTTTTTTAACTGATCAATAACACTGGTGTGTTTAATTGTTCAAAAATGGTGTATTTAATTTCTCATAACTGATGTGTTTAATTGATCAATAACAATGATGTGTTTATTTGATCGATAATTGGTGTGTTTAATATTAAACTGTTGTGTTTAATTTTTCAGCACTGGTGTATTTAAATGATTAATAACACTGGTGAGTTTAATTGATCTATAACAATGGTGTGTTTATTTATTGATGAGGCGTGTGTTTAATTGATCATTAACACTGTTGTGTTTAATTAATCAATAACACTAGTGCGTTATATCATTCAGTACTGGTGTGTTTAATCGTTCATTACTGGCATTTAATTGATCTATAAAACCGGTAGATAATTGATCCACGGATTCATGACATAACCTGTTTCATCACAATTTCAACACAAGTCTTTTCAACAAAATGTAAAATCCAGACTAACATCTCTTGAAATACAATTTCAACATAGTTCAACAATAGTGGTAGTCACAAATTTATGAAATAACCTGTTTCATCACAATTTCAACACAAGTTTTTTCAACAAAATGCAAAAGCATTACTTAAAATTTCATCACAAGTGGTTTCAACAAATTCATGAAATAACTCGTTCCATCATAATTTTAACACCAGTGTTTAAAAAAAGGGGCAAAATCCATACTAACAGTTCATTAAATACAATTTCAACTTAATTTCAACTTAGTTCATGAAACACAACTAAATCCATACAAATTTCAACATAATCCATAATGACACAAACATGATTTTTCATAAATTAACTTGTTTCATCATAATTTTAACACAAGTGTTTAAAAAAAGGGGCAAAATCCATAGTAACAGTTCTTAAATACAATTTCAACTTAATTTCAACCTACTTCATGAAATACAACTAAATTCATACCAATTTCAACATAATCCTTAATAACACAAACACGATTTTTTCAGTAATTATTTTCTGGATCCGTAGGGTTATCATATGGCCGTGTTGGACATGTCTTTATGTTGTGTCCCTTTTGTCTACATGACTTGCATCGACGACGTCGGGGCGGTGGTTGATCTGTTTGGGTAAAACAATTAAACACATTAGTGCAAACCAATTAAACACCACATATTTAAACAAATCATGGCAAACCAATTAAACACACCAGGACAATCCAATTAAACACATTAGTCCAAAGCAATTAAACACACCAGACATACGATATTAAAAACACTAGGCCAAAAAAACTGAACACATTGATGCAAACCAATTAAACACACAAGGACGAACCAATTAAACACATCAGTGCTAACCAGTTAAACACACAAGTACTAAACAATTAAACACACCAATACGAACCATCTTCAAAATTAAACACACAAGTACAAACAAATTAAACACACCATATTTAAACACACTAGGTCAAACCAATTAAACACCACAGATTTAAAAAAATTAGAGCAAACCAATTAAACACAATAGGGCAACCCAATTAAACACAGCCGAATTAACACACCAGAGCAAACCAATTAAACACATCAGGCTAAAGTAATTAAACACACCAGACATACTGTTGGGGTTTATACCATAAAGATGTAATTTGTAAATGGATTTATGAAATAAATAAAAGAAAAAGTTTAATTCATTCTTGTTGTGTTGTTTATTATATAACTTGTGCATATATTTAACATCCAAGATTACCGGATGTAATCTCGAACTGTGTATATGAGTGCCATATACAGATGGATACAGTAAGAGACGTGTAATCTAAAGAGTCCATAGATAGCAAATAAAGCTGGGTACTTTATTTGTGTTTAATCTATAGTTGCTGTCCATTCCGTAATGTACGGTGATTCTATCCTGAATCCTTCATATGAGATATGGGAATGGAGACACGTTGTATGATGTGATCATATAGGACTGGGTCATGATCTATAAGAATCTCTCACCAATATCCGTTTACCGATGAGATTCATATATCAACTAATGATGGCTATATGTGGGTGATCTTAATCCCGAGTGTCTTATCGACTCCTTCAAGTTAAATCGTGGTCTTTGATATACTATGGGTGAGGTCAGATATATTTCCTGATCAATATACTCTGTATGTTGGGATTACGGTTTGGCTTGTGGCTGGGAAGTTTTGTACACAATAGTAGAAACCACTATTTCTTGTGAGAAGTAAATGGTAGTTCCCTTAAGGGTTGATTCGGGGCTTGGACAATATGAGCGTTCTCCTAGTTTCGTGAGGAAATAAGATTTATTGTTCATTATAGAATCAACGGTACTTAAAGGATATATGTAATTAGAGGGGTATAACGGACATCATGACCTAGCTCTAATTATGAACTACTGTGGAGGATCACACCATATGTAATAGCTATATTGATGGACACCGAGTCTTATTGGTCTGTGTAAAAGCGTTTACAATTGAGAGAGTGCAGCTTCGGGTTTTTAGTGGAATAACACTAGAGTTAATAATCAAGGAATATTAATAAAAGAGTTTAATTAATGATTCTAAAGATTATTGGAGCTCAAAATATTGTAGGTACATTAGGTCCCCTTGCTAGCCCGATCGATTTAGATAACAAGGGTCATGGTTAACTAATTGGATTGTCCAATTAATTGTGTTACGAAAGTGACACCTGTTTATTCGAAAATTAATTGAATAATGAGATTATTTAATTAATAAATGTTAATAGTTAAATTAATTAAATAATTAGATTATTTAATTATATTGATAATTATGAATTATTAATTAACTATTAATTGGAGGGTGTTAGTTGATATATGGATTTTGGTGAAGATAAAATAGTATGATTATTTTATTTTTACTAAATTATTTATCTAAGTATTTGAATTCAAGTTTAAATTTAAAATACTTATTATCACTTTTAATATATTAGATATATTTGAAAAGGATAATTAAAAGATATATATCAATTAAAAACACAAGAGTTTGTATATGATGCAACTTGGTGTGTACATTAAACAATAGTTAAAAGAATAATTTTCATACGATGCAAATTACTTGATATCAATATCAATATATATATATATATATTGTTTAACGAACAAAAAAAAAACAGGTGTAGATATGTTTTTTGCTCTGTGAATTGCAATTGGCAAGCAAAGTTTGGTGCGTGAAACAAGACAGAAAAAAAACATATACATATATATTGTGCTTCGTGTGCAGTGAACAATATATATATATATCTTGTTTCATGTTTTATGTGTTTTTAAAAATACATAGAAGAAAAAGTTTCTTTAATTCTTTATACATCCGTCATTCAAGTTTCTGAGACCGTGCAGGCGTGCACAGTAAATATATATAGTTAAAGAGGAGAGAGATGTGTGTGGACAAGGGGAGAGGAGAGATGTGCATGGAAAGAAAAAGAGAGAGAGATGTGTAAGTGGAGAGAGAAGAGATAAAGTTCCAGACAAAAAGAAAAAAAAGAAAACAAATAATTTCTAAATAGAAAAATGAGAGACATTTTAGTCTAATCAGTGGAATGTTTGACAAAAACAGTCAACTTACTAATTCTGGCTAGATATAGAAAAACCCCTAAATATTTGGATAAAAAGGGCTATTTCCTCAATTAAATGTTTTTATTATATAAATTCACGTTTTCACGTACAAAACGACCAACTGTTTTTCCCTTGTTTTTCTCTCTTCCATCTCAACTAGGAGATAGACTTCTCTTCCTTGTATTTCTGTCCTCTAATTAAATTAGGGATATTATTATTTTCCACCTGAGTTATGAGTTATTGGTCATTTTACACCCTCTTATTTTTATATTAGCCATTTTCCACCCTGCAGTTAGTTTTAGACGGAAAAGTAGTGTTTGACATTTGTAGATTACAAAATTACATTGTTGCCTTTGGAATATTTTGAATTTTAAATTAAAATAAAATAAAAAGAAAAAACTTAAGAAAATAAATCAAGTTCACCAGTTCATCAACCGTTATCGTCATCGTCATCACCGGTGTTTATTACCAATAATCATCATCATCATAAAATTCACCAAATTTCAAAACCACCAAAATCCCACAATCTTGTCGGCGATCCACCCAAACAGCCAAAATCCCATAATCTCGTCGGTGACCTGCCTAAATCACCAAAATCCAGAACCACCACAATCCCACAAACTCGCCGATGACCACCCATACCTATTTTCATCATCACCAACACCAAAAAGCAATTCTGATTTTCTTTTCTATTTTATTTTTATTTAAGACATTCAAAAATATCGCCAAACCAATCCCAGATCCACTAAATCCAAAGAAAAACAAAATTTAAACATGTAGAGAACAAAAAAGATTTTCCAAAAATCTAGAAACCTCATCACCTAAAAATCCCCATCATCAAGCCCATACCTACTAGAAAACCCACTAGAAAACGAAACCCATAAGCCTCATCACCCAACATCATCAAATAATAGATTCAACATCACTAGTTCATTGTTGAAAAGAGGAAAAAAATCAAGAAAAGAGAAAAATCTCTAAACTCAATGGAAATCTAACAAATCTCCACAAAATACTCACCAAATAGCCAAATACAAACAAAAACTCACCAAATACAAACAAATCCCAAACCATTCCTCAGTCACCACAAAGCCCAAAATCAGAAGTGTGAGAGACGAAGTAGGAGAATGAGAGAGGGAAGAGGAATCTTGATTTGAAGATGGGATCTGATTTCACTACAACCAAATTGGGCTATAGGGGCTATTTTTTTTTTTGTTCCAACAGAACATCTATTGGGACGTAATAATATATTTGTCCCTAAAAATTTCAAACCTAAAAAAACCTTTAGGGACAAAAAAAATCATCTAAACAGAACGTCTATTGAGACGAAACAAATTATTTGTCCCTTAAAGGGACAAACCCGTCGAGACTATTAGGGACGAAATACATTTTTTACTAGGACGAAATAAATTATTCGTCCCTAAAAAGAGAAAAAATAACGAGACTTTTAGGGACGAAAATAATTTGTCTCAAAAGGATGTGTAGTGGGACGAAATAAATCATTCGTCCTAGTAGAATGTCTATTGGGATGAAAATTATTTGTCCCTAAAATGTTTGATATTTTTTTTTAAAAGAAAAGAAAAAATTAAATAAATTAGAGAGGTTTTTTTATTAAAACAAAAACAATATTTATTGCTGATAATGATTTATCAGGATTATATTTTTCATTTTTCATTTTTTATATTTATTTTTTTTTAAGTTTTTCGTAGGAGACAAAGATAATAATTAAATTTGCTTCATTTTTATATTAATTACTATAGATTAATTCAAAAAACACAAAAAATTATATATATACTTTTATAAATATAATAAATAAAAATCTAAAATGCAAAACTAATTTTTAGAAAAGTTGTTGTACATTTATCCTTTCATTTATGATAGAAATTCAAATATTACATTTGTCGATTAAATTGAAAAATGTAAAGAAAGTCTTTCTATTTCGTGTACAATTGACGATAGACAATTTCATCTGACAATATACGATTTGAGAAAAATAATTTAATTAAATGTTACAATAAACATTTTTTCACAAGAAAAGAAATTATTTGAATCAATCTACAATAAAAATTTAATAACATATAGAGGTTCTATATAATTAGTTTACTTTAATTAATAAATTCGAAACGATAGCAAAGTGGTCAAGCTTTGCTTCATTTTCAGCTGAGTGTTTCGACGTTAAACATTAATCGAGGTTTGATTGTGATGGGAGGGTTGTGATGAGAGTGAGTTTTGGGTGGGTGAGTAGTGGAACGATAGGGATCCAAACAAACTAGGATTTTTTTTCGTCAAATTTCATCCCTATAGATATTTTATAAGGACCAAACAAAAATCGTCATTATATTATTTTGTCTCCGTAGGTAGTATTTAGGGACGAATTTTAATTTTTGTCCCAAAGAACCTATTGTAACCCACCTGATGGGATGTAATTTGGGATGAATTTACTTATTAAATCACAAATGTGGGGAGAAATTTCTACTGAAATGAGAGTTTCATTCTTGATTTATTCTTGTAAACATTGATCTAATAGTTTAATAAAATATTATATAATAAATATTTTTTAATAACCATTTGTATATCATACAAAATAATTATAAAGATAACTGGAATCAATTTAATTTATCCAGTAATAAATTTTTTAAAATTTGTTCAATACAAATTTAATTTAATAACATATTTACATTATATATAAATAGTTTTGCATTATTTATCAAAGTTGAAGTTGTGTAGTGTAATGGTTTGAACCCTACATCATCGAATGTAAAAGGACAAAAAAATAATCATCTTAATAGAAATTAAAAATTTATAATATGTTTATCATTTTTTTTTAAATACAACTATTGTCGGGACCTGACGAGATTAATTAGACTCTACACGCATGGCCAGAATACTACTCCTACTATCAGGGAAGATGTTACATATAGACTACAGCTCTCACAACCGAAAAGAAGGTTACTCCCACAAACCAAGAGAAAATTTTCCACATATACTTGAAAAATACGTATGGTGAGACTCGAACCTCTGAATACTATGTGTTAAAAGGATGTGCACAACCATCATTGAATTTAAAATTTTGATTAGTGGAATAAAATTTAAATTTTATCAAACAATTGTTTTTTCCAATAAGAGTTTGATTTAAAATTATCAAAATATTGTGTAAATAATAACAAATTGAAGTATTTGATCTGGTGGTAAAGGCCACATTCACGTTATTGATCACGAGTTCAACACCCAACGAAGGCAGTGGTGGAAGAGCTATAATTGATGGGGCGTATTAGTGTGTGGCGATATGTAGGGTGATTGTAGTGTGTGGCATGCCTTTTCATCCCAATAGATATACTATTGAGACGAAGTTTTTACTATCTTTCTTTGTAGGGACGAAATAATTTCGTCCCAATAAATGTACTATAAGGCCGAAGTACGAATTGGTCACGTTTGAGTTTTTTTTTTGTTTTTACTATCTTCCTTTGTAGGGAAGAAATTATTTCGTCCCAATAGATATACAATTGAGACGAAGTTTTTACTATCTTCTTTTGTAGCCTATAGTACATCTATTGGGACGAAATAATTTCATCCCCTTAAAAAATCTATAGGGACGAAATAAGTCGTCCCAATAGTGTATCTATTGGGATGAAATCTAAATTTCGTCCTAAAATGATGAATTTTTTAATGTATATTTGTTTCATCCCAATAGGTACCTTTTAAGGACGAATTTGATTTTTCGTCCTAAAGAGACTATTGTGACCCACCTGAGGCAACGAAATTTAGGATGAATTTATTTCGTCTCAATAAGTCTATAGGGACGAATTTTGGGCTATTTGGACTAAAAAAATCCCAATAGCCCTTTTTTTGTAGTGTTTAGAGAATAAAACTTTTTTTTTTTTTAATTTGAAGATGGGAGGTGAATTGGAGATGAGAATGAAACTCAAAGTTTCAAGAGAGAAAGAGAGAGAAGGGGTGGAGACCGAAGGTGAGTGGTGACTGGTGTGGGACTGTGAGGAGAGATATATTGCATTTTTATTTTTAATTGTATTATAGTTAATTTAATATTTTTTATTTAATTTAACATTGTTTATTAATTTTACCACTTCATTTACCATTATACCCTTACTGACCTAACAGAAAAATAAAGTTTTTAATAGAATAGTAACGGTACGATGTATTTTGACTATTAACTGAAATTGGAGGATGGATTTTGGCTATTACCAAAACTATAGGGTGCAAAATGACCGATATCTCATAACTCATGGTGGAAAATTATAATATACATTTAAATTATGAGACTTTTTACTTCTATCTTCTTGTCAATGAGCCTTACCTATTTTAATTAAATTTAGGTTTTCATAGATAAAGTGACCATCTGCTCTATGAAACATTTTATAAGATAAATTTAGGTTTTCACTGACAAATTAAGTCTGATGTTGTTAACAAAGAATAGAATATCTATTTACACTATTTTTTTTTTATTTTGTATATTGCAAGAAATTTGATTAACACAAAATCTAACATGCGTAGGCACAAAATTAATCCAAAAGTTTAATATAAACGTGTTTATATATCATGCTTAATCTAACCCTAAATATATATTATTAACCCATATCAATTTTAGAGAAATATGAGATAATCGAGAAAACGGAAGCGTACCTGAATCCATTACCAGAGGTTGGTGGACGGGTTGAGATCTTCCAAATTATCACAATCCTTGGGATACAAAAGTGTTCTCTCTTCTCTGGTGATGGGAATCCAGAAAAACCAAAAATTAATCATGTAATTTGAGGACCATAACCCTTTATATATAATAATCAGATTATTATATGTTTTGCTATTTCTTATTTGGCCCCTTATCAAATTAGAAATAGCACTCTAGTATCTATATATTAATTCCATGACAATTATACCCTTAAACCTTAAAACTTTAATCTTAATTTGACCACTTTAATTTAGGTTTAATCAAAAGATATCATAACACATTTAATATTCACATGTGTGGCCCCACACGATGAAATTTTTCCAACAATCCTCCACTGGGCCACATATGTAACTTTACAAATGTGTATGACTTTATGAGCTTCAAAATTTTGCTATCACAACTTTAGGATATATCCGAACAACCTCGTCCATTGATTATGCCGATATAGGATCAAAGCGGTTTTTGTCACATTTAGCGTGACTAAACCCAACAATGGCCACATATACCAACATAACCAAATGGCATAGATCAATCATGGATGCGTTGCATGGAAATTACATGCAATGTGATCTATACATGTCTACTTAAATTGGTCCTAGTTTATTCTTTAGTGAGATCAATACTTAACACAATGTAACAAAGTGAAATGAACTTAATACTTTATTTATGATCAGAAAAATATCCTAATACATAAATGTATAAGTATGTTCATAAAGCAAACATAGAGCAATAAATTATAAAATGATACAAACTCCCACTATAATGTGATATCCTTACACAAAAATAACACCCATATGAGCAGTGTGCTCATGAAAGACCTTGGGTGGTAATCCCTTTATAAGCAGATCCACTATCATGGAGTTTGTCCCAATGTGCTTTATGAATATCTATCCATTCCGCGCTCTCTCCTTCACAACTAAGAACTTAATGTAAATATGCTTTGACCTAGATGAGCTTATGTTTTTGTTAGAATATAGCACTGCTGACTTATTATCACAATATAGTTTGAGTGGTCTTTCAACACTCTCTAGAATGCGTAGCCCAGTGACAAAATTCTGTAGCCATATTCCATGGTTGAATGCCTTATAGCATGCTACAAACTCTGTTTCTTTAAATCTCTTAACTCTTGCTCTTTTTATTAGGCCAATTGGAACATGCAATGGATTCCTAGGTACAACTCTTTTATTCTGATCATCCCCCCTTTTTGAAAATAATTTGTCTTCAAATCGTCGCCTACATCAAAATGAGACAAATCAGAAACATTAAAGCTTTCACTAACATTATACACACTTAGAATCTATAACTTGTAGGCATTGTCGTTGATCCTTTTAATCACTTGAAATGGGTCATCTCCCCTTGGAAGTAATTTAGAGCGTCGTTGAACTGGAAATCATTCCTTCCTCAAATGCACCAAACCCAATCACCAGACTCAAATACAACTTTCTTACGCCTCCTATTAGCTTGGTTGGCATATTGCTCAGTTTCTCTCTCGATGTTTTACCGAGCTTTTTCATGGATTTGCTTAACAAATTCTGCTATTTCCCTTCCATCTAAGTTAACACGCTCAATAATAGGTAAAGGGGTTAAATCCAAAGGAGTTAGTGGATTAAAACCATACACAATTTCAAAAGGTGAAAACTTAGTTGCAAAATGCATATTCCTATTATATGCAAACACTATATGCGGCAAACAATCTTCCCATATTTTCAAGTTCTTTTGTATTATAGCACGCAACAAAATAGATAAAGTCCTATTAACTACTTCAGTTTGACCATCAGTTTGTCGATGGCAGTAGAAAACAAAAGTTTAGTTCCTAACTTACCCTACAAAGTCTTCCAAAAATAACTTAAGAACTTAGCATCTCTATCTGAAACAATAGTTGTAGGCATGCCATGCAATCTAACAATTTCCTTGGAAAACAAATCAGCAATATATGATGCATCATCGGTTTTATGACATGGAATGAAAATGTATCATTTTAGAATACCTATCAACAACCACATATATAGAATCCCTACTTCTTTTGACCTAGGCAATCCTAAAACCAAATCCATAGAAATTTCAATCGAAGGTCCACTAAGTAAAGGCAAAGGAGTATACAAATCATGAGGTTTAATCTTAGACTTAGCTTGTCTATAAGTAATACACTTCTCACAAATTATATCTACATCACGTTTCATAAGTGGCCAAAATAATATTCATGCAAAACATCTAATGTCTTAGCCATACCAAAATACCCCATCAAACCTCCTCCATGAGCTTCTCTAACAACTTATTCACACAAATAACTCTTAGGCACGCACAACTTAGTTTCTCCAAACAAAAAACCATCATGCATATAGAACTTGCCAAACACTACTTTCTCACATGCATTGAATACATTATCAAAATCAGAATCTTCAACATACAAAATACAAATCATTAATGTAGTCAAAACCCAACAATTTGACGTATTGAAAGTTCCCTAAAAATATGTATCTAATAATTCGGGCCGGGGGGGGGGGGAGGTTAATAGGTTTTGATCAAGTCAATTACCACTTTTTTATGATTAGTCAATATTCAAAATTCACCTAATAAAATAAACATACAACATCAAGTTTAAAGAGCGAAAATATAAATAACACAAGATGTATATGTGGAAACCCTCCAAATGGGATAAACCACGGGCTGTTAAGTGAGACACACTCTATCACAGAAATCCACTATATGAGCAAAGGTTACACCTTCAAGTGATTCTCGAACTCTCACTCTTGACAACATTAGGTTACGGACACCTCCACTCACCACTATTGGTTCAGTCCCTAGTTATATCCCCTGATCCACTACTCTTGGCGTGAGCACCTCTTACTTTACCCCTCGGACCTTTTATAGTGGATACCTGACCAATTGCTTGACAACCCAACCTTGGTTTCAAGACTTCTCTTACTTGTGCAACTTCACACCGAAGCCACAAGACTTTGACTCAATGAAGAGTATATGGTCTAAGTGTATATATGATACTATGCTCAAATGCAATTATGTGTAAAACCAAACACAAAATGATTAACTAGATGTAGATAATGCAATACAACATCCCAGCTATCAACAATGCCTATATGCCCACAAATAAAGACTCAATTAGATGTAGATAAAATCTAGCAACCTAATTGTCAAATAAGTCCAATCAACACAAGTTGTCACAACATATAATCAAGGGCAATATTTTTTTAGTCAATAAATGCAATCAATGAGGCATAATCAACAATGTCCAAATCCAATGCATAGAGACTTAGTTAAAGGGTAAATATGTCCTAAATTCAAACTATCACAATACAAACCCAATAATGCAAAAGAACTCATAAATAGATGCAATGAATGAAGTCCTAACATTTAATCAACTAATAAATGCAATAAAAACATCATCTTGGAAAACATGAACAAATGACAATGATGGGATTTTTGTTCAACTTACCAAGTCAATCAATGATGAAGACCCATGACAAGACCCACCCCGACTCCTCTCGAGTACGAGGGAGGCCCCTGTGGGTTGTACTTTTACTAGAATGATAAATGAATTTCGACTAAAATTCTATAGAAAATACTTGTTTTTAAACAATAAAAAGAATATAAGAAAAATATTGAAAATATTGGAGAGTACAAAATGTACATAACTGCAAGTTCTTTATTGACATTTTCGTTCATTACAAAAAAAGAAGTAAAAAAATGACCGATCGGATAAAAAACCGATCACTTTTAAAAACTAACCAGTCAAAATCCCGACCCGAAAACCAAACAGGCCGAGTAAAAAACCGACCACGGCTGAACAAGAAACCGACCACGGTCAAACAAGAAACCGACCACAGCCGAATAGGTCGAATAGCCCGAGTAGGCCGAGTTGGCCGACCATGCCGACCATGCAGACCATGCCGACCATGCCTACCATGCCGACCATGCCGACCATGCCTACCATCCCGACCATCCCGACAATGCCGACCATCCAGACCATGCCGACCTCACATCTTTAAAATATGTACATAAAAAATAAAATGCATGACTTTTATACTTCATGATGTCATCGAGTGGCCCACCTCAAAACTTCTGAGTCCGCACAACCGAGCAGCTACATAGAAAGAGATTTTTAAAGAAAAAGGATGAGCGCTAACGCCTAGTGAGTGAATGGAACTTTTAAAAACATTTCTGGACAACTTTTCCATATGCATCCAGTAATACATAGTTAAAGATAATATATCTACTTTCGTACTTAATAAACTGAATGCATTTCTTTTCGGAACAAGAGTAAGAAAAGTTATAAAATCTTAATCTTCACCAAATTAGTACCCAGGGATATCTTCAATACGTAAGCCGAATTTCTTCGTGCAAATGCAGAGCCGGAAATAACATCAAGTCATACACATGCAGAGCGACTCAATACTCTTTCTCTGGTCATACACGTGCAAAGCGACTCATCTGACATACACATGTGTAGAACGGCCTCAAAAGTCAACAATAATCATAACTGAGGAAGGGTACAAACCTGGTGCTTTTGTAAAAATCATAATCTCTTCTTGATAATTCATAAAAATAATATAATTGATATTCTGAATGTTAATATAAGCATAAAACATATTTTCAGTTCTCTGTATAATCATCATCAATCATAAAAAGAAATAAAATGCTTGAATGATTTGCAGGCAATTAATCTTAAGCATAAAACTAAAAACTTTTGAGTTAAAAACAAAACTGAAAACTTAATTCACTCACAACTTATCCTTCAAGCTTAATTCGGACCAAGTATGCTAGGTTCCCCTACTTCGTCTTTTTTCCCTAACAATCACACAAAATCCAATTCGAAGCTGGAATTTAAAGAAGAATCAGCTGATATCTACGGTATCACGAGAGACTCCACTGACTTCTCTTCCTTTTTCTTCCTTCTCTTTCCTTTCTTCCATTCGATTCTACTGCTTTCTATCTCTCATAATGTTTATCCTCTTTTATATATGTATGGAATGACACAACTGAAGTTGTGAGCTAGTTAACTAAGCTCACAGCTGTATGTCAACTATACAGACCACCAATGCTTATTCACATAAAGGCTTTTCATTTTCACGTCTATCCTTTTTTTTTATTGAGCCTAAATGGTTTGGGTGTTACAATTCACCCCACCGCATAAGAATTTCGTCCTCGAAATTTACTTACCTAGCCAAAATATATGGGGATACTGATTTCACATCTGATCTTCATGTTCCCAAGTCGCCTCTTCTATAACATGATTTCTCCATAACACTTTTACTAGAGAAATAACCTTAATACGTAATACTTGTTCCCTTCTATCTAGAATCTCAATAGGTTCCGCTTCATAAGTTAAATCTTCTCTTAACTTCATTGGTTGCTTAGTTAAAACATGCGTAGAGTTGACTATATATTTTCGAAGCATAGAAACATGGAATACGTCATGAATTCTTAAAAGCTCTGAAGGTAACGCTAAACGGTATGCCACTGCTCCCACTCTGCCAATAATATCATACCGACCAATGTATCGCAGACTTAACTTCCCACGTCTTCCAAACCTAAGTATACCTTTCCAAGGTGAAATTCATAGGAACACAGTCACCTACTTTAAATTCAAGTTCTCTTCTCCGCTTATCTGTGTGGCTTTTCTGCTTATCTTGAGCAACCTTTAATCTGTCTCTGATGATTTTAATCTTTTCTGTTATGACTTGAACAAGTTCTAGACCTAATAACTTTCTCTCGCCTACTTCATCCCAACACACCGGCGTTCTGCATTTTCTCCCGTACAAAGCTTCATAAGGTGCCATTTCGATACTAGCCTGATAACTGTTATTGTAGGTAAATTCTATCAATGGTATATGTACATCCCAATTTCCTTTGAAATCCATTGCACAAGCTCAAATCATATATTCTAATGTCTGAATAGTGCGCTCTGATTGACCGTCAGTCTGCGGGTGAAAAGCAGTACTAAAATGCAGTCTAGTTCCCAAAGCTTCTTGTAAACTGGGTCAAAATCTAGATGTAAACCGAGGATCTCTATCTGACACTATAGATACCGGTGCGCCATGAAGATGAACTATTTCATCAACATAAATTCTGGCTAATCTGTCAAGAGAGTAAGTAATACTGATTGGCAGATGAAACAAATATTATGGTGTGTAATATTAATATAGAGGGGGGTGAATAGATTTTAATTAACTTTTACCCAATTTTCGTTGAGAGTCAAGTTGACGAAAATACCCCTAACTAGTTACAAAGATACCACAAGTGTAATAAATACGGAAATAGTAAAAACATTTGAGATATACGTGGAAACCCTCCAAATGGGAAAAATCACGGGCTAATGAGTGCGCCATACTAAAACCTTGAATCCACTAATGATAAAGGAATTACAACTTAATTCCGGTTTAATCCTCCACCACTACCTAATCCCGGTATAAGTGAACCTAGTTCATCATGCTTGTGCTTTAAGCTACCTACTCCCGGAAGCAACACAAGTCTCACTTCTTAATGAAGAGATAAAGTGTCCTAAGTGAATATATGATGATATTCAATGAACAAACAAGGCTAGGAAAGCCTATATGCTTATCTAGGATAATGAGATGACAATTAATACAATCCTAGGTATCAAAAGCTAAATGACATGTTCAAGAAGCTTAGCTAAACATAGATCAAACAATCCTATGATATGAAGCTATCACAATACAACACTCAATCATGGCATCACAACAATCTCTAATTTGTATCTATAAATATTCCAAGAGAATACAATTAAATAAAGAGATGGTTTAGTAAGCAAAACATTTAACTTGTAAGAAGATAGTGAAGAACTTACCAAACAAGATGTGATGAAGCAGCTCTATCCATAGATGCACTCTAGATGAACTTAGATGATGCAAGATGAATATTTAATGCTCATAGGAATGCTTTGAGTGATTAAAAATGAGTTCTTGGAAGTGTTTTTCCTTTGAAATGTGTTCTAAGGAAGAAATGTGATATTCTGAACTCATACACGACCTTAAGGTATTGAGTTATATATATATATATAAGATCCAAACAAAGTGAGGTCGTTTTGGAAAAAATGTTCCAGCTTTCGCTGTGTGCGCTGGTAACGTGCGCTGGTCGAGTAGCGCACAACCTATTTTTAAAACAGGCTCTGGACGAGTGGCGCATCCTAGTAGCGCAACACAAGCGCAGATTCTCTGGGAAGTTTGCGCTGGTGAGGTACGCTAGACGAGTAGCGCACGCCCACATATTTCAACTACGTGTGGGTGCATCAGCACAACACTAGCAACGGTCCACTGTGAAAGTTGCGCTGTTGATGTGCGCTGGTCGAGTAGCACACCACTAGCGCAATGCTTATTTTTTCAACACTCAAAAGCACAAAAACAATATGTTCAAGAGTGATGAAATTGCATCCTAATTTAATGTCTAGCATGACATACAACTTTCATAGCAAGATGCAAATAGGTCAACAAGAGTCATTTAAACTAAACTGCACATAAGAAAGCACTCAAGATATAAGATCAAGAGTTATGCATGAATATGTGAGTGTGTGCAACTATCTCTTCAAAGTAAGTATGCACAAGAATTTTACCTTTGATGCTTCTCCTCTTGAGGTCTTGACAGCCTAAGCTACCCTTACATGAACCCCATCAATGTGGTTGTTCATGAAATAAGCCAATCAACAAATGAGGACTTTTTAGCAGAAAGTGTGCAGACTTTATAAGTAGATCAACGATCACCCATACACAGTCATGACCACTTTGACTACGAGGAAGTTCTATCACAAAATCCATGGTAACATGTTCCTATTTCCATTCGGGAATAGGAAGTGGTTGCGAAAGTCCTGCTGGTTTCTGATGCTCTGTCTTGACTTGCTGACAAATCAAATAATTAGAGATGAATTCTGCTATCTCTCTTTTCATACCTTGCCACCAGTAATGCTCTTTCAAAGTACGATACAGTTTAGTACTTCCTGGATGCATTGCATAAGCTGAAGAGTGAGCTTCCTATAAAATTTCATTCTTGAGTTCCTTAATGTTTGGTACACACAGTCTATTACCTAGAACTAATGTACCATCACTTCTCACTACAAAATCAGTTCGTAAGCTTTTCTGTACTTCTTCCTTCAATTTAACTAAATAAGAATCTTGAGTTTGCAATTTTCGTATACGATCGATTAAAATAGGTCTAACCTGAAAAGTAGCCAGTAATGCTCCAAAATCACGTGCTTCTAGCTTAACTCTCAACATTCTTAATTCAGCTATAATGGAAGGTAAATCATCTTCAAATGAGCCATAAAACTTGAAGATTTTCTGCTAAGTGCATATGCCACCACGTTTGCCTTACCAGGATGATATTCAATCGTACAGTCATAATCTTTAATCAACTCAATCCATCTTCTTTGTCTCAAATTTAGTTCTTTCTGAGTGAAAAGATATTGCAAGCTTTTATGATATGTATAAATCTGACAAGTGATCCCATATAGATAGTGCCTCTAAATTTTTAGTGCAAACACAACTGCAACAAGCTCTAGATCATGTGTTGGATAATTATGTTCATGCTTCTTTAATTGTCTTGACGCATAAGCTATCACTTTCCCATGTTGCATCAAAACGCAACTCAAACCATGTCTAGATGCATCACTGTAAACAACACATCCATCACTTCTGGTTGGAAGATCAAGTATTGGAGCAGAAGTCAATCTCTCTTTGAGTTCTTGAAAACTTTGTTCACAAGCTTCTGACCACTCAAACTTCACATCCTTCTGAGTTAATCTTGTTAATAGTGAAGCTATTTTAGAAAATCTCTCTACAAATCTTCGATAGTAACTTGATAAAACCAAGAAACTTCTAATTTCTGTCACACTAATTAGTCGTTCCCAATTCACTATAGCTTCAACTTTTTGAGGATCAACATAAATACCATCACCAGAAATCACATGGCCCAAAAATGTAACTCTATCGAGCTAGAATTGACACTTGCTAAATTTTGCATAAAGTTGATTCTCTCTCAGGACTTGTAGAATAATCTCTAAATGCTCTGCATGCTCCACCTCATTCTTAGGATAAATTAAAATGTCATCAATACGTGGGAGTGGGTATTTATTATGCATCGTTGCTTTATTCAATTGCCGATAATCGATGCATAAACGTAATGTTCCATCTTTCTTCTTAACAAACAAAACTGGCGCTCCCCATGGTGACACACTAGGTTTAATAAAATTCTTGTTCACCAATTCTTCTAATTGAATCTTAAACTCTTTCAATTCGGTTGGAGCCATTCTATAAGGTGGAATAGAAATTGGAGCTGTGCCTGGAGCCAAATCTATCACAAAATCAATGTCTTTATCTAGTGGTAATCCATGAAGATCTTCAGGAAATACGTCTGGAAATTTTCTTACCACCGATATATCTTCTAATTTTACCTCACTATCCCGAGTATCAATCACATAAGCCAAATAAGTTGAACAATGTTTCCTGAGCAACCGTCTGACAGTAATAACAGATATAACACAAGAAGGAAGAATCCAACGTTCACCACAGAAAATAACATCCGACTCTCCTTGAAGTGTCAATTTTACATCTTTTCGAAAACAATCTACTGTAGCATGGTGTGTAGCCAGCCAATCCATTCCCAACATAACATCAAAATCACGTATATCAAGCTGAATCAAATCAACATGTAGCTCATGTTTACCGACTATGACCTTACTGTTTCTATATATATTCTCAGCTAATAAAGATTCACCAGTAGGTGTAGCCACTACCATACTAGAATCTAGTGGTCTTAATTCTACATCCGCATACACCATAAAAAATTGAGATACAAAGGAATGAGTAAATCCAGGATCAATGAGAACATAAGCATCGTGGCAAAAAATTGTTAACATACCTGTAACGACATCAGGAGTGGTCTCTGCATCTTGCTGAGTCATAGCAAAAACTCTTGCTTGAGTACGAGGTCTACCCGACTGACCTCTCTATTGGTTGCCTCCAACCCCTGCCGTACTAGCTTGGGTTTTCCCTGTAGTTATGGATCCTCCTGCTCGGGATCCCTTTTGTCCTTGAATCTGACTAGCTCCACTTTGTATTGGTTGAAAACCTTTCTTTCTTTCTTCATTGCCTCATCGGCCGAACTCGGGGCAATCTCTTTTTAAATGTCCAGGCTGCCCATATTGATAACAACCTGATCTCCCCAAATAACACTCACCATCATGGTCTTTTCCACATGTCGGACATAGAGGACACCTACCTCTACCCATACTAACACTCTGTTGACGACTACCCATTGGTTGTTGAACTGAGGCTTGGCTAGAACCAGGTCCACGACTCTGTTGATAGTTACTAGTCTGACTTGAAAAACTGTCTATTGCCTTAGGCATTTTGCTATAAGATCCCCTTGCTGACCAGTTACTACGTTTTTGCTTATGTTGTTCAAATCTACGAGAGTCATTAAGGCCTCTCTCCACTCTCAATGCAGCTTCAAACAATTTACCGGACTCAACATGCCCAGAAGTAGTCACTATTGTCTTGATTTTTGATCTAAGTCCATCTTCAAATTTTTTGCACTTATTTTCTTCATCAGCGACTACAAACGGAGCAACCCTCGAAAGTTCTGTAAAATTCTTCTCATACTTTTCTACTATCATAGATCCCTGCATTAGTCTGAAAAATTAAGCTCTTTTCAAATCTTGATAGAAACGGGAATAAAAACAATCATTAAACTGCTTCTTAAAATCCTCCCAAGTAATTCCTTCAGGAGTTCTTCGTTGAACTGAGGCCCACCAATCATATGTTTTTTCCTTTAACAAAAACGTAGCAAAAGAGACCTTCTGTTCATCTGTGCACCTCATAACTTCAAATACACGTCCCAGCTCATTCAACCAAGAAATAGCACTATCTGGATCTCCAGTTCTATCAAAATTCGTAGCTCCCAACTTACGTGCACACTCAATAGAATTTTCTGGCACTCTCGTTTGGTACTGGACCATCGCAGTCAACAGTTCTGCAATCCTATCCATTGGTTCCTCCCTAGGTTCTAGTACATGAGGTTGAGCTATAGGTGGTTAATGGTGTGATTCTATCTCGTTTTCATCTTGGTTACCATTCCTCTCTCCTAGGTCAGCTACCGGTCTCGTGTGTGGGCAGTCAACTCGGCGCATGATGCTGTTACAAAATCAAAGTTATGCTTAAATGCATGAAACTAAATGCAAATAATTATTCTATGATCTAAGGAATTATAAACCAGCTCTGATACCAATTTGACAAGACCCACCCCGACTCCTCTCGAGTACGAGGGAGGCCCTGTGGACTGTACTTTTACTAGCATGATAAATGAATTTCGACTAAAATTCCATAGAAAATACTTGCTTTTAAACAATAAAAAGAATATAAGAAAAATATTAAAAATATTGGAGAGTACAAAATGTACATAACTGAAAGTTCTTTATTGAAATTTTTGTTCATTACAAAAAAAGTAGTAAAAAATGACTGATCGGACCAAAAACCGACCACTTATAAAAACTAACCAGTTAAAATCCCGACCCAAAAACCGAACAGGCTGAGTAAGAAACCGACCATGGCAGAACAAGAAACCGACCACGGTCGAACAAGAAACCGACCACGGCCGAATAGGCCGAATAGCCTGAGTAGGCCGAGTGGGCCGAGTGGGCCTACCATGCCGACCATCCCGACCATGCCGACCTCACATATCTAAAATATGTACATAAAAATTAAAATGCATGACTTTTATGCTTCATAATGTCATCGAGTGGCCCACCTCAAAACTTCTGAGTCCGCACAACCAAGCAGCTACCTGGAAAGAGATTTTTAAAGAAAAATGATGAGCGCTAACGCCAATGAGTGAATGGAACTTTTAAAATCATTTCTGAACAACTTTTCAATATGCATCCAGTAATACATAGAAAAAGATAATATATCTACTTTCGTACTTAATAAACCGAATGCATTTCTTTTTGGAACAAGAGTAAGAAAAGTTATAAAATCTTAATCTTCACCAAATTAGTTACCAGGGATATCTTCAATACGTAAGCTGAATTTCTTCGTACAAACATAGAGTCGGGAATAACTTATGGTCATACACGTGCAGAGTGATTCAATACTCTTTCTCTGGTTATACACATGCAGAGCGACTCATCTGACATACACATGTGTAGAACGGCCTCAAAAGCCAACAATAATCATAACTGGGGAAGGGTACAGACCTGGTGCTTTTGTAAAAATCATAATCTCTTCTTGATAATTCATAAAAAAAATATAACTGATATTCTGAATGCTAATATAAGCATAAAACATACTTTCAGTTCTCTGTATAATCACCATCAATCATAAAAAGAAATAAAATGCTTGAATGATTTGCAGGCAATTAATCTTAAGCATAAAACTGGAAACTTTTGAGTTAAAAACAAAACTGAAAACTTAATTCACTCACAACTTATTCTTCAATCTTAATTCGGACCAAGTATGCTAGGTTCCCCTACTTCGTCTTCTTTCCCTAAAAATCACACAAAATCCAATTAGAAGCTGGAAATCAAAGAAGAATCAACTGTAATCTACGGTATCGTGAGAGACTCCACTGACTTCTCTTCCTTTTTCTTCCTTATCTTTCCTTTCTTCCTTTCGATTCTACTGATTTCTAGCTATCATAATGTTTATCCTCCTTTATATACGTATGGAAAGACACAACTGAAGTTGTGAGCTAGTCTGTCAACTATACAGACCACCAATGCTTACTCACCTTATGGCTTTTCATTTTCACGTCTATTTTTTTTTATTGGGTCTATATGGTTTGGGTGTTACAACCCATGCCTAAAGATGCTTAATAATGTATAAAGGATAATGGGTTTTGGGTTTGAAGAGTTAAAGAATAACTCTTGGAGCTTCTCTCTTAAAGGAAATACTTTCTCACACTAAAGAATGGTTTGGAAGCTCTAAAAAAAGAGTGAGGAAGAAGATGACATGTATAAATGAGCCCTAGAGCAAAACTACGTCGTTTAAAAAATGCCTAGAATTTTTACTCAGTGCGCTGATGAGCTACGCTGGTCGACAAGTGCCACACCAACGCACACCTACTGTCCAAAGGTGCTGGTGAGGTCCGCTTATGGACTGGTGCAGCTGCGACAACATAAAATCTTGAGATTCGAGCGACCCAAAACATGACCAAACGATATCGAAACCTTTATATAATATACTGTTAGAAATGCATGAAAGTCTACTTTCTACTCTAATTTACAAAACATGATTTGAATTTTTGTAGAAAGAGTTAGGGTCATTTGAGTGACCAAAGGTCAGAAATAGACAACGACAGAGTTGCCCTATTTTTGTGGTCACTTTGGAGATTTCAAAACCAATCCAAATGGTCATGAAATATTACAAATAATATACCGTTAAAAAGGTATAGATGTCTAGTTTGTATAGAAATTTTCAAAACCTATTTTGAAGCATTGCATAAAAAGATATAGTCACAAGACCATACAAAGGTCAGTTTTGAAAAATATTTTAATCATTTAAATCAACTCTTTTGAAACTAGACATCTTACATCATATAACCAAACCAAGAGAAAAATGAGACATTCTCAAATAGTCACTCAACACGCTAGGACAAGAACACCATTGTGCAAGCGTGGATGATTCCGATCAAACAGCAGAAAATAATTTTAAACACACAACAACCACACTAAATGACTAAGAATGAAGTGCATGTGTGATTGTGAAGAGATGCACATATATAAACAATATCAATACAAATGGAAGATAAACAAAACATATATGAGGTGTGTGTGTGCACCTAAACTCGTCAAGAGGCAAAGTCAAGTGAATATACCTTTTGCTCTTGAAGTCATGGAGATACTTGGAAGCTTGCCAATGAGGACCTAAGCTACCCATTATACAATCATCCCCAAAGTGGTGTGGTTTGTCATGAAATAAGCCACTCATAAAATCGAGATCCTTACACATATAAGGTATAAAGCAAAGCGTACCTTCTAGACAATACATTGGCTATAACTTTCTCTTTACCTTGTTTGTACTTGATCACATAAGGAAACGTTTCAATGAACTGCACCCACTTGGCATGCCTCTTATTTAGCTTGTGTTGCCCATTTAAATGCTTCAAAGACTCATGATCCATGTAAATCATGAATTCTTTCGACCAAAGATAGTATTGCCAAGTTTTCAATGCCTTAATCAATGCATACATCTCTTCGTCATACGTAGGATAATTCAAGGCTTCCCCACTTATTTTCTTACTAAAATATGCAACAAGACGTCCTTCTTGCATTAAAACAGCTTCAATACCTATTCTTGGAGCATCGCACTCAATCTCAAAGTTTTAGTAAAGTTAGGTAAAGTAAGCAAATGTGCATTAGTTAATTTTTCCTTAATCAAGTTAAATGACTTTTCTTGTTTATCACCCCACTTAAAATTGACATTTTTGTTGATAATTTTTAGTTTAAGGTGTGGCTAGGCTATTAAAATCTTTCACAAAACTCATATAGACACTAGCCAACCCATGAAAACTTCTCATTTGTCCTACATATGTAGGTTTCGGTCATTCCTTAATTGCCTTAACCTTTTCTTCATCTACCCCAAATCCCTAAGCACTAACAACAAAACTCAGAAATACAAGATTCTCCGTGCAAAAGGTCCACTTTTTGAGATTAGCAAACAACTTTTCTTTTCTTAAAACATCTAAAACAAGTTTCAAATGTTCAACATGTTCATCTAAGTTCTTGCTATAAATCAGAATATCATCAAAGTAAACAACCACGAATTTACCGATAGAAACACATAAAACGTGGTTCATTAATCTCATAAAAGTACTTGGTGTATTAGTTATTCCAAAAGGTATAACTAATCACTCATATAAACCTTATTTTGTTTTAAAAGCAGTTTTCCATTCATCACCTTCTTTCATCCGAATTTGATGATATCCACTTTTAAGATCAATTTTGATAAAAACACAAGAACCATGCCATTCATCAATCATATCATCTAATCTAGAAATAGAATGTTGATATTTTACACTAATATAGTTGGTGGCACGACAATCAACACACATCCTCAATGTTCCATCCTTCATAGGCACAGGTAATATAGGAATCGTATAAAGACTCATGCTTTCACGTACGTAACCCTTTTCAATGAACGCACTAACCTGCCTTTGAAGTTCCTTTGTCTCTTCGAGATTACTTCTATATGTGGGTCTATTTGGGATGGGTGCTCTAGGCATAAGATCAATTTAGTGTTCAGTTCTCTTTATTAGTGGTAAACTAATAGGAATCCCTTCGAGAAACACTTCATCAAAGTCCTACAAAATAGAAACAACAAACTAAGCAAAGAAGAGTTTAATTCATTAGTAATAAAACAAGCCTCTTTGTACAAGAGTACAATCATTGACAGATTTGAAAACAAAGACTTTTTGATCTCACATTGTATAGAAGTTCATTTGTTTTTTTTTCTTCACTAGCCAAAATTTTTGTTTCTTTTCCAATTTTTTTTTCCTTTCTTCTTTTTGTTTCGACCTCTCTTTCTTTTGAACCCTCGCTCTTTTTTTTAGATCTCTCTTTTTTTTAACCTCACTTGATCATCATACTCTTGTCTTGGGGTTAAGGGTACAAGAGTGATTGGCTTTTTATTGAGTACGAAGGAGTATCTCTTGGTATAACCATCTTGAGTTACGTGCCTATCAAACTGCCATGGTTGCCCTAAAAGAATATGGCCCGCATGCATCCGTACCACATCACACAAGACTTCATCTTTGTACTTCTCAATGGAGAATAACACCAACACCAGTTTAATCAACTTAATTTCTTCATAATCATTCAACCAATGTAGTTTATACAGTTTTGGGTGTTTCAAAGTGGCCAAATTCAACTTTTCAACCAAGCTGGTACTAGCCACATTAGTACAACTTCCCCCATCAATAATCATGTTGTATTAATTAATATTAACATGGCATCTGGTATGAAAGATATTGGCATGTTGTACCTCATCATCTTCCTTGGTTTGCACACTAAGAGCTTTTCTTGCAACTAAAAGCTCTCCATCAACCTGATACTCAATGTCACTTACATCCTCCAAAGGCGGCATGGACTCGTCATCAGATTCACCTTTGGTTTTGATATCACCATCTTCTTTCAAAATCATGAATCTCTTGTTTGGACAATGAGATGCATTATGACATGTCCTAAACACCTAAAGTATTTAATATCTCATTTTCTAGAAGGTTGGGAATCTGATTTACCTTAGTTTGGTGTGCCTCCAACCTTATGATCTTTGGAAGGTTCAGCCTTGGTCTTGAAACTATGTTGGTCATCCTTCTTACTCTAATTTGGTTTCCATGAAAAAGAAGAGCCTGAATGTTACTGAACTCATGTGGGACCCTTCCTCTTCAATTGTTGTTCCACCTTAATGGCTATGTGCACCATATCATTCAATTCAACATAATGTTACAATTCCACTATATTTGCAATGTCTTGATTTAGTCCACTTAAAACCTAGCCATAATATCCTCTCAGTCCTCCTCTACATTAACTCAAATCATGGTTATCTCCATCTCCTTGTATTAGTCTTCAACACATTTAGACCCTTGAGTAAGACTTTGCAAGTTTTGAAACAAACCCCTATATTAGTGACTTAAAATGAATTGTTTCCTCATAAAAGCTTTCATCTTCTCTCATGTTTCAATAGGCCTTTCTCCATTCCTCCTCCTACTCAAAATCAATTGATCTCACTAAGCAATAGCATAATCGGTAAATTTTATGGCAGCCAGCTTCACCTTCTTCAATTTGGAGTAGCTATATCAATCAAACACCAATTTTATTCATTCATCCCACTCCAAATAAGCTTCAAGATTGGTTTTTCCTTGGAAAGATGGAATTTTCACCTTGATGCTCCCCAAGTTGTTATCAACCCTCTCTTCATACATATCTCATTTATTCCCATACATAACTCTACCTCCTATGTAATGCCTAAATCTGCCCAAACCCTCAATAGAAATTCGGCCATTTTTCTTTCAGGTCATTCCCATATTCATTGTCATAATCAAACCTAGGTGGATTCGTTTCTATTCGTTCCACATTAGGAGCTCTAAGTGGTTGCCCCTTTTGAGAACTAGTCTCTATATTGTCTATCATATCATGCACCTCACCAAACCTCAACTCTAATTGCTCAAACTTTTGTTCCAAGGCCTTGAAGAAAAGTTTGAAATCTATCTTTTTTGGAGCACCTTCGGATAAGCCTATATTTGTTTCTTGAGACATATTTAATAATCTACAAAAGAATAGTTAGTAAACCTCACAAACACTCCCTAACGTGTTTACCCTAAAAAATGATGGCACTCCCACTTGTGTTTCACTCAATTTCGGCTTTTACCTCTCTTATGAGCTCACACTCTCTTACATTTTCCACTCTTTCAATTCTTTATTGACTTTGCATACACTCATAAGTTCTCTAATCCAAAATCAAATGACTAAAAAAGAAAACGAATCAAAGGAAGAGGACATAAACAATTTTTTTTGAACGAATTTAAAACCATAAAGATATGATTCAAGTCAGATCAATTAGGTACCATTGCTTCTTTTTTGTATTTTTTTTATACTGGAATGATCAACTCGACAACTAAACGAATTAAGCAAAAGCTGGGGATGCAAAATTCAGCCAATGACGGATAAAGCGAAAGAAATAAAAGAAATAACAAGAAAAATGAAGAACAAGGATATATTAAACCTGATTAACAACCTTAGGCTCTAATACCAAATGATATAAACCTCACCATGGGTAGTAAGACCGGGAATCAATAACAAGGTAACGTAATTAGGATCGTGTTCTAATTCAGGTTTATAACAAAGAAAATAAAAGGACATTGACCCGTTATCTACAAAGAGATAAAAGCCAAAGGTAAAGAAATATTGTAGACACCATACTCAAGAAATAAGAAGGATTATGAGTGCAAAGTCAACGTTTGAAGGATGAAAGAGTAAACTCTTTCTCAATATTATTTCAAAATCTAAGATGATTCATAAGACATACATGCCTTCTTTTGAAAAATGCTACACACCTAGCACAACAAGGAAACAAATATTTGGCAATAATGCCTTCAATCCGGAAAAGTAAATGGCATATAATTTAAGATAAAAATAAAGACAAATACTGGCAACTACTTAACTTGCTCCTATTTGGAAAGCTGAATTTGAAAAACAATTCAACCCCTTTAGTTAGGAAACAAATAAGCCCTTTATTTTAGGATAAAAAAAATAGGAAACATGTTGAAATTAGAATCTCCCCCATCCATACGCCGCCCTTATTGTGCCACACGTCTAAGCTTTCTTATTCTCCCCCTTCCATACACCGCCCATATTGTGCCACACGGTCAAGCTTTCTTATTCTGTCCAATCGGTTGTCTTGATGACGTTAACTAAGTTGTGGTCTTCACTTGGGCTCATCTTTGATTTCAACATTTTAGAATCTTCCCATGTCTCTTGAATCAAGCCGTTGGGTGCTTATTTGAATCTCTTAGCTCTTGCTTTTATTATTGGGCTAAGTGGAACATGCAATGGATCCCTTGGTACATCATCTTTATTCTCATCAAGTGGGGTATGGTATCCCTGATTCTGTTGAGCTACGTGCACGAACGAGAGGATTGGGCTATTCTAGGATGGACATGTTATGAGTATAACTTTTGACATGGATTTTGATTTCCCGTTTCGTCTTTAGCCAATAGGATGTTAGTGTCCTACGACATCTCCCCTAGTTAATTGATGCCTAACAGTTGAAGGATCCTTTTGAACCTAACCGTCCTTTGTGAGAATGTGGAGTTAAAATTTGGTTTGGGCTCGCTTTATCACAATTACTTCTTAAAGCAACACACTCATGAGAAGAGTCGATTCACGCTCTGTTAAAGTCCGGGATTGAAGCACCTTATTTCAGACCTCACGCCAATGATATGAGGTTTGAAGGATACCTAATTTTGTTTTTGCGAAGAGTCCTTTAATAGATGGTTCCTTTAGGAAAAAGAGATATGCCTACCATCGCTTTTGGAGTCGAGTTGATGAGTGCTTGTTTCTTTAGCGTCATCTAGTGTAGTTTGTATTCCATAGTATTAACCAAACTGTTTTGTCTTTGTAGACTTAGTGAATGAGGAAAGTACGGTACCGTGTCCATACGTTGTCGAGCGTACTAATCAGGTTTTAACGGTTCCTACAAAAAAAGAAGTTGGAAAGTGTTGCCTACACCACTATAAAGACATGCAAAATTAAATCAATTTGTTTTGATTTTTTTCCTTAAAAAAAATCAAGCACATCACCTTATCCCTCTCAAGTTTCAACATTATTGGTAGTCATGTGAAAGGTGATATTCTATAAACATAGTAGTGTCTAATTTCGTCATGTCCTGATAAATTTGAGTATTGGTGGATATCAAAATTATTATAAATACTTAAAAAAAATAACAATAAAATCAAGCCAACTAATAAATTAGGGTTGAGAGATTTTTAAGAGTTGAACAATGTGAATTTTATTTGATCAAATAGATTCCCAAGATCTAAGTATCTAAATATTAGAAATGCTAAGCTCATAAAGGAAAAATAGGGTTGTGAAAATCTCAATTTATTGTTTTGGTTTGCGGACTAAATATTCATCATCTTCTGAAAACAATATCTAGGTGTTGACCATATGGAATCCAATGTGTTGCGGTGGCAAGAAAGTCATAAGTATGACTTGTGAGTTTTGATATGATCAAAAACTATTATTATTTTTTTAAAATTTTAAAGGATTCGATCTTGAAACATTATCCGAATCCTGAACACCACACCACACATTAAGTGGGTTGTGCTAAAAAAACTATTAAAATTACAATCAAATGACAAGTTCAAATTGAACCAATAGCCTAAACATAATATAAAATGGACTGGCCCATACATTATTGAAAGTGGCTAAAATATGTTTTTTTTTTATGAAATTGGACTGACCTAAAGGAAAAAAAGCATCACATGCGATCATATACTGAAAAACCTCTAGGTAGTATCCGAAAATTTATAAATAAAGAAAAAGTGTAACAAAAGTAATAGCAATACATCACAAACCATAGGACGCAACCCAAAATAAAAAGCCAAAGGCACTCAAGCCACACAAGAAAACAAAGATAGGAAAATCTAAACGACTCTCTACCCATACAATCATAACCAACTAATGAAGAACATAACGAAATAGTGGAAGACTACCAGGAATCAGAAGATAGACCTAAAGCATGCTTAGAGAGAGCATCCGCCACTTGATTACCTTCCCTAAATATGTGTGAAACCTGGAACTCCATATGCGAGATCTGATGAAGGCAACACTGCCAAGCTTGACGAACACGCTAGGTAACCTGATCTGACCTAACCGAAAGAAGCTGTACAACATAAGAAAAATCACTCTCGAGCCAGATTCCATGCCAACCCAAATTCCAAGCATAATTGATGGCTAAAGAAGCTGCAAGGAGCTCAGCATCAAAAGCAAAAACCTGACCAAAGGGATCACGAAACAAGCCTTAAGAAATTATCTGCAAGTCCAAAAAACACCACCACAATCTCCCACACCTGGCAAACCCATGGCAGCACCATTTGTGTTAACCTTGATCCATCCTAGAGCCGGAGGCGACCAAACCACACTCTTAATAACCGGAGCCTTACCAGGACGACCACAGAGACCAAACCGGTGAAGAATCAACAAATCATCAACACAGTTACACATACAACCGATCCTCAAACTGTTCGCATCATAAACAGAGCACCACACTAGAGATAAAACAGTCCTAAAATCAACAGATTTACCTTCAAAAATCCACTAGTTACGGGAATACCACACACTCCAAACCACTGCATAAATAGCAGCTCTCCACAAAATCTTAATCTGAGCACCGAAAGAAACAGACATGGTCTGCTTGAAAAATGAAGTCCAAGTGTCAGCGGAGACACGTCTCTGAAATGTGGAGAAAACAGTCTCCCAAAGGCTACTAAAAGAGGGCACTTTAGAAAAAGATGATCCACAGATTCCGAACTAGCTCCACAAACACTATATCTGGAAGCTAAATGAAAACCGGACCTGCATTTACCTTGTTTGGTTTTGTTCAGTTTTCCTTATGCAAAATCAGTTTTCGATCAGTTTTCTAAACCAAGATTTGGTTGATTCGGTTTGCCCAAAACCGAGCTGATCCAATCCATGATTACCCCTTATAATTGCTTTAACTTAAAAGAATAAATTTATAAGGTATTCGAAGTTACTTGAAAAATAGATATCAAATAGAGTATAGGAATCTGAAATATGTTTTAGTCAAGACTTGTCACTTGCCAGAGCATATAAACACAACGAAGTGAAAGTGACATGTGTCCAACTGACCATACTAATTCATTTTACAATCTTAATTCTTAACATCTGATTTATATTATTGTTGATTTGTTGGTATTCTCTATTCTTATTAAATAAGATATTTTGGGATCAAATCCCACTTACAACGATTTAAATGTATATGTGATCGTAGCCAATACCAGGCTTTATGTTGTGTCTTAAACAACGGATGATTAAGTAATCAAAAGTAGAAGTGTCAGCGGGCTGGGCCGTAATTTTTAGACCCAATCATATTTAAAGGGTTAGGTGTGGGCTGCAGCTTGAACATTTTTGTTAAGCCCAACCCAATACCTGAGCTCTACCCAAAGCAGGCTGGCACAAGCTTAGGTGTTTTACTTTCTAAACTATTACAATATTTTAAAATTAGGGGAGGAAGACATGACTCAAACCTACAAACTTAACTATGTAAGTGAGAGTTTTACCTAATTATCTCTAGGCTCTGAGCCAACATCATATTGTCGCACAAGCTTAGGTGTTCTTAGCTAATTTTTTGTACATATTATTGTTATTATTATTATTTTCATTCTTTAGTCAATCTCAAGGCCGAGCCATCCAACTATAGGGCTTGAACACTTACTACACTTAATTTGGAGAAAATCTTCGATATACCACGTACATTGTTAACTGGTGCATCCGGCTATCAGAGATCAGACATGTAGCAAGAAAAACATAAGTGGCGTGTATTTTTTGCCACATGTCTAATCTCCGGTGGTTGGATGATGCACCACAACAGTGCACATGCAGGCATTGAAATTACTCAATTAGTATGGATGGAGTGTCCTCTTTTAAATCAAAAGAAAATTAGAAACAAGTCTACCAATATTTCCAAAGACAGCTTCAGAATCACAACGAGCTGTTGTTTCATTCAATAATAAACAACATTATAGTCAAAATTCCAAAGAGTAGAACAAAATTAGTAAGACATGGATGTCTAGTGCACAATGATCTGTTAGTATATACTTTACAACACAAACTCTGATAACAAAATACATACATATGTCTAGTACAAACTGGGAACATAGCCCGAATTACAGAATATAATATAGCACACTTTTATTGTAATGGCATGCTACAAAGAAGAAAATCAGGAGAAAAAAATATATATAATCAAATGGAATGAATCAATCTTAGTACAAATATGTAAAATGAAAAACGGCCAAAAAAGATTGAAAACCGAGTATTGACAGGATTAGTTAAGTGGGGGGTCTGGTGTAAAAAAAGCTATTTCTTTTGCATGTCGATACAATGTATGAGAGAGAGAGATAGAGAGAATGGACTTACAACACGGACAAGCAAGAACAAGAGTGTTAGGGAGGGACCAAGTTGTTGTTCAGTTTTAAGTTGCCTCCGCGGATAAAATTTCGAGTTCAGCCCACCAGAGAGGAGAGAGTTTTGGGGTAGCTTGATCCGGTGAGATGTTAATGACTTGCCTCAATTTGGCAACAATGTCCTTCATTGTTGGTCTTTGCCTTGAATCAGGTTGGATGCATTCTTGTATAACCTCACACACAACGTCTAGCTCGTGGTTTTTGAATGATTTTAGGCTCGTGTCAATCATGTAGCTGATGGTTCGCTTGTCATTCAAGTATTCAGCAGCCTGTAACGTTGCATTTTTAATTTTCTATATTAGACACACTATGCAACACATGTAGGCAAACATCAGTTTCGGCTGCAATGCATAAAAAAACCTACCCATTTCTCAAGAGGACCGTGCTCTTCTGAATACGGGAGCTTTCCGGAAATGATTTCAAGCATCAATATGCCAAAACTGTAAACATTTGTTTCTGGGTCAACTAGAGGAGGCAATTCACAGTTTTCTTCATTGCCACTGGAGAACTTTGACTTGGGCTGTGTTGAGAAACTAATTTCGGCAACCTGAGAAAGCAAGAGAGATTACGAGGATGGATGTTACACGATAATTGAGGTACGTAACCTATCAAATTGTGAGAGAAACTAGTGTTATTACCTTAGCAGCATAATCATCTGTCAAGTAGATAAAGTGTGAATTCAGATTAGAATGTGGTACGGGCGGGTTGAGATCGTGGTGCATATATTGAAGACAATATGCTGCTCCCATAATAATCCTTATTCTTGCATTCCAGTCAAGATGTTCCATATCTTCAACTGAAAAATATATATTTAGAGAGATCTTTTTAGCATCTCAAAATATTAAGCCTCCAACTTGAATCCCAACCAAAAAAATGAGAATATTATTACCATGTAGATGCTCAAAGAGGGTTCCATTTGGAGCATATTCAAACACCATCATCCTATTGAAAGGACTATCCTCCTCACAGAATCCGATAAGATTGACGAAGTTCTTATGGTTAACCCGTGACAATGTATCAATCTATGGTAGCCAAACATGTACATTAAAAAAAGATTGGAAAAGGGAACAAAACATGTATGTTGAATTTTGATTTCCAATGATCATAGAGACAGCAAACCTTTTTACGGTATGCCATCTCCGAGCTCTTTGACCAGTCCTTGGAAGACTTGATCGTAGTTGACGCAACAGCAATCTCAACTCCACTGGAAAGAGTTCCCTTGTAGATAGTGCAACCACTAATACTGTCAATGATGTTGCTGAAATCTTCACAGGCTGTTTCCAGCTCTGATCGATTCAACTTGGGGACTCCTGCATTAGCAACACAATCTAGATGTTAGTTTAAAATTTCAATTGGTCTGGTTAGTATTGAAAATTTAAAATTATTGAAATTAAGCTTTATAACATGTTAGAAAATCACCTGTGACGAACGCTTTCTGCAACTGTCCACTCAGTCCAGTCTTCCAAGGACCTATAGTTTGCACTGCCCTGCTTCGACACATGATGTATGTAGCAGCAGCAATAATGAGCACGGCAACCACAGCGGGAATAATAGAAATATACTTCCATATGCTTGAAGAATTACTGGTTGTATTGGCACCACCAGCAGTGGGATTTTGAGACGAATTGCCACCTTGAGTTCCCGGCACTGGAGTATCAGCAGATGAAGGCTGTGGTGCAGGTGAAGGATATTGTTTTTTCTTGGCATTTGGGACAGCAGGGAAAGCACCACTACTTCGAGCAGTTGGAAGAGCAATGATCTGATCGGAGGGAGGTCCAACGGTAGCAGGTGGAGCCAAGAGGTTACTGGACTGTTCAAGGAGCCTACGGCGTGCAACACTGACTAGATTCTGAAAATTTTGAATGAGGCGGGTCTCAGATGAACCTGCTTCATACGAAAAGCATATCAGCATAAACATTGATGTCAAATCTTTAAGATTAGTTACGGTATTTCTACTTACCGGGTAGCTTAGTACAACAACCTCCATGTGTATGTTGTGAATCCTCTCCTAACTTGAACCTTGTAAGAAGGGTAAGCGGTTTCAACAAAGAGGAGGAAGAAAGAACAGAAAAATGACACGAAGAAATGTAAATAGCAAGAGGGTATTTCAATTCCATACAGTGGAAATGGAAAGGGGCTAAAGCAACGAGTGAAAAATTCTTTGATTGCAATGATGAATGATTCTTCCTTGTTCAGATGCATCAAACTGCCATGCCAGATGCTGTCCAATTTGTTTAAGAAATCAGAAAACTAGATCATTGAATTAATTTATGATATTTCTTTCACAACCAAATAGGACTCATTGTTAAGAGCCCCAACGGGTTCACTGAAAATAAGTAAAATTCTTACCAGTGTCCAAACTTCCTATTTACGCATTTGATTTCAGTGGCCACTGCAGAAGTAAGGTTTTCGTCAAATTGCAGTTCATAGAGTAAGCCGAGCTTTTTGAGCTCCAGAGGAATACCGCCTTCAAATTTATTGTCGCAAAGCAACCTATGAGAGAAATGAGTTAGTCCACATACCCAATATGTTGCACTCAGTATCAGATACTAAAATCCACAACGCTTAAACTCACAAGCGTTTTAGTGACAGCATCCCGCCTATTTCTACTGGAATTGTCCCGCTTAACTCATTGTTCCTTAAATCTAAGACCTCAAGCTTTGTAAGCTCTCCAAACTCTTTAGGAATTGCACCAGAGAAACGGTTCCTTGGAAGTATACTGTAATGCAAACAGAGAGCAAGACCATCTTAAATCAAACACCAGCATTAATATAAACTAACAATATTAGTATTCCTTCTCTGGTTGGATTGTACATGTTGTCATACATTTACACAATGATCAATGGAGCATTACAAGTCAGCAAATGATTTGCAAGTGCAGCAAACTTTTACGAACTAAAATTCTAGAATACAGCACAAAAATGCTATCGCTCTAGATGCACAAATTATGTTGTACTTGACGCTATTGTTATAGTCATTCTAAACAATATATACAGATGTCCACTACAAAGTTATAATGTGGATGATGAAGATTGGAATAGAATCCGATTCTCAATTCAATGGAGGCCTAAACGCATAGGAAAAACTCTAGAGGAAATTAAATGAAAACAATATTAAGGAACTTGTTAAGATGCTTAAAATGTGCAATAGTGGCAGAGAATGGCATGACTAAAACTAAGATCAAAATCGAGTTAGCTTTAAAGACATTGCGAGATTGTGAATCCTTACAGAAATATTAAGTCAGTAAGCTTCCCAAGCTCAGGTGCCAGTGTTCCTTCCAAACAAAGTCCTTTCATATCCCTGCAAGTAGAAGTACCAAGAAAGAAATTAAGACAATTCACCATTTAACTTGTACCGCAGAAAATGTCCTATATTCGTAATTGAAACCAACAACTCTTCACCATATCAAACTATTGCACGACAGGACTTGATTCTTTTAACTACAGTAATTGAGATTATTTACAATAGGAACTTACAGCATATGCACTTTGCCGTCATGACAATGAACCGCTGACCATGAACAAGGACTGGTGTCATTTTTATTCCAATTCGCGAAAGCACCTTGAGGATCTGAAACCACTCTTGCCCGGAATTCCAACAAAGCCAATACTGCATTTCCGCGCAACAATTAATACCAAAACAAACAAACATAGTAAAGATTCACCAATTGTATTAGAGACCAATGTTGATATGAAAAATGAAAATTTACCCTCGTAATTGAGAGAAAAAGACCCTTGAAATTGGAGGGTGAAGATCAAAATCAACAAGCACAAAAACTGGAATCCAAATCCAATCGGATTCCATCTACCCCCCATTGATTGAAGAACAAAATGCTGCTGCTGCAGTGGTGGAGGTAGCAACAATGTCTGTCAACAGCCAGGACGCTATGCAAAATCGCCAGGTTTTTTCTCAAACAAATTACAAAACACCAATTTCCCAAACGCGAAAATTAAAGAAAAAAAAAAGTCTCTGGACTACTATAAAAATAATATGTTACAAACACAAACAAACACAAAAAAAAAAAGCTAAGTCTCCTCCGCGTCCGGCGATGATGATCATATCAGGGTCCCTCATTTTTATGTTTTAAAAGTTGATTCTACAACGCTAAAATGCACATAACCTCCCTCAAATTATTATCTTCTTCGTGTTACCTCCACAAAACTCAGCAGAAACTGAAGAAAAAAAACAAATAAACAGAGCATTAGAAACAGAAAAAAGAAAATGAAGGAATTCCCTCCGGAGCAAGCAACATGAGAAACAGAATAAAAAATTTTACCTTGGAAAATAAATGACCAAAAAGTTGACAAAAGAATCTCTTCTTTACTTTTAATTATTTTTTTCTGGGTAATAGTAGAAGATGGTTATAATGAGACTCGATAACAACAGGCAGCAAAGAAAAAACAACAATGGAGGATGATGATAAATCCTTAGAAATGGTGGAAAATATGATTTTTTTCAATTACTGCCTTCTTTCAGGATGATCTCAGAGGATCTTCCTCTCTTCGACCATCATTTTGGCTCAGCAACTTCTTTTTCTTTATTATTATTATTATTATTATTATTTCCAAATCTCTGTTTTTTTTTTTTTTGTGTTCTTTTCTTCCCTTTGTTTTTTGTTTTTTTTTTTAGAAATTTGTTTTCTCTTTCTCTCTCTGGAATAAACCCCCACCAGCTACCCCTGTCAATGTTCTGTTTTTGTTTACCATTTTTTTAGTTAAGTGGGTCCGCAATGATTAATTATTTTTTTAAACTGTTTTTCAGTAAAATTAATTAATGAAAAAAAATTGGTTAGAAGAATGGGCCCCACAGGAAGATGTTCGGTTCGGCGGGAAAGATAACAGACGGAGGAGAGAGAGAGAGAGAAGGCGGTGGAGGGAATTTGAATGGTGGTGAAGGACCCCACTTCCGTTGTAATCGGACGCGTTTTTTATTTTTATTTAATTTTAAAATTTATTTACTGATTAATTTATATCTCAAAATAACAAAATTTGCGGATTGACCTGGCCCACCTTTTTGCTCACAATGTTCGTTATTCGTTATTCGTTATTCTTCTCTTCGTGCCTCCCTCTTTCTCTCTGCTGCCTTTTTTTTTCCAAAATTAATATTCAAATAAAAAATAGCCAATCATATTTTGCCATCTCACCACTGAACCATTACTGGCAAGACTCTCAGTCCCCGTAGGATTGCTTCTTTCTTCGGACATCTTCTGACTTGTGAGTAGGGGTGGTGTCAATCGAACCGGTCCAAACGGTTTATAGATTGAATTAGATTGGGTTTCAATTATTATTATTATTTTTAGCTGTTATGATTCATTCGAGATTTGAAATTGAGGAAATGACTCAACTCAAAATATTAATAGTAAATGTTTGAGGAGGTGTTAGACGTTAGTTACGTAAAGGTTTGACTCCTGACATTAAGACCAATTAGATTGGGATTAATTGATAGATAAATTTTTTATTTTTTATTTTTTTTCTTACTTAAAAATCTAATTACAAACAAACTTCAATGATCAAATTCAAACAAAATCTATGAATACCCGTTAAAATGCAATCATAAACAAATCCAAATCCACATACATTTATCCAAATCCAATTTTCCCAAAACCTAAAACAATTAAGAAATAAACAAGGGTTTTATCGGAAACTAACTCATTTGGAAGACTCAAGTCAATAACTAACCTCTTTTTAAAAAAATTATAAAACTAACTCTTTTTTTATATGTAAGTACAACTATACCCTTACTTACTCATTTTTACATTTAACTTAATCTATCCATTCTTTATACATATTATCCCACCACAACACCATTATTTTCCTCTTATTTCCATCTCTCTCTCCACCAAAACATCCAATCTCGGATTCTCTCCCATTATCCTCTCTCACATTTATTTATTTTTTGTTCTCTCTTCCTTCATTTCAAAATTTAGTAATTATTTACATTCTCCACGATTGACCAACTAAAAAAAATACTCATCAACAACATATTAAAGCTTTGAGGTGAGTTTTTTTTTAAAAAAAAAATTAGTTGAATCTCGGATTTAATTGTATTTGTGTTAATTTGTTATGGAAATAATTTACATTTACATAATAAAGCATGAATCTTGTGTCAATTTGATGTTATTGTGATCAATTTAAAATTTAAACATAAATCTAAAGTATATTTCTATTTTTCATCTCTTTTTTACTTTCTTTTGTGTATTAGGGTTGCTTATTTTTGTGAAAATTGTTTTCATCAATATAATAGAGCATGAGTCTTGGTTGAATTTGATGTTGGTGTGATCGATTTTAATTTTATACATAAATTTATAGTTTATTTCATGTTTGAATATATTTTTTTATTTTAATTTGTGCATTAGGTTTGTTTATTTTTATGAAAATAGTTGACATGAATGTAATAGAGCATGGGTTTTGTGTGAATTTGATGTTGGTATGGTTAATTTTCATTGTTGGATTGAATTTTCACAATTGGTAGCATTTTTATTTTTAAAAAAAATGTTCATCACAGTTTTTCCTAACCGCGTTGGGATTTCTCAACAAAGTTAGGAATTCCTAACTGCATTGGGAATTCCCAACGCTGTTGGGCATTCCTAACGGTGTTGGGAATTCTTATCTGTGTTGGGGATTCCTAACAGCGTTAAGAAAAACTGTGTTGGACACTAAATTACAATATTTTGGAGTTCTTCAATGGTGGAGAATGTAAATAATAACTAAAATACTATATTTTGATGTTGTTGTGATCAATTTGTAGTTTAAACATAAATCTAAAGTTTTTTTTTCTTTTTTTAATCTCTTATTTACTTTCCTTTCCTTTGTGTATTAGGGTTGCTAGTTTTTGTTCAAATACCTTTCATCAATATAATAGAGCATGGATCTTTGTTGAATTTGATGTTGGTGTGATCAATTTTAATTTTATACATAAATTTAAAGATTTTTTCTTGTTTGGATAAGTTTTTTAGTTTAATTTGTGTATTGGGGTTGTTTATTTTTATCAAAATAGTTGATATGAATGTAATAGAGCATGAGTGTTGTGTGAATTTGATGTTGGTGTGGTTAATTTTCCATTATTGGATTGAATCTTTACAATTGGTAGCATTTTTTTGAAAAAATGTCCAGCCCAGTTTTCCTAACGCTATTGAGAATTTCCAACGCTATTCAAATTAGTAACTATTTTTAAAAATGTATCTATCATTTTTTATCTTATAATATTGTGTGTTTATTTCTAGGTACCTGGAAGACACTATAATGTTGGAAGTGTTTTATGTTGGAAGACATGATGTAGTGATTTTGTCTACATTTGCTTGAAGTTTTGTATAATGTTGACAGTATTGGATTGTATGGATACACTATTACATTATTACATTTTGTGTTTAATGTTAAATAGATTCATCATGGAATTTAAGTAATGTTACGTAAGTTGTGAAATGTTAACATTTTGGAATTTATGGATGTTATGGACAAAACCTGTATAGTTTATACAAAATTCAACTTTTTAGATAAAATATGCACATTATGTTACTTGACTGTGTACAAAATACATGATGTGCAGTGCAATAACAAATCCACCAAGTTTATACAAAGTCCATCTTGTGTAGTGCAATAACAAATCTGCATAGTAAGTACAAAATGTCTTCCCACCTACTGCAAACCACATCTCTGACTTTTTATACGGCTCTATTTGTCTAAGAAGTAGATAATAAACTAGCTGGCCAGAAGATTTCAGCTCATGCATCTCTAGAAGTTTCCCGAAGCATGTCGAACGAAATAGAACCAATTGCAACTCTGCCAACTTTTCCTTAATGCACTTTATAGCAACCGTTGATGAAGTGTTGTTAATCTTCGTTGGGAAATGTTCTGGAACCTTGATTAACAAATCAACCTCTTCTCCCATTCTATTTTCCTAAAATGTTACAAAACAACATTAAAAAAATACAATTCATCTTCCTGAACAACTTTCAGCAGTCTTCCATCTTTATTTCATATTCGATTCAATGATGATAGTCAAAAATTAAAAATCCTAACTTAGTTACGAATTCGCAATAATGTTAGGAATTCCCAACACCGTTAGGAATTCCTAACACTGTTGGGAATTCCTAACGTTGTTGAGACTTCCCAATAAAGTTAGGAATTCCCAACGCAGTTAGGAATTCCTAACGTTGAGAATTCCCAACAGCGTTTGGAATTCCTAACTCAAAAATACCAACTAGTAAACTGTATTTCATTACGCGAACTAGGAACTCAACAAAACCGAAAATCGAAACTCTATAGTCACAATTTCCATATGCTGGCCTCAATAGAGAATGAAAACACAATTCAATTCATGACAACATATGCTAAAACCACAATTCATGATAGCAAAACCTTCTGAACTATGGATGAGAACTATAAAATATTCCTATGCGAACTGTTAAAATATCAGTACATGAATATATATTTATATCATCTCTATCCACTAACAAAAATAGTGGGGGAAAAGAATGTGTATACAGCCTACCAAAGTTCTGAAAAATACAAAGTTAACCCAAAACCCAATGGAGGAGCAAAGAGAAAAAAGAAGTTTCTTGATATTCCTCAGAGACAGGCCAATAGCAATGAAATGAACCAAACTCTACCCCTTAATGCCCTCCTCTCTTATTTTCTTCAAAAATTCTACTATTTCTCTTTAACCAAAGCACCTATAATAAGATTTAAACAACACAATTCCAAGTTTGAATGATTTTAGTTTGGTCCCCTCTTTCAATAGCGTGGATATTATTTCATTGGAAGTGGAACTACTTTACAAAAGTCACAAGGCTGGATGCAACCCACAAACCACTTCCTGACTTAGTCTACCCCACACAATTTAGTGACAATATTAGACTAGTTTTAGTAAGTTCCATATTCATTAGACTATTGAAATATTTTAATGCAATATTGTGTCATCTATGACACTTTCTAGACATCAAAAGCAACTAAATTATCTATTTAGTAAAGGTAATTACATAATATCATGATAAAAACACCATGAACCAAAAGTCGACAACCAGCAAATTGCTTATCATTTTCCAGCTAAGCTTTTGTTAACAAAAGGAGAGAGCATCTGGTTGGAGAAATCAAGGTAACTCAAAAACTGCAATTATATAAATGTTGTAAACAGTAAAAAAATGACATGCTTGATTTTCTACTATTGAAATGCAAATTTTGTCATCACCCGTGCTTCCACCATAGTTATTTGGTTGACCTTTTAATCTTATAAATAAAATGGAAAACATTTAACTAGCTTGTATAACCATCAAACACTAGCCTATTTAGAACATTTCCAGAACTTTAAAACAAGTTCACCCTAAATATTAAACATCATTTCACAAGTTCACTTCCTTTCTTCAAATCGACAGACTAATAAACAGCATAAACAAATGACATTCAAAGCCCACCTCCTCTAATAGAAGAATGGGCATGTGAAAACTTGAATCACAATTTATAATCAATCTCACCTTCAATCAAAATATAAAAAAATAGGGTTCTAATCAGATTATGATTTTTAAAACTACAAAAATTGAAGCATTCACCTTCAATACCACAAAACAAAAATTCATCTTCAAAAACAATAATTCAAAGATTCAAGAGAGATTCACCTTACAATAAATTATCTAAACAAAAACTAAATAAAACAAGTTCAACAACCCACAAAGCATTCCGGTAGTAAAAACCAACCACCAAACAATTGTAATATAATGATTGTATTAGTAACGATTTTATAACAATTACAATATTATAAAATCAACCACCAAACATATAACAACCGAAAAACACTAGCACTAATTCTTCAAATCCTAGGTCACATTCAAAGAACAAACAAAAGAGATATTTGAAGAACAAATATCCAGGTCGAAGAATTCAAAGAGAAAGAGTCAAGAATCATTACCTTCAATCATCGACTTCAACCTTCCAATGCTTCAGTCGTTCAACAGACTTTCTAAAATCACCCAAAGTCAAAATCTTAAACTATATATATACACACTTAACTGTAGTTGAGAATTCAAAACGTAGTTACGATTTGCAAACTACACAACCACTACAAGACCCAAATAATGTTGTCACCACAAAACACCACACACAACCATAACAATCATATGATAAAAATACCAACCAGTTTATTGGTTGTAATTTCATTAAAGGAACTTTAGACCCAGCAATGTAGAAAATCAAACATCACTATGTTTTAATTATAGCAAAAGCAAATATAATTTTAGAAGTAACATTGTCAAACATTACAGTTGTCAAAATCTAATTTTTTTCAGTGTGGAAATAGAATTAAATTAAGCTGCTTAAACCAGATACCACAGTAACATTTCCATGATATATAAGTTGACTATATCTATACTGTGCACCCTCCTCCAAACTCACACCCAAAAATCGAAATCAAATTCCATTTTCAACGACCCCACACCACACCCTCCTATGATTTCAAACTCTGGTATGCTCTCTTTCAAGTCTCAACTCTACTTTGTATTCATATATCATAATCATTCATGGCCAATTCCTCTGTTTTGTTTTGTTTTGTTACTTTATAATTCTATTATCACCATTAATCTTCTCCTTATCATCTTCATGTCAAATGTTAGCCCTCCCTCTCACCCACTCTCGTTCCAAAACCCAATTACCCTCCACCCACCACCTCCTCAAATCTGCGACCACCAACAAGTATCTCTGCCTCTCTCCCAAGTAGTGATCTCACTATCTATTTCACTCTCTCGTTAATTCAATTTAGGGATTTTTTTTTTAAAAAAATTAAGGTTCTAATTCAAATTAGGGATTTTTCATACTAAAAACAATTAGGGTTCTAACTCAAATTTGAGGTTTTTCAAAATATAAAATTTGAAGCAAAAAACTTCAAAAAAATAAGCCACAGGAGCCAAACGGAGTTGAATAACCATTCATAGGATTTTAAAGAACACAAAACAACACTAGAAAAAAAAATCAAAAATCATGAACCATTCACCTTATTTTTCTTCAACTTTCCCAGAAGCCAAACGGAGTTGTCGTCATCTTCTAGCTTCTGTCGAGTCGTCATCTTCAAGCTTCCGTCGTGTCGTCGTCTTCGTCTTCGTCTTCAAGCTTCGTTGTGCTTCAGAGAGATTTGCTCGTTTAGGGATTTTAGACAGAATAGAGGGCTTTTGCTCGTGAGAAGAGGATTTACTCTTTTACTGGGATTGAAACAGTTATGCCACGATTGCAATTTTAAAATTTTACAAGGGCAATATTGTCTCAAATGAGTTACTATTGCAATTTTTTCAAAAACAAGTTAGATATTAACTTTAGGCTCCCAAAGGGGTTAGTTATCAATAAAACCCAATAAACAACACATAGTAAAAATGTAAAATAAATAAATAATATAAACCAGGAAGATGAAAACTACGACCTGGTGATAGCAGACGACATCTCTAGACCACGATCTCGGCGATTGAAACTTAAATGGTGGCAACTTTGGTTGAGAGGTTTGGTCGAGATGAAAAGTGGAGTCGTTTAAAGCTTGAAGCTATTTTGGCTTCATTTTAATGACGATCAAAATGGCGTCGTTTTAGTATTATACTTTTAAAAGAAAATATCGAACTAGGCAGAGTCCACGGCTTTGACTCCTTCTAATCGCCCTCCGTCTAATATGGCCGAATTTTGACTTTCTACAACTGTAGGAGGCCGTTTAGCGGCTAGCCACCAATTAATTGGTTGATTTTTTTGATTTTTCGAACACCTAGTTTGAATGTGAGATATATGCTAATGAGCAACCTTATCTTATCAGTTTTATATTTTAAATTCCATTCAGATTGAAACAAATCCATATCCAAGTATGTCTTTCATTTTTAATACTTTGTAATTTTTTTAAGAGAATTTTGAACAAAAATTTTCAATTTAGTACGCATTGATATAACTTCATCAGTGCATTGGATATAGACCATTAGATTTACATACTTATATCAGTGTGCACTGACAGGAAAACCACTAAATTTTGAATAGTTTATACTAGTCGTTCTCGTTCAAGTATGAATCCTAAAATAAATGGTTATGATCAATTTGCATTGTATGGAAATGGATGGGATTGAGAATCTGATCTGCTCGAAGCCCCTAATCGTGAGTAGTAAGCAATCTCTAGATATTGAATTGAAACAAATCCATATCCAAGTCTTTAATTTTAAGACTTACTAACTTGGGTTCAAAAATTAAATGACACTTTTTGGAGGTGACATTTCAACACTGTCATTGCTTTAATAACTTATGTTTAAAAGGAACCTATTATGGTGAAAGGATAAAAATACCCCCAATAATTGTTCCACATCAGATTTCTTTCTTTAATTTTACATTAACAGAGTTGTGAAGTAGAGAGAGAAACTCCCTTTGAAACCCAAGCAATCATTCGAACGGCAACGGAGTGGCGCTACGCAGACGCATTCGAGGGTCGAGCTCCCGGCCGAGTTCGCAGTGATCGAGTTGTCCTGTTAGCTCGTATGGGGGCAGGGGGCAGCGCTCACAGAGTTTTTTTCCTGATCAGTGCTTAAAAGACTCGAAATGTAATTACAAAATGCTCGAAGCTTTTAGTAAAAGTCTCGGAACCAAGCAGATAGGTTTGTGTTTTAAAAAGTTCGAACCTTTGAAAAAAATAATCTCAGACACAGTTTTAAAAAGCTCGGAGCTGTAAAAAAGAAAAAAAAAACTCAACACTCTTTTAAAAAAAGGCTCGGGGCTTTGAAAAAAAAGTTCAGGGCTTTTATAAAAGAGCTCTGACCTTTCACAAAAATACTCGGACACTATAAAGTTTAACCAAACAAAGACATTGTAAGAAAAATGCTCGGACACTGTTTTAAAAAGCACGAACCTTTTAAAAAAAAGTTTCAGACAGTTTTTATAAAGCTCGGAGCTGGAAAAAAAAAAAACTCGGCGTTTTAAAAAAGAAGGCTCGGAGCTATGAAAAAAAAAAGCTCGGGGCTTGTATAAAAAAGCCTAGACCTTTCATAAAAATGCCCAGACACTACAAAGTTTAACCAACCAAATTTTCCTAAAGAAAAAGATTAGACATGTTTCAAAAAGTATCGGATTTGGTTCAAAAAAGCTCGGACATGTTTCAAAAGGTCTCGCAGCTTCAAAGTTAAACAAACCTAATTTTTCTAAACAAAAAGCTTGAACGTGTTTTAAAAAAGCTCGGATTAGGTTCAAAAAAACTCAAAAATGTTTTAAAAAGTCTCGAAAACTCATAAATTCATCTTCGTCTTCGGGTTGGATATGCAGAATGAATGAATAAATTGTTACAAGACTCAGAATACTTTGTTGTGCTGAAACACGTCGACTTTCAAACAAGTAGTAGATCGATTTTTAGACAAGTTTATTAGAGAGAAAGAGAGAGAAGATTTACTGCTTTCAGTGATCAAAGTGTGGAGATGGAAGTACAAATAAAATTAACAATTGATTATTTTAGGGCAATTTGGGTAATTTACCACAATAGGTGTATTTTAAACTTAACTTATTAAAACAGTAACATTAGTGCAACATACAAAAAAAAAGTGATATTTCTCACAATTTCCACTAGTAACTTTTATTATAAGAACTTAACCAATAATTAAATGGAATTGGATTGATTTTTGAATAGTACATTTTAGTTACGGTCCGAATTCAAATTCTAAAATAAATGGTTTTGATCAATTTAGTGTATGGTAAGCTATCTCTATATATTGAAATACATAATATTAAAATAATTTTTATTTTTAAATTTACCAGATATAAAGTGTTTGAAAAAAAAATGATATATACATATCTCTTAATAGTTCTGGAAATTATTCTAGTGATAATAATTTTATTTTAGGTTGATTAAATCTAATATCAAAACTGAATTTAAATCATTTTAAGTTGATTCCAATAATTCATTAAATATGATGGACAGGTGAACTCGAATGAACAATGATTATTTATTATGATTTGCTATTTCGAATATACAAGAAATCGAATCAGATTTTAAAAAAGAAACATATAAAATTTGAATAAATAATTAAATAGGATATGTACCATTGTACCCAAACCCCATTATATAATTGATATAATAAATCCGGTGTAACCTAGGTTGTCTGTTTTGAAAAGAGACATGGAAACCACAACCCTCGCAAGATACAATTAATGGACAGTTGGACATCCTATAATATCTTCCTGTAGAATTTGAATCATATCGTCTCTTTCATAATCTGATTTAAATAGTATAGTGAAAGCAATGGCTGTTATAGTGATTTTTTTTTTTAGTCTCTTTTTTAGATCGATTTGATATGAAGAATATCCAAGCTTGTTTGCATATCAATAAGATGCTACTATCACCTTTATTCCGAGATCAACAAACAAAGTTGCTCAGGTTTAGGGGTGTCAATTCGGGTTGGCGGGTCGTGTTAGGGTCAATCTAAACGCGACACGATTAATTTTGGGTCAATCCGAACACGACATGATTATTAAACGAGTCAGAACCCCTCGATCCAAACATAACACGGTTAATTATAGGTTAACACGAACACAACACAGATAACCCGTTTAGTAAACGAGTTTGGTGGGTCGTGTCAAATGACACGTTTAACCTGTTAATCACAAAATCAATGCTAATTCATAAATTTTTTTTGACAAAAATGCTAATCCATAATTGGTTCTTCTCAACTGTATTTCAACCATTCCAAACCATTTAAAAGCAAAATTTCTCTAGAAAGTTACTGTGAATCTCCGCAATTTGGCTTCTCAAATATTTCAAAAATCAAAATCAATCAGACAAATATTATTCAATGAATTTCAACAAAAAATCAATAAACTAAAATAATATCCAGAAACTTAATGAATATAGTGAAGAACAAGTTCAACAATAATTGTTTCTGGACTATTATTAAAGCTCTTGTAAAATCAAGAGTAGATACAGAAAAAATATAAATAAAAATAAAAAAGAGAAGAAAAAAGAGTAGAAAAAAGATCATCGATATCGGTGGAGAAGCAAGTGATCGACAGAGCCTGATAGGAGAATAAAATCCAACACACGCAGGTTCTAGAGATTTGGCTAACGTGTGTTGAATCTTTGATGAGGACGAGAGAGACTCAGAGTCTCACCGGTGATAGATGGCGACGATGAGAGCAAGAGCTCCGGTCTCCGATGACGCTTTCGATGGGTGTGAGAGAGACAGGGTGAGTGTAAGAGTAAAAGTGATGAAGCAGAAGAGTATTGAAGAATGCAAAGCGAGGCAGCTGTTGATAGAATGAAATTTAGAAAATAGGTTTAGGGTTTCACATATTTAGTTTATGTAGTATACAAAAAATTACATGAATGGCCTTTAATATTAGATTTACATATTTATCCTTACTAATCGTGTCAATCCATGACCCACTAAACGTAACCTGAACACGACACAATTATTAAACGGGTTAAACGGGTTGACCCGTTTATTGACACGACCCCGTTTAACCTCAACCCAAACCCATAATAATCGTGCTCGTGTCGTGTCGACCCATCGTGTCGTGACCCATATTACCACCCCTAGGTTCTTGTTAAGCTAGCTACATCTCAAAATCATAAGCTAACTAACAAATATATCACGGGATTAGTTGAATTTATCTAGCTAGAGAAGCAAAGAGGAGTAGAGTTGGGAGAGAACTAACTAGGAGAAGTATATTGCTTTCGTTGGGTGATGACAAGAGTGTTTACTTGAATGAATTTACAAATGAATGAGCTACCTATTTAATTATATACAGAGGAACCATGCCTTCGGCATGGAGTGCTAGGATCCATTTGATCTAAGCTAAGGGTGGTAAGCTAAGGGTTGTGGTTGATATTGGTTAAAGCATCGACCACCATCAGAAATGCTTCCAATTACTAATTATCTTTATCTTCTTTCAAAATGTATACGGTAAAACCCCTAACTGTATCTACATAAAGGGATGCAATATATTACAGAGAGAGAAAATGAAAACTGGAAACAAAAGCTTCTATAAGAATACAAGAGCTTATATAAACTTATATATGAGTGACTACAAAGCTGTCAACTCATCATTTTGTAACTAATTTCTAACTAAAATGAGTTAGCAAACATTACATCCTAACTAATATACTAACCACACTTATCAGAAAACATTAATAGTATAGCCATGGTTAATACTCCCCCTGAAGATGGACTATGAATATTTTGTAGTCTCATCTTGCCAATCACAAACTGAAATTGAGTTGGATGTAAAGCTTTAGTAAAGACATCAGCCAATTGATGTTGTGTAGAAACATAAAGAGTCTTCAAATGTACACCCTGGTTGAATCTTCTCTCGAACCAAATGACTGTTTATCTTTATATGCTTTGTGCGCTCATGGAAAACTAGATTTGCTGCAATGTGCAAGGCTGTCTGATTATCACAATATAGCATAGCTGACTTTGGATAAAAAATGTAAAGTTTCTTTAACAGTGACAACAACCAAGTAATGCATCGACCATTGATCTATATTTTGCCTCTGCATTGGATCTGGAAACAGTGTGCTACTTCTTGGATTTCCAAGAAACTAGAAAATCACCTAGACACATATAGAATCCAGAAATGGATCTTTTGCTATCTGGATATGTTACCCAATTTGAATTGGTGAACAATTTCAACTGCATATCAGAATTTGAAGGGAAGAGCAACCATTGTCTAGGTGTTGACTTAATGTACTGCAAAATTCTTTGTGATGCCTTGAAGTGAGGCAACCTAAGCTTAGCTAAAAATTGACTTAACCTTTTGAATGAGTAAGATAAATCTGGTAAGATTATAGTCAAATACAATAATCTACCAATCAATCTTCTATAAACAGCAGGATCCTCAAGTACATCACACTCTTCTTGAGACAATTTGACATTTGGCTCCATTAGAGTCTTAACTGGCTTAGAACCCAAATGACCAACATCAGACAAAAGCTGGACATCATAAGGCTTTTGAGATACAAAAATTCATTTATCAGACCTGACTACCTCCAAACCCAGAAAATATCTATGTTCTCCCAAGTCTTTCAATTTGAACATCTTGTCCAATAGATCTATTAGACACTTCACTGCCTTTTCATTGTTACTTGCAATGATAACATCATCTGCATAGACCAAATGAGCAATAAAGAAAGTTCTTTCTCCCTTATTAAACAATTCCAAGAGAGCAATAAAGAGAGTTCCTTCTTCTTTATTAAACAATTAATGGTCTGAAAAGAACGGATGGAAACCCTCTTCCAATAGTGCACTAGAAAATTTAGCATACCATACTCTTGAAGCTTGTTTCAAGCCATAGAGGGATTTATATAGTCTACATATAAGAATAGTAGGTAAAGACCCCCCCTTTATTGTCATACCTCTACGGAATGGCCATATAAACCTCCTCAAAAAGTCACCTTGCAAAATGCATTGTTGACATCAAGCTGCTGCAGATACCAACTATTAACATAAGCTAAAGCAAGTAAAAGCTTGACAGTAACAAGCCTTACAATAGGGGTAAAAGTATCAGTGTAATCCACTCCCTCATATTGAGTATACCTCTTAGCAACTTAACGAGCCTTATACCTTTCTATTGAGCCATCAAATGTATGCTAAATCTTGGACCCATTTACACCCAATGGCATGTTTACTAGGTGGTAGGTTGACTAAAGACCAAGTTTTATTGTCCTTTAAGGCATCAAGTTCATTGGTCATAGCTTGTTCCCATTCTAGTTTACCAGTGGCTTGTGAATAAAATTGTGGCTCAATTTGTGTGGAAACAGAAAGGACTGTTGCTTTAAACTTAGGAGATAAACGATTGTAACTAAGCACCTGAGAAATAGGATAAGGAACTGATGTAGAATAAGCATCAATATGCTGTTGTTGTGAGTGAGAAACAAGAAAACAATGATAGTCTTGGATATAAGTGTGCCTTTTTACAACCGTTGAAGACTTAGTCTGAATATGAGGTGATGAAACAAAAAATCAAAAGAGGTTGAAGGTGAAGAAGTAGGATTTGTTGAGGTGACACAGTCAAGTATATAAAAAGGTAAGACCCAGTGATAAAAAATATCAATTGAATCTCTTGAAGTGGATCCATTTGAGAAAGGAAAAATCTTTTCTTGAAATATGACATCTCTTAAAAGAAAGATCTGATTTGACTCTAAGTCTATAAGCTTATAACCCTTTACACCAAGAGGATATCTAAGAAATACACAAGCTCTAGACCTTGGTGAACAATTATCTCTAGTACTTAGAAGAGTTAAAGCATAAAATAAGCAACCAAAAGCTTTGAGATGAGTAAATGATGGTGCCTTATTATTGAGGACTTCAAAAGGAGACCTATTTTTAAACTTGTATCTGGGTGGATAACCATACATCTTATAACACTTGTCTATAAATGATCTGTGACTCCACAGTAAGTGCAGCAAGGTATATCCATTTTCCTTTTAAAGTTTCTTGTTGTATTGCCATTCATTCCTAGAGCAACAGTGTTAGTGTTTATGCTTTAAAAGACAATAACACTTGGTTATAGTCAGCCTACCACTTGGTAAACATGCCATTGGGTGTAAATGAGTGTACAAGATTAAGCATAAAGTTGATGGCTTAATAGATAGGTATAAGGCTCGTTTAGTTGCCAAATGGTATACTCAATAGAAAGGAGTGGATTAAACTGATACTTTTTCCCCTGTTGCAAAGCTTGTTACTGTCAAGCTTCTACGTGCTCTAGCTTCTATTAATGGCTGGTATCTACATTAGCTTGATGTCAATAATATAATTTTGTATGGTGACTTGTTTGAGAAGGTTTATATGGTCATTCCACAGGGGTATGACCATAAAGGGGAGTCTTTACCTACTAATCCAGTATGTAGACTAAATAAACCCCTCTATGGCTTGAAACAAGCTTCAAGACGGTGGTATGCTAAATTTTCTAGTGCATTATTGGTAGAGTGTTTCCATCAATCCTTTGTCTCTACTCTTGAACAACAAGAGAAAAAACATTGTTAATATATGGAAGAGGATCTAACACAAGAACTTGTGCCCTTATTTGAGTAAAATACTCATTAAGTCCCATAAGAAATTGTAACACATACTTTTGTTGTTGGTAATCCATCCAGGACTTCATCTCTCCACAACTACAAATTGGTACTGGCCTAAACTCCTTCAATTCATCCCATAATATTTTCAGTCTATTTTAATAGGTTGTAACATCGTTAGCACCCCGTGCTAAACTATTTAATTGTTGTCTAATCTGGAAAACCTAGGTTTATTACTTTGGTGAAATCAATCGTGAAGATCGGTCCATACATCACTAGCATTGTCTATATACATGAGACTATCAACTATTTCCTTAGACATAGCATTGAGAATCCAAGAAATTACCATACTATTGCATCTTGACCAAGAATTATATGAAATTTCTATAGAATTCGGTCTAGAAAGAGTACCATCTATAAAGCCCAGCTTGTTCTTGGCAGTGAGAGCCATTGACATAGCTCTATTCCAAGCATCAAGTCGGGCTCTTGTATGCTAGGGGATAGACTGGAATGTGATATTTTTTTAGTGTCCCTGTCTATTTGGGGGTCTTTCAGTGGTTGGCTTTGTTTCCTTCTGGTGCAAGGGCTTTTCTAGTATTCCTATGGCTCTCTTTTTGGCCTTCTTTGTTTCTGTCAGGGTTTCTTTTATAGTGCTCATTTCTAGGGGTTTGCTTGTTTGGCGGGGGCTTTTGTTGCCGGCCTTTGGTTGTTGTTTTGCTTGTTTGTTTTGGCTTCTTAGAGCTTTCTATAATAAGTCAGATGTTTCTAAAGAAAAATGTTGAATGTTGATGAAGACGATGGCGGTGGTGGAGAATAGGAGGATGCTTTTTTTTTAACCTTTTAGGTGTTTGGGGGTTGACCTGTCGAAGGTTATTGATGGTTGACAATGATGATGATGGTGGTGGAGAAGATGAGGATGATGATGATTTGTTATTATTTTAAGTGTTGATCTCCATCGATTGTTTTTAATTTTTGTTTTGTTTCTAATTTTTCTAATTTGTATTTATATATTAATTTTATTTTGTATTATATAAATATTTATTTTTTATATTTTTTTGATGTTGACTTTGATCGACGTTTAACGCACAGAGGAACTAAATTGATGGATTTTGGAAAACATAGGGATCACGCCAGTGAAAAATAGAAAGTCAATTAAAAAAGTTATAACTCTCGAAAACATAGGAACCAAAAAGATAAAACCCTATAAAATTAAATGATAATTTCATATGCAAGATCTAGTTTTTTATTTTATTTTTTTTATTATAAAAAGTTATTCTTATTTTTTAATTTTAATTATGGAAGTTCCATATTCCATATTGATTTTTTTTTAATTATCCTTAACGTGAACCATTTATCTGCTGAGGTGTTTCAATGTCTCATTGAAACCATAATCAAGTAAAGGAAAAAAAAAATTGAAATGCTAATAAAGTAATATCCATTATATTCAATTTAATAGAACTAAAAAAAAAATCAACGGCACAGATCTGACCTTTGAATTTCTAATAGGATGCAACTACAACACAAATCCAAATCTCATAACAAAACGGCATCGTGTTCCCGTATCAGCAAGGAATATCAACATTCAATGCAAAAACACCATTTTAAGTTTTGATTGAGCTTCCTTAAACGGTGAACCAAATATTCAATATATAAATGTCTTCTTTTTTATTTTACTCGTAAATCTATTAATATTTAAGTGTCTAAAAACAATACTTTTATATTAAGATTCCAACAAATGTTACAGATTCCAGGATATGATATCTAGACCAAATTGTAAATGATTCATGTTTTTAAAAATATTATTTGATTTTTTATAGAATTACCCTTTTTATTTCTATATTCAAATTTCAACATAAAAAACAAATATATTCAAATTTCTATAATTAAATAAAAAACATAAAGTAATAATTTCAATATAAAAAATAAACATGTCAATTCAGTTTAAAGACCGGACGCATTTCAATCCTAATTTTTTTTATTGGTTCCATATGGTTCATCATCAAGATGGTTTTCTGACCAACATTCCAATCAAAATAACCATTATTAAAAAGGAGAATTCACACTTTGTTATCCATAAGTTGATATATCACCCGCCACAACTTAAACTGAATGAGAGTCTTTTACTGTCAAACCACATTATTAGGATCTATACTTTTGAAAATAACACCATATATAGAGGTGCATATAACCAAACAGGCGTTGCCTTATTTGTTTTAGCTTGGTAGGAAAAATTCTTTGAACTATCAAAATTTCCCTGAAAATTTCTCAATCATCAATGTCTGAGTAAGAAACTTGATGATGCCAATTTGTAAAGCAAAGCATAGGCAGAAATTCATTGGTAAAATAGATGCAATTGGCCATGCCAACTCCTAATTCCTTCTCTGAATAATTTTTTGAACAATGCCCACCTAAAAACAACACACGATCCCCTAAGCTATCCAACTTTACCCATTCCAATTGATCCAAGTCCAACCTGAATATCTTAAAGTCGTGAGTCTCTTCGTGGTTACGTGAAATCGAAGGACGAGTATAATCTTTGTGCAAAACTCTATCAAATACTGCAAGACTAGTACACTTTCGGTATTCATTCTTGGTATATCAGGAGACATTTTAACATCATAAATCGAGTATCATCCCTCTGTTTCATGACCTTCCCCCTCAATTATCGAGAAAAAGCAAGCAACATCGATAACTCGAATGTTAAAATTCCGAGTCAAAAAGTAGAAACAACTGTTGAACTTTAGATTTTCTTAAAAAAATCAACAAGAAAAGAAAATTCAGAGGAAAATATTCTAGAGAAATATTTGTAACTAATTTTTTTATTTATTTCGTTAAATTGATTACAAAAGCATTGTTTAGCTTTTTATATATGTACGTTGACTTTTGCCAACACTATATAATACGGACTTGTAACTAATTGTGATGAGCTAGCAAAGTTAATATGATTCATTTAACTAACTCAGCTAACTAACTTTTGATTAATTAAGTTAATAGAAACTCTTAGTTTTAGCTATGCTACAGAGATAATAGTATCAAAGTTACTATATACAACTTTCTTTTTCTATCGATTGACTCATTCTATTAACATCCTCCTTTTAACTCATGGTTGGTTCAATCACAATGTGTTTGTCTCTTAGAATCTGAAACCGTGAGATTGAGAGAGACTTTGTAAAAATGTTGGTAATTTGATCTATAAAAGGTACATGATTAACTGTCAACTTCTTCTGTAGTATTTTGTCTCTCACAAAGTACAAGTCTAGATCAGTATGTTTGGATCTAACATGTGGAACTGAGTTGTTAGATATTGCCAATGTGCTTAAGTTATCACACCATACATTAGGCACTCTAGGCAGCTTGTAATTCAATTCTTACAGCAATGATTCTATCCAAGTTATCTCTATTGTTACTGATGCTAGACTCCTATATTCAGCTTCTGTTGAAGACCTTGAAACAGTATGTTGTTTCTTTGCACACCAAGTAACCAGATTTGATCCAACGAAAACATAAAAGCTAGTAGTTGATTTTTGATCATCAGGACTTGTTGTCCAGTCTGCATCTGAGAACCCCACCAAACTAATATTTTTAGAAGATGACTTTGGTCTTGAAAACTAAAGACCAAACTTCATTCTCCATTTAAGATACCTTAGTATTCTTTTCACAGCCTTCCAGTGCTTATCCATGGGTGATTGCATAAATTGACAAACCTTGTTCATGGCATATGTTATGTATGGTCTTGTCATAGTAACATATTGAAGAGCTCCTACTATGCTTCTATACTAAGTGACCCTACCAAAATGAGTTCCTTTATAGGCAGATAACAGTGCATCATTGGAGATCATTGGTGAAATAAGTCCTTTTGCTAAGATCATACTAACTTTCCTCAACTAATCAATAATATAGTTCTGTTGAGACAAATGAAGACCTGTAGGTGTTTGCTTTACTTATATTCCTAACAATTAATGTAGAACTCCCAAATCTTTCAAAGCAAACATTTGACTTAACTTGATTACTAACTCATTAATCATAGCATCATGACTACTGGTTACTATTTTATAATCAACATGCACAAGTACAAAGAGAGTACTGTGAGTAGTAAACCTGATAAATAGAGACTTATTTGCTTTAGAAAAGCAAAAACTAAATGACATATGGATTTTTTTTTTAAACATGTCAAACTAGGCACGAGGAGCCTGTTTAAAGCCATACAATGCCTTGTGCAATTTGCACACATGATGAGGATGAATATCTAAAGTAAATCCAGGTGGTTGTGTCATATACACACGCTCTTCAATAACACTATTGAGAAATGTGTTATTTACGTCCAATTGTCTTAAACTCTATTGTTTTGCAACTGCAATAGAAATTATAATTCTTATTGTTGCTGGTTGACGATTGGACTAAAAGTCTCTAAAAAATCAAACCCTGTAATCTAACTAAACCTTTTAGCCACCAACCTTGCCTTATATTTAAACACATACCCATCAAGTTTCTTCTTTATCCTAAAAACCCACTTACATCCAATAACTCTCTTATCTAGAGGTGGTTTGACTAGACTCCAAGTGTTATTCTTTTGAAGTGCATGAAATTCATCTATCATAGTTGCATGCCACTTTGGGTTGGCAAGAGCCTGACTTAATGTTGTAGGCATAGTTTCCTCTTGTGTGACAAGCCAAACCTTTGGCTTATAGATACCATTATTGGCTCTTGTGATCATTGGATGGCCATTTGAAAAAGTATAAGGCTCTTGTTGTGGATTATTAATATCAGGAATAAGTGTATGTATAGAACTATAGACTGAAGACAACTGATCTTGTGTATGAGATGGAGAGTGTGTTAGTGAGAGTGACTGCTCAGGAATATGTGAGTTATATGTGGAAAAGACATACGTGGGTGAAAAAGACTGTTCAGGAATATGAGAAATAGGTATTAAAGAAACAAGTCTACTAAGAACAGGCTGCCACTTTAAATTGATTGGAAACAATGATGAAAGAAGAAGAATGTTGAATAACAGACCTGAAAGAAGCAAACCGAGAATTGGATACAAAAGGAAATGTCTATTCATGAAAAAACAACATTCCTTACCATATAGATTCTGCCTTGATGATTAATATATTTATAACCCACTATGTGAGTGTCATATTAAAAAAAACACAAGGTTGACTTCTGTATTCAAGTTTGTGTTTATTATAAGGTCTGAGATAGGGATAACAAAGGCAACCAAAGACCTTTAATAAGCTATAATCAATTGCGACTTTGTATAGAACTTCATAAGTAACTTGACCACCAAGTACTGCAGTTGGCATCCTATTAATAAGAAAAACTACTGAGATAAAAGCTTCATCCCAATAAGCCTTTAGCTTGGGAAAGCAAAGCCATACCAGACTCTACCAAATGTCTGTGTTTTCTTTCAATTAACCCATTTTGTTCATGTGTATAGTGATAACTATGTCTAAAGACAATGCCACTAGCTTGAAGACCTGACTTCAAATACTCAAATTCTTTTCCACAGTCAGTTTGCAACACTTTTATCTTATGGGAAAATTGTAATTCTACTTGAGTTTTGAAAATAAGAAAAGAATTTTTAACCTCAACTTTGGACTTAAGTAAGCATATCCATGTATATCTTATATAAGCATCCAGAAAACTAACATAATATTTATAGCCTTTAGAAGATAAAATACGGTCAGGACCCATACATCAGCCATTATCAACTCTAAAGGGCTATGATATAAAGTTTTTGAGGCTGGAAAAGGAAGCTTATATGATTTAGCTAACTGATATGCATTACAAAAATAGGAACCGTTTGAAGAAAACTGAATACCATTCTTATTAAGAATGTGTTTTACAACTGATGAAGTGGGATGTCTCAACCTCATATGCCACAAATGTAGAATTGAATCATTGATATCAGTTGCTATATTTAGAACAAAAGGGTGACATTTATTTTGAAACAAGTGCTTTGAACAAGTTTGAATTTGATTGAAAACCTGATGCACCAGTTGAAGAAAACCTTGTTGAGTGCCCAATTGGAAGATTAAAAACATAGAGACCATTCTTAAACACTCCTTGAAGAAGTACCTTCCTCGAATATTGGTCCTTCACAAGACAAACATTGGAATGAAATTCAAGAAAAACTTTGTTATCATTAACAAACTTTGAAACACTTAAAAGATTTTTTTTATTATGAGGTATATGTAAAATATTTTTAAGATGAAAAGTGTGTTTATCAATGGAAAAAGTATTTGAGTCAGTTGAAGAGATGTTCAAACCTGTTTCACTCCCCATAAAATCCTCTCTCTGACTGATAGTCATGCCTATTAGTAAGATTGCTTGGATTCGGTGTGCAATGATCAGTAGCACCGCTGTCTGGATACCAAGCAATGTCTGAAAGAGTCTCCAGAGAAGCAATCATATTAGTCATTTGGTCACTCATCTGTCTTTGATTCATTATTGCAACATTAGCTGAATTCTGAACATTGTTAGAAGCCCGCAAAGACTGATTAAATATGTATTAACACCTATGTGCAAAGTGCCCCATTCGATGACATATTTGGCATTGAAACTTTCCATTGTTATGTCTACCACGTCCTCTTCTTCTTCTACCTCCATTTTGACCACTACTATGGCCTTGATTCTGAAAACCTTGATTCTAAAAATAGTTTCCTCTACCACCATTGTTACAGCTAGTATTACCTCCTTGAAAAGTACCTCTTCCATTTCCATAAAAATTGCTACTATTTCCTCTTTTATACTGACCAAAAATTTATGAATTAGCAGTCATATTCACAATTAAATTTTATCCTTGATTATGTCGCTCTATATGAGATTTATGAGTTAACAACAAAGCAGATATCTCAGGCAAAGAATAGCATCCAGGCAGAGATGTTACAGGTATGACAAAGGAATTGTATTATGGTCCTAATCCACTCAAAATAATCATGATCTTATCATCTTCGGTAACAATACTTCCACTATACTGTAATGATTCAATTATAGTTTTCTTTTTCATCAAATACTCAGACAGTAAAGAAGTACTTTTGTTTAAGGTTTGAAGTTGTAACTTCAATTGCATCATCTTTGCCTCGGATTAAGAAGAAAAGAGTTTGTCTATAGTATTCTAGGCTTCACATGAAGTCGAGCAACCAATAAGTTGTGGAAGAATATCTTGATTGATTGACGGAAGAATCCAACAAAGTAGAATTTGGTCTTGCTGCTCCCAATCAAGAAAGGCTTCACTCGTGTTTACGATTCGGAGGCTGAGAGGAAGAATCAATAAAATGTTGAAGATGATTTCCTTTGATTGCTGCTCACGGCTAATTCAAGCTTCAATGGAGTTAGAAGCTTCGATCCGGGAGTGAGAGGTTCGAGAAACTCAGAGGAGTGTTTGAAGAAGCAAAAGCAACGGTATTCTGCTATGATACCATGTTGAACTTTAGATTTTCTTAGGAAAATCAACGAGAAAAGAAAAGAAAATTTCAGAGAAAAATATTCTAGAGAAATATCTGTAACTAACTTTTTTATTTATTTCGTCAAATTGATTATAAATGCATTGTTGAGCTTTATATTATATATATTACATACATTGACTTTAGCCAACACTACATAATACAAGCTTGTAACTAATTGTGATGAGCTAGCAAAGCTAATATGATTCATCTAACTCAGTTAACTAACTTTTGATTAACTAAGTTAATAGAAACTTTAAGTTTCAGCTATGCTAAACCGATAATAATATCAAAGTTATTGTGTACAACTTTCTTCTTCTATCAATTGACTCATCCTGTTAACAACAACCTGCAAATAAAATAGCGTCCGTGAGGAGGAATAACTTATTATAGAAATCGGATGTCTCAGAAGAACATGAATTCCTAAAAAGGAATTCAGCAGAGAATTGTTTAACATAAATTTATTTTCAGGAAATAGTGTGATAAGAATTAATTTAGGGAGAGAAGAAGAAGAGAAGAACAGAGAATAGATTTTTTGCTTAAATATTCAATGCCATTTATTCAAGAGCATTGGACCTTTTTATAGGTCTATATTCTGATGATTATTGACCTCAAAAATAGGAATAGATTAGCATGTGCACAATCTCAACAAAACTAACCCATCAAACTTCAACTAACTAATTTATTCAAATCTCTAAGATAACTAAAGATAACTATCGATTTAGTCAGCCACTGAGTTGCATGCATGCATGGAAACTTGGCTTTCATGAATTGTCACATATCATTCTTTCCCACTCGAAGAATCCTTGTCCCCAAGGATGAAGTCTGGATAGACCCAAGAAAAACTCCTTTGGTTCTCCAATGTAGAATCCTCAGCTGGCGCATTCCTCCATTTCACAAGAACTTCCGTTTTAGGTTGATAGTGTCCTTTTCGAATCACTCGTCTATCCATAAAAGGTTGAGGTTGAGGTTGAGGGAGAACTGAGCCCTTATTAGATATTGGAGGAAGGGCTTGTGTAGAGCAGGGTGTAGAACTCAAATGTTTCTTCAACAAACTCACATGAAATACATCATGTATCTGAGAGCCTTCCGGAAGAGCTAGCTTATAAGCTACATGACCCACTATTGTAGTGATCTGGTATAGGCCAAAAATACGAGGCCAAAAATACGAGGAGCGAGCTTGATGGAGCTACGAAATGCTACAGAAGATTATTGGTACTGCTGTAGCTTCAGATACACATAATCCCTAATAGAAAAATTAATCTCTCGACGGCGTTGGTCGGCTTGAATCTCATACGGTTACGAGAAATCTATAGGTTGTGACGTAAGTCACGTAGAATTGAGTCCCTATCACGAAGATACTTGTCTATATCCTGTACACGGGACATTCCCGGAACATCGTCGGTTTACAGATGATAACTGGAGCTTAAACACAGATGTGTTCCCTGTAATTTAAACAATGTTTGACAAAAAGAACTGAAAAAGACCTTGTTTCGATCACTTACAATTGACGTGGGAACTCCATGTAGACAGACTATGTTGCTAACAAATACCTTAGCCACCGTAGCGGCAGTAAATGGATATTTCAAAGGAACAAAATGGGTTTACTTAGATAAGCAATCCACTACGACCATGACCACCGTGTTACCGTTCAAAGAAGGAAGCCTCTCCATGAAATCCATTGAAACGTTGGAGCAAATTCGCTCTAGTATTGCCAACGATTGAAGCAACCCAGCCGGCTTCATACATTCTGTTTTGTGCCTCTAACATACCTCACATCCTTGTAGGAATTTCTTCACTGTACCACACATGTTTGGCCATGCAAAGTCCTGCTTGATTCGGCCGAGTGTCTTATGATACCCAAAGTGACCACCCATAAATGAAGAATGGAAATCAGACAAAAACATAGAGATCAATGTGGAAGTGGGACTTAAGTAGACTCTATTGTCCTTGAACCACACACCATCACGACTAGAAAATCTGCTACCTAAGGAAGTCTCTTTCTCGGCCACTTGCTTATAGAACGGGTCAACTTGAGTCTCATATTTTAACACTTGCCACCGGTCCGTCTGTGGCAATGAGACAACCATATAGTTCAATTCGACCACTCGAGATAATGTGTCAGCACCCTCATTTTCTGAACCTTTCTTATACTCAATCTCATAGTTGTATCCGAGAATCTTAGGTAGCCAACAAGTTTGTACCGGAGTTGTGATTCCCTGCTCTATCAGGTACTTGAGGCTCCTATGGTCCGTCCGAATAGTAAAAGGGTTGCCAAGAAAGTACAGAAGCCACTTACGAATCAATTTCAATTGTGATCATTTCTTTTCGTAAGTTAATAATGCCAACGCGAAACCTTTTACCACTTCATTGAAATAGGCTATTAGATGATTATTCTGAGATAAAATAGCCCCTATGCTGATTCCACTAACGTCACTCTCGACCACAAAGCATTGTGAGAAGTCGGGCAGACATAGAACATGTAGTGTAGTTAGGGCCTCCTTTAGTTGTTTGAATGTCTGGGCAGCCTCCGTGTCTCATGTGAACCCTTCCTTAGTATTGAGCTGAGTTAGTGGTGTTGCGATGCTTCCAAAGTTTCGTATAAACTTTCGATAATACCCCGCCGATCCTAGGAACCCGCATATTGCCTTGACAGAGGTTGGTATCGGCCACTCGACAATCGTCTTAATTTTTGTAAGATCAACCCCTATATCCTCCTTCGAAATTATGTGATCCAGATAATTAACCTGCATAACACCGAATCGACATTTCGACTCTTTTACAAACAATTTGTTAGTAGGTAAAATGTCAAGGACCAAGTGTAAGTGTGAAAGATGGTCACCCCAGGTTTTAGAGTATACTAAAATATCATTAATAAACACTAAGATGAACACCCAAAGATGTGGCCTGAAGAGGTCATTCATAAGGCTCTGGAAAGTGGCAGGTGCATTAGTTAGTCGGAAAGGCATAACAATAAACTCGTAATGACCTTCGTGTGTTCAGAAAGCTATTTTCGAAATATCCCTAACATGATCATGTATTTGATGATAATCGGACCGTAGATCCAATTTAGAAAATATTTGGTTACGTGGAGTTCATCCAAGCGCTCGTCAATGACCGGAATCAGATACTTGTCCTTGATTGTGATCTGATTTAAAGCCATGTAATCCACACAAAACCTCCAAGTTCTGTCCCCTTTTTTTACAAACAGAACTGGCGATGAAAAGGGGTTCTGCTACTAGGACGGATCAGACCTGACGTTAACAGCTCTTTCACCAATTTTTCAATTTTTGACTTCTAGTAATACGAGTAACGATAGGGTTGAACGCTTACCGGGAAAGAATTTGCTTGTAGTGGAATCCGGTGGTCATGCCTTCGCTTTGGTGGTAAGGTCGAAAGGGTCATAAAAGTGTGTCGGAATTGGTTGAGGATCTGTGTGAGATCAATAGGGTAGTTGCTTGTCTCTCCTCCTTGTACAACTGAAGTAATTTAGATTACGTAGTCAGTTCCATGCAAACAAGAAAGTTCAACATCAGAAATCACCCCATTTTTGGCGTGGCTAAGCCATTGAAAGGTACAAACATTTTCTCTGTCCTTGAAGGTCATAGTCAGCTGCTTGTAATCCGTTTCAATAGGTCTGAGAGTCACCAGCCATTGGATACCCAAGACCACCTGACAAGCTGCAACCAGAAGAACAAAATAATCTGTTGTAACTGAGTCACCTTGGATCATCAAAGTGAGGGCTTGACACTACTCTTTGCATTCGATTTTTTCCCGATATGCCACCAACACTTGCAGTTTTCTATCCCTTGTGACCAGCAATCCCAATTTGGAAACCAAGGTTTGATCAATAAAATTGTGGGTGCTTCCACTGTCAACCAATACCATGACATCTCGCCCTCTCAATTTTCTTAGAACCCGGATGGTTTGTAGGTGTTTCGTGCTGGTAACGGCTTTTGACATTAGTTGTGAACAAAATGAAGGATTACCTTTTCTTTGTATCAAGTTCCTTTCTTCCATAAATCGTGCCACTCCTATCACATCCGCCAGCGTCCTTGGCTGCTTGATCTTGACATCTATGCGAACTTCTTCTTTTAAGCCTGCAATAAAACAACCAATAAGGAAACTTTCGGGCAGTCCATCCACTCGATGCGAAAGTTTCTCAAAAGACTCCTGGTATAAGGCCATTTTGGTTGTCTATTTGAGGCGTGTTAATACCTCCAACGGATCTTCATAAGCATATGGTCTGAAGCATGGTAACACTGCCTTGGTGAATTCATCCCACGTAACAGGTCCCTGGAATTTTGTGAGCCATCTATGCCACTGCAAGGCAATTCCCTCAAAATGAAACGACGCTAACTGAACTTACTGGTCCGGGGCAATACTTTTGAACTCAAAATATTGTTCCGCCTTATAGACCCACCGCGGATCCTCACCATTAAATTTCGGAAAAGATAGCTTTAGGTGGTGGTTGTTATGGTCGGTGGTGGTAATGGTGTGGGAAGTACTTGGGTGGTGTGAGGACTCGACAGATGCAAAGGGGTTGATGTCTGATTGGTTTGTTGATGATGAGTTGGTGTCTGCATTTGGATTTGGATTGGGTTGTATGGATTTGAGTTTTACTATCACCGTTGTTAAGGCGGTGTTAACTTGGTCGAAATTGGACTCATAGCGAGCCAGAATTTCATTAACCTCATTACGGAATTCCGTGTTGGATTTGTCACGGGTCTCCATAACAGGCCAAGGATTGGCTTTGATACCACATATAAGAATTAGTTTGGAGAGAGGAGAAGAAAAGAAGAACAGAGAGTAGATTTCTATGTCATTTATTTAAGAGTATTGGACTATTTTATAATTCTACATTCCGATGATTATTGACCTCTAAAATAGGAATAGATTGACCTGTTTACAATCTCAACAAAACTAACCAATCAAACTTCAACTAACTAATTTATTCAAATCTCTAAGATAACTATAGATAACTATAGGTTGAGTCAGCCACCGAGATGCATGCATGCATGGAAACTTGACTTTCATGAATTGTCACGTATCACGGTGTTACCATAACCAACCAATCCTGAAAAGATCCCCAAAAGAAGGATCTATTAGAGTTGGGCAACTTCATCTGTCAGGATTTATTCTGCAATACAGAGAAGCAACTTCTTGTTTCGGTTCCAGAAGTGTCATGATACATCACAAGCAACGGAAACCCACAACGAACGTCGTAGTGATATTGATGCATTGACATTGTTAATATCATCATCAGGAAATATTCTTCCAGAATAAAACTTCTCCATGAGATACAAACATTACTAAAAGACAGATAATCACAGAGAGAGACAGCTAATCTCAGACAACTGCAAGGATATTTTCAGGAATTCTTGACCAATTCCGACCATCATTTCTTTTGTAGTCCTCATCATCTTTCTGCTTCTGCTGCTTGCGTGTTATTCTCTTTTTCTGGATATCCATTTAAATCTGCACTCAGTAGATGAGAAAAACAACTAAAATTATTATTATTATTATTATTTTGTTTTTCTCATGCTGACAAATAGGAAATCGTAATGCAAAATCTGATGTAAGATATAAATAAATATATATATTGCTGATTTTCAATAAAACCCTGACAGGCAGACAGTAAGGTCATTGAAGCAAAGAAATACAAAACATTAATTGCAACCGAAGCCAGGTCTTGACTAAAATGGCGTGAATATGAGTATCGAGTGTGTGTTAAATAAATAAACCAAATCTATCTATTGATCAATGAGGAGATGTAACCAAATCAGCGTGTTAATTGGAACTGTAATATCATTCCCAACAAAAAATAAAAAATAAAAAATAAATAAATGGAGGTATATAACACTTTTTCAATTTTGATTTATGTAACTAAGATCATTTTAATAACTCTTGTTTTATTAGCATCAAAGTAAGTGATGAGATCAAAATACCCTTGATTTTATCTCTTTTTTTTTACTTTCTTTTTCTTATTCTCTCAGACTACCTCTCTCTCTCACCCACCCTCCCTCCATCCCTCTCTCTCTCTCTCCATCGTTTAATGAACGAACACTTCGACAGAGTTGGGTTGACATGAGTTCTCGACCACAGAACAATGACGATTGAATGCAATATTTTTTGAAAAAAAAAGTTTTTTGATATTTTATTTCAAATTTGATTTTGTTGATTATGAGATATTAATTTTGTTTTGGTTGATTTTGAGTTTTCAATTTAGGTTTTATTGTGAATTTGTTGATTTTGATGTGGATGGTGAGTTTGTTGAATCTGAATGAGGGTTTGTTTGAATCTTGATTTTGTGGGTTTGAGTTTGGGTTTGTCGAATCGGAGAAGATGAACAGTACCTGATGTTGATTTTTTTTTAAAAAAAAAATCGAGACTTATTTGTTCAAATTCGAGACTTATTTATGAATACCTAGGACTTAGTGCACTTATTCGAGACTTATTTATGAATACCCAGGAATTACTGTACTTATTCGAGACTTAATTTATGAATACCCAAGACTTATTACTCTTATTAGAGACTTAATTTATGAATACGTATTTGCTCCATTTCGAGACTTATTCATACGTTTTCGAGACTTATTCATGCTTTTTCGAGACTTAATTCATTTTACGTATTTTTCTTCATCGCGATGGAGGTCTGTTCAACCTCCATCAACGGTGAAAGCAACGAGCCGACGACGGTGCCCATCGACTCCGCAGATAGTCGGATTTGAAATATCGGACGACGCCGAGTTCGTTGGTGCCATCGGTTTCATCAGATTCGTAATGGATCGTCATAGATATGATGATGAAGGATTGACGACGGTTTGAGTTTGGCTTTATTTCTCTCTCTACACAGCTCGAAACTGAAAACAAACACTACAGTTACAACGATTGACATTGGACGAACGTTTTTCCGGTGGTTTTGTCCGTCAAGTCACCGGTTGACGGCGACAACTCCATTGATGGAGCTCGGAGCTCCATCAATGATGGTTTCTGAATTAAAAAAGAAAAGGACTGACAAGAAAAAGAGATAGATGAACGGGGGTATTTTTGTCTAAATCCCATCTTTAGTGCTATTTAAACTAGAGTTATTAAAATGATGCTAATTGCACAAATCTACTCCAAAAAAGTGTTATATAACTTTTCGACCCAAAAAAAAATACCATTAGGAAGGAACAATAAATACAGTAAATAAATAGAGCAGAAATAGAGCACATTACACATTCCTCAACTTCAATTGCCGTGAATATGAGTGTGTTATGTTGATGGCAAAGATATTGTTACGATTATAATTTATATTTACTTTATTTTAATAAAAAAAGGCAATAAAAGTAAGTTTAGCTTTAGACTTACAATTAAATTGATAAATCTTCTAAATTTAAAAAAAAAATAAGTTGATAAATCTTGATTTCAAATAAAATTAGATTTTGAATTTATCAAAGTCTATCTCAGTTGATGGACCGTGGAGATTCAATATAGATGAAGATCCTCCACTGATGGATCTCTAGGGGGAGCCGAACCTCATCATCTCCATCTAAATCTAATCAATATTTTCTTCATATTTTTTCTACTTCTTTCATCTACACCCAAATTGATGTAGGGAATATTATTGAAGATTTTAGGTCTAAAAAATATTCTTGTAATTAATACATATTATTTTATTTTTATTTATTTCATATTATTTTACCGAAGATAATTGCAAAGAGGTTCTCGGGAATTCTTGACCAATTACGACCATTAATATTTCTTTTGTAGTCCTCATTTCTGCTGCCTGCATCTTGTTCTATTTTTCTTTATATCCATCTACCTAACTAGCTTAGCGATCATGTTACTACATGCAAGTGTACAGTCACAATACATTTATAAGATGCAACAAGAATTACAACCAAAATGATGAATAAGTCAGTTTGACATCTTAGATATTGTTTTAGCAACCCATTTTTTTTTTTTTTATGAAAGCGGATTTAGCTACCCATTTAAGTTCTAATTAATGCAATGATTTTTATTTCCAAAGTATCCCGTGCTACTACTAGTAGTGTGTGAATTGTGATATCTGAGTAATTTAATTATTTACATCATAATTAGTTTCGGTGTTGTGGTGATGTGAGAACTATTTCTCCCCATCTGGGAGTAAACCCCAGCCTGTTTGTTTAAAATTTATTGTAATATTTTTTGCATCAATTTGGAAGTTTATTTTCTAATTTATTAAGATGATATAGTTGGACTGTTAGAAGCTGGAAATTATGATTTTTTTTTTGGTTTGCCTAATTAATTTGAGACTCCTGACTGAAACAGTAAAAAACATCATCATTATTATTATTATTATTATCATCATCATCATCATCATCATCATTATTATATAGTCGTTTTCTATTCGGTGCTCACTGATATAAAATGCATCGGTGTATTGTAAGCAAGGAATAAAATATCGGTATCGGTATCTATATTGGGCTTCTAAATTTATGGATATATCCGGGATATTATCGATATCGGTGGATATTCTGTCAAAAATTAAAAAAATTATGGATATTTACATCTAAAATTAGAATTTTTTTGTGAAATTTTAGGATAAGCTTAAATAGGTAATTATACATCAAAATGAATCATATTTCAATGATAAATTAGCATATTTATGAGTTTATTATAAGTTATAACATAAATATAGTCTATATTTAATTTTTAAAATTGAGTATTTAATATACTAATATTTTGTTTCACTTTTACAATATTATATACCATATAAAAATATTTTATATTTAATAAAAGAAATTATCAGTAATATATATATATATATAGTTCCATACTTACAAGATTCTATCATAAATCATAATCCATACATAATAATACATTACAAGTCTGAAATTCAAAACCAAAAAGAATTCTTTGTTGGTTCAAATACATAAGATACATTTCTATCTAGATTCGAACAATAATTTTCTCAGGAATACATGCTTGTATAGTTTTCAATGTATTTATTAATATGCCACATGTATGTTGCTTGATCTCTTCCAACTGATCCATGAATTGGGTAGTTTGGATTAACCCAACTAGATGGATATTGTTGATATGATTGCGTAGGTATTGCATATAGCATTTGTGGAGAAGGATAATCAAATATATTGCAACCACCATAACTACCATAATAGGGTACATGAGAACTTGACATTGTCTGCGAATCACCCAAAGAACTATTTTTCGTGTCTATACTCATTGAGGAGAGAGTCATAGTCAAAGAATCTTCATCAATTTGACTTGTTCCTTCATGTTGTCTACCACAATTTTGATCAAAATTACCTGTATGAGAATCCCAACCTGCCGTACTAGCATTCCAACATGTTGCACTAGCATCCCAACCTCCGGCACGAGCATCCCAACTTGTTGCACTAGCATTCCAACCTCTTGTACCAGAATCTCAACCTCTTGCCTCATCCCCACCATCCCCATCATCTCCATCATATTTTCCTCCACTATTTCTATCAGAGGTATGTTGGTCATCGGAAGAGCTGAAAACTATAACTCCACAATCTACATCAACTTCTTCTATAATCACTTGTTCAACATCTATTCCCATGTCTCGAGCGTGAGAAACAATATGTGGATCAGGATTTCCCTCATCATCATCCAAGGAGGTAGGTCTAACCCAATCAAAAATAGGATTCTCATTATCGTCTCATGCTTGAGCGGCTACTTGAAGTAGATCCATAAATCAGTTTCATTTACTTTATCTTTTTCAGTTGCCATATCTCTAAGTTTCAACTTCATATTGTAATAACAATAAACAAGTTGTTCAAGCTTAGAATAGACAAGACGGTTCCTTTGTTTTGTGTGGATTAAAAGCAAATGTGGACCAATTTATTTTACATGTAGAAGATGATGATGATATAATGTTTAGAACCTATTTACTACATATTTGTTGTTTTACTGCATCTTTCATCACACGCATTAACTCATACACGATAGGTATAGTGGGTACAACTTCTGTATCAACCAATCTCAGAACATGGTACATTGGCTCATATATTTTAACTACAGAAGTCACATTATCCCAAAACTCTAAATCTAAAATACATCGTGCTATTCTTTTTCCATTTACTGTTAGACTTAATCAATTTGAAGCCCATGCATCACCGGTAAATAATTGTTTCAAATTTGCCTTTTTTTTCAAAAGACAATCAAGAGCAATATGAATGGTCGCAAATCGAGTTGCACCAGGTCGCATTATCTCCCATTTTTAAACCTCCCTAATTTGCGATAGAAACAATTGTGGATTTTTACACGTTTTGCACAAACACTTTTGAGATTCCTTTATTTGGAATGTCGGTACAAAGTTACAAAAAAACCAATTCTACATATTTATAAATTGATTGTACACATTTAATATTATTTGGAATTAGTTTTACACATTTGAGTTACGAACATTTTTTTTATTGTTTTCACAAAGTTTTATATATTTTACATGTCCACTCTTTCATTCTTTGTCCAATTTTACTTCAAGTCCTTAATAATTTTACTATTAACTAGTATATTAGATTTTTTTATAAATTTGTTAATGCTTCTTCTAAAATAATTTTCAATATAAATTATTTTAACAATAATTTAATTGTTTAAGATTAAAAAAAATATTTTAATAATATGCAAAATATCCATGAACTTTCGGGGTGAAATTCGAAAAATTTCAGGAAAATCGGGATATTTCGGTAATATTGGGAAATTTTTACTGATATTTCGAAATCGACGGATATTCTGTAGAACATTGGATATTTTTCTGTTTCTATATCAGTCCCTCCAAAATACGGATATATCGGTGGATATTTTGGTATATCTATCGATTTTCAGTAAACCATAGATTATGGATAAATACAAACAAGTGTATACAATCTAGGTCAAAACAATTAAAAGTACACACTGAGGAGAAAATTTTCATATATATATAATCAGTTGCAGAATCTCACTTTTTTTTTGTATGAGATAACTAATTCCCATCATGAATTTGTCATACGGGATCCCTAAAAGCAAAAAACCTTGGTGTTGAGTTGTTGTTGAGGATGTACAGGTTTATGTGTGTTTTGATTAAAATAAATCAAAATATTAACAGTTGTACAGGTTTTACCATAGTTACATCGAGAAAAGCTTGAAAGTTCGCTAAAGCGTGTGTCTAATAACCTAGAGAGAGAGAGAGAGGGGGGGGGGGGTGGGGTGAAGGGGTTTTTAATCAAGTCAATTGCCAATTTTTCTTGATTAGTCAATATTCAAAATTCACCCAATAAATAAACATACAACATCAAGTTTAAAGTGAAAAAATATAAATAACACAAGATGTATACGTGGAAACCCTCCAAATGGGATAAACCAAGGGATGTTAAGTGAGCCACACTCAATCGCATAAATCCACTATATGAGCAAAGGTTACACCCTCAAGTGATTCTCGGACTTGGACTCTCACTCTGAACAACCTCAGGCTATGGACACCTCCACTCACTACTCTTGGTTCAGCCCCTGATGATATCCCATAATACACTACTCTTGGCGTGAACGCCTCCTACTCTACCCCCTTGGGCCTTTTACAGTGGCACCCGACCAATTGCTTGTCAACCCACCCTTGGTTGCAATGCTTCCCTTGCTTGTGCAACTTCACACCAAAGCCACAAGACTTGGCTTAATGAAGAGTTGAACAACCTATGTGAATATGATGAAATATTCAAACATGCAAATAATCCTAGGCAAAACACTAAATGCTTATCTAGGAATTTAAGAATGTCACTAAGTACAATTCCTAGATATCAATGTCTAAATAATTGTTCATAAAGACTTAACTAGATATAGTTATGCAACATTATATCCTAGTTATCAAACAAAGCCATTTCAACATATGTTTTCATTAAGCATGGTATGGTTATTAAATGCAATCATCAAAATGCAATCAATATGACCTAATTAGCTAGAGCCAACAATGACCTAAATGCTAGCTATCACAAAAGCCATATCAACACAAGTTGTCATTATGCATGGCAAAGACTATAATGCAATCACAAAATGCAATCAATGAGTCCTAATCAATAATGTCTAAATGCAATGTAGAGAGACTTAACAAGAAGGGTAAATATGTCCTAAATTCAAGCTATCAACAAATAAACCCAATCATGTTATCAAGACTCATAAATATATGCAATAAACTAGAGTCTATGTATTTAATCATGCAATAAACACCTAATCTAGAGTAAGAAGAACAATAAAAGATGTTCAACGAAGTTCTTACTTACCTAGCCATGAAACCAAGAACACCCATGGTCATATGATGAAGAATGATACAAGATAGAGATGGGTTTTGGGTTTGAAGAGTAAAAAACAAAGCTTGAAGCTTTCTCTCTCTAATAGAGGTTCTCTCACTCTAAAAATATGTTCTTTGAGCTCTAAAGAGGCAAAGGAGAAGAAGATAACATACATGTAAAAGCCCTAGACAAAACGACATCGTTTTGGACTTGGAAACGAAATCCCGTCATGGTCGTTGGGTATACCGCTGGCCAGGAAAGTGTCTAGACAGCTGTCCAAACAGCAGGGCATGGCTGGATATTACCGCTACCTAGGTCGTTGGCTAGGCATGTGCACCAAAAGCGGTCTAGACAGTGGTACACTCCTGATAGCACAACAACTAGAGCTCCGAGTGACCCAAAACGTGACCAAACTTTATCCAAACTTTTCGTATAATATACCGTTGGAAAGGCATGGAAGTCAAATTTCTAGTCCAATTTACAAAACAAGATTTGGACGTCTGTAGAAAAAGGTATGGTAATTTTAGTGACCAAAGGTCAGAAACGGACAATAACAGAGATGCCTTGTTTTTTTGGTTACTTTGGAGATTTTAAAACCAATCCAAACGGTCATGAAATATTATGAATAATATACCGTTGGAAATGTATGGGTGTCTAGTTGTACAGAAATTTTCAAAACTCATTTTGAATCATTTTCTAAAAAGATATGGTCATAAGACCATTCAAAGGTCAGTTTTGAAAAACATTTAAATCATTGAAATACAACTCTTTTGAAACTAGACACCTTACTCCATATAACCAAACCAAAAGAAGAATGAGACATTCTCATATGGTCACTCAACATGCTAAAACAAGCATACCATCGTGTTAGCGCGAACACAACACAATACCACACTTAAATCTATATATGAAGTGTAAGTGTGATTATGAAGAGATGCACACATATAAACAATATCAACACAAATGCAAGATCAACAAAGCATGCATGAGGTGTGTGTGTGCACCTAAACTCTTCAAGTGGCAAAGTCAAGGAAATATATATTTTTCTCTCGAAGTCATGGAGATGCTTGGAAGCTTGCCAATGAGGACCTAAGTTACCCATTACACAATCATCCTCAATATGGTGTGGTTTGTCATGAAATAAGCCAATCATAAAATAATGGTCCTTAAAATCTCCCTCTTTGGCTATTTCATGACAAAACAACCACTCACAAATAAATCCTCACAAAACAAAAATAAAACTATTGTCCAGGAGATTAATTCTACATTGCAAAGGAGATCCTACAATCTAAATCTCCAATATCTTCAATCTCTTTGTAGAATTATCATTATACCTACACACAATAGCAAGAAGCATTTTACAAGAACAAACGCATGTGAGGTGAACAAATATAAAAAGCAATTGCACTCAATAAAGCAATATGAAAAAATACATATGCAATGCTCCCCCTAAATGGGTTACTCTCTTTCATGATCTCTCCCCAAAGCATAACCAATGCCCCCCCTATATTTCTCAAGACTTCTCCTCATTTTTGTCAAGAGATAGGCAAAGAAGCTCCCCTTATCGAGTTGCTTTAGCAAAGAGAGCTATTGGCACAATTACAATGCATAATCATATAAACGAACTTTATGCAACATAAAATAATTACGAGAGATTCAAGGAGTTTGATTTGAAGAAAAATGTGTGACAATGATGCTTTGCAAGCAAGATCTGTTGCATTCAAATCCAAAACAAATGGTAATTGGCAAAACAAACATCAAAATGGTTTCCAAAAGAATTCAAACCAATTTGTACCCTTTTGTCATAAGCAAACAAGATATAGTTTCCAAAAATTTGTAAATAAAGCAGCTATATCAATCCTTAAAGGCAAATCAAGACATGAGCGACTATTGCATCCTTTTTTATTTTTCGGGATAATTATCCGTATGATAGTAGTCTTGTTTCATCATTAAAAAAAAGATTAATTTGGATATAAAATCATTATTAATTGCATGGATACAAGATTCTTATTGATTATTTCTCTCTTTTGCACTCACACACATTTGCATTAAAGCAATCAAACTCGATTCATGCATATCATTTTAAAGCATGTCATTAAAAGCAAGTTCACATGTCATGGAGATAAATTATAGGTAATTCAAATGTACTTTCCCAATTTAATCTCCTAGTCCAAAAATGTATGTTTGAACATAAATATGACATGGATTGCAAACAAAGCAATGGTGCACACTTATTAAAAAAACATATAAGCATATGTGCAACCAGGAATCTCAAGCAATTGTCAAAAGAGCATAAAACAAATTAACTTTTTGCATATAGCAAATCATGCAAGTTCGCTCTATTTGCTTGAGCTCCCTAAATGGGTTCAAATCCAACCAAGTCAATGGGAGGTATGAGCCTCTATAGGCTTACCAAGTCCAAAGGACCTAGTTGCATCAACGGGTGTTTCATGAGCACTAAGGCAAGCGGGTTCATTCTTTCTAACCTACCTAGGTTCCACTTTATCATTTTTAGTGGCCAAAGACATGTTTCTAAGTTCCCTAGGTTCATGCAAACTTGCCCTAACATTCAACCATTTTTCTTTCATGCTCTCTAACCTACACCTCTTAATATATTTAAAGCAATTTGGTCTTAGGTGACCAATCATACCACAAAAATGACAAGTACGTACAAAGTAAGAATTTATACCATTGCATTGTGATCTCATCCGAGCATCACCATATTGATGAGGTTGTCTTTGATGGTGCATCGGTTTGCTTCTCCTAGGAGCTTGAGCCGATTGGTGGCATCTTTGTGGTCTAGCTTCTTAAGGTGGTTGAGCCAGTTGATCTTGCCTCCTTGGTTGGTCATGCTTCTTATGGTCACCTTCTTTCCTCATAGTTGGTTTGTTGGAGGAGGTGAATGACTTCACAAGAACTTGTCCTTTCTTCTTAAATTGCCTAGGCTTTGGTTGAGTTGCCAAGGCTTGTGTGGACTTTCCTTAAGTTGAAGATTTATTAGATGAAGCTTTGATCTTGCCTTGAGCTTGAGGTTGTTTGACCTTGGCCTTCTTTAATTCTTTAAGGCATCTCATCTCTCTTTCCTTGAAAATTTTCAAGTAGTTTTCTTTGTTGGCAAGCTCATCTTTCATTGTCTTCATCCTTTGGTGGCAATCTTCAATCTCCTTCTCATACTTGGACGCATCAAGCTTGTCCATCATCAAGGAGTCATCAATAGAGGTCACTTTCTCCATGGTCTTCAATTTGGAGACAAGAATGGAGATGTCTTCCATTTGATCTTCCATGATCACTTTGTACCGATGAAGTTGATTATGACTATTTTGCTTGCTATCTTCAAGGGTACGAATCTTTTCCTCCGAGGAAATCTTCCACATTCTCAAAGTTTCATTCTCCTTGGAGAGCTCTTCATTTTGCTTCAAAACTTTGAGAAGGGTCACTTGACATTCCTCAATTGAGTCAATTCCCTCATTAAAACCTTTACCTTGGTCACTTGTTACCACACCAAAATCTTCCACATAGGAAGCACCCAAGGCCGTGAAGTTAAGCACATGCTCTTCACTATTCTTGAGCAAGGTCTTCTTGTTTGCCTCATTTACTTTGGAGTTCATCCTTTTCTCCTCTTTCACATTGGAGGTCATAATTTTCTTGTGAGATTTTGTGAATCTTCTAAATCTCTCAACCATGAGAGTCATCTTCTCATCGGAGTTATATTCCTCCCTCTCAATTTTGGAGGTCAAATCTTTCTCTAACATCTCAATGTCACTCATGGTGTTTAATGAATGAGATGAATGCAAAAATCTAATGCAAACAAATGCAAGACACACAAACAAGAGCTTGGATAACCTAAGTATGTCTAATAACCCGCTCTGATACCAATTGAAAGTTCTCTACAGCATGTGTCTAATAACCTAGGAAAGAGAGGGAGGGGGGGTGAAGGGGTTTATAATCAAGTCAATTGCCAATTTTTCTTGATTAGTCAATATTCAAAATTCACCCAATAAAATAAACATACAACATCAAGTTTAAAGTGCGGAAATATAAATAACACAAGATGTATATGTGGAAACCCTCCAAATTGGATAAACCACGGGATGTTAAGTGAACCACACTCGATCGTAGAAATCCACTATATGAACAAAGGTTACACCCTCAAGTGATTCTCGGACTCTCACTCTTGACAACCTCAGGCTATGGACACCTCCACTCACTACTCTTGGTTCAGTCTCTGGTGATATCCCATGATACACTACTCTTGGCGTGAACGCCTCATACTCTACCCTATTGAGCCTTTTACAGTGGCACCCGACCAATTGCTTGTCAACCCACCCTTGGTTGCAAGACTTATCTTGCTTGTACAACTTCACACCTGCAAGGCTTATCTTGCTTGTACAACTTCACACCAAAGCCACAAGACTTGACTCAATGAAGAGTTCAACAACCTATGTGAATATGATGAAATATTCAAACATGCAAATAATGCTAGGCAAAACACTAAATGCTTATCAAGGAATTTAATAATGTCACTAATTACAATTCCTAGATATCAATATCTAAATGAATGTTCCTAAAGACTTAACTAGATATAGTTATGCAACATTATATCCTAGTTATCAAACAAAGCCATTTCAACATATGTTGTCATTAAGCATGGCATGGTCATTAAACGCAATCATCAAAATGCAATCAATATGACCTAATTAACTAAAGGCAACAATGACCTAAATGCTAGCTATCACAAAAGCCATATCAACACAAGTTGTCGTTAAGCATGACAAGGACTATAATGCAATCACAAAATGCAATCAATGAGTCTTAATCAATAATGTCTAAATGCAATGCATAGAGACTTAACAAGAAGGGTAAATATATCATAAATTCAAGCTATCAACAAACAAACCCAATCATGTTATCAAGGCTCATAAATATATGCAATAAACTAGAGTCTAGGTATTTAATCATGCAATAAAAATCTAATCTAGAGTAAGAAGAACAATAAAAGATGTTCAATGAAATTCTTACTTACCTAGTCATAAAACCAAGAACACCCACGCTCATATGATGAAGAATGATGCAAGATGGAGATGGGTTTTGGGTTTGGAGAGTCAAAAACAAAGCTTGAAGCTTTCTCTCTCTAATGGAGGTTCTCTCACTCTAAAAATGTGTTCTTTAAGCTCTAAAGAGGTAAGGAAGAAGAAGAGAACATATATATATAAACCCTAGACAAATCGGGGTCGTTTTGGACTTGGGAAACGAAATCCCGTCATAACCGCTGGGCATACCACTGGTCAGGCAAGTGTCTAGACAGCTGTCTAGGCAGCAAGGGTACGGCTAGACATTACCGCTGCCTAGGTTGCTGCCTAGGCATGTGCACCAAAAGCGGTCTAGACGCGGTACACTCCTGACAGCACAAAAGCTCGAGCTTCGAGCGACCCAAAATGTGACCAAACGACATCCAAACCTTTTGTACAATATACCGTTGGAAAGGCATGGAAGTGTACTTTCTACTCCAATTTACAAAACAAGATTTGGACATCTGTAGTAAAATTTATGGTCATTTTAGTGACTAAAGGTCAGAAACAGACAACAACAGAGATGCCATGTTTTTATGGTCACTTTGGAGATTTCAAAACCAATCCAAACGGTCATGAAATATTACGAATAATATACAGTTGGAAAAGTATGGGTGTCTAGTTTGTACAAAAATTTTCAAAACTCATTTTGTATCATTTTATAAAAAGATATGATCACAAGACCATACAAATGTCAGTTTTGAAAAATATTTAAATTATTAAAATACAACTCTTTTGAAACTAGACACCTTACTCCATATAACCAAACTAAGAGAAGAATGAGACATTCTCATATGGTCACTGAACGTGCTGAAACAAGCAAAACATTGTGCAAGCGCGAACACAACACAATACCACACTTAAATATATAAATGAAGTGCAAGTGTGATTGTGAAGAGATGCACACATATAAACAATATCAATACAAATGCAAGTTCAACAAAGCATGCATGAGGTGTGTGTGTGTGCACCTAAACTCTTCAAGAGGTAAAGTCAAGTGAATATACATTTTCCTCTTGAAGTCTTGGAGATGCTTGGAAGCTTGCCAATGAGGACATAAGCTATCCATTACACAATCATCCTCAATATGATGTGGTTTGTCATGAAATAAGTTAATCATAAAACCAAGGTCCTTACAGAGCTTTTAAAAAGTTGGCCCAAAGAGTGGGCTAGATCATGCATAGTGCTTGGGCTTACGGTTAGGCATGACCTATGGTGAATTTGTGGGCCTTCTTGGCATCAAAATGGGTGGCCGGTGACAACGAGCTCTCAGTGGCTCATAGTAAATATTGCTTGTGTAACACAGGCCATTAAAGCAGTGTGATTTGGATATAACAATTTCTTGTATTGGAGAGGTTGGTTCTTCGAAATTTGCTTTATTCTTTTTCTTTTTCTTTCCTTTTTTCTTATATATATATTAATTAACCTGGTTTTGTTAATAACAAGAAAAAACAGTCCATTTATTATGGTTTCAATTTCATATCAAAAAGTAAAAGTGGATATACGATCAAAATGGAAATAGAGAATATATGTAGCATTATTCTTGACTCCACAAAAACATACAAATTTGTCAACAAAAAGTCAAAATGAGGTGCATGAGTCATGATTTTACCATTCAATCAATGGAAGAGGATGACATGACCATACATATTTTTAGTACACTCAGTAAGGAATTATAACGAATATAGTTACTATATACGATCTCTATAATTAATATAAGAATTATACGAGGGAGTTATTTTCTTTTATTTTTAAATTTTAAATCATTAATTATTATTGTTAGAATAAAATCTAATTATTGATAATTAATTTTGTAACTATACAAAACATGTATAGTAGCTAAATCTAACTCTAACCAGGGGGGAAAACATAAAAAGGGTGATTAAAAGTTCAGCTTCTTATACAGGGTCCAAGAAAGATTGAACATTTAAAATCCGCATAACAATTTTTTTTTTTTTTTGAATCTACTCCACATAACAAATTAACTTTGATTTTAAGATGAGAATGTCTCAATAACATAAATGAAGATAATTTCAAAAGTAATGATTATATAAAAAACCCAGATGAAAATAATATTTAAAATAAATATAGGAATAATCATGTGCATTCTTCAATTTTTTGTTTCCAGAAAACAATAGAGATAAGAATCTTTAAACCTTTTTAAGTATAATATTTTTTTTACAAAAATAATTTCCGTGCTGTTAAAATTATCTTTCAATATTAAGTTGATAATAATTATTTAAATAACCATGCATTTGCTTCGATTTGATTGAAAAGATGAAAGAGAGATATAATTTGCTAGGTAAATTATTATTGATATCAGGTCATGTATTTGTACATTAACACGTTCTGAAGAAGTGTTTCTATTCTTAAGTATTAGAGTGTTAAAGTAATAAATTAACCGGTAAGACCGGATCGAACCACAGGGAGGTTGTTCACTTGTCCTTGTAGAATTAATTTATAGATTAATTAATAAGCTTGTATAAAAATATAAATCAATTAAAATTAATACTGGAGCTAAGGTATCCACTGTTGGTAATTCGAATATGATCCAATTATATATATTTAGTCCAGATTAATGGGATGATATTCTACTTCACTGACCACTCTCTAATAGATGTGGGTAATAGTACTCACTGTGCTAGACAATATCTGTCTGTCTACAGTGATTCAAAAACTCCACAAATATTAGAAGGGATAAACCACTCTCTAATAGATATGGGTAAAAATACTCACTGTGCTAGAAAATATATGTCTATCTACAGTGAGTCAAAAACTCCACCAAGATCAGAGGGGAGAAAACATAAAAATAATAAACTTACCAAAATTGGATCATATTATCCATACTAACAGTATCACCTTTGGTCTCAGCTATATAAAATTAGCTAGACATAATTTAACTAGAAAATAGCTATTTTATTTAAACTGAGAATTTGAGAACAAAGGAGAGAGAATTTCACAAAGCTAACATCAGATTTGGATTCATAACATGAAAATTAGGGCGGAGAGCCCCCTTATTTATGCAAAATACGGATGAAAATTGACCATCGGATGAATATAGAATGGAGCGTTCAGATTTCACCACGTCATCAGTGAACAGTGACAGTGAACAGTAACCCATCCATGAGTGAACAGTAATGCACCCGTGAGTGAACAGTGAAAGTAAATTGTGAATAGTAAAAGTCAACTGTGAACAGTGAATAGTCAAAATTACAAAAATACCCTTCACGGTCTTCTTAAGGTTTTTTGATGTTCTAAACTTGAAAACGATGTTTAATTTGCCATCTGACTTCTCCATGATTCTGAATTGATCGAATTACCTCTGAAATACAAAAAAAATATAAAAAAAATACACTGATTACTACACAACACATTTATTTAAGCGAATGAACGAAATTATGTCTAAATTGGGGAATAAATCATATTGGAAGTGTAAAATGATGATATTATCCCTTAGTAAACATACACTTTTCAGTGTTAATCATCTAGCAATAATAATACAAATCATTCATACAAGTCAGGAACAAGAAACTACATTACAGGGTGTCTAGCTACAAGTTAGGCATTATAATAGGAAAGATAATATACTCTGATTATCTATTACCAAATACAGAAAATATTTAAGTTCAACTTCCTTACACTCCCCCTCAAGTTGGAGAGTAGATATCCTGCACTCCTAACTTGCGAATCATAGGAACAAAATTCTCTTTGCCTAAAGGCTTGGTCAAGACGTCTGCTAGCTAGTGTGCAGAACCTACATATCTTGTAATCACTGAACCATCTTGGATCTTGTCTCTAATGTAATGAAAATCCATCTCAATGTGTCTAGTTCGCTCATGAAAAACTAGGTTGGGTGCAATGCGTAAGGCAGCCTTGTTGTCGTAAAATAACAGAGCAGATTCATGATGTGTTAGTCCCAAGTCCCTCAAGAGAAAACGTAACCATGTCAACTCACAGCAGGCTCATGTAATTGCACGATATTCAGCCTCGGTAGAAGAAAGAGAAAATGTTTTATGTCGCATTGACCTCCAGGATATCAATGAAGGTCCAAGAAAGACATAATAACCTGTGGTGGATCTCCTAGTGAGTGGACAACCTGCCCAATTCGAGTCACAGTAAGCCCTTAATCTGAAATCACTATTCGAAGAAAAAAATAAGCCTTGGCACCTTTCAAATATCGAACAACCCGAAGAGCTGCCTCCATATGAAGTTTTCTGGGTTGATGCATAAATCTACTCAAGATATGTAATGCATATGTTATATTTGGCCTCGAAACAGTTAAGTAAATTAATCTACCAACCAATCTTCAATATCTACTCGGATCTTTGAGCAAATCACTATTGTCTGATAATTTCAAGCCTCGTTCCATAGGAGTATCAATTAGGGCTGTACCTAACAAACCTACATCCTCAATAATTTCTAATGCCTATTTGAGTTGGGAGATAAAAATCCCTTTCTTAGAAGCAGAAACTTCAATACCAAGAAAGAATTTTAGATTACCAAGGTCTTTAAGATTAAAATGACTATGTAGGAATTTCTTAGTGGCAACAATGCTAGCAGGATCATTTCAGGTAATTAGAATGTCATCAACATATATTAAAAGAGCAGTAAAGAGCTTGCCTTGTGTTTTAGAGAACAAAGAGTAATCTGCCTGAGATTGAACGAAACCAGCAGAGCAAATAGCCTCTGAAAACTTGGCGAACCATTGGCGAGATACTTGTTTCAAACCGTACAACGACTTATGTAGGCGACATACCAAGTTGTCCTCCCCCTGTCGCCGAAGCCCATGCGGCGGAGACATATAATTTCTTCTGTCAAATCGATGTGAAGAAAGGCGTTGGTAACGTCCAATTGATGCAGAGATCATCCCCAAGCTGCGGCTAAAGCGAGCAAGCAGCGAACCGAAATAATCTTGGCAGTAGGAGAAAACGTATCCTGATAATCGATTCCCTCCAGTTCAGTGAAACCCTTGGCGACGAAACGTGTTTTGTACCTCTCAACAGACCCATTAGATCAGAGCTTGATTTTATACACCCATCTACAGCCAATGGGAGTTTTACCTGTCGGAAGTGGAGTAAGAGTCCATGTGTCGTTGGCCTGAAAAGCCCTCAACTCGGAATGCATGGCCTCTCACCACTCAGGATGAACAACAGCCTCCGAATAAGACCTAGGCTCCACAATCAGACCGAATTGAGCAACAAAAGATCTGTAGTGAGGCATATATCTGTGATATGAGACATGTTTAGCTAGAGGATAACAAGTACCCTTGATCGGACCCGACGAGAATGAGATTGATTGGTCGGAGTAAACATTGTTGCAGACAAAATCCTGGAGCTTGACCGGGGACCGGTTTGGCAACTGGAGCGATGAAGGGGAACAAGATCAGGGATAGGAGTAGATGATTGGGAAGGCAGAATGGGTTCTGATGAGGGATCAAACGAAGAAGAAGGCAGAGGGGGGATCGATGAGGGATCTGACGACGGAGCGGGCAAAAGAGATGGTGGAGATGAAGGAGGTGAAGGGGACGTGTGGGATGGCTTCAGCGAAGGAGAGGAAGGATTTGGTAAAGTAAGAGGCGTGACAGTGGTTGACAGAGTATCATCTGGTGTAGGAGAAAAGGAATTGGGCCAGGGGATATCACGGGCCATAAGAGGAATTGGGCAGTCACTGTTGGAGAGGGAGAAATGGGCCTGACAGATGCATAAGAAAAGAAAGTTTCATAAAATTTGACATCGTGGCTGGTGAAAATTTTTTGAGTTGACAAATCAAACAATTTGTACGCTTTTTGTCCAGCGGGATAGCCAATAAAAATCGATTGAATGGAACGATGATCAAATTTGTGTGACACACGGACATTAGTAGCATAAGCTAAACAACCAAAGACACGGAGATAAGAAAAAGAAGGTGGTTTTGAGTAGAGAAGTTCAAAAGGAGTTTTAAAAGAAAGAACTGGATAGGGCAACCGATTGATTATGTGAACAGCGGTAAGAGCACACTCCCCCCAAAATTGGATAGGGAGTTGAGCTTGAAATTTCAAAGGTCGAGCCACCTGTAAAATGTGACGATGTTTACGTTCCACAACCCCATTTTGTTGAGGCGTGTAAACGCAAGAATGTTGGAAAATGACACCATGATCTTGAAAAAGAAACGTAGGGAGGTAAATTCTCCACCGTTGTCACTTCGAAATTTTTTTATGTGAGACTCAAACTGAGTTTGAACAAAATTGAAAAAATTTCTTAAAAGTGACTATGCTTCATTTTTATGTCGCATTAAAAATATCCATGTGAAACGCGTAAAATCATCCACAATAGTAAGAAAATAATGAGCACTAGAAAGAGAAGGGTATCGATAACGACCCCAAATATCACAATGAATTATTTCAAAAGGTTTTATTGAAGAAATTACACTAGGACTGAAAGGTAAACGACTCTGCTGGGCCAAAAGACATACAGGACAAGCATTATTCGACTGAACCGAATTTTTTTAAAAATTCTTAGCAATGAAACTTAAACGAGGAGATGATGCATGGCCTAAGCGATTATGCCAGAGATCTGTGGATGAGATGGTGAGAATGCAGGTCGGCTGTTTTATGGGTAAGGATGAGGTGTTTACTGAATTCTTCGTCGTAAGTGCTGCCAAATAATATAGACAGTCACGTTGTTTACCCAAACCAATCATCCTCCTCATAGCCAGATTCTGCAAAATACACCAATAAGGAAAAAATGTTATTGAACAATTCAGGCCTCTCGTCAGACGACTAACTGATATCAAATCAACTTTGAAAGTAGGAACACATAGCACATTATGTAGATAATAGACAGAGTTCAGAGGCAACGATCCTTTTGCTACAATATTAGCTTTACCTCCGCTAGGTAACAATACATGAGGTAACGAGCAATTTTTATTTTTGCGGAAAAATAATTTAGATGAAGAAGAAATATGATCTGTCGCCCCGCTATCAATGATTCAATTGAAGGAAGCGATTTTAGACAAACCTGGCTTGGTCACAACATTGGCCTGAGAGATAGAATCGTCATTTTTGCTAACAAGTGACAAAAGTTGTTTCAACTGTTCCTCTGAAATCCCAACAACTTGGTTGCTATCAATCTTAGAAGACCCCTCAGCAACATTATTAACTGCAGGCCTAGTTTTGTTGCTGAATCCTCTTGGGCCTAAATTAAATTTAGCCTTTGGATGGCCCACTGGATATCCATTCAACTCATAACAGGTCTGGACCCAATGTCCCATTTCTCCACAGTGTGAGCAATTGGGGCGTCCTCTTCCTGTGCCTGCACCAGGTCGACGTTTGTCTTGCTTGAATTTTTCCAGTTGCCTCTATTGCGATCGTGATTCTTGATATCCATATGGACGGTTGGATCGCTCAAACCTGACTGGATTGGGTTTGCTTCGAACCGCCATAGCTGCACTATTGGTAGAGCCATTTGCAGCATGTGTTGAACTCAGGAGGCTTTGCTTTTCTTCTTGAGAAACAGAGGAATACGCCTGCCGAACTGAAGGGAGTGGATTCATCAGCAGAATCTGTCCGCAAATAGCACTATAAAAGTCATTCTGCCCCATCAGAAATTGCATCAGTTTTTGCTGATCTTGTTGTGCCCCATGGATTGCATCATTGTAGGAAGCTAATTCATCCCACGGACCTTTCAATTTTGTGTAGAAGATAGAAACCGAGAGTTGTTCTTGTCTAAGATAAGCAATATCTCGCTGAATCTCGAAGATGCGAGGTGCATTGCTTTGAGAGAATCTTTCACACAGATCTTCCCAAACTTCATGAGCAGTAGAATAATAAATCACACTATCTGAAATTTCCGGAGTGAGAGCGTTGACGATCCAGGAATGGACCATATCATTACACCGAGACCAAGTCGCATAACTTTCGGGATCAGTTTCTTCTGAAGGAGCTTTGATTGAATTATTGACAAAGCCTATTTTATTTTTGGAATTTAAGGCCAAAGTCATAGCCGTTTTCCAGGTAGAATAATTGTCTCCGTTCAAAGGTTTGGAAACCAAAACCAAGCCCGGATGATCTGAATGATGAGTGAGGTAGGGATTTGAGATATTTGCCTTTGAAAGATCTGCAGAAGTGGTAGGAACGACAATCTCCTTGCCTGTGTCAATTGTTGGTGATGCTTCATCGTTGGACATGATGGCAGAAAAAAAAAATACTGCACGATTGACTTGAGTGCAGCGATGAATCAAGATGAATCAGGATCTCAACTCTGCTCTGATACCATGAAAAGATGAAAGAGAGATATAATTTGCTAGATAAATTATTATTGATATCAGGTCATGTATTTGTACAGCAATAATAATACAAATCATTCGTACAAGTCAGGAACAAGAAACTACATTACAGGGTGTCTAGCTACAAGTTAGGCATTACAATAGGAAAGATAATATACTCTGATTATCTATTACCAAATACAGAAAATATTTAAGTTCAACTTCCTAACATTGATAAATAGAAAATAATGCTACATGCCTTAATATATATATTTTAATTCATGAGGTACTAACTTAGCTTAATTGGTGAGATATATTGTCCTTATATAAGAGGTAGTGGGTTCTAATCTCACTTGCACGGGTTATTGTATAATAATAAATAATAAATATGATATTCTAACTTGTGATTGCGATATTTTTTTTATAAAAAAAAACACTTTGAATTTGAAGTATTATTTCAATCAAATGTCGGATAATAAATAAAATAGCAATATAATTTATAATTCACAAAATACTCCAAGCCCTAAAAGTATGTACATGTAACTAGCAAGATTCTTATACCGTGTGCATGCACTGACATAAGTGATAAGCAGATACTTTTAAAAGAAACACAATTTTTTTATATAAATAATTCTTACAAAGATAAATTTCAAGATGTTATAAATGAGATCATAGAATAAAGTAATACTAACCGAAAAGAAAAAAAAAATGAATAAACTAATTTTATTAGTTTTTTTTATGTATTTTTTGAATGTTTACGTAATATACCTATATATAGGTATATGGAGAATTGAATCTCTAATGAAATAGAAAATAAAATCAAAAGAGGTAACTACCTCCAGAGGTGAATTTAGGAAGGGGCCCATAGGGGTCATGGCCCCACCAATCAATAAAAAAAATATTCTATATAAATTTAAAACATAAATCAATAAAAATAACTATATGTTATAATATATATTAAGTATTGGTAATATTATATTGTTCCTTTATTATTTTAATAATATAAGTTAACTAATAATTTTTATTTCCATAATTTTATTGACCATAAAAATAGGAAACAAATCCGGTCCATTTTAATATTTTAATTTACTATTATTTCATATATTATTATATAATACAGTTATATAATATTAATTTTTTAGATGTTACTAAAACAAACTAAGTAAATACTGAACTCCTATAGTGATGACCTATATTATTTATTTTGTTAGGTTAATTATTAATATGGTCTTGATAAATTTATTTTATTAGTTTATTATTTAAATTTTGTTCAAAATTATTATAAGTTAATTTGGTTTAACATGAATGTTATAAAATTAAATTACAAGTATGTAACTAATTGTGAATTAAATATATCAATGGTATAATGATATTTTAATTCAGCTACTGACATTTATATTTTATAAGCCATAAACTATTAAAATATTATTTTCAGTTATACATACGGCAGACCGTTACGAATAGATCTAGATTTTACAACAAAATAAAATATGTTTTTTCATATATTCTTAAATTTTATAATTGAAATGAAAATTATGAAAAAAATTAGATTGATTTAGTTATAAATAATTTTCTAGCTATAAAATAGACGTGTAACATTTTAATTAGTTAATGTCTATGTGTATTTTATTCATTTATTTGTATCATTACTTTTGTTGTATGTAAATTTTACCAAGCATACACGTCATTGACAGTAAGGAAAAAATAGCCAGGTGGATGCTTAAATAAGCATCCGGAAAATATCCTACGAGGCGTCATTAAAGAGGAGAATGCCTGAGTAAGCATATACTGAATAAAGCTCTACTCGGGATCAGTTAACAACACTCGGGACTGGTTAAAACAACGCTTCCACTCGGGCTCAAACGGCACTACTCGAGACCATCAAGTGTCATTCTTACTCGGGAGTAAATACAAACCGAATAAGAACTTATCATACGGGTTAAAGTCATTAAATACGCGAAGATATTCGTCATGAAGAAATCCCAAATAATGTACCTTTAAGTTAGAAGAGTCCCCCAATCAAGAAACAACTTGATTCCTTTTCGAAGACTACATTCTTATAAGGAAACAAGTCAAATTCAACTACACTACTAGAATCTCACTCGATTTCCATAAGAGACTCCGAAACAGGAAAGAATACAAATCAACCTCAAGCAAGTAACCAAATCACAATTAAATACAAATATCTTGTATTACTTGTACAAAGCGGATTAGGGTTCTATAAGCATATAAATAGACCCATAATCTGGTTAAAAAAGATATAGGCAATATAGCATACAGTAATCACAAATAATACAGAGAGAAAAAGGGAGATCGAGAGCTTGTAAAAACATCTTATTCTCTTAGTGGATTTTGGCTTGGTTGATCTTTCAACCACCCGTAGATGTTTCTCCGACCATCGGAGTTTTACCACGTAAAACTTGTGTTTGTTACTCTCTCTGCATCTCTTTCTCTTTGAATCAATAGCCAAAATCCAGTCCTTGTTGGCTTTTCTGGTATAATCCAGAAAACGATGTCAACAATTGGCGCTAGAATGAGGGGCTTGAACCTCCGAACTTGTTAGAAAGCAATGGCTGGAAGCAGAAGTAGTTCAGGGAATGGCCAAAGATCACCAGGCGATTTCCATACTGGCAATACGTCATAAAATCCTGCAGCAAACACAGAAAACCAACCTGCGCACCTGGTAGGGATCCAACAAGTTCATCCAACCAGCAGAGATCTTACGCTGCATTTCCAAGAGGCCCTACAGCAATTGATGACGGACGCAGCAAATGAAGGGATTGACCTACTGGCCGCAGGAGCGCATACTCCCAATCCTCCACCGGCGAGGCTCCGTTCAATGGTGGTAGGACCAGGAATAACTATGCCAGAAACCAAAAGGAACTCTTCCCCAATCAATCCGGTTGGACAGAAAACACTAGAGGAAGAGAATCACCAAAAGCTGGATCGCAATCAAACAGTACGTGCCAGACACCGTAAATACGATCGGCGCAGAGGACGATCATCATCAGAAGACAGTGATCAAGACCATCGTAAACGTCATGATGGAGTCATACGAGGGTTTCAGCATCAGAGTGAAGAATCTGAGGAAAGAATGACAGTCACCCAAAGGTTCAACCGTCAAGGAAGCCCAGTAGGGGACATAGATATGACAATCCAGAGCCTAACTCGAGAAGTAGAGAATAATAGGCGACAGATGGAGGCACTTGTCAGACGTTACGGTTGCAACGATCTATCCGACGATGACTCCGACAGACCATTTACCAGGGAAATTTTGCGGACCTCTTTCCCAAAAAGATTCAGGATGCAGCATGTGGAACAATTCAAAAACGATACAGATCCAAAGGAGCACGTTAGACGCTATAAAAGTGCCATGGCTCAATATGCCCGCAGTGACCCCCTATTGTGTCTCAACTTTCCACAAACACTTGGGGACACAGGCTCAAGATGGTTCGGAAGACTACCCCCGGCAAGCATCGAAAATTTCAGCGAGTTGAGCATGAGCTTCTAAAGGCAATTCCTGAGCAACGTTCACAGAAAGAAGTCGGTGGCCTACCTCTCTCAAATAAAACAAGGGAATGACGAGTCATTAAAAAAATACTTGGGACGGTTTGGCCAAGCAGTATCAGAGATTGGCAGCACTAATGATGAAGCCATTATTGCTGCCTTCACCAATAACTTGCAGAATGGACGATTATCCTTCGATTGAGAAGAGCACGGCTGACAAGGTATGCCGACATGATGGATATGGCGGGAGGATACGATCTGGCCGAGGAAGAAGAGTTAGCTACAGGAGGAAGCTATAAGCATGGAGGAAAGCCCGAACAGAGGAATACCGAATCCAAGGGGTAGAATCAAAAAGAAAAACAGAAAGGGAACAGCAAGGAGAAAAATAAGAATGAGGGGAATGGGCTCAACGCCGAACGGTCCACAGAGAAATACCGCGGCAGATATACCAATTACACCCCTCTTCGGAAGAAACAAGAAGAAATTCTAGCCATCCTGGAAGAAAAGAATATGGTTCAAGAACCGCGGTGACAATCAGAGTTCGCACGGAGAGATACAACCAAGTATTACAGGTTTTATAAAGAGACCGGGCATGAAACTTCGAAGTGTTTTCAGCTCAGAGATTACATAGAAACCCTTATTTGGGAAGGGCACCTGCGGGATGTAATCTTACAAAAAGACGAGAGATCAGAAGTCAAGAAAGCCAAGGCTGATCACAACCCTGGTCAAAACCGAAGAGCCAGCCCCGAAGCCAATCAAGTAATACATACAATCTTCGGAGGACCTTCTACTGGGAGGAGCAACCGAGAACAAACTCAGGAAGTCCGAGAAGCAGTAGAAGCCAGTAATAACTTTGATGTGAATTCGGTTGAACTAGACCCTAAGAGGGTAAAGGAAGGATGGGACCCGATAGTCTTCACAGAGGCAGATTCCCACTGCGTCGATGTTCGACCTAATGACGCTTTGGTTATAAGTGCCCGGATTGGCCATAAGGAAGTCCGGAGAATTTTAATAGATAATGGAAGTTCAGCAGACATCTTAAGCGTGGCCGTATACGACCAGCTAAGATTGGACCGAAAAAATTTACAGCCTTTCCATACTCCATTAAGAGGATTTGGGAGAATAGAGGTCAGGTCACTCGGGACGGTCAAATTACCTGTGAAGATCGGAACGGCACCATGCCAGAAGACTGTCCTGCTCGACTTCATGGTAGTTGATTTGGATAATTGGCTGTATAATGCGTTATTGGGTCGGCCATTCCTGAATAAAACAAGAGTCGTGATGGCCACTTACACATTAATGATCAAGTTCCCAACAGAACAAGGGGTTGGGATAGTCAAGGGATCCCAAGAGATGGCCCGAAGAGCAAACCTGTCGGTATACAGAGACAAGCATGATGCCGAACAAGTGTGCACCATAATGAAGCCAAATGAGTGTGAAGAATCCTTGTCATTCGAACTAGATCTAAGGGAGGGCTCGAATGAATACAAGACAGAAGTGGTCGAAATACTACTCGAAGAAGACAAACAGGACAGGAAAGTCAAGATCGGGGCGAACTTGGAAGAAAAAATCAAGCGAGAATTGACCAATTTGCTCAGAGAATACAAAGATGTGTTTGCCTGGAGTCACGAAGATATGATCGGAATAGATGCCTGAATAATATCCCACCACCTCGCAGTTAGCCCGAATGCCAAACCGGTAGTACAAAAGAGAAGATCGTTCAATCCTGAAAGAAGTCAAGCAATCAAACAAGAGGTGGAAAAGCTACTAGCGACGGGATCAATCAGAGAAGTCAGCTACCCCCAGTGGGTCGCCAACTTAGTTCTCGTCCAGAAGAAAAATGGACAATGGAGGATGTGCGTAGATTTCACGGATCTAAACAAGGCATGTCCAAAGGACAACTTCTCACTCCCAAGAATAGATCAGCTGGTGGATGCCACAACAGGTCATGAACTGCTCAGCTTCATGGATGCTTACTCGGGATACAATCAGATCCGGATGATGAAGAAAAAAACAGATTTCACAACGGATCAGGGTTTATATTGCTACACAGTAATGCCCTTCGGTTTAAAAAATGCAGGAGCTACGTACCAAAGGTTGGTTAATAAGATCTTCACTCGGCAAATAGGAAGGAACATGGAAGTGTACATTGACGACATGTTGACTAAAAGTGTCTCAGCAGATGACCATGCCCGTGACCTCCGAGAGACATTTGATGTATTAAGAAGATATCAGATGAAATTAAACCCAAGCAAATGTTTATTCGGAGTCCACTCGGGAAGATTCTTGGGTTTTCAAGTCCATCAAAGAGGAATCGAAGTTTATCCAGAGAAGATCCAGGCTTTGCAACAAATGACTTCACCTAGAACATTGAAAGAGGTACAGCGCTTAACAGGGTGTTTAGCCTCCTTGGAAAGATTCATCTCAAAGGCTACAGACAAGTGCGCTTTTTTCTTCAAAGTAATTAAAAAAGGGAAAGGCCTGAAGTGGAATAAAAAGTGTGAGCAGGCATTCTTAAAAATAAAAGAATACTTGGGGCAAGCTCCCATCCTCTCAAAACCACAAAAAGGGGAAATACTTCAACTGTATCTATCAATAACCGAGCTCGCAGCAAGTTCAGTACTAGTCAGACAGAAGATGGAGTGCAGAAACCAGTGTATTATACAAGCAAGGCACTCCTACCGGCCGAGACCAGATACCCACAGGCAGAGAAGATAGCCTTAGCATTGGTTTCAGCAGCAAAAAAGCTGAGACCATACTTTCAGGCTCATACGATCCAGGTTCTCACCAATTGCCCATTAAGACAAATCCCACAAAAACCAGAGATATCAGGAAGACTTACTGAATGGGCAATCGAGTTGAGTGAATTCGATATTCATTATGTCCCCTGAACTTCCCTTAAAGGACAAGTGGTGGCAAACTGCATTGCCGAGTTCACGGAACCGAACCTGGAAGCAAAAAGACTGTTGGATAAAAATTTCCCATGGAAATTATATGTTGATGGTTCTTCACACACTCATGGCAGCGGGGCAGGGATCGTAGTTCGCACCCCAGAAGGAGATGATGTTGAATGTGCCATGAGATTTGATTTCAAAGCAACCAATAATCAGACCGAATACGAGGCATTGTTAGCTGGACTCAGAGTCTGCATAGCTCTTGGGGCAGATGAAGTGGAGATATTCAGCGATTCACGGATAGTTATCAACCAGGTTATAGATGAATACCAGGCTAAAGATGAAGGAATGGTTGCCTACCGTGACATCGCAAAACAGCTCCTCCAAAAATTTAAAGAATACAAGATCGCTCAGATCCCCAGAGAAGAAAATGAGAAGGCAGACGCTTTATCTAAATTAGCATCAGCAACAACCTCGATCAGACCAAAAACCATTCCAGTTGCACACCTCCTTAAACCGAGTACGACTGAACTTAAGCATTTGAAAATTTCAGAAATCCGAACACCGCAAGACGGTTGGATGGTCCAGCTGAGAAGGTTCCTGGAAAAAGGAATACTCCCGGAAGATCCGGTATTAGCAAAGTGCATCAGGTATCGATCGACTAGGTATACCATGATCGGAGGAGAATTATACAGAAAAGGGTTTTCTCGAGCTCTCCAGAGATGTATACCGGAAGAAGATGCACATCGAGTACTTCAAGAGATCCACGGAGGAGTTTGCGGGAACCACACTGGGGTAGGAGTCTGGCGCATAAGGTACTCAGGCAAGGCTATTATTGGCCTACACTTTTCTCAGATGCACAGCAATGGTCGGAAAGTTGCAATACTTGTCAAAGAATTGCCAACAATTCGACAACCCCCAGAAAAGCTTAGAAATCTCACTGCCTTGTGGCCATTCGCCATGTGGGGCCTAGACCTGATCGAGCCAATGCCAGCTGGAACAGGGGGTAGAGCGAAGCACGCCATAGTAGCCGTCGATTATTTCACAAAATGGGCAGAAGCTGAAGCGTTGGTGCATATCACGGAAGCCAACACCATAAATTTTGTAAAGAAAAACATACTTTACAGGTTTGGAATTCCGGACACTATAATCACCGACAATGGCACTCAGTTTGATAACCAAAGGTTCAGACAATTGTGCGAGAAGTATCATATTGCTAACTACTATGCAACACCAGCTCATCCACAAACAAACGGGCAAGTAGAAGCAGTAAATAAAATTATCAAGCACACTATCAAAGCAAAATTAGATGACAAAAAAGGAAGCTGGGTTGAAAAGCTTCCTGAAGTGTTGTGGGCATATCGGACGACAGCAAGGACTTCAACAGGATAAACTCCGTTCAGCCTAGCATTGGGAACAGAAGCTGTCATCCCCATAGAAACATCGTATGCATCCCCCCGGGTCAGGCTATACGATAAAGAACAAAATATTGATACACTGTTACAAAGTTTGGATGAGCTAGAAGAAAAAAGGGAAAAGTCCCGAATAAGAAATACAGCTTATCAACAAAGAGTGGCTCGCCACTACAACTCTCATGTTCGGATCAGGAAATTTCAGTTAGGAGACCTGGTGCTCAGGAAGGTGTCACTAAACACAAAGAATAGAGCCGCGGGATCTTTAGCAGACAAATGGGAAGGTCCATACAAGATCGAGGGGATAGCTGGCCATGGGGCTTATTGGATTGCTCGACCCAATGGAGGGGTGTTACCCCGACCGTGCAATGCCCAATATCTGAAGATTTTCTATACTTAAAATATATATTTATATTAAATATTTTATTCTTTTTCTAGTCAGAATAAATATTAAAACTGTAATATTAATCTTTGATGATTTTTCGCAGTAATAAATAAAACTACGAATTTCCAAAAAGAAAGCACCTAGCTCGAGATTTCCAAAAAAGCATATGATAATAACAAATGGAAGAAGAGTATGATAATAAGAGCATGCAAATAGAATTCTCGGGACCACCAAATCCCGAAAGGGCGGAGAAGCTCATAGGAGCATGCCAGCCGAGCAGGGTCAAAATGACCTTCGCAAAAAGGCAAACCCGATGCACCGGACTGGAAAAATGCTCGGGACGCTATCGGGAGAAATTCCGGTGAAATGCGTAGCTGTGTTGAAGCAACTTTTTAAAAAAGAGCTCAACGATTTGGCAAACATTTACGTATAAAAACTAGGGAGACGTCCTTGGTATTGCGTAAGGACTCGAACATATAATCATGGTGAGCCTTGATATAACGTTCGGGTAGCAACCGGGTATGAAACATAAGTGCAAACTTTCCTGTTTCAAGATGACTCGGTTAATAATAAAGAAGTCGGTTTAATAAGATACTTGGCAATTGAAGTTATTCGGGTAACAACCGGTTTAATAAGATACTCGGTTAAGTTACCCGACCACCAGCCAATTTAATAAGATACTCTGTTAAGTTATCCGACCATCAGCCAGTCTAATACCACCTCCGACAGCAAAAATAAAGACTGAAACCATTCAACTCAGAAAATCGAATTCTATTGCTCTTAAAAAGGATGGTTACAGTTCAAAGAAATGATTCTTCACAAGTAAAAAATAAAGAATCAGAATCAGAATCAGAATCTTCTACAAATCTACAAAATCAAGGTTGCGAGGATTTCAAGCCTTTGCCAATACTCGGGTCTGGCACCATCTAGTATTCACGAAGCAGGCTCTCATTAGACGGCCAAGTAAAATCATCAACAATATCATCCCTCCACTGGCTGTAATCACTACCCGGGGTTGCCCCGACATCCTGGATTACACCCTCGACAGACTCTCGACTTGCGTAAAAGGTCGAGAGAGAGTGCTCGGACTGAATCTCTAAATGCATAGGATGGGGCTCCGTGCCTTGACTACGGCAGTAGGCTCTCCATTCCTTCATCTGAATCCGAAGAGATTCCAAAGACCGGTCCACATGGTGTTTGATTGACAGCTCCCAGTTAGCACAGGCCTTCTCGGTTGCCCTACTCTTTACTTTGAAGAATTCGTTGGCCGAAACTAGCCCACGTTGAAATTCCTGAAGAAGTAGGGCATCGTAAGCAGGGGATATTTTAAAACAATCCAGCCCTTGGACTTTCTTGCTCCAACCTGGCCTCTCGGGAAAGGGATTCAACTGTCAGCACTTGGCGCTCCAAATCTTAGATTTTTTGGACATACGCCGAGTCTGCCTGCTCCGCCTCCTGCTCGGCCTTGAGCATAGACTCTTCAGTAGAAGAAAAAAGGTTTTGAAGCGATGCAACCTTCTCCTCTGCCAAAGATGCCTTGTCTTCAGCTTCAACCTGCTTAGCCAGGCAATTGTAGGCAAATATCTGCACGGAACCGACCTCCTGCTGGTAAGCCTGCTCAGCTCGAGCACAACCCTCCTCACTCACCTTCAGCTGAGCCTTCAGACGCTTTATTCGATCAGCCTGACATTGCTGCGTCTGAACAAGCTCAGTAAATTCGACCACCATCTGTAAAAGAATATACTTAGAAATCCAACAAAGGCAAAACAGTAGAGGAGTCAGAGTTAGCTAAACTTACATAAGATGCACCGTTGAAAACGTTTTAGAGACGTTCGGGCAGTTAACCATCTCTAAAACCGCTCCAGCGGTCTTCCCCGATATAAGCCAGACCAGAGGACATCTCCTGGAGCATATCTTTTGGAGAAAGGGATAAGGGAACCCCCGAGGGTTGAGTTCCCAGATCTCTATTTGGCTCTAGGGATGGAGAGGGAACCCCCGAAGGTTCGGCCCCCATATCTCTAACCTCGGGGGTAAAAGAGGCCCTACTTGGACATGAAGTGACTGCATCTGCCGATACTCCAGCACTTACACTCGGGGCAATCTCATCCGCAACATCTTCGTCTCTGGAGTCAATAAATGTGACTACCCGAGGAACTTTGAGAGGACGAGAAGGCGAACTAACTGCCTTTCGCTTCTCACCTCGAGAATGGTGGAAGAGATCAACAGCAGGATCTTCCAGCAAATCATCCCGAAAAGACTCAAAAAGCTCGGCAATGACAGGCATTTGATCCGTCAAGACGTTGCCATCATCGCCAACTTTAGACAGTCCAACAGGCTCTTCACTTCGACTCTCACATTGTCTCTCCCTATTTTTAGGCAGTTGTGTCACAGTCGGCTCACCTTGGCCATTTGAACCAGCGAGATCCTCAGCAGAAGGCTGAGCACCCCGATCAACGCACTCGGGAATTTGCTCAGCAGTATCAATTTCCTCATCAGGCTCGGGTGGAGCAATACCCTCATCGCCCTGATGGGAAGCCTCCTTCCTACTCGCTTGAAGAATCGCATTCACCTGACGAGCCTGAAGATTGCAGACAACGTCCGTATCGAACACTAAAAAAAAAAAAAAAAGGTTAGAAAAGGAAATGGAAAAACAGAGAAACACAGCAGAAAGGGCGTTGGATTACTTACAATGCCTGCGATGGCCCGAAACCTGTCTAAAGAAGCCGAGCTTGATCAAGTCGTCCTCTTTGAAAAGATAGCTCTTGCTTCTCTTTTCCAAAGTTCGGATAATTGCCCGGGTCAGCCTCTTCAGCTCTGAATCGTTATAATCAATTGTTTTCTTGTTCCACGCTTCGGGGGAACAGAAGAAGCGGGGAACATTCAATACCATTCGGGAATCCCCAGATCGAATAAGGAAGTCGAGCCCGAGAGCCCCGCCAGTAAAAAACCAACTGTTCTTCCAAAACTTGTTGGATATGGGGAATCCCCATATAAAGCCCTTCTTTTTCGGGTCATCAGAAGCCTCGACCCCCCGATTCACCTTCACTTCTTTAGGGACCCAACCGTCCGAAGGAGTAGATGCAAGAAAATAGGTCCCCGTTTTACTAACCTGCCTCAGCGTAAAGAAATGCCTGATTTCATTCGGGGAAGGCGGTGAAAGGTTTATTCGGCTGAACATGTGCCACATGCACATCAAGACTTTGTAACTATTCGGGGCCAACTGAGCTGGGGCTATCTCTGCTTCAGCTAAAAACCGGGCAATAAAAGGCTGAAGGGGAAGTGTGACGCCGCAGCAAAGCATCGATCTGTAAATCGCGATCATCCCCTCAAGAGGATTCCATACGGCTCTATTCCCTGTAGGAACCAAAGTGACTGAGTCTGGCAAATCGAATCGGGAGCGGTATTTTTCTATCTCAGCTGGCCCAACCAGGTTCGGTTCAATATCAAAGCCACTCGGGCGAGTGTCAGAAAACGAAAGGAGAGACGCCTTGTGTACATCAACGTCGCCCTTATTAACAATTTGTTCCCTAGTCTAAACGCTGCTCGAGCCGTGCTTGTATACCTTGCTTGTGCTTTGATGTTTACCCATCCTTCAAGAAGATACCCTGTGATCAGAAATATCAGAATCAGAACTAGATGGAGAACTCGATTCGGAGCTGAAAGTGACGTCAGGGTGAAGCCTAGAAACATCAACCTCTAAAAATGGAGGTTCATCTATTGGGATATCCCCCAGTAATCGTTTAATACAAGATACTAACTGGAAATCCCCACGCTCTAATGCATTAAAAGCAATTTTAAAGAGACGATGACGGGAAGATGGCCTCATTAAAACTAACCTTGAATTGAGACCGATGCAAGATCTTCAAAGCGGAGAATCGCGAACTTCTAATGAAGAAATCTGACTTTAAAGAGATTTCTGCTGGATTTTTGATAATAAACCAACAGTCCCTCAACCAAGAATTTAAAGGCGAGATGGCACGAAACCCTAGGATTTCAAAGCGGGAAAAAGTTTAATGACGAAAACTGATGGCGTAGGCGGCGTTTGGGGAAATGCAAAAATCATTCCTCATAAATAATATTAAAAAATGAAGAGACAAGGGACACGTGTCAAGACAAGAAGTAGCCCTCAACCGTCAAAACTTTGAAACGTCGCTATCATTTAATATCTTGCGTGACAAAGCGAATCGAAATTACAGAGTCATCATTAAAATACGTCATTATGGCAAGGCGGTTTTTCAGACGAAAGAAAATCAAAATGATTAAAATATTCTTGCCCGAAATAAAATCTTCTCGGTAAAAATATTTTAAGGGGGTATTGTTGTATGTAAATTTTACCAAGCATACACGTCATTGACAGTAAGGAAAAAATAGCCAGGTGGATGTTTAAATGGGCATCCGGGAAATATCCTACGAGGCGTCATTAAAGAGGAGAAAGCCCGAGTAAGCATATACTGAATAAAGCCATACTCGGGATCAGTTAACAACACTCGGGACTGGTTAAAACAACGTTTCTACTCGGGCTCAAACAGCACTACTCGGGACCATCAAGTATCATTCTTACTCGGGAGTAAATACAACCCGAATAAGAATTTATCATACGGGTTAAAGTCATTAAATACGTGAAGATATTCGTCATGAAGGAATCCCAAATAATGGACCTTTAAGTTAGAAGAGTCCCCCAATCAGGAAACAACTTGATTCCTTTTCGAAGACTACATTCTTATAAGGAAACAAGTCAAATTGAACTACACTACTAGAATCCCACTCGATTTCCATAAGAGACTCCAAAACAGGAAAGAAGACAAATCAACCTCAAGCAAGTAACCAAATCACAATTAAATACAAATATCTTGTATTACTTGTACAAAGCGGATTAGGGTTCTATAAGCATATAAATAGACCCATAATCTGGTTAAAAAAGATATAGGCAATATAACATACAGTAATCACAAATAATACAGAGAGAAAAAGGGAGATCGAGAGCTTGTGAAAACATCTTATTCTCTTAGTGGATTTTGGCTTGGTTGATCTTTCAACCACCCGTGGATGTTTCTCCGACCATCGGAGTTTTACCACGTAAAACTTATCTTTGTTACTCTCTCTGCATCTCTTTTTCTTTGAATCAATAGCCAAAATCCAGTCCTTGTTGGCTTTTCTGGCATAATCCAGAAAACGACGTCAACAACTTTTAAAACCAAATGGTATCACATTTTGTTGAAAAGTATCAGATGTGGGATTCCACACTTTTTCTTGTATGAGATTCCTACTGATATTATGTAAAGATTTTGTGACCTACAATATTAGTTTTTGTCTCCCCCCCAAACCAAAATTCTGGCTTCGCCCCTGGCTGCTCCATATTGAAATAAGAAATGAGATCAAGATAATTAATTGCGAATTATTCTCTAGGTAGTGAAAGTCAATTATTTCACAACACTCTCATCTTGGACATACGTCACCTAGATAATAATTTATAAGATTCTTCTAAAAAGATATTGGATGAGCTTAAATACTGCAACATTAAAAACCTTGTTAGGAAAATCCAGTAGGATAAAACCTTATTACGGAAAAAAAAAAGTACAGTGCACAAATCTCTAAAATATTCCCCCTGAAAATTGATTTGTGTTCAATCTTGTAATTGGTTAAGTCGACGCTAACCGATATCATATATCAATTTCTCTAATGTTGTTGTCGATAAGGTCTTGGTAAATAAGTGTGCAAGATTATCTGTAGACCGTACTGTTTGACATCAATTTGTTGATTTTCTTGAAGTTCATAAGTGTAGAAGAACTTTGGTGATATGTGCTTGGTTATGTCTCCCTTGATGTACTTACTCTCTTCTAACTTATGCAATACAAGCTGCATTATTATCATATATTATTTTTTATGAATCTATGATTTATGGCAGTTTACAAGTACTCTGGATGTGATGAATAACAGACCTCATACACACTCTCGACTTGCTTAATGAAGCTCAAAGATCAATGGTAAGAAGAAGTAGCAACGTGAGTTTTTTTACTAGAGTGCCACGAAATTGTTGTACCGTTATACGTGAAAACATATCCAGTCTGTGAACATGACTTATGTGGATCAGAGAGGTAACCAGCATCAGCACAACCGACAAGTCCTGACCTTATAGTTCCTTGAAGATATCGACAAAATATGTTTAATCTCATTCCAATGTCATCTAGTTGGGGCATAACTAAATCTTGCCAATAGATTTATTAAAAATGCAAAATCTGGTCTCTTACATTGTGCTAAATATAATAAGGCACCAATTGCATTAAGATACAGTACTTACAGACCAAGTATCATTTCATCAATAAACTTAGGTCGAAATGGGCTTTCTTGGGATCTAAAGACTGAACAACCATATGAGTACTCAAAAGATGAGACTTATCCATATTGAATCTTTTTATAATCTTGTTGACGTAAGCTGATTGATGAACAAATATTCCATTTGATTTATATTCGATCTCCAGGCCGAAATATAATTTTGTTTTCCCAAAAGCTTTCATTTCAAATTCTCTTTTTCAAATATTCAGCAGTTTGTAAAGGCTCTTCAAGAGTTTCAATTAAATTCATGTCATCGACATATACTTCTATTATGGCAAATCCAGTTTCTGATTTCTTTATGAATATACACGAACATATAGGATCATTAATATACCCCTAATTTATAAGATATTCACTAAGACGATTATACCACATTCGCCCGGATTGTTTTAAACTGTATAAAAATCGTTGTAACTTTATTGAATGCAAGTTACGAGAATTTGATTTACATATATACTTCTGGCATTTTAAATCCTTCAAGGATTTTCATGTATATATTGGTATCTAGTGACCCATATAAATATGATGTCACTGTTGGAATCCCGTTCACCGGTCATGCAACAAAATTAAGATTTAATTTTTTTTATACAGATCATAATCTGTATCTGGGACCAGTGAACTTTGGATCGTAATTATTTTTTGGAACTCATACATACAATATGTATACATAGGAAATTGTAATCAATATAATCAGAAGAAGAAAATCTTACCAACGTTTAGGGGCTCCTTCACTTTACGATATACTCATGTCTGAACCACTCGATCTTCCTCGCTATATCTCGGGACTGATAACTGCGTGTGGAAGCGTCACGATCTCAGGAACTTCAATGGAGGATGTGGAGAAAAGACTAGAAGAGGTTTCTCAATGAAAGAAAAAAAACTAGAACAATTATAGCTTTTTAAAAATATCTCATATATATTCATGCACAATGCACAATTTGCACAACTTCTTTCTTTTCGATTCACGTACACAATTGCCTTAACCCCTCAACAACCGATGCATTTTTCCTATTTTAAAGATGTTTCACCCACTGACGCACATTCAATTTGTATCATATACAAATTCTCTTTTTGTTCGTTTTTTCTTTTTCTTTTCTCTTTCTTTTCTCTTGATTCGCATCATGTGTTTGCATTATATGCCAACACTATACCTATGTATTGATATTTATCTTTATCAATTATTTAAAACACACACACACACACACACACATATATATAACTAATCAATTTAGATATTTTATGATGTGTCATATTTTTAAAGATATTACTCAATTTGTTTTGAATTCAAACTCTTTAAATTCAAAATTAAATATCTAATTTAAAAAAAATAAAATAATCAAATTATTTTATCTTTAAAAAATTAAATATCCATCAACACCTTCAATTTAGTGATTAATAATATAATTAAATAATATCATTATTCATTAATTAAATAATCTCATTATTTAATTAATTCCCAAATATATACGTGTCACTTTCGTAACACAATTAATTGGACAATCCAATTAACTAACCGTGACCTTTGTTACCTAAATCGATCGGGCTAGCAAGGGGACCTAATGGACCCACGGTATTTTGAGCTCCAATAATCCTCGGAATCATTAATTAAACTCTTTAATTAATATTCCTTTATTATTAACTCCAGTGTTATTCAACTAAAAATCCAAAGCTGCACTCTCTCAACTGCAGATGCTTTTACACAGACCGATACAACTCGGTGTCCATCGATATAGCTATTACACATGGTGTGATCCACCACATAGTTCATAATTAGAGTTGGGTCATAATATCCGTTATACCCCTCTAATTACATATATCCTTTAAGTACAATTAATTCTCTAATGGACAATAAATTCTATTTCCTCACGGAATTAGGAGAGCGCTTATATTGTCCAAGCTGCGAATCAACCCTTAAGGGAACTACCATCTACTTCTCACAAGAAGGAATGTATTTCACTATTGTATACAAACCTTTCCAGTCACAAGTCAAACTGCAATCCCAACATACGGAGTATATTGATCATGAAATACATCCGACCTCACCCATGGTATATCAAAGACTACGATCTAGCCTGAATGAGTCGATAAGACACTCAGAATTAAGATCACCCACATATAGCCATCATTAGTTGATATATATGAATCTCATCGGTAAACAGATCTTGGTGTGAGATTCATATAGATCATGACCCAGTCTTATATGATCACATCATACAAGGTGCCTCCATTCCCATATCTCATATGAATGATTCAGGATAGAATCACTGTACATTACGGAATGGACCGCAGTTATAGATTAACCACAAATAAAGTACCCAGTTTTATTTGTTATCTATGGACTCTTCAGATTGCACGCCTCGTACTGTATCCATTTGTATGTGACACTTATATATACAGTTCGAGATTACATTCGGTAATCTTAGATGTTAAATATATGCACAAGTTATAAAATAAACAACACAATAAGAATGAATTAAACATTTTCTTTTATTTATTTCATAAATCTATTTACAAATTACATCTTCATAGCATAAACCCAACAGTCACCACATCCATAAGACGGACTTCAAGTCTTTTGGAGACTGTCAAACTTATTAAAAATCAAAATGTAATTGATTTCATTACTAGGGATTATGTTTCATTGTAATCAATACTGAATCTTTGAGAGAACCCTTGCGCAACAAGCCGCGCCTTATATCTCACGATTTCATGTTTCTCATTACGCTTTCAAACAAATATCCACTTATATCCAACGGGTTTGACATCTTCAAGCATTTGGACTACTGGTAAAAAACTTCTCGTTTGGTTAATGAAGTTAATTCTACTTGAATTGCTTCTTTCCATTTAGGTCAATCATGCATTTAACGACACTCCTCAATAGTACGAGGATCATGATCATTATTTAAAAATTTAGTAGCTACTGCATATGCAAACATATCATCGATAATTATTTTATCAGAACTCCACAATTCTCTGGTATAATTTATCAAAATCTCTTTATTTTCAAATTCCTGCACCTCTTCAGGGGTGGGTTTGTTCATCTTCAAAGGATTTAGCCTCTTCAAGGGCTACTAACTCTTCTAGAGCTGATAATTTAGAGGAAGTGGTAGTCGAGCATTATTTTCTAAAGGATCTTGATATTTTACTTTATGCTTTATGGAAATAGTATCATTTGAACCAAGTGGTCTACCACTTTTTTGGCGTACAACAGATGATTCATTTGTTGTTGTTTGATTAGATTGTTCTTCAGGACCAATCACCCGGGCTGGTGTGTTACAGTTGGTATGTGTGATTTTGTTACTTTTATTGCATCTGTAAATGCATCAGGTAACTGATTTGCAATCATCTGAAGGTTAACTATCCTCTGTACTTCATTTTCATATCGAGCTGTACGAGGGTCTAAATGGGTCATATTTGTAACATCGCATAAAAATTCACTTTTCTTTTCAGGAGAAAATTTTTATTCAGGAGAAGTTTTCCCTTTTCCTAATGTAGGAAATTTTGTCTCATCAAAATGATAATTCACAAATCGTGCATTAAAAATATCACTTTTCATGGGTTCGAGAAATCTAATTATTAAAGGTCAATAATAACCAACATAAATCCCTACACAACGTTGGGGACCCATTTTAATCCTTTGCGGTGGCACAATAGGGACTTGCACTGCATAACCAAATGTACATAGATAAGAAATGTTTGGTTCATGACCAAGAATAATTTGTATTAGAGAATACTGATGAGATGACATGGGTCGAGGAAGAATTAATGATGTTGCATGTAGTACAACATGACCCCACGTAGAACTAGGTAATTGCATTTATAATAGTAAAGTTCGGGCAATTAACTAGATACGTTTGATGAATGATTATGCTCATCCATTCTAGGTGTGCATATGCTGAACTGGATGTTCAACATCTATTCCAATCGATGTGCAATAATCGTCAAACATTTTCGACATAAACTCACCAGCATTGTCCATTCGTATGGTATTGATTGAATAATCTGGAAAATGTGCTCGAAGTCTACTAATCTGTGTCAACAATCTAGAAAAAAACAATATTATGTGTAGACAATAAGCAAACATGTGACCATCGTGTAGATGCGTCAATTAATACCATAAAGTATCAAAATGGTCCACTCGCTGGGTGGATGGACCCGCACATGTCATCTTCAATTCTTTGTAAGAAGGATTGATATTCAAAATCAAGCTTTGTAATGGCTGGTCTGATCACTGACTTTGCTTGTGAACAAACAGTACATATATTTTCATTGGACAATAGAATGTTCTGGTTCTTTAATGGATGTCTATAAGAATTCTCAATTATCCTACACATCATAGTAGATCCTAGATGACCAAGACGATAATGCCAAAATAAAAGTGTTTTCGAATTTATGAACTTCTGGTTCATAATTGAGTAGGTTTCAACTGGTTTTATATTTATATAATATAATCCAGGTGAATAAGCAGTGAGTTTTTTTTCTAAAATGAGCTTTTGGCTCGAGACATGTAGTGTAATATAGAAGGGCTCTCAATTACTCTCACTTATAGTCTCAATATGATATCCATTGTCTCTGATACTTTTGAAACTAAGTATGTTTATCCTGGACCTACTAAAATATAAAGCAATATTTATGTTTATTTTTGTACCATTTATGTTTATTTTTGTGGCTCTTCTAGAGCCTTCTATTAAGTCTGCAAGACCAAATATAATGTTTACCTTGACTTTGATTAAGGTTAAATTCAAGAATATTTTTTATCTCAAAGAATAATATGTGTTGTTCCACTGTCAACCAAATATATATCTCCAATTTCCTTTTTGAAATTAGATTGTTCATCCATGTTCCCGAAAAGAGGATGATTGAAGAATAGATTGTGTTAATCTCTTTGTATTTGTTAAAATATTTTCGAGATCAAATTTAGAACTCCAAGTTCTAAACAATTTTAAGATTTAATCAAGAACTTTTGGTTCTTAATTTTTTTTTCTTTGTGAATCAAGAATTTATGGCTCTTTTTTTTTTTGAACCAAGAACTTCTGCTTCTCATTATTTTTTTTCGACTCAAGAATTTCTAGTTCTTATTTTTGAATCAAGAACTTTTGGCTCTTATTTTTTAATCTAGAACTTCTGGTTCTTATTTTCAAATACAATCTTCTTGTTGTAAACTTTTAATATTAATAATAAAAAAGGAAGAATGAGAAATCAAATAAATAATAAAAGCATCTGTGTTGATAACGTGTTATAAATGAAAGCATAGAAAGCATAGAAAATAATACTAAAGAGAAAGAGTGCGAGCAAACCAATTCTACTATTTTATTTCTCTATATTTTTTAAATGCTTACATAATAAGGTTATATATAGGCATAAGGAGAATTGAATCTATAATAATATAGGAAATAAGATCAAAAAGAGGTACTTGCCCTATATTGAACCCTATATTGAAATAGGAAATGAGATCAAGAGAATTAATTGCGAATTATTTGCTAGGTGATGAAAGTCAATTATTTCACAATACAAGTGACATAATTAATTATTTCCTAATTTTTTTGAAACAAATATTACAAAGATTTGTAAATTTTGATAAATTGAGATTATAAAAAAAAAAAGAGAAGAAAACCATTCATAAGAATTTCTTTAGCTTTAGAATAAATACTGGGGGTACTTTGATGCAAAAGCTTTTTATCTGTCCTTGATCGACTTGTTTTTCAATGTTCTTTTTTAAATATATAGTACATGAATATTGAGAGTCTCGACATGCTTTTTCAGGTTTGCAGTAGTTCATCTATCGCCACATCTCGATATATTTTTGACCCCTGTTGATGTTATTTTTTTTAATAAATATTACCATATAAATTTGGGGTTTTTTTTTAAAGGAGAATGACTCCAATCCTAATTTTATAGTTGTCGTATGTGAATTTTACCAAGCATACACGTCATTGACAGGAAGGAGAAAATAGCTAGGTGGACGCCCAAATGGGCAATCAAGAAATATCCTACGAGGCATCATTAAAGAGAAGAAAGCTCGAGTGAGCATATATTGAATGAAACCTACTCGGGATCAGTTAACAGCACTCGAGACTGGTTAAACAACGCTTCCACTCGGGCTCAAATGGCGCTACTTAGGACCATCAAGTATTGCTCTTACTCGGGAATAGATACGACTCGAGTAAGAACTTGGTGCTTATTTCACACGGATTAAGTCATTAAATACGCGAAGATGTCCATCAGAAAGGAATCCCAAATAAAACGGAGCATTAAGTTAGAAGAGTCCCTAATCAGGAAATAACTTGATTACTTTACGAAGACTATATTCTTATAAGGAAACAAGTCCAAATTAAACAGCACTACTAGAATCCCACTCGATTTCCATAAGACACTCCGAAACAGGAAAGAAGACAAATCAACCTCAAACAAGTAACCGAAACACAATTAAATACAAAGATCTTGTATTACTTGTACAAAACAGATTAGGGTTCTATAAGCATATAAATAGACCCATAATCTGGCTCCAAAAGATACAGGCAATATAACATACATCAATCATAGCAAATACAGAGAGAAAAAAGAGAGATCGAGAGCTTGTAAACATCATATTTTTATTGTGGATTTTGGCTTGGTTGATCCTTCAACCACCCGTGGACGTTTCTCCGGTCATCGGAGTTTTACCACGTAAAACTTGTCTTCATTACTCTCTCTGAATCTCTTTCTCTTTGAGTCAATAGCCGAAATCCAATCCTTGTTAGCTTTTCTAACATAATTCAGAAATCGACGTCAACAATTGGCACTAGAATGAGGGGTCGAACCTCCGAACTTGTTAAAAGCGATGGCAGGAAGCAGAAGTAGTTCAGGGAATGGACAAAAATCACCAAGCGATTTCCATGTTGGCAACATGTCACAAGATCCTGTAGCAAATACAGAAAACCAGCCTGCGCACCTGGCAGGGATCCAGCAAGTTCCTCCAACCAATAGAGATCTTACGATGCGTTTCCAAGAGGCCTTGCAGCAATTGGTGACAGACGCAACAAGGGAAGGGGTTGATCTACTGACTGCAGGAGCACATACTCCCAATCCTCCACCCGTAAGTCTCCGTTCGGTGGTGGTTGGGCCAGGAATAACTATGCCAGAAACCAGAAGGAACTCTTCCCCAATCAACCCGGCTGGACAGAAAACACTTGAAGAGGAACATCACCAGAGGCTCGACCACAATCAAACAGTACGTGCCAGACATCGTAAATACGACCGGCTCAGAGGTCGGTCATCATCAGAAGACAGTGATCAAAACCATATCAAACGTCATTATGGAGTCACACGAGAGGACCGGCATCAGAGTGAAGAGTCTGAGGAAAGAATGACGATAACCCAACGGTTTAACCACCGGGGAAGTCTGATGGGGGATAGAGATGTCACGATCCAGAGCCTAATTCGAGACGATCCAGAGCCTAACTCGAGAAGTTGAGAATAACAAGCGACAGATTGAGGCACTGGTCAGACGTTATGGCTGTAACGATCTATCCGACGATGACTCTGACAGTCCATTCACCAGGGAGATTTTGCGGACCCCTTTCCTAGAAAGATTCAGGATGCCGTATGAGGAGCAATTCAAAAAAGATACAGATCCAAATGAGCACGTTAGACGCTATAAAAGTGCCATGGCTCAATATGCCCGCAGTGACCCCCTATTGTGTCTCAACTTTCCGCAAACACTGGGGGACACAGGGTCAAGATGGTTCTGAAGACTACCCCCGGCGAGCATCGGAAATTTCAGCGAACTGAGCAGGAGCTTCTCAAGGCAATTCCTGAGCAATGTTCACAGGAAGAAGTCGGTGACCTACCTCTCTTAAATAAAGCAGGGGAAGGACGAGTCATTAAAAAAGTACTTGGGCCGGTTCGGCCAAGCAGTATCAGAAATTGGCAGTGCTAATGATGAAGCAATTATTGCTGCCTTCACCAATAACTTGCAGAATGGACGACTATCCTTTGATTTAAGAAGAGCACGACTAACTAGGTATGCAGACATGATGGATATGGCAGGAGGATACGCTCTGGCCGAGGAGGAAAAGTTAGCTACAGGAGGAAGCTATATGGATGGAGGAAAGCCCGAATAGAAGAATACCGAATCCAAGGGGCAGAATCAAAAGGAAAAACAGAAAGGGAACTGCAAGGAGAAAAACAAGGATGGGGGTAATGGGCTCAACGCCGAACGGTCAACAGAGAAATACTGAGGCAGATATACCAATTACACCCCTCTTCGAAAAAAATAAGAAGAAATTTTAGCCATCTTGGAAGAGAAGAATATGGTGCGAGAACCGCGGTGATAATCTCAGTTCGCCCAGAGAGATACAACTAAGTATTACAGATTTCACAGTAAAACAAGGCACGAGACTTCAAAGTATTTCCAGCTCAGAGATTACATAGAGACTCTTATTCAGTAAGGGCACTTGCGGGATGTAATCTTAAAAAAAGATGAGAAATCAGAAACTAAGAAAGAAGTTAAGGCATATCACTCTAGTCGAAATCAATGGCCCAGTCCCGAGACCAATCAGGTAATACATACGATTTACGGAGGACCCTCTACCGAGAAAAGCAACCGAGAACGAACTCAGGAAATCAGAGAAGCAATAGAAGCAAGGAATAACTTTGACGTAAACTCGGTTGAGCCGGACCCGAAAAAGGTGAAGGAAGGATGGGGCCCGATAGTCTTTACAGAGGCAGATTCACATGGCGTCGATGTTCGGCCTAATGACGCCTTGGTTATAAGTGCCCGGATTCGCCATCGGGAAGTCTGGAGAATTTCAATAGATAATAGGAGTAGCAGACATCCTCAATGTGGCCGTCTATGACCAGCTAAGGTTAGAACGAAAAGATTTACAGTCTTTCCATACTCCATTAAGGGGGTTTGGAGGGATAGAAGTCAGGTCACTCGGGACGGTGAAACTGCCCGTGAAGATTGGAACAGCACCTTGCTAAAGGACTGTCCTGCTCGACTTCGTGGTAGTTGACTTAGACAATTGGCCGTATAATGCATTATTGGGTCGGCCATTCCTGAATAAAACAAGGGCTGTAACCGCCACTTATGCATTGATGATCAAGCTCCTAACAGAACAAGGGGTTGGGATAGTCAAGGAATCCCAAGAGATGGCCCGAAGAGCAAACCTATCAGTATACAAAGACAAACATGATGCTGAACAAGTGTGCACCATAATGCAACCAAATCAGAGTAAAGAGTCCTTATCATTCGAACTGGATCCGAGGGAGAACACGAATGAGCCCAAAACAGAATTGGTTGAAGTAGTACTTAAAGAAGATGAAGCGGATAAGAAAATCAAGATCGGGGCTAACTTGGATGGAAAAGTCAAGCAAGACCTAACCAATCTGCTTAAGGAGTACAAAGATGTGTTCGCTTGGAGTCACGAAGATATGGTGGGAATAGATGCCCGAGAAATATCCCACTACCTCGCAGTTGACCCGAATGCAAAACCAGTAATACAAAAGATAAGACAGTTCAATCCTGAAAGAAGTCAAGCAATCAAACAAGAGGTGGAAAAATTACTGGCAACTGGATCAATCAGAGAAGTCAGCTACCCCTAGTGGGTCGCCAACGTAGTACTCGTCTAAAAGAAAAATGGACAATGGAAAATGTGCGTAGATTTCACGGATCTAAATAAGGCATGCCCAAAGGATAGCTTCCCACTTCCAAGGATAAACCAGCTGGTGGATGCCACAGCGGGTCACGAATTGCTCAGCTTCATGGACGCTTACTCGGGATACAATCAGATCCGGATGAGAAAAGCTGATGAAGAAAAAACGGTTTCACAACGAATCAGGGTTTATATTGTTACACAGTAATGCCCTTCAGTTTAAAGAATGCGGGTGCTACGTATCAAAGGTTGGAAAACAAAATCTTCACTCGGCAAATAGGAAAGAACATGGAAGTGTACATTGATGACATGTTAACAAAAAGCGTCTCAGCAAATGAGCATGCCCGAGACCTCCGAGAAACATTTGATGTTCTGAGAAGATACCAGATGAAATTAAACCCGAACAAATGTTTATTCGGAGTCCATTCGGGTTTGCAAATGATCACATTAATAACGGGCCTTATCCGGTCAACTCTCACTTGCTTAAACATTCCAATCAATTCGGTTTTTTACAAACTCAAAGTATAATGTAATATGTTGCTCACAATTTTATAAAAATCTTACATTCTCCCACTTGAGCTATATAGACATTATTATTTTAGTTTTAAAAATTCATCTTAGAAAACGACTCTCCGAATTGACAAACAATTATATGTGGCCACAAAAAATGTTTAAGAGAGTAACACCTTCTTTCCCATTAGTCCAATAGAACCTCAAGTATCCAACTACAAAGATCATTAAATCTTTAATTGACATAAGACCATATGTAATCAAAATACCTTTAGCTCTACCTACCCGAGTAAAATGGTATGTATGTGTGGTATGGAAATTACATACAGATGTGATCATCATGCCTATTTCCATATAGGTCCATCTTCGCTTCAAGCGAAGTATCTTAAGACGAGAAACTTAATGTCTTAAGCATCTTACACTCATTGGCCAAACACTTTGACCATGAGTTAAACCTCTCTTAAGATGGGAAAAAACTTTATGTCTTAAGTAATGTTCACTCATTGGTGGAAACTTTATACCTTATAAGTGAATTGCCCCCTCATACTAAAAGCTTGAGATTTCTTGCATAACCAACCATCCGTGTGCACACAATAACAAATATGGCAAACATCTTAACATGCATATACAATATATTTCGAGAATGTGAAAAAACATGCATATAATGAATGCAGTTAATCTAATTAAAAACAACTCCCACTAACCAAACACATCAAAAATATAAATCATCCAATACATGATATAACATACTCCATAAAACCTCCGGAGTCAAATATCTTGGTTAGTGTATCAAGAGTTATTTTACTTATGGCTATTAGAAACTCGCAACTCTTAAATCTTCTCTCACCAAAATATTCATATGGTTAAATCTCTGAGATCTCAAAGCATAATCAGAGAAGATAAATACTGTGAAATTATCACAATCTACCTCAAAATATGATTTCACATTCAAAATTCTTTAGAGTTAATCCTGAGAAGATCCAGGCTTTGCAAGAAATGACCTCACCTAAAACATTGAAAGAAGTATAGCGCTTAACAGGGTGTTTAGCTTCCTTGGGAAGATTCATCTCGAGGGCTACAGACAGGTGCGCACCCTTTTTCAAAATAATCAAAAAAGAGAAAGGACTCGAGTGGAATAAAGAGTGCAAGCAGGCATTCTTAAAAATAAAAGAGTATTTGGGACAGACTCCAGTTCTCTCAAAACCGCAAAAAGGGGAAATACTTCAGCTGTATCTGTCAATAACTGAGCTTGCAGCAAGTTCAGTCTTAGTCAGAACAGAAGATGGAGTGCAGAGATCAGTGTATTATACCAGCAAGGCACTCTTACCGACTGAAACTAGGTACTCACAGGCAGAGAAGATGGCCTTAGCATTGGTATCAGCAGCAAAAAAGCTGAGACCGTACTTTCAGGCCCATACAATCCAGGTTCTCACCAATTGCCCATTAAGAAAAATTCTACAAAAGCCAGAAATAACAGGAAGACTTACCAAATGGGCAATCGAGCTAAGCGAATTTAATATTCATTATGTCCCCAGAACCTCCCTCAAAGGACAAGCTATGGCAGACTTCATAGCCGAGTTCACAGAACCAAACCTGGAAGTAAAAAGACTCTTGGATAAGAGTTTCCCATGGAAACTGTATATTGATGGTTCTTCAAATACTCATGGCAGCGGGGCAGGAATCGTGGTTCGCACCCCATAAGGAGATGATGTTGAATGAGCCATGAGATTTGATTTCAAAGCAACCAATAATCAAGCCGAGTACGAGGCATGTTAGCTGGACTCAGAGTCTGTATAGCTCTCGGGGCAGATGAAGTTGAGATATTCAGCGATTCACAGGTAGTTGTCAACCAGGTCATGGACGAATACCAGGCAAAAGATGAAGGTATGATAGCCTACCGTGACATTGCGAAACAGCTCCTCCAAAATTTAAAGAATACAAGATCGCTCAGATCCCCAGGGAAGAAAATGAAAAGGCTGACGCATTGTCTAAATTACCGTCAGCAACAACCTCAATCAAACTAAAGACTTTTTCGGTTGCATACCTCCTTAAACCGAGTACAGCTGAACCTAAGCATTTGGAAATTTTAGAAATCCGAACACCGCACGATGGTTGGATTGTCCAGCTGAGAAGGTTCTTGGAAGAAGACGTGCTCTCGGAAGATCCGGTAATAGCAAAGCGCATCAGGTATCGATCGGCTAGGTATACCATGATCGGAGGAGAATTATACAGAAGGGGGTTTTCCCGAGCTCTCTAGAGATGTGTACCGAAAAAGATGCACATCGAATACTTCAAGAGATCCACGGAGGAGTTTGCGGGAACCACACTGAGGGTAGAAGTTTAGCGCATAAGGTGCTCAGGCAAGGCTATTACTAGCCTACGCTTTTCTCATATGCACAGCATGGGTCGAAAAGTTACAATACCTGTCAAATGATTGTCAACGATATCCGACAACCCCCAGAAAAGCTCAGAAACCTCACTGCCCCATGGTCATTCGCCATGTGTGGCCTATACCTGATCGGGCCAATGCCAGCTGGGACAGGGGGTGGAGCAAAGCACGCCATAGTAGCTATCGATTATTTCACAAAATGGGCAGAAGCTGAAGCGCTGGTGCATATCACAGAAGCCAACACCACAAATTTTGTAAAGAAAAACATACTTTATAGGTTTGGAGTTTCGGACACTATAATCATCGACAATGGCACTCGGTTTGATAACCAAAAGTTCAGGCAGTTGTGCGAGAAGTATCAGATTGCTAACTACTATACGACACCATCTCATCCTCAAACAAACGGGCAAGTAGAAGCAGTAAATAAAATTATCAAGCACACCATTAAAGCAAAGTTAGATGACAAAAAAGGAAGCTGGGTTGAAAAGCTTCCTGAAGTATTATAGGCATATCAGACGACAGCAAGGACTTCAACAGGAGAAACCCCGTTCACCTTAGCGTTCAGAACTGAAGTTGTCATCCTCATAGAAACATCGTATGCGTCCCCCCGGGTCAGGCTATACGATGAAGAACAAAATGTTGATATGCTACTACAAAGTTTGGATGTGCTAGAAGAAAAAAGGGAAAAGTCCAGAATAAGAAATACAACATATCAACAAAGAGTGGCTCGCTTCTACAACTCTCGTGTTCGGATCAGAAAATTCCAACTAGGAGACTTGGTGCTCAGGAAGGTGTCATTGAACACAAAAAATAGAGCCGCAGGATCCCTGGCTGACAAATGGGAAGGTCCATACAAGATCGAGGGGATAGCTGGCCATGGAGCTTATTGGATTGCTCGACCCAATGGAGGGGTGTTACCCCGACCATGCAATGCCCAATATCTGAAGATTTTCTATCCTTAATATATATATATATATATATATATATATATATTTATATTGAATATTATATTCTTTTTTCTAGTCATAACAATATTGGTAAGATAAATATTAAACTGTAATTTAAATCTGTCGATTTTTTGCGGTAATAAATAAAACTACCCGGAATTTCTGAAAGTGTAGCGTCTAGTTCGGGATTTCTAAAAGAAGGCATATGATAATAAGAACATATGGAAGCAGAGCATGATAATAAGAATATGCAAAAAGAATTCTCGGAACCATCAAATCTCGAATGGGCGAAAAAGCTCGTAGGAGCATGCCAGCCGAGCAGAGTCAAAATGACCTTCGTAAAAAGGCAAACTTGATGCACCAGACTCTGGAAAAATGCTCGGGACGCTATCAGAAGAAATTCTGATGAAATACGTAGCTGTGTTGAAGGAATTTTTTTTTTAAAAAAAAAAGAGCTCAATGATTCGGTAAACCCTTACGCATAAAAACTGGGGAGACGTCCTTGGTATTGCGTAAGGACTTGAACGTATGATCATGGTGAGCCTTGATGTAACGTTCGGGTAGCAACCGGGTATGAAACACAAGTGTAAACTTGTCTGTTTCAAGATGACTCGGTTAATAATAAAGAGCCAGTTTAATATGATACTTGGCAATTGAAGTCATTCGGGTAACAGCCGGTTTAATAAGATACTCGGTTAAGTTATCCGAACATTGAAGAAGCCAGTTTGATAAGATACTTGGCAATTGAAGTCATTCGGGTAACAGCCGGTTTAATAAGATAATCGGTTAAGTTACCCGAACATTAGCCAGTTTAATACAGCACTCGGCAACAATCAGCAATGAACAGATCAAGACCGTTCAATTCAGAATAAAATAAGATTTTATTGCTCCTAAAAGAATGGTTCTGTACAAGTAAAAAAAATTAGAATTTTCTACAATTCTACAAAATTAAGGTTGCGAGGATTTCGAGCCTTTGCCAATACTCGGATCTGGCACCATCTCGTACTCACGAAGCAGGCTCTCATTAGACGGCCAAGTGATACCATCGACAGTATCATCCATCCACTAGTTGGAATCTTCACCCGGGACTGGCCCGACATCTGGGACTGCACCCTCAACAGACTCTTGACTTGCATAAAAGGTCGAGAGAGAATGCTCGGACGGAATCTCTAGATGCATGGATAGGGCTCTTTTGCCTTGACTACGACAGTAGGCTCTCCATTCCTTCATCTGAATCCGAAAAGATTCCATGGACCGGTCCACATGATGTTTGATTGACAGCTCCCAATTAGCTCGGGCTTTCTAGGTCGCCCTATTCTTAACTTTGAAGAACTCGTCGGTCGAAACTAGCCCACGTTGAAATTCCTGAAGAAGTAGGGCATCGTAAGTAGGGGATCTTTTAAAATGATCCACCCATTGGACTTCCAGTTCCAACCTGGCCTCTTGGGAAATGGATCCAACTATCAGCATTTGGCGCTCTAGATCTTTAATTTTTTGGTCATACACCGACTTCGCCTGCTCCGCCTCCTACTCGGCCTTGAGCATGGATTCTTCAGCAGAAGATAGAAGATTTTGAAGTGATGCAACCTTCTCCTCTGCCAGAGATGCCATGTCCTCGGCTTCAACCTGCTTCGCCAGACAATGGTCGTTAAATATTTGTACAGAACCGACCTCCTGCTGGTAAGCTTTCTCGGCTCGAGCACGGCCCTCCTCACTCACCTTCTGCTGAGCATCTAGACGCCTTATTCGATCGGCTTGATGTTGCGCCGTCTGAATAAGCTCAGCGAATTCGGCCACCATCTGTAAAGGAATATACTTAGAAATCTGGCATAAGCAAAACAATAAAGGAGTCGGATTCAACTTACATAAGATGCACCATTAAAAACATTTTGGAGACGTTCGGTCAGGGAACCATCCTGAAAGCTGCTCCAACGGTCTTCCCCGATAAAAGCCCGACCGGAGGACATCTCCCGTAGAATATCCTGGGGAGAAAGGAATAAAAGAACCCTTTCCAAACTCGGGGGCAGGAGAAGCCTTGTTCGGTTCTAAGGACGGAGAAGGAACCCCCGAAGGTTCAGCCGCCATATCTCCAACTTCAGGGGTTGAAGAAGCCCTACTCGGTTCTGAAGTGGCTGCATCTACTGATGCTCCAGCGCCAACACTCGGGGCAATCTCATCCATAACATTTTTGTCACTGGAGTCAATAAATGAGACAACCCGAGGAACTTAAAGAGGACGAGACGGTGAACTAACTGTCTTTCGCTTCTCACCCCGAGAAGGTGAAAGTTAATATCAGCAGCAGGATCTTCCTGCGGATCATCCCGAAAAGACTCAAAGAATTCGGCACCTGCAGGCACTTGATCGGTCAAGACGTTACCACCATCGCCAGCTTCAAACCGTCTAACAGGCTCTTCACACGGGCCTTCACTCTGGCCACTTGGACCAGCAGAATCCTGAGTAGGAGGCTGAGCACCCTGAACAACGCACTCGGGAATTCGTTCCTCAGCAGTGTCGGTTTCCTCATCAGGCTTGGGTGGAGCAATACCCTCATCGCCCTGACGGGAAGCTTTCTTTCTACTCGCTTGCAGAATCGCCTTCACCTGGCGAGCCTGAAGATCGCTGACAATGTCCGTATCGAACAAAAAAAAAATCATGTTAGTAAAGAAAATAAAAAGCAGAAAAATACAATAGAAAGGTCACCGGGTTACTTACATCGCCTGCGATGGCCCGAAATTTTTTGAAGAAGCCGAGCTTTATCGAATCCTCCTCTTTAAAATGATAGCTCTTACTCCTCTTCTCCAGAGTACGAACAGCTGCCCGAGTCAGCCTCTTCAACTCAGAATCACTATAATTAATTATTTTTCTATACCACGCTTCGGGGGAACAGAAGAAATGGGGGACACTCAACACTGTTCGGGAATCCCCAGATCAAACAGTGACGTTGAACTTGAAAGCCCCTCCAGCAAAAAACCAACTGTTCTTCCAGAACTTGTTGGATGTAGGGAATCCCCATACAAAAACCCTTCTTTTTTGGGTCATCAGAAGCATCGACCTCCCGATTCACCTTTGCTTCTTTAGGGACTCAACCGTCCGATGGAGTAGACGCAAGAAAATAGGTCCCCGTTTTGCTAACCTGCCTCAGCGTAAAGAAATGCCTGATTTCATTCGGGGAAGACGGTGAAAGGTTGATTCGACTGAACATGTGCCACATGCACATCAAGACTTTGTAACTATTCGAGGCCAACTGAGCTAGGGCTATCCCTGCTTCAGCCAAAAACCAGGCAATAAAAGGCTGAAGGGGAAGTGTGACACCACAATAAAGCATGGATCCATAAATCGTGACCATACCCTCAGGAGGATTCCGTACGGCTCTATCCCCTGCAGGAACCAAAGTGACTGAGTCTGGCAAGTCGAATTTTGAGCGGCATTTTTCTACCTCAGCTGGCCCGACCACATTCGGCTTAGTATCAAAGCCACTCGGGCGAGTATCAGAAAACGAAAGGCGAGACGCCCGGTACACTTCATCAACGTCACCCTTGTTAACAGTCTATTCCCTGGTCTGAACGCTGCTCGAGCGGTGCTTGTATACCTTACTTCTGCTCTGATGTTTACCCATCCTTCGAAAAGATACCCTGTGATCAGAAATATCAGAATAAGAACTAGATGAAGAACTCGATACAGGGCTGAAAGTGATGTTAGGGTGAAGCCCAGAAACATCAACCTCTAAGAATTGAGGTTCATCTATTGGAATATCCCCCAGTAATCGTTTAATGCAAGAAACTAACTGGAAATCCCCACGTTCTAATACATCAAAAGCGATTTTAAAGAGACGATGGCGGGAAGATGGCCCCATTAAAACTAACCTTGAATTGAGATTGATGCAAGATCTTCAAACGGAGAATCACGAACTTCTGAATAAAGAAATCTGAGTTTAAAGAAATTTCTGCTGAAAATTGTTGAGAATAAACCAGCAATGTCTCTCAGTAAAAAAATTAAAGACGAGATGGCACGAAACCCTAGGATTTCAAAGCAGGATAAAACTTAAGATGAAACTCGATGACGTAGGTGGCGTTTGGGGAAACACAAAAATCATTTCTCATAAATGATATTGAAAAACAAAGAGACGAGAGATGCGTGTCAAAACAGGAAGTAGCCCTCGACCGTCAGAACTTCAAAACGTCGCCATCATTTAAGATCTCTCGTGATAAAGCGAATCGAAATTACAGTCACCATTAAGACATGCCTTTATGACAATACGGCTATTCTGACGAGTAAAAATTAAGACGATTAAAATACTCTTGCCCGGAATGAAATTTACTCGGCAAAAATATTTTAAGGGGGTATTGTCGTATGTGAATTTTACCAAGCATACACGTCATTGACAGAAAGGAGAAAATAGCCAGGTGGACGCCCAAATGAGCACTCAGAAAATATCCTACGAGGCATCATTAAAGAGAAGAAAGCCCGAGTGAGCATATATTGAATGAAACCTACTCGGGATCAGTTAACAGCACTCGGGACTGGTTAAACAACGCTTCCACTCAGGCTCAAACGGCGCTACTCGGGACCATCAGGTATTGCTCTTACTCGGGAATAAATATGACTCGAGTAAGAACTTGGTGCTTATTTTACACGGATTAAGTCATTAAATACGCGAAGATATCCATCAGGAAGGAATCCCAAATAAAACGGAACATTAAGTTAGAAGAGTCCCCAATCAGGAAATAACTTGATTACTTTACGAAGACTATATTCTTATAAAGAAACAAGTCCAAATTGAACAACACTACTAGAATCCCACTCGATTTCCATAAGAGACTCTGAAACAGGAAAGAAGACAAATCAACCTCAAACAAGTAACCGAATCACAATTAAATACAAAGATCTTGTATTACTTGTACAAAACATATTAGGGTTCTATAAGCATATAAATAGACCCTTTATCTGGCTTCAAAAGATATAGGCAATATAACATACAACAATCATAGCAAATACAGAGAGAAATAATAGAGACCGAGAGCTTGTAAACATTATATTTTTATAGTGGATTTTGGCTTGGTTGATCCTTCAACCACCCGTGGACGTTTCTCCGGTCATCGGAGTTTTACCACGTAAAACTTGTCTTCGTTACTCTCTCTGAATCTCTTTCTCTTTGAGTCAATAGCCGAAATCCAATCCTTGTTGGCTTTTCTGACATAATCCAGAAATCGACGTCAACAATAGTATAAGTATGAAAAGTTTACTATCGAACCTATATATGTTACATTTAAAATTAATAAAACCTAATAAACACGATTGAAATTGAAACTTTATTTATACTAAAATAATAATTATTTAACCTTTTATAATGGAAAGAAATGTGTGGCCCCTCCCCTGAGGTTACGTGTATATACATTGAATTTAATATCATGGGGCACCAGCAACAGCAACAACAACGACAATATATAAGATTCCACTGTAAGAATTATATATAAAGATATAATTAAATAGATCTCGCATTATATGTATAAGTATGAATAAATACGTACTTGGAAGCGCAACGGAAAACATTCAATTCATCGGGAATTAATCTTGAATCCATAATAACGCAATAACCTGAAAATAAAATAATTAAAACAATAGAGAGTCTTCTACTCTCTTCTCACCTTCCTCAGACTGCCTAATGGGGAGACAATTCTGTAATACGTTCATTGTGAGTTAGAGTATGGACCCCCTATATATAGTATAACTACCTAGAATCCTAACACATAAAGGATTCTCAAAACCCTAATAGGATGGCTAGTCCTAATAGGAACTAGGCCCACACATATATAATAGCTCATACCATATACTACATATATTTAATGTAGCTAAGTTGTACCAAGCCCAATAAATATTGATCACATTAATAACGGGCCTTATCCGGTCAACTCTCACTTACTTAAACATTCCAATCAATTCGGTTTTTTACAAACTCAAAGTATAATGTAATATGTTGCTCACAATTTTATAAAAATCTTACTTTCTCCCACTTGAGCTATATAGACATTATTATTTTAGTTTTAAAAATTCATCTTAGAAAACGACTCTCTGAATTGACAAACAATTATATGTGGCCACAAAAAATGTTTAAGAGAGTAACACCTTCTTTCCCATTAGTCCAATAGAACCTCAAGTATCCAACTACAAAGATCATTAAATCTTTAATCGACATAAGACCATATGTAATCAAAATACCCTTAGCTCTACTTACCCGAGTAAAATGGTATGTATGTGTGGTATGGAAATTACATACAGATGTGATCATCATGCCTATTTCCATATAGGTCCATCTTCGCTTCAAGCGAAGTATCTTAAGACGAGAAACTTAATGTCTTAAGCATCTTACACTCATTGGTCAAACACTGCTCGAGCCATGCTTGTATACTTTACTTGTGCTCTGATGTTTACCCATCCTTCTAGAAAATACCCTGTGATCAGAAATATCAGAATCAGAACTAGATGGAGAACTCGATACAGGGCTGAAAGTGACTTCAGGGTGAAGCCCAGAAACATCAACCTCTAAAAATGGAGGTTCATCTATTGGGATATCCCCCAGTAATCGTTTAATGCAAGATACTAACTGCAAATCCCCACGCTCTAATGCATCAAAAACTATTTTAAAGAGACGATGGCAGGAAGATGACCCCATTAAAACTAACCTTGAATTGAGACCGATGCAAGATCTTCAAGCAGAGAATCGCGAACTTCTGGACAAAGAAATCTGAGTTTGAAGAGATTTCTGCTGAATTTTTAAGAATAAACCAACAATATCTCTCAGCGAAGAATTTAAAGATGAGACGGCAAGAAACCCTAGGATTTCAAAGCGGGAAAAAATTTATGACAAAACTCGATGACGTAGGCAGCGCTTGGAAAAACGTAAAAATCATTTCTCATAAATGGTATTGAAAAACGAAGAGACGAGGGACGCGTGTCAAGACAGGAAGTAGCCCTCAACCGTCAAAACTTTAAAACGTCGCTATCATTTAAGATCTTGCGTGATAAAGCGAATCGAAATTGCAGAGTCACCATTAAAACGCGTCATTATGACAAGACGGCTATTATGACGAAAGAAAATCGAGATGATTAAAATACTCCTGCATAAAATCTTCTCTGCCAAAATATTTTAAGGGGGTATTGTTGTATGTAAATTTTACCAAGCACACACGTCATTGACAGGAAGGAAAAAATAGCCAGATGGACGCCCAAATGGACATCCAGGAAATATCCTATAAGGCATCATTAAAGAGAAGAAAGCCCGAGTAAGCATATACTGAATAAAACCTACTAGGGATCAACTAACATCACTCGGGACTGGTTAAATAACACTTTCACTTGGGCTCAAACGGTACTACTCGGGACCATCAGGTATTACTCTTACTCGGATATAAATACGACCCGATTAAGAACTTGGTGCTTATTTCATACGGATTGTCATTAAATACGTAACGATATCCATTAGGAAGGAATCCCAAATGAAACAAGAGTATTAAATTAGAAGAGTCCCCAATCAGGAAATAACTTGATTTCTTTACGAAGACTACATTCTTATAAAGAAACAAGTCCAAGTTGAACGGCATTACTAGAATCTCACTCGATTTCCATTAGAGACTCCGAAACAGGAAAGAAGACGAATCGACCTCAAGAAAGTAACCGAATCACAATTAAATACAAAGATCCTGTATTACTTGTACAAAGAAGATTAGGGTTCTATAAACATATAAATATACCCATAATCTCGTCCAAAATATATAGGCAATATAGCATACAGCATACATCAATCACAGAAAATACAGAGAGAAAAAAGAGAGATCGAGAGCTTGTAAAACATCTTATTCTCTTAGTGGATTTTGGCTGGGTTGATCTTTCAACCACCCGTGGATGATTCTCCGGCCATCGAAGTTTTACCACAAAAAATTTGTCTTTGTTACTCTCTCTGCATCTCTTTCTTTTTGATTCAATAGCCAAAATCCAATTCTTGCTGGCTTTTCTGGCATAATCCAGAAATCGACGTCAACAAACACGGATATAATATCATAAAAACATTCAACCTATGCAACAATATGAGCGGCTCTGATACCATTGTAAGAATTATATATAAAGATATAATTAAATAGATCTCGTATATGCATAAGTATGAATAAATGCGTATTTGGAAGCGCAACGGAAAACATTCAATTCATCGAGTCTTAATTCTGAATCCATAATAACGCAATAACCTGAAAATAAAACAAAGAAAATAATTAAAACAATAGAGAGTAGAACTCTTCTACTCTCTTCTCACCTTCCTCAGATTGCCTAATGAGGAGACAATTCTGTAATACGTTCATTGTGAGTGAGAGTAGGGACCCCCTATATATAGTATAACTTCCTAGAATCCTAACCCATAAAGGATTCTCAAAACCCTAATAGGATGACTGGTCCTAATATGAATACTAGGCCCACACATATATAATAGCACATACAATATCCTACATATATTTAATGTAACTAAGGTGTACCGAACCCAACAAATATTGATCACATTAATAACGGGTCTTATCCGGTCAACTCTCACTTACTTAAACATTCCAATTAATTCGGTTTTTTACAAACTCAAAATATAATGTAATATGTTGTTCACAATTTTATAAAAATCTTACATCCACAACCTGGCGATACAATTTGTTGTTCGAGTCTACAGCTCAGTTGCTCTGCTGAGAAAACACAACTCTGTTCCACTTACAACTGGTAGTCTGGTACACTCATGTCTCTTTAGTTGTCTAATTGTCTGCTATATCAGTCTTATCTATTAATATATATATATATATATATATATATATATATATATATATATATATATGTTTTTGGTCCGAACAATCTTCCTCTTGTTGTTTGATGACTTTTTATTTGGTTATAAACTTCAATTGAATCGTGTATTTTTTCCATTTTGCTTTTAAGTTATATTGGGCATGTCTATTTTCATTTAGGTGAGGTTTGATTGATTTAGTTTTTTGCTTTACATATTTTGATGGGGGTGTTAATGTGAAGTTGCGTAGATTACAACTTTGATATCTTGTTATCTCTCTGTTTGTTGAAAAGAAAAACAAATTGTACGTAACATATATGCTTGATTTAGTTCTAATGTTTTTCTTTGGTACTTATATTAAATATGTGGTTTTGTACAAGTTCATCATCTGAATAATTTATATTCATATTTTTCCATAGTTTGCTGATTTATCATTTATTGGGGTTAATTACTTGGTATTCCAGGTGCTTCTGCCGCGCATACATATCGCTATATCCTTCTCCTTCCGTTCTAGCAGGGTTGGATTTGAAGGTGTAATTTTTTGGTTGCTATCATATACGCTAGAGCTGCTTTGAGGAGTTATAACAATTTTGATGCCTGATTTGTGTACGAGTTTCGTTGATCAATAAGTTGATAGGGTACACGTACTCAGCTTGGTTTGAATACGCGATTGATTAGACTGCCTGGTTGGATTTAGTATAATACTTGCATCGATCATGCCTGTTGTTCAGAAGTTATATGATACATGCAAAGTTTCCTTCGCAACTAATGGTCCGATATCAGTGGAAGCTCTCGGAAAAGTATGTGCTATTCTAAGTGGGTTAGTGGATATTTTTTCTTTTTCCTTCTTGATTGTAACGTTTTTGGCTCTGAAGTTTAGTAAACTTGCTCCGTTTTAACTTTCCATTTAATGAAATTCCAGATGATTTGAAACCTTCTAATGTGGGTCTCGAACAGGAGGCACAATTAGTGCGCCAATGGAAAGGTTCTGCGTGTGGTAGCAATGGAAGAAAAGGACGTAATGACTGTCATCATCAATACCCGCCTCCAATCAAGTATCTGTACTTGCATGAGTGTGACGAATTCTCTATAAGCAGCTCGTATCACAGTAAGACTTTGGAAATTAAATTTCGATAATATATTAAAAGCTGCAGCTCAAGTTATATGATTGGGAATTTTTGGACTTTGTTGTTGCAGATAGGAATTTTCTGCTTGCCCCCATCGTCTATAATACTGCTTCATAATCATCCTTGAATGACTGTATTGAGCAAGCTTCTCTATGGTTCATTACTTGTAAAATCCTACGATTGGCTCGATTTACTCGAGCCTAGTGATCAACTCACGGTGCTCCTCTTAACTTACCTTATCATTGGTTTGTGTTATACCGGTAATTGACAGTGATATGTATATGTATGCACTAAATTTTTACCAACATCCTATTTTTTCAATCTCTTAACAATCGCAAAAATTTTGGACCTAAATCTGGACCCGCAAACCATGATAGTCCTTGTCTATGACAATTAGACCATTTTTGTTTCATTTTGATCACATATCACTGTATCAATATGTAGTGTTTACCAAATCACTGCCAGCTTAAGAACACAAATACCTATGTTTCCTGCTTGGTGATGATGTTGATTTGTTAACTTGTTCGGCAATTTGGAGAGAGGACAATCATCATGTAATGCTTCTGCATTACTGCAATGAACATTAGGACCCTTGTTTCAGATTTTATCGCGTTTTGTGTATCTTTATGTTTAACACTCTAACACTCTTAGAGGCCGGGTGTGTGGGGGTTTAACCAGATAAATTTGTTTGCTCTGCTGATGTTTCCAATGGCTTCTTGATCACTACATTGTTCGTATTCTCAGTCTTGATGTTTCTTTGACATTATTATATGATCAATGTGTACTTAAATCAGTCACTAGAATGCTCTACGGTGCTCCAACTTGTTATTTCAGTTTTCATACTCACACTCGGACCAAGACTAAAATGCCTAAATCAAACGATCTCATTAAGTGGCATCAGTGTATTTAACACATGTTGAATGATTAGCTATTAAAGCAGCCTTGCTTGTTGGTGGAAGTTTACAGCAGCCAGACCAGCGAAACTTGTTAGAGACTGAAATGACTGCACCATGTGATAACAACAATTGTCTACCCAACTAGTGGTGGCAACATTCACATTTTCAAAGCATCAACTCCATGTGCTCCCCTTGATGTTCTTTCACCTCCGTACTCTCCCGAAGATGGGCGACACTGTTCGTATTTCCAGATGATTCCAAAGAGAGATCATCTGCAGGGTATCTTTTCTTATTTTTCACCCCTTAGTTTCCAATTTCATTAATTTTTCTTCTGAAATGATTGTTTTTGTGTCTTGGCCTAAAAGGTGACGATCAAATATGTTGTATAAACCCCTGTGAACTTGTGAAGTGTCTTGGTTGGAAGAGATTCGACCCCCCTAAAGCTTAGTGGTCCGCAGGGGGATCTACAAAGGTACCCCGATTAGACGATAAATGAATTTAGACTTTGACACATTCACTCGAGTAAATGAGGAGCCATCAATTTGATAGATGGAGATGATTAACATTGTTGGTTGTGGGATGCTGTACATATTACATCTTTTTTTCTAATTAATCATTCTTGATAATGACTTGGGCTTCTACATGCTTCAATTATTTGGAAATTTTCCATTAGGTTCACTTGCCTCAATTTTTTTTATATATTTTTTTTAACAGCTATGAATTTATAACATATTGTTATTATTATATCATAGAAGTGTCTATGATCGGACCTCTGCCTCGAAACCTCAAAAAAAAAAAAAAAAGTTGGGAGAATTGCAAATAAACTCCCATATGTTTAGTGAAATGTCAGATCAAAATCTCTTTAATAGGTAAATCAGAATATATATATATATGCTTACTTAATTTTGGTTAAATCTAATGGACGAAGGTTTCTTGGTGTTGATGTTGATTTCTGGGTTACGTCAGAAAAGCCAACAAGGATTGGATTTTTGCTATTAATTTAAAGAGAAAGAGAAAGAGATTCAGAGAGAGTAACGAAGACAAAAGTTTTACGTGGTAAAACTCCGATGATCGGAAAAACGTCCACGGGTGGTTGAAGGATCAACCAAGCCAAAATCCACTATGAAAATATGATGTTTACAAGCTCTCGATCTCTCTTTTTTCTCTCTGTATTTGCTATGATTGCTGTATGCTATATTGTCTATATCTTTTGGAGCCAGATTATAGGTCTATTTATATGCTTATAGAACCCTAATCTGCTTTGTACAAGTAATACAAGATATTTGTATTTAATTGTGATTTGGTTACTTGCTTGAGGTTGATTTGTCTTCTTTCCTGTTTCGGAGTCTTTTACGGAAATCGAGTGAGATTCTAGTAGTGTAGTTCAATTTGAACTTGTTTCCTTATAAGAATGTAGTCTTCGTAAAGAAATCAAGTTATTTCCTGATTGGGGGACTCTTCTAACTTAAAGTTCCATTATTTGAGATTCCTTCCTGATGAATATCTTCACGTATTTAATAACTTAATCCGTGTGAAATAAGCACCAAGTTCTTACTCGAGTTGTATTTATTCCCGAGTAAGAATAATACCTGATGGTCCCGAGTAGCGCCGTTTGAGCCCGAGTGGAAGCGTTGTTTAACCAGTCTCGAGTGTTGTTAACTGATCCCTTGTAGGTTTCATTCTACATATGTGTACTCGGGTTTTTCTTCTCTTTAATGATGCCTCATAGGATATTTTCTGAGTGCCCATTTAGGCGTCCACCTGGCTATTTTCTCCTTCCTGTCAATGACGTGTATGCTTGGTAAAATTCACATACAACAATACCCCCTTAAAATATTTTTGCCGAGTAAATTTCATTTCGGGCAAGAGTATTTTAATCGTCTTAATTTTCACTTGTCAGAATAGCCGTCTTGTCATAATGGCGTGTCTTAATGGTGACTCTGTAATTTCGATTCGCTTCATCACGCGAGATCTTAAATGATGGCGACGTTTTGAAGTTCTGACGGTTGAGGGCTACTTCCTGTTTTGACACGCGTCCCTCGTCTCTTCGTTTTTCAATATCATTTATGAGAAATGATTTTTACAGTTCCCCAAACGCCGCCTACGTCATCGAGTTTCGTCATAAGTTTTTTCCAGCTTTGAAATCCTAGGGTTTCGTGTCGTCTCGTCTCTAAATTCTTCGCTGAGAGACATTATTGGTTTATTCTAAAAAAAAATCAGCAAAAACTTCTTTAAACGCAGATTTCTTTATCCAGAAGTTTGTGATTCTCCGTTTGAAGATCTTGCATCAATCTCAATTCAAGGTTAGTTTTAATGGGGTCATCTTCCCGTCATCGTCTCTTTAAAATCGCTTTTGATGCATTAGAACGTGGGGATTTTCAGTTAGTATCTTGCATTAAACGATTACCGGGGGATATCTCAATAGATGAACCTCCATTCTTAGAGGTTGATGTTTCCGGGCTTCACCCTGACATCACTTTCAGCCCTGTATCGAGTTCTCCATCTAGTTCTGATTTTGATATTTCTGATCACAGGGTATCTTTTAGAAGGATGGGTAAACATTAGAGCAGAAGTAAGGTATACAAGCATGGCTCGAGCAGCGTTCAGACCAGGGAACGGACTGTTAACGAGGGTGACGTTGATGAAGTGTACATGGCGTCCCGTCTTTCGTTTTTTGATACTCGCCCGAGTGGCTTTGATACTGAGCCGAATGTGGTCGGGCCAGCTGAGATAGAAAAATACCGCTCCCGATTCGACTTGTCCGACTCAGTCACTTTGGTTTATGCGGGGGATAGAGCCGTATGGAATCCTCCCGAGGGCATGGTCTTGATATATGGATCCATGCTTTGTTGCGGCGTCACACATCCCCTTCAGCCTTTTATTGCCTGGTTTTTGGTTGAAGCAGGGATAGCCCCAGCTTAGTTGGCCCCGAATAGTTACAAAGTCTTGATGTGCATGTGGCACATGTTCAACCGAATGAACCTTTCGTCGCCTTCCCCGAATGAAATCAGGCATTTCTTTACGCTGAGGCAGGTTAGCAAAACGGGGACCTATTTTCTTGCGTCTACTCCTTCGGACGGTTGGGTCCCCAAAGAAGCAAAGGTGAACTGGGGGGGGTCGGTGCTTCTGATGACCCAAAAAAGAAGGGCTTTATATAGGGATTCCCCACATCCAACAAGTTTAGGAAGAACAGTTGGTTTTTTGCTGGAGGGACTCTCGGGCTCGACGTCACTGTTGGATCTAGGGATTCCCAAACGGTGCTGAGTGTTCCCCGTTTCTTCTGTTCCTCCGAAGTGTGGAACAAGAAAATAATTGATTATAGTGATTCTGAGTTGAAGAGGTTGACTCGGGCAGCTGTTCGTACTCTGGAGAAGAGGAGCAAGAGCTATCTTTTCAAAGAGGATGACTTGATAAAGCTCGGCTTCTTCAGAAAGGTTTCAGGCCATCGTAGGCGATGTAAGTAACCCGGTGCCCTTTCTGTTGTATTTCTCTGCTTTTCATTTTCTTTTCTAACATAATTTTTTTTTTAGTGTTCGATTCGGACGTTGTCAGCAATCTTTAGGCTCGCCATGTGAAGGCGATTCTACAAGCTAGTAGAAAGAAAGCTTCCCGTTAGGGCGATGAGGGTATTGCTCCACCCGAGCCTGATGAGGAAACTGATATTGCTGAGCAAATTCCCGAGTGCGTTGATCGGGGTGCTCAACCTTCTACTCAGGATTTTACTGGTCCAAGTGGCCAAGGTGAGCCAATTGACGCCCAACTGCTTGAAAATATGGAGAGGCAATATGAAGGTGCGGGTGAAAAGCCTGTTGGACGATTTGAAGCTGGCGAATGTGGTAACGTCTTGACGGATCAAGTGCCTGCAGGTGCCGAATTTGTTGAGTCTTTTCGGGACGATCCGTAAGAAGATCCTGCTGCTGATCTTAACTTCCACCGTTCTCGGGGTGAGAAACGAAAGGCAGTTAGTTCGCCGTCTCTTCCACTCAAAGTTCCTCGGGTAGTCTTATTTATTGACTCCAGTGACGAAGACGTTGCGGATGAGATTGCCCCGAGTGTTTGCGTTGAAGCATCAGTAGATGCAGCCACTTTAGAACCGAGTAAGGCTTCTTCTACCCACGAAGTTTGAGATATAGGGGGCCGAACCTTCGGGGGTTCCTTCTCCATCCTTAGAACCGAACAAGGCTTTTCCTGGCCCCGAGTTTGGAAATCTGGGAGCTGAACCTTCAGGGGTTCCTTTATTCCTTGCTCCCCAGGATATGCTACGGGAGATCTCCTCCGGTCGGGCTTTTATCGGGGAGGACCGCTGGAGCAGTTTTAGAGATGGTTCACTGTCCGAACGTCTCCAAAACGTTTTCAACGGCGCATCTTATGTAAGTAAAATCTGACTCCTTTATTGTTCTGCTTCTGCCAGATTTCTAAGTATATCCCTTTGCAGATGGTGGCCGAATTCGCTGAGCTTATTCAGACGCAGCAACATCAAGCCGATCGAATAAGGCGTCTAGAGGCTCAGCTGAAGGTGAGTAAGGAAGGCCATGCTCGAGTCGAGAAAGCTTACCAGCAGGAGGTCGGTTCTGTACAAATATTTGCCGACCATTGTCTGGCGAAGCAGGTTGAAGCCGATGACAAGGCATCTCTGGCAGAGGAGAAGGTGATCACTTCAAAATCTTCTATCTTCTGCTGAAGAATCCATGCTCAAGGCCGAGCAGGAGGTGGAGCAGGCGAAGTCGGCGTATGACCAAAAAATTGAAGATCTGGAGAACCAAGTGCTGACAGTTGAATCCCTTTCCCGAGAGGCCAGGTTGGAACTGGAAGTCCAAGGGGTGGATTGTTATAAAAGATCCCCTGCTTATGATGCCCTACTTCTTCGGGAATTTCAACGTGGGCTAGTTTCGGTCGGCGAGTTCTTCAAAGTTAAGAATAAGGCGACCGAGAAAGACCGTGTTAATTGGGAGCTGTCAATCAAACACCATGTGGACCGGTCCTTGGAATCTCTTCGGATTCAGATGAAGGAATGGAGAGCCTACTGTCGTAGTCAAGGCAAAGAGCCCCATCCTATGCATTTAGAGATTCCGTCTGAGCATTCTCTCTCGACCTTTTACGCAAGTCAAGAGTCGGTTGAGGGTGCAGTCCAGATGTCGGGCCAGCCCCGGGTGAAGATTACAGCCAGTGAATGGATGACACTGTCAACGATATCACTTGGCCGTCTAATGAGAGCCTGCTTCGTGAGTACAAGATGGTGCCAGATCCGAGTATTGGCAAAGGCTCGAAATCCTCGCAACCTTGATTTTGTAGAATTGTAGAAATTTCTGATTATTTTTTACTTGTACAGAACCATTCTTTGCACTGTAACCATTCTTTTCGGAGCAATAAAATCTTATTTTATTCTGAATTGAATGGTCTTGATCTGTTCATTGCTGATTGTTGCCGAGTGCTGTATTAAACTGGCTGGTGTTTGGGTAACTTAACCGAGTATCTTATTAAGCCGGTTGTTACCAGAATAACTTCAATTGCCAAGTATCTTATTAAAATGGCTTCTTCGATGTTCGGGTAACTTAACCGAGTATCTTATTAAACCGGTTGTTACCTGAATGACTTCAATTGCCAAGTATCTTATTAAACTGGCTTCTTCGATGTTCGGGTAACTTAACCGAGTATCTTATTAAACCGGTTGTTACCCGAATGACTTCAATTGCCAAGTATCTTATTAAACTGGCTCTTTATTATTAACCGAGTCATCTTAAACAGAAGTTTACACGTGTTTCATACCCGGTTGATACCCGAACGTTACATCAAGGCTCACCATGATCATACGTTCGAGTCCTTACGCAATACCAAGGACGTCTCCCTAATTTTTATGCGCAAGGGTTTGCCGAATCGTTGAGCTCTTTTTTTAAAAAAGTTGCTTCAACACAGCTACGCATTTCACCTGAATTTCTCCTGATAGCGTCCCGAGCATTTTTCCAGAGTCTGGTGCATCGGGTTTGCCTTTTTGCAAAGGTCATTTTGACCATGCTCGGCTGGCATGCTCCTACGAGCTTCTCCGCCCATTCGGGATTTGATGGTTCCGAGAATTCTATTTGCATGTTCTTATTATCATGCTTTTCTTCCATATATTCTTATTATCATATGCTTTCTTTTGAAAATCCCGAGCTAGATGCTTTCCTTTCGGAAATTCCAAGTAATTTTATTTATTACTGTAAAAAATCGACAGTTTTAAATTACAATTTAATATTTATCCTACCAATATTGTCCTAACTAGAAAAAAGAATAAAATATTCAATATAAATATATATATATATATATATATATATATATATATATATATTAATGATAGAAAATCTCCAGATATTGGGCATTGCATGGTCGGGGAAACACCCCTCCATTAGGTCGAGCAATCCAATAAGCTCCATGGTCAGCTATCCCCTCGATCTTGTATGGACCTTCCCATTTGTCAGTCAGGGATATTGCGACTCTATTTTTTGTGTTCAATGACACCTTCTTGAGCAGCAGGTCTCCTAGCTAGAATTTCCTGATCCGAACACGAGAGTTGTAGTGGTGAGCCACTCTTTGTTGATATGTTGTATTTCTTATTCGGGACTTTTCCCTTTTTTCTTCTAGCTTATCCAAACTTTGTAGTAGCATATCAACATTCTGTTCTTCATTGTATAGCCTGACCCGGGGGGATGCATACGATGTTTCTACGGGGATGACAGCTTTTGTTTCAAACGTTAAGGTGAACGGAGTTTCTCCTGTTGAAGTCCTTGCTGTCGTCCGATATGCCCATAATACTTCAGGAAGCTTTTCAACCCAGCTTCCTTTTTTGTCATCTAACTTCGCTTTAATGGTGTGCTTGATAATTTTATTTACTGCTTCTACTTGCCCGTTTGTTTGTGGATGAGCTGGTGTCGCATAATAGTTAGCAATATGATACTTCTCGCACAACTGTCTGAACTTTTGGTTATAAAACTGAGTGCCATTGTCGGTGATTATGGTGTCCAGAACTCCAAACCTATAAAGTATGTTTTTCTTTACAAAATTTATGGTGTTGGCTTCTGTGATATGCACCAGCGCTTCAGCTTCTGCCCATTTTGTAAAATAATCGACAGCTACTATGGCTTGCTTTGCTCCACCCTTGTCCCAGCTGGCATTGGCCCGATTAGGTCTAGGCCCCACATGGCGAATGGCCATGGGGCAGTGAGGTTTCTAAGCTTTTCTGGGGGTTGTCGGATATCGTTGGCAATAGTTTGACAGGTATTGCAACTTTCGACCACTGTTGTGCATCTGAGAAAAGCGTAGGCCAGTAATAGCCTTGCCTGAGTACCTTATGGCCAGACTTCTACCCTCAGTGTGGTTCCCGCAAACTCCTCTGTGGATCTCTTGAAGTGTTCGATGTGCATCTTCTTCCGGTACACATCTCTAGAGAGCTCGGGAAAACCCCATTTTGTATAATTCTCCTCCGATCATGGTATACCTAGCCGATCGATACCTGATGCGCTTTTCTAATACCGAATCTTCAGGGAGCACGCCTTCTTCCAGGAACCTTCTCAGCTGGACCATCCAACCGTCTTACGATGTTCGGATTTTTGAAATTTCCAAATGCTCAGGTTCAGTTGTACTCGGTTTAAGGAGGTGTGAAACTGGAATGGTCTTTGGTCTGATTGAGGTTGTTGCTGACGCTAATTTAGACAATGCGTCAGCCTTTTTATTTTCTTCCCTAGGGATCTGAGCGATCTTGTATTCTTTAAATTTTTAAAGGAGCTGTTTCGCGATGTCACGGTAGGCTATTATACCTTCATCTTTGGCCTGGTACTCGTCCATAACCTGGTTGACAACTACCTGTGAATCGCTGAATATCTCAACTTTATCTGCCCCGAGAGCTATGCAGACTCTGATTCCAGCTAACAATGCCTCGTACTCGGCTTGATTATTGGTTGCTTTAAAATCAAATCTCATGGCACATTCAACATCATCTCTTTCTGGGGTGCAAACTACGATCCTTGCCCCGCTGCCATGAGTATTTGAAGAGCCATCAACATACAGTTTCCATGGGAAACTCTTTTCCAAGAGTCTTTTTGCTTCCAGGTTTGGTTCTGTGAATTCGGCTATGAAGTCTGCCACAGCTTGTCCTTTGAGGGAGGTTCTGGGGACATAATGAATATCGAATTCACTTAGCTCGATTGCCCATTTGGTAAGTCTTCCTGATATTTCTGGTTTTTGTAAAATTTGTCTTAATAGGGCAATTGGTGAGAACCTGGATTGTATGGGCCTGAAAATATGGTCTCAGCTTTTTTGCTGCTGAAACCAATGCTAAGGCCATCTTCTCTGCCTGTGAGTACCTGGTCTCGGCCGGTACGAGTGCCTTGCTAGTATAATACATTGGTTTCTGCACTCCATCTTCTGTTCTGACTAAGACTGAACTTGCTGCAAGCTCGGTTATTGACAGATACAGCTGAAGTATTTCCCCTTTTTACGATTTTAAGAGAATGGGAGCTTGTCTCAAGTACTCTTTTATTTTTAAGAATGCCTGCTCACACTCTTTATTCCACTCGAGTCCTTTCCCTTTTTTGATTATCTTGAAGATAGGTGTGCACCTGTCTGTAGCCCCTGAGATGAATCTTCCCAAGGAGTCTAAACACCCTGTTAAGCGCAGTACCTCTTTCAATGTTTTAGGTGAGGTCATTTCTTGCAAAGCCTGGATCTTCTCGGGATTAACTTCGATTCCTCTTTGATGGACTTGAAAACCCAAGAATCTCCCCGAATGGACTCCGAATAAACATTTGTTCGGGTTTAATTTCATCTGGTATCTTCTTAGAATAGCAAATGTCTCTCGGAGGTCCCGGGCATGCTCATCTGCCGAGATGCTTTTAGTCAACACGTCATCAATGTACACTTCCATGTTCCTTCCTGTTTGCCGAGTGAAGATTTTGTTGACCAACCTTTGATACGTAGCACCTGCATTTTTTAAACCGAAGGGCATTACTGTGTAGCAATATAAACCCTGATCCGTTGTGAAAGTTGTTTTTTCTTCATCAGCTTTGTTCATCCGGATCTGATTGTATCCCGAGTAAGCATCCATGAAGCTGAGCAATTCGTGACCTGCTATGGCATCCACCAGCTGGTCTATCCTTGGAAGTGGGAAGCTATCCTTTGGACATGCCTTGTTTAGATCCGTGAAATCTACGCACATCCTCCATTTTCCATTTTTCTTCTGGACGAGGACTACGTTAGCGACCCACTGAGGGTAGCTGACTTCTCTGATTGATCCAGTTGCTAGTAGCTTTTCCACCTCTTGTTTGATTGCTTGACTTCTTTCAAGATTGAACGATCTTCTCTTTTGTATAACCGATTTTGCATTCGGGCTAACTGTGAGGTGGTGGGATATTACTCGGGCATCTATTCCAATCATATCTTCGTGACTCCAAGCGAATATATCTTTGTACTCTCTAAGCAGATTGGTTATGTCTTGCTTGACTTTTCCATCCAAGTTGGCCCCGATCTTGATTTTCTTGTCCGGTTTGTCTTCTTCAAGTACTATTTCAACCAATTCTATTTTGTATTCATTCGAGCCCTCACTTGGATCCAGTTCAAATGACAAGGATTCTTCCGCTGATTTGGTTGCATTATGGTGCACACTTGTTCAGCATCATGCTTGTCTCTGTATACTGACAGGTTTGTTCTTCGGGCCATCTCTTGAGATCCCTTGACTATCCCAACCCCTTATTCTGTTGAGAACTTGATCATTAATGCATAAGTGGCCGTCACGGCCCTTATTTTATTCAGGAATGGCCGGCCCAATAATGCATTATACGGCCAATTGTCCAAGTCAACTACCACGAAGTCAAGCAGGACAGTCCTCTGGCATGGTGCAGTTCCGATCTTCACGGGTAGTTTTACCGTCCCGAGTGATCTGACCTCTATCCCTCCAAACCCTCTTAATGGAGTATGGAAAGGTTGTAAATCTTTTCGGCCTAGTCTCAGCTGGTCGTACACGGCCACGATTAGGATGTCTACCGAACTCCCATTATCTATTAAAATTCTCCGGACTTCCCTATGGCCAATCCAGGCACTTATAACCAAAGCGTCATTAGGTCGAACATCGACGCCATGGGAATCTGCCTCTGTAAAGACTATTGGGTCCCATCCTTCCTTTACCCTTTTCGGGTCTGGCTCAACCGAGTTTACGTCGAAGTTATTCCTTGCTTCTATTGCTTCTCTGATTTCCTGAGTTCGTTCTTGGTTGCTTCTCCCAGTAAAGGGTCCTTTGAAAATTGTATGTATTACTTGATTGGCTTCAGGGCTGGTTCTTTGATTTTGACCCGGGTTGTGATCAACCTTGACTTCTTTCTTAGTTTCTGATCTCTCATCTTTTTTCAAGATTACATCCCGCAGGTGCCCTTCCCGAATAAGAGTCTCTATGTAATCTCTGAGCTGAAAACACTTTGAAGTCTCATGCCCGGTTTCTTTGTGAAACCTGCAATACTTTGTTGTATCTCTCGGGGCTAACTGTGACTGTCGCCACGGCTTTTGCACCATATTTTTCTCTTCCAAGATGTCTAAAATTTCTTCTTGTTTTTTTCGAAGAGGGGTGTAATTGGTATATCTGTCTCGGTATTTCTCTGTGGACCGTTCGGCGTTGAGCCCATTACATCCATCCTTGTTTTTCTCTTTGCCGTTCCCTTTCCGTTTTTTCTTTTGATTCTTCCCCTTGGATTCAATATTCTTCTGTTCGGGCTTTCCTCCATGCATATAGCTTCCTCCTGTAGCTAACTCTTCCTCATCGGCCAGAGCGTATCCTCCTGCCATGTCCATCATACAGCATACTTAGTCAGTCGTGCTCTTCTCAAATCAAAGGACAGTCGTTCATTCTGTAAATTATTGGTGAAAGCAGCAATAATTGCTTCATCATTAGCACTGCCAATTTCTGATACTGCTTGGCCGAACCGGCCCAAGTACTTTTTTAATGACTCGTCCTTCCCTTGCTTTATTTGAGAGAGGTAGGCCACCGACTTCTTCCTGTGAACATTGCTCAGAAATTGCCTTGAGAAGCTCCTGCTCAGTTCGCTATAATTTTCGATGCTTGCCGGGGGTAGTCTTCCGAACCATCTTGACCCTGTGTCCCCCAGTGTTTGCAGAAGGTTGAGACACAATAGGGGGTCACTGCGGGCATATTGAGCCATGGCACTTTTATAGCGTCTAACGTGCTCTTTTAGATCTGTATCTTTTTTGAATTGCTCCATATGCGGCATCCTGAATCTTTCTGGGAAAGGGGTCCGTAAAATTTCCTTGGTGAATGGACTGTCAGAGTCATCGTCAGATAGATCGTTACAGCCATAACGTCTGACCAGTGCCTCCATCTGTCGCCTGTTATTCTCAATTTCTCTAGTTAGGCTCTGGATCGTGACATCTCTGTCCCCCATCGGATTTCCCCGACGGTTAAACCGTTGGGTTATCGTCATTCTTTCCTCAAACTCTTCACTCTGATGCCGGTCCTCTCGTGTGACTCCATGATGACGTTTGCGATGGTGTTGATCACTGTCTTCTGATGATGACCGACCTCTGGGCTGGTTGTTTTTACGATGTCTGGCACGTACTGTTTGATTGGGGTCCAGCCTCTGGTGATGTTCCTCTTCAAGTGTTTTCTGTCCAGCTGGGTTGATTGGTGAAGAGTTCCTTCTAGTTTTTGGTACAGTTATTCCTGGCCTTACCACCATCGAACGGAGCCTTGCGGGTGGAGGATTCGGAGTATGTGCTCCTGCAGCCAGTAGATCAATCCCTTCCCTTGCTGCGTCCGTCCGTCACCAATTGCTGCAAGGCCTCTCGGAAACGCAGCGTAAGATCTCTGGTGGTTGGAGGAACTTGCTGGATCCCCGCCAGGTGCGCAGGCTGGTTTTCTGTGTTTGCTGCAGGATCTTGTGACGTATTGAAAACATGGAAATCGCCTGGTGATTTTTGGCCATTCCCTGAACTACTTTTTCTTCCTGCCATCACTTTTAATAAGTTCGGAGGTTCAACCCCTCTTTCTAGCGCCAATTGTTGACGTCGATTTCTGGATTACGTCAGAAAAGCCAACAATGATTGGATTTTGACTATTAATTCAAAGAGAAAGAGATTCAGAGAGAGTAACGAAGATAAAAGTTTTACCTGGTAAAACTCCGATGATCGGAGAAACGTCCACGGGTGGTTGAAAGATCAACCAAGTCAAAATCCACTATGAAAATATGATGTTTACAAGCTCTCGATCTCTCTTTTTTCTCTCTGTATTTGCTATAATTATTGTATGCTATATTGTCTATATCTTTTGGAGCCAGATTATGGGTCTATTTATATGCTTATAGAACCCTAATCTGCTTTGTACAAGTAATACAATATATTTGTATTTAATTGTGATTTGGTTACTTGCTTGAGGCTGATTTGTCTTCTTTCCTGTTTCGGAGTCTTTTACGGAAATCAAGTGGGATTCTAGTAGTGTAGTTCAATTTGGACTTGTTTCCTTATAAGAATGTAGTCTTCGTAAATAAATCAAGTTATTTCCTGATTGTGGGACTCATCTAACTTAAAGTTCCATTATTTGGGATTCCTTCCTGATGGATATCTTCGCGTATTTAATGACTTAATCCGTGTGAAATAAGCACCAAGTTCTTACTCGAGTTGTATTTATTCCCGAGTAAGAATAATACCTTATGGTCCCGCGTAACGCCGTTTGAGCCCGAGTGGAAGCGTTGTTTAACCAATCCCGAGTGTTGTTAACTGATCCCGCGTAGGTTTCATTCTACATATGCGTACTCGGGCTTTTCTTCTCTTTAATGATGTCTCGTATGATATTTCTTGAGTGCCCATTTAGGCGTCCACCTTGCTATTTTCTCCTTCCTGTCAATGACGTGTATGCTTGGTAAAATTCACATACAACACTCGGGGTAACCGTTATATAACTGAATTAAAAATGGAAAAAAAATAAAAATAAATAAAATTGAAAAGGTTTTAGAAAAAAAAATATTTAAAATTAAAAAATATATTTAAAAATAATAATAAAATCAAGATATTATAAAAAATAATTATTAGTGTTTGGATAAATTATACAAACTTACACCGGTTATATATATATATATATAATAACACAGAAACCCATGAAAAAAATCATAATAACAGTAACTATCCCTTCACCCGTTGATTTTGATCATTAAGGGTAATTTTATCTTTTGTAATATTTTTAAATAAATGAAACAATTAACATTAACTTCTCCGATCAAATCTTGCCACATCAGCCCTAAAACCTATTATTAATTAACTATAATATTTATTAAAAATTAAACAATTTATTTATTTAATTATTTTAAAAGACAATTTTTTTCTTTGCCCATTGCCTAGAAGCCAGAAACCCACCCAAACCCATCTCTTTCTCTCCATCTCATCGCCATCTTTTTCTCAACGCAATCTTCTTCTTCTTCTTCTACCCCTCGTCTTCTTCTTCTTCTCTAACATCACTTTCATGCCCTAGCTATTTTTTTAATTGAAAATCTGATGTGTTTAAGCTTTAATTTGCAGGTCTATGGAGTTTCTAGAAGATGAATCGTAAATTGCAAGAACAGGCAAGAGAAAAAGATAGGATCGAGCTTGAGAGGAGAGAGATTGAGAGAATGTAGAGATAAATTGGTTAAATTCTTGTTTGCAAACAAAATCAATAATTTTTAATTTTTTTCTTAAAATATTTGGAGGAGATGTGAACGAGATTCAGCCCTTGAGAAAGAATATCAATTGTTGGATTAATATGATGAATTTAATAGTTGATTGAAAACGGTTATGGTCAAGGTTGAAAATTTGGGTTTTTTTTTCTTTCTCTGCAATATTTGTTTTTTGTTTGTGTTGAATGTGGCCTTTTGTTCATGATTATTTCCTTTGTTCATGATTATTTCCTATTATCATTTCGGTTGAAATTGAAGTTTTGATATAGATAAATTTTGCAAGTGAAATAAAAGTATGGATTAATTTTTTTTTTTGGTATGTTTTGTGGATTTTTTTTTTTTTCGTATGTTTTGTGGAAAATTTTTTAGGTAAATGGGAGAAGACTCAAGATGGTGAAGTAAATCTCCATTAATGGAGATTCCATATCTCCAATGGAGATCTTGTTCTCTATAGATGGAGTCATCATGGAGAGCCAAATTTCTCCATGGATATATCTGATCTCCATGACAGATCAATTTCTTTCCTTTTGTTTTATTATATAATTAAGGCAAAAAAAGTTATTTAATATAATATTTAAAAAATTTCAAATATAGATGAAGGGCAAAACTTACATTGTATAGTTTTGTGATTGATTATCAGTGGTCAATAGACGTAAGAGTTATTATGATTTTTTTATAAGGTTATGTGTAATTTATATATATAATCAAGGTAAATTTGTGTAATTTATCCTTAGTTTTTTGTTAAGAAAAAAGATAGAGAAGGTGTAAAATCCGTGAAGGAGAAATTTGAATTTGGAAGAGGAGCTGCAGCTCTACAATTGCATTAGTAGAGGAGATGTATGCTAAAATGCTATATCTTCCATATTTCTTTTTTTCATTTAAAAATAATATTATTTCCTTTTTATTTTTAATTCTTAATTTAGCATTTACTTTTTATTGTATTAAATTTATAAAAAAAATATTCGTATTGATTTAGTAAAAAATTTAAATAACCTTACCCATTAAATTTAATCCAAATCAGCTAACATCACCGGGTTTCAAGTTGATCCTTAACCTTCTTTTGTTTCTATCTGACCAGCCTAATTAGACACATGTAATTGCTGCGCTGTGCTGGTGTTGGTAATTTGAACACACAGACTAGCTAGTGTGTTTTTTGGATGAATTTAGTACCTATCAGTAACAACAAGACAACAGTACCCAATTAACATCAAATGGTTAGACACTTATACATTCTCTTTCGTCTTGTTCCTACAATCTTCTTCGTACATGGTGTTCCAAATTAATTAGTCAAGACGACAGCATAGAACTAGAACTAGAACATGAAAGTGGTGGTTGAAAATGTAATTAAAATGACAGGGAATTAATTCAAATTCGAGGAGTAGATCGATCGAATCGATTCGATCGTGCTGGTTAAACTACTTGGTATTCTAAGCTGTAAATGAGAAGGTCCCCCCTTACAGGATGGCAAATTTATACTGTCTTTAATACGGCATCAGATAGAGGTGGTTCTGGTGATCAAACAATCAGAACGTGTACATCAATTTCTTATTGCAATTGGCATGGTTTTTCTGTGCCCAATTTAACAAGTGTTACAATTAATTCAGAGTTGGGAGAGGGAGATACGACCCTGATTATCTAGTCGAAGTTGATCTATTTATTAATATCGGTTTTATGTCCGATCTTGTGACTTTTAGAGAAAAGGAAGGGGTGTGAGTCATGACTTCTATGGTACCTTATTTTAGATGATCACTATAAATCTGCAAATTAATTGATATTAAAGTAAAGGGTGTGATCCCTTCCCAGCCAGTAGTGTACCGGTTGCATCTGTAATACTTAAAAGAATAAAAATTAATAATGTCACTCCAAAATGTGCCCAAAGTTCACGGCGACTGTGATGCCAACACAGATCGAGTATGACAGGCATTCAGATTTCAGATGAGGATATTTGTTTTTATGTTGCATCTGTATTAGTGAAGTTGCAGCATATAAAAAGTAGTTGAAACTCTCGATTCTAAAAACTACTTTAAAACATACATCGATTTAGGGTTTGCTTTTTTGAAATTGGTTAAAGATAATCCATTAAGGATATGTTTCTAATTTAAAAATATTAGTTTAACCTAGTGTAATACCCCTTATACACTATTAAAGTTGTGTGTTCGTTCATTTCAAAATACCTTATTACTTTTAATAGCTTCATAATTAAAAAAATAAAAAAGAAAACTTATGTACCTTCAAGAAGTAAGATTAGAACTTAGAACAAATTTGTTTACTTTCAGATATTTTTGTTGGTAATTAACATGAAAATTAAACATCAAAGATATATGTATTATAGTAATAAAAGCAACTTCGATCTATTAAGGTCAACAGCAAATTCAATAATCTCTAAGACAAAAATCTACACACTAAGCGACCGGCCATGCATATTTAAGTTATATATACATATATTGATCATCAATTACTAGTATTTTATATAATTTAACAATTAATGTCCAATTCTTATGTGATATGCCTTTGAATTTCAGACTGTCATCTATATATCAAAAATGGTACCCTGAAATCAAAACATTTGGTCAGCCGGTAACTTATTCATGCATGGTATACCAATCAAATGTATCGAATCATATAAATCTGAAGAGCTCCAAACCGATAGAATTACAAAGGTCCAAACAGCTATAAAATGAAAATTAACTTTTAAATGTTATCAAAAACAAGAAACAGACAAGAGATTATACCCAGAGATTCATTGTTGTTTATATTAAATATAAATTATTAAGTTGATTAATACAGTTACCAGACATGATTCTCCTTTATGCCCTCTTATTAAAATAAGAAAATAATAAGTGTCTTTCAACGATTTTTGAAACTATGAATGCTTTGTAGTCATGCTACTAGCTAGGTTGGATGTCTTAATCTGTGAAATAATATTATATAAAAAATCAGAAAAAATAATGAAGTAATTCTTTGAAAGATTCTACAAGAGCTAAAATAATATACAACCTGTGCTGTGTCAACTCCCCATGCACATGAGATGACAAAGCAACAAATGTTTTCAACTCACGTAGGGTTTTGGAGTACCTCATTTTTATTTTTATTTTATAATCATAAATTTTCTTCTCTCCCACGTAGTTAATTAATTAATTTTTTCTCTGCTAAATCTCTTTAATTTAGTGCTTATAATATGTCTTATATGGATATATAGCAACAAAAAAATAATATGGAAATGTCACACAAAACGAGCTAGTTTTTGGGTGTCTTTTAGCTAGCCAAACCTATTGACCTAGAAGTGATTCCTCATCAATCTTAATTTCCAAAAGACCATGAAGAGAGAAGACTTGTACTCCAGCTCGAACTTTTGTCATGTGGAGACAAAACAATCCCAAATTCTCTCGAGCCTTTGGAAAGTAAACCATTTTGGAATATTGTAGGGAGAAGTATAAAGAAATTAGGGGTGCAATTGGGAAGCATCATATATAGGAAACAAGCTGAGATCTGTCTTATACTTCTCACTATTTCCATTTCATGTCCATGCTTGCCTCCCCTTGTTTTCTGCATTTTAAAAAAAAAAAAAATTCTGACACCAATTGGATCAAAGGTGTATACTGAGACCTAACGAGATCAACCACTAGCTGTAAACACGGTCCAGAATGTAATTTCCACATCTCTCTATACTCTGATTTAACAGGTAAATGTAATACTCAAACTCATATCAATATTGACATATTTTTTTTATTAGGAAGATCAAATGCTTTGCCCCACATACAAAATTATGGTTTCTAGTTTTGGTTGTGCTGCTTTTGGCTCCCTTAATAAAATTCTACCGCTCAAAAAAAAATATCAGAGAAAGTGTTAGGTGCATCGAAGTAAATAGATAATCACATTTATTTTCATATCACTTGTCATAATTAGAATAGAACTCTTAATCATTTTACATTCACAATGATTTACTTTTGGATTAAATTTTAACTTAATTTTGTGGAATTTATTGACAATTTTGAAGTTCCAACCTCTTTAGCTATCTCTAAGGTAAAAAAAAAAAACTGTTTCTCTTTTGTTATGATTTGGATGCCGGTACGTGTAGAGCAACTAACTTCTTAACATTGCTTGCCCAAAAATCGATGAAAATGTGCAGATAATTGCAATTACTTAAGAGTTAAGACTTTATTTCTTCATTACCATTTTTGGCCAGCTTACAGTTCAACTGAGCCATTTTCCCAACTACACCCGTACGGGAATTATTAGTTTTTAAGATTTCATCCCTGCACATTCAAGAAACAGTTACAAATTAATTTCTAGCCTCACCTGCTTCTAGAAAAGAATTAAAGTAATTAATTGTTGACATTACAACTTATGATTAACAAGGCCAATACATTTTTTTTCTTTATATTGTCTATCAAAATGGCAGCTGGTAAACACTTTTTTTAATCCAGAAATCCACCGAACCCATTTGGTGAACCTTAGTTTTAAACTGGAACCCCCATTGAAGCCCTACGATCTGTAAAAAAACCTGAAACTATGACATTTGACCATGTAATTAAGGTTATTTCTATTTCATCTATCAAAATATAAGGCAGTTGGTAAACAATTTGTACCTCAAATTGAACATGTTTAGGGCAAGCAAACTTTTAGGGTCCTCAAAAGATGAAATTCTTTCTTAATCATATTGTTGATCTTGTTTTTTTTTTAAAAAAAATTTGCTGATGCCAAAATCATTTTATTAACAAATAATTAAGTATACAATGCTTATTAATCCAATTTCTCTTTTTCTTTTCCAATGAAGTACGTTCTAGAAGATGTAATCAAGTTTTATATACAATCCCATCTCAGTCAATGAATTAAACAAGTTGAAAATTGATATTCTTACCAGTTGCAATTGAAAATGTGTATGGAAAATGATCGATGCTTCCCACTTGTAATAATGCAAAAAAAAAAAAAAAAAAAAAATGTCCACCAAAATTGACTAACTGACAAAAAAAATGTTATTAACACCAATATTTGCAGTATACATCCCACACAATTCTGAATATTTATTCAACGACCGATTTTTTCGATTTGGGGCAATAACTAAAGGGCATGGCAACAGAGATGACATTTTTTACAAAATAAAAAGCTGTGAACACTAACAACAATAAGAACATGGGGACAGGAAAACAGTGGTATGATTTAAGAAGAAAGTCTTTGTTTAGGTAGGAAGAATTGATATATGCTGATGAATGAAATGGCCCACATACAATTTCTTTCATTAAACCATTTTTTTATATGAAACTTGAAGAACAAATTACATATATTAACAATGAGAGGAGTCTTTAACAGAGGTCAAACATGCAATTAAGATAATCACGCGAGAGAGAGAGAGAGAGAGAGAGAGAGAGATTTTACTTGCATAGACAACTGTCAAAGTAGGCAAAGGAGAGAAAAGTGTGGACTGCAATCACATGATATCCAACAGTTTGCATCTGTATCCATAATGTTGTGAGTATTATTTTCATTATAAACAGCTCATGAAGTGAACGTTGAATTTTTTATATATCCCCATGAAGGTCTTCTTAGAATCTCTGAATGTTGATGACTTCAATTCCATGAATCAATGAAACAAAAACATCCCATATCCAAGAAAATATATATATACCTGCTCTTTCTCTTTCTCTCTCTCTCTCAATCTTTTTCTCTCCTTGTTTAAGAATTAAGAGACCAGAAGTCCACAAGTCCACATCAATCTACATATCCAGTTTAGTTCGCATACAATAGAAATATGGTCCGGCGATATGTTCGAATCCAAAGATAGAGTTTTCTTGATGATCAACTTCTTCTTGGAAGGGGGAGGATTAGCTTCATCACCGTCATCAATGGTTTGTATCAAAATATCAAAAATCATAAGATTTTATGCTTTCTTGTGACAAATTGCATATTTATTCCTTTGGTTTTTATTGAGTTAATTTAAACTCAAGATCTTATTTGCTTCTAAGGTGATGTTAATCTCACTTACTTCTAGTTCTTCTTCTTTTTTTTCTTTTAAGTTTCTTATGCTTGTAAATGATATTTTTCAAAAACTTTGAAAAACATGAAATTAGACGATCTTTGCCGGTTCCTCAATCTCAATTATTAATAGCTGAAATTAAGTCTTATTATCTTTTGTCATGATCTAATATCAATATTATTGGAAAAGATTCAATCTTCCTTTTTTGTTATATGATTTATTAGCAATTAATTGTTTATTATATATATATATATATATATATTCCTCTAATGTTGACATATATTCATATTTCAATATTCTTACCCTTTTAGGATTTTGTTGTTTTATTTATGAATATAATACATCTAAAATTTAGGTTTAATTTTGGCAACCCAAACAAAATTTGCAGAAAGATTACAAATTGAACAGAAACAGAAGAACTAGTGGATCATATCTGTCTACCAAGCTTTGAAGAGAAAACATGTAAGTATACACATAGCTACAATATGAATTTTTAATTCTCCATTTCCATTTGCTATACCTTTGGTTTCTTTATTATCTCAAAGTCGTTGATCATTTAGAGAGAGTTTCTACAAGATTTGCTTCTCTGATTTCTCCCTTTTATACTATTTGTTACAAAGAATATATAAGTTTATACGAACAAGAAAGCATATATAAAATTGATGATTCCTAACAAAAATTAAATAACTTGAAACCAATTCCATTTATATGGGTGGGTGATGTAAATATTATGTAAGCGGTTTCATCATTTAGTGTACCAACATACAATGTAAATCTGCAAATTTTGTTATGACATAAAATAAAGGCCCTTTTGACAGCTTTAATAGCTTAATGATCAAAACTGGTTGTAGTTGAAACATTTTAACCTTAGCAAATGCTACACGGTATTGCTTGTCTACTTCCTGTAGATTTAAGATATATATATATATATATCATCTTGATATTCATTAAATGCATTTATAAGTAGAGAACATAATTAACAACTCAAAATTTGTCTTCCACTTCCTTTAACCTTAAGAATATGCCTAAAGTAGCTCTAGTTAATTTCTACATAAATGGAATATATAAGTAATTGAGAAAATTAATATCACGAGATTGCATTTCCAGTTTTTATAATTATGTGTTCGTAAAAATTGGATACAGTACTTGCATGAGTACTGATTGTTCAAAAATGAGTACGTAAATATGTTCAAATTGACAATTGCCATGGAAAAATTATGCATTCAAGAATGATTAGGATAATTGCATTGCATTCATCATAGCCCTCATAAATCAAGTGATGATGATCCTTTCTCTTCCAATATTGCTGTTATATATATACATAGCAACCAGACAATTTTAGAGCTAGCCATGAGTAGTACAGAAGATTTGGAGATCCATGATCAAGAAAAGAGTGACAAGACTGAGGAATTACAAGCTGAATACACATCTTTAGTATCCTCCCAAAAGTGCTCATCGTTCGACTTGAATGAAGAAGCCAGCAGTGAAGGGGATGATCATAGTAGTATTGCCAAGGTCGCAGAACTTGAAGATGATGATGATGATGATGAGAAGATCAGAACAGAAGGAAGTTCCAGTACTGATAATAATAATAATGTCACTGACGATGGTAATGAACGGAGGGGTGTAGTTAGGCAGTACGTTCGCTCCAAAATGCCTCGCCTTCGATGGACCCCTGACCTCCATCTTTCTTTTGTGCATGCTGTTGAAAGGCTTGGTGGACAAGAGAGTAAGCCCCACTTTCTTCATTTGATTCTTCCTTTTGAAACCATCAAATTAATTAATTACTGAAGATTTTTTTTTTTCCTCTTTTAATTGGTACAGGAGCAACTCCAAAATTGGTTCTTCAATTAATGAATGTGAGGGGACTTAGCATTGCACACGTGAAGAGTCACTTGCAGGTTCTATATATGATCAAATGGGGTTCAATATATGTTTATTATTTAATTTTTAATTTTTTCCATTTCATTTCTCTAATTCGTTTTATGTAAATGTGTATGTCATATCAGATGTATCGAAGTAAGAAGCTTGATGAGGCTGGGCAAGGTATGTAAAGTTTTTTTACATTGATTCATTTGTTGATGCAAAAGTAAAATGTAAATGTTTCTAAAGAGGTAATATTATAGGATCAAGAAATTCTATATATTTATTTTTATTTTTTGCATCCCACCTAGCTTTAATTTTGATGCTCTTATAAGTCAGTAGTTAATTCTTAGTAAAACTTAGATGAGGAGATGATCGTTAATCTTTATAAACTAATGCGCTGTGATATGGGAATTTTTTTAAAACAAAAATATTGATTTCTTCCATAAAATAAAACTGGTTGGAGGCACAGCTAATATATGGTTTCATTAAAAGACCTAATAGTGAATTAAATGATTAAATATATATTTTTAAAATGGCAATCTTTATTAAAAGAAAAGAAACGAAACAAGACCAAAACTACGGCCATAGACAACCAGCCAGGAAAAGAAACAAAAACACAACAGAGTGAGCACCAGCCACAGCACCCAGAACCCAACTACCTAAAAGATGACACAAAGGGCGAACAAGCACCCAAACTAAAATTAAATATTAGATAGTAGAAGCTAACAAAATTCTCAAGGATTTATTGAAATTGATTGGTTATGTTATGCAGTACTAAGTCAACCATACAGAAGTTTCCAAGGAAGAGATCATCATGTTCGGGACATATTTCGATCTGTTGATATGAGCAGCCCCCATCAACATTTCAGAATGGAGAATGGTGGAATTGTTCTTGCTAGAAACTTCCATGAAACTAACTTTGCTCGCAGTCTATTAGATCTCAAATCTACCTTCTCAAGGTAATTAATTACTTTATTCCGAGAAATAAATAATGCGTCAATTCAGACCATATATGTAACACTATGTAGCTAGTTATGTAAAATTTTTATATTTTCTTAACGTTAGTTCTAAGAGCACACGTTAACAGGCGGTGGTGTTCTGATAACCCTACCATAGTCAGGCCAAGTTCTTTAATAAGCAAAGACTCTCACAGTGCGGATCATGAAGGTAAGTCTACATTTACAACTTCAAACCAGATTCATGTAATGGATACTTCAACGCGGATGGGGCCAATCAGACCTAGCCGGTTTCTTGAGGAAAAGCGGTGGCCGCCCTTGGAATACGGTCGATGGAAGGTTAACAGAAGTCTCACAAAAGACACAGTTGCTAATGTCTGCTCACAACCACAAGCGCAACAGAATTGCACCACGTCTAGGTCATTTGGAGCATCCTTCCATGCAAGACCAACTGGAGAGAACCCTAGAAACCACACAATGGTTAGACAATTTCTCTCCAATTCTCATGATTCAGTTAGCAAATTGAATAGCTACAAACCAGAGTTTGACCCTCCATTTCGGCTTGATAAGGTAAAATTCTGTAATTTTTTTGCTTCAAACCAGAGTTTAAGAAATTATAATAAAGTAATTCTATAGGCTTTCCAAAAAAAATTTCTAAAAAACTTCCCTACGAGATGTTGACAACTGACGTGTCAACATCATTTGGGAAGCTTTTTGGAAAGCCCAATATTACTAGCTATAATACTTTGTTTTGAAAGCTTTTTCTATAAAAATACTTGTCAATTACTTAAAAATAGAGTTACTATATACTAGTGATCATGTATTATTAGAAAAGCATATGTTTTTTCCCCTAAATCAATGGTACAAAACTGATTGGCGGATGCAATAACCATGATCCAACACGAAAAAAAAGATATGGGGTCTTGCATCTCAAACACCCTCAACATTTAAAAAACTTATATTATCTACAAAATAGTACCTTCTATATTTATTTTCAGTTAAAAACCTAGAATTGAAAGTAGTTTTTTCTTGTTTTTTTTTTTTAATTAAGGATCAAATAGAATACACATTTGTAATCTGAAATCATTGGTGTTTTCTTTTTTATTTTTTTTTTCAAGATGCAGTTGAATGAAGATAAAATGTTGAAGGACAAGGAATGGTTACCTGATCTGCAACTGAGACTGAGCCATAGAGTTGGAATTGATCATGAAGAGAAGCCTCCTCATTGCAAAAATTCTCAGGAAATTAATACTAAACTTTCACTTTCTTAATTACATAACCCTCCCTATTCTTCAGTAGCTACAAATTTATAAGGATTTCCAAAACAAAATCAATTACAAAATATACAGATTGCAGCTAAGGCGAATTAAAGCCGAGTACTTAGTAAGGATCTGACTGTGTAAGTAGAAAAAAAAAAACATAGAAGAGAGTGAGTGAGATCATTTCAAGTACTTGTCTTAGAGAGCCATTACAATTTACAAAGTAATATTGCTAAATGCTAATGCTTTTGTTAATTTTTGTGATATAACCAGTTTTGCTATTATAAGTACGCACAAAACCCTAGAAACTAGAAAGGTTTAAAATTTGAGATTTGAGTGTTAGTCGCCTGATCTGTATAAACAGTATTTGCAACTACATTAATTATTGTGTATTAGAATGGTTTGACGTGTATTAGTATGTTATAAATATGCTTATAATATGTGTTTTTAAGGGAAATATTTGCTCTGAGTGTCATACATTGATGTACAGAAAAACCACCTACATATTTAAGTAGGGTGATAAGATATTTATCAGCAAATTCAACCCTTTTTTTTATCACGGCAAAGATATACAGAAGACCTCTTAAATCATAAACTTTCTGTAAAATGATAAAGAGACTTATCAACAAGTTTAATCCATTTTTCTTTTTATCACAAAAACGTTGCCAAGAAGACCTGTTAAACTTTATCACTTTCTGTAAAGTGATAAGAGAATTGTCAATAAGTTCATTTTTCTTTTTTATCACAGTAAAGTCTAAAAAAAACCTCTTAAATAAAAATAAATAAATAAAAACTTTATGTGCAGTGATAAGAGTACAAGTTCAACATATGAACAGCAAACTTTTAAATCATAAACTTTGTGATTATATTTCTTCAAAAATAAATTTTGCTTCAAAATACTGATTATAAAAGATTCTCCCTATTAAGGTGGATTAAAATGTCTTGGAAATCATTATAAAAGGAAAATGTCTTTGAAAATAATTTTCAGGTTAAGATGGGCCGAGCCCGGGCCATAGGACTAAAAGATGAGATAAGAAGATCAAACGGCGTCGTATGGAAATCCAAGTGATTTGGCAGTCTGGTTATTAACTTTTGTGGGCAGAACATTTTGCCGGTCTTTTGGCCTAAATCTGATATGAGAGGAAGTTATCTATAACAAGAAAAGAATTAATAGATTCAGATTTCAGATAATTTATCGATGGAGATTGCGGGGATGGAGTTCGAAAGTATTCATTTATATACAAAATTATCATTCATTCGATTGCATAACATCAATGGTTATTCATTTCAATACTCAAAATGCGTTAAAAATGGCGAGGGAACAGTTTCCATCGCATCTATCATTGCGCTTAACTCTGTAAGACTACATCCCAAACTCAAACACAAGTAGACATTTTTCTTCTTGTCCAGAGTCCAAAATACACACAATTAGGGATGCACGTTTGGGGATTGGGGATGGATATAGGTCCTCTCATCCCCATCCCCAATTCCTATACCCTTCCCCCATCCCCCCATTTCCCCATTTGGGAAAAATGGGGATGGGGGTGTTTGGGGGGAGGTCCCCCCTATCCTCATCCCCATCCCCATTCCCAGTTTTTCATTTTCCCTATTTTTTCCTGTTTTCTCGTATCCTCGGTCCCTCATTTTCCTATTTAACTAAAATTTATAAATTAAATTAAAAAAAAACAAACATTTCATTACAAATAAAAAATATCAATGTATTGCAAATTCAACATAAAATGTTTCAAATAATTCAAATATTTATATAATTTTTAGAGAAACGGGGAAATAGAGATCTCTATCCCCATCCCCATCCCCATTTCAATTTAATTGTGGGAAAAATGAAAAAATGGGAAAATGGGGATGGGATGGGGGGACCCATTTTAATTTAGGGAATTTCGGGAATTTCGGGATGGGGGTATGGGGATTTAGGACCCCGGGGATAAATGTGCATCCCTACACACAATCATGCATGTATGGTAAGAAACAATGATGTGAAACATCCCAATTGCTTACAAGATAAACACGAAATTCTACTTTTGTTCCAATTATTCATAGCTGAAGCAGACTGCAATACGTCAATGTAAACATGCAAAAGAAAAAACAACAAAATTCGATCAAATTACAGCTCGGGTAAATTCATATATTGGCCACAAAGTAAATAACTATGATCATCCGAGAGGAAGCTTATATATCTCCATTCATTTTCGGAACATATTAGTAATTTCTGTGAATTACAATTATCAAAGGAAAAACCGACAAACGAAAATTGAGCGGTGAAACTATGCATGGCCATTACAAGAAATTGAATTTGACCTGAAATAGCTACCACCTTAACCCACTGTGAGGGGAAAGAAATACAACACACAACTTCCAAGCTTACAATAACAAGAATTGAACACACCAGACTCTACTTCCCTGATATACCACGGAAGAATCTAGGAGGGTAATCTTCCAAACAAAAAAATAAAAGGGCATACCGGAAGATTTCAATTACCTCCGACTATCTTTGAAATATAAGTGTTTCAAACAGAGCCAGTGAGGCCAAGGACATTGGAGGGATGTTCGAATTCTAAGTTTTCGATTGCTGAGAAAAGTGATTAGTTAATTCCTGCAAAGGGAAAGAAAACAGATTAGCTCTTTCTTTTGCTCTCATAAGCAAACTCTCCATCACAGAATAATGCAGTTATTGAAAAGGTTACCTCTGAGTAACGTGAATGATCATGGTGTGAATACGAAGTTTTTACAATGGTTTCCCACTTGGTATCCATCAAGGGTGGCTTAGCATCCTGTTTTTTAGGATTAAATCGGGTGCCAACATTTGAAAGCAAAAAAGGGTTCTGCGAAGAGACTGAAGGCAAGGTACGCCAAAGCCAGGACTCGGATGGTGTTTTAGGTAAAGGTGGTGGAAGCGGTGACTGTTCAAAACCATTATCAATATATCCAGGATCAACAACTTGTAAATTCTTCTCACTTGTGCTATTTAAAGTTCCATCAGCTGTAACTTTTATACATTCCAAGGACTTACATTCCTGATCGAGTCCTGTATCCAGTCTTCTCAAGCACTCCACCGCATCTGCTTGGCTTCTCGGATGCAATATTCCAGAGAATGAAGATCTTCTGGTTACCACAGGCCCAATGATTTTAGGTTCTAATTCGCTCTCTTCCTTTGCAATATACTTCCACTTCAGATCTTGCAAAGAAACTTCTGCATTTTCTGTTCCTTTGCTTCTTATTGAAGTCTCAAAACCCTTGCCCACTGAGTCCATCTGACCTTTGGTTTCTGAGGAACTTGAATTTGAACATGATTTTTTGGCAAACTTCACAGTATCTATATACAGTGTTTTCTCAACTGCTGGGCTCATCGAGCCTGACCCTTTGTTAAAGCTCTGACGAGGTACTAATTCCTGAGATTTGCTACCAGCTCTGCCATACAAATTGAACCTATTGGCTTTAAGATTCTCTGTTTCTTTAGGAACACCAAGAAACCCCCCTCCACGAAAGGGAGACTGAGGTCTTTCATTTCTATAGGGAGAAATGCCACGCCTCAAGGGAGACGAACTATTTGTCATCTGCTGCTCATTTGAGTGAGCAAACCGATTTGACCCACAGATCATCTTCTTGTTCTCAATTCCAAGTTCTTTTGGTGATCGACCTCCACTGTCTGATTGATGCTTAAAAACAACATTACTGGCACTCTGAAAACACAAGAATGCAAGTGTGAGTAATGAATGGCAATTCTAACAGTCGTGGCATAAACATTGAATGGAAATCAGAAGCAAAAGACACAAGTTTCTATAGAAACCTTCTTGACAGTTTTGTTGTGAGATTCAACATAAGCAGCTTTCCTGGGCTTTCTGACTTCAGAGTCAGAGGTATTAGACATTGAAGAGTGGGTTCTAACTCTCAACCCTGGCACTGGATTTAAGAGGCATAAAGACTTATTTAAGCATAGTCGAGGAAACAAACCACAAGCTTTACTTGATATGTTGCTAGTTTCATCATACTCATCAACTTCCTCCTCACTTTCTTCTTCATCTACATCCTGACCGTAATGGGGTAAGACAATACACTGACTAAGAGGAGGCCTTCTATCTTCACTAACCATCTTGTTAACCACTCTTGGTTGCTCAATTGCCACAGCAGGTTGCTTCCTTGAAGCATATTGAGGTGGATCCAAGGCCATTGCCTTTGCTGCAGGTAAGAAACGCCTCATCATAAAATCTCGAGTTAGAGGATCAGTGGAAAAGGTTCCTGATCGCTTAACTACTTCACCATCAGACCCACTCAGACCACTTACACTATAATTCACGGAGAATGAGTCAGTTGGAGACAAAGCTTCAAGGGCATCGGAATATTCATCATCATCATTCTCCAAATTTGAATTCCCTTTCTCATCATTTCCCTGCCTGAAGCAATCCAACCTAGTGACATTGTCATTCGAAGAACCTGATTCAGTCTGTGGTCTGTCTTCAAATTCCTTTTCCAGAGGATACTTTACAATATCCAAAGTCCCCCGCGGTGGAAGCCTTGGGGTAACCGAAACCTCCTCCAGTTGCTGAGGCTCAGGATCACCATCCTTCGGCCTTCCAGGAATCTGTTCCCACAAAAATGGAACTGTGACTGGTTCAGTAACCTGCTCCAAGTCCAATTCTGATCTATAAAATGGTATTGTGTATTGCCTCCTAGGCCGTAAATTCCCAGTTATCTTCCCATTCTCTCCATCTGAAGATACCACCGGCGTTGCAGAATATCGCCTCACAGATAGAAGTGGTGTATTGAAATTCAATTTCCTTCCCTCCATTGTTGACCAACAAACCAAATTATCTGCACAACCTCTTTTATTCAAAATTCACTGAATGACAATTTTTCATATAGCCTATGACAAGAGACAGCGGAAAACAATCACAGTAAGTCCCTCCATATCTCAAATTGAAAACAACAACAAAAGAAATAAAAATGATCACATAATCAACTTGACACCATATCAACAAACACTTCCTGTACATTATTAAATATTAACTAAAACAACAAGAGAATTTATTTAGCTTCCCATCTGGGTTAGCTCAGTATGTGGGATCTGTCAGAAATATATATATATAAAAAAAAAATTATAAATTGTCGGTAGCTATCAAAGGTTAGTAAATAATATTAAACCTTTCAATGTTTTTATTTTATTTTTCATTCATGGGATCTATCAAAAGACTCAAAACAGCATATCCCAATAATTTAATCTGCTAGATATTATTATCAAAATAAAATATATAGATCAAACAAACAAAAACAGATAACTATCTGATAATTGCATTCATTTTCTCACAAATTGGAGCCCAAAAAAAAAATCCAAGTGATTCGATTAGTACACTCGTATTGAATGAACCCAGTTAGATGTAGATGATGAAAGACAGTGACAGTGAATTTTGCATAATTAAACAAACAAATAAAAAAGAAAAAAAATTAACTACAAGAAGGTGATTCAGGTGAGACTTATCTACTCTTATCAACGTGACATTATCAAGAAGTGTAAAGTTCTGGTCAAGAAAAACCAAACCCATAAATGATTATGATAAATGGAAACTTACCCACAATGAGAAATCAATCGAGAAGTAAATTAACAAGACAGAAAAAGAAAACGAAAGAAAAGGAAGACATACCAGTGACTATGAGACGAGTATGAGAGATAGGCTTATTTGGGGTTCTAAAGGCAAAAATGATGCCACAAGTTCAGGGAATGAGTACAGATAAAGAAAAGTCAAGAAAAATATGAGAGAGAGAGAGAGAGAGAGAGGTTTTAGAATTTAGCTTTTCTGCGTATATGCGTCCACAGTGTGTCAAGCCCTTAACAAGAACTGCGAGACAAGTTCCTGCTACCCCTTTCCTCTCTTGCTCTTGCTCTTGCATTTTTTTATCTTTTCAATTCTACGTATTATTGATTGATATTTTTTTTTTCAGGTGGTTTACCAATTAAATAGTTTTTTTTGTTGACGGATAAATAGTTTCTTTTATGGATAATACTATTTTATCTAAAATTAATGTTAAATAAGATGGTTTATTGTCATCCTTAATTTCTTTATATTAGATTTATATGATTGAAGTGATTGGATATCAACAATATTATTTATTTAGACTATAAATTAATAGCATTATTTGTTTCTTACGTATAAATATTTTTTTTTTTAATTATATGGGTGACAACAACTAGAGCCGCCCCCGGGGTGGGTGGGCACGCTCAGGGTCCAAGAAAAAAGTGTCTAAAAAGGGATTCAATTTTTTTATGTTTAGTGTTGAATTGAATGATTTTGATTTAGATAAAAAGAGTCTCAAATATTTTTTTTTAAAAGTCCAAACATTAAAAATAATAATAATAACGATAAATGGTCCAATTATATGGATCAAGATCCCATATTTAGGTAATTAAAGATTTTTTTTTCTTTTACAAATCGATTTTAAGTTTTTTTTTCTTTTTTGATTCAATTTTGAAAAAAAAAAATAGTTATGTGTTGTGTATCGTGTAGGTTCAGTCCTTCACAAGAAACCCATTTTTTAGATTTTGTCCAGAGACATCTGAAAAGTCATGACCGGCTCTGACAACAACTAGAATATATCTATGATCGAACAAGTTATTTAACACCAAGTCATTTAAGACGATCGATGTCACAAGTTTGAATCCATTTCTCTAAAAAAAATAACTATAACAAAAAGAAAAACTTTGTAATATTTTTTATTAAATTTATAAACCATATAATAATATTTTTTTTATTTAACAAACATTAGGATATATGTTTATATTAAATTTTAAAATACTAAAAACCTAGGATGAATTTCAAAAACTCTTATATTATTATTACACAACTAAGATTATTAAATTAATATTACTCTAATATATGAATATATCAAAAAAAAACATTACTTTAAAATATATGTGAAAAATATATACATAATATTCTCTCTCTTTTTCAAATATATTATAATAAATATTTGAAAATATAATTAAATTTATGTTAATACATAATCCCAAAAATGGGAAAATGGTCCATACATTGGAATTAGAAACATAAATGTGTAATGGTAATAGTAAGAGATAATAATTATGAGTGGAAAGGTAAGACTGTAAGAGCATGAAATTGCAATAAAGGAAATATATGAATAGGGAGGTGTGGAGGTGGTCACACCCAAAACAGTTGAGAGAACTGACATTTGTTGAGATATCAAAATTTGAGGAAATATATCAAAATTTTGGACCCAGCTTTTAACATAAACCAATATTTACTTTCTCCATAAAAAAAAATAGCATTAGATATTCTGGATGTTCCAAAAAAACTACTAACTATTTAAATGATTCCAAAATTACTAATTTAATAAAATATTATTATAAAATCATCATTTTAATAAAATATTGTTCTTTGACGGTCATTATGTTAAAATCGAACAGAAAGCTCTCAGTATATGTGACATAACATCAGTAAAGAATTTTACGGGTAATATTTTATATATTTTGATTATATAATTAAATTTATATATAAATTAATGATTTGATTAATTTATTATTTTTATGGATAATATTTCCCATTTATGAGTAATATCAAACTTCTTATTATTCCCCGATTAATTTTCTGTTTAGGATGACATCAAACTTATTTCATGATTAATTTATTATTTAATTATATATATAAAGTAATGATTTAATTATAAAAATTTTATGGATAATATTTAATTATATATATATCAATTTTATGGATAATATTTAATTATATATATATATCAATTTTATGGATAACCATTGATACTTTCTATAAAATGGTTAAAATATTAACCATTTTAAAAAATTAATAGTCGTATGGTCTCACCTAAAAATCGTTGACCTACAAAATAATCACATAAAATTCTTAATATTACGATTTATATATTATTTCTAATTACTATAAAAGTATTAACTTTCATAAAAACTATCCCTATCCCCACTCTCTCGATAGGTTTGAAAAAAAAAGAGTAAATTGACTAGTAAGAAGCAGTGGGCTCCAATAAATAAGGTAATCACTACTTGTTTCTCATCAACTGCCTTCTAAGTGGTGGGATTTAATTCAGGAACCCGTTCCTATTCAATGTACTGTCTCAATCGATATCCCACAAGATAAATGAAATATTAAAATTCATAGTGTGAACAAAAGAAAAATACAAAGCGAATAAATATTTTCATAAACAATTTGATTGATCATTTAAGACAATAAATTGAGGGAAAGCATTGCATAAATGGGATGTGTTTAATTGTATGTATTATTTTCTCAAAAAAAAAAATTGTATGCATTATTATTATTATTACTATTATTTTTATTTTGTTGTCCAAATCATTGTCAAATAATTACAAATGTTTTGGCTTTCTTTACTTACTTTATAATTTATGCTAGATTTAATATGGAGTTACGAAATAAAAGGTAGGTAGTCGTATGTTTATGAAAAATAATTTGTGATCATAGAATAAACATTAAACCTTTTATTTAATACCTTTACAATTCAAGGATGACCGTGGAAACCTGTAAGAAATAATTTGTAATCATAGAATATACATTAAACCTTTATTTTATACCTTTGTAATTTAACATGGACATTTGTAAGAAATAATTTGTGACCATAGAATAAAAATTAATCCTTTTATTTTATACCTTTTCTAATTTAGGGATGTTCACAGACACTTATAAGGTTAACAGTACAAACACAATGACGAAAACTTCCCACTTATAATCGTAAAATATACATAGTAAAATTCAAACATTCAAACCTTTATTACTAACTTAAAAGGATAAGCTAGCACATGTATTAAGAGGTGAGTTTTGATATATTAACATAACACATGACCACCGAAATCATGACTTTAAGTTTAGAATATAGTGCACCCAATGTATTAATAATAATAAAAAAAAAAAAGTACTATCCATAACCAAACTCTCTCGATACAATGTATCATTAAGAAAATTCTTCAATTAAATGTGGAAATTGTTAAAAATTATTACAACTATTAAGAAAATTTTGTGTTTAACCACAAACGAAAATTTATTTGTTAATAGCCACTTTTTTGAGAAATTATTTGAATGCCCCCATATAAAAACTATTCTCAAATATTTTCTCTCTCTTTTTTTTCTCTCCTTCCCTCTCTCTCCTTTCCCCTCTCTCTCCCGCCGGCGAACCTTCGCCGACATCCTTGTGAAGGCCGGCGAACCGTCGTCGGTCTCCTCTCTCTCTCACCCAACCTTTTCTTCTCTCTCCCTGTAACTCTCTCTCTCTTCTTTCTCTCTCTCTTTCACTCACATCTCTTTCTCTCTCCTTTCCTTTCTCTCTCACATGTCGTCGACAGCTTGCCGGAGTGCCGTCGCATGGGCTTCACGACCGTCCAGCAACACCGTCGAGCTCCCCCTCCGCCGGCGATTAGATCTACTGAAAAAAAGGAAAGAAAACGAAATATTAGAAACCCAAAACATTTCAAGTTTGAACATTTCAATTTAGTCAACATTTCAATTTAGTCAACATTTCAAGTTTTTAAATTTGAAAACGAAAAACTTAAAAACCCAGAACATTTCAACTTTCAACTTTCAATTTAGTCAAGATTTCAAATTTCAACACTTCAATTTAAGTAAGATTTCAAGTTTCAAATTTTCATTTTTTAAAACAAGATTACAAGATTTCAAGTTTCTAGCCGTGATTTCAAGTTTGGTTTCAGATTTTAATCATGATTTCAAGTTTTCTTTTAGTTTTAAAGAAAAAATCAAATCCAGGGGTATTTTTATAATTTATGGATATACACTGATTTTTTTTTTTAAAGTGGGTATTAACAAATAAATTTTCGTATATTATTAAAAATAAAATTTCCATAATAGTTGTGATTATTTTTTATTTTCTCTCCAATTAAATTGTACAAAAGAATTTAAAATAGAGAAATTGATAACTTTTTTGTGTGGGTATTTTCATGCAAATCTTGCACAGATTGCGGAGAAGACCATGTTTCCACTTACAAACATATTCCAATCTAAAGATCTGCTCTTGTGATTTTCTTTTTTCTGGTGGTCTACCACTCCACTACAACCATTATAGTCTCCGTGCTATATTATACTTTAATTAATTTGTCTTGGAGCCTTTGACCTTAATAAAACCCTACAACTTAGACTATATTTTATAATTTGTAGAAATAGATTTTTTTTCGAACCTAGAATATTATGACTTATGAGGCTAAATGAATACATTTTATTTATTTTTTAAAATACTCTATACAGTGGTAACGATTCAAATCTGAAATATTATCAAATTAAATAAGTGTTTTTACTACCGAACCACATTAGACCCTTTTATCACCTGAAGATATGTGGAAATTGTGAGATTTTTTTTTTTTTGTGAGTTGTAGTGATGTCACCGGTTTAATAAGTTAAGTTTAAAAAAACATATATTATGGTGCAATACCCATATTGCCCTTAAATAATCAATTTTTAATTATCTTTATACTTCCATCTCCACACTTTGATTACTGAAAATAATAACTCATCTCTCTCTCTCTAAAAAACTTGTCTAAAAATCGGTCTACAATTTATCTGAACATGATCCAGTTTTTTTGATAAATTTACGAGCTGTTGTATATATGTCTGACATTTTATTACATTGGTCCGAGTTTTTTGTTGATATATTTACGAGCTATTTTGTAATTGGTTAGAACATTTTTTAAAATTTATTCGAGCTTTTTTTACATTAGTACGAGCATTTTTGCAAACAAGTTTATAATGTTGGGTAAAAAAGCTCAAACCCCTAAGAAAAAAGCTCGATCATGTAAAAAAAATAAACAAGATCACTCGTAAAAAAGCTCTATCCTTTACAAAAAAAAGCTCGATCATGTAAAAAAAAACTCAATCCTTACATAAAAAGCTCTATCATGTAAAAAAAAAAAACTTGATCCCTTATAAAAAAAAGTTTGATCATGTACAAAAAAAACTCGATCCCTTACAAAAAGTTCGATCCTTTACAAAAAAAGCTCGATCTTTCACAAAAAAATTAAATCCCTTACAAAAAATGCTCGATCATGTAAAAAAAAAACTCGATTCCTTACAAAAAAAGCTCGATCATGTACAAAAAAGTTCGATCCCTCACAAAAAAGCTCTATCTCTTACAAAAAAAAAATCTCGATAATGTAAAAAAAAATTGTTTGATCCTTAATAAAAAAAGCTCGATCATGTAAAAAAAAACTCGATCTCTTACAAAAAAAACTCGATCATATAAAAAAAACTCAATCATGTACAAAAAAACTCGATCTCTTACAAAAAAAAAAACTCGATCCCTTACAAAAAAGTTCTATCCCTTATAAAAAATGATCGATCATGTAAAAAAAAATGATCGATCCTTAAAAAAAAAGCCCGATCATGTAAAAAAAAAATCGATCCCTTACAAAAAAAAAACCTCGATCATGTACAAAAAAGTTCGATCCCTTACAAAAAAAAGCTCGATTCCTCACCAAAAAGTTCAATCCCTTACAAAATAGCTTGATCATGTAAAAAAAATGTTCGATCCTTAACAAAAAAAAGGTTGTTCATGTAAAAAAAAATTCTCGATTATATAAGAAAAAAAATCGATCCCTCACAAAAAAAGCTCGATCTCTTACAAAAAAAATATCGATTCCTCACAAAAAAGTTCAATCCCTTACAAAAAAGCTAGATCATGTAAAAAATTTCTCGATTCTTAACAAAAAAAAGCTCGTTCATGTAAAAAAAAAAAAAACTTGATCATGTAAGAAAAAAACTCGATCCCTTATAAAAAAAACTCGATCATGTACAAAAAAACTCGATCTCTTACAAAAAAAATGTCGATTCCTCACAAAAAAAAAATCAATCCCTTACAAAAAAACTCGATCATGTAAAAAAAAAAGTTCGATCCTTAACAAAAAAAACTCGATCATGTAAAAATAAAAAGTTCGATCCTGTAAAAAAAAAAACTCGATCCCTTATATATATATAAACTCGATCCCTTTGAAAAAAAACTCAGAGGTTTGAAAAAAAAGATCGGAGGTGTTTCAAAAAAGCTCGGAGGTGTTTCAAAAAAGCTCGGAGGTGTTTCAAAAAGTCTTAAAAACCCAGATATCCATCTTCGTCAACACACAACAGATCAAATAAAAAAAAATGCTCGACCACCGCGAGCTCGGCGGGGAGCTCGACCCCCCGAATGCGTCTGCATAGCGCCACTCCGTAACCGTTCAAATAGTTGTCTGGGTTTCAATGAAACTTTCTCACTCTACTTCACAACTCTGTCACTGTAAAGTGAATAAAAGAAATCTGATGTGAAATAACTATTAAGGGTATTTTTATCCGTTCATCATATTAAATGTCTTTTAAACATAAGTTATTAAAACAGTGACATTGTTGAAATACCACCTCTAAAAAATGCTATTTATTTTTTGAACCCCTAAAGATATTGGTTGGTTGTAGAAATAGAATTAATATGCATAACTATTAGTGGAAATGGTGAGGAATGCCACCTTTTTGTTGGTCAATTGCAGTGATGTCACCTTTATAATAAATTAAGTTTAAAAGGTACATATTATGGTGTGCTACCGAAATTGCCCTTAAATAATCGATATTTTATTCTTTAAAGGTTGCCGTCTAATAAAGTTGTCTGAAAATCAATCACCTACTCCATTTTTCTTCACAAAACGAGCTCCATTCCAGATTTATTGTATTCCAGATATTGCACATATTCCAGATTTTGCACAAGAAGGTAAAATAATATTTCTGATCTTCATTTCCATTTTTTATTGTATTTCTATGTGGTATAACACTGTATGAACATTTATGAACATGTTGTCTGAATTTTTTTATGTTGATGTCCTGGAGTTGTAAACTTTTTACAAAGAATGAATGAACATGTATGCATATTTTTTTTGTATATATATTTGGGCGAGTTGAGTTGTAGTGGTGCAAACAAGTTTATAATCTTGGGCATACAAGGTGAAAATGTTTTTAAAAAAGGTCGAAACATTTGTAAAAAAGCTCGGAAATGTGAAACTAAGTCTCGATCAAATTCTAAAAAAGCTCGATTCCAAAAATAGATGCTGGATACGTAAAAAGAAAAGCTCGATCCCTGGAAAAAAAGCTCGATCCTTGGCAAAAAAGGCTTGATCCATCAGAAAAAAAAGCTCGATCCCTATCAAAAAAAGCTCGATCCCTGACACAAATAGCTCGATCCCTTTTGAAAAAGGCTCGATACCGCACAAAAAAAGCACAATCCCTCACAAAAAGCTCGATTCCTCAAAAAAAAAGCTCGATCCCTTTCAAATAGGCTCGAGGCATATGAAAAAAAGCTCGATTATGTAGAAAAAGAGCTCGGTCTTGAACAAAAAAAGCTCGATCCCGTTAGAAATAGCTCGGTCATGTACAAAAAAATCTCGATCCGTTTTTAAAAAAAGCTTCATATCTTACACTTTTGATTTTTGTTTAATCCTTTATAATTGTAAATTTAATATGAAATATTTTTTTCCTTATTAATGGTTTTTTATGTTGGTTTTGACAGGACAATGGATAGAGTGAGAATAGTCATATCTTACAACGGTCGATGGGAGCAATTACCAGACGAAAATCAGAAGTATTTAGGTTCCGATAACCAAGGTTTGTATGTGTCAAAGAATTTGAGTTACGACGAACTGGTGTCGATCGTGCAAACCATTGTGAAGTTTGATGAGAACAAATACAGTGCTGAGCTACAGTCTCTATCAATTGTTCCTGGGACTACATGTCGTACATTTATAAAAAACAATGACGATGTTCAGTTTATGCTAGGGGAAGATAGGGTGATCCCTCAAGTATGTGTTAGTCTAATCGAGAGACCAGCGGGAGGTGTCATTGGTGAAGATATCCCTCATCCTGATAACACCCAACAATTTCGATCGTCAGGCGGAAGCAACCACTTGTTCACAGAAAGAAGTGGGATTGATGGTCGGGAAAATATATGTGTTGTCCCACCGGAAGTAGTCGCCCATGATAATAGACCGGAACCTCAATTCGACGATGTATTTGGTTGTCATATTGAGATGAATGGTAGAGAGTACAACCACCAATACAATGAGATCTACAATGACATCAACAATGAGGAGAATACAGCATTGAATGTTGGGGTGAATCATGAGGTGGATAATGAGGGCAATTTAAATTCTGTAGAAAATGTAGAGGACAATCAGGATGATGCAGAACCTGTCGAAACGGAAAGACGTGTAAGACATGTACACAGATTTAGTTCCAGTGCACCAGATATAGTTGGGACCTTCAAGGGGAGGGCTAATGTAACTGCAGATGATTCAAATAATGCAAGAACATGGGTTATTCCAGGAGCAGAATCATACTCGTTTGGTATTGGTGGAAGCAGGAACTTGTTTGAAGATGAACCTACAAGCATGATATATAAATGCCATTTTTTTGCAACGAAAAAGGATTTGAAGAGACTAGTAGGCCATTTTGCAATGCGGCAGAACTTCGAGTGGAAGGTAAAAAGGTCCAATAAGACAACATTACATCTAGTTTGTTTGATAGGAAATTGTACGTGGAAGTTAAGAGCGGTGAGAAGAGATGAAGGCACATACTTTCAAGTAAGAAATTTTGTCAACGAACACACTTGTCCATTAGAGGAAATTCACCGTCGGCACCGACAAGCTAGTGCAGTCACAATTGGAGAAGTTATTGCACCTAGACTTCAACAACAAGATGGTCAACTAATGCGTCCGAAGGACATAATCGCTGACATGAAATCAATGTATGGAAATCCAAATCATGTACAGTAAGGCACACGCCGCCCTCGATTATGCGTTGTCACTGACATATGGAACACATGAGGAAACTTTCCAACTGCTTCCATCGTTTGGTTACGTTTTGGAACAACAAAATCCCCGCACAATCACTGACTTACAGTGCAACGAAGATGATACATTTCTATACTTCTTCATGTCGATTGGTGCCTCACTTAGAGGATTCCGAATGTGTATGCGTCCAGTCATTGCCGTTGATGGTACCCATTTGAAGGGACGATTCTGGGGTACAATGTTTGTTGCAATAGCACAAGATGGGAATGAACAGGTGTATCCAATTGCTTTTGGGTACGGCGACTCAAAAAACAATCTTTCATGGGAATGGTTTTTAGATTGCTTGAAGGGTGCCCTAGGTCATATTGATGAGCTAGTTTTCATTTCCGATAGGCATGCAAGCATTGAAGCAAGGATTTCTAAAGTGTTCCCTTATGTCACCCATACCATATGTTGCTGGTACTTTGCTGAAAATGTCAAAAAGCGATTTCATAGGAAGGATGTTGCCGTAATAATGGACAAAGCAGCACGCGCATACACCGAGTTTGAATATAACCAGCATATGGAAGATTTAAGAAACTTGCACCAGAATGCATATGATTATGTCATTGATGCCGGTCCACACAAGTGGTCCAGTGTACACTGCCCGGAAAGAAAGTATAGGGTGATGATGACTAATGCTGCAGAATGCATAAACTCATGCCTCAAATTTGCACGCCAACTGCCTATGTTGACTCTGGCTGAGTTCATTAGGAATATGCTGCAACGGTGGTTTCATGATCGCTATAGAACTGCACTAACCATGCGTCATCAGTTGATCGACGCAGCACATCTTATGCTCTTAAAACGTGTTGAGAAGTGTGGTTATTTGACTGTTAATCCAGTCGACTGGAACATTTTTTGGTCAGGCGGTCTGGAAAACAGTGGACTGTAGACTTAGCTCGGAAGACTTGTACTTGTAACAAATTTCAAATGGATCATTTTCCATGTTCTCACGCCCTTGCGGCGGCACGGTAAATTACTGTAACTTGGACTTCACAACTTTGAAAACCTACTGATCATTTTCTTGGTGAAGCTGATCGTTTTCAATTTTTTTTAACAGGGAGCGAAACTTGGACTTCACAACTTTGTGTGTGGACTATTACAAGACACAGACACTTATTAACGCGTACTCGGTTCCTATTATGCAGGTGGGTCATCCTTCCACTTGGGTTGTGCCATCTGACATTGCTCAGAGGGTGATTTTGAATCCAAACTCCAGGAGACAAGCAGGACGCCCGATGGTGGGTAGCCATGTCTCGTCTTCGGAGAGGACAACTACACAATCCTGTAGAAGATGTGGACAACCAGGGTATAATTCCAGGAGATGTTCTAATCCACCGATGATTAATAAAGGTACAAGAAGAGCTGTTCCCGATGAATACAACCGCAAGTGTAGCATCTGTCATTTAATTGGACACAACAAACAAACGTGTCCTAACATTGACTGTAATAGAGAATGAATGACAATTTTTTGATCACATTGAAAACTTTTGGAAGTGTATCATATTGTCATAATTTGGAATTGCAATAATTACTTATTAATGAATGAATTAATATTAATGAATGAATAATGAATGAATTAATATTCATGAATTAATTACACGTAGGCACAGCTCAAATGGTAATATACAAAAAATCACTTGGCGGGCCTGGAGTTAGCAAAAATCTCCACAACCATTTTTTCCTAAATCATTCCCATGTCGTCCTCTGACCAATCAAAAGGCCTTCGGTTCGCCACTATGTACTCGATAATTCTCAAAGTATGGGGACCACAGTTACCTCTACAATTCGGGACATAAAACACCATTAGAAATCGTTCATAAACAATATGTAAACACGTGAATGAAATAGAATGTCTTACGATTTCTTTTGTTGGGGAACTGTAGAAGGATGCACTAGACTGACCGAGAAGGGCTTATTTTCCTGAGTGAACACCCGACGCCCAGGAGGCCGTGCTGTGTGGAACCCTGCGTCACTCAACATGGAAGGTAAAAACCACCGTAATGGCTGGACCTGCTGGTGCCTGATCTGATAAGGGACTTCCTGTCTCCAGGGGTCATAAATATCAATCTTCCCGCGACAAAGGTGAAGCTCACCACTAGCCAATGTTGGGCCCTAACGTTGCACGGAATCAGCATCTGTAACAGTTTGCATGCCGTGTTAGCTGAGGATATACTTACAATTATTTTTTAAATCATCTCAATCATGTAACACTTACCTGGTCAACCTCGTGTCATGGGCGGTTTCCACTCGTGGTTGCTCCACGGACCGTGAGAAGGTCCTCTTCCAACCATCGAGACTGTAACACATTCCACCTTGCCGTGCTCACAGCACTGTGGGAATCACGAGGCATCATCCTCTCCCACATGTACAACATAAGTGGTTGTACAAGCATTGACAAGATCGTTATATTAATACAGAAGCATAAAATCCGATATGATTCCCAAATGTTATAACTACTTACATAAAATTGTGTATCCAACACGTTGATCCTCTGGTTGTACACATTATGGAATCCTCGCTGACGCTTGCGTAGAATATTTAGGTATGCATCCATATGCTGACAAACAATAAAACCACAATACTTGTTAACAATTCAACAATACTTACACAAAAGTTAATATGAAATATAATAAGTAGGTACCGTGTCCTCTAAGTCCATGAAGTTGGACTGCATACGCACGAACCATCCCACGGTAACTGGTGACAACACGTCCATATCACGTCTGTATAATGATTGAATTACCTTAGCTATACATAAATTAGAATAAACAAGAAATGTACATCCATTTGTATTATAAAAAGTTGGAATCATTGTTCCCCGGTGATGTTCCTCTTGAAGGCCTTGTATGCCGCTAGTTGGTCACCGTCCACTAGTCTGTGGAGGTCAAAAATGTGTTCCACGGACTCGGGCCATGTCTTTAACCTCTTTGAACGGCATGGATCTATGTAAGGGCTCACCAACTGCCATCCGTGCTTACCTAAACGGAGGGGACCGTTCCGTCGGGACGAACGTGCTGGGTTGGGGAGGGGACCGTTCCGACCGGACGGACGTGCTGGATGGGGGAGGGGACCTCTCCAACGCCATGGACGTGCTGGGTGGGGGAGGGGACCGTTCCGACTGCACGAACGTGCTGGGTGGGAGAGGGGACTGCTCCGACGGGACGGACGTGCTGGGTGGGGGAGGGGACCGTTCCGACACCACGGACGTGCTGGGTGGGGGAGGGGACCGTGGTGGTTGAATCGATATGCTAGGAGGTGGGGGGATCGATGTGATGGGAGGTGGGGGGAACCCTTGAGCCTGGGTGTCTGTCCCCCTGTAAACCTATCAGTCGACCCTCCGGGACTAAATAATTGATCAGAAGGTGGGGGACCATCCCGGTGTGTACTTAAGGTCGAACCTTGAAGCCCCCGAATCATATCAAGTAACAATCGGTGTTGCTGCTGACGATCCGCATCACTCTTTCGGATCATATCCAACAACTCCAAGTGTTAACGTTGTCCATCCTCGTCACTCTTTCGGAGGGCTTCACGCACATCGTTCAACATTTCAGTCCACGGAGCCTAAAATCATGTCTATAATGTTAGTACAAAACTATCAACATGTGTTACTAAAAAACACTTAACTTTGTTTTCAGCTGACCTTTCCATCACGTCCAACGCCCCCACGGGAATCCCCGGCAGATGTACCATGTCCGGGGGTGGAAAACCGAACCCGCCTATGCCTATGCCTTTCTCGTTGAGGGTCTGTCTCATATCCCTCACTGTCACTGGGCCTCAAACCCCCAGCAGCGGGCTCAGATCCCTCACTGTCAATGGTCCTGTCTGTGCCATTGATCCCGCCTAAGGTGGTCTGATCAGGGACCTCAGGCGGCATATCATCCATGTCATTTTCTACATACATGCTCCCCCCATCGTCTAGGCACGCATAGTATGGTGCTTGTCTCTCAGTTGGTGTCGGCACCAGTTCCTTGAGCGCAAACATCTGAAATATTAGTTAAAACAATGTCATTGTACACATACTAACTAATAAAAACATTAACAAAATAAATACATACCCTGGCTTTGAAAATCTTTGCTAGCTTCTTCCCTTTCGGTTGTTTGATCAACTCCCACTTCAAAATACGGGGAGTCAGATCAGTAACCCTCCGGACATCGACCTCTTTGGCCAACTCAGGGATCACCTCCAAAGCAAATATCTGCATCATGGATAAGTACGATAAGTATCCATACAATTTTGGCCACTAACAATAAAGTACAATTTTTAGTTTGAACTTCTTTCCAACAGGGCATGAGAAAGACCGTATATGTTGTAGGTCTCCACCCTGTGTACATCAGCGCCCTTTTCCTGCCGGCGTAGCTCGAACCCATCTTTTCGCTCGTCAAGCGCATGCTTGAACGAGTGAATAGAATGCCTGTACACATAGGCACCCCACGGGAACGCGTCGAACGCATCTAGGTCTTCAACCACTTGAAACTGCCAAACTGGATACTTGAATCTCTCATCCACCCCCATCAGTATCCAGTTCAGCATATATAAGAGGCAGAGCTTGACAGCATCGTACGCCTGTCCGAAATCTGTGCTGGTGACAACACCCCTAATCTGCTCCAGCGACACCTCCTCGGCTCCAGGAAAGTACCGCTCATGTATGCCATTCTCCACTGCTGCATACATTGTGGTCTCTGGTACAACTCCAAACCGCAGTCCGGTGATCAGGCAAAATTCCACATTCGAAAACCTCACTGACTGGGTTCCTAACATGAAGTGCATCTCATCTGTTGGGCCGTTATAATGGAGCTCCCTCAAAAGAAACCGATGGGTAATACCACCGGAAAACTTCATCTCCCTATGCATCGTCAGGAAATGCCCGAAACAAGAGGCCATGAACCGCCGACGGTCTTCATCTGCAAATTCTACAGGGACACGGTTCAGCGCGTCGTCTATATTGGCGAGGGCATCAAAATGGTTGTGTAGTGTCAGATTGCCCTCGTACCAGTATTCTTCTGGAGTTTTAAGTGAATCCCTCAACCTAATTCTTATCTGCAATGTAACAGAAATACAACATCATTAGACAGAATTTTATTAAAAAGCTTGATTCCTTTCAAAACAGCTCGATTGCTTTACAAAAAGTCTCGATTCCTTTTCAAAAAGGCTTGATCCCTTTCAAAAGAGCTCGATTGCTTTACAAAAAACCTCGATTCCTTTTCAAAAAGGCTCGATCCCTTTCAAAAGGTCTTGATCCCTTTCAAAAGGTCTCGATCCCTTTCAAAAGGTCTCGATCCAATTCAAAAACAGCTCAAAACATATTCAAAAAAGCTCGATTCCTTTTCAAAATGGCTCGATCCCTTTCATAATGGCTCGATCCCTTTCAAAAAGGCTCGATCCCTTTCAAAAAGGTTCGATCCCTTTCAAAAAGGCTCGATCCCTTTCAAAAAAGCTCGATCCCTTTTAAAAAAAGCTCACTCCCTTTTAAAAAAGGCTCGATCCCTTTTCAAAAAAACTCGATCTCTTTTAGATAGGCTCGATCCAATTCAAAAAAAGCTCGAACCTATTCAAAAAAGCTCGATTCCTTTTTAAAATGGCTCGATGCTTTTTAACAAAGGCTCGATCCCTTTTCAAAAACGCTCGATCCCTTTCAAATAGGCTCGATCCAATTCAAAAACAGCTCGAACCTATTCAAAATACCTCGAAACATATTCAAAAAAGCTCGATTACTTTTCAAAAACGCTCGATCCCTTTCAAAAAGGTTCGATCCCTTTCAAAAAAAGCTCGATTCCTTTTCAAAAAGGCTCGATTTCTTTCAAAAAGGCTCGATACCTTTTAAAAAAGCTCGATCCCTTTTTGAAAAAGCTCGATCCTTTTAAAAAAAAGCTCGATCCCTTTTAAAAAAGGCTCGATCCCTTTTCAAAAAAGCTCGATCCCTTTCAAATACGCTCGATCTAATTCTAAATTAGTTCGAACCTATTCAAAAAAAGCTCGAAACCTATTGAAAAAAGCTCGATCCTTTTCAAAATGGCTCGATTCTTTTTTAAAAAATCTCGATTCCTTTTCCAAAAACCCCGATCTACCAAAACCTATTTTTCACGACAAAAATAGCTCGACTAATCAAATAAACTCGATTTTCTTGAAAAAAATCTCAAAAACCCAGATTTCATCTTCCTCAACTGATATTCAACCAAATTACAAACCCTAACCTAAACCACAACCATTCTCACATCTATATTTTAACCAGTTTCTACAATTCCTATCAACAAAACTCAATTCTAACATGTAATGCAAGTTAACAACAACAAAAACGAGGAAAAATAACCAATCTTACCTTTGTCAATCGCAGCTCTTCCGGTCACTTCACCGTCGATTAGTTTCCCGTCGGTTTGACTGTTGCTTCTTTCTGACATTGAAAACGACAACTTCCTTACTGTTAAAATATTTCGAGGTATTTTTGTCTCAAACGCTCTTTTGGTGCCTTTTAAACATACATTAGTAAAGTGGTGATATTTGCACAACATACCCCTCAAATAGTGCCATTAATTTTTTGACCCCTAACTATTATTCCAATTCCCAATCCGATTGTTTGATTTTGTCATTAGACTATTTTTCACATGTAGGACTTAATTATAAGCATGATTTTGACATTATTGAAAGTTTTATCATAATAGTAATAAAAAACTAAAAGCAAAACTGTATGAAAACTTAATTGGATAGTTGAATAGTGAAAGCATATATATAGTTAGAAATGTCGTAGTTTGGTCACGTAAACAAGGAACATGCTTTGCTCTCTCTTTCCAATATGTTGTGTGAGACTTTACCCCACCACTTGCCTAACAACTCACGCAATTCTACAAACAAGAAAGAGCCCACCCCACAGAGTCTCCGTTATCTTTCTATCGACAAATATCATGAGGCCAAGCCACACTCATCTCTCACTTTTTGTTCATCATGCATCAAACAACCACCTCAGAAATAGTTAATGTAGAGAGTCTTCGGGTATATTCTATATCTTTTTTTTTTAGATATTTTTTAAAAAAATCGTAAGTGGCAGCGACTCGAATATGAGACATTATCAAACTTGATAAACACTCTTACCACTTAACCAAATTGGCCGTCGTCACTAGTTAGATACAATCTATATCAATAACGGGTGATCCTATAACGGGTGATCACATCAAGATGGAGCAAAGTTGTTCATTACTAATATTAGTAGGGGTGGACGTGGTTTGGATCAATTCGATTTTCGGTCAATACTCGATTTTCATTTTGTTTAAAATAAATAAATTCTAATTGACCGGTAAAAATGGGTTAACTCGATCTGACCTGAAATCGACTTTTCAAGTCGATTTAGTATACAAACACTGTTAAATATGGATGTCTGATGTCCCAAGACGTTTTTTAAATTACAATTACTACCGGAACTTGACGAGATTAGACCCTACAAGCACGGTTCGGAATACTACTCTCACTATTTGGGAGAGGTTACAAATAGACTACAACTCTCATATCGGAAGAGAGGATTGCTCCCACTTTTGAGATCAGGCTCCTCACACTTTGAGAGTTTATGGCCAAAGGCGGTGAAACTTCCACTTGAGACTGCAACCACCAAGACAAGAGGCCATATGTAAAGTTGCTCATAAGTCCTAACTAATTTGAACAAAGCTTGCTTATTTTGCTTTATTTGGGCCATATTTTGTCAGGGCCCATGTGAGATTGGTGGAATGCAACCATACAACTGTACATGTCGAATTTGATTTGGAGCTCTAGCTTCTAATCGATTCGGTTCATCTTCATTACTTGTTTGACAACAATAGACATAAATTTCTTAATCAAAAGATTTGTAGAATCATTGGATCAAGCAGCATCTTAATCATCATCATCAACTATGATTTACTTACCTGCAAAGGGAGGATTTTCAATTTTCATGGAGGCAACAGGCAAGGCAACAACTCCTATGATTGTGCCAACAGAAAAAAGAGATGGTCCATATTTTGATTTGACTGGGTGCAAGCAAAGTAGTACAAACCACCAGCATCAACATACCAGGACATGGATTTATATGTGGAATCCTCGTCATTTTTAGGTCAATTATAACTGAAAATTAATTAAGACCTTCATGTGGTGGCCTAATAATACCTTATATATATATATATACAAGCCCGTAGCGCGAGAGACAAATAGTGCCCATGTACAGAAATCCAGCAGTGCATATATACATACTGTTTATAGACTTCAATATATTCAATTTTGTTTTTCATTTGAAGATTTCTAAAGGTCTGATCAGCTACTCCTTTGTCATGTTTTGAGTTTTTTTTCGAAATATCACTTGTGGTGGCAACTCAAATCTAGGAAATTGTCACAGTAAATTGCACAACAAGCACTTATTTGTAAACCCCCACATAGTTATTATATTACAAGGCATGAACAACAATGTTCAAATGCCTTGAACTTGAACATATCCAACAAGCAAGCATGCAACTCAAACATATACCTAAAAATTGAAAACAGTTTTTGCAATAATTATTCTAAAGAAACATCACTTTTCTCCTCTTTTATCTTCTGTTCCTGATTTTGCATATGCTTTTAATCTGCATAAAACATATGTTCAATGCAGAGTGCAGACTGACTGAATTCCTCCAAGAGGAAGAAAACAAATTAAGACCTTCTTCAAAGACACATAAAATTCTGTTTACTCGATCAATTAGCGCATTGCAGCAGCAAACGGGTTCCTCTTCCATTCGAGAGGTTGGTATGTCTTCTTTGTTTCCTCAAATTTAGTCCATGGAAACTTATGCTTAGCTATCTTTCTCTTCTTTGCAGTCACTCCCAAGTAATCTCCAGAGTTCTGTTCACAAAATGTTCAAAAATGTAGTTACTTATGTGAACTAATATATAATAATTTGACTCGAATGTGGGACATTATCAGACTGAATGAACGCTTTTACAACTAAACCACATTGCACGGTATATAATTTGTTATCTATGCCCAAGAAGGCAGAATTTTGCATACCTTGAGGCAGAGCCCTTCTTCAATGTCACAAATAGGATAGTCGCTAGGGCAGCAATACTCGGTTCCAGTGCAGCAAACAGCGTTGTCATACGCGCAGCATCCATAGATCAGGCAGAAATCGTAGAATTCAAAGATGCAACAACATGTCTCATCACTTGGACAGTATGAGTAATCTCCGCACTCACTTGGTGAAGGAGAGGGAGGTGGCGGTGAAGGTGGTGGAGGTGATGGAGGAGGCGGTGGTGGCCCCCCGGATGGCGGTGAATAAGGAGATGGTGCAGAGGATTCTTTGGTTGGATAAGAAGCCATTGCATTGACAGCACAAACTCCATATTCTAAATCAGTGTTCCTTCTTAAGTAGAAATATCCTTCTAATCCCCAACTTGTTCCCCAAGAATTCTTAACAATCCAATAATCTTCACCATTTTCAGAACCATAACCAACAATCAGAACTGCATGATCAATGTCATCTGGATTGTCGGAGCAATCGCCATCGTAAATTCCCTGATCATTACACAAACTTTCCATTTTTTAGTGAAACATTTTTTGTCAAAGATATGTTAGATAAGTTATCGAAATGAAACACACAAACTTACACTTGTGTATAATTGAAAATCAATTGCAGAGCCATCCATTCCAACACTAATTGGCTGGTGAACTGTGGCACACAATAGAGCACTATCTGATTCATCTACATCTTCGTAACCATCAATAGATACAACTTTGGTTTCCTCCTAATCAAAGAAAAAACATAAATAATATAAGGCAAGGAAGAGATATGGCAAAAAAAAAATTTGCTAGAAAAGTTACAATGGTGGTATTTATCATTATACGTAGGAGGTTCCTCCATTCCCCGACCCCTTCCCCTATCCTCTTTTTGAAATGGGGATGGGGTGTTTGGGGGTATCTTTGTACCCACTCATTTTTTCCATTTTCACCCTCCCTAATTTTTAGTTTGACCGTATTTTCCCCTGTTGACTTGAAATTTAAAAATAATCAATAAATACAAAAACAAAATGGAAAAATGGTGAAATGGGTATCGAAGATACCGATCCCCATCCCAGTCCTGTTTAGATTTGGGGGTGAAATTCACCCGTTCCCATCCTCATTTTTTGGCCCCCCAAATGGGGATGGGGCCGTGGGGGTTTTGGGCAGCTCTAATTATATGGAACCAAACCTTGGTTGTATTGCAGGTACCATCGACACCAGTGTAAGGATAATCAGCTTCTGTGTCGATTCCACCATTGCTGATAACCCATTCAAATGCATAGTCCATGTAGCCTCCATCACATCCATCGTTGGTATTATCGCAATCAACAAGTTCTTGTTCTGAGAGGCTAATGAGGTCTCCTGTAACCAAAGCATTTATTCCTTCTATGGCTCCAGTTGTAGAGAATGACCAACAACTTCCTGTGTAAACAAAAATTCAAACAGTCAGTCAAGAAATCACTAAACGGTTGCTAACATTTCTTTTGGACAGAACAATAAGACATGTTTCACGGCTAATTTTATTTTGTGATTATTCCTTTTGCAAAGTGAATCCAAAGTTGAACAGCTTCGTATATATATTATTATATATACTAAAACTCTTAAAATTGACTATTCATATAAATAGTAAAATTTAACAAATTTCTATTTATTTACGAGAATACCATTTTAATAAAAGAAACTCATCTTAAACTATTCAGGTGAGATTTGGATCTCTATTGATCTAATCTTTTTCCTTCCTGACATTTTTAAAACATGTGTTTGGTTGTTGGTTAAGTAGTTATGGAAATCAATCACATCTTAACCATACATTCATTGCAATGCTTATGTGTCATGAGATAAGATGAGGTCGGAAAAAAATCATATTAGTAGAGGATCAGAATTCATTTAGATGAATAGTAAAATTTAATAAATTTCTATTTATTTACAAAAATACCATTCTAATAAAAAATAAATTAAAATGACACTCAACCACTACCACAGTACCACCATCTCTCTCTCTTTCTCCTACCCACTGTTCTTCTCTCTTTCTCTTAATTAGAGATATCAATTAAACTCGAACCCGTTCGAAGTCTGAACCCAACTCTCTTAGAGAGGGTTTGGTATGTAAAAATAGAACCCATATGCGGGTTTGGACTTGAAATCTCAACTAGTCATGGGCTCAGGTGTGGAAAAAAAACCAAACCCGAACCCGCGAACCCGTTTGATTTAATAATTATTTAACAAATAATATTATAATAATTATTTTTATATTTCAATTTTATCTTACATCACATATAGTTGCCCCCAATTATTTGTCTTTCGGATTTTAAAATCTCTTTCATTATTATTGTTATTATTTTTTATCTTTTTTCTTCATTTTCTTTTTTTCTCGATCTTCAACCTCCACACTCTCTCTTCAAAATTAAAACTCATCTTCTTCATTTATTTTCTCTGCAACTTATTTTTTATTTTTTTCATTTTCTCTAAAGCTTGAAAGAAGAAAACTAATGTGGATGGCTAACGGCAATTGAGTTTGACTCGGACCAAGTTAGGCACACATGAGTGAGTCGCTTTAGAACAACAAATTCTCAGGAGTTCGCAGGTTCATGGACAGGTCTGAATGTTGTTAAAATCCGCGGGTGAAACCCGAACCCGAACCCACTAAATTTCATGGGTTTTAATGTCATTTTCTTTCGTGGGTTTGGGTTTGAGTTTGGGTTTGGTTTTTCTCAAACCTGTCTCAACTCGACCTATTATCATTCCTACTCTCAATCTCTCTCCATTTTTATCTTTACAAAAAAAAAATGACACTCAACCACTATCACAATACTAATAATTCAAGTTTCAATAAAACCGAGTCAAAAAATTGCTAGATTTGTTTTTTAAATTTGGTTGATGAACAAACCTTTTTTTATAGTGTAATTGAATTTCAAATCACAAATATTAAAAAAAAATTACTATAAAATAAATCACAGGTTTCAATATCCAATTTGATTTGCTTACAAATTTATACAACCAAAAATCAAAAATAAGATTCAACTTATTTTCTTTCGATTTTGAGTATGTTTAACTTTTAAGAGATGTCATAAGTTTAATATTAAACATATTTAATGTTTGTTACACTTACCCATTTAATTAAATAAATTCATTTTAATAGACAAAATATGTGTAATGCATAATACTTTTGTTTCACATTAATATGTAATGCATAGACTTTTGTTTATCATATTAACATAAATTGTTTTCATATTTTTATGTATATATTATATATATATATGTATATTTCAATATAACTGATATTTTTATTTAGTATAGAATTATTATTTTACTTGATTATCATTTTATGTTTGATTAAAATATATTTTATATTTTTTTTGGTTCATAATTTAGATCAATAAAATTTTAAATTATGAATTAAATTTATTAAAATTAAAAATAATATATAAAACGATATAATATTCCCGCAGCAAATCGCGGGCCATTTTACTAGTATATACTAATTCCCAAGTAAGTGCACATTTATATAAATTTATCACACTTATATAAATTTATCAGTGTATTGGATATGAACCATTATATTTATATATTTTGATTCAAAGTGCATACACTTGTCAAAACTACTCTATAATCGGTCGTCCACATGCAATGTATAGGTATATCATCAAAGCCTAAATTGGGTTAAAATTCTGAATGTCTTTAGATTTTCTAAATAAAATTGCTTAAGACATTAAAAAGTAACCACATCAAAGGAATTAAATATCGATACTTTGTTTGAAATATCTTCAACATTTTCCATATTTTAAAGAGAGATAAAAAGATATTATTGATATCTCGGATATTTTGAAGATATTAGTTATTTCAAATATTTTATTAGTGTCAATTTTAGTAATTTTTAATAGGGATAGCAAGGGATGGGTTTGGGGTAAGGCTCCTGCACCCGTTTTTTTTTTTTTTTAAAAAAAACTCATCCTCTTATAAAACCCCACAATAAATGGAGCGGGGCAGGATGAGACGGGATATTTTTTTCCTTATCCTCACTCCATTTACCCTATATAACATGTTTATCAAAATTATTTATTAAATTAATAAAATATTATCACAAGTAAACAAATAAATTAAATCATTTAAAAACATTAACATCGAAAGAAAAACAAAATAATAAAAAAAATATATATTATATTTTAAGCGGGACGGAGATTATAAAATCCATCTCCGCCCCATACATGTTGGGGGTTTTACAATCTAGCCAATAGCCACATCTCCACTCCATCGTATGGGTCCTCACAAGGGCGTCCCTAGAGGTGTCCACGGTTCGGTTAAACCGTTCGAAACCGAATCGAAACAGTCCTTCCAAAATCTTAACCATAATCGAAACCCCGGGTTACGAAACCGGTTTCTCGACGGTTCGATTACGGTTACGGTTACACGTCCCCAAAAACCCCCTCAAACCGGTTTCAATATATTTTTTATATATAAAAAAATTAACCAATCATAGACTGACACGTCACAATTGATTTGAAAAAAAAAACCGACCGTAATCGAAACCGGTCCGTAACCGAACCGAAACCTAACTGTAACCGTCAAACCAACGGTCACGTAACCGAACCAAACCGTCCAACTCCGGTTACGGTTACAGTTACAGTTACGGTTACGGTTAGGTATTTCCACGAAACGGAAATCGAAACCGAAACCGGAACCGGCAAGCGGAATCGGAACCGAACCGAACCGTGGATAACTGTAGGCATTACGTCCTCATGAGTTATTTTATCATCCCTAATTTTTAACAATAAAAAGCTTTTTATAGATATTTTGTCAAACAATCTACTAACTTAAGTAAATACCAAACAACATACGACTTTTTGTCTAAAGATTACTCAATAAAAGTTATATTTGTAAGTGCTCGTTTGATTGAGCTTTCTATTGTTTCAAAATGTCTACAAACGTCTATTTGAGTTTTTTAGAATTGTTTGGTTGAGCTTTTGAGATTGTCTATTTTAAATTCAATAGAGGCTAGTACAGTTTAAATCTCTACTAGACATAGACTCGTAGGAAAGTACTTCTCCAAATAGACCTTTAAAAAAAAAAATCTACCAACCAAACAACTATAATTTATTTTTCAATTTTTTTTTTTTTAATAGATCTGCTACAAATAGATCTTTTATCAATAAAGATTTTTCATCCAACAAAACAAGCTCTAAAATATATACTCTAAAAGCTCTACTTAAAAATATATACTCTAAAAGCTCTACTTAAAAAGTCATTCCAAACCTAACCTTAGTTGTGTGATGGAAACTGGGCATGACTTTAAAACTTTAACTCAATTAACTACAACCTTCGAGACCGATAAATGCTTTAATTAAAACCATAACATGACCTCTTAATGTTGGAAGACATTTTTTTCTTTCATGTTAACTTGTAATATCAATTTACACTAAACCCAAAAATTTAACTTAAATTTCAACTCAAATGACGTGGAAGTAGTTTTTTCATTGAGTAATGCTAGACAACCTAAAAATTTAGTCCAAATTTCAACCAAATGATGTGGTAAGTGAAGTGAGTTGTCATCACCACACACAACATGGGATGATGTGGTTAATGAAAAAATCACTTACTACATCAATTGGACTAAATTTTTGAGTTGTCTAACATTACTCTTTTTCATTAACCACATCATCTCATGTTGTATGTGGTGATGACAACTCACTTACCACATCATTTGGATTGAAATTTGAATTAATTACTTATTACTTTCCAAGATTTTGAAAACAAAAATCTTGAAAACAAAAATCCACCTGTCAAATATGGTTTTCAGATTATTTTTTTATTTCAACAATTATAATAAATTCAGAATTTAAGAAAGAAACAATGACTCAAACCCACACTACAGTGGCATTACTGGGGCAATAACCTGAGTCTCGTCATGATTTTCATAATTCTAAATTTCAAAGTAATAAGCGTTACATGCATATATAGTAAGTTATACAAGAAGAAAAGCTCACCACAATCGCCTTGGTCCTTGACAGGAGTGACAATTCCTTTCTTCCTCCAATCCAAGCTTGAAGGTGCCTCACATGTCTCTACTTTTCTCCTCCTTGCATTGCCGCCGATCCCTTTTCCGACCGGCTTCTTCACCTTCCTCAAATAAGTTTCCTTGAACTCTTCATTGCTCATATCAGCAAACTTGTTCAACCCCACAACATGTCCTTTATTATTTTTCCTAGCATTCTTTTCAATAACATACTTCAAATTCTTCTTAAACTTCATAAATCTCTTCTCCGCCTCCTCCGGGTGCTTGTACATTTTCCCATGCTTCTCTTTCCATCTCTGGAACAGCTCCACCACACGTTCCTCCGAAACAATTTCATCAAAGTTGTGACCAACTATGGAGTACTCACTTGGAAGGGTTGAATAAGATAGGCAAATTAGCGAAGCCAAGATCGAAAAAAGAAGAGCCAAATGATGAGAACCCATTTTAATTACAACTGGGTTCAGGATAATGTTTGATCTATAACTTCATGTTATTGTATATACATATATACAAGGTTGAAACTTGGAATTGGAAGCTAACAGTTGCTGGCCTACCAGTCAGCTTATGAACAATTAACATTTGTATTTCTATTTTCCGCCCAAAGTTGTAGTGAAAAAAAAAATACAGCAAAAATTTGTGTTCCAAATAGACCGAAATGAGAGTGTAAAGTGACCAAATCAATATGTACGATTGGGGGTATTTTGGTAGTTACAAACTTACAATTACCGGGTGTGAATTTTTAGAGTATGATAATTATTGATAAGGACTAATGGAGTTGAGATTAATTCTGTTTTAAAGAATTTATGGTACCAAATTAAATTGGTGTTACTCGTGTTAGGTGTGTGTCTGCTATTCATAAAATTTGAGTTTGACTTTCGAGTGAACACATGTAGAGAGAAATATCTAACAGTCAAACATCACAAATTTTGAACCTGGAGCTCCAAGTATCTGTATTGTTAGATAAATAAGTAAAGAACATGTGGACAAATGACAATCTGGAAAATGATCATCATAAAGAATTGGGCACGCTCTTCCAAAAACGTTGACAAAAATAAAATTTTATTGTCTAAGACTAATGTTTCAGGATACTAATTTGCTGCAATGCGGAATTAAATTAAAATCAACTCTCCTCCGATATGGAAGTCTTCTTTCCACGGTGTTAGTGAGGGATTTGAATCCCATTATTCGTATTTTATAAGTCTGTATATTGAGTGTTGACGTCGATTTTTGGATTATGTCAAAAAAACCAACAAGAATTGGATTTCGGCTATTGAATTAAAGAGAAAGAGATGCAAAGAGAGTAACAAAGACAAGTTTTACGTGGTAAAACTCCGATGGCCGGAGAAACATCCACGGGTGGTTGAAGGATCAACCAAGCTAAAATCCACTAAGAGAATAAGATGTTTACAAGCTCTCGATCTCTCTTTTTTCTCTCTGTATTTACTATAATTGTTGTATGCTTTATTGCCTATCTCTTTCTGGACGAGATTATGGGTCTATTTATATGTTTATAGAACCATAATCTGCCTTGTACAAGTAATACATGATCTTTGTATTTAGTTGTGATTCGGTTACTTTCTTGAGGTTGATTTGTCTTCTTTCCTGTTTCGGAGTCTCTTATGGAAATCGAGCGAGATTCTAGTAGTGCAGTTCAATTTGGACTTGTTTCCTTATAAGAATGTAGCATTTGCAAAGAAATCAAGTTATTTCCTGATTGGGGACTCTTCTAATTTAATGTTCTATTTTATTTGGGATTCCTTCCTCATGGATATCGTCTCGTATTTAATGACTTAATCCGTATGAAATAAGCACCAAGCTCTTACTCGAGTCGTATTTATTCCCGAGTAAGAGTATGGTCCCAAGCAGTACTGTTTGAGCCCGAGTGGAAGCGTTGTTTAACCAGTCCCGAGTGCTGTTAACTGATCCCGAGTAGATTTTATTCAATATATGCTTACTCGGGCTTTCTTCTCTTTAATGATGCCTTATAGGATATTTCCCGAATGCACATTTGGGCGTCCACCTGACTATTTTTTCCTTCCTGTCAATGACGTGTATGTTTGGTAAAATTTACATACGACAATACCCCCTTAAAATATTTTTGCCGAGAAAATTTCATTTCGGGCAAGAGTATTTTAATCATCTTAATTTTCTCTCGTCAGAATAGCCGTCTTGTCATAATGGCGCGTCTTAATGGTGACTGTAATTTTGATTCGCTTCATCACGCGGGATCTTAAATGATAGCGACGTTTTGAAGTTCTAACGGTTGAGGGCTACTTCCTGTTTTGACACGCGTCCCTCGTCTCTTCGTTTTTCAATATCATTTATGAAAAATGATTTTTACGTTTTCCCAAGCGTCGCCTACGTCATCGAGTTTCATCATAAATTTTTTCCCTCCTTGAAATCCTAGGGTTTCGTGCCGTCTCATCTTTAAATTCTTCGCTGAGAGACATTGTTGGTTTATTCTCAAAAATTCAGCAGAAATATCTTTAAACTCAGATTTCTTTATCCAGAAGTTCGCGATTCTCCGCTTGAAGATCTTGTATCAATCTCAATTCAAGGTTAGTTTTAATAGGGCCATCCTCCCGCCATCGTCTCTTTAAAATCGCTTTTGATGCATTAGAAAGTGGGGATTTCCAGTTAGTATCTTGCATTAAATGATTACTGGGGGATATCCCAATAGATGAATCTTCATTCTTAGAGGTTGATGTTTCTGGGCTTCACATTGACGTCACTTTCAGCCCTGTATCGAGTTCTCCATCTAGTTCTGATTCTGATATTTCTGATCACAGGGTATCTTTTCGAAGGATGGGTAAACATCAGAGCAGAAGTAAGGTATACAAGCACGGCTCGAGCAGCATTCAGACCAGGGAACAGACTGTTAACGAGGGTGACGTTGATGAAGTGTACAGGGCATCTCGTCTTTTGTTTTCTGATACTCGCCCGAGTGGCTTTGATACTGAGCCAAATGTGGTCGGGCCAGCTGAGATAGAAATATACCGCTCGCGATTCGACTTGCCCGACTCAGTCACTTTGGTTCCTGTGGGGGATAGAGCCGTATGGAATCCTCCTGAGGGCATGGTCGCGATTTATGGATCGATGCTTTGTTGCGGCGTCACACTTCCCCTTCAGCCTTTTATTGCCTGGTTTTTGGCTGAAGCAGGGATAGCCCCAGCTCAGTTGGCCCCGAATAGTTACAAAGCCTTGATGTGTATGTGGCACATGTTTAGTCGAATGAACCTTTCGCTGCCTTCCCCGAATGAAATCAGGCATTTCTTTACGCTGAGGCAGGTTAGCAGAACGGGGACCTATTTTCTTGCGTCTACTTCTTCGGACGGTTGGGTCTCCAAAGAAGCAAAGGTGAATCGGGGGGTCGATGCTTCTGATGACCCAAAAAAGAAGGGTTTCATATGGGGATTCCCTAAATCCAACAAATTTTGGAAGAACAGTTGGGTTTTTACTGGAGGGGCTCTCGGGCTTGATATCACTGTTCGATCTGGGGATTCCCAAATGGTGTTGAGTGTTCCCCGCTTCTTCTGTTCCCCCGAAGTGTGGAACAAGAAAACAATTAACTATAGTGATTCAGAGCTGAAGAGGCTGACTCGGGCAGCAGTTCGTATTCTGGAAAAGAGGAGCAAGAGCTATCTTTTCAAAGAGGAGCAAGAGCTATCTTTTCAAAGAGGAGCAAGAGCTATCTTTTCAAAGAGGAGCAAGAGCTATCTTTTCAAAGAGGATGACTTGATAAAGCTCGGCTTCTTAAGACAGATTTCGGGCCATCGTAAGCGATGTAAGTAACCCGGCGCCCTTTCTGTTGTATTTCTCTGCTTTTCATTTTCTTTTCTAACATAATTAATTTTTTTAATATTTTTTTTTTAGTGTTTGATACCGACGTTGTCAGCGATCTTCAGGCTCGCCAGGTGAAGGCGATTCTACAAACGAGTAGAAAGGAAGCTTCCCGTCAGGGAGATGAAGGTATTGCTCCACCCGAGCCTGATGAGGAAACTGATATTGTTGAGCAAATTTCGGAGTGCGTTGATCGGGGTGCTCAGCCTTCTACTCAGGATTTTGCTGGTCCAAGTGGCCAAGGTGAGCCGACTGACACCCAACTGCCTGAAAATAGGGAGAGACAGTATGAGGATCCAGGTGAAGAGCCTGTCGGACGGTTTGAAGCTAGCAATGGTGGTAACGTCTTGACGGATCAAGTGCCTGCTGGTGCCGAATTCATTGAGTCTTTTCGGGACGATCCGTAGGAAGATCCTGCTTCTGATCTTAACTTCCACCGTTCTCGGGGTGAGAAGCGAAAGGCAGTTAGTTTGCCGTCTCATCCTCTCAAAGTTCCTCGGGTAGTCTCATTCATTGACTCCAGCGACGAAGATGTTGCGGATGAGATTGCCCCGAGTGTTGGTGCTGAAGCATCAGTAGATGCAGCCACTTCAGAACCGAGTAGGGCTTTTTCTACCTCTAAAGTTGGTGATATGGGGGTTGAACCTTTGGGGGTTCCTTCTCCATCCTTAGAGCAGAACAGGGCTTCTCCTGCCCCCGAGTTTGGAAATCTGGGAGCTGAACCCTCGGGGGTTCCTTTATTCCTTTCTCCCTAGGATATGCTACAGGAGATGTCCTCCGGTCGGGCTTATATCTGGGAGGACCGCTGGAGTGGTTTTAGAGATGGTTCACTGATCGAACGTTTCCAAAACGTTTTCAATGGCGCATCTTATGTAAGTTAAATCTGACTCAGTTAATTCTGACTCTTTTATTGTTTTGCTTCTGCCGGATTTCTAAGTATATTCCTTTGCAGATGGTGGCCGAATTTGCTGAGCTTATTCAGACGCAACAATGTCAAGCCGATCGGATAAGGCTTCTAGAGGCTCAGCTGAAGGCAAGTGAGGAGGGTCGTGCTAGAGCTGAGCAGGCTTATCAGCAGGAGGTCGGCTCTGTACAGATATTTGCCGACCACTACCTGGCGAAGTAGGTTGAAGCTGAGGACAAGGCATCTCTGGCAGAGGAGAAGGTTGCATCGCTTCAAAATCTTCTTTCTTCTGTTGAAGAATCCATGCTTAAGACCAATAAATTGTATGTATTACTTGATTGGCTTCAGGGCTGGTTCTTTGGTTTTGACTAGGGTTGTGATCAACCTTGACTTTCTTGGTTTCTGGTCTCTCGTCTTTTTTCAAGATTACATCCCGCAGGTGCCCTTCCCGAATAAGAGTCTCTATGTAATCTCTGAGCTGAAAACACTTTGAAGTCTCATGCCCGGTTTCTTTATGAAACCTGCAATACTTGGTTGTATCTCTCCGGGCGAACTGTGATTGTCGTCGCGGTTCTTGCACCATATTCTTTTCTTCCAAGATGGCTAGAATTTCTTCTTGTTTCTTCTGAAGAGGGGTGTACTTGGTATATCTGCCTTAGCATTTCTCTGTGGATTGTTCGGCGTTGAGCCCATTACCCTCATCCTTGTTTTTCTCATTGCCGTTCCCTTTCCGTTTTTCCTTTTGATTCTGCCCCTTGGATTCTATATTCTTCTGTTCGGGCTTTCCTCTATGCATATAGCTTCCTCCTGTAGCTAACTCTTCTTCCTCGGCCATAGCGTATCCTCCCGCCATATCCATCATGTCGGCATACCTAGCCAGCCGTGCTCTTCTCAAATCGAAGGATAGTCGTCCATTCTGCAAGTTATTGGTGAAGGCAGCAATAATTGCTTCATTATTAGTGCTGCCAATTTCTGATACTGCTTGGCCGAACTGGCCCAAGTACTTTTTTAATGACTCGTCATTCCCCTGTTTTATTTGAGAGAGGTAGGCCACCGACTTATTCCTGTGAACGTTGCTCATGAATTGCCTTGAGAAGCTCCTGCTCAACTCGCTGAAATTTTCGATGCTCGCCGGGGGTAGTCTTCCGAACCATCTTGAGTCTGTGTCCCCCAGTGTTTGCGGAAAGTTGAGATACAATAGAGGGTCACTGCGGGCATATTGAGCCACGGCACTTTTATAGCGTCTAACGTGCTCCTTTGGATTTGTATCCTTTTTGAATTGCTCCACATGCGGCATCCTGAATCTTTCTGGGAAAGAGGTCCGCAAAATCTCCCTGGTGAATGGACTGTCGGAGTCATCCTCGGATAGATCGTTACAGCCATAATGTCTGACTAGTGCCTCCATCTATCGCCTGTTATTCTCTACTTCTCGAGTTAGGCTTTGGATTGTGACATCTCTGTCCCCCACCGGGCTTCCTTGACTGTTGAACCGTTGAATAACTGTCATTATTCCTCAGACTCTTCACTCTGATGCCGGACCTCTCGTGTGACTCCATGATGACGTTTGCGATGGTGTTGATCACTTTCTTCTGATGATGACCGTCCTCTACGCCGATCGTATTTACGATGTCTGGCACGTATTGTTTGATTGCGATCCAGCCTCTGGTGATTTTCCTCTTCTAGTGTTTTCTGTCCAGCTAGATTGATTGGGGAAGAGTTCCTCCTGGTTTCTGGCATAGTTATTTCTGGCCCCACCACCATCGAACGGAGCCTTACGGGTGGAGGATTGAGAGTATGTGCTCCTGCGGCCAGTAGATCAATCCCTTCCCTTGCTGCGTCCGTCACCAATTGCTGCAAGGCCTCTTGGAAACGCAGCTTAAGATCTCTGCTAGTTGGAGGAACTTGCTGGATCCCCGCCAGGTGCGCAGGCTGGTTTTCTGTGTTTGCTGTAGGATCTTGTGACTTATTGCCAGCATGGAAATCGCCTGGTGATTTTTGGCCATTCCCTGAACTACTTCTGCTTTCTGCCATTGCTTTTAACAAGTTCGGAGGTTCAACCCCTCATTCTAGCGCCAATTGTTGACGTTGATTTCTGGATTATGCCAAAAAAACCAACAAGAATTGGATTTCGGCTATTGAATTAAAGAGAAAGAGATGTAGAGAGAGTAACAAAGACAAGTTTTACGTGGTAAAACTCCGATGGCTGGAGAAACATCCACGGGTGGTTGAAGGATCAACCAAGCCAAAATCCACTAATAGAATAAGATGTTTACAAGCTCTCGATCTCTTTTTTTTTTCTCTCTGTATTTACTATAATTGTTATATGCTATATTGCCTATCTCTTTTCTGGACGAGATTATGGATTTATTTATATGTTTATAGAACCCTAATCTGCCTTGTACAAGTAATACATGATCTTTGTATTTTGTTGTGATTCGGTTACTTTCTTGAGGTTGATTTGTCTTCTTTCCTGTTTCGGAGTCTCTTATGGAAATCGAGCGAGATTCTAGTAATACAGTTCAATTTGGACTTGTTTTCTTATAAGAATGTAGCATTTGCAAAGAAATCAAGTTATTTCCTGATTGGGGACTCTTCTAATTTAATGTTCTATTTTATTTGGGATTCCTTCCTGATGGATATCGTCTCGTATTTAATGACTTAATCCGTATGAAATAAGCACCAAGCTCTTACTCGAGTCGTATTTATTCCCGAGTAAGAGTATGGTCCCAAGCAGTACTGTTTGAGCCCGAGTGGAAGCGTTGTTTAACCAGTCCCGAGTGCTGTTAACTGATCCCGAGTAGATTTTATTCAATATATGCTTACTCGGGCTTTCTTCTCTTTAATGATGCCTTATAGGATATTTCCCGAATGCACATTTGGGCTTCCACCTGGCTATTTTTTCCTTCCTGTCAATGACGTGTATGCTTGGTAAAATTTACATACGACAGTGAGTATTCTTTCCAGTTAGTGAGGGATTCGAATCCCATCATACATATTTTATAAGTTTGTATAGTGAGTTTTCTCTTCGTTTGTAGGAGTAGTTATAGGTCCCAATAATCATATAGTAAATTATATTTCTTTAAGAAAAAAAATAATAATAAAGGGGCATCAAACTTGGTTGTCTCAAAATTACCCAGGTCCAAAAAGGAATACTGATTGGGCTGGGTTGAACTGAGTTGGGCCGAATGCGACTGGGTTGGATCAGGTATAAGTTGGTTTGGGTTGGGTTATACCGGATTAGATAAATCACCGAGTCCAGCAAGCAATTTTGTATTGTATTTACAATTTTGTTGGGAAATTTGAGTAAAGTTGTTCTAGTTTTTCGGTATCAATCGTCTTCGTATTTACTTTGTACTGTATTAAATTATTAAAGCATCTATTTTTTTTAAATAGATTATTAAAGAATCTTATAAATATATGTTAGAGGCAATATTAAGATTTAAGAATTCGAAAAATAGTAAAAACACTTATATTTACTTTTAAAAATATATAAATAATTTTTATTTTTACCTTAAAACATTGTCGGTCCTTTGTACTAGTAAGTTGATTCCTTGTACAGTCAGACAACTGGGGCTCGGTTGGCTCGTATTGTGGGGGTTAATCTGGTTCAGTGTCATAAGAGGTATCTCGTGTTAGGATTTCGATTAACACAATAAAACAAAACCAATATGCTTAAGCACAAAATTAATCTGAATGTTTAACCTAAACATGTTTCTATACATACTTAATCAAACCCTAAATAATATAACATAACCCATATCAATTCATGAGAAAATAAGTAAATCTAGAAAGCAGAAGCGTACCTGAATCCATTGCTGAAGATATGTGAACTGGTTGTGATCTTCCAAATTATCACGACCTTTATGAACCCTACTGTATTCTATTTTGCTCTGATGATGGGATACAAAGAAAACAAAAGTATCGTGTAATTTGGGGAGCATAACCCTAAATATACATAATAATCAAATTATTATATATTGACTATTTCTAATTCGGCCCCTCAACAAATTAGAAATAGCACTCTGGTATCTATACATTAATTCCATGACAATTATACCCTTAAGCCTTAATTCTTTAAATCTTAATTAGATCACTTTAATTTAGGCTTAACCAAAAGATAGCACAACACATTTAATGTTCACATGTGTGGCCCCATATGATGAAATTTTCCAACAATCTCCCACTGGGCCACATATGTAACTTTACAAATGTGTATGACTTTATGAGCTCCAAAATTTTGCTATCACAATTTTAGGGTATATCCGAACAATCCCGTCCATTGATTATGCCAACATAGGATCAAAGTGGCTTTCGTCACATTTAGCGTGACTAAACCCATCAATGGTCATGTATACCAATATAACCCAATGACACAGATCAATCATGGATGCGTAGCATGAAAATTACATGCAATGTGATCTATACATGTCTATACCAACTGGTCCTACTTTATTCCTCAGTGATATCAAAACTTAACACAATGTAACAGAGTGTAATTAACCGAATATTTTATTTCTGATCAGAAAAATATCCAAATACATAAATGAATAAATATATCCAAAATAAAAATATAGAGCAATACAATACAAAATTATACAAACTCCCACTATAATGTGATATCCTCACACAAAATAACACCCATATGAGCAGTGTGCTCATGAAAGACCTTGGGTGGTAATCCCTTTGTAAGCGGATCCGCTATCATGGAGTTTGTCCCAATGTGCTCTATGGATATATGTCCACTCTAAACTCTTTCCTTTACAACTAGGAATTTAATGTCAATATGCTTTGACCTAGATGAGTTCCTGTTGTTATTAGAATATATCACTGCTGACTTATTGTCACAATATAGTTTGAGTGGTCTTTCAACACCCTCTAGAATGCGTAGCCCAGTGACAAAATTCCGCAGCCATAATCCATGGTTGGATGCCTCATAGCATGCTACAAACTCTGCTGCCATGGTGGAAGAAACTATGAGTGTCTGGTTGGCACTCTTCTAAAAAATAGCTCCACCAGCCAACAAGTATATGTAACCTGATGTGGATCTCTTACTGTCTTGGCATCCAGCATAATCAGAGTCGGAATACTCTATGATCTCAAACTAATCTGATCCCCTATATGTGAGCATGTAATCTTTTGTTCTCTTCAAATACCTTATAACCTGATTGGTTGCTTTCCAATGATCCATCATAGAGTTACTTAAATGTCTGCTTAACATACCAACAATGTACGCAATATCCAGACGCGTACATACCTGAGCATACATTAGACTCTCTACAGCTGATGCATAGAGAATCTTCTGCAGTTCCTTAGCTTCAAGGTTACTTTTAGGGCACTGATTGAGACTGAACTTGTCTCCCTTAGCAACAGGGGTGTCACCTGGTTTGTTGTCCTGCATACCAAACCTTTTGAGCACTGTGTCGATATAGCTCCTTTGTGATAATCCAAGAATACCTCAAGAGCGATCTCGTTGTATCTAGATCCCTAATACAAAGGAGACGTCACCAAGATCTTTCATCTCAACTTTCTTTGATAGAAATCTCTTGGTTTCATGCAACATGCCTATATCATTTGTGGCAAGCAGTATGTCATCAACATATAAAACTATGAATATGTGCTTACTCCCACTGAATTTGTGATACACACAATTATCAACAACGTTTATCTCAAACACTTGATGAAACTTATGGTACCACTGACGGGAAGCTTGCTTGAGTCCATAAATGGATTCTGTCAATTTACAAACCATATTCTTTGGGTCTCCCGACTCAAAGTTTTCTAGTTGCACCATATAAATTGTTTCATCAATGTCACATTTGAGAAACGTCGTCTTGACATCCATCTGATGAAGCTCAATATCAAAATGTGCAACAAGTGCCATGATTGTCCTAAAAGAGTCTTTCGTTGAAACTAGAGAGAAAGTCTCTTTATAGTCAATCCCTTTCTTTTGGGTAAAGCCTTTAGCTACAAGACGAGCCTTATATCTCTCCACATTACCTTTCGAATCCCTTTGGTTTTAAATATCCATTTACAACCAATGGCCTTTGCACCTTCTGGTAATAGGACAAGTACCCAAACCTTATTGTCTTGCATAGACTTATACTCCCCATTCATGGCATCAATCCACTTTTTAGAGTTGGAACCCTGCATGGCTTGATGGAAATTGATTGGATCATTTTCCATCATTCCAATGTTTTCCTCATGTTCCTGGAGAAATATGTAAAAATCGTCCGGAATAGCATTTCTCCTTTCTGTAGTGGATCACCTTAATGGCACTAGTTCTTGAGGTTGTTGAGTTTTTTCATCAGGAACAATTACCTCATCTTGAATGAGGGGTTGTTCAACATTGTCTGGTTGAGGATCCAAATTCACTTCTTGATTAATAACAGGTATAGAAACCTGCACATTGTCAAAATCGATAGTAGGAATCGAAACCGATTCTTCCTTAAAGACAATGTCTCTAACCTTATTTCTCCCCCAAACTTAACATCCTCAAAAAAATGTTGCAGTTCCCATTTCAAAAATTGATCGAAGTGTGGGATCATAAAACTTAAAGCCCTTAGATCGCTCAGAGTAGCCAATAAAGAATCTGCTTACAATTTTGGAGTCCAATTCCCTTTCATGTGGCCTGTAAGGCCTTGCTTCAGCTGGACATCCAAAAATGTGAAAATGCTTTAGACTAGGCTTTATGCTTGTCCAAATCTCATAAGGTGTTTAGCAGTTTCATTATTCTTCCTCTATTTGCCCTTACCCTTAGAGGTGCTAGCCAAATGAGCACTTTCGGTCCTGTCTCGCTTCAGTCTCTCTTCCTCTTGCACACAGTACAAAATGAGCTCATTAAGAGTCCCTTTCTCCTTTTGATAGTTGTAACTGACCATAAACTGAATGTATTGTGCAGGAAGAGATATTAATACCAAATGCACGAGCAAGTCGTCAGACAGCTCGAGATTCAGTGCCTTAAGCTTATAAGCAATATGAGACATTTCCATAATGTACTCCCTAATGTTCCCTTTGCCTTTGTACTTTATAGAAATCAAGCTTTGCAAATGCATGCTTGTTTCTACCTTATCGTTTTTAACAAAACGCTTTTCAATTCGGTTAGGAACTCCTTGGCTTTGGTTATCTTTTCAGATACCCCACCCTTAAATGCCTTCGGAATGCCGTGCTTGATGATCATAAGACTCATGCGATTTGAGCGATCCCACTTCTCAAAGTTCTTCCTGTCATCATGAGAACTTGCATCCGTAAGAGAAGGGGGTTGCTCAACCCGAAATGCAAGGTACAGATCCATGCAGCCGAGAACAATGAGTATGTTCTCCTTCCAAATCCTTAAAGTTGATCCCATTAAGCATGAGTATATAGTTGGTATTAGCAGATATAATAAAACATTAGCTTGAAAGAGAACAAAACAAACACACAAACATGCTCATATTAATAACTAAATACAATGATCAACAAATTCAAATAATGGTAAGTCACATCTCAAGATACCTAGCACAACATTAATATCAAGTCTTTGGACAGTAATATTAATTGTAAGTGGTACTCTTGTTGTAGCGATCAAACATTGACAATAATTAATGTCAACTAATAAATCTATCTTTGGATCGACTTATTATTCACATGTCAAACCTTATAATCGTCACATATTTATCACCACATGTGTGTGTGTGTAATTCGGCCAAGTATTAACCTTCCTTTGGGCCGACTAATACTCGCATGAATTTACACACACACAAACATCCAACATCCCTCATGAATAATCTACACAAGAGAGGTCACTTTGGCGACATATTGCTTCAATTAGCCTATTTAGAATGATAGACCACTTTATTTAACCATAAAAGATATACCAAATAATGACCGGTCTCATCTTAAGATACCTAGTACAACATTAATATCAAGTCTTTAGGCAATAATATTAATTGTAAGTGGTATTCTTGTTTTAGTGATAAAACATTGATAATAATTTATGTTAAATAATAAATTTATCTTTGGATCGACTTATTATTCACATGTAAAACCTTATAATTATCACATGTTTACCACCATAGATATGTGTACAATTCGGCCAAGTATTAACCTTCCTTTGAGCGGGCCAATACCCTCTTGAATTTATTAACACACACGTGGTACTCTTTTAGTAGTGATCAAACATTGACAATAATTTATGTTAAATAATAAATTTATCATTGGATCGACTTATTATTCACACATAAAACCTTATAATCGTCACATGTTTACCACCACAGATGTGTGTGCAATTCGGCCAAGTATTAACCTTCCTTTGGACCGGTAAATACTCGCATAAATTTACACACACACACAAACATCCAACATCCCTCATGAACAATCTACACAAGAGATGTCACTTTGGTGACATCTTGTTTCAATTAGCCCATTTAGAATGATGGACTACTTTATTTAACCATAAAAGGTATACCACCAAATATTTGAATCTGAATCGATCCTTATAATAAAATGAAAATAAATAAAAATTTATTTTATTTTATCAAAATTACAAAAGTACCCCTTATTTTGTATAATTACAAAAAGGTCCCTCAAGTTTTTAGAATTAAAATTTGGCCAAACACTTTTGAATATTATAAATTGACCCTGTAATTTTTCTATAATTATAAATCTGACCCAAAACTTTTTAATAATTACAAAAGGCCCTGTAAGATTTGGAAATTATAAATTGATCCCGGAATTTTATCAAAATCATATAATGACCCAAATAAATTGTAAAACAGTCCCTCAAGAATGTCAAATTCTCCAAAAGTGACTCAACACAAAACCATGGTTTGAGATCTGATTCTCTACCGTTCACCGCCCCAAAGACCACCATCTTGTCGCCTGAAGGCAACGAAGCACTGAGGAACAGCGGTTGACGGCCCGTAAACCGAGATCGGCGATTCACAAGTACCAAAAACCGATCCAAAACCCGATCGAGCGACGGCGGCATAAGGCGGAGTGGATCACCCGATCTGGACGTCTACCGAACGACGATCCTCCTTCTGGCCGTGAAATAGCACGGGTCGATCGCAAAACTCACCAGAAAATTCAGACCTGGTTTGGCGTTGACCGAGATGGAGAAAAAGGTGATTTGGGCAGAAGAGCTCGGGACCGGCGATGGATGTGGGTTGAAGGAGATGGAATCGGGTATGGGTGTGACCCATCAAAGCAAAGAACCACAGATTTGGGTTGATCTGATTCAATACCTGAATCCAGATCGAGAAACCCACAAACTTAGATCAAAACATGATGTGACTCCTCAATCTCATCTCCTTATCCATCCACCAAATAAATTCATTCATATAACTCACAAAAGCAAACACAAATAAAACATAACATAATCACGGATTCAACATATATATTTGACAATAAATATGTTTCATAAACAAAGTAAATCCGATACATAATTTTATTCGATGGATAAGAAATAAAACCAACACATATGAACAACAAAATCCAAAACACCATAACTCAAGTAAATTTCACACGAGAAGATCAAAACCCTATTTTTTTTTTTAAACCGAAAATCCAAATCTTAATTCTCAAGAATTAATCATGGGTAGCTCTGATACCCAATTGTTAGGATTTCGATTAACACAATAAAACAAAACCAATATGTTTAGACACAAAATTAATCAGAATGTTTAACTTAAACATGTTTCTATACATACTTAATCAAACCCTAAATAATATAACATAACCCATATCAATTCACGAGAAAATAAGTAAATCTAGAAAGTGGAAGCGTACCTGAATCTATTGCTGAAGATATGTGAACCAATTGTGATCTTCCAAATTATCACGACCTTTATGAACCCTATTGTGTTCTATTTTGCTATGTTGATGAGATACAGAGAAAACAAAAGTATCGTGTAATTTGGGGAGCATAACCCTAAATATATATAATAATCAAATTATTATATATTGGCTATTTCTAATCGGCCCCTCAACAAATTAAAAATAGCACTATGATATTTACACATTAATTCCATGACAATTATACCATTAATCCTTAATTCTTTAAATCTTAATTAGATCACTTTAATTTAGGTTTAACCAAAAGATAGAACAACACATTTAATGTGCACATATGTGACCCCATATGATGAAATTTTCCAACATCTCGATCTTCCGATTTTTAGGGTAGAAGTAGAAGACACCTCTTTGATAATCTTAATTAAGGAGAGGATTAAGTTTAGTGAGTGGAATCACAAACTTTTCTCGGCCGAGGGGAAAGAGTTTTTAATTAAGGCTGTATTACAATCTATTCCCTCAAACGCTATGAATATTTTTCGCCTCCCTAAGAGGTTTATTTTGGATTTTCACCGGTTGTGCTCCCGGTTCTGATGGAGAAGTTCTGAGAATGTTAAGAAGCTGTATAGGGGGTCTTGTCTGAAGCTTTGTGAGGGCAAATACAGAGGTGGTCTTGGTTTTAAGGGTATCTCTATTTTTATTCAAGCCTTGTCGGCTATATAGTGTTAGCGTCTGGTTAAATGGCCTAACTCCCTAGTTGCTAGAGTGATCAAGGGTAGGTACTTCCCTACTACCAATTTTCTTCACGCTGGTAACTGCACTGTAGGATCTTTTGTCTAGAAAAGTCTTCTTTGTCGACCTGAGCTTCTTGGAGCGGGGTCTAGGTGGTGATGCGGGGTTCGATCTTCTATTTCCATCTATAGTGATCTTTGGGTTCCTCAACCCCAATCTTTTCATATCCAGTCTCCTCCGATTCTGGGTGTGGATGTGAAGGTCAGGTCTCTAATTACTCCTTCTGGCTGCTGGGATATCCATCTGTTAAGGTCTGTTTTCTCCCTTGAAGAAGTGGAAGCTATTTTGAGCCTCCATCTTAGTGGATCCCAAGTTGCCGATTCTCTTCTTTTTGATACTTTGATAAAAAAAGGCGCATTTATTCGGTAAAAAGTGGGTACAAGCTAGGCAAGTGATAAACCAAAATATTATAGCAGATATCCTTAAAAGATTTTAGATTTTTTAAGATATTTTTATATTTAATATATTATTTTATTATTTTATAATTTGATTTTATTAAATCAAATATTATTTCCTCATTAGGTAAGTTTTTAATATTTTAGGATTTTAGTCTTTTTAATTTCCATTGTTATCTCAATTATTTCTTTTATAGGGAAATTGATGATTTTATTGTTTTATTAGTTATTTTAGCTTTTTTTTTTAGGTTTTTATTTTCCTATTTAAAGACAATATACCCTAATATACCCTAACAGGGATGGTAGATTTTGATGATTAATAAAAATTTGAGAGAGATTAGGCTAGCAGGGGTCACAATTAATTAGTTGGATTCTCTAATTAATTATGTTACGAAAGTGACACATATTTATTCAGGTGTCAATTGAATAATGAGATTATTTAATTAATATATTAATAATTAAATTAATTAGATAATTAAATTATTTAATTAATGAACTAATAATTAATAATTATGGATTATGAATTAATTATTAATTGGAGGTTGCAGGTTCAAATCATAACTGAGATAAAGATTAAAATAATTAGATTATTTTAGACGGACTGTATTGATTTAAGATTTTATTAGACAATTTGGGGAAGTAAAAGTCTAGTGGTTTTGGATTGAGACTTTTTAACAAGTTAGATAATTATGGTGATATTCGATCAAGACTTTTAAGATTTTTTTTTTTTAAATCCATATTGTCTTGTGGTATTGGATCTAGACTTTTAAGATTTTCTTTTAAAAGTCTATATTGTCTTGTGATATTGGATCCAGACCTTCAAGAGACAACAAATTGTCTAGTGGTATTTGATTGAGATCAAGATTTTTAGGATTTCATGAAAAAATAGATTTTCTAAATTTTTAGTGATATTTATAAATAATTTGAACTCAAAATTGTCTTGTCATCTCTCTCAAAACTTTCTAGACTTTTCTCTGTCACTCAAAATCATCTTTAGCTTCCTCAACCTCAACACCCCTATCAAATTTTTATCATAAATTTTCAGTTTTCTTAACTCCCATACCCCATCAGATCTTCAGTTTGGACGACTTGTGATCCACAGATGGATGATTGGTGACCGGAGATTGGAGATAGAAGGGTGGAGTAGTGCAACAATTTTACTTCGTTTTTTTTAACTTAAATTTCATAGAACAGATGTTGAATAATGATTCCTAATCGTGACATCTTTATTATTGTTCATGCTCCTTTGATAAGTGTAAATAATGGTTTATTTATACATAAATTGTAATGACTAGTGTGAATAAAAATATAGTTGTTTTACTAATATATATAGTGGTTCTCTAATAAGAACGTCCTGAAATTATAAGTTAAGGGGGTTCAATCACAGCCACACATTCATATTGGATGTGGGTATTCGTTAATGTGTGAAGAAATTGAATACTACAATCGACTCTTGAAAATCCATATTTTTAAAAGTCCAAAAAAATCTTGAAATAAAGTCAAGATAATCCTAATAGTCTATAAATAAAATCCAAAGACTCTTTCAGAATTCTAAAAGTCTAGTCCATATAATCATAATAATCCTACAAGTATAATCCTAATTATCCTAATAATCCTAATAGCCTTGCAAATCTATAAAATCCTTGCACCCTAAAATTGTCCATTAAAATCCCAATCCAATACACCCTCCTTATTCTTTACTTAGTCTAGTATTTAAGTTTAAGTCAATTAGGGTTTTGTGGGAGTTAATTTCTTATTTTACCTAGGACATAGGACACTTGAATACTAATATCCTTTAATATATGGTAATATATTTGGAAACAAATTTGTATCTAGAATATGTTATATATATATATATATACATACATACATAACAAGGATACAAGAGACTAATTGTGATCCTTTGAACTAAAAACATAAAAAAACAAAGCCCTAGAAAGCCAAGGAAGATTTCCGCACAAAAAATACAAATTGTTCTTGCTTGTGGTGGCCGAATTTACTAAGAAGAAAAGAAAGAATTCTATTCTTCAAGCCGTTGTATCCTCCTGTACGTTCTTGGAAGATCGTGACGTTCCCACACACAGTTACCGGATCACGAGACATAACGATGAAGACTTGATGGTTCATAGTCGAAATAAAGCTTAAAGAAACGAAGGAATTAACATCAAGGGTATGATTTAAATCTGTCTTTATATATTCTTATATGTTGTATATGGTTTACAAATTGCATAAAAAATTTAAAACCCCGTTTCCGCCGCGCAACTAAATCCGGGTTCCTACAATTGTCGCGCAACGTAGCACAACAACATCAATGGATCAATAGTAGAATTCAATGTCATACGTGATGTATCTTACTTTAGAAGATTTTTGATGTCATACACTAGTCTTTTATCGATTGTCGATTATCTTACTTTAGAAAAAAAACCCACTATCGATCCATTGCATCTTTTATCGATTCACCAATAATATTTTTTCTTGCTGCATTAGTTGGATAAGTAGTATCGCCTCAATAAGTTTAGACATAAGTTGATAACAGAGTAATAGTAGGATTCACTTCCGGTATTTATGCGTGAATCAACAAATCTGAATCGGTTATCCGTTCTATCTATCGATTATTGTCGTGCGTGATTTCTCACTGCATCAGTTGGTATCAGAGCCATTGAATCTACCGTTGTGCTAGTCTCAGCATTCACGACCACAACCAATTATCTTCATCAATGAAAAAAATTCATCATCCATATTTCCTAAAAAAAGAAAAGAAAAAAAAGAGCAAAGATAAAAAATGGCGAGTTTATGTAAGGATGATGAGCTGTTGAATTCGAGGTCAAATTCTCTTCAGTCTGGGGAGAATTATGCGGATAGGGTGTCGAGTCAATTCTCGTTCATCGCGTGGAGTACCCAAAACGTAACTGAACTTCGTGGGCCTCTACAAAGAGCAAACGAGGTCGATTTGCTACTATAATATGTTTTTTAAAAGCTCCAGACAAGCCCTACATTTATTACAAAGACTTTGTCTTTATAACGGATTGCAGCAGGCCCAAATTCGGCCATTTAGTTTCGTGCACAACAAGGCGGTTGTTTCCTATTTTATTTACAATTCATTTTTGTTTCTTTATTTTGGGATGCTTTCCCAATTTAGTTTAGTTATTTTAGACCTCTTATTTAGGAGTTTTAGAAGGTATTGAATCCTAGTGATTTGGTTGTTATATTTTGTTTAGGAGTTTACGGGATATTGAATCCTAATAGTTTTAGGTTTATTTTCCTTATTTAATAGCTTGTATTAGGTTTGAAAAATCAGAAGTAATGATGTAGCGGAAACTATGAGAAAGATGAATTCACGAATTCAAGCAACAAATATAATAGTAAAATCCTTGTTGATTCCGAAGAATGCCAAAAAGACGACAATAAATTGAGAAAACTCAATAATAATTTTATTCATCAAAATGAAGTACCAAACCCTAAACAATATTCTGCTACAAATAAATAATAATAAAAGCCTTCTCCTAAAAGGTTTCGGATCTCCTAAATCTCCTAGAAAGGGAAAAAAATTCCAAATTTGACTCCAAAGAGACAAATGGAAATTTAAAAAAAAACTTCCTAAAACACACATTAAAATAAAAGGCAAGAACTATAAAGGAAAGAAGTTGATTTCCTTTTTTTTTTGGATGCCACAAGATTTCTGGAAAAAGTGGTAAGAGTTATTGTTTACTGAAATCCCAACCGTTTGGGGTGCTCCAAGCAGTCCAAGTAGACAATTGCTGGCTGATATGCATCATCCTCCCTAGAGGAATCGAAATTTCATCTTCGAATTTGGACCGCTATCACTGTCAGATAAATTGTCCTTATGATAAGGGACAAGGTGTTTGACATTGAATACATTGGAGCAACGGATATGACTAAGCAACTTCAAACGATAAGCATTGGCGTTGATTTTTTCTATCACCTCAAGAGGGCCTTGTTATAATCCCTAATCGGAAACCAATCCTTAGTCTACACATCCCACATAAAATCCCTAAAATCAAACTCCAACGAATGACGCTTCTTATCGGTAACCAGATTATATTTAGCAATAGTATCCAACAAGTTCTGACGGGTCTGCTGATGAACTTGCTACACTTGGTTAATAAAATCCTCGGCCTTACAATGGATCTTTGTCTTGTTGGGCAAAGGAGCCAAGTCGAGTGGACAATGAGGTAGAAATCCATAAATGACCTGGAAAGAACTGAAACCTTACTATGGTTGACAACATGATTGTGAGATAACTCAGCTTGCCCCAACTTCTAATCCCATGAACGCAGTTGCTCATTGACTAGGCTGCATAAAAGATTTCCCAAAGAGTGATTCACAACCTCGGTCTACCTAAACACTACTGAAGCTTACCTTTATGTTAACCGACTTCCACAAACTACGCCAAAAATGACTTAGGAAGCGAGTGTCTTGGTCAGACACAATCGAAATAGGCAGCCCATAGAGATGACAGACCTTCCGAACGTATAGAGTCACCACATTAACATCGTCGGTGGTCGTCTTGCAGCGGATAAAATGTACCACCTTCAAAAATCGATCCACCACCACAAAAATTGAATCAAAACCTTGATAAGTCCGAGAGAGACCAAGAACGAAGTCCATGCTCACGTCAGACCATGGTTGTGATGGGATGGGTAGCGACATGTTAAATCAGCGTTGGTGGTTATTCCTTTCGACACTTGGCATGTACGGCACCTCTTAACAAATCTACCTACCTCTTTGCGCAGTGAATGCCAGAAATAGGATGCATAAATTAGTTGAACCGTGCGGTCTCGACCTATATGCCCCTCATCATGTAACTCCTGAATCATTTTCATACGAAGGCTACAATTAGGGATACACAATTGGTTGCCCTTAAAAATAAAACCATCTTGTAAAATAAAATATGAGCTACCACCGAACGGAATCTTTTCCAACACAATAGAGAAGAACGAGCCAGTTTCATATAAACCATCAAAGGAGTCAAAACTCAATACGTTGACCCGTATTCTATCAACAAAGTTCGGCAACGACTCATTGTGTCAGCGACTCGGTTCAAAAAAACCGGCATTATGCTTGATGACGAATGTGAATTGTTGGAGATACACCACCATGTCGCATGTCGAGATGACACCTTATCCTGATTGCTCATATGCTTCAGCACATCATGGTCAGTATACAAAACGAACTCTTGTAGGAACTAACCCTCCCACTATGACGAGGTATGGTAGATTGTTGATCTTGTGTTAGTACAGAACTTACAATTGGTCTAGGTTGTGAAACCTTTTGTGGAATTGTATCCCCTGAAAGCTCATTCAGGACAATTCTACTTTTAGGCACAAAATTATTTATATAGTCATTTTCCAGAAATTTAGCATTTTTCGAAACAAATACTTTAAGATCTGAAAGACTATAGAAATAATATCCTTTGGTTCCTTTTGGATACCTAAAAATATGCATGTTTTTGAACGAGATTCCATCTTTCTTGTCTTTCCTTTTAACACGTGCACAGTATATCCAAATATCCTCAAATGTTGTAAACTAAGCTTTTGTCTGGTCCACAACTCATACGGTGTTTTAGGAACCGACTTAGATGATACATCGTTTAGAATGTACATTGTGGTTTTGTAAAGTATATCCCCAAAAGAATTATGGAGCGTTGAATAACTCAACATAGACCCAACCATGTTCAAAATAGTTCTATTTCTTCTTTTTGCCACCTCATTTTGTTGAGGTGTACTTGGTGTAAAAAAACTGAGAAATTATCCCATTATCAATAAGATATTGCTGAAACTCAACAAATAGATATTCTTCACCACGATTATACCTCAAGATTTTTATGTGTTTCTCTAGCTGATTTTCAACTTCAACTTTAAATGTTTTGAACATATCAAAAGCATCAGACTTATGAGATACACATAGCCAAATCTCGAGTAATCATCAGTGAAAGTGATGAAGTACTCATATCCACTTCTAACTTGAATGCTTATAGGACCACACACATCAGTGTGTATCAATTCTAAACGTTCAGTGGCTCTTGTGCCTTTCTTTGTGAACGACCTTTTGGTCATTTTACCTTCTGAACAAGATTCACAAGATGGTAGATCATCAACCTTTAAGTCACCTAGAGGTCCATCACTAACCAATCTTTTGATCCTATCAAGGTTAATATGACCTAGGTGCAAATGCCATAGGTAGGTTTCATCTTTCGATTACTTTACTCTTTTATGATTAGGTTGTGTTGATTCCGTGTCTAACAAGTGAGAGATATTGCTATGCAAATAGAATAAACCATTTAACAATATACCTTTGCAAACAAATTTGTTATTCCCACTAATAATAAAAGTTTTATTAAAAGTAACTAAATATTCATATATATTTAAACAAGAAATTGAAATTAAATTCCTCTTGAATTGAGGTACATAATAAACGTCTATTAAATCTAAATGCCTATAAGAATTTAAACTAATTATAATATCTCCCACTACACTAGTAGACACCAACGCTCAGATGCCTGAACGCAAGTTGAATTCATTCTTATTCAGTCTTTTCCTTTTCCGGAACTCTTTCTAGTTAGGCCCAAGTTGCTTTTTCTTCTGTTGTTTCTTGACCTTCCTACGGGTCGTAAACAGTAGCAACTTTACTAACCGTATGAATCTCTTAACCCTTGCCTTACACAAGGATTTTCTCGGTACTTTGATCATCTTGTAACAGGCCATGCAAGGTGCATTCCTTTTTGTTCAAGGAGAAGTCTAACTTGAACTGATCAAAGGAATCTGACAGTGAGTTGAATATCATGTCAATTTTTGTCTCACCATTTATCTTAGCACCATTGAGTTCAACAATGTTGATATGAGCCATGACTTTTATCAAGTGATCTTTTACATTCTGTCAAGGTTTCATCCTAAGATTCATGAAAGCAGTCAGCCTCTCTTTTAGTCGTCCTGAACTTCATAGTAAACATCTCTTCCAGAGACATCATTATATCGACATCATTCTTCATCCCTTCATGTTGTTGTTGCAACACGTCGGAGATGGTGGCCATAATGTAACGTACATTTAGCCATCTCATTTGAAGACTTCCACTACTGATACTCATCTCTTTGCTCCTGAGTAGATTCATTATTTTGGTGGTTAAGGAATATACATAACGAATTTATGTTTTTCAGCTTGCAATAGCAACCCAATTTTCCTTTTCTATGTGACATAATTATCATCAGTTAAAATATTATCTTTTAGGATGTTGATTAGGGATGGAGTCATGATTTATTTTTAATAACAAAAATTATATAAGTAAATAATCATGATAAAACACTTTTGAATATTTATCTTGAATTAATTAAAATAATTCAATCGTAAAATTCAACGGTGATCCGACACCCATAAATGTCATGCCTCATTTGGGAGTTCGCACTATTTACTAGTTGGACTAGGTCTCACTTAATTGTTAACATAACAACCAGCATTTTCAATTTTAGCCTTACGATTTTAACAAGAACTCTTGGGAGGTTATTAATAAAATCACATTGAGTGTGTTACCAAGTTATCAACCTTTAATATATTCCCTTACGAATATCCCTCCTTTGGCAGTAGATATCGTTTGGGTCAATTGTCTAGTCTATCCTTGTAAGGAAGTATCTAGCTAAATTCCATTCATGAATACCCCTTGAGGGGTTATTACACGAAACATAAAGCTCAACTAAACTTGGAGGCCGTAGGTATTCCGAAACACCTTCTCCCACTCAATTGTTTAAGGCGTGTGATCGAATTCCATAGAATGATTTACCAAGTTATCTAGATGCCAATTAGATACCTAAATCATTCAATGTATGTTCATACCAAAAGAGATATATAAGTGGCACTTTTATTCTATATGACATGTTATCAAACAATGACAAACATTGCAAAATTCACATAAATATAATTAGCTACAATTTTGGTCAATCCTAGAAAAACATGTAAATTACATATGTCTTGGAATATAAAAAAACTCCTTCTTGGCGAACAAGTCTTCATGCGTCCATCGTTTGAGCACACCTTGGCTACCTCCCATGGGCGTGCGCACCCCACAACCCCATAAATGGCTGCCATGCACAGCCCATGGCTTTCATAGGGCTGCCGTGCACAGCCCATGCCATAACAATCGTGGCCGCGTGCTCATTCGCACTCACGTTTGTTGCTATGGCTCATACAGTTCCAAACTTGTTCCGGTTGCTTCCAATTCTTCAAACCTTCAAGTCTTCGATACTTGAATGTACTAAAGAAGAATTTTAAATAATAAAATACTACAGTTTTTTTTATGACAACAAAAAAATAAAAAAAATAAAAAAAATCAAAATAATAATAAAAAAAACTAAGCAACTACTAAGAAGGAAATTATGGTGATGATAAGTCATCCTTCTTGTTACAATCCCAAAACAAAAATACATTGAAATTCTAGGACCAAAATTGATCAATAACAATCCACATATAAAACACACACACACACACACACACACACACACACACACACACACACACACATATATATATATATATATATACATTCCAATGTAAATATATATGTGAATACCTAGAGTGTCATCTCTTTCTAAAACATACATCTTTAAAATAAAAAGAAATAGATTCTCGTATATATACATAAATTAATCAACGGTACAACCAGGCTTTGATACCAATTATAGGGAAAAATCGGTTTAAAACACAGCGGAAGCATAAAATTAGGGTTTGGTATATTTTAAAAATTCTCCCCTTTAATAGAAAAAAACCTTAACTCTAGATTAATTGACATATATTAAAAGTATCATACCTTTTTTTTTCTCATGACGATTGAACTAGCGTCGAATTGAATCCTTAAGATCTTCCAATCTAATCTTGAACGTGAATCACCTAGAAGTGTGGGCTCCATTTCTTTTAATTGTATACCTAAGGATGAAAACAAACAAATCTTCTTCTTTGTTAGTCACAATAATCATCCAAGAGAAAACCCAATAACGTCCGACACTTGTGAATTATCAATCTATTTGATTGAAAATCGCGTGAACTTTGATTCGATGCTGTACACAACCTTTTGATGTAAAGGCTACTAGTGCACTATTGAAAACAAAACATTCCTCTTTTCTCCTTTCCTTGGCCGAATTCAATACACAATATCTATGAGTTGGACGAAGTTTTTTTTTATAACTATAAAAAAAACAAATAAAAAACAACTTCTTACACTAAAAATTAGGTCTTGGTCGAAATTCTATATAGGAATATATATAGGTGGCCGAAAATCCTCCTAGAAAGAGGATTTCTACTTCACCAAGACTCCTATCAAAATTTAGATTCAATCCTCTTAAAAATAGGATTTCTTTTACACACTAAGGCTCCTAATCCAACTCAAATAGTGTATTTATTCAATAATCAATTATTAAATATAATTAAATTGTGACTAACTCAAAAAAAACTTCCTAATATAAATCAAATACTTCATAATTTGACTAGATAAATAAATTCATATTTTTTATCTACTTATCAAATATAGTATTTGATATTTATCATATTACCAACAATAATATGAATCTGGGAGACCATCTCCTACTAGAAAAAAGATTTTGACTTTTAATTAAATAATTTATGAACTAACAAATTAATTAATTTTTATTTAATTAAATAATAAAATAAAAAGAAATATAATAGGTTATTATATATAGCCTTAGCCGCCCAAGCCAATATATATGGGCCAAATATTGTTTTTCCTATTTTATTAAATCCATTGCACTTAAATAAAAAGTCCACATGTGAACTAGACTCATTCTTACTAAAAGAAAAAAGTCCACATGCCTTAATACAATTCTAAATGGACCCATAAATTGGTCCGGTAGAATATATCAAGTGATCCATGCAAGTTCGTGTGGATTGGGGATCTTGGCGGGCTATCTAAATTTAAGTTTCAATAGACATAACCTAATCACAATCAACAAATGATTCACTTAGGTCTGATCTATTAATTTTAGTTCATTACACTAAAGAACTAAAATTGAACTTTTAAATAAAGATAGAATACGTTAATATTGCTCATTCATACCCTAGACAATCTTAATGGAGAAAATGTATCCTCGTGAAGAATACTAGTAATCGTCAAGAGCTCATAGACCGCCTAAAACTCTCTAAGTTACCATATTTGCTCATATGACCATATTTTGAACTTGGATATTTTGGCTTGTCCATAAACCATATTTCAATAGACACTATTGAAAACTTAACGTTAAAATTTAATATCCAATACCTCAAAACATCCATATGATGATATTCTACTCTCATTAAATAAATGGAGCCACGATGACCATATCTATAAATGAAGTCCTCTATCGATTAACAAATGAATACCGCCAAACTATCGAGGATAGACTATGCTATATAATCGTACTCATTGATAACTCAAATGATAACACTTGAAACCATAAGTTTATCATTTATCTCAAGATTCAGATAGACTCTCTAATTGTCTTCAAGTGAAATTTTTTATCCATTAACGGTTCTAGATAAAGTATTTCACTGTGATCCAATTTAATGCACCCAGTGCACTAGATTATTTTATCCAAAAACATCACACTTTGATGATTTTAAACTCATCATAATACATTTGATCCCACTCAAATGCTAGCAAAATAACATACAACTTTGGCAAGATAAAGATGCCCAACATTTATCTTAAGTTGTGAATATTATTTAAGACTAACTAAAGAATTGTGTCTACCTCATACATATCCATATGTATGAACAATTATTATTTTCTCATAGTCTTTTTACCTTATGATTATTTACTTTTGACAATTATAGCAATTAAACTATAAATGCTATAAGATTTGTTTAACTAGAAATTGTTTTATTAATATGAAAAGATTGTCAAATACATTATTACAGTTTTGTTATCGAGCATAATCACAACATTAACAACATATTAATCTGAAAATTACTTACACTGTTGACTGTCTGCCAATGTACTGAAGCATGCATAGGGGATTTTCCAATCACGTAGTCTATCATTGTATTGTCCCATTAGTAGGTTTCATGCTTGAATTATTTCTTACCCTTAGTTACATGAATTTAATTCTAAAAAAATATTATAAGTTAACTCCACAAAAGAAATGATAAGGGTTGTTATGAAAAAGAATTTTTACATACCATGAATGAGTAATCCAATAACACAATATTTTGCTTGTATATATAATGATAGTAACATGATCGACGTCGCATTAAACGACAATATGCCTCCATATGCTGTCATGATACAAACATGTATCACCAAAAAAATGCATAAAGTAGACTAAATAATTGTAATATAAGATGTACAACTTGCGTCTCCTTCTAACCACCCCTTTAGATATAGCAACAGTTTAAACAAGCAGACTTTGCTTCGAGCAAACCCGTGTTCATGTTGGTAGATGTTCACAATTAAGAACTTGTTAAGGAAATCAAAGTGGGGATACATTAATAATACATAATTTAACTTACCAAGTGTTCTTGTTGTCACTTATCCATGCTTGCATTGAACATAGGATTTCATCCTCCACTTTGATATCACTTCCGAATTTAGGCATTTTCGGTTTTCGAAGCCTCTTCGCTGTGGGATCAATGTAAGAGCTCACAGTAAAGGCAGACCATTTACGATCTCTCGATAATCTTATGGTTAGCTTTGATGGTCTTGTGAACTGTTTAACATCTTCACTTTTCTCAAACAAAACGAGAAATTCAAAAGACTTAACACCACGAGTAACCAAAAGTTGATAGTCTTGGATGTTGTCATCGTGGCTAAAATCGGTGGTATTATGTTCATTTAACTGCATGAAATAGAAATCACATTTGTTATAACCAGTTACTAATTTGAGGAATTTACAATTTAAAACAACAAGTACATTGTCAGCTTTGTTCAAACATATAAGCTCTGTCAAGCGAAGGAATCCCATTCACATCTTATCCATCACTGTATTTTGCATGGAAGTCATCTGATCTTGTATAGCTTTTAGTTGTGCTTGCATTGCATTTTGTTGTGTTTGCATATCATCAAATCTTTTGTTGACTTGCTCAAATGTAATCGGTCTCTTCTTCTTTTCTCTGAATTCAACTTTTTTAAGTGTTCTAGTTGGATGATCTCCATCAATATCATCCTTCATAGCATCATCAACGTCATCCTCATCATCATCCTCAAAATTGTCCTCAACGTCATCCTTACGAACACAACCATCCACATTGGGTAATACATATTTCAGTTTATCCATACATGTCCAAAACGGTTGCCTTGCTTCTTCATCAGTAGAGCCAAGAGTTCTGTATATAGTAATCTGAATATTTTTGTTCAAAAATTTACATTACGGTGTAAGAGCATCTCCAATACTGTGTCAAATAATTGTGTCAACACTAAAATTTAGCACATTGTAAAAAAACTTCCCTCCAATGCACTGCTAAATGTTGTGCCAAATTTGACATATGTTATTTTTTGTACTAAATTTGTCATACAGAATAACATATATCAAATTTGGCACAACAATGCTTATTTTTTAAATATTTAAATTAATTTAAATTTAATGTATATTAATGCTATTTCAACCAAAATTTATTCCATCCGAAACTATTATTCATAAATCAAATATTCTTCCATTTTTGTCTTTAGTTTTTCTTTTTCTTTTTTATTCAATTCCAAAAAAGAGATAATAATTAATGGTAGTTGTTGATTTTTATAATTTTAATTAATAAAATAATAAAAATAGCATTTAAAATATAACTGTGCATTGGAGCACAATGCTAAATTGTTGTCCCAAATATAACATTTTATATTTTTTTTATGCCAAATTTAGCATTAACAATAACACATACATTGGAGATGGTTTAATACCTAAAATATAACAAATCAAAAATAATTTTAATTGAAACAATAATATTCAATACTTACGTTCTTAAACTTAATTATGGTTTTCTGAATGTCTGCATACGTAGGAATTCCCGTGCATTGCCAATTCAAAATTCTAGAGGTGACATTGTTCACCCTGGTGGCATATCCTTGTGTGGCCCATGTTGGCATTGCTTCAATTGCCCACACCTGAAGACAAAGAAAAACAAAGAAAAAAAAATGATAGTTAAGTTACTGTATGGGAACATCCATGTTGCCTAAAATGTATTTTATTAAAGTTCACCATTTAACACACATCACCTGAAAGGCCGTCACAAACCCATAAACGTGGTACCTCTTCGCTTTCCGTTTAACTGGTGCATCGACATTCTCCTCCAACTTATCATCAGTCAACTTATTCTTGAATTTATCATTACGGCCAACAAGACAAGTAGAAATGGAGTTAAATGTCCTCGAGTATATGAATGTCCCCCACAGAAACTTATTAAAAGCATTTAAATCATCAACTAATTCTAATGCCCAATACAAAATGCTAGTCCTATCGTCCTTCCCAACCAATGTCATCTCTAAAAAAAGTATTAACGCCAACTTCAAAACATCATCATCATCACTAATTTTATTATTAGGACCCAAATTCCTTAACCATTCAACAATCATTTTAACCTTGACTTAACTAGATTGGAATAGATTCTATTGAGTCTACTATTCTTTAGTTTGAAAAGCTTCAGAGTGAATTCAAAGTATTCTCCAAAGGCTAGACCACTAACAAAAAAAAAATCCACTGGGCAAAACTGTATCAACCCGTTGCCAACATGGTACCACAAAGAAGATGCATTATAATTGACGTTTTTTACATGACACTTCCTAAGCAATATGTGGTGGCAAAAATGCTAAGACAACACCATATCGCTCACATCTAAAAAATGACCGAAACATTGCGCTCTAAACAACTTGAGTTATTTTCTATGAGATGCGACTTAATAAACCTTATACTCTCCCAGTCTCCCAATTACAATGGCCAGTAACTTAAGAAGGAAAACAATCACATTCCTTAATCTTGAGTGATTTAAGTAATTTGTTACCACCCATGATTATCAACCTAAAATCATTCCAAATTACATTCAGATATGAACTAAAGTATACAAACACTTGAAGAGAAAGTAAAAGTAAATACAGTAAAGAGTGATATACATGGACTACATGTATCATATGCAAAGAAAAGTAACAATATTGCAACACAACAACCAAAGAAGTTGACTTAATAGAGAATATTACGGAGAAATCTTTAATTGTGCTACGGTAATACACTCAATCCAAAATTAGAAACTTTGGATTCGGCAAATTTTTTGTAGTTGTGGGAATTCAGCAAAATTTAAAATCAATTAACATGAAGTTGAGGGAATTCGGCAAAATTTAAAATCATATACCTTAACTTGTTGGGACAAAGCACTCAATCCAAAATCAGAAACTTTGAGGTTGCCACGAGTATCCAAAATCAAAATTGAGAATTAATTTTCCTTTGGAAAATTCGACAGGCTGAAAACCCTAAAATACCTGAAATTGGACCCAATTAATTTTGAAAAACCTAAAATCAATTTCAAATTTAAAACATAAACATAAATGTTAGGGTTCCAAACTCCAAATACCTGAAATTGGACCCAAATGGAAGAAATATTGCCGCTTCGGAACGAGGAGGCTGATTTGGAATGAGAAGACCGCAAGTTGATGACATCGATGTACTGTTCGGACCGAGAAGACTTGAAGACTTAATGTTGCTGTTACGAGAAAACTCGACGTCGGTGTGCAAGTTGACGATGGCAGAAGTCATCGACGGTGGCTAGATATCGTCGACGGTGACTACAAGTTACAGTTGGATTGGAATGGACGTCGACGACGATGGCTTGTGGCAGCGACGGAAGATGGGTTTGATCGGGATGGGTGGCCAGAGGAATTGGGAATTTTGGGCAAACAGAGTGAAATTGATTTGAATCCTTAGAAAGAGCAGGAAGGTCATTTTAGGACATTTTTGCAATTGTTTTGGGTTTTAGGATAGATTTGCAATTCAGGCCCTAAAATAGGGTAATTTTATTAAAAACCCAATAAAATAATATGTATTACCTATAGAAATATTTTTAAAAATCTAAAATATTTAAGAATATCTTTAATAATATATTCTACATCAATAAGTCTATAGTCCCGTGCTTTCCTCCGGGTCTACTGATGTTGATTGCTGATTGGTGGAAGTATATTTGACGTCTTGAAATCCCGCCTAAGGTGAAGGTCTTTGTTTGGAAGGCCCTTAGAGCATCTCCAATGCAAATATGCATTTAGAGAAAATTGATTGCCACATATGATAGATAGTTAAAAAGTTAGAAAAACTCTCTCCAATGCAATTATCTAACTTCAATATGGAGATGATGTGGTGAACAAAAAGTTAGAAATTATGGAGTTGAGTTTCTAATTGTAGAAACTCTCCTAGAAATGCTGACTAGGATTTCTAACTCATTCAACCAATAATATTAAAGCTCATTTAATTGTAAAATAAAATATGAGAGAGAATGTAATAATTGTTTTATCATGATTGGTCATAAAATGGATGCATATTTGACTTTATATAATTGCATTGGAGATGTGAATATGCATTTCTTTCATTTTTTTTTTCCAAAAGTGAGCCCATAATAAATAGAAATATTGATGTGGCACCATTTAAAAACTCAAAAATACATATTTACATTGGAGATGCTCTTAAGAGCTAGATCCCTACTTTATCAAATCTTGAGAGGCGTGGTGTTCCTGCTGGGGGGCTTTGCCGTCCAGCCAATTGGCTGGTTAATATATTTTCCCTTTGTCAAAAAAAAAAACATAGGTTTGTTAATCATTTTTAGTTTAAAAAAAACCATTAACATGGATACAGTTCATTCCGTTGGTGGAATCATGTCATGTGATAAAAAAAACTCATATAATTGTTTTTTATTTCACGGAACATGGTTTTACTGTTAGGATACAATGTATTGTGTACTGAAGTTTATCTCGTAAACTAAACCAATACATTAACATTAGATCATAGTCATTTATCGACAAACTTGTTGGATAGAAAAGACCCTATACCAGAGATCCCACATATATAATTAAACAAATCAAAACCGTTGATTTGTTTAGCTTTGCACCAAATTAAGTCACTAATCTCACCAACACCTTCATAAGCTCATCCAAGCTATATATATGAAAGTAAGGAACACATGCTCACCAAAACTGAATAAAATTTCTTTACTAGAAATCAATGACACAATATCTAGTTGTTGGAGAATTTTTGAAACCGATGATCGCGGAATCGTCGTGCCTAATATATGCACATAACTCATAGCAATTAATAACGTCAATAACATAAAAAATAGATGAGAGAAAATAAACCAATTACAACACAAGATATACGTGGAAAACCCAAATTGGGTAAAAAGCCACGGGTCGTCAGGGCGACAGAAAATTCCACTATATGACAAATTGTTACAACCATATATTCCAAGATTCTCTCTCACACCCAAACCCCAAACCACGTTCACAAGATCCACACCAAGAACCCCACAATATCCCCTAGATCTCCCATAAATATCACCCACGGATCTCTAACTTGATCCACTGATATTCCCTTTAATCCCTCCCGGATATTCCCACGGGTCTCTCACCCGGATCTCTCTACTACTCTATGATGTTACATGGTGTTATTTTTTCTCCACACAAAATAACCTAGATACAATGTCTATTTATACTAGTTACAGAGAGTTTAATATAAAAGGAAATCCTACTCCTAAACGTACAAGACTTACTTGTTCCACATAAATACTATTTCCTATTTATGACAAGTCTTCTTGTTAAGGAGAAATCCTTTTCCTTCAAGTAAGGGACTTTACTATTCTCCATGAAGACAATCTCTTTCCTTTTCTGATTAGCACAAGAACTTCCAGAAGAAAACATATTTCCTATTTTCGTGCAACATTCCTAATTTGGGCAAGATCCGTTATTGTCGTGGTTTGGGTCGCGGTTGGCCACCTGCGCCCAACAACACGAACCAAAACTATCGACCACCGCTCTGAGTACCGCGGTTGGTGCATTACCTCTGCCACGGTCCACTCCGCGTAAATCCACAGGAGTTCGACCGCTCCCAGTGCCACGGTCTGTGCACGTGTCCGTACCGCGGTCCAGGCCACGGTACCTACCAGACTTCGTTTCTTCAGTTCTTTTTTGTCTTCAAACCTCCCTCAAACGTCATCTTCAACTTCAAACGTTACCCCACGTCTCCAGGAAGCTCCACATCAATTGAGTCTTGTTTGGTTAACATTGAGTTCACTTGAGAATACGAGCCAAAACCTAACAATTCTCCCATTTGGCTTGAATTCTCAAGACCTTTATCCACAACCACGATTCTCAACACCAAGAATCAACATACCCCACCACAAGGTATAACCACTTAGGAACGAACCATCCTAATATTTTTTTCTTCTTCTTTTGTGTTCGTTGTTCCGGCACCATGTCGAAAAATACTTGCTGAAATTGTGGTGCAACTCCTCATATCAGTTTACTAGGGACTTCGTCAGCTATCGACATCCTTGTCCACCACACACCTTGCATCACTTTCTAACCAATGCTTTGTGCACAATTATGAACCACTAGCATCAACATATCCTCTTCCATGGCCAGTGGGGAAAACTGCCAAAAGGATAAACATGTTCTTGCATCACTCAATTCTGTGAAAGACCTTTCGTCCTTACATCACATACCTGGTGAAAGACTTGCTACTAGAACGGGGAGTGCTTTGCCGGATAACCCCCACACCACCACCAGAGACTTTGAGCGTTCATTTTATATATATATATTCAATAAACGCCTTGTGTTACCCAGATTGGATCTCCATGACTTGTACCTAGAGGTGTCCACGGTTTGTTTTCGGTTCGGTTTCGGTTTCATAAAATGGCCTAACCGTAACCGTAACCGAAGTGGGACGGTTTGGTTCGGTTACATAACCGTCAGTTTAGCGGTTATGGTTGGTTTTTTTTTTTGCAAATGAATTGCCATGTGTCACATTTCTATTGGTTTTTGTTTTTTTTTAATAAAATATACCAAAACTGGTGGTTTTGAGACGGTTTTGGGATTGGATAACCATAACCGAACCGTCGGGGAACCGGTTACCAACCGGTTTCATAACCGACGGTTAAGGTTCGGTTTCAGTTACGATTTTTGGAAGACAGTTTCGGTTCGATTTTGAACGGTTTAACCGAACCGTGGACACCTCTACTTGTACCTGCCACCACAAGCCAAAATAAAAAAAAGTTCTCAATCACTATTTTTCTTTTCATCAAACCCACCAAGTTTGAAATCGCTTTCAAGACGTATCTCATTTGCTAAACCATACTAGACAATCATCATCATCATCATCCCGATTACCACCAAGTCCTCTATACGATCTCCCGTAAAGACTTGTAAAAACTCCATCACCGAACCAGGCTTTGATACCAATTGTTGGAGAATTTTTGAAACCGATGATCGTGGAATCATCGTGCCTAATATATGCCCATAACTCATAGCAATTAATAACGTCAATAGCAGAAAAAATAGATGAGAGAAAATAAACCAATCACAACACAAGATATACAGAGAAAAGTCCACTATATGTTAAATTGTTACAACCATATATTATAGGATTCTCTCTCACACCCAAACCCCAAACCACGCTCACATGATCCTCACCAAGAACCCCACAATATCCCCTAGGTCTCCCATGAATGTCACCCACGGATCTCTAATTTGATCCACTGATATCCCCTTTAATCCCTCCCAGATATTCCCACGGGTCTCTCACTCGGATCTCTCTACTACTCTCTGATGTTACATGTTGTTATTTTTTTTCCACACAAAATAACCTAGATACAAGGCCTATTTATACTAGTTACATGGAGTTTAACATAAAAGAAAATTCTACTCCTAAACGTACAAGACTTACTAGTTCCACATAAATACTATTTCCTATTTATGACAAGTCTTCTTATTAAGGAGAAATCCTTTTCCTTCAAGTACAGGACTTTCCTATTCTCCATGAAGACAAACTCTTTCATTTTCTGATTACCATAAGAACTTCCAGAAGAAAACATATTTCCTATTTTCGTGCAACATTCCTAATTTGGGCAAGATCCGTTATTGCCGCGGTTTGGGTCGCGGTTGACCACCCGCGCCCAACACCACGAACCAAAACTGTCGACCACCGCTCTGAGTACTGCGGTTGGTGCATTGCCTCTGCCGCGGTCTACGCCGCGTAAATCCATAGGAGTTCGACATCTCCCTGTGCCACGGTCTGTGCACGTGTCCGCACCGCGGTCCAGGTCGCGGTACCTACCAGAGTTCGTTTCTTCAGTTCTTCTTTGTCTTCAAACCTCCATCAAACGCCATCTTCAACTTCCAAACATTATCCCACGTCTCCAGGAAGCTCCACATCAATTGAGTCTTGTTTGATTAACATTGAGTTCACTTGAGAATACGAGCCAAAACCTAACACCAGTCACTTTCTATAAGAAAGCATGTGGTGGAGTGGGTGTGGTTCACTGATTTGGATGATTTATATTTTTATATGAGTACATGAATTACGTGCTAGCGGACAACATGAGGTTGATCCGGTGTTAAATCTTTATCCCTTACACTTACATTATAAGATTGCGTTTTTTTTTATTTTATCAATTTTAATTAAAAGTGAAAAATTAATTTTCATATTTTTAATATTCAAAATCGCATCCGATAAAATTTATTAGAAACAATATTTTAAAAGTGAAAACATTAAAATGTTTCTGGTAGCAATATTCTAAAATGCAAAAACAATGAGAAATATTATAATAACCAATAAAATAAATAATGTTATATAAAATCCAATTTTTTTTTCTTTCTTCGTTTTTATCTTTTTTAGTATTTCATAACAAAAAAAATTATATTATTTAGTATAAACATTATAATATTATTAAGATTTATTTATTTAACTATTTTAGTTTGGTAATATGATTTCCTATTACATAATTATTACATTACATTTAACACTCTAAATTTAAATAAAATAATGCCCAATGTCAGCATAACCAATAAACAAATGTATTGAAAACCTAATGGCTAATTCCAAAATATATTTATCTATTGAAAATCACAACCCAACATGGTTTGTATCGAAAATCCTCATCTCTTCACTTCCTTCTCTTTCTTTTGTTCAACAATTATCTGCTCACTTTTTTTTCTCACTCAATTTCGAGTAACTTTCAAAATGTTTCAAAGCCTAACAGAACCTTGTGAATATCAAGTATAAAGATTGTTTTTTTTTTCTTCCTATCTTGATCTATGTAAAATAAAAAAAAAATCTACATTTAAACATAAAAAAAATTCGGTTGATTGACAAATATCTATAGGCAAGAAGAGGGAGAGAAAGAAGGGGATATGCTTAAGAAGAAAACAAGGGAAACATTATAGTGTTGTTTTTCATTTTTAATTAAAAAAATAGACAATGATTTTTTTCATTTTCATTTTCATTTCTAGTAATTTAAAATTACCTACTTAATGTATTTTTACGTCATTTTCATATTTAAGCCTTTTAACTCTAGCATCACCAGCTCTCTGCCTTAATATGTGCAGCTAAATTGAAGAGTCAATCACCTACTGATCTACAATGGAAGATAGAGTTTTGCTTGGATTATATTCCTAGTTGTTCAGCTTCTCTTGTTTAGTTCTTTTGTAAGTTGTTTCTTTTTTAAAAACTAGTAGGAGAGGCACGTGCCATATTTATAATATTAAATCTTAAATATAATTGTCAACAATAAAATTAATAATATATATTATATATAAATATATTTATCTAGTCACAAATAAAAGTTCAAGCTATATCTAACAAAAATATTTTAAAGAGAAATTTACAAACTTCAAACTTGTAATGCTTTTGTAGATAATTAATTGTTTCTTTAGCGGCATCATGTTCAGACTCCATTTTGTGCTTTGAAAGTTTACCCCAAAACACTTCAGTATTGTGTTCCGAATCAATATTAAGATCAATCTCAACGTATGCTTTAAATAGTTCTGGATCATCAACTTCATATCCATAACTATATTTGTCTATTTTTAATTTTTCGACGATATTTTCAAGTAAGCTTTTATAATATATACCGATACACAAAAAGTCCATAATGATTAATCTGCACATGCACAAATAAAAGGTAATCATATTACAAGATTATAATATATAAACTATATAATTTCATAAATTAATTTAAAAACTCTTTTATCTTCTTTAGATATGGCTCTTCTTCTCTAGTTCTCTCTTGTGGGTGTTACTAATGTCAAAAACAATTAAAATAAAATAAATAATAAAAATAAAAATAGAAATAATAAAACCAAATAATAATATATATATAATAATTCTAATTATTTCATACTAAAGTTTTTTTAGACATATATAGTTAATTTTGACAGTTACTAATACATTTTCTTAATATAGGTTCTTATCATTTGGGTCATTTTACATGACAAATCTACCGTAAGTTCAAAAAAAAAATGAGGAGATTTTTGTCGGTTTATGAAAATAGATATCCGGATTGTATAGAAATAATTAATTAAAAAAAAAGAAATTTAACGATAACAAAAAAGCTTTAGATCGGTAAAAGATAGATCTAAACAAAAGAAAAGACAAATAATAATATGGACCTGAACTAACATTGTTTAACATAGAGATACATGGATCTAAATCCTATAAAAAAAATGTCAGGGTTTGATCCTTACTCACTACAAAACCTAACCTTAATCAATTACTGTAAGATCCGTAAGAAACACTTATACTGCAATCCTAAAAGATCAAAGTACTAACAATTTCCTTATCTGGAAATATAGAACAAATATGAGGCAAGAAAATTAAAAAAGAACAAATATAATGATGAACGGTAAAAATAAAAGAACACAATAGATTATCGTGGTTTTGCTAAAAATGGGGATTATATCCACGTCGAGTCTCCCATAGAAACTCTCTCCACTATATGAATGTTTTACAACAAATATTATAACCCAAATCACCCAAAGGGGTCAAAAAATTATTGGCACTATTTGAGGGGTGTGTTGTGCAAATATCACTACTTTACTAATGTATGTTTAAAAGACACCAAAAGAGTGTTTGAGACAAAAATACCCCGAAATATTTTAACAGTGAGGAAGTTGTCATTTCAAAGTTAGAGAGAAGCAATAGTCAAACCGACGGAAAACTAATCGACGGTGAAGTGACCGGAAGAACTGCGATTGACAAAGGTAAGATTGATTATTTTTCCTCGTTTTTGTTGCTGTTAACTTGCATTACATGTTAGAATTGAGTTTTGTTGATAGGAATTATAGAAACCGGTTAAAATAGAGATGTGAGAATGGTTATGGTTTAGGTTAGAGTTTGTAATTTGGTTGAATATCAGTTGAGGAAGATGAAATCTGGGTTTACGAGATTTTTTTCTAGAGAATCGAGCTTATTTGTTTAGTCGAGCTTTTTTTTCGTGAAAATTAGGTTTTGCTAAATCGAGCTTTTTCGAAAAGGAATCGAGCTTTTTCGAAAAGGAATCGAGCTTTTTCGAAAAGGAATCGAGCTTTTTCGAAAAGGAATCGAGCTTTTTTGAAAAGGAATCGAGCTTTTTTGAAAAGAATCGAGCTTTTTTTGAAAAGGATCGAGCCATTTTGAAAAGATCGAGCTTTTTTGAATAGGTTTCGAGCTTTTTTGAATAGGTTTCGAGCTTTTTTGAATAGGTTCGAGCTGTTTTAGAATTAGATCGAGCGTATTTGAAAGGGATCGAGCTTTTTTGAAAAGAGATCGAGCCTTTTTGAAAAGGGATCGAGCCTTATTTAAAAGGGATCGAGCCTTTTTTAAAAAGGATCGAGATTTTTTTAAAATGGATCGAGCTTTTATGAAAGGGTTTGAGCTTTTTTGAAAGGGATCGATCATTTCTGAAAAGGAATCGAGGTTTTTTGTAAAGCAATCGAGCTGTTTTGACAAGGATCGAGCCTTTTTGAAAAGGAATCGAGCTTTTTTGTAAAGCAATCGAGCTGTTTTGAAAGGGATCGAGCTTTTTTATAAAGCAATCGAGCTGTTTTGAAAAGGATCGAGCCTTTTCGAAATGGAATCGAGCTTTTTTGTAAATCAATCGAGCTTTTTTGAAAGGGATCGAGCTTTTTTGAAAGGGATCGAGCTTTTTTGAAAAATTCTGTTTAATGATGTTGTATTTCTGTTACATTCAGATGAGAATTAGGTTGAGGGATTCGCTTAAAACTCCAGAAGGATACTGGTACGAGGGCAAATTGACACGACACAACCATTTTGATGCCCTCGCTCATATTGACGACGCGCTGAACCGTGTCCCTGTAGAATTTACAGCTGAAGACCGCCGGCGGTTTATGACGTCACGTTTCAGGCATTTCCTGACGATGCATAGGGAGATGAAGTTTTCCGGTGGTATTATCCATCGGTTGCTTTTGAGGGAGCTCCATCATAACGGTCCCACAGATGAGATGCACTTCATGTTAGGAACCCAGTCGGTGAGGTTTTCGAATGTGGAATTTTGCCTGATCATCGGACTGCGGTTTGGAGTTATACCAGAGACCACCATGTATGCAGCAGTGGAGAATGACATATATGAGCGGTACTTCCCTGGAGCCGAGGAGGTGTCGCTAGAGCAGATTAGGGGTGTTGTCACTGGTGCAGATTTCGGAAAGGAGTACGATGCTGTCAAGCTCTGCCTCTTATATATGCTGAACTGGATACTGATGGGGGTGGATGAGAGATTCAAGATTCCAGTTTGGCAGTTTCGACTGGTTGAGGAGCTCGATGTGTTCGACGCTTTCCCGTGGGGTGCCCACGTGTACAAGCATTCTATTCACTCATTCAAGCATGCGTTTGACGGGTTCGAGCGATGCCAGCAGGAAAAGGGCACTGCCGTACACAGGGTGGAGACCTACAACATATACGGTCTATCTCATGCCCTGTTGGTAAGAAGTTCGAACTACAAATTGTACTTTATTGTTGGTGCCCAAAATTGTATGGATACTTATCGTACTTATCTTTGATGCAGATACTTGCTTTGGAGGTGATCTATACTTTGGCCAAAGAGGTCGGTGTCCGGAGGGTTACGGATCTAACTCCCCATATTTTGAAGTGGGAGTTGACCAAACAACCGAGAGGGAACAAGCTAGCAAAGATTTTCAAAGCCAGGATATGTCTTTATTTTGTTAATGTTTTTATAAGTTAGTATTTGTACAATGACATTGTTCTAACTAATATTTCAGATGTTTGCGATGCCTAGCTAGATGAGGGAGGGAGCCTGTATATAGAAGATGACATGGATCATATGCCGTCTGAGGTCCCTGATCAGACCACCTTAGGCGGGATCAGTGGTACAGACAGGACCATTGACAGTGAGGGATCTGAGCCCGCTGCTGGGGGTTTGAGGCCCTGTGACAGTGATGGATATGAGACAGACCCTCAACGAGAAAGGCATAAGCATAGGCGGGTTCTGTTTTCCACCCCCGGACATGGTACATCTACAGGGGATTCCCGTGGGGGAATTGGACGTGATGGAGAGGTAAGTTGAAAACATAGTTTAGTGTTTTTTATTAACACGTGCTGATAGTTTTTTACTAACAATGTAGACATGATTTCAGGCTCTGTGGGCAGAAATGTTGAACGATGTGCGTGAAGGCCTCCGGAAGAGTGACGAGGATCGACAACATCAACACTTGGAAATGTTGGATATGATCCGGAAGAGTGATGAGGATCGTCAGCAGCAACACCGATTGTTACTGGATATGATTCGGGGGCTTCAAGGTTCGACCATACGTACACACCGGGATGGCCCACCACCTCCTGATCTATTATTTAGTCCTGGAGGGTTGACTGATAGGTTTACGGGAGGGACAGACACCCAGGTTCAGCGGTCCCCTCCACCTCCCAGCATATCGATCCTCCCACCTCCTAGCACATCGATTCAACCACAGCGGTCCCCTCCCCTACCTAGCACGTATGTGGAGTCGGAGCAATCCCCTCCCCCACCCATCACGTCGGTGCCGTCAGAGTGGTCCTCTCCCCCACCCAGCACATTCGTGCTGTTGGAGAGGTCTCCTCCCCCACCCTGCACGTCTGTGCCGTCGGAGCGGTCCCTTCCCCCACCCAGTACGTCTGTGCCGTCGGAGCGGTTCCCTTCCCCACCCAGTACGTCTGTGCCTTCGGAACGGTCCCCTCCCTCACCCAGCACGTCTGTGCCGTCTGAGCGGGCCCCTCCCCTGGCCAATACATCGAAGCGTTTAGGTAAGCGCAGATGGTAGTTGGTGAGCCTTTACACAGATCCATACCGTCCAAAAAGGTTGAGGACACGGCCCGAGTCCATGGAACATATTTTTGAGCCCCGCGGACTAATGGACGCTGACCACCTTGCGGCATACAAGGCCTTCAAGAGGAACATCAATGGGGAACAGTGAGTCCAACTTTTTATAATACAAATGGATGTACATTTCTTGTTTATTAAAATTTATGTATAGCTAAGGTAATTCAATCATTAAACAGACGTGATGTGGACGTGCTGGTACCAGTTACCGTGGGATGGTTCGTGCGTATGCAGTCCAACTTCATAGACTTGGAGGACACGGTACATACTTATTAAATTTTATATTAACGTTTGTGTAAGTATTGTTGAATTGTTAACAATTACGGTGGTTTTATTGTTTGTCAGCATATGGATGCATACCTCAATATTCTTGCAAGCGTCAACGAGGATTCCACGATGTGTACAACCAGAGGATCAACGTGTTGGATACACAATTTTATGTAAGTAGGTATAACATTTTGGAATCAAATCGGACTTTCTGGTTATTTATTATTAATACGATATTGTCAATGCTTGTACAACCACTTATGTTGTACATGTGGGAGAGGATGATGCCTCGCGATTCACAAGTTGCTGTGACCACGGCAAGGTGGAATGTGTTATAGTCCCGATGGTTGGAAGAGCACCTTCTGACGGTCCGTGGAGTAACCACGAGTGGAAACCGCCCATGGCACGAGGTTGACCTGGTAAGTGTTACATGATGGAGATGATTAAAAAAAAAAACTGTTCGTATATCCTCAGCTAACACGGCATGCAAACTATTACAGGTGTTGATTCTGTGCAACGTTGGGGCCCAACATTGGCTGGTGGTGAGCGTCGACCTTTGTCGTGGGAAGATTGACGTTTATGACCCCTGGAGACAGGAAGTCCCTTATCAGATCAGGCACCTACAGGTCCGACCATTACGGTGGTTTTTACCCTCCATGTTGAATGACGCGGGGTTCCACACAGCACGACGAGCTGGTCGTTGGGCGTTCCCTCGGGAAAATAAGCCCTTCTCGGTCAGCCTGGTGCATACTTCTACAGTGTCCCAACAAAAGAAATCGTAAGACATTCTATTTCATTCACGTGTTTAGATATTCTTTATGAATGATTTCTAATGGTGTTTTATGTGCCGAATTGCATAGGTAACTTTGGTCCCCATACTTTGAGACTTATCGAGTACATACTGGCAGGTCGACGACCTTTTGATTGGTTAGAGGACGACATGGGGATCATTCGAGAGAAAATGGCTGTGGAGATTTTTTCTAACTCCAGGCCCGCAAAGTGATTTTTTGTATATTCCCATTTTATATGTACACAGACATGTAATTAATTCGTTCATTATTCATTCATTAATATTAATTCATTCATTAATAAGTAATTATTGCAAATCCAAATTATTACAATATGATACACATCCAAAAGTTTTCAATGTGATCGAAACTTTATCATTCATTCCCTATTAGAGTCAACGTTAGGGCACGTTTGTTTGTTATGTCCAATTGAATGGCAGATGCTACACTTGCTACAGTATTCATCTAGAACAACTCTTCTTGTACCTTCATTAATCATAGGTGATTAGGACATCTCCTGGAATTATGCCCTGGTTGTCCACATCTTCTACAGGATTGTGTAGTTGTCCTCTCCGAAGACGAGACATGGTGACCCGCCCTCGGGCGTCCTGCTTGTCTCCTGGAGTTTGGATTCAAAATCACCCTCTGAGCAATGTCAGATGGCACAACCCAAGTGGAAGGATGGCCCACCGACATAATAGGAATTGAGTACGCGTTAATAAGTGTCTGTCTCTTATAGTAGTCTGCACACAAAGTTGTGAAGTCCAAGTTTCGCTCCCTGTAAAAAACATTGAAAACGATCAGCTTCACCGAGGAAATGATCAGTAGGTTTTCAAAGTTATGAAGTCCAAGTTTCAGTAATGTAAAGTGCTGCCGTAAGGGCGTGAGAACATAGAAAATGATCCATTTGAAATTTGTTGCAAGTACAAGTCTTTTGAGCTAAGTCAACAGTCCACTATTTTCCAGACCGCTTGACCAAAAAAATCTTCCAGTCGACTGGATTTACGGTCAAATAACCACACTTCTCCACACGTTTTAAGAGCACAAGATATGTTGCGGCGGCCTACTGATGACTCATGGTTTGTACAGCTCTATAGCGATCATGAAACCACCGTTGCAGTATATTCCTAATGAACTCAGCTAGAGTCAACATAGGCAGTTGGCGTGCAAATTTTAGGCATGAGTTTATACATTCTGCAGCATTAGTCGTCATCACCCTACACCTTCTTTCCGGGCAGTGTACACGGGACCACTTATGTAGACCGGTATCAATTACATAATCATATGCATTCTGGTGCAAGTTTCTTAACTCTTCCATACGCTGGTCATATTCAAACTCGGTGTATGTGCGAGCTGCTTTTTCCATTATTACAGCAACATCCTTTTTATGAAATCGCTTTTTGATATTTTCAGCAAAGTGCCAGCAACATATGGTATGGGTGGCATAAGGGAACACTTTAGAAATCCCTGCTTCAATGCTTACATGCCTATCAAAAATGAAAACTAGCTCATCAGTATGACCTAGGGCACCCTTCAAGCAATCAAAAAACCATTCCCATGAAAGGTTATTTTCTAGTCGCCGTACCCAAAAGCAATTGAATACACCTGTTCGTTCCCATATTGTGTTGTTGCAACAAACATTGTACCCCGGAATCGTCCCTTCAAATGGGTACCATCAACGACAATGACTGGATGCATACACGTACGAAATCCTCTAAGTGAGGCACCAATCGATATGAAGAAGTATAGAAATTTACTATCTTCGTCGCACTGTAAGTCAGTGATTGTGCCGGGATTTTGTTGTTCCAAAACGTAACCAAACGATGGAAGCAGTTGGAAGGTTTCCTCATGTGTTCCATATGTCAGTGACAACGCATAATCGAGGGCGGCGTGTGCCTTACTGTACATGATTTGGATTCCATACATTGATTTCATGTCGGCGATTATGTCCTTCGGACGCATTAGTTAACCATCTTGTTGTTGAAGTCTAGGTGCAATAACTTCTCCAATTATGACTGCACTAGCTTGTCGGTGCCGGCGGTGAATTTCCTCTAACGGAAAAGTGTGTTCGTTGGCAAAACTTCTTACTTGAAAGTATGTGCCTTCATCTCTCCTCACCGCTCTTAACTTCCACGTACAATTTCCCATCAAACAAACTAGATGTAATGTTGTCTTATTGGACCTTTTCACCTTCCACTCGAAGTTCTGCCGCATTGTAAAATGACCTACTAGTCTCTTCAAATCCTTTTTCGTTGGAAAAAACTGGCCTTTATATATCATGTTTGTAGGTTCATCTTCAAACAAGTTTCTGCTTCCACCAATACCAAACGAGTATGATTCTGCTCCTGGAATAACCCATGTTCTTGCATTATTTGAATCATCTGCAGTTACATTAGCCCTCCCCTTGAAGGTCCCAACTATATCTGGTGCACTGGAACTAAATCTGTGTACATGTCTTACACGTCTTTCCGTTTCGACAGGTTCTGCATCATCCTGATTGTCCTCTACATTTTCTACAGAATTTAAATTGCCCTCATTATCCACCTCATGATTCACCCCAACATTCAATGCTGTATTCTCCTCATTGTTGATGTCATTGTAGATCTCATTGTATTGATGGTTGTACTCTCTACCATTTATCTCAATATGACAACCAAATACATCGTCGAATTGAGGTTCCGGTCTATTATCATGGGCGACTACTTCCGGTGGGACAACATATATATTTTCCCGACCATCAATCCCATTTCTTTCTGTGAACAACTGGTTGCTTCCGCCTGACGATCGAAATTGTTGGGTGTTATCAGGATGAGGGATATCTTCACCAATGACACCTCCCGCTGGCCTCTCAATTAGACTAACACATACTTGAGGGATCACCCTATCTTCCCCTAGCATAAACTGAACATCGTTATTGTTTCTTATAAATGTACGACATGTAGTCCCAAGAACAATTGATAGAGACTGTAGCTCAGCACTGTATTTGTTTTCATCAAACTTCACAATGGTTTGCACGATCGACACCAGTTCGTCGTAACTCAAATTCTTTGACACATACAAACCTTGGTTATCGGAACCTAAATACTTCTGATTTCCGTCTGGTAATTGCTCCCATCGACCGTTGTAAGATATGACTATTCTCACCCTATCCATTATCCTGTCAAAACCAACATAAAAAACCATTAATAAGGAAAAAAAATATTTCATATTAAATTTACAATTATAAAGGATTAAACAAAAATCAAAGGATTAACATTCAGTGTTGTATTCTCCTGATTATTGATGTCATTGTAGATCTCATTGTATTGGTGGTTGTACTGTCTACCATTCATCTCAATATGACAACCAAATACATCGTCGAATTGAGGTCCCGGTCTATTATCATGGGCGGCTACTTCCGGTTGGACAACACATATGTTTTTCCGACCATCTATCCCACTTATTTCTGTGAACAACTGGTTGCTTCCGCTTGACGATCGAAATCGATGGGTGTTATCAGGATGAGGGATATCTTCACCAATGACACCTCATGCTGGCCTCTCGATTAGACTAACACATACTTGAGGGATCACCCTATCTTCCTCTAGCATAAACTGAACATCGTCATTGTTTCTTATAAATGTACGACATGTAGTCCCAGGAATAATTGATAGAGACTGTAGCTCAGCACTGTATTTGTTCTCATCAAACTTCACAATGGTTTGCACGATCGACACCAGTTCGTCGTAACTCAAATTCTTTGACACATACAAACCTTGGTTATCGGAACCTAAATACCTCTGATTTCCGTCTGGTAATTGCTCCTATCGACCGTTGTAAGATATGACTATTCTCACCTTATCCATTGTCCTGTCAAAACCAACATCAAAAATCATTTATAAGGAAAAAATATTTCATATTAAATTTACAATTATAAAGGATTAAACAAAAATTAAAAGTGTAAGATATGAAACTTTTTTTTAAACTGATCGAGCTTTTTTTGTACATGATCGAGCCGTTTTTGTACATGATCGAGCTCTTTCTAAAGGGATCGAGCTTTTTTTGTTTAAGACCGAGCTCTTTTTCTGCATAATCGATAAGCTTTTTTCAAATATGGCTCAAGCTTTTTTCAAATATGGCTCGACCTTTTACTTTTACGGATCGAGTTTTTTTTTTGAGGAATCGAGCTTTTTTATGAGGGATCGAGCTTTTTATGTGATGGATCGAGCTATTTATGGGAGGGATCGAGCTTTTTTTGGAAAGGATCAAGCTTTTTTCTGATGGATCGAGTCTTTTTTCGAGAGATTGAGCTATTTGTGTGAGGGATCGAGCTTTTTTTGGAAAGGATCAAGCTTTTTTTTTATGGATCGAGCCTTTTTTCGAGGGATCGAGCTTTTCTTTTTACGTATCTATTGGATCGAGCTTTTTTATAATTTGATCGAGACTTTTTTTCAAATTTTCGAGCTTTTTTACAAATGTTTCGACATTTTTTTAAAACCTTTCCAGCTTTTATGCCCAAGATTATAAACTTGTTTGCACTACTACAACTCAACTCGGCCAAATATATATACAAAAAAATATACATACATGTTCATTCATTCTTTGTAAAAAGTTTACAACTCCAGGACATCAACATAAAAAAATTGAGACAACATGTTCATAAATGTTCATAAATGTTCATACAATGTTATACCACACAGAAATACAATAAAAATGGAAATAAATATCAGAAATATTAATTTACCTTCTTGTGCAATATCTGGAATGAAGCTCGTTTTCTGAAGAAAAAATGGAGTAGGTGATTGATTTTCAGACAACTTTTTTGAACGATAGCCTTTAAAGAATAAAATATCGATTATTTATGGACAATTTCGGTAGCTCACCATAATAGGTACCTTTTAAACTTAACTTATTATAACAGTGACATCACTACAAGGGACAAAAAAAAAGGTGACATTCCTCACCATTTCCACATCACCCAAATATCAACCTAGAAATATTTAAGAACACTCTGATGGCACAGGATCAAACAGACCTAAACCCAATCAGACCCGGGACGGTGTCACCGATTTCAGAAGTACTATATATATAATAATTCTAATTATGTCAGACTAATGGTTTTTTAGACATATATAGTTAATTTTGAAAGTTACTGAGGTCTAATTGTCTGTCCTTTATAGTTATGTGTTTAGTTGTATTCACTATGTTGTTCAAATAAAACATAACGTAATACTAATATTTAATAAATAAATACAAACAATTTCACATAGAAAAAGAATATGACATATTCTGAAATTATTTGACAAAAGTAATAAAAATAACATGGTTTAAATAACTAACCGCGTATAGTATCTACACTTTTATACCAAAGCTAACGGAACTTTTTTGTTAGCGTCAACACTTGTTTAACCTATAAACAAAAACCACATTAGATAGTGTCAATAAACTATTAAGTAGCATTGTAATTAAATCAAATAAATGGTGCAATCTCATTAAACGGTCTCACGAAGCGGTAATGAGACCGTTCCATTAAAGACTTTCTCCAAATATATATAATAGTCTAGTAATCACTCAACATCAACAATAATATAATATTTTATAATTTAAATAAAACCTATAAAATTAAATTAAATGGTTACTATCAAATAATAAAATATAGTAGTAAAGAGAGTTTTAGATGTAAGTAACGTGGAGTCAGGGGTTGCCATTTTCTTTTCTTCGAATTGTTGAATTACCTTTTTCTAGAGGTGTCTACGGTTCTGTTAATCCGTCCGGAACCAAACCGAAACTGTCCATCTAGAACCGTAACAAAAACCGAACTATACATGTTGGTTATGAAACCGGTTGGAAACTGATTTCTCGACGGTTCGGCTACGGTTATCATTCCCCAAAAACCGCCATAAAACCAACGGTTTAACTTCCGGTTTTGATATTATATATATATATATATATCCAATAGAATTGTGACACACGGCAATTATCATTATATTAATATTTTTAAAATTTTAAAATACTATTATTATTACTGTATACTATTAGTATTATTAAAGTTTATTATTACTATTATTTTTAAACTGTATTATTATTATGATTATGATTATTATTAAATTTATTAATATTATCATCATCATTACGAACATCATCATCTCCTTGTGCTTGATAAATTATTTGGGCCAGAAAAAGTTTTAGTCAAGAATTATGTAGCCCGGAAAACACATTTGCTCATTTCCTTTTGAACCCAAAAAGCTTTGGTTAATATTTCTTTCCAACCTAATTTGGGCCAGACCATCCTTTTTGAAACCCAAACCCTCTTGCATTGATAATGGAATTTAGGGGTGGGCATGGATCGGGTCGGTTCGGTTTTGGCTAAAACCAAACCGATCCAAATTCAATTCGGTTTTTGAAAATGTGAATCGGTTCGACCCATATTGAACCAAAAACCGAATTGACCCGAACACCCTTATCTCGGTTCGGGTCGGGTCGGTTCAATTCGGTTTTGGACATATTGGGCCTCAAGTTTTTTTTTTTTAATCTTCATTTCTTTTTAACTTTTTAACAACTATAATTGTAATTAGGCCTATTGGGCTTCATTTCTATCCACTTAATGAAATTAATAAGCAATGCCATACAAAACACTGATACTAGAGAAAACACCGATTCATTGTACCATTCTGGAATTCATTGCTCTAAAGGTAAAGAGAGACAAATAAAAATCAGAAATTAATAAATTAAAAAAATAAAACAAATTACAATTATTGAATTTCACCACAAAAATATCAACACCACAACCACAGGTCCACCACCACCATTAATTCATCATCACACCAACACCCCGTTCCACCATCACCACCATTATCAATTCACCATCATCACAACAAAACTACCGGTCCACCACCACCACCATCATCAATTCACCAGCACCAACACCAACACCGACATCAACCCCAGATCATCGCCAACACCAAAACAAAACCCAGAACCCAGAGCACCAACAACATCAAATCACCATCATCAACAACGCCAAAATCAAAACTTAGAACACCACACCACCTCCCAAAAAACAAAACCAGAACATTGCACCATCATACCTTGAACCGAACCACCACAACCACCAGAAACCAAAATGACCCACCACCACCATCGGTAGAAACCAAAACGACCCACCCCTAACCACTCAAATCCAAAATCCATCGGTCAAAGATGATGAACAAGTGCGGGAGAGAAAGAGAAAGAGGGATTCGAGAGAGATAAAATGATTCGATAGAAAGAGTGAGAGAGGGATTCAAGATGATGAACATGTACAAGAGAGAAAGATTCGATAGATATAAAAGGGAGGGTTTGGTTGTAGTGGATCAAGAAGGAGCGGAGAGAGAGGGAGGGTTTGGAGATGTGGCTAGGTTAGAGAGAGGGAGGGGGGTCTGGTTTAATAGGAAAAATAAGAAAAATGTAATTTTATTTTATTTATACCTCGGTTCTTCGGGTCGGTTCGGTTTTGCCTCAATGCGAACCGAAACCGACCCAAAATCAATTCGGTTCATTCGGTTCGACTCGAATTGAACCGAACTCACCATCAAAACCGAACCAAACACCTTTTTTAGGGTCGGTTCGGGTCGATTCGGGGTCGGGTCACACTTTTGTGCCCACCCCTAATGGAATTTTGACCTGTTAATTTTATTTTTACCCATTTCATGTGATTGTGTGAGATAACCCTAATTATAAATGCTTTCCTTTTAAAAAAATTCAACAAAAACATCAGATATTCTGATATCTCAAACACACCCAAATCTCTTCTCTCTCATCAAACTTCACCTTTAAATCCTAGATATCTCTGTACTTTCTTACCAAAATGACACAAAATCCATGTCGAAATCCCTCTAAAATTGCCTAGACCAATTCCTTTCTCTCTTCTTCAGATTTCATCACCGGTTTGTATTTTTAGATTTCCTATTTACATATCTGAGGTCTTTGATTCCTAAAATCGGATATCTTTTATTTCTTGTTTTGAGGTTATTATGGTGGTGATTGCATGTGGATTTTTTTTATAAATAGATCCCCTCTTCTTTTCCTGAGATCTGGATTTTAGATTTATTTTATTTCATCAACATCTGATTACTGTTATTTTCTCTTTTTCAGATTTGTATCTTGGTTTTCTTCTCTGTTTTAGAATTAACATTTCGATTTGAAGAGTATTTTTTTTTAATTAGATCTCGATTTTAGATTTATTTTATTGCATCCACATCTGTTTACAGTTATTTTCTCTTTTTCAGATTTATATCTTGGTTTTCTTCTCTGTTTTAGAATTAAAATTTCGATTGCAAGAGTATTTTTTTTTAATTATGTATGAAGTTCAAGTGTATTTTTGTTTAATTTTCGTTTTTAAATTTCAATTCAGATCCATGTAGTAGCATCAATTTATTAGTTTAGTTTTTTTTTTTTTGTAGATCTGGGTTTTTATGTTATGTTCATCGGTTTTAGATTTAAACATATTCTATGTTTCTTTTCAAGTTTAGATTTTTGTTTTCAAGTTTCAGGTTTAGATTTTTGTTTTCAAGTTCTTTTTTTTTGTCCTTTTAATTACTTTGGTCAGTAATTGGTTATTTTGGAACTGCTTATGTGTTCTTTACCTTCTATTGGCATAACAGATTTTGATTACAATTTGAGTTGGAACTATTTTTAGGTTATATGTTCATAATTGTGATTTTAAATTCAACAAACCCAATAAAAATAAATTAATCATATCCAACCATCAGAATAACAACTACAACCTTTATATAGCAATATCACTGAGTTTTAAAGCAATTAATTCGAAATCAAATTCAACAAACCTGGATGGTATGTCTGTATTCCAGTACCTAGAAGTTCCAGCAACCAGTTTTTTTTTCCTCCTTTTTTGTTCCTTTTTTTTTACTGATTCATTCCTCTTTATCTCATTTCTCATTTTTACGTTTATCCTGATTTTTCCACCTCTTTGCCTAAACAATATAGCCTAGCATAGGTTTGCCACCTTCAATCTTAGAGTGTACATGAGTGACACGTTAAAAGTGGATAATTTTAAAAAATGAATAAAATAAAAAAAGTGGAAATAAATAAAAAGGATACAGAAGAAATAAATGAAAAGGATATATAAGAAATTAAGGTAATTCTTTCCATCATGAATTACCCTTTTTAAAAGTCAAGTCTCTTATATTATATATATATATATATATATAGGAAATCACCTACTGTACCAATTAAATTGATATGCATAATTAAAGCAACTGTCTATAAATGGATAAACATAATGAAGAATCAAGATTTTTAGTGAAAATGGTCAGACATGAGTCCAAAAATTAAACGACTCTTTTTGGATATGGCATTGTGAGAATATCAATTTTTTAAGAACTTATATTTAAAAGATATTTATTATAGTGAATGGAAAAAATATCTTCAACAGTTGTTTCACGTCAGTTTTTTTATATTCAGTTTATAGTGACAAAGTTGTGAAGTAGAGAGAGAAAATCTTGTTGAAACTCAGTCGATCACTCGAACGGTGATGAAGTGGCGTTACACTGACGCACTCGAGGGTTGATGATGAGCAGTAATTTGTCGAGACTTTTGTATACTGTCCGAGACTTCGTGTTTGGGTGTCCGAGACTTTGTGTTATACAAAGTCTAGGAACAAAGTCTCGGGACTATATTCAAAAGTATCGGAAAGCTTACACAAAATCTCGGACCAAAGTTTCGGAACAAAGTCTCGTGACCCTATTCAAAAGTCTCGGAAAGCGTATACAAAGTCTCAAAACAAAGTCTCGGGATCCTATTCAAAAGTCTTGGAAAGTTTATACAAAGTTTCGGAACATGTTATAAAAGACTTGGGAACCCTATTCAATAATCTCAGAACAAAGTCTCTAAAAGCTTATGCAAAGTCTTAGAACAAAGTAAAATCATTCAATTGTAAATCCACTAAAAGAGACCAGAGCTATCATTATATTTGGTCTAGAGTTTCATTGATTCTGCTTTTAAATTGTAATATATTGCTTAGCATTTACATTTTTCGAAGTTGCATTAACATTCTTTGTTAGTTTCCTATCCCAGTTTCCACTTTGACTCTCATTGTATGAATTTTGATATTCCCAAACAATGAGATGTAAAGTGGAAACCGATAACATGAGTGATCTTATGTAACCATATGAACGCCGAACTCATTGGAGAGGAAGATGAACTTGAATTTCCATTTACGGAGTTTTTCACTTTAAGATAGTTAGAGAGAAGTAGATTTGAGATAATTTCAAAGTGTCCGTTAAAAGTTAAAGTAAAAAAATAATAAAAAATATATGCATTGTAAGAATATTTTATAAAATCACTTAGTTTTGTATATTTTAAATTTAAATTATTAAAATCGTACACGTTTAACACCAACTCAACAAAAACTAAAACTCCCTATTTTAACGGTTATACATGCTACTTGCTAAAGTAAATAAATATAATTTTTTACGATAACAAATATAGTCTAGGATAATTAGGTCTCTCAAAATGATTTGACTGTATTTAGTTAAGTGGTTGCCGCTCTCACTTCATTATATAATTCCATCTTATTTTCTGACTTACAATAGTATACCATCATTTGATTAATTTCAACCTATTATCATATTTATAAATAATAAAAGTGTTAATATTCAATTAAATTAAATTGAACCTGTCAATAATAACTTAAAAAGTACAACAGTGTACTCTTCTCTCTCTCCATAGAATCTTCTACACAATGTAGTGAAAGTCCACACCGACGTGGCAAGATATTAGGATAAGCATCTAAAACTTTCTATTACATAACGACAATTTGCAAATAGATCAAGTATGGAGACACGTTGAGTCGGCTAAATTGACCGACATGCTCATTCTATATATATTTATATAGAACAAGCTCTCAAGTGTGTAAGAAAATAAATGTTCAAATCATAGTATAAAACTCTTGATCACATCCACTCTGTGCCCGATTGACAAGTATACGTACTCACGTGACATATGGACTGTATGTTTGATGAATGTCGAAATAGTGAAATATGTCAATTTTTGTTGCGTGAGTTGTAATGATGTCTTCGTTCGTTTTAATAACTTAAGTTTAAAAGACACCTATTATGGTGAACTATCCAAATTGCCCTTAAATAATCTATTTTTATTCTCAATGTGCTTCTATCTACACTTTGAAAACGATAACTCCCATCTCTCTCTCTTCAAAATAGTTGTCTGAAAATCGATCTACAACTCATTTCTCTCCAAAAAACTTCTCTCTCTCCAGATTCTGTTAAAAAAAATAACATATGTTTGTGATCTTCTTTTATACATTGTCATATATTTCTGTGTGGTTTAACAATATATCCATTCGTTATGATTTGTTGTCCCAATTTTTGTATGAACATGTATGAACATTTAGTCTCCAGATTCTGTTCGAGACTTTTTTAAAATACTTCGAGCCTTTTTTATTAGTGTCCGAGCTATTTTGATATGATTCCGAGATTTTTTATACTCTTCCGGGTTTTTTTATTAAGTTAATGTCTGAGACTTGTCTCCGAGCTTTTTTGATATAGTTCAAAAAAATTTGAACCCCTGGTAAAAAAGCTCGAACCCAATAAAAAAAAGCTTGGGTACTTGACAGAAAAGCTCGAACCCATACAAAAAAAACTCGAGCTTTTTTTTTAATGGGTTCAAGCTTTTTTATCAAGTGCCCGAGTTTTTTTCTAAAGGGCCCGAGTTTTTTTCTAAAGGGCTCGAGCTTTTTTTTCAAGTGCCCGAGCTTTTTTTTACTTTGTTCGAGCTTTTTTACAAAGTAAAAAAAAAAAGCTCGGGCACTTGGTAAAAAAGCTCGAACCCAGTAAAAAAAAAGCTATCGAGCTTTTTTGCCAAGTGTCCGAGCTTTTTTGCCAAGTGTCCGAGCTTTTTTGCATGGGTTCGAGCTTTTTTGCCAAGTGCCCGAGCTTTTTTTTATTTGGTACGAGCCTTTTTGCCAAGTTAAAAAAAAGATCAGGCACTTGGTAAAAAAACTCGAACCCAATAAAAAAAGCTCGGACACTTGGTAAAAAAGCTCGACCCCTTACCCTAGCTTTTTGGGTAACGGTTCGAGCTTTTTTGTCAAGTGCCCGAGCTTTTTTTTACTGAGTTCGAGTTTTTTTACCAAGTGCCCGAACTTTTTGTTTAACTTGGCAAAAAGGCTCGAATCAAGTAAAAAAAGGTTCGAGCACTTGGTAAAAAAACTCGAACCCTTACCAAAAAAGCTCGAGACTTTTACTGGGTTCAAGACTTTTACTAAAGGCTCTGAGCCTTTTGTAATTATATTTCGAGCATATCAAGTACTGACTATAAAAAAGACCCCCGAATGCGTCTGCGTAACGCCACTTCATCGTTGTTCGAGTGATTGTCTGAGTTTCAACGAGATTTTCTCTCTCTACTTCAAAACTATCACTGTAAAATGAATGAAAAGAAATATGATGTGAAACAACTATTGATGGTATTTTTATCCGTTCACCATAATATGTGTCTTTTAAACATAATTTATTAATACAGTGACAGTATTGAAATGCTACTTCAAGTGCTATTTATTTTTGACCCTCCGATGAATCTAGCTAGAATTTCAAGATCAAACTAAATAACAATACCATATTAGTTACCAACAATCTTAAAAACTTAAAATGTCAATTAAAAGACTCTATAATAATATCAAAAGCTCTCAATAAACATTATAACATTTGTATTCATGAGCGACCATTTTCTCGGTAACACTAGCAAGTGACTTAAGATTACAACCTATAATAGTATCAGCAAAAGCACAGGTTTCCTCCTTGTTGTTTCCGGCCGGTACATCCACCACGTACGACTCCATCACCACCGTCTTCCGCCCTCCTTCAGTCCCGTGCAAACTGGTAGTGGAGTGGTAATTTTCGAGCCTATGATCACCTCCAATAATACTAACCATCATCACATGTAACTCATCATCAAGCTTGTCAAGCCTCTCCATGCTAGTTCTCGCCGGCAAACCCGTAACGATCACAACTTCACGTACGCTTCCGGTGCCGCCGGTGCCGGTTCTGAGGGTGCAACTCTTTATGAATCGCTTGTAGCATTGTGGGTGGTCGAATCGACGAAGTATGGACCATACTAGTGGAAGTGGTGCGTCTATGGTTTGGACCAGCCTCGATCCACATTGGTTCGGCAAAAGGACGGTTTTTTGGTAATTATTGAGCATCGTAGTAATCGTTGTCATCTTGGGTTTCATTTTGAGGTTTTTCTGAGATGGGTTTTGCATTTTGTAGTGTGTGGAGCTGCTGGTGGCGGTGGCCATGGTTTTATATATATGCTAGACATTTAATTGTTGGCGATGATATAAAAAAGGACTTTTATGTTAAAATTAGAAAAAGCTTTAAGGTGACTAGATATTTTTTATTCTTTCGAATGGGTTGTCGACTTCGTCGACCTGTTAGAGTCGAGACCTGTGTATCAAGAATTAAAGAGCAAATTACACTGCCTTACATCCATATACAACTTTACTATTAATTGACATCCAACCCTCGTCACGTTGTATATCGTTAGAATTAACGTTTGATCAAATAATAACAATAAAAAGTTTAAAATATTCATAAATTATTAAACAATGATTATTTATACTTTAAATATAAAAAACGAATTTACAAAATAATAATCAAAAAGTAAAAAAATCAAAAAATCGGTCTACGTCTTCGATGACAAAAATCTAAATTTTTTAATCGATTCATACATGTAGCAAAAGCTAATTTAAGTTTTGGAAGACGTGAAAATGGTGAGATATGTCACCTTTTTTATGTGTGTTGCAGTGATGTCACCGTTTTAATAACTTAAGTTTAAAAGGTACCAATTATAGTGAACTACCCAAATTGCCCTTAAGTAATCTATTTTACAATCCCATTGTATTTCCATCTACACATTGAAAACGATAACTCCTCTCTCTCTAAAAAAAACTTATCTCACTCCAGATTCTGCAGAAGAAGATACTTTAATATTTGTGATATTCGTTTATATAATTTTATATATTTCTGTGTGGTTTAACAATGTATCCATTCGTTATGATTTGTTATCCAGTCTTTGTATGAACATTTTATTTTTCAAATGATCGAATATTTTATTTTTAAAAATAATGTTCTTACAAAGACTGGACAACAAATTTGTAGCCAAATCGAGCCTTTTTTTTTAAAATAATCGAGCTTATTTTTTAAAGAATTGAGCATTTGTCAAAGGATCAATAAATTTTTAAAGGATCAAGAATTTTTTTCAAAGAATCGCATCGATAATATTTTTCAAAAGATCGATATATTTTTTTTCAAATGATCGAGAATATTTTTTAAATGATCGAGAATTTTTGTCAAATGATCGAGAAGATGTTTCAAAGGATCGAGAATATTTTTCAAAAGATCGAGAAAATTTTTCAAAAGTTCGACAAAATTTTTCAACAGATCGAGATTTTTTTCAAAGGATCTAATCGAGAATTTTTTCAAAGGATCGAGAATATTTTTTAAAGGATCGAGAATTTTTGTCACATGATCGAGAAGATTTTTCAAATGAACGGGGTTTTTTTTCAAAGGATCGAGATTTTTTTCAAAGGATCTAATTGAGAATATTTTTTAAAGGATCGAGAATATTTTATAATGGATCGAGATTTTTTGTCAAATGATCGAGAAGATTTTCAAATGATCGAGAATATTTTTCAAGGATCGAGATTTTTTTTCAAATGATCAAGATTTTTTTTAAAGGATCAAGAATATTTTTCAAAGGATCGAGAATTTTTGTTCAAAGAATCAAGCATATTTTTCAAAGGATTGCAATTTTTTTTTTTTGAAGTGACCAGAAAAAAAAAAGCTCTAGGGGCGCTGCCCCCTGCCCCCCGCAAGCTGACCGGGCAGCTAGACCACCGCAAGTTCGGCAAGGAGCTCGACCTCCGAATGCGTCTGCGTAGCGCCTGAGTTTCAACAAAAATTTTCTCTCTCTATTTCCTAACTCTAACTGTAAAAAAAATGATGGAACAACTACTGGGAATATTTTTATCCGTTCACCATAATTGGTACCTTTTAAACACAGATCATTAAAGCAATGACAGTGTTGAAACGTCATCTTCAAAAAGTGCTATTTATATTTCGAGTCCTTTTGAAGACTATCTATATCGCATAGTAACACTACTCTACCCATAATCTAACAAGTAGAGAATTTTATCATAAAATTTCTCATACCCAGTTTTCTTTTTCATTTTTGGTTCCTTTTTTTCTTTTTCTTTTTTGCTCATCATCATCACCAAATGAGTAGCTCAAAAACCATCACCATCGTCGCGTCGACACCGTCCATCGTCATCGGATGCGGTAAATTCAGATCGAAAGGAAAGATTTTTCTGGAGGAGGAAGAGAGAACACAGTTGTCGCCATCATCGACAACCGACAACGACGAATCGCAATCCCTTCGCGTCTCTCTCTTCTCAGTTCTCTCGATCTCTTTTCACTCCCTCATCTGGTGCGGTTGCGTTTGGGTTTGGGTGGATGAGTGTTGGAGATGGTTTGGGGTGGATGGGTTGCAGATGATGTTTGTGTCTGTGGGTGACGGAGAGAGAGAAAGAAGAAGAAAGCGAGAGCGACGAACAATGGAAGAGGTCAGCGGTTGAAGGAATTGTTATGGCTCGGCGAGTTGGCAGAGTTGTTGGTGATGAAAGTGAGGGGTTTACCGTTGGAGGTATGACCTGCGACGACGAAGATCTTGTAGGAAGTGAGTTGGAGATGGGAATCGGATAGTTGAAATTGAAACTGATAATGGTGGTTTGGGTGTGGATTTGGTGGTGGCTATGTGTGGATTTGATGAATCTGAAAATTTTCCAGATTTCAAATCAAATTCTTACCGAGTTCAATTTTTTTTTAACTCAATTCAATTATGCTCCAATATGATTATATGATGTTTTAATGTTCTTCCTTGAGAACGAAACTGATGCCAAATGAACTATATTATCAAAGCACCATATTGATCTTCCAGATTTTTTTTTGGTTTTGATTAATATTATAGATTATTTTTCTGAGATATGTGTTTTTTGTTGTTGGATGGAGAGAATGAGAATGAGATTAAGGGAGATGAGATTGTGGTTTTCTTTTTTATGATTCTGGGTTTGGTGATGGTGGTGGATGAACTAGAATCTGGTTATTTTGCAATCTGGGTTTCTGTTGAATTTAATCAACGGAGACCAAACCAAACATGGAGGCAAGGCTGATAAATTCTATGGTCAAGTGGTATTGAATTTAAAAACTGTTGAATTTTGTACTTAATTCTATTTTCTTTTTTTAATCCCATTACAAAGGAGAGAAGATGGATTGAGGTCTATATATGTGATGGTGATAATGGGTACGAGTGAATCTCTACCATCCAGCACATCATAATCTAATGGTCTATAAATTATAGAATGTTTTGGTAAATAATATCATAGGTATTTTAGATTTTTTATTGTTTATACATAATCAAAGATTAAATCTAATATCTGTTGACCAATGTGAGGGAATGAGAAAGTTATTTTTGAGACTAAGAGAACAAACGGAGGATTATTGCAATTTCCTCCAGAATTAATATATATCTTTCCAGATTTATCCGTTGCTGGGAGAGTTATGCTCAACCGCCACGTGGCTCACTATTAAGAATTATCATTGGCGGCGCCCTATTGAGAATTATGGTTTTGTTCTTGAAAGAAGTTATGTGGCTTTGTCCTTAAAATTAATGTCTCTTGTGGGTTAGGTTATTACTGTAATAGGAGTCCTTCGGATGTCAAAAGTTTGTAATATTATATGTGTATGCGGCCGTCGTACACGAAGGATTGTCCGTTTTATTAGATTTTACAATTTTATCATTCTACCTTAGAGTTAATATGTATCTTCCATGGTGGAGTTAAAACCTAAATTTGTTTATTTATACGATAGACATTGAGAATTCAAGCAATGGGAGAGAAAACTCTAAACCCCTTTAGAATTAGAGATTGAAATCATTGATGAAATATATAAAGGACTGTCGGTATACGTGTTGGCTCTATAATCAACGCCGTATAAATACGTCTGGGTGAATAATTTTTTTTTACCATCATTAACTATGCCTTGAAAACTCAACGGTAACATTAATTCAATAAGAAAAATAGGAGATAATAGACCATACCCATGAAGATTAGTGATGAAACACTTTTCATGGAACCACAATCTTTCAAACCTAGATACCAACACCGATAAACAAGAGGGAGTCTCTTTTTCTTTTCTCTATGTTTTCAGTGGAAAAACCTTAATAAATAAAAACTGACTTTTTTTTTTCTATTCTATTTAGTACGTATTTAAATAGTATCCCTTTTTATTTAATTAAAACACTTCTCATCAAAATAATATTGAATATTTATTTAAATAAAAATCTCAATCATATTAAGATTTGAAAAACAAATCTTTTCCCTTCCATAAGGAGAAAATACGTATTTGAATAGTACCCTTTTTGCTTAATTAAAATCTCAATCATATCAAGATTTAAGGGAGAAAATACATAATTAAATTGTTGATCACAACAAAATTGGGCGCTCACAATAGTATAAGGCAGTGGGTGTAGTATAATAATAAGTGAAGTTCGTTCCCACGAGGATTGAGTAGTTGATTGCCGAAATTGATTGGCAAAATTACTATTTGAACAAATTAAAGGGATGTGATTTGAATTTCAAAAACTAAAACTAAACTTAACTAACTATTGCAAATTAATGGAATTAAAGACACACAAAGGCAAGAATAAATTTGTTGTAATTTAATATGAGAAATTAGTCGAGGCTTAGAATCCACCCAACCAATCCTATCATTAGTCTAGACCCAACAACTAAATCTAATTATACAAATGAATGTTGTAGATTCGTGTGACCCTAAAATAGTCTCTACTCTCTTTCAAGCAATAAAGACAATACTTATGCATACCAATAACCTATCTCTCGATGATTATCCGAATTAATCACAAGTTCATTAAGATTAGTAGCACAATATAGTTCATTAAGATTAGTAGCACAATATATGAATCCTACAAGTGAGCCATAACTCTACCTTACTAGACTTATATATATGTATATATGTGTGTGTGTGTGTGGGAAGGAAATAGGGCAGGGGCAAATGGGTAATGTTTTGAAATTTGGGCAAAAAGTGACTTGAAAGCAACCTAAATTGAGTTTTGACAGAGAAGAAAATGACTTGGAGGCGACTTAACCTCTAGGTCGCATTGCCCTCGAGTGAATATTTTCATCATCATGCACCGTGACGAAAACAACCATAACTTCCTTTAGAAACCTTGGAATCGCAATTCGTAAAAACCGTTGGAAACTAGACGTTCGAGGTTTTCTGAATATATGTGGATCTCAATATGGTTTGATTAGAAAGGGAGATATGACCCCTGAAAGTTGGGTGTTCTGTAAGAGCCTTTACAATATCGGTCCCTTTAACCTTCAAAACTCTTCAATTAAACTACAACATCTTATCTATGGTTTATTACCTACAAGATCACAAAACATATTAAATAACAATAATACCTGATCGAACTATTACTATACCTATTTGAGGTCTCCATTATCAATTGATTGCTCTTGTTTTTTTGCGTATATATATATATATATATATATATATATATATATATATATATATAACTCGTTTGTTGAGCCTTGTGTATGTACATATTCCCTACAATAAGGTTTTGAGCTTAACGTTAAGTTTGGGAAGCCAAAATGAGCAAAAAGAAGTCAAGAATGGAAGCCATACAGAGTTGTCACGGCCTCGCCGTTAACCCAAACCGCGGTGTGGTTCATGGACAACCACGACAAGCAAACCATTGTCCCGCAGTGGATCCGCCGTTAAGCTAGAATATGACATAAAGACTGTGGCACTACTCAACTCTGTTTTCCAAAAGTTAGTGGGCTGAAATTATAAAGTGCCCATGCAGAGCACTCAATTTTTGGGGAAACATATCTCCCTCCTTAGACTGAAATGGGTTTTGTACTATCTATTTATAGAAAGCCCTAGAAGTATACTTCCCAACGGTTTTTACAAATATCAATTCTGGGGTTTTAGAATGAGATATGCACTTTCTCGTAACTATGCGCGAGGCTAGAAACTGTGTCACGGCGGCACCGTCATCTTGCTAGACTGCGATACTTAAACCGTGAAAATTGATGTCACTGGTGTGAGGTCTTGCTAGACTATGGTATACCTGATTCCAGACCGTGGTAGGTAGGTTTTTTGGCCATTTTTGAAGGGCAAATGTGTCCTTTCGCACCCAATTCATCCATAAACTTTCCTTAACTATTAATACACCATTTCTCCTCTTCTTTTTAGACTGGGTAGCAGCACACACCAAGCCCCAAACTTCATCTTCTTCATTTCATAACAGAGAGAAGCTTCCAAGAGCATCCATGGAGGTTTTCCTCCACGGATGTCTCTCCATCACCATTTCTACCCGTCATCCACCACATCTATGAGTAGATAGCAAAGAAAATGAGTGGTCTTTAACCACTCTCTTTATTTTTCTTGTTTTCTAGTTGTGTATTCCCTACTTGGGAAATATTGTGAACCTTATTTTTGCTCAATATCTGTGATTGTTTTTATATTCATATGAGCTTTGATTCATTCTTGCTATTATTGAATAATCTTTTATCTTGATATACTTGTGCGTGGAGATTGGAAATTGATATGTGTTCATGGATGGGATTAAGAGTAGATTATTTTAATAGTATGAGTAGCTGTAATCAGGTATCCCATTTGTATGTGTATGTCTTTGGAAGATCAAAATTAACTTGTATGGATGAGTTTGAGTATATATGGGTTTAGGTTGTGCCTGTGGAGGACCAATCCAAGTATAACCTTAATCACTTAGCTCTATTGAATGGATGAAACTTGTTCTATGCATGACCTTTGCTATAATAGGCTTTGGTTATATGTTGATTTGCTTAATGGTAGGGATTAGAGGAACAATTGCTCTAGCTATGACCTTTAGGGAGTGATTTGTGTCTCGAATCCCTTAATTGATACAACAAGCACAATTGCTACATTCATGACCTTTGGGGAGTGATTTGTGTTTGTAAATTTCTTAATTGAGAGAACAAGCCCTTCACTTGAATTAGAAGTGCTTAATGCCTTAGGTTCACTCTAGATTCTTGTGCTTAATGAGTCTTTGACCGTAAAACACAATTGCTCCACCCATGACCTTTTGGGAGTGATAATTTGATTTCAGTATTCTTTAATCAACGAATGATTCTAAACAAGAGATGATTTGATTTAGGAACTTCTTAATCGTGAGAACGAGCCCCTAACTAATAGAATGTCCTTAATGGCTAACAATCGGCTTATGTGAACTTATGTATGGTGAACTTATGGAACTTGTATGACCATTCTCATGCATCTCTCCTATCCACCCTTTTATTATTTATCACTTTAAACACCATTCTCACCCCTCCATATTCCATTTGTTTTTATTTGCATTCTTTTCATTTATAATCCTACACACACACACATACACACACACACACACACACACACACACACACACACACCGCAATATGCTTACACCTCACACACACACCACCATCACCCTCGCGCTTTCCATTTACATGTTTTCAATAAACTCTAGAACACGAAACGTTCGACGGAAACACCTCCCTGTAGACGATCCCCTTACTTGTTGCTATACTAGATTCACTAGCACATTTGAGGTTGAACTTATAAATATCTTTTGACGAGAGTACAACGACTCTCTCATCAATACCCAATAAACGAGAAAAAATAATAGGAAATGACGGTTGCACCAAGTGTAGAAATGGATACTATCAATAGTATCCCTTTTGTTTAAGGGCTGGAAACATTAATGGCACTATTTGGGAGGGGACTGTAGTGCAAATATCACCACTTTATTAATATATATTTAAAAGGAACCAAATTAGGTGACCAGACGAAAATATCCCGACTTTTTGAGAGAGAAAAAAAATATTTGTTTTCAAAGTGAGAGAGAAAAGCTAGTGAGAAAGAAACCGACAGGAAGTTAATCGACGACAACGTAATCGACGACGAAGTGACCAAAACTTGGAGAGCACTAGAATTTCAAGATTTCAAGAGAAATTTTCGATCGACAGAGGTAAGTTCAGTTTGTTCTTTTTATCGTTTTCGCTATTGAGAACTTGCATTGCATATTAGATCTGTGTTGTGTTGATTGAAATTGTAGATTAGGGTTGAATTGGGGATCTGAGAATCGTTGTGGTTTAAGTTAGGGTTTAAAAAGAGGTTGAATATTTGTTGAGGAAGATGAAAATCTGAGTAATCTAGACTTTTTTAACGATATCCGAGCTTTTTGTAGTTGAATCGGGTTTTTTTTTATATAAAAAAATAGGTTTAGTTAAATCGAGTTTTTTTTTCCAGTTAAATCGAGTTTTTATTGAACATGATTGAGGTTTTTTGAAAAAGGTCCGAGTTTATTTTCAAAGGTTCAAGCTTTTTTGTAAGGGTTCAAGCTTTTTTTATAAATGATCGAGCTTTTATGGTAAAGATTCGAGCTTTTTTATAAAACACCTGAGCATTTTTTAAAACATGATCGAGGATTTTTTTTTTTGGAAATGTTTGTTGAAGCTTCGAGCTTTTTTTGGGAAACTCTTGTTACTTTTAATATTGTTTCTGAGCCTTTTTCTGTTTATTTATGTATTGTTTCTGTGACATTGCAGATGAGGAATAGGTTGAAGGATTGCTTAAAACTCCAGAGGGAGACTGGTACGAGGGCAAACTAACTCGCCAGAACCATTTCGATGCCCTTGATCGTACAGAAGACATACTGAATCGGGTCCCTGAAGATTTTACTGTTGAAGACCGGCGTCGGTTCCTAGCGTCCTGTTTTGGCCATTTCATGAAGAAGCGTTGATGGATGAAGTTTTCAAGTGGTGTTATCCATCGGCTTCTTATGCGGGAGTTGAATCATGAAAGCCCAACAAATGAGATACGGTTCTTGTTAGGGAACCATTCGGTGAGGTTTTCGAAGGTGGAATTTTACCTGATCACCGGATTACGTTTTGGAGTCGTACAGACACGACTCGGTATGAAGTAGTGGAGAATGACATACATCAGCGTTACTTTGGTGGTATCGATGACGTATTGTTCTACGAGTTAAGGGTTGTTCTCACCCTCGAAGAGTTTCATGAGGCGTACGATGATGTGAAGCTCCGCCTCATCTATATGCTGAACTAGATACTGATGGGGTTGGACGAGAGATTCAAGATTCCAGTTTGACAGTTTCGGTTGGTGGAGGACCTCAATTCTTTCAATGCATTCCTTTAGGGTGCCCACATGTATAGGTATTCCATTTGTTCGTTTAAGCATGCTTGACGGGCGACGTGAGGCTTTTGTGAGACACCAGCAGACAAAGAGCGCTGACATACATATGGTGGAGACTGTAATATTTACTGTCTATCTCTCGCCCTGTTGGTAAGAACTTTGAATTACAACATGTATTTTATTTATCGTGTCCAAAATGTAATGGATTCTTATCACACTTATGTTTCATGCAGATAATTTCTTTCCAGGTGATCCCCGGTCTAGGCATCCAGTTCGGCACTCAGAGGTATACAGACATGTCTCCTCATATATTGAAGTGGGAGTTGAGCAAACAACCAAGAGAGAAGAAGCTAACCAAGATTTTCAATGCTCAGGTATTTATTTAATTTGTACATGTTTATATTCGTCACTAAGTATACAATTATATTGTTCTAACTAAGGTTTCAGATGTTTGCGATGAGGGAAATGGTATCCACAGCAGCTGAGACGGGCACCGTAATTTACGGGGCTAAACAAAGTGGGAGTTTGTATGTAGAGGAGGACAGGATTTAGCTTCCAGCTTCGATCCTTGAGAAGATTATCACTAGCGGGAGTAGTAGGAAAGAGGCTTCCGACCTGAAGGGTGGGGGTGGAAGGCCCAGTGAGACGGAGGCTTCTGACCCGGAGGGTGCGGGTTTCAGGAACATGGACAGTGAGGGGTCTGAGTAGGATCCTCAGTGAGTGAGGCATAGACGGGTTCAGTTTACTACCCCCGGACCTGCTACATCTAGAGGGGATTCCCGTGCCAGCGTTGGACGTGATGTAAAGGTAAGTTGAGATGATAGTTTTGTCTTTTTTTTAACGCGACCTATTGATTATTTTAGTATTAACAATATATACATGATTTCAAGCTCCATGGGAACATCAGTTCAATGTGTTACGTGAAGTCCTCAGAAAAGCAGCAGCACTGAGAGTTGCTGGATGTGATCCAGAAGAGTGACGAAGATCGACAACAGTAGCACCGGGAGTTGCTGGCATTGATCTGAGGGTTTCAAGGCTCAAGGATGCATACACACTAGAATGGTCCACCATCTATTGACCCCGACTTTAGTCCTGGAGACAGGACTAATGGGTATACGGAGGGGACAGATAGGATGGGTAGACATAGCAAGCAGCCACATATATGGGGGGAGGGGGTCCGGGGAGTGAGGCTCAGCTGTGTACCAGTGATACAGGGCATGCTACACATACAATAGTTCTGTCGGACCTCCAAAAGTTCTGTCAGGGTCGACCGAGCCCCAGCGCCTCCCTCATTCTATCAGATCGATCGAGAGCTAGAGCTCTCATCCATCTCCCCCATAGATGGAGCCTCATCGGTCCTTTCCACATATCCCATCAATCGAGGCCCAACGGTCCCCTCTACCTCCCCCATCGATTGATGCTCAGCGGTCCCCTCCACCTCCCCCATTGATCCAACTGTAATGGTTCCCTTCACCCCATACATCTGTCGAGTCCCAACGGTCTCATCCAACCGATCTACGAGTACAGAGTTCCTCCTCGCAGCATACCCTAGAGGCTGGAGTTTCGTATGAGAGGCGTTTACTCAAGCGTGGTTGGCAGTTCCTCACACTGATCCATGCCGACCAAAGAGGGTGATGGTACTGCCTCAGACAGTGGACCACATTTTTGATCCCCACAGGCTGGTGGACGCTAACCAAATTAGGGCTTACAAAGCCTACAAGAGGAACTCGACCGGGGAACAGTAAGTAAAACTTTATCTATGTATTTGCCAGTCATTTTTTGTTAAATTAAAAAATTATGTAGCTAATGCAATAATTATGCTGACGTGGTGTGGACGTGCTGGAGCCAGTTGATGCCTTATAGTTCCACCGGATCGGGTCCAATTTCATGGAATTGGAGGATACGGTACATGGGTTAGGTGAATTTCTATTTTAAGTTTGTTTAAGTAATGTTACACTACTAACAATTTATAACTTTTATATTTTTTCAGCATATAGATACGTACCTCAATATTCTTCTAAAGCGTCAACGAGCATTTCCCACTGCATACAACCAGAGGATCAACATATTGAACACAAAGTTCTATGTAAGTATATAATACGTAGTGTTTATGCATGTTGGCATTTTATGAGGGAAAACTTTATTAACTTTTTGTCCATCAATGTTTGTACATTCATTGATGGACATCAGTGAGGGAGAATGATGCCTCGTGATGCTCACAGGGAGATCACCACGGCACGGTGGAATGTACTGAATTTCTGGTGGTCCGTTGATAACCTTACGATGGTGTGTGATGGTATCCCAATTGGAACCCGTCCATGGCACGAGGTTGATCTGGTAAGTGTTACGTGGTGTGCCTTTTTAAAATAAAAATGTCTTTGTATATCCTAACACCTTCTTGATACATTTACAGATCCTGATACCATACAACATTGGGAGTCAACATTGGCTCATGGTGACCGTCGACCTCACCCTTGGGAAGATGCACATTTTGGACCCCTAGAGACAGGAAGTCCCAGTGCATATTAATAAGCAGCAGGTAGCCCTCTTGCGCTAGTTTTTTTCCTCTATGTTGCATCAGGCGGGGTTTCACACTGAGTGACTGGCTGGCCGTGAGAAGTTCCCCAAGAAGAATAGGCCCTTCTCTGTTAGTGTGGTGTCCGCATCACGTCTTCCTCAACATAACCGAGCGTAAGACTTTCTATTTCGTTAACTTAGAGATTGTTTTATTAAAAACCTATTGTAACGCATGCTAATGTGTCCAACTGTAAGGGTAACTGCGGTCCCCATAAGTTGAGATTGATCGAGTATTTACTGGCGGATAGGAATGATTTCGATTGGTCAGCAAATGATATAGAGATCATTCAGGAGAAGATGGTTGTGGAGATTTTTTGTAACTCCCGGCCAGCCAAGATTTTTGTTGTGTTTTAATTTTATTATGTACCATTTTTTTGTACAAAAAAAAATTGAATGAAAACAATTTTTTTTTCTTCTTTGGTTTCCGTTTCAAGTGTCTGGAATCACAAGTAGAACACACATTGCAAACCTTTAACAATATTAAAATTGTAAATGGAAAATCACGTTTAATTACATTTTAAGTTACTGAACAAGTCATACAATTCCAAACTAGAAAAAGCCTCCAGTCATTCCACGGTAGAGTCCTTGTTAGGGCACGTCTGTTGGTTGTGTCCTACTGAATGACAGATGTTACACTTGCGACGGTATTCCTGAGGAACAACTCTATTCGGACCTTCATTAATCAAAGGTGGGTTAGAACACCTCTTGGTATTATACCTTGATTATTCACATCTTCTACACGATTGTGTAATTGTCTTCTCCGAAGATGAGACATGTCGACCCGCAATTGGGCGTCTTGTTTGTCAAAACCAACTGCTCAGCGATGTCAGATGGCACTACCCATGTAGAAGGATTTCCAATCGGCATAATAAGAATCGAGTACTGTCAATAAGAGTCTGTCTCTTGTAGTAGTCCGAACACCGGGATGTGAAATCCAAGTTTTGCTCCCTACAGAAACAATGAAAACAATAAGATTTAGGGCTCGTTCTGTAAGCGTTTTTTAATTGTTGTTTTTCGAAAATAAAAATGAAAATGAAAACAGTATTTTTGGTTTCAATTTCGAATTCTGAAAACGCGTCTGGTAGCAAATACTGAAAGCTGTATTTTGAAAATGAAAACGGAAAAAACGCGTCTGGTAAATTAACCGAAAACTATCAAAAATTTAAATATCAATTTCAGTATTTTGTTTAATATTATTACAACTATAAACAAATTGATTAAATAATTAACCAATATAATTTTTGCATTGTAATTTTTATATTAAACAAAAGTAACACATCAAAAATTAATTCAAAAAAACATATCAAAAAAATGAATTAATCAAAACTAAACTCTTAAATTATAAATAAATAATTATAATATATATATATATATATATATATTATTTAATAAAAATATAATTGTATATCTTATAATAATATATTAAATATTGTTACATATATTATAATTTATATTATAATAATATATATATATTATTTTATTTATTAAAAATTATTATATTTTTTATATATGAAATACTATTATAATTTTATATATCATACTACATAATATATCACATTATATCCTATATAAATATATAATATTTGATATTATATATATATATAATATTATATAATATATTATTATATATTTATAAATATATATATATATATATATATACATATATGTATATATATATCATAATATATATAGTTTTAATATATATACATAATAATATTATATATATTATTACATATATATTATTTATATAATATATTATTATTATATATAATAATATATATGTCGTATGTGAATTCCACCAAGCATACACGTCATTGACAGGAAGGAGAAAATAGCCACGTGGACGCCCAAATGGGCACTCAGGAAATATCCCACGAGGCATCATTAAAGAGAAGAAAGCCCGAGTAAGCATATATTGAATGAAACCTACTCGGGATCAGTTAACAACACTCGGGACTGGTTAAACAACGCTTCTACTCGGGCTCAAACGACACTACTCGGGACCATCAGGTATTACTCTTACTCGGGAATAAATACAACTCGAGTAAGAACTTGGTGCTTATTTCAGACGGATTAAATCATTAAATACGCGAAGATATCCATCAGGAAGGAATCCCAAATAAAATGGAACATTAAGTTAGAAGAGTCCCCAATCAGGAAATAACTTGATTACTTTACGATGACTACGTTCTTATAAGGAAACAAGTCCAAATCGAACAGCACTACGTTCTCATGATCCAGAGCCTAACTCAAGAAGTCGAGAACACTAGGCGTCAGATGGATGCGTTGGTCAGACGTTATGGCTATAACGATTTATCTGACGATGACTCAGACAGCCCATTTACCAAGGAAATATTGCGGACCCCTTTCCCAGAAAGGTTCAGGATACCGCACGTGGAGCAGTTTAAGAAAGACACGGACCCGAAAGAGCACGTAAGACGCTATAAAAGCGCCATGGCCCAGTATGCCCACAACGATCCCTTATTATGTCTCAATTTCCCACAAACTCTGGGAGACATGGGGTCGAGGTGGTTCGGAAGGTTACCTTCAGCAAGCATCAAGAGTTTCAGTGAACTATGCAGGAGCTTCTCAAGGCAATTCCTGAGTAACGTTCACAGGAAAAAGTCAGTGGCTCACCTTGCTCAAATAAAACAAGGGAAAGATGAGTCACTGAAGAAATATCTAGGGGATTCGGCCAATGGGTATCAGAGATTAGCAGTGAAAACGATGAAGCTATAATCGCTGCATTCATCAATAACTTGCAGAATGGACGGCTATCCTTTGATTTGAGAAGAGCATGGCTGACTAGATATGCTGACATGATGGATATGGCAAGAGGATACGCACTGGCCGAAGAAGAAGAATTAGCTACATGAGGAAGCTATATGCACGGGGGAAAGCCTGAACAGAAGGATGCTGAATCCAAGAGGCATAATAAAAAAGGAAAGCTAAAAGGGAACGAGAAGGAGAAAAACAAGGATGGGGGTAATGGGTTCAACGCCGAGCGGTCCACAGAGAAATACCGAGGCAGATATACCAATTACACCCCTCTTCGAAAGAAGCGAGAAGAATTTTAGCCATCTTGGAAGAGAAGAATATGGTGCAAGAGCCGCGGCGACAATCACAGTTCGCCCGGAGAGATACAACCAAGTATTGTAGGTTTCACAAGGAAACCGGGCATAAGACTTCAAAGTGTTTTCAGCTCAGAGATTACATAGAGACTTTTATTCGGGAAGGGCACCTGCGGGATGTTATCTTGAAAAAAGATGAGAGATCAGAAACTAAGAGAGAAGTCAAGGTTGATCACAATCCTGGTCAAAATCAAAGAACTAGCCCCGAAGCCAATCAAGTAATACATCCAATTTTCGGAGGACCCTCTACTGGGAGAAGCAACCGAGAACGAACTCAGGAAATCAGAGAAGCAATAGAAGCAATAGAAGCAAGGAATAACTTCGACGTAAACTCGGTTGAGCCAGACCTGAAAAGGGTAAAGGAAGGATGGGACCTAATAGTCTTTACAGAGGCAGATTCCCATGGCGTTGATGTTTGAACTAATGGCGCTTTGGTTATAAGTGCCCGGATTGACCATAGGGAAGTCCGGAGAATTTTAATAGATAATGGGAGTTCAGCAGACATCCTAAGCGTGGCCGTGTACGACCAGCTAAGACTAGACCGAAAAGATTTACAGCCTTTCCATACTCCATTAAGAGGGTTTGGAGGGATAGAGGTCAGGGCACTCGGGATGGTAAAATTACCCGTAAAGATCGGAACGGCATCATGCCAGAGGACTGTTCTGCTCGACTTCGTGGTAGTTGACTTGGATAATTGGACGTATAATGCATTATTGGGCCGGCCATTCCTGAATAAAACAAGGGCCGTGACAGCCACTTATACATTAATGATCAAGTTTCCAACAGAACAAGGGGTTGGGATAGTCAAGGGATCCCAAGAGATGGCCCGAAGAGCAAACCTGTCAGTATACAGAGACAAACATGTTGCTGAACAAGTGTGCACCATAATGCAGCCAAATTAGTGTAAAGAATCCTTGTCATTCGAAATAGATCCAAGGGAGGGCTCGAATGAATACAAAACAGAATTGGTTGAAGTAGTACTTGAAGAAGACTAACCGGATAAGAAAATCAAGATCGGGGCCAACGTGGATGGAAAAGTCAAGAAAGACTTAACCAATCTGCTTAGAGAGTACAAAGATGTATTCGCTTGGAGTCACGAAGATATGATCGGAATAGATGCCCGAGTAATATCTCACCACCTCGCAGTTAGCCCGAATGCAAAACCGGTAATACAAAAGAGAAGATCGTTCAATCCTGAAAGAAATCAAGCAATCAAACAAGTGGTGGAAAAGCTACTGGCAACTGGATCAATCAGAAAAGTCAGCTACCATCAGTGGGTCGCCAACGTAGTCCTCGTCCAGAAGAAAAATGGACAATGAAGGATGTGCGTAGATTTCACGGATCTAAACAAGGCATGTCCAAAGGATAGCTTCCCACTTCCAAGGATAGACCAGCAGGTGGATGCCACAGCAGGTCACGAATTGCTCAGCTTCATGGACGCTTACTCTGGATACAATCAGATCCGGATGAACAAAGCTGATGAAGAAAAAATAGCTGATGAAGAAAAAATAGCTTTCACAACGGATCAGGGTTTATATTGCTACACAGTAATGCCCTTCGGTTTAAAAAATGAAGGTGCTACGTATCAAAGGTTGGTCAACAAAATCTTCACTCGGTAAATAGGAAGGAACATGGAAGCGTACATTGATGACATGTTGACTAAAAGCGTCTCGTCAGATGAGCATGCCCTGGACCTCCGAGAGACATTTGATGTTCTGAGAAGATACCTGATGAAATTAAACCCGAACAAATGTTTATTCGGAGTCCATTCGGGGAGATTCTTAGGTTTTCAAGTCCATCAAAGAGGAATCGAAGTTAATCCCGAGAAGATCCAGGCTTTGCAAGAAATGACCTCACCAAAAACATTGAAAGAGGTACAACTCTTGACAGGGTGTTTAGCCTCCTTGGTAAGATTCATCTCAAGGACTACAGACAGGTGCGCATCCTTCTTCAAGATAATCAAAAAAGGGAAAGGACTAGAGTGGAATAAAGAGTATGACAGGCATTCTTAAAAATAAAAGAGTACTTGGGACAGGCTCCCGTTCTCTCAAAACCGTAAAAGGGGGAAATACATCAGTTGTATCTGTCAATAACCGAGCTTGCAGCAAGTTCAGTCTCAGTTAGAACAAAAGATGGAGTGCAGAAACCAGTGTATTATACCAGCAAGGCACTCGTACCGGCTGAGACCAGGTACTCACAGGCAGAGAAGATGGCCTTAGCATTGGTTTCAGTAGCAAAAAAGCTGAGACCATATTTTCAGGCCCATACAATCCAGGTTCTGACCAATTGCCCATTAAAACAAATTTTACAAAAACCAGAAATATCAGGAAGACTTACCAAATGGGCAATCGAAATGAATTCGATATTCATTATGTCCCCAGAACCTCCCTCAAAGGACAAGCTGTGGCAGACTTCATAGCCGAGTTCACAGAACCAAACCTGGAAGTAAAAAGACTCTTGGATAAGAATGTCCCATGGAAACTGTATGTTGATGGATCTTCAAATACTCATGGCAGCGGGGCAGGAACGTAGTTTCCACCCCATAAAGATATGATGTTGAATGTGCCATGAAATTTGATTTTAAAGCAACCAATAATCAAGCCGAGTACGAGGCATTGTTAGCTGGACTCAGAGTCTGCATAGCTCTCGGGGCAGATGAAGTTGAGATATTCAGCGATTCACAGGTAGTTGTCAACCAGGTAATGGACGAGTACCAGGCCAAAGATGAAGGAATGATAGCCTATCGTGACATCGTGAAACAGCTCCTCTAAAAATCTAAAGAATACAAGATCGCTCTGATCCTCTGGGAAGAAAATGAAAAGGCTGACGTGTTGTTTAAATTAGCGTCAGCAACAACCTCAATCAGACCGAAGACCATTCCAGTTGCACACCTCCTTAAACCGAGTACAGCTGAACCTAAGCATTTGGAAATTTTAGAAATCCGAACACCGCAAGACGGTTGGATGGTCCAGCTGAGAAGGTTCCTGGAAGAAGGCGTGCTCCCGAAAGATCAGGTATTAGCAAAGCGCATCAGGTATCGATCGGCTAGGTATACCATGATCAGAGGAGAATTATACAGAAGGGGGTTTTCCCGAGCTCTCCAGAGATGTGTACCGGAAGAATATGCACATCGAATACATCAAGATATCCACGGAGGATTTTACGGGAACCACACTGGGGGTAGAAGTCTGGCACATAAGGTACTCAAGCAAGGCTATTACTGACCTACGCTTTTCTCAGACGTACAACAATGGTCGAAAAGTTGCAATACCTGTCAAAGGATTGCTAACGATATCCGACAACCCCCAGAAAAACTCAGAAACCTCACCACCCCATGGTCATTCGCCATGTGGGGCCTAGACCTGATCGGCCCAATGCCAGCTGGGACAGGGGGTGGAGCAAAGCACACCATAGTCGTTGTCGATTATTTCATAAAATGGGCAAAAGCTGAAGCGCTGGTGCATATCACAGAAGCTAACACCACAAATTTTGTAAAGAGAAACATACTTTATAAGTTTGGAGTTCCGGACACTATAATCACTGACAATGACACCCAGTTTGAAACCTGAAGTTCAGACAATTGTGCGAGAAGTACCAGATTGCTAATTACTATGCCACACTAGCCCACCCTCAAACAAATGGGCAGGTAGAAGCAGTAAATAAAATTATCAAGCACACCATCAAAGCAAAGTTGGATGCCAAAAAAAGAAGCTAGGTTGAAAAGCTTCCAGAAGTATTATGAGCATACCGGACGACAGCGAGGACTTCAACAGGAGAGACTCCATACACTTTAGCATTTGGAATAGAAGCTGTTATTCCCATAGAAACATCGTATGCATCACCACGGGTCAGACTATACGATGAAGAACATAATGTTGATATGCTACTACAAAGTTTGGATGAGCTAGAAGAAAAGAGGGAAAAGTCCCGAATAAGAAATACAGCATATCAACAAAGAGTGGCTCGCCACTACAACTCTCGTGTTCGGATCAGAAAATTCCATCTAGGAGACCTGGTGCTCAGGAAGGTGTCATTGAACACAAAAAATAAAGCCGCAGGATCCCTGGCTGATAAATGGGAAGGTCCATACAAGATCGAGGGGATAGCTGGCCATGGAGCTTATTGGATTGCTCGACCCAATGGAGGGGTTTTACCCCGACCATGTAATGCCCAATATCTGAAGATTTTCAATCCTTAAAATTACATGTTCAATTTTCTAGTCAGGACAATATTAGTTAGGATAAATATTAAACTGTAATTTGAATCTTTGTTGATTTTTGCAGTAATAAATAAAACTACTCGAAATTTCTGAAAGAAAAGCATCTAGCTCGGGATTTCCAAAAGAAAGCATATGATAATAAGAACATATGGAAGAAGAGCATGATAATAAGAACATGCAAATAGAATTCTCGGGACCATCAAATCCCGAATGGGCGGAGAAGCTAGTAGGAGCATGCCAGCCGAGCAGGGTCAAAATGACCTTCGCAAAAAGGTAAGCCCGATGCACCAGACTCTGAAAAAATGCTCAGGACGCTATCGGAAGAAATTCCGGTGAATTGCGTAGCTGTGTTGAAGCAATTTCTTAAAAAAAAAAAAGAGCTCAACGATTCGGCAAACCCTTGTGCATAAAAACTTGGGAGACGTCCTTGGTATTGCATAAGGACTCGAGCGTATGATCATGGTGAGCCTTGATTTAATGTTCGGGTAGCAACCGGGGTATGAGACACAAGTGCAAACTTGCCTGTTTCAAGATGACTCGATTAATAATAAAGAGCCAGTTTAATAAGATACTTGGCAATTGAAGTCATTCGGGGTAACAACCGATTTAATAAGATATTCGGTTAAGTTACCCGAACCTCGAAGGAGCCAGTTTAATAAGATACTTGGCAATTGAAGTCATTCGGGTAACAACCAGTTTAATAAGATACTCGGTTAAGTTACTCGAACATCAGCCAGTTTAATACAGTACTCGGCAACAATCAGCAATAAACAGATCAAAACCATTCAATTCAAAATAAAATAGAATTTTATTGCTCCTAAAATAATGGTTACAGTTCAAAGAATGGTTCTGTACAAGTAAAAAATAATCAGAATTTTCTTCAATTCTACAAAATTAAGGTTGCGAGGATTTCAAGCCTTTGCCAATACTCGGATCTGGCACCATCTCGTACTCAAGAAGCAGGCTCTCATTAGACGGCCAAGTGATATCGTTGACAGTATCATCCATCCACTGGCTGTAATCCTCACCTGGGACTACACCCTCCACCCTCCACCCTCCACCGACTCTTGACTTGCATAAAAGGTCGAGAGAGAATGCTCGGACGGAATCTCTAAATGCATGGGATGAGGCTCTTTGCCTTGACTACTGCAGTAGGCTCTCCATTCCTTCATCTGAATCCGAAGAGATTCCAATGACAGGTCCACGAGATGTTTGATTGACAGCTCCCAATTAGCTCGGGCATTCTCAGTCGCCCTATTCTTAACTTTGAAGAACTCACCGGCCGAAACTAGCCCACGTTGAAATTCCTGAAGAAGTAGGGCATCATAAGCAGGGGATCTTTTAAAACGAACCACCCATTGAACTTCAAGTTCCAACCTGGCCTCTCGGGAAAGGGATTCAACTGTCAGCACTTGGCGCTCCAGATCTTCAATTTTTTTATCATACGCCGACTTCACCTGCTCCGCCTCCTGCTCGGCCTTGAGCATGGATTCTTCAGCAGAAGATAGAAGATTTTGAAGTGATGCAACCTTCTCCTCCACCAGAGATGCCTTGTCCTCGGCTTCAACCTGCTTTGCCAGACAATGGTCGGCAAATATTTGTACAGAACCGACCTCCTGCTGCTAAGCTTTCTCGGCTCGAGCACGGCCCTCCTCACTCGCCTTCAGCTGAGCCTCTAGACGCCTTATTTGATCGGCTTGATGTTGCTACGTCTGAATAAGCTCAGCGAATTCGGCCACAATCTGCAAAGGAATATACTTAGAAATCTGACAGAAGCAAAACAATAAATGAGTCGGATTCAACTTACATAGGATGCACCGTTAAAAACATTTTGGAGACGTTCTGTCAGAGAACCATCCCAAAAGCCGCTCCAGCGGTCTTCCCTGATAAAAGCCCCACCGGAGGACATCTCCCGTAGCATATCCTGGGGAGAAAGGAATAAAAGAACCCCCGAGGGTTCAGCTTCCAGATTGCCAAACTCGAGGGCAGGAGAAGCTCTGTTCGGTTCTAAGGATGGAGAAGGAACCCCCGAAGGTTCAGCCCCCACATCTCCAACTTCGGGGTTAGAAGAAGCCCTACTCAGTTCTGAAAAGGCTGCATCTACTGATGCTCCAGCGCCAACACTCAGGGCAATCTCATCCGTAACATCATCATTAGAGTCGATAAATGAGACTACCCCGAGGAACTTTGAGAGGACGAGACTGCGAATTAAATGCCTTTCGCTTCTCACCCCGAGAACGGTGGAAGTTAAGATCAGCAGCAGGATCTTCCTGCAGATTGCCTTGAAAAGACTCAAAGAATTCGGCACCTACAGTCACTTGATCCGTCAAGATGTTACCACCGTCACCGGCTTCAAACCGTCCAACAGGCTCTTCACACGGGCCTTCACTCTGGCCACTTGGACCAGCAGAATCCTTAGTAGGAGGCTGAGCAACCTGAACAACGCACTAGGGAATTTGTTCCTCAGCAGTGTCGGTTTCCTCATCAGGCTCAGGTGGAGCAATACCCTCGTCGCCCTGACGGGAAGCTTCCTTTCTACTCGCTTGACGAATCGCCTTCACTTGGCGAGCTTGAAGATCGCTGACAACGTCTGTATTGAACACTAAAAAAAAATCATGTTAGAAAAGAAAATAAAAAGCAGAAAAATACAACAGAAAGGGCGCCGGGTTACTTACATTGCCTGAGATGACCCGAAATCTGTCTGAAGAAGCCGAGCTTTATCAAATCCTCCTCTTTAAAAAGGCAGCTCTTGCTCCTCTTCTCCAGAGTATGAACAGCTGCCCGAGTCAGCCTTTTCAGCTCAGAATCATTATAATCAAATATTTTTCTTTTCCATGCTTCGGTGGAACAGAAGAAACGGGGAACACTCAACACCGTTCGGGAATCCCCAGATCCAAAGGTGACGTTGAGCCAGAGAGCCCTTCCAATAAAAAAAACAATTGTTCTTCCAGAACTTGTTGGATGTAGGGAATCCCCATACAAAACCCTTCCATTTTGAGTCATCAGAAGCATCGACCTCCTGATTCACCTTTGCTTCTTTGGGGACCCAACCGTCTGATGGAGTAGATGCAAGAAAAAAAATCCCTGTTTTGCTAACTTGCCTCAGCGTAAAGAAATGCCTGATTTCATTCGGGGAAGGCGGCGAAAGGTTCATTCGACTGAACATGTGCCACATGCACATCAAGATTTTGTAACTATTCGGGGCCAATTGAGCTGGGGCTATCCCTACTTCAGCCAAAAACCAGGCAATAAATGGTTGAAAGGGAAGTGTGACGCCGCAGCAAAGAATGGATCCATAAATCGCGACCATACCCTCAGGAGGATTCCATACGGCTCTATCCCCCGCAGGAACCTAAGTGACTGAGTAGGGCAAGTTGAATCGGGAGCGGTATTTTTCTGTCTCAGCTTGCCCGACCACATTCGGCTCAGTATCAAAGCCACTCGGGCGAGTATCGGAAAACGAAAGGCGAGACGCCCTGTACACTTCATCAACGTCACCCTCGTTAACAGTCTGTTCCCTGGTCTGAAAGCTGCATGAGCCGTGCTTGTATACCTTACTTCTGCTCTGATGTTTACCCATCCTTCGAAAAGATACCCTGTGATCAGAAATATCAGAATCAGATTTAGATGGAGAACTCGATACAAGGCTGAAAGTGACGTCAGGGTGAAGCCTAGAAACATCAACCTCTAAGAATGGAGGTTCATCTATTGGGATATCCCCCAGTAATCGTTTAATGCAATAAACTAACTGGAAATCCCCACGTTCTAATGCATCAAAAACGATTTTAAAGAGACGATGACGGGAAGATGGCCCCATTAAAACTAACCTTGAATTGCGATTGATGCAAGATCTTCAAACGGAGAATCGTAAACTTCTGGATAAAAAAATCCGAGTTTAAAGAAATTTCTGCTGAAATTTTTTGAGAATAAACCAACAATACCTCTCAGCAAAGAATTTAAAGATGAGACGGCACGAAACCTAGGATTTCAAGTCGGGAAAAAACTTATGATGAAACTCGATGACGTAGGCGGCGTTTCGGGAAACGTAAAAATCATTTTTCATAAATGATATTGAAAAACGAAGAGACGAGGGTCGCGTGTCAAAACAGGAAGTAGCCCTCGACCGTCAGAACTTCAAAACATCGCCATCATTTAAGATCTCGCGTGATGGAGCGAATCGAAATTACAGGGTCACCATTAAGACACGCCATTATGACAAGACGGCTATTCTGACGAGTGAAAATTAAGACGATTAAAATACTCTTGCCCGAAATGAAATTTACTCGGCAAAAATATTTTAAGGGGGTATTGTCGTATGTGAATTTTACCAAGCATACACGTCATTGACATGAAGGAGAAAATAGCCAGGTGGATGCCCAAATGGGCACTCAGGAAATATCCTACGAGGCATCATTAAAGAGAAGAAAGCCCGAGTAAGCATATATTGAATGAAACCTACTCGAGGATCAGTTAACAACACTCGGGACTGGTTAAACAACGCTTCCACTCGGGCTCAAACGGCGCTACTCGGGACCATCAGGTATTACTCTTACTCGGGAATAAATACGACTCGAGTAAGAACTTGGTGCTTATTTCACACGGATTAAATCATTAAATACACAAAAATATCCATCAGGAAGGAATCCCAAATAAAATGGAACATTAAGTTAGAAGAGTCCCCAATCAGGAAATAACTTGATTACTTTACGATGACTACGTTCTTATAAGGAAACAAGTCCAAATCAAACAACACTACTAGAATCCCACTCGATTTCCATATGAGACTCCGAAATAGGAAAGAAGACAAATCAACCTCAAGCAAGTAACCGAATCACAATTAAATACAAAGATCTTGTATTACTTGTACAAAGCAGATTAGAGTTCTATAAGCATATAAATAAACCCATAATCTGGCTCCAAAAGATATAGGCAATATAGCATACAACAATCATAGCAAATACAGAGAGAAAAAAGAGAGATCGAGAGCTTGTAAGCATCATATTTTCATAGTGGATTTTGGCTTGGTTGATCCTTCAACCACCCGTGGACGTTTCTCCGGTCATCGGAGTTTTACCACGTAAAACTTGTCTTCGTTACTCTCTCTGAATCTCTCTCTTTGAATCAATAGCCGAAATCCAATCCTTGTTGGCTTTTCTGACATAATCTAGAAATCGACGTCAACAATATAATATGTTACTATATTAATAATATATATATAAATATTATAGAATATTATTTTGTAATATTTACATAATTATAAATATTATATATTATATTTTTATATAATATTTTTATATAGTAATATATATTATAATAGTATATATATATATGAAATACTATTATATTTTTATATATAATACTACATAATATATCACATTATATCCTATATAAATATATAATATTTGATATTATATATATATAATATTATATAATATATTATTATATATTTATAAATATATATATATATATCAGAATATATATAGTTTTAATATATATACATAATAATATTATATATATTATTACATATATATATATATATTATATTAATAATATATATAAATATTATAGAATATTATTTTGTAATATTTACATAATTATAAATATTATATATTATATTTTTATATAGTATATAATATTATTATATATATATATTAATATTCTATAATATTATATATATCAATTTACTAATTATATATAATATTTATATATAGTAATACATATTATATAAACTATATTATATATTATATAATAGAATAATATATATAAACTAAATTATAATATTATGATATATAATTTATATAAAATATTATATAATATTATATATTATAATATACATAAAATATAAAATATTATAATATATATATATAGATAATATTGTATGAATACTTTTAGTTCTAGTTGATAATAAATTATTATGAAATATATATATATATAAGAGGGGCAGTTTGGTAATTTAAAAATCTTGTTCCGTCTTGTTCCCGTCATATGAAACGCATAACTGTACAATTAATAGTTTAAGATTTTTTTTTAATATAAAAAAAGTGAAAAATAAAATGAAAAACAAAAACGAAAAATGAAAAACAAGTATTTTATGTTTTTCAAATCTTTCACTTTTAACACTGATTTTGTTTTCATTTTTTTTTGTTTTTCGAAAATAAAATAAAAAACGGTTAACGAACGCGTTTTCGAAATTGTTTTTGAAAAATAAAAACAAAAACGGACTGAAAAACAGCTGCAGGACGGGACCTTACGTTCTAGTAATATTATCCGTGCACAAAAACTTGTAATGTAACTTGCAGCAATGAGTGCGTGCGAACATGGAAAACGGTCCATTTGGAATTTGTTGCATGTGTAGGTTTTCCAGGCTAAGTCAACAGTCCACTGTTTTTCAGACCGTTTCACCGAGAATATGTTTTGTCCACTGAATTAACGGTCATATAACCGCACTTCTCCACACGTTTTAGTTTCACAAGATGACCTACGTCAGTTACCTAATGACACACGGAGTGTGCAACTCAACAGCGATCGTGAAACCACCGTTGTAACATATTTCTAATGAACTCTGCTAGAGTCAACATAGGCAGTTGCCGGGTAAATTTTAGGCATGACTTTATATATTCCACATCATTTGTTGTCATCAACTTGAACCTTCTGTCGGGGCAGTGTACACGGGACCACTTGTGTGGACCGGCAATATTTACATAATCGAATGTACTCTGATGTAAATTTCATAACTCTTCCATTTAACGGTTATATTTCAACTCAGTATACGTTTGGGCTGCTTTGTCCATTATTGCATCAACATTCTTTCTGTAAAATTGCTTCTTAATATTTGGGTTAATATCATCTAGGTCCCTATGTTATGCTGAAAGATCAATTATTTAAACGAGTTTGTTTTTTTAACGATGTTTTCCTTGACTTTTGATAAATATTTAAAATAAGTCCATCTGTTTGTTTAACGTTAGTCAACGTTAACGACCAGGGGTATTTTTGTCATTTTATTTATGATGTATTAAGTTGTACGTGTCAACACAAAACAATAAATAAATTTAAAAATTATTTATATAATTAAAAAAATTAATTAATATTAACATATATTAAAAATTAATATTAAAAAAATTCAATCTGTACAACGCTCTCTCTCTTCTATCTTCTTCCTTTTGTCATCTCTCTCGCAAAAAATCTCTGGAACCAGAGAAAATACAATACATGTTCCAGTTAAAATAAATTGAAGCATGAACCTTAGACATCTGGATTCCAGCTCAAATAAATTGAAACATGAAAATAAAAACCCCTTTCATTTTCACTTTCCCTTATCTCTTACGATGTTCTTCCTATCTCTCGCCTCCTTCTGCCACCTCCACCATCGTTGAAGATGGTCACCGGAGATAGGGAAAAATAACGAAGGAGAATTCGATATGCTCCATCAGCTTGGAAGAGAAGCAGATCTCCTCCACTAGCGCGTAAAGATGGAACGCCACATAAGGAGTAGAGCGACGAGTAAGGAGTATCGTGAAGATGGAACACCGATCATAGTGGCGAATGTGCAGATGCTGGAGGCGGATGATGGAGGCATGATGGATCGCTAGTGGGTAGATTAGAACAAAATTTCTCTATTTTTCTATATTGAATTTCTGGGTATATTATTTTTATTTTTATTTTTATTTTTTGAAATTTAGGTGGTTTAATTGAAGGATAATATATGGATTATTGCAATTGATTTGGGTTCTTTTGTGGAATTGAGTTGAGTTTGTAGATTTTTGTTATGGAATTCGGTTTGAAGAAATTTAGATTGTGTTTGGGAAGTAAGAAAATGTAAGAATCCTGATATTTGAAAGAAAACTTAAATTTTGCCTTTAATGTGTTATATGATCTGTGTTGGGTCTGATTTTGATGTTGGTGATGATGTTTTTAGGGTTTGGTGGTTGATGATGGTGTGTTCTGGGTTTGGTGGTTGATATTGATGCCTGCTGATTTTTTTTTTTCATTATTATCTCCACCGTATTGAATCTGGAGATGATTTCTTGTCAAAAAATAAAAGAATCTGGAGAACATAGTGATTTTAAAAAAATAGTTATTGTCAAAAAAAATATGGATAAACTAACGTTGTTGAATATATATATACTAATTTTATTTATTATCTCCACCTCTTTTATTTTATATTAAATTGTGATGAAGTTTCCAATTTCTAGATTTAATGATGAACTTATTTTCAAATTGGATGTAATCCAATCAACATCCATTTGTTTTCTAATTAGTTATTAATATGATTTATTTTAAAGTTTTTTCTGATATGTTTTTTTTCTCTACATAATTTTTCTCTTGGATTTTTTAATAAAACTTTCTTTTTTTTAATTAGTCTAAAAATATATACTCTCTCTAATTAATGTTAAGGGTAAATTGGTCAATTCATATATTCTGTCATGTTTGACTGTTAAAAAAAATTCAGAAGGACCTATTTGATATATTTCTCAAAAGTCAAGGAAAACATTATTAAAAAAGCGAACTCATTTAAATAATTGATCTTTCAGCATAACATAGGGACCCAGATGATATTAACCCTTAATATTTTTAAAAAGTACCGGCAACATATGGTATGGGTGGCATAAAGAAACGCTTTAGAAATCCCTACTTCAATGCTTGCATGTCGATCGAAAATGAAAACCATATCATCTATATGACAAAGGGCACATTTCAAGCAATCCAACAACTACTCTCATGGTAGAATGTTTTCTGAGTCACCGTACCCAAAAGCAATTGGATACACCTATTCGTTTCCATCTTGTGCATTTGCAACAAACATTATACCCCCGAATCTTCCCTTCAAATGGGTACCATCAACTGCAATAACTGGACACATACACCTCCGAAATCCTCTAAGTGAGTCACCCAACGACATGAAAAAATAGAGAAGTTTACCATCTTCGTCGCACTGTAAGTCAATGATTATGCTAGGATTTTGTTGTTCTAACATGTAACCTAAAGATGACAGTAGTTGGAAGCTTTCTTCATGCGCTCCATATGTGAGTGACAACACATAATGCAGGGCTTGATGTGTCTTACTGTACAGGATTTAAATGCCATACATTGTTTACATGTCCGCGATTATGTCATCGAGATGCATGAGACGACCATTCTGTTGTTGCAGTCTAGGTGCAACGACTTCTCCAATTATGACTGCACTAGCTTGTCGATGGTGGCGGTGAACCTCCTCCAACGGACAAGTGTGTTTGTTGACAAAACTTCTAACTTGAAAGTATGTCCTTTTATCTCTCCTCGCCGCTATTAATTTCCACGTGCAGTCGTCCATCAAACAAACTAGATATAATGTTGTCTTATTGGACCTCTTCACCTTCCACTCGAAGTTTTGCCGCATTGAAAACTCGCCAACTAGTCTCTTCAAATCCTTCTTAGTAGGAAAAATTGACCTTTACAAATCTTGCTTTTAGGTTCTTCTTTTACCAAGTTCTTACTTCCACCCATACCAAACGAGTATGAATTTGCTCCAGGAATAACCCACGTTGTGGCATTATTAGAATCATATGGAGTCACATCAGGGTGGACTTCAGAAGTCACATCCATATCTGGTGCACTGCAACTGAATCTTGTACACATCTTGCACATTTTTCCATTTGGATAGGCTCTTCATTTTCTTTAAGATTTTCCGGATCAAGATTTGCCTCATTATTCATCTCATGATTCGGTTAAGTGTTCTGCTCATTGTTCATGCTATTGTAGATCTCATTGTATTGCTCGTTGTACTGTCCATCATTCATCTTATTTTGACAACCAAACACATCGTCGAATTGTGGTTCTTCTATATCAACATGGTTAGCAACTCCCAGTGGGACACGACACATATTTTCACGACCTTCGATCCCACTCATTTCTGTGAACAGTTGGTTGCTTCTGTTAAACGATCGAAATTGTTAGGTATTTTCAGGAGGAGGGATATCTTCACCTATCACATCTCCTGCTGCCCTCTCAATTATACTAACACATACTTGAGGGATCACCCTATATTCCCCTAGCATAAACTGAACATCATCGTCATTTCTTATAAATGTGAGATATGTAGTCCTAGGAAGATTGATATAGATTGTAGATCAACACTGTATTTTTTCTCATCATACTTCATAACGGTTTGCACGATCGACATCAGTTCATCGTAAGTCATATTATTTGACACATACAATCCTTGGTTATCGGAACCTAAAAACCTTTGACTTCTGTAGAGTAATTGCTCTCATTGACCGTTGTAAGATATGATTATTCTCACCCGATCCATTATCCTATGAAAATCATCATCACAAACTATATTAAGAAAATAATATTAAAATTAAATTTACAATTATAAAGAATTAAAAAAAATTCTTAAATGTAAGGGATCGAGTTTTTTTGTAAGGGATCAAGCTTTTATTGTACATGATCGAGTTTTATTTTAAGGGATCGAGCTTTTTTATACATGTTCGAGCTTTTTTTGTGACGGATCAGGCTTTTTTCTTAAGGGCTTAAACTTTTTTCTTAAGGGTTTGAGCTTTTTTAAAATGGTTTCGAGCTTTTTTGGCCAAGATAATAAATTTGTTTGAACCAGTTTAAAAATACTTTGACATATAAAAAAAAGCTTGGACAAATAAAAAAAAATGCTCGGACCAATTACAAAAAAACTTGTAAACATATCAAAAAAAGCTCGGACCAATGTAACAAAATCTCGGATACATATACAACAGCTCGTAAACATATCAAAAAAACTGGATATTAAATGTTTATACATGTTCATACAACGACTGGAACAACATATCATAACGAATGGATACATTATTAAATCACACAGAAATACGTGAAAAAATAAAAATGAAGATCATAAATATTTGTTACCTTCTTATGCAATATCTGGAGAGAGACAAGGTTTTTGAAGAGAGAGAGAGGAGTTGTAGATCGATTTTCAGGAAAAAAATTTGGAGAGAGAGAGAGAGGAGTTGCTGCAGTGTCTTTTAAAAAATAAAGAATCGATTATTTATGGACAATTTCGGTAGTTCGTCATAATAGGTGCTTTTTAAATCTAAGTTATTAAACTGATGACATCATTACAACACACCAAAAAAAAGTGACATATCTCACAATTTCCATTTTGTTTAAGTAAAATCTCAATCATATCAAGTTTGAAAAAACAAATTTTCTTCCTTCCTTAAGGAGAAAATACATATTTGAATAGTATCCCTTTTGTTTAATTAAAATTCCAATCAAATCAAGATTTGAAAAAACAATTCTTCTATCTCGATTTTAGTTTATTTAAAACTTAATAGTCTAAATTAATGGTGTCCACGGTTCGGTTCCGGTTCGATTTCGGTTTCGGTTACGAACAGCCGGTTTCGGTTCCGTGGAAAGGCCAAACTGTAACCGTAACCGAGATGGGGCGGTTTTGGTTCCGACGGTTTTTTGGTTACGGTTCGGTTTCGGTTTGTAAAACTGAACTGTTCGGTTATGTTCGGTTTCGGTTTGGTCCCTTTTTTTCATATATATTGCCACGTGTCAGCACTTGATTAGTTGTTGCATAATTTTTTTTCATATATATTGCCACTTGGCACAATTTGATTTGTTTTTTTTTTAATATATCGAAACCGGCGATTTTTGGACGGTTTTTCTAAATCCTAACCGTAACCGAACCGTCGGAAACAGGTGGATACCTCTAGTCTAAATTATCCTCAAATAAATAAAATCTGATAAAACTAAATATCTTTTAAATAATTAAATTAAATAATCTCATTATCTAATTTATTTATTTAATTAATTAATTCTAAATTAATTAACTTATTTAGTGATGACAACACTTGTCATAATATGTGACATACATAAGAAATAGACTTAGGGATCTATGGACTTATAATTTCAAACTCTAATAATCTAGATAACTAATTAAACTCTTAATTAATTAATCCAAGTTATTAACTCTAGAATAACTCTTGAATTTATAAGATAAATTACCTAAATAAAATATTTGAATGATCTATTGTTATAATCATTTCATATAGATTAATTCTCCATTCATAGTTCATAATTAGAGCTAGGTTCTAAAATCCATCAACCTCTCTAATTATATCTTTCTTTTTAAGTACTTGTGATTCTTTACTGAACAATTAATTCATAATCATAATATTAATTGAGCGCTCAATTGTTCAAGACCTTAATCACTAAACAAAAGAACTATTTTATAACTTTCGATAGGAAGGAATGGATTCTGTATCTATAATTAATATTCCCAACTATCTATTTTATTATGGGTCCAAGATACAAGATTTACGATCTAACATAAAGAACTTGCTGAGTAAATCAAGAGAGACAATAAATAAGTAGGAGTCTATTAATTACTCAGGATTAAGATCATTCTATATATGATCATTTGAATGATGAATTTAATTATCATAGTATAATGGAGATTATATGAGAATTTAATTCTTCTTAGTCCAGTCCTATATAATCTTATTATATAGAGTACCTCTATCTTGATGGAAGAAATAGAGGGTTTTGGTACTTTTTTGAGTTGACTTTTCAACACTGTCTCTGTTTTAATAACTTAAGTTTAAAATGCATAAAAGTAAGTGACTTCCAAAAATGCCCTTATAGTACACATTTTTTAATTATAACTTTTGGAAAACACTTTAAATTTGTCTGAGATCTACTTCTCTCTTTGACTGTCTTAAAGTGGAAAGCTCAGTAAATTGAAATCCATGTTCATCTTCTTCTCCAATGAGTTTGACGTTAATATAGTTACATAAGATCACTCATCTGATCAGTTTGTGAATATCATACTGATAAGATAAGTGATCTTATGCAACTTCAAAAAATGCAAATACTGAGTAATTGCAATTTAAAAGCAGAATCAACAAAACTCTAGATCAAATATAATGATAGCTCTCGCCTCTTGGGTGGATGTGATCAGCTTATGAAGTTTATTGAAGCTTATAGAAGCTTATAGAAAACTATATTAAAGTCTTCAACAAAAGTCTCGGAGATAGTTACAAAAGTCTTGGAAGTCTCTCCGAGACTTTTGTAACACTCTCCAAAAGTCTCTGAGACTTGTATAACACTTGTATAACACTTTCTGAGACTTTTGTAACACTCTCCAAAAGTCTCTGAGACTTGTATAACACTTTATGAGACTTTTGTAACACTCTCCAAGACTTCTTTAACACTCTCCTAGACTTCTTTAACACTCTCCTAGATTTCTATAACACTCTCCTAGACTTCTGTAACACTCTACGAGACTTCTGTAACACTCTCCGAGACTTCTGTAACACTCTCCGAGACTTCTATCGAGACATTAGAACATGCTCCAAGACTTTCACTAACCTATTTAATGTTCACCATATTTATCACTCGAAAATCCCTACCTTCAACAACTTTAACAATGGAAGATTCAGAACCGAAACCCAATTTGGGTTTTAAATTGAACAAAATGCTCTAAGGGCACTGCCATCTAACCCCCCCCCCCCCCCACAGTGAGCTACGGTGAGCTCGACCCCCGAGTGCGTCAGCATAGCCCCACTCTGTCGTAGTTCGAGTGATCGTCTGGGTTTCAATGAGACTTTCTCTCTCTACTTTACAACTCTATCACAATAAACCGAAAGAAAGAAAGCTGACGTGGAAACACTGTTGGGAGTATTTTTATCCGTTTACCATAATAGTTGTATTTTAAACATAAGTTATTAAAATAGAGACAGTGTTGAAAAGCCACTCCAAAAAAATGTCATTTAATTTTTGGACTCTATCTTGATGTCACTACATCAACAATTGATTGCAGCATTTTTGATCTTAATCAATTTAAAAGAAAGTTCGTTCACTGGGATCGGTGATTCTACTAGTTGAACACTAATTAGTCTAATTTAATCATAATCTAAGTGCATGAAAACTAAATGACATAATGCTTGTCTTGAGTTGGTAATTTAACTCACTAATATGCAAAATCAAATAACTAAATTACTCAAAAGCTCACATGAAAAAATATGAATCGGAGGGAATGCTAGGGAATTAATGCAACCTAATTAAACTCCTCAATGTAATCCCTAAGTCTCATTTAAGCATTTAAATTCACTTGATAGGGTTTGTTTCATGAAGCACCTAATCTTCTCTATTACTCACACAAGGTCATGTAATGAGCAATGGTTAGAATTAGTTTTTAATTAAAAACTCTAAACCAAATCACACATAGCATGATCATGTATATGGATTTTTTCTCAATTATTAAGCTTGTAGTTAATGACTAAATGGGATAGTCACCCACATCTAACCCTCAACATCATAGATAAACTAATCCTAACACAAACATTCATTGAGGTCTCATTTGAATATTAATGGAAAAACTAGAGCACGGATTTCAATAAAAGAGACTACCAAGGTATTTAATTAAAAAAACATTAGACAAGGATTACAAAGAGTTGCTCAATAAGTTTACATTATTCCCCTAACATAGAAATTAGTTACACATCAAGGAAAAGAAATAAAACAAAGAAGAGTTAAAGAAGGATCCCAAGTTTGTCATTTGAGGTTCCTTGAATTGTAAGCTTCCTCTTCTTGCCTTCCAAGTTCTAAGATGAATGGAGGAATGAAAGTATCAAATGATGGTGATGGAAGGGTGAAAATGTCCAAAAGTTCGTGTGGCTTATCATTGTTCAAAAAAATATATGATGGGTATTTATATGGGTCCGAAAATAGGTCAGAAATCAACCTAGAAACGCATGCTGATGGATTGTTGCTTCCCTGTATGTCGCGGTTGTCCATGACGACATGTCGCGGTCTTCCATGACGACATCACAAGCGACACTTTAGAAAAGTTGTTGTTACGGTCTCCCATGACGGAAATCATGACAGCGACATATTGTGTCATTTTGTCCAAGTTTCCAATTTCCAGCTCTTTTGGGTCTCAATCTTCACTCATAACTCCCATATGATGCCCATAATACAAAATCCTGTAAATATACTTAATCGAGTCATTAAACATTTGATTTTACTCAAGAATTGAGCAACAAGCATAGGAAGGGGGACTCAAAATCTAGTGTTATCATGGCTCGATCAACACCCCCCAACCTAGCCTTTTGCTCGTCCTCGAGCAAAATCAAGAGAAACCACCAACAAAAATAAACAAGCAAACAACACAAAGACTCGATAAAAACAAAAGAAATTTACACAACAATAACTCAAAAGCCGTATTTTCAACTGGTGATGAGATGCAAAGAGGTGTGGATAAGGAGAGTAGACACATGCAAAACATTCTCAAGCAACTCGAAGGCACTCATGGGACACTAGAACAACATGAATCCCACACCTAAAGTGCTCTCATGTTGGGAACTACTCACTCTCACACCTCGAGAATAATTCGCTTTGACTCTAAACCTCACGTGGATATTCTCTTTTCTTTCCTATCGGAGTCCTAAGTTCACACTCATGCAAAGTATGCAAGGATAGAGTTATGCATGGGAATCAAATACTTGCATACAATCGGAAATGAGACATTATTCTGTTGGTGAACTAGCCTAGGAAATGAATCAAATGCCATGGACGTGGAAGTTCATGCTTCAATAAAAATTCCCAATCTAGATTTCAAAGTAGATCAATTAGGTCATCCTTTTGGTTGTAATGGGGCCATTGAGTTAAATGTGGTGAACAAGGAATAGAAAAGGAAATTCAAAGGTCACCAATCATGCTAAGACTCTACATGATACACACAATAATTTAGCTCTATTTGCATCACTTGACACTAGTGACTAGGCTTAACTTTTCATTACACATATGCTACACATGAGTACTCTACTAGTGAGTATTTTACAATTACATACAAGACTCTTATTCCCTTTTTTTTATCACTTTAAGCTTATAAGTGCACATTTTTGTACTTTTACATTTTTGAGCCTTTTGCCTTGCACCTTTACAAATATAACCTAAATACATACTAACTTTTCATATTTAGAGATTTTCCACCTTTCACCATAACACAACACAACACATCCTAACAAGATTGGCAACAAGGGTAGGCATGTGTTTAGGTTTATGCTATATGGTGTAATGTGGTTCCAAAAGAAAGGTGAGTGTTTGGCCTCAAAATTGGCTTGGGAGCACACAAATAGGGACATGAAATGTGTTTAGGCTAATATAAGTAGTTAAGCACACACATTGTCTAAAATGATTTCCACCATTTCATCTATCAAGGGAATGTAAGTATCCATCAAGCAATCCACAAATATAATTCAATGTGATGTCCTATGGCAATTGATGCGTGTTACGAGATAAGTGTTTAAGATGAAACAATGATAACACTCAAATGCGCTTTTTAAGGCTTGTGTTTGTGAACTCATTATGTGTCTCCAATAATAGAACAAGGTGTTTGAGCACCGAGTCCCCTCAACTTGAACACAAAAGGATGGGACAATCCTATGAAGTGCAAGTAAGACCCTAGAGTGACAACAAGATGCTCAATCGAGCACATTATGCATAAATAAACTCTTACACAAACACACTCTCAAAGCATCACACTCAAGCTACTTGAAGCTCGAAAATTTTGGTTATGCGACTATTTTTGAAAAGTTTGACTCAACCAAAAATTTAGATTCAAAAGGAAATTAAAAATTATGACTCATAACTATAATTTAGGACTCAATAAAACCAAAACGACTGAATCCGGTGTCGATACCCCCAAACCTAAACTCAACATTGCCCCTAATATTGACAATGAGAGCCCAGCGAAAGGGCACCTAACCACAAAACAACACAATTCAACAATATAAAATAAAATGCACAACAACTCGATCAAGATGGCATAGAAAGCTACCAATGGCAATTAAACAACAACCATCATAATAAAACGCACGCCCTTATTCTAAACAAAAGCAATGATGCTAAAGTACCACTACGATAAAAATCAAATAATAAGAGAAATTAAAACAAGTACGAAATATAACTGAAAGCAGTAAAACAAACAAAACAAGTCTAACTATTCAAGAACAACTCAAAGCTAATAATAAGGTGGTGGTGGTGGTCAAATGTTCCCCAATTTTCATTATTTTCAACCAATCTCACCCAATAATCACGAAATCAACACAATAGATGCTTATATTGTCTCCACAACCCAAATCCCATACTTTAATTTAAACAGTGATCACAACAATCTTCCACCAAAAAAAATAATTCACAATTTCCCCAAATCTGACCATAATCATATAAGTGAGGGAAAAGAAAGGGAATTTGGAACTAACAATGGTCTAGAACAAGTGTAAATGAGAAAGAATACCGATTACGTGGGCCGGAAGTCTTCGATGTCATGTGGAGAGAGAATTGTCGCGATTGAGGTTTGAATTTTTGGTGAGAAGCTACTCTACCATGAACTGATGTTTTATAGTGAGTGCTTGTCGCGGTCTTCCATGACAGAATCCTTGACCGTGACACACCGCCTCTTTGTTTTGGCCCTGGTGTTCTGGTGTTGCGGTATTGCAACCACGCGACATGTGGGGCGACATGTCTAGCGACAGCAACCCTTTGAATTTGTCGCGTGGTTGTGTCGTGGTCTTCCATGATGGAAAATCAGACCGCGACAACCCGCCTTCTTGCTCGTTTTATTGTCACGTCTACACACCAGCGACACACCAGCGACACCTTAGGCGACATCAACTCCTTGATTTTGTCTCGTGGAAAAGTCACATCGACATACCTGGAAAATTCCTCCTTAATGCCATTAAGTGTTCCAAAGTGCCTAATCTGTACACATACTCAACAACAAACATATCAAGGGCATTTGCTTGAACAATTTAGCTTGGTAATCACTAGACTTGCAATTAAAATGAAAATCACCCCCAAACCTATGCTTTTCCACACCTTGCACTATCAACACAATTAATCTTTTAATCAATTAAGGTATGGATCAACTTAGACTTGGAAGTGAAGTAGGATCACTACCATTCACAATTATTATGCAAAATTAAAATTCATTGAAAGGAAAGATATCTAGGTGGGTTGCCTCCCACCAAGCGCACTATTTAACGTCTAGGCAAGACGTGGTAAGAGCACCACAACTCCTGAAGCTCTATCACTTCCAACCAAACAGTCTTCCCATCAACGATAGTGTCTCTTGCTTTGTGAAGTTCGTCTTTCCGGACCCAAACTTGTCTAATCTTCCTTGGCATTCCTTTAGGCATATTCCGTCTCTTTTTACACACTTCCATAAATTCAACACATTAGGCCTTTTTATGACCCCTAGTGTGGCAAAAATGACATTTGTAAGGAAAATAGGACGAACTACCTTCGATCTTCTTAATTCTTGCTCTCGAATGATTTGCATCTCTCTCAATGGTGTGGAGTTACGGAGTTTCTTCATCTATGCCTTGGTCCTTAGTCAAGGTTTCAATTGTTCGTTCTGCCCTTTCAAGCTCAACTAAGCAGACACATTCCTTGACCTTTGCTACCTTTAAAGCAACTTCTTTTCCGCTCAACTCCTCCTTGATGGCATTGATTTTCTTATCCTTTTGTTCAATTTTCCATTGCATCTTTCGAGTGCTTCGGGTAAAGTTTTCTTCTTGCTCTTCTACTAGCCTAGCAAGATCTTCCGCCATTTTGAGTGCTTCATCCCTTTCTTTCCTAAGAGCTTCCACTTCCTTCATTAAATACTCATGTTCACTCTTAAGCCCATTGGTCTCTAAGGGTGCATTTTCCTTACAAACTTCTTTGACATGACTGTCTTCTTCACCCTTGTCCTCAAAGAGTGTTAGGATTTCATTTAAATATTCAATTGGACTCCTAGAATAGTCTTCTGCCTGAAGTGTACCCACAACAAGGCAATCAACTGAACTAGTGACTTTCTTTAACCTTCCAAGAAATGGAACCGGTGGGATGTAGGGACCAGGTGACTTATGTAAAAGAGAAGTCTTCTCAGGAATCTTCTCTTCTACTACTTTCTCTTCTTCTACTAAAGTCTCCTCCTCGATTTCTTCTTCCGATTCTTTAGCCTTTTTCTTATTAGGCTCTCCACTTGTACCTCTAGTGTCTAACACTCGGGCACTCCTCAGAACTGTCATTGCCTTAGCTTGTTTATTCCTGTGAATTGTGTCAGCTTCTTGTTCTAACTGTGTCACCAACTTCTTCACCAATGCCTCTAAGTTGGTGAACCTTTGCCCGGTTGCTTGAATGAAATTATTCAAGTTCTGATCTGTATGTTGTGAACTCTGAGCAAGGGTCGTCACAATGTCCTCCAAAGGACTCTTCCTAGGCTGGTATGAAGTCACATCTTGATTACCCGAGTTGTTCCATTGCTGCCTATTTAACTCTTGGCCTTGGTAGTTTTGAGCTTGGTTATTCAAAGTGTTATTTGGGTCGGACCATGAGAAGTTGGGATGGTTGCGCCACCCCGGATTGTAAGAGTTAGAATATGGATCATTTCTTCCTATTTGAAAATTTTGGGCTTGGACATCCTCCGTCTCATAAAATACCATCTCTCTACCTTGACGGTCCGCTTCATACACCATGTTTGCCCTTAAACACCAAGAACAAAAGTATCAATGAAGTAAAACGAAACTAAAATAAAATGACACACACACTACTTTTACCAAACTAATTAGGCTCAACTAATGAATAAACGTCGATCCCCGGTAGCGGTGTCAAAATTGATTGCAGTATTTTTTTATCTTAATCAATTTAAAAGAAAGTTCGTTCCCTGGGATCGATGATTCTACTAGTTGAACACTAATTAGTCTAATTTAATCCTAATCTAAGTGCATGAAAACTAAATGGCATAATGCTTGTCTTGAGTTGGTAATTTAACTTACTAATATGCAAAATCAAATAACTAAATTACTCAAAAGCTCACACGAAAAAATATGAATTGGAGGGAATGCTAGGGAATTAATGCAGCCTAATTAAACTCCTCAATGTAATCCCTAAGTCTCATTTAAGCATTTAAATCCACTTGATAGAGTTTGTTTCATGAAGCACCTAATCTTTCCTATTACTCACACAAGGTCATGTAATGAGCAATGGTTAGAATTAGTTTTTAATTAAAAACTCTAAACCAAATCACACATAGCATGGTCATGCATATGGAAATTTTCTCAATTATTAAGCTTGTATTTAATGACTAAATGGGATGGTCACCCACATCTAACCCTCAACATCATAGATAAACTAATTATAACACAAACATTCATTGAGGTCTCATTTGAATATAAGTGGAAGAACTAGAGCAAGGATTTCAATAAAAGAGACTACCAAGGTATTTAATTAAAAAAACATTAGACAGGGATTACAAAGAGTTGCTCAATAGGTTTACATTATTCCCCTAACATAGAAATTAGTTACACATCAAGGAAAAGAAATAAAAGAAAGAAGAGTTAAAGAAGAAACCCAAGTTGGTCATTTGAGGTTCTTTGAATTGTAAGCTTTCTGTTCTTGCCTTCTAAGTTTCAAGATGGATAGAGGAATCAAAATGTCTAAGGATGGTGATGGAAGGGTGAAAGTGTCCAAAAGTTCGTGTGGCTGATCATTGTTCACAAAAATATATGATGGGTATTTATATGGGTCCGAAAATAGTTCAGAAATCAACATAGAAACACATGTTGGTGAACTGTCGCTTCCCTGTATGTCGTGGTTGTTCATGACGACATGTCGCGGTCTTTCATGACGACATGTCGCGGTCTTTCATGACGATATCACAAGCGACACTTTAGAAAAGTTGTTGTCGCGGTCTCCCATGACGGAAATCATGACATCAACATATTGTGTCATTTTGTCCAAGTTTCCAATTTCCAGCTCTTAGCTCTTTTGGGTCTCAATCTTCACTCATAATTCCCATATGATGTCCATAATTCAAAATCTTACAAATACACTTAATCGAGTCATTAAACACTTGATTTTACTCTAGAATTTAGTAATAAGCATAAGAATGGGGACTCGAAATCTAGTGTTATTATGGTTCGATCAACAATCAAGATAAAATTATTCCATTCTAAATAGTCTTGGACCGTACTAGTAATTTTAACTAAATTAAAGATTCCAACTTTAATTATTAATTACAAAAAATTTGGATTATTATCCCTTAACTTAATCCTCGTATATGTATATATAACTATTATTAAGGGGATACAAATAATCATAGAGTTTTTATATTATTTATTTAACATATTACAAATTAATATGTACAAGCAAATATATTTATTTAATAAATTCAGCAAATACTTATATCATTAAACGCTTCTAGAGCTCTAATCGTAACAATACGATCCATAGAAACTTTTCTCTAATTACTATATATGATGATGTTCTCGGGATGTCATTTAGTAAATAAATAATAATAGCCTATTTCTTTGAAGTAAACAGTATAGTTTTTTGTGCTAATGTTGAACATATCACCAGGTCTTGTCCTTTTCTTATACATTGGCATGGCCACTTTGCCACTTGCCTAGTTGCCTTGAAAGTTGGAATACTTTTTTTTTTCCTTCCTTTTTCATGTCAAGTAGCCTACATTAATCCTTTGAGTGAGGTATGATTGGATTAAAAGTAGTATTATGATATATTTGATGCCGTATGAAATTGAATTAAAATAGTTCTATTTCTTATTTGGTGTATTATGACATTGGATAAAAATATAATTTTACCATATATTTAATATAGTGTGAAATTGAATAATATAAAATTAAATTAAATTAATTTTAAATAAATTAAATTAAATTAAATTAATTTTAAATAAATTAAATTAATTTTAAATAAATTAATCATTTAAATTTTTTAAAAAATATATTTAAAATTAGTATTAAAGAAAATAAATTTTTTAATTCATATTTATTATTTTAAAATATTAAAATATGATATATTAAACAAACAATAATATTTTATAATGAATTAAAAAATAAAAGAAGATTTAAAAAAAAATGGGACTAAATAGCTTTATGGATAAAATGGTTGTATAGAATTGAGACCGTTAAAATAATAATTTTTTTTTTTAAAATAAAATATTTAAAACCAATTTTAATAAAAATTGTTAAAATTGGAAATTATTATTTTTAAAATGTTTAAAATAAAATATTTTAGTAATTATTATAATGTAATTATATTTGACTTACGTGCAAAATAAAATAAATTGAAAAAAGAAAAAGAAAAAAGTATAAAGTGGTGCACACTATAAGAAAAACATACATCTACCACTAACACCACACCGGGTTTAGCTGGCTGTGGTGGAAAAACGCACTTTTCGACCACGGGTTTTGCCCATTGTAGGTAACGTACCTACTACGAGCAATGCATGTGCTTGATGTGTTACGTACAATGGGCTATGCCCGTGTTAGATGTTAGAATTCTTATATATTTATTTATTTTAAATCTAATTTTTTTATTACATTTAATTAGTATACGATTATCAGGAAAATATCGGAACATAATTAAATAATCACATCCTATACAAGCAACAAACATGGGAGATGAGATTAAAAATAGTCATTTCTCATCTCATCCCATGCACCAAAATTCCCTAAGAAAACTTCTGGAGTGGGATTTCATAGGAATTATTGTATGTTTTAACACATAAATCTTGTATTAGTGATCTTGATATCTCGAGTCTATCGGATCAAGACTCTCAACCACTGTGATGACCTCTCTTGGATGAGAGAATCTTGTGGTAATGATCTTGATATCTCAGATCATTCAGTTTAAGACGTTAAGGCTTTTGGCAATTGAGATTACCTCTCTCAAATGAGTGAATCTCGCGGTAATGATTTGATTGCTCTGGTCACTCAAGTCCCTCGGGTGAGTGCTTTCGGCCATTAGGATGACCCTTCTCGAATGTGTGAATCATGGTAATGATCGGGTTGCTTCGATCACTTAGGTGAATACTCTGGGGTGAATCTGGTCAAGGCTCTCGCACACTGGGATGACTAGAAAAATGGAAAAACCCTTAACAAGTGTCGACACGTTGCTGGCGTTTTTACTCTAACAGTCAAGTCAATATCAATTTAAATAGAGATTTTAGTTTACTTGGAATTTCATTGTCTCATCTTTTCAAACGGCTCACCTATTTATAAGGGAGAAGACATGTTTGACTAGCCAACATTCGAGTGTTTAGTTTGAGTGTGTGATGTGCCTATCACCTGTTGCGAGACGTGTTAAGTCGGTATGTTGTTGTATGATTGTATCAAGTCGCGCCACATTAGGTCATCCTATTCTTGTGAATGGGTTTAAGCGTTGATGATATGGCTTCCTAAATATGAACGATTCGTTTAATGCAAGAGATTTGTTTAATCTGAGCTACTCGTCACATTGACCATATTGTGTCAGCCGTATAATGTCGACCGTACGGTGTCGGATCACATACTTGTTGGCCTTAAATGTCTCAACCATACTTTAGTATTTATTGGTCGTATACTAATATTTTATCAGCCATATGTCTCGGTCACATGTGTTGAGTCACTTGGGTCATCTTACTCATTTTTTTACACTATATTACTGAGTCCTTGAATTTTCATTCGACATGATCAAGTTTAAAAAAATCCAACCCTAAATTTTGACTAAACTAGATCCATTTTAGTTCCCTTAAGATGATGTGGTATCCCGACATATAATATGGTGTACATTTAGGCTCTGTTTGTTAGTCGTATTGGAAATGATTATGATTGAACTATGTCCAGGCGTCCAATCCGGTCCCCACGTTTGTTGAACAAACTGGATTCAATCCATGAGGCCCATGTGTTATCCTGTTCTGGTGGGATTATTTAGTCCCACCACAAAGGTCGGGAATATTTTAGTCTCACTCTTTATTTTCTTTTATCTTTTTTTTAGTTGGGATCCAATCGTTTCTCTTTTTATATTATTAATATTTTCAGTTTATTTTATAGAACTTTTTTTCAGTTTTTTTGGCTGGAACTATTTTTATCCCGGTCTTTTTTTAAAAAAAATTATCTATATTGAAAATATTAATTTTATCCAATATGAATTTAAAAGTAATTTAATAGATGTTATTTTATTATAATATTTTTTAAAAATATTTTTTAATTAAAACTTAAATGTTATTTTATCTCTAATTAATTTTATTGATTTTATAAATTGTATTTATTTTTAAAAATAATTTATTTTACTTAATAAATAAATTAATAATTTTTTAAACCAAATTTAATTTAAAATAGCTTTATTTTTATTTCTTTGAATTTATTAAAATGATTTTATTTCTTTAATATAATTTTATACTTACCTCTCTAAAAAGGAACAATTATTTTCAATTATTTTATCCAATTCAATGTTACATCAAATAAGAGACAATATTATTTTAGTCTAATTCGTACTACACTAAACACGTCTTAGTACTAATTTAGTCCAGTCCAATTCTATCTAGTCCAATTCTATCCAATCCAATTCCACGTACCAAACTCACTCTTAGTGTGAGAATCAAATATTTGTTTTAGTAATCAATTAATGAAATATCCTAACATGGTTAATTACTACATTTATATTTTATATTTAGTACAAAATCTGTCATTTGAATACTGTAATGATGCGTAAATCTCATAATATACCAAGTCTAATATATACTTAATGGTCAGTGCATTTATATAGTATAAAATCACATATTCTTTGATTAAATTCCCCAATATATATAGCAAGTCTATAATATACTTAATAATCTACATATATATTTTGTTGACGGATAAATCGTCACTTCATGGAAGCGTTACCGGATAGAACACAAACAAACAATAACCAAACAAAAGAATTAAGAAGAAGAGAAATAAATTTAATCACACACAACACAACGATTTTACGTGAAAACTCAAATAGGAAAAAAACCACAGCCGTCAGGACGATAAGATAAAGTTCCACTATTTAGTAAATTGTTACAACCACACATTTCGGATTCTCTCTAAAATACTCCAAACCCAATTACACATAATGCTTTCTTGAGATCTCTCTAGATTTACTAATTTGCTCCACCATTTCCAAAAGCCTAGTTATTATGGTTTATTTATATGAATTACAAAGGAAATCCTACTCCTAAACGTACAAGAATTATTTGTTCCATATAAATACTATTTCCTATTTATGACAAGTCTTTTTGTTTAAAAGAAATCATTTTCTTTTAAGTACAAGACTTTCATATTCTTCATGAAGACAAATTCTTTCCTTTTCCAATTAGCACAAGAACTTCCAGAAGAAAAATATTTTTCCTATTTTTGCTTAACATTCCTGATTTGGGCAAAATCCAAATCAGTTATTGAAGCGGTATGGGTCGTGGTTGGCCACCCACGCCCAACAACGCGAATCATCACTATCAACCACTACTCAGAATACAGCAATTGGTGCAATTGTCTCCGTTGCGTGATCTCAGAGGAGTCAACCTGCTCCTTGTGCCGTGGTTTGTGCACTTGTCCGCACCGCGGTCCACGCCGCGGAACTTTCCAGATTTCGTTTCTTCAGTTCTTTCAGTCTTCAAGCCTCTCTCAAACACAATCTCCTACTTCTAAACGTATCCCACGTATCTCACGTATCCAGGAAGTCTCCGCATTGGTTGAATCCCGTTTGGTAACCACTGAAAATTCAATCCATATCCAACATATTTAGTATAAAATCACATATTCTTTGAATAAATCTCCGTGTATTGTTAATATCCTTAATGATGTAGTTCCTAATATATACATTCATCTTATCGCTTATATGTACACAATTACCATATATATATATTCTTATCCTTTGTGTCTATCGTATATAAACCGGTCAACCTCTAAAAACATTCTCCACAAAAAAATACAAAAAAAAAAAAACAATTAAAAGGCGGTGGAAATTTTCTTTTTAAAAAAGAAGAGAATTTAATAATTCTTTCTTCAAGCATGATGCAAGAGAATTGTAAAAGAAATGTAGTCAATGTGAAGTGATCACAATCATGTTCATGGCATTTCCTAGATAAGTAACCACTTGTTTTGATTCCTCCATGAGGTACCAGCCATGCAACTGTGCTACCGTGTGTATATATATATATATATGGTAACATTTGATACGGTGTTGTCGTGGGTGAGGCACCTTATCTTGATTGAAGTGAATCATCGATATTTCGAATTAATTGTAATTGTATAATTGGAATTAGTTTTTACTATATATGTAATGAGAAAAGCTAAAAAGAAAAAAAAAATCATTTTTTGTTTTGTTTTACTTTTGTGTTTATTTGTTATTTTAGCGAGAAATTATATTGTATATGGAATTTTGAATAGTATAATGGTTTTAAGTACTATTTTCCAAAAGCAATTTGCAAAACACCGGGAAAGAGCAACCTTAAATGAAAAGTTTAGTTTATATATGTAAGCAAATCATAATATGGAATTAATTGAGGTTGTAAAGAAATTATACAAATGTTATATTTTTTTTTGGTAAAGTGCCGTTTTAGAGTAAATTGCACTCGATCTTCGTAAGTAAAAAAAGAAGAAGACAGAGATAGAGATCCAATCCCATATTAGATATCCACCGTCCATCGAGATAAATGGATGTTGGAGATCCATGAAGATCTCTACATATAGAGATCTTCATGGATTGGGTTGAGAGGTTCTGGTGGATTTTTCGATTGGAGAGGCTTTGGTGGAGATCAGAGGTTGAGATGGTGAAGATCAGTTGTACAAAGATATGGGTTTGTTGGGATCCATTTTCAGAGCTACCCATTTGAGAGATAAAGAGAAGCTCGAATAAGAAGAAGAAATTTTCACCGGCATCAAAGCGCTTCAATTTTTTGTTTGTTTGTTCGTTTTTTATAATGATGATGAATAGAAGATAAGAGAAGACTTTTCTAGACTGTTGTTGTTTTGTGTGCAGATTGAGATCGAGTTGAGTTAAGTAGGGTTTCGGTTGTTTTTTTTTTTTTTGGGTGAAGGGACCCTCTATTGAACATTTTTTCTGTTGAACCATACTGATCTTTTGAGGATCCACTCCTGGGTGGCTTTAATGAAAATATATGGTCACGACTTGTTTTTTTATTTTATCACTGTAAGTAAAACTATATTGTTTTGATATATCAAACAAACCTTAAGACAATATATGGTTAAATCTCAAAACTTGATTTATTATCGTTATGGTCTTCCTATCAGATCTCTCTCTATCATCTTCGTTTTATTACCAAACTGATAATGGTGTATTGTTGATCATATCTAATATTTTAGTAAATGTTAGACGTTAAGACAGTGAAGACAGATTTCCAGATGGCCGATTTTAGCCGTTTGTTATTGCTTTTCTTCCGCATATATTTTACTTTTTTTTATTTAAATGGTGGACATCAGAACATTAATGAGCCACCCACCCCTAGTGGTGTAAAAATGGGTCGGCCGGTGACAGGCCGGTCCGGCCGGCCCAGGAAGTTCACGGGCCGTTCTAGGAACGGCCTGTGAAGGAAGAGGGCCAGGCAGCGGCCTGGTCCAGGACGGGCCGCGTGCCGGGCAACTGGAAGGAGGCCCGGCAAGCCGGCCCGCCTGGCACGCCAATCCGGCGTGCCAGGCTTGTCGGACCAGCCCGGCGGACCGATCAGCCGGTCCGTTCGGCCCAATTTTGTTTTTTTTTTTCAAAAAACCTCCAACGGCTGGAATTGATTTCTAGCCGTTGGAGGAAATAAAAATTACCAAAACCCCCCTACAATCTTTTAAATTACATTTTGACCCACAAATCAAATTTTTCTATAAATACTTCCATCCATTTTAAAAAAAGGTGGAGGTATTAACATGCTTTCGGGATTGGGAGCATGCTAAAAAAAGGTTACAAATCTAACTGTAGATAAAGAACTTAATCTAAATTTCGACAATCTATATATTGATGACCCTTCAGGTAGTGGCCAGGGCCAGAACCAGAACTAGGTTATACTTTTACATATGTATTTATTATTTACTTGTAAGTTGTAAAACGGTCGCACTCTTTTTCCATTACCAAGTTTTTATCCCACTGTGTTTTTCTTGGTAAGGTTTTTAATGAGGCAATCATGTAGATATGTATTACTGAATTCCATAAGTGAAAAATAAATAAATAATTAAAAAATTATTCGTTCTCTTTATTCATTTCAAATCCTAATAATTGTTCTTTCTCTTCATTCATTTTAAATTCTAAACCCTTAATCATAAACTATAAATCCTAAACCCTATACCCTAAATCCAAAAAAACGTAATTTGAAAAAAAAATTGGACCAAAAAACTAACCCGCCGGATCAGGCCCTTTAGGCCTGGCCCGCCCATCCCGCCAGAGGGGCCCAGCGGGCCGGCCTGGCACGGCACGCAGGCACGGCCCGCCTGAGGCAGGCCGGCGTGCCGTGCCGGGCCTGCTTCTCTGGAAACAGGCCGGGCCGGACCGGCCCGCGACACCGTCGCGTGCCAGGCCTGTTTCCAGAAATGGATTGGCCAGGGCGTCCCTAATGGACCGGGCCAGTCCATTTTTACACCACTACCCACCCCACCATCACACATCATCTCACAAATCACCATCTCCCTGTGCTATTTGCTTTTCTACGACAGATTGACACCATCTCTCTCTCGATCTTTCGCTTCCTTTACTTTATTTCAAAGCCTTTTTTGTCATTTTAAGACCTGATCTCTCTTTCACTCTCTACTTCCTGGTCGGGGTGGTGACAACCAACTAGTCTGAAATTTTCTTCTGGCCGACTAATATGGCCTATTTGGCCGAAACGGGACGGCCGGCGTCCGCCTAGCGAATAGGCGACCCCTAAGCTGCCGTTTTTTCTGATTTTTCAAACACTGGTCATATCTTCTTCTTCTTACCATTCCATTGGCTAATTTTTTTAAAATATGTTTTCTTTAAAAACAAAGAAGCCGAAAGTTTTCGTCGAAATCAAGATAGACAAATTGGTGATATTTGTGTTTCTGAGTAGGGAAAAATCGTTTGTCAATTATAAACTTTGTTGTTGTTTTTCATATTTCTGGGTATTTATAAAGAGAAAAAACTTAGACAATAATGCTCTGTGTTGTGGCTTATGGGTTAGTGGTGGTCTGTATTTTTTATATATATACTTTTTGATGCAATTGTGAGAGAGAACTGAATGGAGGAATCGATTATTCATTAATCAACTTTAAATTTGAATAGAAATCTTGTTAAAAGTATATTTAAAAATAAATTTAAATTCAAAAAAATAATTGCATAACAATTCAACTGTTATAAATTTATTCTTTGTTTAAATGAGTGTAAATACTGTGTTTGAATGTTGTTAAAATAACAAGTTAACAACGTACAAAACGATTTTTTTTGTTTAAAAATTATATGGTTCGTCCTGTAAGCGTTTTTTAGTTTGTTGTTTTTTGAAAATGAAGATGAAAATGAAAATGAAGATAGTGTTTTTGGTTTCAGTTTCGAATTTCGAAAACGCGTCTGGTAGCATATACTGAAAACTACATTTTGAAAATGAAAACGGAAAAAACACGTCTGGTAGGTTAACCGAAAATATCAAAAATTGATTACATAATTAACCAATATAATTTTTGTATTGTAATTTTTAAATTAAACAAAAACAAAACATCAAAAATTAATTCAAAAAAATATATCAAAAAATGAATTAATGGTCATATATAGGGAGAGAGACTTTGGTCATTTAAAAATCTTGTGACGTCTTATTCTAGCCATATGAAACGCATAATAGTACAATTAATAGTTTAAAAAAAAAATTATATAAAAAAGTGAAAAACAAAATGAAAAACAAAAACAAAAAAGAAAAACTAGTATTTTGTGTTTTTCAAATATTTCACTTTTAACACTGTTTTTGTTTTTCATTTTTCATTTTTTTTTTCGTTTTTTGAAAATAAAATGAAAAACGGTTAACGAACGCATTTTTGAAAGAAAAAAAAAACGAACTGAAAAACAGCTGCATGACAGGCCCTAAGCTTTTCAAGTTTATGTTTTGAATCAAGGTAAGTTGTTTTCTGATGGTGTATTATCTTGTAAATATAAATATAATTAAAAAAAATTGATCTTTATGAGAGTAAATGATAGATAACCGGGAAACAAAATAAAATCTAGAATTACAGAGTCCAGAATTTGAATCTCAGAATCATCGCACAATACAACACACCAATTACTCCACCCCACTCCACTAAAACACACCACACATACAACACCAAACAAGAAGAAAAAATAAGCAAAATTTATGGGTTAAAACAACAAATCATCATAACACTAATATCAAAATCAAGATATCAGAATATGCCTTGCAGATGTAAATCTATAGCCGTATGTAATGAGACTTTTTTAAATTAGACAACACTAGTCAAGATGAAAAAATAAACAAAACTTATGCGTTAAAATAACAAATCATTAGAACACTAAAATCAAAATTAACTTGTATGTCAAAAATAAACTAAACCAAACAAGATATCAGATTATGTTGGTTGATGTAAATCTATAAACAAGGTCAAGGGGTGTATTTGTGGCTGAAGTACAAGTGAATCTAAAGATTTAAAATTTGATTTACATAGATCTAAAATGAAAAACTAAACGAAAAAAAAATCCGTATATAGTAAAAAAAAACCCTGAAATCCAAATTCTAATTCTGAAACAAAAAAGAAAAGTTTAATAAAATTTGAAAAAGAGAACATAACAATTAACAAATAAGGATGAAATAAAATAAAAGAAAGAAATTTAAAACATGATCTGAGGAAGAGAAGAGAAGTTTGATTTATTCAAAAAGCCAAATGCAAGCACTAGGAAATTACCCCAGAATAAGAAATAAAGTAAATTAAGCCATGGATTTAGGATTTTAGAGAAATTTAGCCATGGATTTGGGTGTTTCAAGAAAGAGATGGGATTTGGGCAAAAAATGCATTAGAGATAACTTAGAAAGAGCAAGAGAGGTGTTTTGTTTAGGTAGGTTTGTATGCCTGATGTAGAGACCTAGAGTTATAATTATGCTGTTCAGGTTTAGGTTTTAATTTTTTTTTCTACATGTTCTTTTAAATGTCTTTTTTTTTTTAATTATATGGTTTCTAAAAGGTTCAATTTAACCTGGCCCAAAGAACTGAGAAATTTGACAAAGAATGTGATATATATATATATATATATATACTTTAATTTGGTTTGAAATTATTATTTAGAATTGGGTAGGTCTTAACATACTAATTATAAAAATTATAGAATATAATATTATAATTAATTGTGTTTACATCAATTATTAAAAGTGAATTTAATAAATTAAATAAATAAAAAATTATCGACGAAATGAAATTGGTTCGGTGACTCAATAATGAATCTTGCTCACATCTATATCAAAGAGGGTGTGATTTTGAGTTATTCCTATTTTCCCAATCTCAAAATATTAACGGTAATAGTTCGAAAAAAATGGACATGTTATTCCTCTTTCTCCTTTTATTTTTTCGTATATTTTAATCCTATTATTTTTTCCCTCGTTCCTTTTTCTGAAATATTAGATTAGATTATTTTCTACTGTATTTAATATTGTCTACTAAGCTTAAGCTAGTGAGACTCATATTAAATGTTTCTATTTACAATATTTCGTCACATTAATCTGAATGTTTTATTATTTATCACGATTAAATATTTATTCTACGTTATTTTACACTTGTCATATCTAAATTTTTTATAAAGCTTTAGTTGGAATTCACGGCCGTAGAGAAAGTAAATGTTATAGTTTTTTTTTTTTTTTTTTTTTTAATTAAGTTTTAATAACACATTTGTTAAACTTTGTCGTTAAATTTTATTGTTTATTGTATAGTGATATCTATAAAATATAACCGTTAGTTTTTAGCTGTTGCTAGATTTAACTACGTAAATAAAATTATGGAACAAAAGATCAAAAACAAAGTTGGTATTCGCTTTTGTTTTAGATGGTTAAATTTATAATGAATATAAATTGTCTTTACGGAACATGTTGTTATAAAATATGTATTCAGGAAGCAAATGCCTTGCATATGCTGTCAAACCTAGCAATAATAATAAAAAGCGGTGGAGAATCTGAATTAGATTTCTTTCGTTCGAAAGAGAGGGGAGACCAACCAAATAAACAAAGGAATTTGATATCGGGTTTCTGTTGTTTGTTCATTAAAATTTTCAATAATTTGTATATGTATGTTATTAATTTAATTGGTTTTGATTTATTCTTTTGTAACTCTCTCTAGTTTCTCTCACACTTTCAATTCCTTGAGTTTCTGTAGATCTTCTTTAAAAAATTTGTTGGTTGCAGTGAATCCCACCAAACAGATAAATTTCTTTTTAAAGATTATCAGGAGTTTGGATTTCTTGCTAAACAAATCTTGATCCTGACTTATATAGATTTACTGATATGTATAATCTATGGTTTTAATTTATTTATTTTATTTTATTTTCATTATTTTTAAATACAAAGTATTATTCTTAAATGTTTTAGATCAAGAAAAAGATCAGTACAACAGACCATGATCCGATTATCTGGCTGTGATGAATTGTCTCAACTTCATTTTATACTTTTATCTCCGCTTTCTATGTCTCAAAATCCATCTAATCATTTTTAGGATTCTTTGTTTTATCAGGTTTTTTTATCCCCCAAATCCACGTAAATAAAATATAATTTCCATTTTTTTTATACAATTAAATTAAAAATTACCAACAATCTATGTCTTCTGAAAAACAATGCTTGAAAACCCACCAACCTTCAAGTCCCATGATCCATTTTATTCTATCAGATAGGGAAACTCAATCTTCATGTTGTCATCTCTCTCATTCTCTCAATCACATTCTTCAAAATAAAATATCAGTATTTCTTCCATGCATATATACCAAAAGGAAGTTGTGGGATTTTGGATTGGTGTGGTTTGGGCGATTATTAAATTGGTCATCCACTTTTTATAAAATCCTTAGCAGATTGAGATCTTTACAGGAGTAACAAAATTGGTCCCAAATTGGTCCCAAATACCAAATTAGTCCTTGCTGATAATTGTTGACTTTAGCTTAACATATGATATTACTATAATAACCCTATTTAAAATTAATAAATAAATAAATAAAATTTAAAATATTAAGTTAAAATTATAAACTAAAATAAAAAAGTAACCGGAGGATGTGGCCTCCCATGTACGTCCCATGACATTCTCAGGTGAGGTCCCCGGATCAAATAACATATCAAGATCAAAAGCTTTAACTTGGAGACAACTCCAATTTTGGTATATATAATATTATAATTATTTGAATAATACTATACAATTCAAATAATTAAATCATATTTCGATTCAAATGATATATCAAGTGAGTTTTCATCATTATCACACATAATATGTGATGATGTGGGTAATAAAAAAAAACACTTATCATATCATTTGGATTAAAATTTAGGTTACATTTGTTGGATTGTTTAACATTAGTGATAATGATTTATCCAACTATTTCGATTTTTTTAAAAATTTCTTTCTATTCCGATCTTCAATTTCTGATGCAGTTCTTTTCATCGTTTCATATCTTCAATTTCTAATGCAATTGGTTTTCAACCTCTCCACAGATTTTTGTTTTCACGGTCACTCCTACCAGATTCACAAGACTCCTCCTATGGCCATGAACAAGAATGGTTTTTGCTTCTCCGCAGATTTCACCTTTCCAACTGGTTCAATTTGCACATTCTTCTGCTTTACAAGAGTTGTCTAACTGTTTTACAAAATGGTTTCACCATCACCAGTTTATATTGTTCAATTTTATGTTTAACATGTCCGTTTATATGGAAATGTGCCTTCATCGAATACGTGTCTTGAAATGTAAACACGTTTCGTTGTTGGATCCAAGCACCTATAGCCTTTATGAATATGACTATACCCTATGAACAAACAAGGAAAAGTCTTCTTCATAAATTTGTTTCCGCCTTGATGTCATAGAGAAGGAAACACATTGACACCCAATCACCTGTAAGCTGCTATAGTTAGGATTTCGTTGATAAAGCTTAAAATATGGACTGTCATACTCTATAGTAGACAATGACAATCTGTTTATCAAGTACACTGCTGTAAGAAATATTTCCACCCAAAGCGATAATGGCAAATTCGCATGAAAGATCATAGCAAGTGCGGTTTCAACAATGTGGCGATATTTTCTCTCCGCCACTCCATTCTGTTCAGGAGTCCCAGAACATGAAATATGAAGTTCAATTCCACTTTCATGAATGTGATTAATAAAATCATTTGAGCTAAATTCTCCCCCACCATCACAATTAAATATCTTGAGTTTCTTATCGAATTGATTTTCTACCAATTTCTGAATTTTTTTAAAACAATCAAAAAATTCAAATTTTCGTCGTAAAGGATAGAGCCACGTAAATCTAGAATAACCATCTACAAAGAGAGCATAATAACGAAAACGTTGATTTGTAGTCAACGGAGTTGGCCCCCAAAGATCACAGTGTAATTTAACAAGAGGGAATTTTGAGATCTTATTTGAATTATTAAAGGGTAATTTACAACTCTTCCCCATTTGACAACTAACACAAATAGATGGTTTAGAAATCCAATTTGTAACATCAATAACCCTTTTATCCTTCAACAAAGACAAAATCTTTGAATTTGGACGACCAAGACGTTGATGCCACACAACCGAAAAGAGTCGAACCTTTTTATTGCACTCAAAGCCTCTTGATAACCTTCATTCAATGCATAAAGTTGCCCTTTTTTATGCCCCCTTGCTAACGTCCTTTGATTTCGGTCCTTAATAATAAAACTAGAAGAGGTGAATTCAAAGGAGCAATGATTATCAGAAGTACATTTCCTAACTGATAATAAATTTCCTTCAATTCTGGAACCACTAAAACATTTTTCAATTTTATTTTTCCATAATTAGTTGTAAAACAGGTGTCACCAGTATTAGTTATTGATAAACAATTTCCGTTTCCCACATAAATTACATCATTTCCATAATAAGGCCTGACATAGGAGAGGCTACATGCATCATTCGTCATATGTGAAGTGGCACTAGAATCCACAATGAATGAGTGATCATTGGTGTCATTCAAAGCAAGCAGCAAGATCTAGTGTAAAATCCTCTGATTGATAGGAATAATCGAATCTATACCAACAATTAAAAGCACGGTGATTAAGTTTCCCACAAATTTGATAAGAAATCTTACCACCAGTAACAACAACACGTTGTCCTTCCTTGTCACTGTTAGGTAGTTTGGCAGACATATTTGAGGAATATTGTTGTCCATTATGGTCATTGTAACGACAGCGGGAGTGAACTCTCTCCCCTTAGAATTGAAGTGACCTCTGCCTCGTCCATTTCAACCGTGACCTCGTGTTCTAAAATAGGCTTGGACATAGTCCAGTAGGTTCTTCTCCTCTTCTTTTTGAGCATTAGTGATTGTTCGTGCCCTTGGAAAGCTAGCAAAAACTGACTAAAGTTGGGATAAGGTGCCTTACTAAGAATTGCAATACGAATATTTTCATACCACAGCCCAAAACCATGAGCAAATTGGAAGACCATGTCCTAGTTTAAAATTGGGCGTTTTATGGCAGCAAGATTGTCACGTGCTGATTTGAAGTCTGATATTCATCAAGGGACCTAGACCCCTTTTTGATGGTCATCAGAAGATTTTTTAAATTTCTCTCCTTTTCTATTATAATTGGTAGCAACTGTTCTTCAAGAGAAGTCCATACCTCATGAGCTGTTTCTCCATCTATCAAACTTAAAACATATTTCTTCATGGTTCCAAGAAGCCATGAAGTTAGAAGTCCATCATTTCCAATCCATTTATGATAATTTGGGTTAGGACAATTCTCATCCTTATCACCCTTAATTTCTTCAGTAGGCTTTTCTCCATTTAAGGCATGATGAAGAACGCCAAGGCTACGAACTAAGGGAGTAATCTGGTTACGCCAGAAGAGAAAATTGGTTGTGCTTAGCTTGATTGAAATTAAGCTAGAACATTGATGAAAGGACTGGATATTTAGTTCATGTTCTATTTGTGGGATGCGGAGGGATGAAGATATATTTTGGCTTGAAGACATTTTCTCAGCTTGCAGGTTTGAAGCTCTGATACCATGAGCGTTTTGTGTCTTCTATAGAATGGGCGATAATTTTATTCAACGTAAATATCATAATATATACAAAGGAGATCCTTAAGATTTAAGGAAATTTACAAAGCTAATTAAAATAAATTACATAATATTAGGAACTATTAGCTAGACACAATCAGAGAGTTGACAATCAATTGATGATTATAATCTATTCGATTGATTCAATTGCTTAGCTGCAGAATTCGTTCCATTTCTAGTGTCTTCAATGGTGGTTGACTTTGCCTCTTTATTAGGCTCATTGACAGGCCCAAAATCAAAGGAATTTGTTTGCATATCATGATCATTGATAGCTCCAGAATCAAAGGAACTTATTTCCTTATCACCGCTCACATGAACTAGAACTTCAAAAATAACATGATTTTTCCTCTGCAATCTCTCCCATAAAAAACTGAGTGTGTTTTTCCAAATAAAGCCATATGAACCTCTCTGTTTATGTGAGAGCATCCAAACATCATAAGCTACGAGCTTGCCAGCTTGTTCTACAAACTAAAGTTCCTATCGCTTATGGAAAACTTTGGATAGGAATTAATCATAAACAATTTGGATAAAACAAAGAGACATTTACACATATTTATTTAGTCGATGGTAATTTTAATGAAACAATATACATTGATTTTTTTAGAATTTAAATATTAGAATTAATTTTCATTTTTTTCTCTCTGATTTATGAACTTATAACATGTGGAGTCTATTTAATATTTACCCATTAATAAATTACTATTTTTTTTTTCATTTATTTAAAGTTATTAAGCACATAAAATGTAATTTATGTGGTTATTATTTCATCTATTTAATATTATTAATATTTTTTTTTAACATTTTCATCTATTTTTTAAAGCATTATCATATTATATAACATTAAATCTTTTTTGTAAATGAAAACATCAATGGAAAACCAACTAATGTTATGATCAATTATGTTTAAAAATTAACAATATATGTAAGGACCTCTATTTACGATTGACTTATTTCATGACAAACCACATTGAGATTATTTGTACTGGGTAACTTAGGTCACATTGTGATTCTTCATCAACAACCTTCCTAGATCCCATAGAGCTTCAAGAGAGGTAGTTCACATGCTCTTAATTCCTGAAGAGATTTAGTTGCACACACATATTTACATGCATTTGAGTTGTTATGCTTTTGTTTCTTATTGCTCTTGTGTGCATTCATTTCAGAATCACACTTGCACTTCATTCTTAGTCTTATGTGTGGTGTAATTCTTTTTCCAATGTTTGATCGGAAATATCACGCATGCACGATGGTGTGCTTGTCATAGCGCAATGAGAGACATCTTTCTAGTCTTTTTTGCGCGGGTATCTACTCGCACAGTCACCAGCGTACTAAAACCCGATGGGTTCCTAGTCTCTGTTGCACGGATGGTGCGCAGGTCCTTACTCGTGCAGTTACCAGGGAACTAAAACCTGGTTGGTTCTCGAGTCTCAGTTGCGTGGATACCTACCCGTGCAGTGTCCAGTTTTTACCATCTTTATCAAAACGTTGTAGTTTCGCTTAGGGCACCTATATATGCATCTCTTTTTCATCTTCTTCATTAAGACCACGAAATTAAAACCCTAGAGAGATAGAGTGAGTGGTTCTAGAGAGAAAAAGCTTCAAGGTTTTTTCTTTAACTCTCCAAACCCAAAACCCATCATCTTTCATGCATCATTGAGCTTTATTTGTCATGGGTCTTCTTCATTAAGTGGCTTGATAAGTAGAACAAACTTCGTCCTTCATTAATTGTTCTATCTACTCACGATTTAGTCTTTATTGCATATTTATTGCAAAACTCATGCTTTAATTGCACATTCACATGAGTTATTACTTAATTGAGTTTTTTTTGTGATAGCTAGCATTTATGATAATATTGCCCTCTAGCTAAGTCTATATGCTTTGTATTTAGACATTATTGATTAAGAATTAATGATTTCATTTCTTGGTTGCCTAACTATTTAGGACTTTATGAACATTCATATAGATATATTGATATCTAGGATGGTTTGATTTCTATCATAAATCTCTATATAAGCATTTAGTGTTGCATAGTATTTTTTACATATTAAAATATTGACATATATTCACATAGGTTGTTTATCTCTTCATTGAGTGCTAAGTCTTGTGACTAAGTGGTTAGTGCACAAGCAATTGGTCAAGAATCATTTCGAAAGGCCCATTAGGTAGTAATGGTGGGTTAGTAACTGAGAGTGGTATGACTAGAGGTCAACCTAGGTTGTAAACATCATTACAAATAATGGATTTGAGAACCGTGTGTTGATAAATGGATAGCCCGTGAGTTTTGCCCATTTGGAGGGTTTCTTACGTAAAACAACTCAATGTATTATTATTTTTCTGCACTTTAATTTTATTGATTGTTTTTTTTATAGTGTTGGGTTATTTTTGTTAGCTTTGATTAATCGATTAAAACCTATTCACCACCTCTCTAAATTGTATTATACACACACTTAAGTTTACTTTCAATTTGTTTTAGAACAGGTTCTTATACATACTTAGGTGATTCTTGCTCTTGTTTTGTGTGTCTTGCAGTTGTATGCATTTTGGTTGTTGCATATATTTGCATTCATCTTATTGTCCCTAACATTATGAGTGGCATTGAGTTGTTAGAGGGTGTGTTGATCTTTGAACCACCATGGCTCACCGAGGATAACTACTCATCATGGAAATGAAAGATGAAAGTCTTTTTGTTGAATATCGATAAGCATATGTTGATTTGTGTGGAAGAGGGATACTCTTCTGCCACAGAGAGACTAGAGAATGAGGCTTCTATGCCTAAGCTCAAGTCTAAGTGGACGAATGATGAACTCAAGGTTGTAAAATAGAACTCAAAAGGCATTCATGCCTTATCTTGTGCAGTGGATGAGAATCAAGCCAAACTCATCCAAACCACTCGAGATGTTCATGAATTTTGGGAGATTATAAGAATCAGGCACGAATGTACCGTGAAAGAAGAAGATAAGAACTTGAGTACCTTAAAGACAAAGCTTCATTGTTATGATTGTGGTGGCTATCGACACATCTCCATGTATTGTGGAACTCGAAGACCAAGAGTCGAAGAGGCAAATCAAAGGCCTACTCTTGTAGTGAAAGTAAAGAGAGTTCTTCAGGTTCTGAGAGATGTGAAAGGAATCACATAGCCTTTCCCGTTTTACATGATGACGACTTAAAAGCAGTCATAAGACACTCATCATTTTAAGTCAACAACAAAGAAGTTAGTTTGGATGATGATTACCACAAGAGCACAAGTGGTTGAAGCTTTGATGAAAAGAGTTCAAGTTCCAAGAACTTAAGTGATGAGGGTTTGTGTTATGAAGACTTCATTGAAAGTTTTGAAAGGACCTTGAAGAAGAAAAACGAAGAAATCAAAAAGTTGAAGAAGGAAAACCTTCAACTAAGGACCAAGTTGGATGACTCCTTGAAGACAGACGTGATTGATATGTCCAAGTATTAGAAGGATTGACGATTGCCACTAAAGGATAAAGGCAATGAAATATGAACTTGCCAACAAAGACAATTCCTTGAAAATTGTCAAGGATAAAGAGATGAGATACCTTGAAGGTTTGAAGAAGGCAAAGATCGAACAACCTCAAGCTCAAGGCAAAAGCAAATTTTCACCTCCATAACATCCTAGAAGGATGATTGATCTTAGAGATTCATCTTGGAGTGGCCAAATGAGGATGTCAACAAAGAATGGAGCTCAACCTCAACAACCAAGGGCTTTACATCCAAGCCTTTGTCAAACTTAACCAATGAGGCATCCCAACCTGGTTCAAAAAAAAAAAATGAGAGAACCGATTCAACACCAAATGCGACATCAAATGCATGACAAGTCTCCAACGACCTCATAAGGATATTGTATGACTCCTTATTTTATACCAACTTGTCATTTTTGTGGTGTTGATGGGCATATTTGGCCAAATTACCATAGGTACAATAAAAAATGTAGGGTTGAGAGCATGATGGAGAGAAATAGACTTAGAAAAGCCAATTTGCATGTTCCTAGAAAATCTAAAGGCAATGATCTTAAGAAATCTAGCAATATGTTGACCATGATCAATGGGAATGAAAACGTGTCACCTAAGTGGATTAGAAAAGATGAATCCGCATGCTATTGTGCTAACATGTCACCCATAGATACAACTATGTTCAATAGACTTGGTAGGTCTGTAGGGGCTCATGCTCCCATTGACTTGGTTGGAATTGACCCCGTAAGGGAAGCTCAAGCAAAAAGAGCAAACTTACATTCTTGAAATGTGCAAAAAAAAATTGATCTATTTTATGCTTCTTTATTAATTGCTTGAGATACTTGGTTGCACATATATGCTTATACGGTATTTTTTTTTATCAAGTGTGCACCATTGCTTTGCTTGTAATCCATGTCATAATTTGGTTCAACAATGCATGTTTGGACTAGGAGAATCTTTTGGAAAAGTATATTTGAATAACCTATAATTTATCTCCATGACATGAGAAATTTTTATTACATGCTTGAAATGACGTGCATGAAATATTTTTGATTACTTGATAAGAAAAATATTTATGAAAGCAAATGAGAAGACTGATATCAATAAGGATCTTGTATCCATTCAATCAATAAGGATTTTATATCCAAATTAGTCTTATCTCTTTTCTTAAAGGCTTAAACAAGGGTACTATCATTCGGATGTTTCATCCGAAAAAATCAAATAAGATTATATATATCCATGTTTTGTACTTCTTTAAGGATTGATATAGTTGCTCTTAACTCGCAAATATCTTTTGAAAAACTATATCTTGCTTGCTTTTGACAAAAAGGTACAATTGGTTTGAATTCTTATGGAAACCCTTTTGATGTCTGTCTTTCTTGAACTTCAATGCTATATGTCTTGCAAGCAAAACAACAATTTCACACATTTTTCTTTAAATAAAACTCCATGAGACGCTCACAATTACTTAAGTTGTATAAAGTTCGTGTATATGATGATGCAAATGTCTTTAGTGCTGATACCTCTCTTCATTAAAGCAATCCGATAGTGGGAGCTCATTTATCTATCTCATGACAAAAAGGAGGAGAAGTCTTGAGAGATACGTGGAGAGTATTTTTTATGTTTTGGGGGAGTAAGTAACCTTTAAGGGACACATTGCATATGCATTAATTTATTCATTTTTTTTGCTTTTTTTGAGTGCGAATACTTTTTATATTTGATCACCTCACATGCACTTGCTCTTGGAAAGTTCTTTCTTGTTATTGTGTGTAGGAATGATGATCTACGAAGATATTGAAGACCTTAAAGAATTAATACCTTAGGTTTCTCTTATTGTAATGTAGAATATACTTTTGTTGACCAATAGCTTTATTTTTTTTTTCTTGTTAGGATTATTTTTTGTGAGTGGTTGTTTTGTCATGAAATAGCCAAATGGGGAAATTGTAAGGACCTTTATTTATGATTGGCCAATTTCATGACAAACTACATTGTGATTATTTGTATTGAGTAGCTTAGGTCTCATTGAGATTCTTCATCAACAGGCTTCCTAGATCCTAAAGAGCTTCAAGAGAGGAAGTTCACTTGTTCTTAACTTTTGAAGAGATTTTGTTGCACACACACACACACTTACATGCATTTGTATTGACATGAATTTGTTGTTGCACATACTCACTTACATGCATATGAGTTGTTATGTTTTTGTTCCTTAATGCTCTTGTGTGCATTCATTTCAGAATAACACTTGCATTTCATTCTTAGTCTTATGTGTGGTTTTGTGTGGTGTAATTCATTTTCTGATGTTTAATCGGAAACGTCCGTGCATGTACGATGGTGTGCTTGTCTTAACGCGATGAGAGACCTCATCTTGGTCTCTATTGTATGGGTCCTTACCCACCCAGTCACCAACGCATTAAAACCTGGTGGGTTCCTAGTCTTTATTGTACAGGTGGTGCGCTAGTCCCTACCCGCACAGACACTAGCGCACTGAAGCCTGGTTGGTTCACGGGTCTCAGTTGGGGCAGATACCTACCCACACAATGTCATGTTTTTGCCCTTTTTTTCAAAAATTCGTAGTTTCGCTTAGGGCACCTATATATGCATCTCTTTTTCATCTTCTTCATTAGGACCACGAAATTAAAACCCTAGCAAGATAGATTGAGTGGTTCTAGAGAGTGAAAACTTCAATCTTTGTTCTTTAACTCTCCAACCCAAACCCATCATCTTTTATGCATCATTGAGCATCATTTGGCATGGGTCTTCTTCATTAAGTGAATTGGTAAGTAGAACAAACTTCATCCTTCATTAATTATTCTATCTACTCAAGAATTAGTATTTATTGAATATTTATTTCAAAACTCATGCTTTAATTGCACACTCACATGAGTTATGACTTGATTGATTTTGTTTTGTGAAAGCTAACATTTAGGACAATATTGCCCTCTAGCTAAGCCTATGTGCTTTGCATTTAGACATTGTTGATTATGACTTAATGATTGTATTTCTTGATTGCCTTTATTGTCCTTGCTATGTTTTGTGACAACTTGTGTTTATTTGACATTGTTCGACGACAAGGTTTTAGACTTGCATATCCTCATCTAGTTAGGACTGTATGAACATTCATATAGGTATTTTGATTCTAGGGTTGTTTGATTGCTATCATAAATCATTAGATAAACATTTAGTGTTTGTTAGCATTATTTGTATATTAGAATATTGACATATAATCACATATGTTGTTTATATCGTTATTAAGTGTCAAGTCTTGTAGCTAAGTGGTTAGTGCTATAAAATGCCCATTGGATAGTATTATTGGGTTAGTGATTGAAAGTGGTGTGACTAGAGGTCAATCTAGGTTGTAAAAACATTACATACAGTGGATTTGAAGACCGTGTATGGCTAAATGGATAGCTCGTGGGTGTTGCCCAATTGGAGGGTTTCTCACGTAAAACAACTCAACATATTATTTATTGTTTTCCGCACTTTAATTTCATTGATTGTTTTTGTATTGTGTTGGGTGATTTTTGTTAACTTTGATTAATCGAAAAAGTTGGTAATTAATAAATTAAATCTATTCAATCGCCCCAGTTGTATTAGACACATGTTTAAGTTTATTTTCAGTATATTAATACAGTTGTACTATATATATATTATTACCTATTTTACAATTTTATTTACTTAATGACTTGATTGCCTCTATTAACTTTTCATAATCACACCAAATAATTTTAAGTCTCTTTATATATATATTATGAATAATAATTTAAATCATATAATTTAATATGATTAGTTTCAATTAATTTTTTAGCTTTGGTTAAAGTTTGTATTTGGGTTTTGTTTTTTCTAATTTAATAAGATTATTTTAAATATAACTTATCCTTTAAAAAAAAAATCAAGCATATCATATTCTTTAACAATAAATCCTTTTTTTTTAAATGAAAACATCAACGACAGACCAATTAATGATCAGTTACATGGTGACTTGATTGTCTCTATTAACTTTCCATAATCATAACAATTAATTTTAAATTATTTCAATAATCCTCATTTAATGCAAGTAACGTTCATTTGTGGATACAAATAAATCATGATACCAAATCTCTGTATAAACTCTAGTTTCACCTAATCTTTCACACACCCATACAGGGTCGGTCCTAAGTTTTTGGAGACCTGAGACGAAAACTTTAAAATGGGTCCATTTGTTCAATTCCTCATGAATATATATAATATGTTTTTTTCATAGTAAATAGTTTATATGGCACCAATATTGAAAATTGTTTATGTTTTGTTACTTTGATAACATACTTAAACCGTTTTAAATCGGGTTTTATACCATCAAAATACAAAATTCATGATGAGATAAGGTTGATCTGATGGTAAAACCCCTCATGCATACACCACATGATATTAGGTTTAAGTCTTCTACATCCTCAAAAAGCCCCCCAATATATGTGTCGTATGTGAATTTTATCAGGTGTACACGTCATCGACAAAGAGGATAAATTTACTAGGTGGACATCCGAATAGGCATCCTGCAAGGCATCACCAAAGAAGAGAAACCCGAATAAACAAGTATTGAACAAAGACCTGCTTGGGGTCAACTGACGCCATATACTACTCGGGGTCAGTTAAACATACTCGGCGCTAGTTGGTGACATTTTCTACTCGGGATCAGATGATGCCACTCGGGACAAACATGAAGAAAAATAAAAAGCCCAACGCGTAGCTCACACGTATCGAGTCATTGAAATTCACGAAGATATCCATATCAAAGGGGAATTCCAAGAAGAGCGAAATTATCAAGCAGAGGGTTCCTAATCAGGCAAAAATTTTACTTCATCAAAAAGACTACGCTCTTATAAGGAAATAAGTCCTAATTTGACTACATTACTAGAGTCCCATTTGATCTCAATACAAGTTTCCGAAACAGAAAAGAAGACAAACTACTTCGAACAAGCAAACAATCATAATTAAATACAAAGATCTTTTATTACTTGTACAAAGAAGATTAGGGTTCTATGGACATATAAATAGACCCATAATCTCGTCTCACAGAGATATACAGAAATCATAGAAAAATACATAGAGAAGAAAGAAAGATCGAGAATTGTAATAATTATTTTATTCATGGTGCATTTTGGTTTGGTTGATCACTTAACCACCCGTGGACGTTTCTTCGGTCATCGGAGTTTTACCACGTAAAAACTTGCGTCCGATTACTTTCTCATTCTCTTTCTCTTTAAAATCGCAGCTAAAATCCAATCCTTGTTGGCTTTTCTCATACATCCAGAAATCAACGTCAACAATTGGGGTTAGAAGGAGGGGCGAACCTCCGATTTAATTAAATGTAATGGCAGGAAGTAGAAGCAGTTCTGGGGATGTTCAAAAATCTCCAGATAACTTCCATGTTGGTAGTAGCTCGCGAGATCTCACAGCAACCAAAGAGAACCAGCCTACATTCCTGGCAGAGATCCATCAAGTTCCTCCGACCAGCGGAGACCTGACACAACGCTTCCGAGAGGCGTTGCAACAATTGGTGGCAGACGCAGCAAAGGAAGAAGTTGATCTACTGGCTGTAGAAGAAGCACAACCTTCTAACCTCCCACCTGCGATGCTTCGTTCTGTGGTACTATGACCAGAACTAAATGCACCAGAAGCTGGAAGGAACTCTGCTCCAATCAATCAGGCTGGACGTGAAACACCTGAAGAGGAACGACCACGCCAGAAGTAGAACCAGGATCAGACAGTTCGTGCTAGACACCGTAAACATGACCGTCACAAGGATCGGTCATCATCAGAAGATAGCGATCGGCACCATCTCAAGTGTCATCACGGAATCATATGTGAAACCCCACATCAAAGTGAAGAGCCAAAAAGAGGAATGACAATCACCCGGTGGTTCAACCATCAGGGAAGTCCAGTGGGAGACAGAGATGTCGTAATCCAGAGCCTAACTTGAGAAGTCGAGAACAATATGCTTCAAATGGACGCACTGGTCAGACGTTATGGGTACAACGATTTATCTAACGAGGATTCTGACAGCCCGTTCACTAAGGACATCCTGTGGACTTCATTCCCAGAAAGATTCAGGATGCCACACGTGGAGCAGTTCAAGAAGGATATAGACTTAAAAGAACATGTCAGACGCTATAAAATTGCTATGGCTCAGTATGCCCATAGTGATCCCTTACTATGCCTCAACTTTCCACAAACTCTAGGAGACATGGGCTCAAGATGGTTTCGGAGATTGCCCCCAGCAAGCATCGGAAGTTTCAGTGAACTGAGCAGGAGTTTTTCAAGGCAATTTCCGAGCAATGTTCTTAGGAAAAACTCAGTGGCTTACCTTTCTAAAATAAAACAAGGGAAAGATGAGTCGCTAAAAAAATACCTGGGGAGATTCGGCCGAGCAGTATCAAAAATCGGCAGTACAAACGATAAAGCGATAATTGCTGCATTCATCAACAACCTATAGAATGGACGGTTTTCTTTTGATATAAGAAGAGCCCGCCTGACCAAATACGCAGATATGATGGATATGGCGGGAGGATATGCACTAGCTAAAGAATAAGAGTTAGCCATTGGAGGATGCTACGTGCATGGAGGAAAACCCAAAAAAGACGTTGAGTCCAATGTGCAAAACCAAAAGGGAAAACAGAAAGGAAACAGTAAAGAAAAGAGCAAGGACGGGGGAAACGGGCGTAATGCATAACAGACTACGGAAAAATATAGAGGTAGATACACCAACTACACCCCTCTTCAAAAAAAGTAGAAGGAAATCCTAGCCATACTGGAAGTAAAAAATCTGGTACAAGAGCCACATCGTCTATCTTAGTTTGCTCGGTGAGATACAACCAAATACTACAGGTTCCATAAGAAAACCGGTCATGAGACTTCAAAGTGTTACCAGCTCAGGGATTACATAGAAACCCTCATTCGGGAAGGACATCTACAGGATGTAATCTTGCAAAGGGATGAGAAATCAGAAACAAAAAAAGAGATCAGGGCCGATCACAGCTCTGGTCGAAATCAAAAGGCCAGTCCAGAGGCTAATGAAGTAATACATATAATCTTTGGAGGACCATCCACTGGGAGAAGTAACCGAGAGCGAACATAGGAAATCAGAGAAGCAATAGAAGCAAGACATAACTTTGACGTGAACTTAATGGAGCTAGACCCGAAAAGGGTAAAAGAAGGATGAGACCCAATAATATTCACAGAAGCAGACTCGCATGGGGTCGACGTTCGGCCAAATGACGCCTTATTCATAAGTGCTCGGATTGGTCACCGGGAAGTTAGAAGAATCTTGATAGATAATGGAAGTTCGATAAACATCTCAATGTAGCAGTCTACGATCAACTCAGGTTGGACCAAAAGGATCTACAACATTTCCATACTCCACTAAGAGGATTCGGGAGAATTGAGGTCAGGTCACTCGGGACAGTAAAGCTACCCGTAAAGATCGGAGTGGCTCCTTGTCAAACAACTGTATTACTCGACTTCGTGGTAGTAGACTTAGACATAGGCATGCCCACGGTTCCGATCGGTTCCTGTTTCTGTTCAAAACTGTCGGTTCTGGTTCTGGTTCTGGTTCTGGTTCTGGTTCTGGTTCTGGTTCTGGAAGAAGCCAGAACCGGAACCGATTCTGGAAGGAACCGGAACCGGAACCGGAACCGAAAGTCTGATGGTGGTTTCGATTTTGGTTCCAGTTCTGGTTCCACCTGTTCCGGTCTGGTTCTTTTTTTTTTTTCAATTTTGCATAAAAAAAAACATATTTCCTGGAACCGTCGGTTCCAGGACTGTTTTTTTCACGGTTGAACTGGAACTGAACATTTAACCCCACGGTTTTGGTTACGTTTCCGGTTCATTTCACACGGTTATGGTTTAGTTCCACGGTTCGAACCGAACCGTGGTCATGTGTACTTAGACAATTGGCTGTATAATGCATTGTTGGGTCGGCCATTCTTAAATAAAACTAAGACCGTAACAACCACTTATGCCTTAATGATCAAGTTCCCGACCGAACAGGGGGTCAGTGTAGTCAAGGGATCCCAAGAGATGACCCGAAGAGCTAACATGTCAGTATACAAAGACAAAAATGATGAACATGTTTGCACTATAATGCAACCGAGTCAGAACAAAAAGTCACTGTCATTCGAATTCGATCCAAGGGAAGAGTTGAATGAATCCAAAACTGAATCGGTCGAAAAAATTATCTGGAAAGAAGATGAACCAGATAAGAAGATCAAGATCGGGGTCAACCTGGAAGGAAAAGTCAAACAAAGCCTTACTGATCTGCTCAAAGAATACAGGGATGTGTTTGCTTGGAGTCATGAAGACATGGTCGGGATAGATGCTCGAATAATATCTCACCATCTCACAGTAGACCCGAATGCAAAACTGGTGATACAAAAGAGAAGATCATTCAATCTCGAGAGAAGTCAGGCAATCAAACAGGAAGTGGAGAAGCTACTCGTTGTAGGGTTAATTAGAGAGGTCAACTACCCTCAATGGGTAGCTAATGTAGTCCTCGTCCAAAAGAAAAATGGAAATTGGAGAATGTATGTAGATTTCACAGATTTGAACAAGGCATGCCCAAAAGACAGTTTTCCACTTTCGAGGATAGATCAGTTGGTGGACGCTACATCAGGCCATGAGTTGCTCAGTTTCATGGATGCCTACTCGGGATGTAACTAAATCCGGATGAACAAGGCTGACGAAGAAAAAATAGCATTTACAACTGATCAGGGTTTGTACTGTTACACAGTAATGCCTTTCGGGTTCAAAAATGCAGGGGCAACATATCAAAGGCTGGTCAACAGAATCTTCGCACGGCAAATAGGAAGGAACATGGAAGTATACATTGATGACATGTTGACCAAAAGCATCACAGCAGACAATCATACTTTAGACCTGCGAGAGACATTTGATGTTTTGAGGAGATACCAAATGAAGCTAAATCCGAACAAGTGTTTATTCGGAGTCCCATCAGGAAGATTCCTGGTTTAAGTTCACCAAAGAGGAATCGATGTCAACCCTGAGAAGATCCAGGCCCTGCAGAAAATGACTTCACCAAGGTCGCTAAAAGAAGTACAGCGCCTAACAGGATGCTTAGCTTCCTTAGGTAGATTCATCTGAAACGCCAAAGACAGATGCGCAACATTTTTCAAAGTAATTAAAAAAGGAAAAGGACTCGAATGGAACGAGAGTGCGAGCAATTTTTTTTAAAAATCAAGGAATACCTAGGGTAGGCTCCCATCCTTTTAAAACCACAGATGGGAGAGGCACTCCATTTGTACTTATCAATTACAGAACTAGCAGCAAGCTCAGTCCTAGTTAGAACAGAAGGAGTACATAAGCCAGTGTACTACACCAGCAAGGCACTTCTACCAGCCGAGACCAGGTATTCACAAGCAGAGAAAATGGCCATAGCATTGGTTTCAGCAGCAAGGAAGCTAAGGCCATATTTTTAGGCTCATACAATCCAGGTTCTCACCGATTGCCCATCAAAGTAAATTCTACAGAAGCCAAAGATTTCAGGAAGACTGACCAAATGGGCTATCGAGCTAAGTGAATTCGAAATCTACTATGTCCCCAGGATATCCCTCAAAGGGCAAGCAGTGACAGATTTTATAGCAGAGTTTACAGAGCCAAACCTGGAAGCAAAAAGGTTGTTAGGAAAAAACTTCCCATGGAAATTGTATATTGATGGCTCTTAAAACACTCATGTCAGCGGGGTCAGGGATCGTAGTATGCACTCTAGAAGAAGATGATGTCGAATATGCCATGAGATTTGATTTCAAATCAACCAACAATCAAGCCGAGTATGAGGCGCTACTAGCTGGACTCGAAGTCTTCATAGCTCTAGGGGCAGATGAAGTCGAGATATTCATCGATTCATAGGTAGTTGTCAACCAAGTCCTGGAAGAATACTAAGCCAAGGATGAAGGTATGATAGCCTACTGGACATTGCAAAACAGCTCCTCCAGAAATTCAAAGAATATAAGATTGCCCAGATCCCCAGGGAGGAGAATGAAAAGGCAGACACATTGTCCAAACTAGCGTCAGCAATAACCATAATCAGACCAAAGACTATTCCGGTTGCACATCTCCTCAAATCGAGCACAGCTGAACAGAGAAACTTAGAAATTTCAGAAATCTGAACACCGCCCGATAGTTGGATAACTCAGCTGAAAAGGTTTCTGGAAGAAGGCATGCTCCCGAAAGATCCCTTACAAGCAAAACGTATCAGGTATCGATCAGCAAGGTACACATTGGTTAGAGGAGAACTATACAGAAGGGGGTATTCCCAAACACTCCAAAGATGTGTGTCAGAGGAGGATGCATATCGGATATTACAGGAAATCCACAGAGGAGTTTGCGGAAACCACACTAGGGGTAAAAGTTTAGCACACAAGGTACTCAGGCAAGGCTATTATTGGCCTACTCTATTCTCATATGCACATCAATATTCTGAGAGTTGCAATACTTTCCAAAGGATTGCTAATGATATCCGACAACCCCTTGAACAGCTAAGAAACCATACATCCCTATTGCCATTTGCCATGTGGGGTTTGGATTTAATCGGCACAATACCAGCTGGGACAGGGGGTGGAGCGAAGTATGCCATAATAGCCGTTGACTATTTCACGAAGTGGGCAGAAGCTGAAGCATTGGTGCATATCACAGAAGAAAACACCATAAATTTCATGAAAAATAATATACTTTATAGGTTTGGAGTCACAAACACTATGATCACTGACAACGACACCCAGTTCGATAACCTGAAATTCAGAAAGTTGTGCAAAGAGTACCAGATTGCCAATTACTATACCACATCTGCCCACCCTGAAACAAATGGGCAGGTTGAAGCAGTGAACAAAATCATCCAGCACACAATCGAAGCAAAGCTAGATTCCAAGAAAGGAAGCTGGGTTGAAAAGCTTCCCGAAGTATTATGGGCATATCGGACAACAACTAGAACGTCAACATGAGAGACTCCATTCACTTTAGCGTTTGGAACAGAAGTTGTTATCCCTATATAAACGTCATATACGTCACCTCAGGTCAGGTTATATGATGAAGATCAGAATGTTGATATGCTATTACAAAGTCTAGATGAGCTAGAAGAGAAAAGGGAGAAATCCTGAATAAGAAATATGGTATATCAGCAAATAGTAGATCGCCACTACAACTCTCATGTTCGGGTCAGGAAATTCCAGCTAGGAGACCTGGTACACAGGAATGTGTCATTGAACATAAAAAATAAAGCTGCAGGTTCCCTAACTGATAAGTGGGAAGGCCCGTACAAAGTCGAAGGAATAACTGGCCATGGAGCGTACTGGATTGCAAGACCCAATGGAGGGGTTTTACCCCGACCATGCAATGCCCAATATCTGATGATTTTTTATCCTAAAATTATTTTTTGTTCTTTTTTTTTTAGTCAGGACAATTTTGGTTAGGTCAGATATTAGCTATGGAATTTAAATCTTTGTTGATTTTGTAGTTATAAATGTTAACGGGAAATTTGCTCGAGATGAGAAATTTCCGTTAACACCCTCGAGACCACTACCACGAAAGCGGTGGTCAGGGTCGGTACCGTTGGTTCCCAACCTATTTAAGAGAGAGACGATTGGTAATAATAGTAAATGGGAGCTCTATTATTGATATATCGCTTTAAGATACAAATAACTCTCTTGTTTGCTCACAATCTCTCGGAGGTGTAGGGTGGTGGCAACTCGTTGCCTGTCGAATAGTGGAGATGAAGGTGACCGTGTTCTGTAATCAGAATTTAAGTCTTCCTTCTATGTGTATATCTGTTGTTTATGATTTTCTGTCTCTGTCGTTCATTTTTTTCCTCTGTTACCATGCTTGGCTTCACATATATCTATCGTCCAAGTAGGTTTTTAGTTTACGAATACTCTACCGTAATCTCATGAATCCGTTCCCTCCTTATCAGGCGGGATTCATTATTTAAATTTGAATTGTTTCCGGATTCGATGATATCGTTGACGAAGATAAGTTTGTTCCCTTATTTGAATTTAAACTCTTGACGTGCATGTAAATATTATGTGGAGATGATCCTGTGTGCACTCGTGTCATGGATCTTCATGGAGGTTACCCTGCCAGCTGCCTGTTGCCCCGTAGAGCGAGGTAGATCCCTGCTCTGGCTCTGTTCTTAGAAGCTTAAGATGGATTTTTCCTGACCCTTGGGGGCTTGAGGTGTTTTTGTAGACCCTCATGGGAGGTAGCTGGGCATGATTCTTCCTTTATGTCTAGCAAGGACTACGGGCTTCTGAAGAGGTTGGCGGGCATATTTTGAAGCTCTCTTGAGCTTGGAGACTTCCCCTGGTATTTACGGGGCGGTTATGGAGCTCGACCTCGGAGCCGAGGTTCCCCGATAGATGGCCTGGAGAAGCTCGGTTTCCAGTACTCTTGTGGGAGTTCGTTCCGGTCGCGCCTAGCTTGTCTTCTGGTAGATTTGAAGTCAAATCGGCCTTCCCTGCTCCTACAGGGTGGCTTTACGGTCTTTCCGGGCTTCATGATTGTCGATTATAGAAGAAAAAATTCTCTTTGATCCCTGGCCAAATTTCACTATTAACAGAAGTCCCATCTGACTTGAATACTGGTGGTAGAGTTGGGGTTGGAGTCAGATTCCTTGTTTAGTTGAGAAAGTTTTTCGCCATCAAGATAATTAATGAGAGCGAAATCTTCTCATTAACTACCCAACATTTTGAATTTGAAACTGAGTGTTATTCGAAGAAAAACGACTGTAATACGGCTCCAGGTGATCTTCCTGAGGATACCACCAATAAACCTCTATTAAAGCCCAGCCTGACCGTCACTTTCTCCATACTTCCTAAAATCTTCAAACTTTCAAATTTCTTCTTCCCTGCTTTCTCTGTCTCTATTGTCCATCAATGTCGACTTCCACAGGTAGTGTTGATGCCTTGGTAGAGGGCTCCGGGAGCCCTAACCTAGCTTCTCTTAAGCGGGTGCGAGAGATTTCAGGCGACGATGAATCTTCCCCCCTCCGCCAGCGCCGTCGTTCTAACAGAAACGCTTCTATCGGCTCTGACTTTTCGAACCGGCCTGACAACCCTCTTAACTTAGTCGACGAAGACTCTGACATCAGGGAGAGATTAGATACGGTCGGGAGGGCTCAAGTCATGGTGGCGCAGCTTCCTCCAGTGATAACCCTTCCTTTGGAACCTAGGGTCATCCCCGACTCTACTGTCGACCCTCAGTCGATCGGCTGTCTACGGGACAAGTATGGTATTCCTGATACCGTTTCTCTAACTGTCCCCTATAGGAACTAAGATGCTTTTAGCCCACCCAAAGACGTGCTTCCTATCCACGTCGCGGCTTTTGAGAGCTGGATGAGGCTCCCTCTTCACCCCACCCTACGACTGGCTCTCAATGCTCTTCAGCTGGCTCCACGTCAACTGACGCTCGGCTTCTGGAGGCATCTAATAGGCTTCCTGGTATTATGGAGGGAACAATGCGAGCTGAGCGGTGTCACCAGGGAGCCCGGGACTGAAGAGCTCACCTTTCTTTTCCATATCAGTAGCCTGGCAGGAGTCCCACGAGGCCAATTCTATGCCAAGGCTAAGAATATGCTCTATTTTATCATCCCCGGGGCTTCAAAAAAGGACCCCGCTTGGAAAGAAGAATGGGTATTGGCGGTGGGAGACTGGGGGAGCTTCGTCTTCGTCGACGAGTATGAGCTCGAGGTTCATATCGCCTTTAATGACAAACACACCTAGGGTCGTGATTCCTTGCCCGATGAGTCTGAAGCCGTGCTGAAGACCATCCTAGCTCTGAACTATTTGAATCTGAAGTTTCCGACCGTTGACCCCTTCGATCCCCGCAGGGTAAACAGGTACCTACCAATATCCAGTGCTACGCCTCGTGAGTATCTCGATCTATCTTGTTTTTTTTTTTTTTATTGGAGGGTTCAGTTATGATGATCTTGATTCTTTTCTCTAACAGTGTTTGTTGTTACTTCAGCTTCTCGAGAAGCCCGACAAGCTGGGATACCTCCTCCTCCTTCCGGATCGTCTCCGGGTGCTCTCTCGACTGTTCCGAAGAATGGGGGGGGGGGGGGGGGTCAACCACTAAGGTAGCTGCCCCGTTCGTTCCTTCCCCCTCTCATTCCCAAGTGAAGTCCAAGATGGCTCTTCTGGCATCTCGGGCTGCGAAGGCTCTAAATCGAGGAGGGTCTGCTTCTCAAGTCATCAATAAGTCTGTTCCTGCACCTCCTCTAGAAGTTACTGCTCCAAACGATGCCCCCCGAGTCCCGCTACCCCTCTCTGCAGATCCAGTTGTATCCCGAGTAGTCGAGGTTCCCAGGGAGCCTGATATCGATTTTTCTGAGGTCGCCCCTTCTCGCCCCCACCAGAAATCGAGCTCGGAGGGTCAGGACGAGGTTCTGAAGAAATTTATCACATCTTGTTTAGGAGGCGGGCTTTCTAGGATGACCGCGATGCCTGTGGACATCTTGATCACCAAAAGGTCCGCCCTTTTAACCGAGGTAATTGTTGTTTTTACTTCTTCATTGAGCTGCATGACTTATCCTTTTCTTACCTGATTTTCCTTTGTAGGCTTTCAAGTTTCAGGTGGCCAGGGGCATCAGGTAGCCTTCCTCAATGATTGGGCAGCCAAGGCTGAGGCTGAAGCTGAGCGAGCCATGGGGTTGCTTGTATGGGCTCAGACCCTAGTCCAGGAGATGACCTCCAGCCAATAAGGAATGGAGACGCAGCTAGCTGAGCTTCAATGCAATCATGAGAGGCTGAAGCAAGCTTTTGATCAGGAGACTCTCCGGTCGAAGAGGCTGGCTAGCCAGCGGGATGACTGGAGGGTAGAGGCGAAGGCCCTAGATGTTGAAAACCAAAACTTGCAGGCTAGAATTACCCAGCTCCAAGCCGAAGTGGAAGCCTCTTTTAGCGATGCGTATTTCTATGCCTCCTATCAAGCTGCAGAGGCTCTCCCTCCCCCATTCGATCTCTCTAGTATTGCCTGCTAGGATAGAACAGAGGTCATGTCAAGGGCTGCGGAGATGTCACGTCCCAAAATTGATGGAGCTAGCCCTTATAGGGAGGGAGCTGGGAAGTAGTTGGAGATGCCAGATCTGCCTCCTCCTATTCCAGACTTTCCAGTATCTGGTCCCGGTGAATCCTCAAAGGGGGTTCACAACGAGGAGCTAGAAGGAGGCCTTGCTGAAGCCTGAGATCTTTCTGCAGTGCTCTCAGGAATGGAGCCAACAAAAGGCGGGAAAGTGCCTACTTCTGTGACCAGCCTTCTTGATGCAGCTATACCTCCTGAACTTATGGTGGTGATCGATGAAATCATGGAGGAAGATCCTGTTGACCCCGAGGCAGCCGGGGCAAATCCCTAGGAGGAAGTGGCGGAAGCGGTAGATGCAACTGATCAGGATGAGCACGACTGGGAGGGGAGTAGGGGTCGAGGTCCATCCTGTGGAGGAGGAAGCTGAAGACCCTCAGGAAGACGAAGAAGCTTGAGTTCTCTTCCATGTGATCTATTTTAAATGCCCGGAAAAAGGGGGTGGGCATCCCATCTTCAACTGAGTTTGATCTTTTGTTATTTTTCTTTTGTAGCCCGGAACCAGGGATTGGGCCCCTCTTGCCTGTTGTAGCCTTGTTGGGGGATAGGCTCCCTTACTTGATAATAAAATTTTAATCTCAGGTCTAACTCTGGCTTGCATGTACTTGCTTGGTCGTCTAGCTGTTATATCGAAATGAGCTATCTTTGGGGGAAAAAATAATATAAGAAAAAAGTTGTTGGCATTAAGCCCCCATACTAATGAAATTCCTGGCTCAACTTCTTCTGTTGACAGTCCCCTTGTTTGATTGTGGGTCTGCTGTAGTAAGTAACCCTGTATCAAGGAGAGTAAGTGAAATAACAAGAGCATTTAGAGTTTAAGTAAATCGAGCCCTCCATCCCCGAGCTTCTTTGGGGGGATGTAGCCTAAGTGGAATGTTAAGTAAAGACCTGTTTAACCCCCTTCTTAGGCTTGGGATCAGGAAGGCTTCCGCGCTTTCAAGCTCGATCCCTTCTTGGGGGGAACGGTAGCCCGACTAAGGCATCAGGAGGGCTATCTAGCTATTTCCCGGTCTTGAGGTCTGGATGTCAACTATGCTCTTACACTCAGATCCTTCTTGGGGGTGGTAGCCCGACCAAGGCTTTAGGAGGGCTATCTAGCTATTTCCTGGTCTTGAGATCTGGATGGAAACTATGCTCTTACACTCAGATCCTTCTTGGGGGTGGTAGCCCTACCAAGGCATCATGAGCGCTATCTAGCTATTTCCTAGTCTTGAGATCTGGATGGCAACTATGCTCTTACACTCAAATCTTTCTTGGGGGTGGTAGCCCGACCAAGGCATCAGGAGGGCTATCTAGCTATATCCTGGTCTCGAGATCTGGATGGTAACTATGCTCTTACACTCAGACCCTTCTTGGCGGAGGGTAGTGCCAGGGCGAGGCATCGGGAATAGCGAGGGGGCTTCCCCGGCTTACCCCTGGTCTTGAGGCGATAATGTCGAAACTTTCAATGTTGACCCAAATTATTGTAAGACATAGTTGAATAAGGAGTAAACAGGAAAAGGCAAGCTTTATTGATATAGAAGATGGGGTACAATACTGTCAAGAAAAAAATAAAAGAAGTTAGTCGGAGGTTGCCTGCTCCTGAGTCCCCTGTTCAAGGATAGAATTTCCTTAGGTGATCCGCATTCCACGTATGGTCGATAAGTCGGCAATCCATATCCTCGAGCTTGTACGCCCCATTACGGATCACCATATTTATTAGGTAGGGTCTTTCCTAGTTGGGCCCTAGGACCCCGTCTGACCTCTTCTTGGTGTTCAATGTCACTTTCCTGAGGACCATATCCCATTCTTTGAAGCTTCGGGTTTTAACCCTCTTGTTGAAGTACCTGGCAATCCTGCCTTGGTAGATTGCTACCTTTTTAGCTAGTCGATCTTGCTTTTCCTCAAGGAGGTCCAAACTAGCTCGGAGCTTGCTTTCATTGCTTCCCGGTTCAAATCGCTGGACTCAAAAGGAGGTCAACTTATGCTCTATACGTAGGACTGCTTCAACCCCGAAGGCCAGCGAGTAGGGCATTTCCCTGGTACATGTTCTCCTTGTAGTGCGGTAAGCCCAAAGGACCTCGGGAAGCTCCTCTACCCATCTGCCTTTCTTTTGTTGTAGCTTTTTCTTCAACAATTTCTTGATGGTTTTGTTCGTGGATTCCAACAAACGATTGGTCTGAGGGTGGGCTATCGAAGCAAACCAAAGGTCGATTCCCAAACCTTGACAGAAATCTCTGAATCGGGCATTGTCGAACTATTTTCCAATGATGATAAGAGGGGTTCCGAACCTGCAAACTACATTGGTCTTGATAAACTTTGTTGTGTTCTCTTCCGATATCTGGGACAATGGTCCGGCTTTAATCCATCTTGTAAAGTAATCAATTGTTACGATAGCGTGATTGGCCTGTCCCGGAACTGTAGAAAGCGGTCCAATCAAATCGACTCCCCACATAGCAAAGGGGTATGGCGAGCTAAGGGATGACAAACGCCCAGGAGAGAGGTGACTCAAATTTACAGCCTTCAGGCATGCCTCGCAGGTTTGTACCAAGCTCTTAGCATCTCGATGGATGGTCGGCCACCCTATGCGGAGAACCTGATATGCTAAGGCCTCTACACCAATATGGTTCCCGCATTCCCCAGAATGAACCTCTCTCAAAGCCCACTTGGCATCTTCAGGGTATAGACATCGGAGTAGGGGAAGGGATTTTCCCCTTCGATATAAATGCCCATCCACTATACAATACTGAACCGAGAGCCTTTTAACCCTCCTAGCTTGGTCGGGCTCTTCGGGGAGTTTCCCGTCATGTAGATATTCTGTTATTGGATCCATCTAACATGGTTGTCGGTCCAGGGTATAAGCTTCCTTACCAGTCATAATGCTAGGTAAGGGGATTACTTGAAGAGGGACTTCGTGTGGTAGGGTCTGGCCACCATAGGCAGCTATCTTGACTAGGACGTCAGCCAGATGATTTAGCTGTCGAGGTATCTGCTCGATTCTGAATCCCCTAAATTTGGTCTTGAGTTGTTACACCAGTTTCAGGTAAGCGATCATGTTATCCCCTTTGGCCTGATAATCCCCGGAAACTTGGTTGACCACGAGTGAAGAGTCGCTCTTGATATTCAGGTAATCAACCCCGAGTTCTATGGCAACTTTGTACTGTGGAATGACCCATACACACACACACACACAATATATATATATATATATATATATATATATATATATATATATATATATAAACACACACAAAATTCATACTACTCATCAAACCATTATATTCCAAATGGTTGACCTTGTTTTTGCTCATTGCATTCATCCTCCTTAAAGTCCACTTTGCAACTTCAATTAGATTCACTAATCTCCATATTAGTGCTTTACAAAACTGAATTTGACTACATGCATATATTTGAATTTATTTATTTATTTATTTATTTGTTTTACAAATGTTTCGACTTTTTTAAGTTCAATGAACTCTTAATATTTACATTGAATTTGATCCGTGTATATGTTAGGATTATTTGTTTTGACAAATGTTTGGATTTTTTTTTATGTCACAAATTTATTGTTTTCAATCAATGCTTAAAATTAAGGGTAATTTGACATCAAAAGTCAACAACCTATAATTGAATCAAACTTGGATTTATACAATAGACAATTACACAATATCGCAACAAGTGTTGAATATATGATAATGATGAGATGTTTATTTTAATTGCATGAGAGGAACATAGATCAATAGTATAAAAAAAGGATATGGATCCACGGGTTTATGGTTTGATTGTAATTTTAATGATGTATGTTGAGATGCTTATTTTTATTGTATCAGAGGGATATGAATCAGTAGTAAAAAGAAAAAGGAAAAAGGAACAAATGAATAAGTGATGAAACACTATAAAAAGTGAGAGGGAAAGAGATGCAACTGTTTTGTCTAATTTTCTAAAGAAAAAGTAAAAAGAAAAGAAAAACAAAATGGACATTAGAGAAATACTTGAGAGCCCTTTTATTTTCTTTTGTTTATGTAATCATTAAACTTTGTTTTAAACAATACTTGGGCCATTTTATATTATGTATTTATTGGTCCATTTTAATTTCAACCCATATATATATACAGAAATTTTCAAGTTAATACGCACCTATATAAATTCTTCAGTGCGTTAGATGTGGACCATTAGATTTATATACTTGATTTAGGGTGTATGCAATTGTTAAAGATTCTCCGTAATCAGTAGTCTACATGTATTGTACTGATATAAATTATATCAGTACGCAATAAGGAGAGAAAAACTATATATATAAACTCAATAATAACTCATTACAAGTAAATATAGTCCCTTTAAATGATGGGCCCTGGGCGGACGGCCTTGAAAACCAGACTCATGACCGGCCCTGCGTCAATCAATCAATCAATCTCTACTCTATGTCTCTGTCTCAAAATGTTTATCTATGGGCTTGAATTTTGTTGCATGCATCTATGAATATTTGCTTCTCTTTTTATGTTCTCTTTATTTTAATTATATATATTTTGTTGTTATATTGTTTTTCTTTTTTAGTTTTGGTGTCATGAGTGTTTAGGGGAAGAAAAACCTAAACCTAATTTGAGAAAGAGAAACATTTCAAGTTTCAACATTTCAATTTAGTTAAGATTTCATGTTTCAAAATTTCATATCTTTAGGCAAGATTTCAAGTTTCAAGTTTCAAGTTTTTAGTCGTGATTTCAAGTTTGATTTCAGATGTTAGTCCTGATTTCAAGTTTGCTTACAGGTTTTTAAAAATAAACTAATTTCAGGAGTACTTTTATAATTTATGGTTATATACTGATTTTTTTTAAAAAAAAATGGTTATTAATGAAAGTTTAATGTTTCTAATGGATATTTTTGGTTTTCTCTCATATTTCAGTGAAGATTTTGGTTAATTATTGATAAGAAATTGGTTTTTGTTGTTATTTTATAATATGCCTCGATGATTGATCAACCGTTTTCTCTGATCGTTTATGATTAGCCATTTAGGTCTCGTTAATTTACTTTTAATTGGTTTGAACTTTGGAGGATTGGGTAAAAGTCATCTGTGTGATATTTAATTCAGTCATATATTATAACATGAGTGAATTTGATTTAATATTTTATCATATAAGAAAATGAGTCAATTTTATTTTAATATTATTAATTTTGGCAAAATTTTATTTTTAACGGAGTTAGTAATAATAATAATGACGAGATGCGGTTAATCCGGTGGTAGCATCTCTCACACCTGCACCACCAGATTGCATCCCCTCCTCAAATTTATGTAATTGTGAAAACTTCAAAAAAAAAAAAAAATCATTTAAGTCTCATTCATAAATGAAAGAAAATGAAACAAAAACAATCTACATATACTATTTAAAATGAAACTTTCCACTCTTTTGTATCACAACGAATTTATAATTAATTTTATACTAATAATTAGGAAGATTCAAAAAATTGAAAGATGCCAGATGTAAATTCCTCTTGGTGATTTGATGTCGAAATAAGTAATTATTGATGATCAACTCACTATTAGAGAAAGATTTTTTTAAAAAAAAGTTTTCAAAGGAAAAGTAAATTATAATTGTCGTCAAAGAATTTTGAAAACTATATAAATAAGATTGTAACCTGTATAATAGACAAAGATTGTTGTGATTATGAAAGCAATATGTTTTCTGCTGAAATTTAGACTATGAAAAAGAAAAAGAAAAATATGAAACAAAATAAATCAGGGTTAAAGTTAGAAAATGAAAATAATGGAAAAGAGAAACATAAAAGGAAAGTAAAAACATATAGTCTAATTTTTTTTTATTTTTTTTTAAACAAGAGAACAAGACAGAAGACCAAACACTACAAACAGGCATCCGCCTTGATAAACTTCTCCACGCAGGGAGGGTTGCCATTCAACCAAGAACAGTCCGAAGCAGCAGATAAACCCATCTTTGCTAGAGAATGAGCAACAAGATTTCCTAACCTGGGCACATGACGAATAGACCAACAAGGGAGTGGCTCGAGAAGACCCAGAATTTCACCAATAACAGGACCCACATCGGCCGAGGGAATCCTACCCTCACATAAAATGTTAACAAGCTGGAGGGAATCCGTTTCAATCTGAAAAGGCACCAAATTCGACTCCAAGGCTAATAGAATACCATACTTGACAGCCATTGCTTCTGCAATGATGGGATCCAACGTGGCTTTGGCATTTTTAATACCAGCAGCTTTCACCCCACCTGAATTCTCTCTAATAATGGCACCATATCCAATCATCCTGTTCTTGAAATCAGTCCCGCATCTGTATTGATCTTGAACATACCTTCTTCTGGCGGTCTCCACCTACATAAACCCCCCTTCACCTTTTTTTGGTTGGACTCGCCTATACCATGGACTGATCTCCATTCTTCCAAAAAATCACAAGCCCAACTAACCACCGACCCAACATCCTGCTTAGATAAATTATGCACTAGCAGATTTCGGCAATTCCATATTTTCCATAAAATGACACAACTCCAAATTCCCAGTGTGAAGGTTCTCCAACAACCAATCATAAAATCAAGGAAATGTAGAGTCTCTGAAAATTTAAACCCTTTGACAAAAGGACACTGGTCTCTCACCTGGAAGAGTTTTTGACAACTCCACAAAGCATGAAAAATTGATTCTGGCGATTGATCACATCGAGGGCACATAACCTCAACAGGCACACCACGTTTTGCTAAACAAACCAGAGTAGGAATTCTGTGATAGCAAGCCCTCCACACAAAGAATTTAATTTTGGAAGGAATCTTAAGCTGCCACAAAGCTTTCCACCACGAAGCCAAACCTTTCAGACCTGACGTGCCAGGATTACCAGACGAGGCTAGCTCTTTTGCCACCCTATACCCACTCCTAACCGAATACTCCCCACTCTTATCAAAAAACCACATAAGAAAGTCTTCAGTAGAAGGATTTGAGGGGGGAATGGACAAAATTTTATCAACATCATCCGCTAAAAAAATATTCTGCAACAACTCAACATTCCAGCCCCCAGAGTCCGTTTTTAGAGTGCCAACCGTAGCATTTTCATCCAAGATCATCGGAGAAATAATCTTGAAAGTCGAAGGACGAGGAATCCAACGATCCCCATAAATCTGCACAGATTTACCCTTTCCAATTCTCCATCTGGATCCCATCGAAATAATGGCTCGACCCCACATAAAAAACCTTCCCAAACTAATGAACCTTTCACCTTCGGATTAGCTTCCATGAATGTAGAATCTGAGAAATAACAGCTTTTTAGCACTTTCCCCACTAAAGAATTCGGGTTCCTAATAAGCCTCCAACCTTGTTTGGTAAGGAGAGCCCTATTAAAAACCTCCAAATCTCTAAACCCTAAACCACGCTCCTCCTTACTAGAACACATATTCCACCAAGAACACCAATGAAGCTTAGACCGATCTTCTGAGCTTCCCCACCAAAAACGATTACACAATCGATGTAAATCCTGAATTAGGCCCTTCGGAAGGCGGAAAAGGCCCATGGAATAGGTCGGAATAGCTTGAATGATTGCCTTTATTAGAATCTCCTTTTCTGCTACAGAAAGAGTTTTACTTTTCCAACCCTTAATTTTCGACCACACCCTATCTTTGATTCCATTAAAAAGTTGTTTTTTATTTCTACAATTAAAAATCGGAAGGCCCAAATAGCGCTCATGACATCTCACATGTCTGACCCCTATTAAACTTGCCAACCTATCCCCTTCACTCCAGTTGACAGCCCTACTAAAACACATAACCGACTTCTCATAATTAATAGTCTGTCCCAAAGCAGCAGCATAAGTTTCAAGAATATGCCTAATAGTATAGCACTCTCTATCAGTAGCTTTAGAGAACAACAGGCTATCATCTGCGAAAAATAAGTGGGAGATCCAAGGACCAGACTGACTACACTGAAAACCTGACAAATTTGACTCCTGAACCGCTGCATTAATAATGCTAGACATACCTTCAGCACAGAGAAGGAAAAGATATGGAGACAAAGGATCTCCCTGGCGGATCCCTCTAGACGGCTTGACTGAACCGCAAACATCCCCATTAATAACAAAGGAGAATGACACTGTCGAGACACAGTTCATCACTTTCGCCACCCAACCCTCCGAAAACCCAAGCTTGAGCATCATTTTTGCCAAGAAAACCCACTCTACCCGGTCATATGCCTTCGTCAGTGCAAAAGAACCAACCTTTCGCTTTTTATTCCGGATTGCATGAAGGCACTCAAAACCAATTACCGCATTGTCCCCAATCGTCCTGCCTGGGATAAAGGCACTTTGAGGGTCAGAAATCACCTCATCAAGAACTAACCGAAGGCGGTTCGCGAGTGCCTTTGCGACAATCTTGTAGATGACATTACAAAGGCAAATTGGACGAAACTCCGAAATATGCTCTGGATGCTTAGTTTTAGGAATTAGACAATTAAAGTTTTATTGATAGCCTCCAAAGAGTCCCCTTCATTCAAACATTTCAGGCATTCTGATATAACAATAGGACCAACCAAATCCCAGTACTTTTGATTGAACAAACCTGGAAGACCATCCAACCCTGGAGCCTTAGATGGATCGATTGCAAAAGTCGCGACCCGAATATCCTCCGCTGTGAACTGTCGGTCAAGGAGGGAAGAATTTCTAGAAGTTAGCCGAGGTCGAACCTTTTCCAGAACCAGATTCATCTGCTGATCAGTAGGTTTGGTCAACTGGAAATGGAAATGGTTGACCAGATTCCAGAACCCCAGCACTCCTCTATCAGCCTTCGACAGTCCTCTTTTTCCACCCAGCAGGCCGCAAAATGGAAATGGTTGAGGAAATTACGATTACAAAAATTCCCACTCAGTCCAGAAAACTCAATCCAGTGTGGGCGATGATCGGAATGCCAATATTCAAGATGATAAATACTCGCCCGTGGAAACAACTGATACCACTCTGAATCACAAACTCCTCTATCCAGTCTCTCCTGGACTAAATCACAGCCATTCCGCTTGTTACTCCATGTAAATCTCGGACCCTGGAACCCCATATCATCAAGACCGCAATAGTCCAAAGCATTACGAAAATTATCTATCAGCATCCTATTACGAGGCAGACCCCCTATCTTCTCATCAGGAGAGAGAATATCGTTAAAATCACCAGCACAAAACCAAGGTATGTGAACCATATCATGCAGACGTTTCATCAGGGTCCAACCATGCTTACGCTGATCTGATTTCGGATGTCCATAAAATCCAGTAAACCGTCAATCACATCTATATGGAAACAGAAAAAGAAGAGAAGAGAAATACTAACCTTATCTGTCCACAAAAGACACAACCCACCACTTCTCCCCACACAATCCACCACCAATTTACCAACAAAACCCAACTTTACTCTGACAGTTTCCATTCGAATATGGTTCGCTTTCGTCTCCATTAAGAATACCAAATCTGGAGAGTAGTCCTGCTTGTATTTTAGCAGAACTCGGAACGCACGGTCACTCCCCAAACCCCGCACGTTCCAAACTAACGCATTCATGAGCTCGGCAGGCCGGTGAAACCCGACCCGCCGAATCATCGCCAACCACCGCTTCAGCTGAATCCTCAGAAGAGGAAACACACCTCTGCTTCTTGAAACCCTCTGCTTTATCTTTATTCCTGTTCAGAGCTTTCTTTCTCCCCAGTGACACCCCGACCAGCGTTGACTCTTTACCTGCTAGATGCAATCTCGCTCTTCTCTTCCATTTCCCAGTAAGTGTATTTTCTAACCCTGAAATTTGGGGATTTTGTTCTGGAGAAGGAAACTGATTTAAAGTCCTCATAGTTGATAAATGTTGATCCGCTTCTAATGTCGGGTTTGGGCTAAAAGATTCATTTTGTAAAGGCTTAACTATTTCTATCCCATTTATACTTTGCCCCCCGTCCTCTACACTTTTTTGGCCCACTACCACCTTAACAGCTGACTCACACTTTCCTTGCTCTCCCAGTTGGCCCATTAAGACTATCGGGTTCCTCTCATTACGATGCCCATATCAGACTCACTTGGTCCTGAGATGAGTTCCTTTCTTTCCCCCATACTTTTGAATACAAAATCATCCATATTAATTATCCCCTGATTTTTCGAAAGCACTGAATCCTCATTCAACTCCACAGAATCCGCACTCATATCATTGACCTGCATTATCGCAATTCCCTTACCTTTTTTGTTACTTGCCAAATTCAGGCTTGACCGATTTCGATCAACCACCCCCACCTTCAATTCTCTCCTCCGCCCATCACCTCCTTCTACGACGTTCCGTTCAGCAGGCCTCCAACTCTCCCGATCTCCCCTTTCACTGGAATCCCTTCTTCTTCCCCAGAATCCCACATGTTTAGCTGGTACAGAAGCTCTCATCCATAATCCAAATAGAAGTTCCTCCCCCTTCACCACTGCAGGTCCATTTGGGCATTCTCTAGTTGTGTGCCCCAGAAGACCACATCTAAAGCAGAAATTAGGGAGTCGTTCATATTTCAGCAGCATGATTGACTCCACTCCGTCTCCCAGCATATCAACCCTTAAACATCTACGTAATGGTTTGTCTATCTCAATGACCACCCGAACTCTCATAAAATTCTACTTAATGGATCCAGATTCGTCTCCATCAACCTCCACCACTTCACCAATAATACTCCCTAAAAACCGTCCTATATCCATTGTCATACAAATCAAAGGTGCGTTATGTATCTGAATCCAAAACTCTGCTTTGTTAAAATTCATTCGATGTATATCACCTATACCCTCAGGTTCTTCCATCACTACAAGAGAATCATCGAAGTTCCAAGGCCCTCCAGAGATTATCTTTTTTTGCATTTGGGTTGTAAAAAATACGTGATCCAGATAAGTTGATTTATATGTCAAAAAAAAAAAAAATACAATGGTACTTTTAAAAAAGTTGAAACAGTGATTTTTTTAAAAAAAATTATTGCTATTTATAATTTAAATTAAAAGAACATGTGGGGTACTTAAAAACTCCAGTAGGTGAATAAAATATATTGTAGGGGAACCCAGCTTCGTAACAATGACTAATTTATAAAAAAATTGGATTCTATCTAAACGAGATATCATTCTCAATATGATCAGCAAAACTTCTCTTTCTGCATCAGAAAGAAACTATAATTATCTTTCATCTTATTTCCATTCTCACCCGACGAGTTCTAGGTTTTTGACGCTTTCTCTTCAATTTTGATGTGTTCACACCTAGATTTGTTGCTGTAAAATTCTTCGATACAAATTGTTGATAGTGATTTTTAGATAGATGTAAATTCAACCACGTGCCTCACAAGGTAATAAGAATTGATAATCGAATCGTGAAGCAGAAAAAGAAATCAAGCATGCAAGACACAAAGTTTTATGTGGAAAACCCAAAGAAGGAAAAAACCACGGTTACCGGAAGCGGCGAGAAAAGGACTTCACTATGAATGATTTGTTACACGCTCGATCTCTCTTATTCTCTCATACAATACTTTGCGTTCACCATTTTATGGATGTTTTTAGGGTATATTTAAACATGCATAAATCCCTGATTCTTGGTGTACAAGTAAGAACAGTTGCTGAGATTTAATAAACTCTGACTTGTTAGAGTTGTCTTACTTTTCTTTCCTGTTGCGTATTGATCGTATTCTGCATGCATCTCTTGCCTAATCTGGACTCTGATATTATATAAGGAAGTTTATTTCCTTATCAGAGTGTGCTTCAAGATATCTTGCTCGAGTATGAGTCATTCTTTGTGTATTTGAGTCGTGATTACATTGAACTCGGCATTGTCCACGTGTCGCTTAGTTGACCATCTACTAAACCCTACCAGTCTTCATTTTCCTGACCAATGATTCTATCTCGACCAGAGGTTTCAACCCTGATCATATTAATAATCCTGATCGGGTTATCTTTACATGGTCAATCTAATCACTTTAGTTGAGTTATCTTCACCCAATCGTTTAGGTGACCCCGACCAGATGTTGTGAGGCCATCTTTGGTCAACTCAGGTTGGTTTAGCCTAATTGACTTTTGACGGCGTGGTCTTCTTTTGGATTTTACCAATAACACAAATAGTTGCTGGAAAGTATTTTAAAAATAAATTTTGTTGCTAGAAAATATTTTAAATAGTAAAAAATATAATTAGAATAGAAAAATATGGAAAGTGGTTGAGTCGCGGACAATGTCGCTCTCTTTAAGACGTTTCGCGGCTCTGCCCTGATTGTGTAAGCAGTTCTAAAGTTGCCACGTCGTTCGTGGATAAAACAGCCCAGAATCACATCTGTCTCAAAACTTCTTTGCACGAAGAAGAACCAGAATACTCACTCTTTCAAAGATTGCTCGGAATACTAACAAGGAACACTCAAGAACTTTTTTTAAAAGTTGTATATGAGAGATTTTGTTTTTGAAAATGTTGTGTCTTTGTGAACGAGGCAAAACCTTTATTTATAGAATTATAAAATTAAAACTGAAAAAAAAAATTAAAACTAACAATTATATTAAAATAAAAACTGATGTAATAGTAACTACAATTTTTGAACAAAAAAAATGTTTTATACGTTGTTATATTTAACAACATTCAAACACAATATTTACACTCATTTAAATAAATAATAAAATTATAATAGTTGAACTGTTATGCAATTTTCTTTTTTAAATTCAAATTTATTTTTAAATACACTTTTAACAATCCTCCACTTATATTTAAAAATAATAAGTTCGTTGAGCAATATTTTATATGATTATGTATAAGTAAAGGTATTGTGTGACTTGAACTTTTACATAGTGATGATACTTCTGTATATACCGGAGTAATTCGGAGTTTTGAACTCTAACACTGACAACACCATTCACACAACCATACTAGAGTTAACTTTTAAAACCAGCACTTTACGGCCATGTGCTTATATCCAGTATAGTGAACGCTCTAGAAATTTTGCCTAGAATTTCGTAGGAAGTGACCTCTCTTCCACATTCACATAGGTAAGCCTATCACAGATACTCCTATAACTAGGTACCCAACTCCACATAGAGTATAGAGCTAATTAAGAGTTACATTTAACTCAACCTTAAATCACTTCAGGATGTCATGCTCCATAGGGATGGATTTGGAGTGTTAAGCCCGTATCACAATAGCATGATTCCACATATCACTTCATGACTTGTTATTACCTTTTGAACCTACTTCTTGGTATCTCCAGTCTGTAGGTTGGGTTGCCCTCACAAGTGACTCAACTATCAGTAGCCTTTAGTCATATCCCTTTTAAGGTTTTCCAAACCTTTTCTCATGCTAATCATTTTGTCAAAGAATCAACCAAATTCTCCTCAGACCGTACATAATCCACTCTTACAGCTCCAGTTGAGAAAAATATCTCTAATTGTATTGTGCTTGCGACGTATTTGTTGCCTCTTGCCGTTACAATAATGGTTCTAGACTTTTGCAATAGCCGTAATATTATCGCAATGAATAAGGACTATAATGGGGTATATGATAATAGATTTCTTAACCAATCTTCTTCCGCACTAGCAGTAGCTAGTGCTATCATTTCTGACTCCATCGTGGAATGAGCCAAAGTAGTATGTTTCTTAGACTTCCATGATATAACACCTCTAACAATACTAAAAATGTATCCACTTGTGGCCTTGGAATAATCAAAAAGAATTCCAATCAATATTGTTGTAACCTTCAAGTACAATGGAAATTGGGAAACTTTGTATAATGTAATCTGAGGTTCATTGTTCTCTTGAGATAACGCATTACTCTATCAGGAGCATGCCAATGTTCATTACCAGGTCTACTTGTAAACCTATAAAATACTCCCACGGCATAAGCTATATAAGGTCTAGTGCGATCAGTAGCATAATGAAGACTACCAATGATGCTCGAATACTCATTTTGTCTAACACTGTTACCAGCGTTCTTGAACAACTTTACACTAGGATCATATGGAGTACATTTAGGTTTACTGTCAAAGTAGTTATATTTTTTTAGAATTTTCTCAATATAATGAGATTGATCTAAAGAAATTCTTTTTTTTACTTAGTTATTTTTATACCCAGAATTACACTAGCTTTACCTAAATTTTTCATTACAAAGTTATTAGTCAATAAATATTTAGCAGCATTCACAACATGAATATTTGAGCAAAAAATAAGCAAGTCATCTACATATAAATAAATAACTATGCAAATGTCATTTTTAAATTTATAATAATTGCACTTGTCACTTTTATTTATTCCAAAACCATTTGAGATGACTAGATTATCAAACTTTTCATGTAATTGTTTAGGTGCTTGTTTAAGTCCATAAAGAAACTTAACTAATTTACATACTTTGTTCTCCTTACCAGGAATTATAAATCCTTCAAGTTGGTCCATGTAGATCTCTTCTTCTAATTCACCATATAAAAAAATGGTTTTAACATCCATCAGATGTGTAACTAAATCATACAAAGCTGCTAAAGTTATACTCTAATAGATGTTATTCTAGTTACTGGTGAATAAGTATCAAAGAAATCTGTATTTTCTTTTTGTCTGCAACCACCCTTGGCCACAAGTCAGGCTTAGTATTTCTCAACTGATCCATCGGGTTTCAATTTTTCTTAAGAATCCATTTATAACATATGGTCTTACAACCAGGTACAATGTCTGCTAAGTGCCAGGTTCTATTAGACTCAAGAGAGTCCATTTCATCATTAATGGCTTCTTGCCACAGGTCAGCATCCAAGGAAGTCAAGGCTTCTTAGAAAAAATTGGATCTTCTAAGATGTACGCATAAAAGTCAGGCCCAAAATATTTGGAGGTTCAGGTCCTCTTACCCTTTAGTTCTAACTCAAATTCATCGGGGCATAATAAATCTAACCCTCCCTTCACCACCCCCCCCCCCCCCCCCCCCCCCCCCCCCCCCCCCCCCACACACACACACACACACACACACACACATACACACACACACATTCTTAATTTAAATGGAAATTTATTTTGAAAGAAATATACATCATTTGACTCAATAATAACATGATCTTTTAATTTGTAAAATCTATATGCCTTACTATTAACTGCATAACCTATGAAAACACATTCATAAGCTCAACTTGCTAACTTTGACCTTTTTGGATCAAGCTTTCGAACATAAGCCAAACCATGTTCTAAAGTAAGAAACATTTGTTTTTTTTTGCTTTCCAAATTTCATAAGGTGAAATTTTAAATTTAGAGTTAGGAACTCTATTCAAGACATAACAGACAGTTAATAGAACTTATCCCCACCAATGTGAGCCAGCACCTGAGCTAAGTAGGATAACTAATATTAACTCAGAATAAGTTCTATTTTTTCTTTCAGGTTTTCCATTCATTTATGGGGAATAAGGGGCGGTTTTCTTATGGATAATTTCATGTGAATTATACAATTTGACAAATTCATCTGAGTCATATTCTATCCCTCCATCACTATGAAATCTTTTAACCATCCAGTTATATTGATTTTTTATCTCAGTTAAAAATATTTTGAATATGTTTATGGCTTCACTTTTTTTCTTCAAAAGATAGACATTGGAAAAATAAGAACAATCATCTATAAAGGTAATAAAGTACCTTTTCCATTTCTAGTCAAAATTCCTTCAAATTCACAAATATTAGAGTGAATTAGGTCAAGAAGTTTAGAAACCCTAATTACTGATTTATGAGGGGTTTTTGTGATTTTTGCTTGACTACAAGATTCACATTTTTCAAAATCATTTAAAGATAGTTATGAAATTAATCATAAGCTACTTATATTTTCTACTAGTTTTTTATGGATATGACAAAGTCTAGAATGCTAAATATTAAAAGAACAAATAATGTAAGCAAAAATATTAACTTTATTAACATCAACATTAAGTTTGAACATACCCTTCATGGCATAGCATTTGCCAATAAAAATTAAATTTGTGGTGAGAGTAAACAAATCTGCTCCAATTGTCTGAGTGAATCCTGTCTTTTTAAGGAAATAACCAGATACCAAATTCTTTCTTATTTCTAGGGTATCCAAGACATCTTTAAAAATGATAGTCTTTCCGTAAGTAAAATTTAGTTCAAACTCACTAGCTATTACCAGCAACAGTAGTGAAGTGTGGGTCTCCCAACAACACCTTTCTGTCCATAACATTAGAATAAGACTTAAACATTACTCGTTCATAGTAGACATGGCAAGAGGCATCAGTGTCTACCCACCATCCCTTAGATCCATCAACTAAGTTGACTTCTGAAATCATAGCAAACAGTTGGTCTATGGTCAAGTTAGCTAGAACAGTAGGATGTACAACTCGCTTATTTCGGCAATTTTGAGCAAGATGCCTTGGCTTGCCATAACTATGTAAGAAAACTGTAACAAATCATTATTCCATAAGGGAGGTTGTTGCTTATTCTATTTTACGGATTCTTACTATGTGTTTCGTTGTTGCGGTCGTTGTTTTGATTCCAGTTATGGTTCTTCATGTTCTTGGCTCCCGGTTTCAAAATAGCAGGGGCCTTGTTCGTGTTGAAATTCTTGTTGTTTGTCATAACCAAAACTTTGTCTTTTAGCTCTTATTTTCTGGTTTCTTCCTCGATTTGAAGACATGTGATCAAACTCTCTGAGGAAAACTCCTCGGTCTTGTGTCTCAACTGGTTTCTAAAGTCTTTCCAACTTGAGGGCAGCTTGTCGATGATCACTGCTACTTGGAATTGATCATCTAGGTTTATACCTTCAGACGTGGCCAATCTTCTATAACTCATGTAACTGAGCTTCTACAGACTTGTCATCTGTCATTTGATACTTCAAGTAGCGATTGATAGTAAATTTTTTAGCTCCAACCACTTCAATCTTATATTTTTTTCTAAAGTGCCTCCCACACATCTGTTGAGGTATTAAAAGTAGTATAATAATCATATAAATCATCAGAAAAGCCGTTAGGAATATAATTTTTACAAATAATATCATCTGCAATCCATTTCTCTAGAGCTACAGTTTGTTGAGCAATTCGGTTTTCAAGAGGAACCGGTTTTTTGGTGATAACAATAGTGGCTAATTTCTTGGTGGTTATATAAAAAAGCATTTTTTGTGTCCAACGTTTAAATTGAACATAGAATCATTTGAAAACCAAAAAAAAAATTGATTTAAAAAAGACTAAGAAACGTTTTAAAATTGTTAATGCAAAATTCTTCAATACAAATAGTTGCTGGAAGGTATTTCAAAAATAAAATTGTTACTGAAAATTATTTTATTAAACAATTTTGTTGCTGGAAAATATTATAAATAGTATAAAATATAATTAAAATAAGAAAACCTGAAAAGTGGTTGAGTCGCAAACATTGTCGCTCTCTTTAAGACGTTTCACAGCTCTACCTTGATTGTGCAAACCGTTCCAAAGTTGTCACCTCGTCCCCAGGATAAAACAGTCCAGAATCACCTCTGTCTCAGAACTTCTTAACATGAAGAAGAACCAGAATACTCAAACTCTTTCGAAGATTGCTCGAAATACTAACAAGGAACACTCAAGAATTTTTTTAAAAGTTACATCTGAAAGGTTTTGTTTTTGAAAATGTTGTATCTTTGTAAACGAGACAAAATCTCTATATATAGAATTAGAAAACTGAAAAAAAAAACAAATAAAAACCAACCATTAAAATAAAATAAAAACGGATGTAAAAGTAACTATGGCCCCGTCCTGTAAGCGTTTTTAGCTGTTGTTTTTCAAAAATAAAAATGAAAATGAAAACATTATTTTTGGTTTCAGTTTCAAATTCTGAAAACGCGTTTGGTAGCATATACTGAAAGTTGTATTTTAAAAATGAAAACGGAAAAAACGTGTCTAGTAGGTTAACCGAAAACTATCGAAAATTAAAATATCAATTTTGACATTTTGTTTAATATTATTACAACTATAAACAAATTGATTAAATAATTAACCAATAAATTTTTGTATTGTAATTTTTAAATTAAACAAAAGTAACACATCAAAAATTAATTCAAAAAACATATCAAAAAATGAATTAATTAAAAGTAAACTCTTAAATTATAATTATTATATATATTATTATTTAATAAAAATATAATTGTATATATTATATTAATATAATATTATAATATTATCATAATATTATATATCATTTTATAAAATAAATATTATTATATTTTTATATTATATTATTATATTATTAATATATATATAGATAATAATATATAATATATATAATCATATTATAGAATATTAATATACTAATTATGTAAAAATATATAAATTTATATATAATATTTATAAATAATATTATATATATTATTTTATATACAAATTTATATATTATAATATTTACATAATTAGTATATTAATATTCTATAATATATATAATATTATGATTATATATATTAAATATAATAATATATTATATATTATTATATATAGTATTAATATATATAGATATATAAAGTTATTACATATAATAATATATAATATTATATATATATATATATATGAGGGGCACTTTGGTCATTTAAAAATATTGTCTCGTCTTGTCCTAGCCTTATCAAATGCATAAAAATACAATTAATTGTTTAAAAAAATGATTTTTTTATATAAAAAAAGTGAAAAACAAAAATGAAAACGGAAAACAAATATTTTGTATTTTTCAAATTTTTCACTTTTAACATTGGTTTTGCTTTTCATTTTTTTTAAAATTAAAATGAAAAACTATTAAAAAATGAAAAATGATTAACAAACGCGTTTTCGAAATCGTTTTTGAATAATAAAAATAAAAACGGACTGAAAAACAGCAACATGATTGGGTCTTCTCCATTTTGTTTTTCTATTTCTTCTTCTTTTAACCCAACTAATACTTTTTTACTTTCGCATCTTTTTTCAATTAACCTAATACTTATTTACAATTTTTTTTCATCATTATCCTTTTCAAATCATTGGTACATCTAAACATAGTCTATAGGTAAACTATGCATGTGGCGATAGTGTGCAAGCTGGAAAGAGATAAGAACGTTTTCTAGCTCCAAACCGCTGTAATGTGTTAATTTTTTATTAATTTTGTTTAATAATGTGGGTCCCATATAAAATTTGTTATTGGTCCTCCAAACAATTACAGAAAAAAAAAACGTTTTCAATTGTGAAAATGACCTCAACTATAATGAGAAAATGACATTGTTATCATCTTTAATTAGTTATTCCGTATAAGTTTCATATAATTTCTGATCATATGAAGGAGTTTGTTGTATTTTTACTATTATAAAATCAATAAAATAAATTTAAATTTGTAAATTACCTTTTTACCCTAGCACCAAATTAACTATTCATAATTAATCTGAAAATACTGATAAGAGCAAGGGTATATAAGCCTTTTTACTATTTAAAAAAGATCACAACAAAATAGAAGGGTTAAAAATATGGTTCAACTCACTCTTTTTATATAGAGTGTATAGATATAGATATATCATATAATATTTATTTAAATTATATATTTATAATAATAATTAAAGTAAAAAATAATAAAATCGGGTCATTTTAGACATTTCTCACTAAATGTCTGGTCAACGGTTAATTTGGATAGTATTCAACTAATGATAGGAGAGGTATGTGCATTTTAGAATAAAAGTTGCATATACGTGCAATTAGACCTAAACTGAGAGAACGTTAGTATAATTTTCCTTTTTTTTCTTCGAAAACCTTTATCAATAGATGAGGTTCTCCATCAATGGAGATGAAACAGACCACCAATGGAGATCAAACGAATAGACCTTCATTGGAGGTTGATTTCGACCTCCATGGAACCTCCAATGGATGTCAAAATTGAATTGACCTCCAATGGAGGTTGATGAGGAGGTTGATGAAGAAGAAGAAAAAAAAAATAGAAAATTTATTTTTTATCCAATAATTCTCGAAATTTATAAAAATATCTAAAAGGTCTCGAAAATTATAAAATAAGTTTGAAAATACTAAAGTATGTCTTGAAAATACCCAAAATAGGTATTTGAAACATCAAAATAAGTCTCCAAAAAAAAAAATGTGATAATTCTTTTTATGATTGTGTTTTAAATGTATTTTTATCATAAATATAATTTTAATGCTATTAAAACTCAAGTTATTTAGTTGGTGCTAGTCTTAAAACTAGAGTAAATAGTGTTAGAAAATTTTCGAGCCTATTTTTCATTATATCAGTGTATACATTTTCTTATAACTCGAAAATATAAATATATTTTGTATTCAACTTGTATAAATATTTTTTTTTTTCACTTTTTAGTTATTATATGTAAAAGGACATGATCCTATTTTCCATAATTAATAGATATCTAAGGGTGTTATCTATTAGTTGACGACGTGGCTCCATTATGAACATTACTTGTGGATTGGACGGTCGAGTAGGCGGTGGTGATCGCTGGTTGTGATAATGAAAGAGTGACATGTTTTCATTTTTCTTTAAAAATAGAGTGTCATGAGTCATGTTCATGATGTTCATCAGTTCTATGCATGACCTAATTAACTAATATAGTAACCACTTATATGGTATATTATTTAGATATGATTTTAGACGGCTAAGCATTAAACTTTAAAAATATTTATTTAGTTTTACTATTTATTAATTCTAAAAAATAAAAAATTAGAGTAAAACGATAATTAAAATTGTACCGTCACTCCGATCACTTCGGCCCCGTCCTGCAGCTGTTTTTCAGTCCGTTTTCGTTTTTATTTTTAAAAAAACGATTTCGAAAATGCGTTCGTTAACCGTTTTTCATTTTATTTTCAAAAAACGAAAAAAAAAATGAAAAACAAAACCAGGATTAAAAGTAGAAGATTTGAAAAACACAAAATACTTGTTTTTCATTTTCGTTTTTGTTTTTCACTTTTTTTTATATAAATAAAAATATTTTTTTTATAAAAAAAATATATTTTCTTGTAACTATTAATTGTACTATTATGTGTTTCATATGGTTAGGATAAGATGAGACAACGTTTTTAAATGACCAAAGTGTCTATATATATATATATATATATTTCAGAATAATTTATTTCCAAATAGAGCTAAAAGCATTCCTGCAATAATATATATATATATATATATATATATATATATATATATATATATATACAATAATTATATGTATATTATATATATATATAATATTATATATAAAAATATAATATAATATAGTAATATATATATATATATATATATATATAATATTGTAATTATTTATTTATAATTTAAGAGTTTAGTTTTGATTAATTCATTTTTTGATATGTTTTTTTTAATTAATTTTTGATGTGTTACTTTTGTTTAATTTAAAAATTACAATACAAAAATTATATTGATTGATTATGTAATCAATTTTTGATGGTTTTCAGTTAACCTACCAGACATGTTTTTTCCGTTTTTATTTTCAAAATACAGCTTTCAGTATATACTACCAGACGCGTTTTTGGAATTCGAAACTGAAACCAAAAACACTGTTTTTATTTTTATTTTTATTTTTATTTTTGAAAAACATCAACTGAAAAACGTTTACAGGACGGTCTCTCAAGAACAATTTGCAATAAGTTCTGTAGATAATAGCAGGAGAGGTATAAAGACATGTTGATCGAGTCGGCAAAGGTAATTAACCGACATGTAGAGTGAATATATAGCTGCTCCCATTAAGCATGATATAAACCTCTATCACGGACACGGGGAGATTTTGGTTGCATCCGCTTCTTACACCTAAATTTTTACCTTCAGTCATATCTATTTATGTGTTAGATTGACGGATGTACGAAGTATAAATTGAACGGAAATAATCTCTGATGGCCATATCAATCTGATCAAAAAGCTTAAAACGTGATTCAAAAACCAAACAACAATATTAAATTCCCTCAATAATTAACATTATAACATCGAGCGATATATTTTATTAACATAAGAAACTGTCCTAAACACAGGTCATGTGTGACCATTTTTTCTCGGTAACACAAGCAATGACTTAAGATTACAACCTATAATTGTATCAGCAAAAACACAGGTTTCCTCCTTGCTGTTTCCGGCCGGCACATCCACCACGTATGACTCTGTCACCACCGTCTTCCCTCCTTTTGTCTCTTGCAAACTGGTGGTGGAGTGGTAATTTTCGAGCCTATGATCACCCCCTATAATACTAACTATCATCAAGCTTGTCAAGCCTCTCCGTGCTGGTTCTCGCCAGCAAACCCGTAATGATAATCACTTCTCGTACGCTTCCGGTGCCGCCTGTGCCGGTTTTTAGGGTGCAACTCTTTATGGATTGCTTGTAACCTTGTGGGTGGTCGAACTGACGAAGTATGGACCATACTAGTGGGATCGGTGCGTCTATGGTTTGTTCAAGGTTCGAGCCACATTGGTTCGGCAAAAGGACGTGTTTTTGGTAATTATTGAACATCGTCGTCATCGTGGGTTTCCTTTTGAGGTTTTTCTGAGAACGGTTTTGCATTTTGTGGTGGGTGGTACTGGTCATGGTTTTGCATTTTATAGAGGGTGGTGGTGATCACGGTTTTATACATTATACTGAAATTAATTGTTGGTTAATGTCTAATTTTTTTTATTGGAAATTTTGGCTTCTTTCGAAACGGTCATCTACTTGTTAGAGTGGAGAGTTGTACGAAGAATTGTACGATAGTTTTATCTTTCATGATTTATGTTATATCTACTATATTTATATATAATATGTTTGGTGGCACATGCAACGCCTGCATTTATATTTATATTTATATTTTTTTTTATAATGTATTTATATTTATAATTATAATTTTTATGTTTATTTTTTGGCCTATAAATTATTTAAAACAGTTACACTCAATAAAGTAAAACGATTTTACATGCTTAAACAACTCTGCTAATTTATTACGTTAACAAATAACAATAACAATTAAAAAAGATGAATGAATTTGAATGAATTTTTCTAGAAATAAGATACTCAATGAATTTATAAAAGAAATCATCCCAATTAAACATGTGAATATAAAAATGAAAATACAATAAAATTGAATAACCTATTTGCTATAGAAATTACCAAGAACGTACCAAAATGGTATACTTTATGTAACTCACTGAATATAACAAAGATACAATCAATATCTGTATCACATAATCTATACAATCAATATCTATATCATATAATCTACTAAGTGCCAACCAACACAAACCAAAATTTAAAAAGATTCAACCGTATCTCATATTCAATAACTTATAATTTGATGATAAAAGTTATAATATACCTAGGTATATAACATCTTCATTTGCCTCATTAATCAGATTGCAATACCCCTGATCTAAAGTGTTTCATTATTTATTCTGCACGTAAATATTATATTATTTTAGATGTCTTACACAATCAAATAGAAAAATAAAATAATTCAAGAGGTTGTCAGTTGTTGACAGTGATTTTTGGATCGTTGAAAAGTCAACCGTCAAACATTAACACGTAGGTAGATCGAAACTTTAACTAGTCTAAGGTTGAATTATCAAAGCCTCTTTCTCTATGTGGACGTGATACAATTTGCTCATATTTATGAATAATAATATAGAAAAGTAGGAAATAAAAGAAAACGAAGAATAACACATTTTTACGTGGTAAAACCCCAAGACGGCGAAATATCCACGGTTGCCGGCAACGGCAAGAAGAAATCCACTATGAATAAAATGATTACACACTCAATCTCTCATTTCTCTTACTGTTGTTATGCTTTTTTCGTATACATAAATAGATAGATAGATAGATCGACTGCTCCTAAGATCCCTCGATATCTTGATCTCTTCATAGGTGGATGAGATTGAATCCCCTTTACACAATGAGATTATGGGTCTATTTATATGTGCATAGAACCATAATCCTCATTATACAAGTAAAGAAAGGTGGTGGTGTTTAATTAGGACTTGTTACTTAATGAAGTCGTATTTAACTTCTTTCCTATTTCGGAGATCTTATGCATTAAATTAGATTCTTCGTAGGATTCTAGTTGAGCAGTCCATTTATGACTTATTTCCAGATTGGTGTGCAATATTCTAGAAGAGTAGAGTTATTGCTTGACCTGGACTCTCTGATATGTAGGAGGAAATAATAATATTTTCTTATTGGAATGTTGTTTTAGATTCCTTGCTCGTGTAAGATTCTTCTTCTTTGGATTTGAGTCGTAGTTGAACTTGTGTTACCATCTTGATTGAGCATCTCTTGGCCGACCGTTTCCCAACTTGACTAGGTCATTTTTCCCCGATCCGTTTTGCTACCCGATCGGGTTTAAACCTATATTGGCCGATCGGTTTAGTTTGACCACCCCATCCAGTAACATCAACTTTGACTTGAGCGAATGTTGACCGGTTGACTTTCCCGACCGTGCTTATTTTACCCGATCGGTTTACCCAACCTCAAGCTAATTACTAAGGACTGTTTTTCTTATCTGATGACATGGTCTGCCATATATTCTGGGTTACCCGCTATCTTTGTTGGCATATCATGCTACCGAAAAAATCCCTATAACAATACCCCCTCAAATTCATGAGATGAGTTTTTGACAACTCGACGAATGAGATTTGAATAATGTTTCCTTTGATTTTTGATGCTCTGACCACATGTTTTTTTTTCTTGCAGACTGATAATCTTCAAGACAATTATGCAACCGAGATACATCTTTGGACCTATTTCTATAAGTGTCTTTGGAACAAAAGTCAGGTCGCTGAGATGCCTTTGGATTCTTTATTGTGAGATGAACTTGCTCTTGGTCTGGTCAGTCCATGAGTAATCTCCAAATGATCATAGTCATCTTTTTACGTACTCAGCTTCTGATTCCCTTTTTTTTAGACATGGTATTTTTGTTGTGAGTGGGACCATGTCCCGCTGCCATGTATGGAACGAACACTTTTCTATTTAATTAACTTCGACTTCATGCTATTTGAATTAGCTTGACTCTTTTTTCTTTTTGACTGACGCTTAGATCCTCTGACTCATTTGGGCGAATCTGAAACCCATTTTTATCGTTATTCATCTTTACTTGAATCCATATTTGAACGGGTCTTACTCACACTCGAATTCTCTTTCATCCTTGTTCGACTTAGCCTGGATCCATCTTTAAGTGGATCTTACTAACACTTAGATCCTTTCTAGGCGGGTTATCTTAGCCTGGTCTTGTCTTCTTTGCACTCTTCTTCCCGAAACATCTTTTCTTTTCATCGTACTCTGCCACTTGACACTTTTATGCTGCGTACATGGTATCCTTTAAGGACAAGTTCTGACAATCTTTCAAAATATTGGTGCTCGGGATAGCTTGAAAATTTCAAAGTTGAAGACCACAAGAGGAACTGATTAAGGTTTCCCTGACTAGAATCTTTCCTCACAAGTTGAGAAAAATGTAGTAGATTTCGTTGCCCTCAATAAAGTAAGATGGTGCTTCTTAGCATCCACCCCCTAAGGCCACTATCACACACACACACACACACACACACACACACACACACACACACACACACACACACACACACATATACATGTTCATGGCGAGTTGGCACCTCTTGTTCTCTGGGTGTTCATGTTGCTCGAAATCTACCCTCTAATATCGTTTGTCATTTAGGAGTTGATATCGATGTGCAGAGTAAGAACCATACTTTAGGCACATCAGATCATTTTTTTTACGAGACATTTCAAGCATTTGACCTGGATCTTTATTACCCCATTAAACATTTTCTCGGTTGATTTTTGATTTCTTTTTAAATCAGATTCTGTCTTTAGCTGACTAAAAACTCTAACCGACCAGATGTTATCTTTGGCAGACCATAATTTTGGCCAACCAGAATCTTTGGTCCAACAAGCACTATCTTTTGGTCGAACTGACTCTATCTTTCGTAGCCCAGATTCTTCCTTTTGGCCGCTCTTTCTTATAGGTCTTTTTTTTTAGGCCATCCGGCTACTATTTCTGTAAAAGAAAAAGATATCTTATATGTATAAATACAAATTAGACTTTTAATTTATTTGTATTCGATTTCGACCATTATTAGCTCTTCTCGCAAATTGTTCGAGAGGCTCGCTCAGTGTATCTAAGTTTTCGTCCACCTTCTGGGTTCTTGCATAATTTTTAGCAAGCCAATCCAACCTCAAGCCTTTCAGCTCAGGTTGCCCAGATCTTACGTTTGAAAGCCTCCTAACTATTTTTCTTTTTATGCGTTTGTCCATCGGAGCCTTGAACATGCACATATTAAACTTAACAAAAATATAACTTAAGCAAAAAAGTCTTTATGCCCCTTTCTTTTCAGATGGCCAGATCGTTGACAGTGCTGCTTTATTTGCACCCAGACAGTTATATGGCTAACGGTGCTTTATTTGCAAATGGTCAGTTTCCTTTTCGGTCGACCTTTCTGACCAGTTTTGTATACCTACACACTTATAAACGTGTAAATAATAAAAAAAATTAAGTATTTTATTCTTACTGAGTGTATCATTGGTTTCTTTGTTTAAGCTGAATTCCTCATTTAACTTAATTTAGCCAAGTATCTTATCAACTGACATTAAGTTTGAGTAATCCACAAGCTTAATTGGGTCATTTTTTTTTACTTGACTGGTTTTTCACTGAGTATCTGATTACCTCATTCTGATCAAGTATCTCATTAGATTCGATCATTTGAGACTAATAAGTTATCTTACTAAACTGATCAATTTTGCTTCGATGGATGATCGGTCTTTGAGTTTGTTCGCTCAGGCTTGCTCACAATGAAGACTTGGTCAGGTGTTAACTGATTGTTTGGTTAACTTTTGGCAACATGCCATACTTAGTTACTGGTACTTCAGTAACAATGCTAGCGTGTCAGTCGACCAATCTTTAGTAAGCTGTTGAGCATATTATCGACTTAAGCTGAGCAACTCACTTAACTTATACGTTTTGCTATACCTAATCGATTTGTCCAAGTATCTCGTTATCTTGTGACAAACTAAATTTCCAAGCTAGAATTTCTTCAATTAGTCCCCCACTGAGCATTTCATTACCTTAGTCTGATCAAGTGTCTCATTGGATTCAATCAGTCTATATATTTGAGTTCTCTTTTCGTTTTTTTTATTCCGTCATGCAACGAGATGAATTTGGCATTTTTTTTAATTTTTTTTTTCTAACGCTCGGATCTTCTCACCTATTGGGGTGAATCTGAGACCCTTTTTTAGACTGTTTAGCTTCGCTTTGATCTATCCTTAAACGGTCCTTACTAACGCTCAAATCCTTCCTTGGCGGTGTACTGGCATTTAGTTACCTTGTAGCAATCGAATTATGAGCCAAGAATCTCTCCAATTGATTTTATATTGAGTATCTCATTACCCCAGTCTAACAAAGTATCTTTATTAAATTGGTCACTTCTAGATCTGATCAGTTACCTTGTTGAGCTGATCACTTTTTATCTGATCAGTTATCTTTATCGAAATGATCACCTTCGGACTGATCAACTATCTCATTATACTGACCACTCTGCGACTGATCAATTATCTCAGTTTTTGTCGGTGGTTCCAATTGGCTTTTACGTTGATTCGCTCGGATCACTCTCGATCAGTCTCATCATTTGCCAAGTAGTCTTTTTTTTACCTAAACTAGGTATCTCATTTGACTTAATTGAACTGAGTGTCACTTTTACTGGTTTTAAGTCTGAGTAACCCATTGGCTTAGTTAATTGGTTTGCTCGAGTGCTTGATTACCTGGTAAGAAACAGTGTTCTTAACAAGTATTTTTTTATATTGGTTTTATATTGAATATCTAATTACCTCAGTCTAATCAGACATTTTATTACGTTGATTAGTTTTATGGCTGATCAGTTATCTTGTTAAACCAATCGCTTTGATTCGATCAGTTATCTTATTGGCTGATCATTTTTATATAATCAACTATCTTATTAGCTGATCGTTTTTGATCTTGATCAACTATCTTATTAGCTGACCATCTTTGATCAGATCAATTATCTTATTAGCTGATCATATTTGACTTGATCAGTTACCTCAATAACTGACCGAACTTGGTTTGACTTGATCAGTTTTCTTATTAACTGATCATCTCTGATTGGATGTGTGAATAATCTTTGACCTTGCTTGCTTGGTCTGCTTATGATCAATCTTGATATTTACCAAGTAGTGTTCTTTGGGACCATTTTAATGGTATCTAATTTATAGACGCTTATCTTTTATCTGTCAACTAAGTCACTGGGACATCTCTCAATAGTATGTTGTTCAAGATTCGTTGCAACGAGAGTAGCTTATATTTTACTAACTTTACAAAAAATGTTGAAGTTTGCATTGGCAACTGTTTCAAGTATAAATATTTTACCCCTTATTCAACTCTTAGCACATCCCATCAGGTACCTGTGACCTGAAGACGCTCTAACAGAGCTTTTAATGCACCCATTTAGTTTCAGTGAGTATGCATTGAGACTTTCGCTTTCGGCCTCCTCACTAGGCCCCGAGCACCCTTTGCCTAAGCAAACTCAGGTGTTCAGGCATGTCTCTATGTGGCGGAGACAAATTTCAAACACTTTTACTTGGATTGTATTTGGATAATTTCTTCTTTAATAGTCTTTTGAGTGTTTGGACTTTTAGCCGGACTTGGTCTGATCTTTAACGCTTCTTTGAGTATAGATGCCTATTTGGACTGGCTCCATTTCTTTGTGCTGAGTATGTTAGTAACATTTGGCATAAATAATAAACATATATAGATGTTGAACAAGAATAGTTAGATCCATACCTCGTACCGTCTACTATTGTTGTTCATGATACAGTACCCATGAATTCTTCATGATGGGTGATTTGTATGAATAACATACGGTATGCATTTTGCAAAATATGTGTGTTTGTAATATCTATCATGTAATTGATAATCACGCTATGGCAGCATATGTATGCATGGTCTAACGTTAGGAGAAATATGCAAAAATACATACGTTGCATATCATATTAGAAGTATAGTATAGATGAATAAGGGTGAAGAAAGTGTTTCACAATCTTTTAACTCCCCGTTGTCGTTACTCGGTAATGTAGTCTAGAGAATCTTGACCCATCTGTGTTTTAGGTGTTTGTATTTCTGATGTAGAGTTATGACACCCCGAATATTGTTAATCATACCATAAGGTAACGATCTTTATGACCTTCAACGAATTGCTATGATCTATGTAATTCCTTTTATTTTTACAAGGGTTGACTGGATTTTTGGCCGCGAGCAATTCCTTGATTACAGTCGATATTGAGATGGTCTGTTGCTACTCGACTTTTTCAGGTGCTGAGAGGTGGTGATTACTCCATATGCTTATGTCTTATACTCTCACTTCCGTTCTAGTCCATCTTTTTTTTTACATATATCAGTTATCTTATTACACTGATTACCTTACGACAGATCAGTTATCTTATTACACTGATCAATTATCTTTGATCTTGATCAACTATCTTATTAGTTGATCAACTTTAGCCTGATCAGTTATCATATTACACTGACCAACTTTGGACCGATCAGTTATATATACTTGCTAAAAGCTGCTTTGCAACTGTGTTTTTTTTTAATGTAGCCTGCTCCTTTGCTACCCCTAGCCCCCCAACAGTTGTTAAAGTAGGTTTTATTCGAACAAGAGTGCTTTTAACATCACATTCTTTTTTCCTCCACTTTTTTTAATGCTTTGTTGAGTAGCTGGTTGAGGTATCTGACAGAACGATGAGCTAAACTGCAATGGTTGAATACCTCTGGTGAACCGAGCAGTTTTGATAAGCTGAGTAGTTCCACGAAATTGAGTAGCTATGACAAATCAAATAGGCTAACTCTTAGGTTTTGCTGCTTCGTTCGTCGATTGTATGTGACAGAGTTATTTCTAAATAAACTTGGTGAGGCAATGGAAGTGAAACATTATCAACTTTTAATTGTCGCACAGGTTGTCCTGATCGACTGATTATATTGCCATCCATTTGAACGACCTGGAGCCAGTGTGAGGTTTCTGTGAAGTCATTTTATGCTTTCAATGGTCAATTGTTCACCGTTTAGTTGATGTTTGTTTTCATGTGATCACAGTTTGGATTCTTCATCGATGTTTTAAACTCGAAAAGCCTGTGGGAAGCTATCTTTTCTGAGTTGAATCTAATGAACCACTCATGACTCCAAAGTCTAGTTGCTAAGCGTGTAAATTCTTCGATTGTTGTTGGTTTAGCTGATAACAGATAGCTTATTTAACTCAGTTGATGATTTACGTGTGATGCTTTCTACCATCATGGGTTCGATTTTCAACGCTCATCGAGTTCAATTCTTTTCTAAGTGTATCTTGCATCTCTTTTTTTACCAAACTTTATTTATGAATTTGTTTGCTTGCTTATCTCCTGACGCTGATCAACAGATAGTCCACCCCCTAGCACCCCTTTTTTTAATCAGGTTTGCTAGTGTCTTGGTGTTTCATCTGTTTATGTTATAGTCACTGGGATGCTCTTGATTTTTATGGATGTGACCCATTGTAATAACTCCATTAAGATCTGACCTCTAGTCTTTGTTGATCTTTTTTCATAGACCATGCTGTCTTTTTTTTTACCAGAATTTTCACAGATCAAATTTCATTTTTAGCCGATAAGAAACTTTAGTCAATCAGATGCTCTTTTACCGACTGGATTTTATCTTTAGCTGATCAAGAACTCTAATTGACTAGATTATATATTTGGTAGATCATAATTATGGTCAATCGGAGCGAACAGGTTTTATCTTTGGCCAACATGAATATTTCGCCAGTCAAAACTTTGGCCGAACATGTTCTATCTTTGACAGCTGATAATATGGTGTCATCCGGTAATTGACTGACGTGGTTACGGTTTGGATTTTTTCCGACCTTTCTGATCAAGATTCTTTTGGAAAACAACTTTATCTGAGTCAAACTTGATAAACCTTTCACTATAAAATTTCTCAGCAAATTGTTAGTTAGAGAAAGATATTTAATGATCGTTTTTATGGAGTGACCTTTACTCGGGTACTTTTTTTAAAGCATCAGTCGGGTTCCATTTACAGTTCTGAAGTATAAATAGTAAGATATGATTGCTCATGTAAAAAAAGATAACGGTAAGTTATAAACAAATTTTATTCGCATGGCATATTGGATAATGAGGAAAGTCGTTATATTAATAGGAGAGATCAAACCCGGATTGATAAAGATACTTGTTAGCAATGTGAGGCCAATGCTACTCTTCCATCTCTAATTGGGTCACCGAGGTTATCTTTGTGAGTTTCGGGAATATCCCCATTCATAGGTCTGAGATCCACATTTATGAATTGAAAGGTCCGAATGATCAATTCTGCAATCAGTTGTTAGAATCAATAGGTCTTCCAATCGTTCATTTGAAAAAATTGAAACCCTTCTTATTTGATGATCATAATACTTCCCAAAAATTGAAATTCTCGATCAATAGAGGGATAATATCACCATTTTTGTTCAATAAGATACCAAAGTGGATGATTGACTCATTCCATACTAGAAATAATTGCAAGAAATCTTTTGATAAAACGGTCTCTTGTTTTTTAAAACCAGTAAGTGCATCGAGATGAAATTCGATTCCCAAGCGCCGAGGTAAGACTCGATACCTGAGCTAGTGTTTTCAACTTGTTTTCCATACCAAGCATGTGAGTAGTGTTCGCACAAGTAATAATAATCATGTACTTATTGAGACCAAATATTTGGAAGTGTTTAACTCATACATGGTACTAATAATGATTAGTGTCAAAATTTGACACCTATAAGTTTATGATAGATAACATGTGTGTAAGAGCAATAAAGGTTGTCAGACATACCAATTAAGCATGCATTATATGTTCATATGTTCATAGACTTGTGCACGCGTGTTATGCATTGCGTATGAGAGAAACACACATAGATTATGTTGTTTCTTAACAAATTAGCAGCAAATTTATGGTACTTTTAAAAAACAAATAAATACCATGTCATTCTACTAAACTATCAATTGAGATATAATATGATGTTAATAAATAACATAACAAATAAGCGAAAACGTACCTCCGTGTCTGGACGATTTTGACAATGTCATTAAACGTTGTCGGAAGTGCTTCTTATCAAGATCGAAGTCTTTATTAATTCATTAAATAACACTTATTTGAAAGGTATTATGAAAGATTATAATTATTTTCAAAAAAATATATACATAACAGTTCACAGCACGGCTAACTATATCGAATCAGTTTTATCGCTATATTTAAATGATTTAAACGTTTATCCAAAACAATTATATTCTAAAAAAGCAATGTTTATCATGAGCGTAGTAATTTTTGTTAGACAATAAATATTCGATCATTATAAATGAATATGTATTCTCTATATGTGTAATCATTATTGAAATCATAAAATTAAACTTATGTGTAAATTGGCTTACCTCGGCCGCTTACCAAACTTGGAGTCTAGTCACTTTATTCTTGGATCCTTCATAGTTGAATTGACGAAGGGCCGAGTGGGTTTAATTGAGAATTGACATTGGGTGTTCTATGCCAAGATGAGCTCGGTTTCTGACACCTATCAAGGTAAACTTGTCATCAGACCCCTATTTATGCCAAACCGCAACGTTCTGGAGATTGTCAAATATTCCTCGAGATGAATTGCATTATGAATAACACATCCTTGGAAATCTCTATGTGTCTATTTTACATCAAAATTTAGGGCTCGTGATTTTGAGCTTCTTGTGATAGTTATCTCTATTTTAGCGTCTGGTTGTCGAGATATAAAATCTTCTACGAATCACTTTCATCAATGTTTCAGGGGCCATAAAATACTCCACAAGTTGAACCTGATTGCGAGCCATATATTTCCAGAAATATTTGGATGTGTAGTTTTCAACAATTTTACGGATTGTGATTTTGACTTCTGTAGAGGGAGATATACCTTTTTTAGTGTTCACTAGTCAGATCAGAAATCTGTCTGTGATCTGTTTTCTACAATATTACGGGAGCCACCAAATATTTCTTGGATTGAACTAGGCTATGAACCTTATATGCTTGTAAATTCTTGGATGTCTAGTTTTTAAAGGTTTTTATAGTTTGTGAATCCGAGTTCCATGGAGGAAGATATGACTGAGTTAGTTACCGATGGTCAGATCAGGAAGTCCTCTACGAGTTGCTTGCTTTAGTGTTGCGAGGCCACCAAAATTGCATGAAACAAATTAGGTTATGGTCCTTATATTCTTGGAAAGGTCTGGAGGTCTAGTTTTTGGTGGTCTTCACGGTTTGAAATTCCGAGTTTTGTGAAGGAAGTTATACTCACTTTAGTGCCTGAAGGTCAGAAGTTTCGTAACATGTAACGATTTTTGTATTGTAAGTTGTCGGAATGGGAAAGCAATTCCTCGGACAGATTATGGGCACCTTCACACTTTGTGAGAAATTCTCTTTCAATATTTTACCATTGAATTTTGTCGCGACCGTGCCTTCTACTGTAGGCACTGCTTATGATCCACCCCCTAGCGTTTCCAAACGTCGTTTGTTGTGTTGTTTGAGATGTAGGATCCATATCGAAATTCTTTATGTAGTCTATTCATGAGGGTTCCTCAAAGTTGAGTTCTCGCCCCTCTTTCTAGCGCCAGTTTTTGATGGTGATTTTTGGATCGTTTAAAAGTCAACCACCAAACATTAACACGTAGGTAGATCGAAGCTTTAACTAGTCTAAGATTGAATAGTCAAAGCCTCTTTCTACATGTGGACGTGATATGATTTGCTCATATTTGTGAATGATAATGTAGAAAAGTAGGAAATAAAAGAAAACCAAGTATAACACATGTTTTATGTGGTAAAACCCCAAGGCGGAGAAACATCTACAGTTGCCGAGGACGGCGAGAAGAAATCCACTATGAATAAAATGATAACACACTCAATCTCTTATTCTCTCTTATCGTTGTTATGCTTTTTTCGTATACATAAATAGATAGATCGATTGATCGACTGATCCTAAGATCCCTCGATATCTTGATCTCTTCATAAATAGACGAGACTGAACCCCCTTTACACAATGAGATTATAGGTATTTTTATGTGCATAGAACATTAATCCTCGTTTTACAAGTAAGGAAATACAGTGTTGTTTAATTAGGACTTGTTACTTAATGAAGTTGTATTTAACTTCTTTCATGTTTCGAAGATCTTGTGCATTGAATTAGATTCTTCGTAGGATTCTAGTTGAGTAGTCCATTTAGGATTTATTTCTTGATTGGTGTGCAAACTTCTAGAAGAGTAGAGTTATTGCTTGACATGGACTCTCTGATATGTAGGAGTAAATAATAATATTTTCTTATCGAAATGTTGTTCCAGATTCCTTGCTCGTGTAAGATTATTCTTCTTCGTAATGAGTCGTAGTTGAATTTGTGTTACTATCTTGATTGAGCATTTCTTGGTCGACCGTTTCCCAACTTGACTGGGTCCTCTTTCCCCGATCAGTTTTGCTACCCGATTGGGTTTAAACCTATCTTGGTCGATCGGTTTAGTTTGATCACCCCGTTCAGTAACATCAACTTTGACTTGGGTGAATATTGACCGGTTGACTTTTCTGACCGTGGTTATTTTATTAGATCGGTTCACCCGACCCCTCGCAAAATAATAGGGACTGTTTTTCTTATCTGATGACGTGGCCTGCCATATATTCCGGGTTACCCGCTATCTTTGCTGACTTGTCATGCTACCGAAAAAATCTCTATAGCATCAATCATTAACGCCAATTACAAATTAGTAAACTAAATTGAGAGCCGAGAAAATTTATGATAAATCTATCAAAAGAGCATCTCATAATCAGATATTAAACACTACATACCTATATTTATATCTCATGCATAGCCAAAAGAGTTTAAAAGGTCCTGGAACTGCCTTGAATGGATTTCCCCAAAAACCAAGCCTAAAATACGATTCAACACCCACAAAACGAAATTCAGTTCAAAAACACAAATCACACAGTATTTTTTTTTTAACGTAAACATGACTAAAACAAAACACACAAACTAAGAAACAAAACATTTGGAAAAAGCATCTTTCCACATCTGATACAAAGGTTATGGGCTACCCCATTTGCATTGTAGGAAATAGCCTAGTATTTAAAAATCCTAACTTCCTTGAATAAGAATCTTAACATCTTCGAGAACAAAACCAACAACACTCCATTGGTAACTTTGATCATTCACTGTCAAATAACTTTAATAAAATTATACACCCACATAACGCATGCACTCAAATCTGTTCTGGGACAGGTTCCCTCCTGAATTCATTTATTTATGAATTCACCCTTAATTACATGAAACTCAATTTATTATCTATTGAGATAATCCAATAAAATTTATTGTATCCCAAACTTTGAAGCCAAACTGAAATCACTTTTCTAGTATATATTCAATGCATATTTCTTCATCTAAAACTTTATTTCTTCTTTCTTCAGCTATTCTTTATTTTTCTCTCTAATTATTTCTTTCAGCTTCTTCTTCTTCTTTTCTTTTATTTGCCCAAACCTCTTTGTTTTCTTTTATTTCTATTTACCACTTTTTTCCTCTGTTTTGTCTCTCAAAACAGCTATATTTATTATTTGAATCTTGGTCTCTCCCATCCTAATTTTCAATCTCCCGGTTATATATATATATATATATATCTCGGTTTCTTCTTCTTTCTTTCTCTATTAATATTTTCTATTTTGGTTGAATGACCCTTCTCTCTCTCCTTTTCAAATTTCTTTCTTTTATTTTCTTTTCTTATTTTATATTATTCTTCTTCTCCTTATCCAACCGCTTGCCACCTTCCTCTCTTCTTATTTTATTCTTTTTTTTTCTATATTATTGCCACTTGTCACCAACTTTTGAAGAGAAAAACTTAGGTGCATCCGATGCAACACGGTAGAATCTGATGTTGGTGCATCGGATGCAATCATCGATTGACATGTTGTAGAAGTGTTGTTTAAAATAAATATATGTGGCTGTTTTACACATCTGTGGCTATTTCTTTCTGGTGAAGACTTTCTCTCTCCATTTTTTCTTTATCGCTGAACCATCATCTCTCCAAGTTAATCTCAGAGAAAAATTTGTCATTCCTACAATCATATTTTTCTCCTCCTTCATCCTCCCATGTCGACTTCAACTTGCCATCTTTGGTGATCGTCATCGTTTCCGGTCCTCACCATCCTCCTCCGATGACCGTCTTCATTTTCACCTAGATCCCAAATTTCCTCTGTTGTGGCCTTTAAACCCACCTCTCACCATTATTTTTTTTAAAATTTGGGAAACAAAAATAAAAGAGAAGTAAAATGGGTCTTCGTTAGAAATTGGATCTAGAATGATAAAAGAACTTCGTTGATATGCAGATGAACTTCGTTGATTTGGACCATCTTCATCTTCGTTAGTGATGTAATTTCTACGGTTTAATAGATTCTTTTTGACAAATGAAGTTTACTAGAGTTGGTTTTCCTTATAAAAAAAAAATTAGGAGGAAGCAAACCAATGATATTTGATGAGAAGATCTTTGTAATTTTTGTAATGATAATGATCTTCATGTTTATTCTTCTCTGTTTCAGCCTTGTCTGAATAAATTGTGACGCAAATTTTATATTTATTTATTTATTTAATTTTGAGGCAATTAATCAACTAGCAGAGATGGTTTTGTATTACACTTGAAACAAAAGACCGGAAACTTCACCGCCGTAAGAAACCACAGCCCCTCCTAACACCAAAATTTTTAAAAAAATCCCAGTTACAAACCCCAAAAATCCTAACCGAAATCGACCCCAATCGAAATCCAACCAAATAGTCAAACATAAAAATTCAACAGAATCAATCACCACTATTACCACCAAACTGCCATCCACCCACCAAAAAACACCCTCAAATCCAAACATGGTCGGCAACCAAACAAAACTCAAACCCAAATAGGGCTGCCAACCTCCCCCTCCTCTAAACAACCACAACCAAACCCTTTTGATTTCTTAAAATTTTGAGGTGGAGATGAGAGATTGAGATTAAGTTGGAGATAGAGAGGAGACAGAGAGAAAGAGAGAAAGAGAGAGAGAGACGAGAGAAGAGGAAGACGGTGATGATGAGAGAGGAGAGCAAAAGTAATAAGGTTTTTAAGTTTTTTGGGTTTCTGCGTAAAGAGGAAAGAAAACAAAATTAAATGAAGTCAATGTCACGTGTCATTTATTAGTGGAACTGATGCACCACCATCAGATTCTACCATGGTGCATCATATGCACCTAAGTTTTTCTCGCTTTTGACGCCTCCAATTCTCTTTACCACCTCATTGCATCATACATTCCCACGGGTCCTACGATGATATGTGGATGATTTAATTATTTTTCTATTTGATTAGAAACCACCACTTGGACTTTTTTTATAAAAAAAAATACTACCTTTCACTTTACACAAGTCCATGTATAATTCACTAGTCATAAAGTACACGAAATAACATATAAGATTCTTCGTAATTAAGAGTCTTTACCTATATTGTTTTAACAAGTATTGTAGTTAATTAGGGATTTAGAAGTAGTGGACAAACTTGAAACCATAATCTCAATGTTTCAATGATGGATGTGTGATGAACATATTGCTAGGCTAACCTCATCTCATAATTTTTACTTGCATTATATTCTTAATGTGTATTTTAAATATGGGGGCAACACTTTTATTGGAATGACATGTAGATTCATATCGTTGAATTATTGTCTCTTATAAGAGGTGGTAGTGGACCTCCTTTCCACATTAGTGGCGTTGAGTTTTAGTCCCTCGTATGCATTTTACAAACTTATATGAGTAGCTAGTTTTCTCTCTGATTGTATGAAAGTAGATATAAACCAATTACAATTTATTAAAATATGAGTAAAGAATTCTGTGCAATTGGATTCAGGTGATAGGGTTTTGGCTGGACATGCTGAGATCAAGCCTTATATGTGTGGCCTGAATATTTACATCCACAATCGAGATATATACGCTCCTACAATATTGAGGATAAATCGTCTCAAACATTGTGCTAAATGCACATGTATTGGTTTCTTTCTTTCTTTTTTTGTTTTCAATTTTTGGTTTTAGAGTGTGTATGATATAGTTTTTCAAGTAGAGGTTCTAATGAGTAGAACTTTTAACAAAGAAAACACGTTATGTTGTTTGATATCCAATTAAAAACGTGCTTTTTAAGTTAGAGATTATTTGGCTATGTATCTTCAAAAAAGCTTTTGGTTATGATAAATTACAAATAAAGGCATGAACAAAGTATTTATAAAATTATGACTCCAAGGAAATAAAGATTAGGTAAATTAATTCCATAAGAATTTCTTTGATATTAAAAAAAAAAAATCAATTAGATGTTTATAGATAATCAAAAGTAACAACAACTGATACAACTTACAAGCCAAAAGTAGTGTCGTATGTAAATTTTACCAAGCATACACGTCATTGACATGAAGGAAAAAATAGCCAGGTAGACGCCCAAATATGTATTCGGGAAATATCCTATAAGGTATCATTAAAGAGAAGAAAGCCCGAGTAAGCATATATTGAATAAAACCTACTCGGGATCAGTTAACAGCACTCGGAACTGGTTAAACAACGCTTCCACTCAGGTTCAAACGGTGCTACTCGGGACCATCAGGAATTACTCTTACTCGGGAATAAATACGACTCGAGTAAGAGTTTGGTGCTTATTTCATACGGATTAAGTCATTAAATACGCGACGATATCCATCAAGAAGGAATCCTAAAAAAAATAGAGCATTAAATTAGAAGAGTCTCAATCAGGAAATAACTTGATTTCTTTGCAAAGGCTTCATTTTTATAAGGAAACAAGTTCAAATTGAACTGCACAACTAGAATCACGCTCGATTTCCATAAGAGACTCCGAAACAGGAAAGAAGACAAATCGACCTCAAGAAAGTAACCGAATCACAGTTAAATACAAAGATCCTGTATTACTTGTACAAGGCAGATTAGGGTTCTATAAACATATAAATAGACCCATAATCTCATCCAGAAAAGATATAGGCAATATAGCATACAACAATCATAGCAAATACAGAGAGAAAAAAGAGAGATCGAGAGCTTGTAAACATAATATTCTTATAGTGGCTTTTGGCTTGGTTGATCCTTCAACCACCCGTGGACGTTTCTCCGGTCATCGAAGTTTTACCACGTAAAACTTGTCTTCGTTACTCTCTCTGAATCTCTTTCTCTTTGAGCCAATAGCCGAAATCCAATCCTTGTTGGCTTTTTTGGCATAATCCAGAAATCGACGTCAACAACTGGCGCTAGAAGGAGGGGTTTGAACCTCCGAACTTGTTAAAAAAAGCGATGGCAGGAAGCAGAAGTAGTTCAGGGAATGGCCAAAAATCACTAGGCGATTTCCATATTGGCAATACGTCACACGATCCTGCAGCAAACACAGTAAACCAGCCTGCGCACCTGGCGGGGATCCAGCAAGTTCCTCCAACCAGCAAAGATCTTACGATGCGTTTCCAAGAGACCTTGCAGCAATTGGTAACAGACGCAGTAAGGAAAGAGATTGATCTACTGGCCGTAGGAGCACATACTCCCAATCTTCCGCCCGCAAGGCTCCGTTTGATGGTGGTGGGGCTAGGAATAACTATACCAGAAACCAGAAGGAACTCTTCCCCAATCAATCCTGCTGGACAGAAAACACTAGAAGAGGAAAATCATCAGAGGCTAGATCGCAATCAAACAATACGTGCCAGAGATCGTAAATACGATCGGTACAGAGGACGGTCATCATTAAAAGACAGTGATCAACACCATCACAAACGTCATCATGGAGTCACACGAGAGGTCCGGTATCAGAGTGAAGAATCTGAGGAAAGAATGACAGTTACCCAACGGTTCAACCATCAAAGAAGCCCGATGGGGGACAGAGATGTCACAATCCAGAGCCTAACTCGAGAAGTAGAGAATAACAGGCGACAGATGGAGGCACTAGTCAGACGTTATGGCTGTAACGATCTATCCGACGATAACTCTGACAGTCCATTCACCAGGGAAATTTTGCGGACCTCTTTCCCAGAAAGATTCAGGATGCCGCATATGGAGCAATTCAAAAAAGATACAGATCCAAAGTAGCACGTTAGACGCTATAAAAGTGTCATGGCTCAATATGCCCGCAGTGACCCCCTATTGTGTCTCAACTTTCCGCAAACACTGGGGGACACAGGCTCAAGATGGTTCACAAGACTACCCCCGGCAAGCAACGAAAATTTCAGCGAGTTGAGCAGGAGCTTCTCAAGGCAATTCCTGAGCAACGTTCACAGGAAGAAGTCGGTGGCCTACCTCTCTCAAATAAAATAGGGGAAGGACGAGTCATTAAAAAAGTACTTGGGCCGGTTCGGCCAAGCAGTATCAGAAATTGGCAGTGCTAATGATGAAGCAATTATTGCTGCCTTCACCAATAACTTACAGAATGAACGACTATCCTTCGATTTGAGAAGAGCACAGCTGACTAGGTATGCCGACATGATGGATATGGCGGGAGGATAGGCTCTGGCCGAGGAAGAAGAGTTAGCTACAGGAGGAAGCTATATGCATGGAGGAAAGCCCGAACAGAAGAATACCGAATCCAAGAGGTAGAATCAGAAGGAAAAACGGAAAGGGAACGACAAGGAGAAAAACAAGGATGAGGGTAATAGGCTCAACGCTGAACGGTCTACAGAGAAATACCAAGGAAGATATACCAATTACACCCCTCTTCGGAAGAAACAAGAAGAAATTCTAGCCATCTTGGAAGAAAAGAATATGGTGCAAGAACCGCAGCGACAATCACAGTTCTCCCGGAGAGATACAACCAAGTATTACAGGTTTCATAAAGAAACCGGGCATGAGACTTCAAAGTGTTTTCAGCTTAGAGATTACATAGAGACTCTTATTCGGGAAGGGCACCTGCGGGATGTAATCTTGAAAAAAGATGAGAGACAAGAAACCAAGAAAGTCAAGGTTGATCACAACCCTGGTCAAAACCAAAGAACCAGCCCCGAAGCCAATCAAGTAATACATACAATTTTCGAAGGACCTTCTACTGGGAAAAGCAACCGAGAACGAACTCAGGAAATCAGAGAGGCAATAGAAGCAAGGGATAACTTCGACGTAAACTTAGTTGAACCAGACCCGAAAAGGGTAAAGGAAGGATGGGACCCAATAGTCTTTACAGAGGCAGATTCCCATGGCGTCGATGTTCGACCTAATGACGCTTTGGTTATAAGTGCCCGAATTGGCCATAGAGAAGTCCTTAGAATTTTAATAGATAATGGGAGTTCAGCAGACATCCTAAGCGTGGCCGTATACGACCAGCTAAGACTAGACCGAAAAGATTTACAGCCTTTCCATACTCTATTAAGAGGATTTGGGGGAATAGAGGTCAGGTTACTCGGGACGGTAAAACTACCCGTGAAGATCGAAACGGCACCATGCCAGAGGACTATCCTGCTCGACTTCGTGGTAGTTGACTTGGATAATTGGCCGTATAATGCATTATTGGGCCGGCCATTCCTGAATAAAACAAGGGCCGTGACGGCCACTTATGCATTAATGATCAAGTTCCCAACAGAATAAGGGGTTGGGATAGTCAAGGGATCCCAAGAGATGGCCCGAAGAGCAAATCTGTCAGTATACAGAGACAAGCATGATGCTGAACAAGTGTGCACCATAATGCAACCAAATCAGTGTAAACAAATCCTTGTCATTCGAATTGGATCCAAGGGAGGGCTTAAATGAATACAAAACAGAATTGGTTAAAGTGGTACTTGAAGAAGACAAACCGGACAAGAAAATCAAGATCGGGGGCCAACTTGGATGGAAAAGTCAAGCAAGACTTAACCAATCTGCTTAGAGAATACAAAGATGTATTCGCCTAAAGTCACGAAGATATGATCGGGATAGATGCCCGAGTAATATCCCACCACCTCGCAGTAAGCCCGAATGCAAAACCGGTAATACAAAAGAGAAGATCGTTCAATCATGAAAGAAGTCAAGCAATCAAACAAGAGGTGGAAAAGTTATTAGCTACTGGATCAATCATAGAAGTTAGCTACCCTCAGTGGGTCGCGAACGTAGTCCTCGTCCAGAAGAAAAATGGACAATAGAGGATGTGCGTAGATTTCACGGATCTAAACAAGGCATGTCCAAAGGATAGCTTCCCACTTCCAAGGATAGATCAGTTGGTGGATGCCACAGCAGGTCATGAATTGCTCAGCTTCATGGACGCTTACTCGGGATATAATCAGATCCGGATGAACAAAGCTGATGAAGAAAAAACAGCTTTCACAACGGATCAGGGTTTATATTGCTACACAATAATGCCCTTCGGTTTAAAAAATACAAAAGCTACTTACCAAGGGTTGGTCAACAAAATCTGCACTCGGCAAATAGGAAAGAACATGGAAGTGTACATTGATGACATGTTGACTAAAAGCGTTTCAGCAGATGAGCATGCCCGCGATCTCCGAGAGACATTTGATGTTTTGAGAAGATACCAGATGAAATTAAACCCAAACAAATGTTTATTCGGAGTCCATTCGGGAAGATTCTTGAGTTTTCAAGTCCATCAAAGTGGAATCGAAGTTAATCCCGAGAAGATCCAGGCTTTGCAAGAAATGACCTCACCTAAAACATTGAAAGAGGTACAGCGCTTAACAGGGTGTTTAGCCTCCTTGGGAAGATTCATCTTATGGGCTACAGACAGGTGCGCACCTTTCTTCAAGATAATCAAAAAAGGGAAAGGCCTGGAGTGGAATAAAGAGTGTGAACAGGCATTCTTAAAAATAAAAGAGTACTTGGGGCAAGCTCACATCCTCTCAAAACCGTAAAAAGGGGAAATACTTCAGCTGTATCTGTCAATAACCGAGCTTGCAGCTAGTTCAGTTTTAGCCAGAACAGAAGATGGAGTGTAGAAACCAGTGTATTATACTAGCAAGGCACTCGTACCGGCCGAGACCAGGTACTAACAGGCAAAGAAGATAGCCTTAGCATTGGTTTTAGCAGCAAAAAAGCTGAGACCATATTTTTAGGCCCATACGATCCAGGTTCTCACCAATTGCCCATTAAAACAAATCTTACAAAAGCCAGAGATATCAGGAAGACTTACTAAATGGGCAATCGAGTTAAGTGAATTCGACATTTATTATGTCCCCAGAACCTTCCTCAAAAAACAAGCAGTGGCAGACTTCATAGCCGAGTTCACAGAACCAAACCTGGAAGTAAAAAGACTGTTGGATAAAAGTTTCCCATGGAAACTATATGTTGATGGTTCTTCAAACACTCATGGCACCGGGGCAGGGATCGTAGTTCGCACCCCAGAAGAGATGATGTTGAATGTGCCATGAGATTTGATTTCAAAGCAACCAATAATCAAGCCGAATACGAGGCATTGTTAGCTAGACTCAGAGTCTGCATAGCTCTTGGGGCAGATGAAGTTGAGATATTCAGCGATTCATTGGTAGTTGTCAACCAGGTTATGGACGAGTACCAGGCCAAAGATGAATGAATGATTGCCTACCGTGACATCGCAAAACAGCTCCTCCAAAAATTTAAAGAATACAAGATCGCTCAGATCCCCAGAGAAGAAAATGAAAAGGCAGACGCTTTATTTAAATTAGCGTCAGCAACAACCTCAATCAGACCTAAGACCATTCCAGTTGCACACCTCCTTAAACCGAGTACAGCTGAACCTAAGCATTTGGAAATTTCAGAAATCCGAACACCGTAAGACGGTTGGATGATCCAGCTGAGAAGGTTCCTGTAAGAAGGCGTGCTCCCGAAAGATCCGATATTAGCAAAGCACATCAGGTATCGATCGGCTAGGTATACTATGATCGGAGGAGAATTATACAGAAGGGGGTTTTCCTGAGCTCTCCAGAGATGTATACCAGAAGAAGATGCACATTGAATACTTCAAGAGATCCACAGAAGAGTTTACGGGAACCACACTTGGGGTAGGAGTCTGGAGCATAAGGTACTCAGGTAAGGCTATTATTGGCCTACACTTTTCTCAGATGCACAACAATGGTCGGAAAGTTGCAACACCTGTCAAAGAATTACCAACGATATCCAACAACCCCCATAAAAACTCAGAAATCTCACTGCCCCATGGCCATTCGCCATGAGAGGCCTAGACCTGATCGGGCCAATGCCAGCTGGGACAGGGGGTGGAGCCAAGCACGCTATAGTAGCTGTCGATTATTTCATAAAATGGGCAGAAGATGAAGCGCTGGTGCATATCACGGAAGCCAACACCACAAATTTTGTAAAGAAAAATATACTTTATAGGTTTGGAGTTCCGGACACTATAATCACCGACAATGGCACTCAGTTTGATAACCAAAAGTTCAGACAGTTGTGCGAGAAGTATCATATTGCTAACTACTATGCGACACCAGCTCATCCACAAACAAACGGGCAAGTAGAAGCAGTAAATAAAATTATTAAGCACACCATTAAAGCAAAGTTAGATGACAAAAAAGGAAGCTGGGTTGAAAAGCTTTCTGAAGTATTATGGGCATATCGGACGACAGCAAGGACTTCAACAGGAGAAACTCTGTTCACCCTAGCGTTCGGAACAGAAGCTGTCATCCCCTTAGAAACATCATATGCGTCCCCCCGGGTCAGGCTATACGATGAAGAACAAAATGTTGAAACGCTACTACAAAGTTTGGATGAGCTAGAAGAAAAAGGGGAAAGTCCCCTATAAGAAATACAGCATATCAACAAAGAGTGGCTTGCCACTACAACTCTTGTGTTCGGATCAGGAAATTTCAGTTAGGAGACCCTAGTGCTCAGGAAGGTGTCATTGAACACAAAAAATAGAGTCGCAGGATCCCTGGCTGACAAATGGGAAGGTCCATACAAGATCAAAGGGATAGCTGGCCATGGAGCTTATTGGATTGCTCGACCCAATGGAGGGGTGTTACCCCGACCATGCAATGCCCAATATCTGAAGATTTTATATCCTTAAAAAATATATATATTTATATTGAATATTTTATTCTTTTATTGGTAGGATAAATATTAAACTGTAATTTAAATCTTTCGATTTTTTACAGAAATAAATAAAATTACTCAGAATTTTCGAAAGGATAACATCTAGTTCGGGATTTCAAAAAAAAAAGGCATATGATAATAAGAACATATGGAAGCAGAGCATGATAATAAGAACATGCAAATAGAATTCTCGGGACCATCAAATCCCGAATGAGCGGAGAAGCTCGTAGGAGCATGCCAGCAGAGCAGGGTAAAAAAAAACCTTCGCAAAAAGGCAAACCTGATGCATCAGACTTTGGAAAAATGCTCGGAATGCTATCGGGAGAAATTCCTGTGAAATGCATAACTGTGTTGATGCAACTTTTTTTAAAAAAAGAGCTCAACGATTCGGCAAAACCTTGCGTATAAAAACTAGGGAGACGTCCTTGGTATTGCGTAAGGACTCGAACGTATGATCATGGTGAGCCTTGATGTAATGTTTGGGTAGCAACAAGGTATGAAACACAAGTGCAAACTTGCCTGTTTCAAGATGACTCGGTTAATAATTAAGAGTCAGTTTAATAAGATACTTGGCAATTGAAGTCATTCGGGTAACAACTGGTTTAATAAGACACTCGGTTAAGTTACCCGAACATCGAAGAAGCCAGTTTAATAAGATACTTGGCAATTGAAGTTATTCGGGTAACAACCGGTTTAATAAGATACTCTGTTAAGTTACCCGAACATCGAATAAGCCAGTTTAATAAGATACTTGGCAATTGAAGTCATTCGGGTAACAACCAGTTGAATAAGACACTCGGTTAAGTTCCCGAACATCGAAGAAGCCAGTTTAATAAGATACTTGGCAATTGAAGTTATTCGGGTAACAACCGGTTTAATTACCCAAACATCGAAGAAGCCAGTTTAATAAGATACTTGGCAATTGAAGTCATTCGGGTAACAACCGGTTTAATAAGATACTCGGCTAAGTTACCCAAACATCGAAGAAACCAGTTTTAATAAGATACTTGGCAATTGAAGTTATTCGGGCAACAACCGGTTTAATAAGATACTCGGTTAAGTTACCCGCAGCAATAATCAGCAAAAAATAGACCAAAACCATCCAACTCAGAATAAAATTGAATTTTATTGCTCCTAAAAGAATGGTTACAATTCAAATAATGGTTCTTTACAAGTAAAAAATAAAGAATCAGAATTTTCTACTAATCTACAAAATTAAGGTTGCGAGGATTTCGAGCCTTTGCCAATATTCGGATCTGGCACCATCTCGTACTCACAAAGCAGGCTCTCATTAGACGGCCAAGTAATATCGTCGACAGTATCATCCCTCTACTGGCTGTAATCTTCACTCGGGACTGGCCCGACATCCTGGACTACACCCTCAACAGACTCTTGACTTGCGTAAAAGGTCGAGAGAGAATGCTCGGATGGAATCTCTAAATGCATAGAATGGGGCTCTTTGCCTTGACTACGACAGTAGGCTCTCCATTCCTTCATCTGAACCCGAAGAGATTCCAAGGACTGGTCCACATGGTGTTTGATTGAAAGTTCCCAATTAGCACGGGCTTTCTCGGTCGCCTTATTCTTGACTTTGAAGAACTCGCCGGCCGAAATTAGCCCACGTTGAAATTCCCTAAGAAATAGGGCATCGTAAGCAGGGGATATTTTAAAACGATCCACCCCTTAAACTTCCAGTTCCAACCTGGCCTCTCGGGAAAGGGATTCAACTGTCAGCACTTGGCGCTCCAGATCTTCAATTTTTTTGTCATACGCAGACTTCGCCTGCTCGTCTCCTGCTCGGCCTTAAGCATGGATTCTTTAGCAAAAGAAAGAAGATTTTGAAGTGATGCAACCTTCTCCTCTGCTAGAGATGCCTTGTCCTCGGCTTAATCTGCTTTGCCAGGCAGTGGTCGGCAAATATCTGTACAGAGCCGACCTTCTGTTGATAAGTCTGCTCAGCTTGAGCACAACCTTCCTCACTCACCTTCAGTTGAGCCTCTATACGCCTTATCCGATCGGCTTGACATTGTTGCGTCTGAACAAGCTCAACAAATTCGGCCACCATCTGCAAAGGAATATACTTAGAAATCCGGCAGAAGCAAAACAATAAAGTAGTCAGAATTAATTGAGTCAGATTTAACTTACATAAGATGCACCGTTGAAAACATTTTAGATACGTTCGGTCAGTGAACCGTCTCTAAAACCGCTCCAGCGGTCCTCCCAGATATAAGCCAGACCGGAGGACATCTCCTGAAGCATATCCTGGGGAGAAAGGAATAAAGGAACCCCCGAGGGTTCAGCTCCCAGATTTCTAAACTTGGGGGCAGGAGAAGCCCTATTCTGCTCTAAGGATGGAGAAGGAATCCCTGAAGGTTAAGCCCTCATATCTCCAACTTCGGGGGTAGAAGAAGCCCTACTCGGTTCTGAAGTGGTTGCATCTACTGATGCACTAGCACCAACACTCGGGGCAATCTCATCCATAACATCTTCGTCGCTGGAGTCAATGAATAAGACTACCTGAGGAACTTTGAGAGGACGAGACGGTGAACTAATTGCCTTTCGCTTCTCACCCCGAGAACGGTGGAAGTTAAGATCAGCAACAGGATCTTCCTGCGGATCGTCCAAAAAAGACTCAAAGAATTCGGCACCAGCAGGCACTTGATCCGTCGAGACGTTACCACCGTCGCCAGCTTCAAACCGACCAACAGGCTCTTCACATGGATCCTCATACTGCCTCTCCCTATTTTCAGACAGTTGGGTGTCAGTCGGCTCACCTTGGCCACTTGGACCAGCAAAATCCTGAGTAGAAGGCTGAGCACCCCGATCAACGAACTCGGGAATTTGCTCAATAATATCAGTTTCCTCATCAGACTCGGGTGGAGCAATACCCTCATCGCCCTGACGGGAAGTTTCCTTTCTACTCGCTTGTAGAATCGCCTTCACCTGGCAAGCCTGAAGATCGCTGACAACGTCCGTATCAAACACTAAAAAAAAAGTAATTTTTTTTTAATTATGTTAAAAAAAATGAGAAGCAGAGAAATATAACAGAAAGGGCACCGAGTTACTAACATCGCCTGCGATGGCCCGAAATCTGTCCGAAGAAGCCGAGCTTTATCAAGTCATCCTCTTTGAAAAGATAGCTCTTGCTCCTCTTTTCCAGAGTACGAACTACTGCCCGAGTCAACCTCTTCAGCTCTAGATCACTATAGTCAATTGTTTTCTTGTTCCACACTTCGGGGGAACAAAAGAAGCGGGGAACACTCAACACCATTTGGGAATCCCCAGATCGAACAGTGATATCAAGCCCGAGAGCCCCTTCAGCAAAAAACCAACTGTTCTTCCAAAATTTGTTGGATGTAGGAAATCCCCATATGAAACCCTTCTTTTTTGGGTCATCAGAAGCATCGACCCCCCGATTCACCTTTGCTTCTTTAGGGACCCAACCGTCCGAAGAAGTAGACTAAGAAAATAGGTCCCCGTTCTGCTAACCTGTCTCAGCATAAAGAAATGCCTGATTTCATTCGGGGAAGGCGGCGAAAGGTTCATTCGACTGAACATGTGCCACATACACATCAAGGCTTTGGAACTAGCTGGGGCTATCCATACTTCAGCCAAAAACTAGGCAATAAAAGGCTGAAGGGGAAGTGTGACACCGCAGCAAAGCATCGATCCATAAATCACGATCATGCCCAACCAAAGTGACTAAGTCGGGCAAGTCGAATCGGGAGCGATATTTTTCTATCTCAGCTGGCCCGACCACATTCGGGTATCAAAGCCACTCGGGCGAGTATCAAAAAACAAAAGACGAGATGCCCTGTACACTTCATCAACATCACCCTCGTTAACAGTCTGTTCACTGGTCTGAACGCTGCTCGAGCCGTGCTTGTATACCTAACTTCTTCTCTGATGTTTACCCATCCTTCGAAAAGATACCCTGTGATCAGAAATATCAGAATCAGAACTAGATGGAGAACTCGATACAGGGCTGAAAGTGACGTCTGGGTGAAGCCCAGAAACATCAACCTCTAAGAATGGAAGTTCATCTATTGGGATATCCCCTAGTAATCTTTTAATGCAAGATACTAACTGGAAATCCCCACGTTCTAATGCATCAAAAGCAATTTTAAAGAGACGATGGCGGGAAGATGGCCCCATTAAAACTAACCTTGAATTGAGATTGATGCAAGATCTTCAAGCGGAGAATCGCGAACTTCTGGATAAAGAAATCTGAGTTTAAAGAAATTTCTGCTGAATTTTTAAGAATAAACCAACAATGTCTCTCGGCGAAGAATTTAAAGATGAGACGGCACGAAACCCTAGGATTTCAAAGCGGGAAAAAAATTATGACGAAACTCGATGACGTAGGCGGTGCTTGGGGAAACACAAAAAATCATTTTTCATAAATGATATTGAAAAACGAAGAGACGAGGGACGCTTGTCAAAACAGGAAATAGCCCTCAACCATCAGAACTTCAAAACGTCGCTATCATTTAAGATCTCGCGTGATAAAGCGAATCAAAATTACATAGTCACCATTAAGACGCGTCATTATGACAAGACGACTATTCTGTCGAGAGAAAATTAAGATGATTAAAATAATCTTGCCCGAAATGAAATTTTCTCGGCAAAAATATTTTAATTGGGTATTGTCGTATGTAAATTTTACCAAGCATACACGTCATTGACAGGAAGGAAAAAATAGCCAGGTGAACGCCCAAATATGCATTCGGGAAATATCCTATAAGGTATCATTAAAAAGAAGAAAGCTCGAGTAAGCATATATTGAATAAAACCTACTCGGGATCAGTTAACAGCACTCGAGACTGGTTAAACAACGCTTCCACTCGGGCTCAAACTGTGTTACTCGGGACCATCAAGAATTACTCTTACTCGGGAATAAATACGACTCGAGTAAGAGTTTGGTGCTTATTTCATACGGATTAAGTCATTAAATACGCGACGATATCTATCAAGAAGGAATCTTAAATAAAATAGAGCATTAAATTAGAAGAGTCCCCAATCAGGAAATAACTTGGTTTCTTTGCAAATGCTTCATTCTTATAAGGAAACAAGTCCAAATTGAACTGCACAACTAGAATCTCGCTCGATTTCCATAAGAGACTCCGAAACAGGAAAGAAGACAAATCGACCTCAAGAAAGTAACCGAATCACAATTAAATACAAAGATCCTGTATTACTTGTACAAGGCAGATTAGGGTTCTATAAATATATAAATAGACCCATAATCTCGTCCAGAAAAGATATAGGCAATATAGCATACAACAATAATAGCAAATACAGAGAAAAAAGAAAGAGATTGAGAGCTTGTAAACATCATATTCTTATAGTGGATTTTGGCTTGGTTGATCCTTCAACCACCCGTGGACGCTTCTCTAGTCATCGGAGTTTTACCACGTAAAACTTGTCTTCGTTACTCTTTCTGAATCTCTTTCTCTTTGAGCCAATAGCCGAAATCCAATCATTGTTGGCTTTTTTGGCATAATCCAGAAATCGATGTCAACAAGTAGTAATAATAATAACAGGTAAATGAGTTAAAATAAATCATAGATACATAAGTTTAAAAAGAAAATCACAAGTAGTGTTAAAAAAAAATCCATATATAGGGAGTTAAAATAACTTACGGTTGAAGTATGGAACTTAAATGATAATGAAGATGAGGAGACAAAAATAATATCCGGTAAGTATTCAAATAAAATAGAGTTTTGTAATGAAAGAGATAGGATGAATATTTAAAATTCATATAAAGTATCTTTAATAAAAGAAAAACTCAAAAGGAGTATCTTAGGGTTTCTCCCGATATATATAAAATAGTTTTTTTTTTAAGATTAAAGGAGCTCTTTTTTTTTTTTTAAATTTTCCCCAAAAAAGCACATAAAAGCGGCTACTAACATTAAAAACTCCTCACATATACAATATGAGGTTGTGGGTTCAAGTCCTCTCCCTTTCTACAAAACCCAAATTTATGTACAAGTATATTATTAAAAGAAAAAAAAACATTGCACTTAAAAGTAGATATCTATTATCTAAGAGTCAGTTGGTATTGCGTTTGAAAAGTTAAAATCAGATTATTTTATAATTTTAACATAAAATGATGTTCGGTAAAAAGTGATTATGAAATAATCTATTTCAGCATTTAATGTATTTTTTAAAATTTCATTATTATCCTTATGAAATCAAGTTAAAATCATTTACATACCTTATTTCATCTCAAAATTTAATATTCTATTTAAATATTGATTTGATTTATAAAATCTTTTAAAATTCTTTTAATTGTTTTTATGGAATTTTTTTCCAATTTAAATATTCTACTTAAATATTGATTTAATATATAGAGTGAGTCTCTAGTACGGGATCTCTTATTTTAATTTCTGTAAAAACCATCATGAAATCACATTGATTTGAATTTTTTTGTTAATGATATTGAAAATCTACCTATGAATGAAATTTGAAAAAATTTCAAGTGCTGGAACTATTTTTCTTGAATTATTCTATATTTCACCCATTTTCAGATGCATTCATATTAAAAAAAATTGGGATAAATAGTTCTAGTACTTGAATTTTTTTAAAATTTTATTCATAGGTAGATTTCAATGAACTTATCATCCATACAAAAATTCAAATCAATGTGATTTCATAGTGGTTCTTACCGAAATTAAAATAAGGAATCCCTTATGAAACTTACTATTAATATATAAAATTAATGAAAAAAATTATAGTCCTAAACTCATTTATATTTTGATCATCGTAACTAATCTCAGTATTTTTATAATAAAATTACTAAACTTATAAATATTGCTTTTTATTACTATAAAAGTTACATAAACATCAAACTACCATTAAGGCGACAATTAACTCGAAAATAATGCAATGTAACTTGTATTTATATAGTATTGGACTCTTGGCTCAAAATCTTTTTGTGCAATAGCATTTGCAGCATATTAAAATTTTAAAATATATCAGGCCATGAGTTGCTCAGTTTCATGGATGTCTACTCGGGATATAACCAAATCCGGATGAACAAGGCTGACGAAGAAAAACAGTGTTCACAACTGATCAGGGTTTGTACTGTTACACAGTAATGCCCTTCGGATTAAAAAATAAAGGAACAACATATCAAAGACTGGTCAATAGAATCTTCGCGTGGCAGATTGGAAGGAACATAGAAGTATACATTGATGACATGCTGACCAAGAGCATCACGGCAGATAAACACACTTTAGACCTATGAGAAACATTTGATGTCTTGAGGAGATACCAAATGAAGCTATATCCGAACAAGTGTTTATTTGGGGTTCCTTCAGGAAGATTCTTGGGTTTTCAAGTTCACCAAAGAGGAAACGAAGTCAACCCCGAGAAGATCCAGGCCCTGCAGAAAATGACTTCACCGAGGACACTCAAAGAAGTACAGCGCCTAACAGGATGCTTGACTTCCTTAGGAAGATTCATCTCAAAAGCCACAGACAGATGTGCACCCTTTTTCAAAGTAATTAGAAAAGGAAAAGGACTTGAATGGAATGAAGAGTGCGAGCACGCATTCTTAAAAATTAAAGAATACTTAGGACATGCTCACATCCTTTCAAAACCTCAGATGGGGGAGACACTCCAACTGTACTTATCAATTACAAGACTGGCAGCAAGCTCAGTTCTACTTAGAACAGAAGATGGAGTACAAAAGCTAGTGTACTACACCAACAAGACACTTCTTCAAGCTGAGACCAGATATTCATAGGCAGAAAAGATGGCCCTGACACTGGTTTCAACAGTAAGGAAGCTAAGGCCATACTTTCAGGCTCATACAATTCAGGTTCTCACCGATTGCCCATTGAAGTAGATTTTATAGAAATCAGAGATTTCAGGGAGATTAACCAAATGAGCAATCAAGCTAAGTGAATTCGATATCCACTACGTCCCCATGACATCTCTCAAAGGGCAAACAGTGACAGATTTTATAGCAGAGTTCACAGAACCGAACCTGGAAGCAAAAAAAATGTTAGGTAAAAGTTTCACATGGAAACTATATGTTGATGGCTCTTCAAACACTTATGGCAGCGGGGTAGGGATTTTAGTATGCACTCCGGAAGGAGATAATGTCAAATGTGCCATGAGGTTTGACTTCAAAGCAACCAATAATCAAGCCGAGTACGAGGGGCTACTAGCTGGACTCAGAGTCTACATAGCTCTAGGGGTAGATGAGGTCGAGATATTCAGTGATTCACAGGTAGTTGTCAACCAAGTCCTGGACGAGTACCAAGCCAAGGATGAAGGCATGATAGCCTACCATTACATTGCAAAACAACTCCTCTAGAGATTTAAAGAATATAAGATTGCCCAGATCCCTAGGGAGGAGAATGAAAAGGCAGACGCATTGTCCAAGCTAGCGTCAGCAACAACCACAAACAGACCAAAGATTATTCCGGTGGTACATCTCTTTAAACCGAGCACAGCTAAATTTTAGAAATCCGAACACCGCTAGACGGTTGGATGACTCAATTGAAAATATTCCTGGAAGAAGGCGTGCTCCCGAAAGATCCCTTGCAAGCAAAACGTATCATGTATAGATCAGTAAGGTACATATTGATTGGAGGAGAACTATACAGAATGGGGTATTCCCGAACACTTCAAAAATGTGTGTCAGAAGAAGATGCATATCAGATATTACAAGAAATCCATGGAGGAGTTTGCGGAAACCACACTGGGGGTAAAAGTTTGGCACATAAGGTACTCAGGCAAGGCTATTATCAGCCTACTCTGTTCTTAGATGCACATCAGTGTTCAAAAAGTTGCAATACTTGCCAAAGGATTGCTAATGACATTCGACAGCCCCCTGAGCAGCTCAGAAACCTCACATCCCCATGGCCATTTGCTATATGGGGTTTAGATCTAATCAGCCCAATGCCAGCCGGGACAGGGTTGAGCGAAGCATGCCTTAGTAGCCGTTGACTATTTCACGAAGTGGGTAGAAGCTGAAGCATTAGTGCATATCACAGAAGCAAACACCACAAATTTTGTGAAAAAGAATATACTTTATAGTTTTGGAGTCTCAAACACTATAATCAATGACAATGGCACTCAGTTCGACAACCTGAAATTCAAACAACTGTGCAAAGAGTACCAGATTGCCAATTACTATGCCACACATGCCCACCCTCAAACAAATGGGCAGGTAGAAGCAGGGAAAAAAATCATCAAGCACACAATCAAAGCAAAGCTAGATGCCAAGAAAGGAAGCTGGGTTGAAAATCTTCCTGAAGTATTATGGGCATATCGGACAACAGTAAGAACATCAACAAGAGAGACTTCATTCACTTTAGAGTTTGGAACAGAAGTTGTTATCCCCGTAGAAACATCATATACATCACCCCGAGTCAGGCTATATGATGAAGATCAGAATGTTGATATGTTGTTACAAAGTCTAGATGAACTAGAAGAGAAAAGGGAAAAGTCCCGAATACGAAATATTGCATATCAGCAAAGAGTAGCCCGCCACTACAACTCTCATGTTCGGGTCAGAAAATTCCAGCTAGGAGACCTGGTACTCAGAAAGGTGTCATTGAACACAAAAAATAAAGCTGTAGGTTTCTTGGCCGATAAGTGGGAAGGCCAGCACAAAATCGAAGGAGTAGCTAGCCATGAAGCGTATTGGATTGCACGACCCAATGGAGGGTTTACCCCGACCATGTAATGCCCAATACCTGCAGATTTTCTATCCCTAAATCATTTTTTGTTCTTTTTTCTATTCAGGAAAATTTTTGTTAGGATAAATATTAGCTGTGGAATTTAAAACCTTATTGATTTTACAGTTATGAATAAAAAATCAAACTCGGGATTTCCGAAAGAAAAGCATCGAACTCGGGATTTCTAAAAGAAAGCATATGATAATATGAACATATGGAAAATGAGCATGATAATAAGAACATGCAAATAGAATACTCGGGACCATTAAATCCCGAATGGACAAAGAAGCTCGAAGGAGCATGCCAGCCGAGCAAGGTCAAATGACCTTAGTAAAAAGGCAAACCCGATGCGCCAACTCGGGATGCTATAGGGAAAAATTCTGGTGAAATGCGTAGCTGTGTTAAGCAATTCAAAAAGCTTAACGATTCGGCAAACCCTTGCATAAAAACTGGGGAGACGTCCTCGGTAATGCGTAAGGACTCGAACATATGATTATGGTGAGCCATGATGTAATGTTCGGGTAGCAACCGTGTATGAAACACAAGTACAAACATACTTATATGTTTTAAGATGACACGGTTAATAATACAATAGCCATTTTAATAAGATACTTGACATTAAAATTATTCGGGTGACAACCGGTTTAATAAGATACTCGGTGAAGTTACCCGAACATCAGAGTTAGCCAGCTTAATAAGATACTTGGCATGAAGATTACAAGAGCCAGTTTAATAAGATACTTGGCATTATTCAGGTGACAATCGGTTTAATAAGATACTCGGTTAAGCACGCGAACGTCAGAAATAGCTGGTTTAATAAGATACTCAGCAACCATAAGTCAAAAAAATTCACGAGCAATAAAATCAAACCACCAGGTTCAGGAAAGCTACTCAGAGTTTTATTCATCTTTCAAAACAATTATTACAAATTATTCTTTACAAAGAATTGAAGTCTACAAAAAATCCTATCAATAAAAATCAGGATTGTAAGGATTTGGAGCCCCTGCCGATACTCAGGTCTGGCACCATTTCGTATTCATGGAGCAGGCTCTCATTAAAAGGTCAATCGATTGTGTCGGTCAAATAGTCCATCCATTGGCTGTAATCGTTTCCTGGGATCGACCCAACATCAGGCACCTCACCCTCTACGATTGACTCTCCACTGGCATAACAAGTCGAGAGGGAATGCTCAGATGGAACCTCCAAATGCATGGGATGGGGCTCCTTACCTCGGCTGCAGCAGTAAACCCTCCATTTCTTCATTTGAGTCCAGAGAGATTCCAAGGACCGATCCACATGATGTTTGATTGACAGCTCCCAGTTAGTTCGGGCCTTCTCAGTCGCCCTTATTCTTAACTTTGAAGAATTCGCCAGCCGAAACTAGCCCCTGCCGAAACTCCCAAAGGAGAATGGCATCGAAGGCAGGGGATCTTTTGAAACGATCCACCCCTTGGACTTCAAGTTCCAGCCTGGCTTCTCGGGACAAGTATTCGACTGTCAGAGCCTAGCGTTCCAAATCTTCGACTTTCTGCTCATACGCCGACTTGGACCGCTCCGCTTCCTGGTCGGCCTTAAATATGGATTCTTGGGCAGAGGACAACAAATCTTGAAATGATGCTACCTTCTTCTCTACCAAAGAAGCTTTCTCCTCGGCTTCAACCTGCTTCGCCAAGCAGTGGTCGGCAAAAATTTAGGAAGAACCAACCTCTTGTTGATAAGCCGTTTCAACCTGAGCACGTCGATCCTCACTTTCCTTTAGCTGAGCTTCGAGACGCTTTATTCTATCAGCTTGATGTTGTTGCGTTTGAACCAGCTCAGCAAACTCGGTCCACCATCTACAAAAATTTTAATTAAAAATCTAAATCTGGCAAACAAAGCAATTGAAGTTAAAAAGATAACTTACATAAGATGCACCGTTAAAAATGTTTTGAAGACGTTCGGTCAGGGAGCCATCCCTTAAACTGCTCCAACAGTCTTCTCTGATGAAAGCCCGACCGGAGGACATCTCCTGCAGCATTTCCCGAGGAGAAGGATATGAAGGAAATTCCAAGACTTCAGCCCCTTGATCTTCAACCCTAGGGGGATGAGAATCCCTAATCGGCTCCAAAGCCTTTGCATCCGCCGATGCTCCAACATCAACACTCGGGGAAATCTCAGCCACAATATCTTCATCACTAGAGTCGATGAATGAGACCACCCGAGGGACTTTAAGCAGACGAACCAGAGGACTGACTGCTTTCTGCTTCTCACCCCGAGAACGGTGAAAGCTGAGATCAGCTGCGGGATCTTATTGAGTATCATTCCGAAAGACTTCAAAAACTTCAGGATTTACAAATGCTTGTCCCATGAAGGCATTACCTACATCACCAGCATCAGACTGCTCGGCAAGCTCTTCAATCGGACCTTCATTCTGCCCTTGATCATCGAGCAGTTGAGTTTCGGTAGGGCCGCTAGGACCACTTGTCTTTCCAGCGGTCGGTTGAGCGACATCCTTGGAGATATGTTCAGAAACTTGCTCTTCGATCGTGTCAGTTTCCTCGTCAGACTCAGACGGGGCAATACCTTCATTGCTCTGACGAGAAGCTTCTTTCCTACTCGCCTGAAGAATTGACTTCACTTGACGAGCCTGAAGATCGCAGACAATGTCCGTATCGTACACTTAGAAGAAAAGAGAAACCGTGTCAGAAAACAAAAAGTAGAAAATAATAACAATGGAAAGGGAAAGATTGTAAAAATCACTTACATCACCTGCGATAGCATGAAATCTGTTTGAAGAAGCCGAGCTCGATCATCTTCGCCTCAATAAAATGATAAGTCTTGCTCCTCTTCTCCAAAGTGTGAACTGTCGCCCGAGCAAGTCTGGTCAGCTACGCGTCGCTGTACTCGATTTTTTTCTTGTTCCATATCTCGGGGGAACAGAAGGAACGGGGGACTTTCAACACCGTTCGAGTACCCCAAGTTGAAATAGTAACATCAAGCCCGAGACTCCCACCGGTGAAAAACCAACTGTTCTTTCAGAACTTGTTGGATGTAAGGAATCCCTATATAAAACCCTTCTTTTTAGGGTCATCGGAGATGTCAGCTTCCCGACTCACTTTTGTCCCCTCAAGGACCTAGCAATCTGGAGAATTAGACATGAGAAAGTAAGTTCCCGACTTGCCCGATTGCCTCAGTGTGAAAAAGTTCCTGATCTCATTTGGGGATGGCGGTGATAAGTTCATCCGGCTGTACATGTTCTATATGCACATCAGAATTTTATAGCTATTCGGGCCCAGCTGAGCCGGAGCATTCCCTGCTTCAGCTAAAAACCAGGCAAAAATGGTTGGAAAGGAAGAGTGACGCCGCAGCAGAGCATGGACCCATAGATTGCCACCATACCCGGGGAAGGATTCCATGCAACTCTATCACCCGCTGGAATCAAAATGACCGAATTGGGCAGATCAAATCGGGAACGATACTTTTCTACTTCATCTGCCCCGACTACGTTTGGCTCGCTATCAAATCCACTTGGCCGAGTAGCAGAGAAAGAAAGGCGAGAGATTTTGGATGCCTCTTCAACGTCGTTCTCATTAACAGTCTATTCTTGAAACTGAATATCGCCTGAGTTGTGCTTACGGACTTCACTTCTGCTTTGATGTTTCCCCATCCTTCAAAGAGGTACCCTGTGATCAGAAACGTCAGTATTAGAACTAGATGAAGAGCTGGATACAGGACTAAAAGTGACATCAGGGTGAAGCCTAGAAACATCAACTTCTAAAAATGGAGGTTCATCAACAGGGATTTCCCCAATAATCTTCTAATGCAGGAAACCAACTGGAAATCTCCGCGTTCTAATGCATCAATAACAATATTAAAAAGACGATGACAGGAAAATGGCTCCATTAAAACTAACCTTGAATAAAGTTTCATGCAAGATCTTCAACGGAGAATCGTTACCTTCTGCGTAAAGAAATCTGGGTTTAAGCAATTTTTCTGCTGAAAATTGTTGAGAATGAACCAACGCTGTCTCTCAGTGAAGAATTTAAAGAAATAATAACACGAAACCCTAGGATCTCAAGGCGGGAAAGAAACAATGATGAGGATTGATGACGTAGGCAATGCAAGGGGAAACACGTAAGTCGTTTCTCATAAATGATATCGAAAAATGAAGAGGCAAAGGACACGTGTCAAAGGGAGAACTAGCTTTTGCCGTCAGTACTTCAAAACGTTACCGTCATTAAAGATTTTGTGTAAGAAAGCAAATCAAATTTGCAGGTCACCATTAAGACACGTCATTATGACAAGATATTTACTCGGGCACTAAAAAGATATTGAAGAAACTAATTAAAATACTTTTGCTCGAAAATGAAACCCTGTTCAGCAAAAATATTTTAAGGGGGTATTGTCGTATGTGAATTTTATCGTACGAACACGTCATCTTCAAAGAGGATAAATTGCCAGGTGGACATCCGAATAGGCATTCAGAAAGTATCCTACAAGACAGCACCAGAGAAGAGAAAACCCGAGTAAGAAGATGTTGAACAAAACCTACTCAGGATCAATTAACGTTATATACTACTCGAGATCAGATAAATGACACTCGGGGCTGATTGACATTTTTACTCAGGAACAAATGCGCTACTCGGGACCAGCAAGTATTGCCCTTACTCGGGACAAACATGATGAAAATCAAATAAAGGCCCAGTGCATAGCTCACGTGGATCAAGTCATTAGGATGCACAGAGATATCCATATAAAAAAGGAATCCCAATAAAAATAGAATATTACACAGGAAAGGTTCCCAATCAGGCATCAACTTTACTTCTTCAAAAAGACAATGCCCTTATAAGGAAATAAGTCCTAATTGGACTACGTTGCTAGAGTCCCATTCACTCTCAATCAAAGACTCCGAAACAGAAAAGAAAACAATCAGCTTTAAGCAAGTAAATAATTATAATTAAATACAAAGATATATTACTTGTACAAAGCAGAATAAGGTTCTATAAACATATAAATAGACCCATAATCTCAGTAAAAAGGATATACAACAATCATAGCAAAATATAGAGAGAAAAAAGAGAGATTGAGGATTGTAATAATTCTATTCATAGTAGATTTTGGCTTGGTTGATCATTCAATCACCCGTGGACGTTTCTCTGGCCATCGAAGTTTTACCACGTAAAACTTGCCTTGATTGCTTTCTCTAGTCTCTTTCTCTTTGAATTGATAGCCGAAATCCAATCCTTGTTGGCATATCCAACATATACTATTTTATATATTAAATATTATTATATTTTTTATATTATATTATATATAAAAAACATTTTTATATATAATAAATTACATTATATACTATAAATATTAATACTATATATATTATGATATATATATATATATTTATAACTATATATTATAATATTATATGTAATATAATATATATTATATATAATATATAATGTTTTATTATTATATATAATAATATATTATTATATTTAATAATATATATAATCATAATATTATATATATTATAGAATATTAATATATAATAATAATATATATTATATAATTATATAATATATATAATATACATAAAATATATTATTTTATAATTTATATATATATATAATAACTATAATATATATATATATATAGAGAGAGAGAGAGAGAGATACTTTGGTCATTTAAAAATCTTGTTTCATCTTATCCTAACCATATGAAACGCATAATTGGACAATTAATAGTTAAATTTTTTTTTTTTTATATAAAAAAATGAAAAATAAAATGAAAACCAAAAACAAAAACGAAAAACAAGTATTTTTTGTTTTTCAAATCTTTCACTTTTAACAATGGTTTTATTTTTCAAATTTTTTTCGTTTTTTGAAAATAAAATGAAAAACAGTTAACGAACACGTTTTCGAAATCGTTTTTGAAAAATATAAACGAAAACAGACTGAAAAATAGCTACAGGACGGAACCCTAGCTTTTTGAAAAAAAAAAATTAATTTTTTCAAAAATCGAAATAAACCCCATTTAGTTCCGAGTACACCCCGTTTTGTTTTAAGTCTCAACCCAATTCCAAATATGGATTTAAGTTACTATATTTTTCTTTATCAACAACCCATAACTTAAAATTAAACATTAAACACATTCAACTAACTGACAAATCAAATCTGAAAATATTAACCATTTATCAACCGTAAAATCAATTTGAGAAATTTTAACCATTTTTCAACTAAAAAATCAAATTGAGAAATTGTAACATTTGCCAACTAATCAAAGGTAATAGGTTCACCCTATAAATTAATCTCCAATTCTCCAAAATTTTTAATTTTCATGAGTTTTCATAGCTTTTGGATTTGTGATGGTATATAGACGTTGGCAGGAGAAAACTGTAAGTTTTATTTTTAATAATTTTTATTGTGGTAATAGTTTTGATTATTTATGATTTGATGAGCAACCCAGTTTTTTGTCAAACAATTATATATATATATATATATATATATATCAGGTCAGGTATACCTGACTGGCTTATGGTGCGGTTTCACTAATTCTAGCTACCGAGAAATAATGTATATTTTTTTATACTAATAGTTAAACCGTATGATAATATCGTCAGGTGTACCTGACCTGATAACTGTTATATATATTTTATTGGCATAATTTGGATGATATGACGGGGATGACATATCACCAAAAGTCAACCAGATCGAACCAGCCCAAGTTGATAAAAGAAAACCTACCAAACTCTCCGACCAAGATAACACAAACGATCGGACAAGAAGACCCAATCGGGATTGTCAAGATGGTCAGGGGAAAGGTTGTGATTGGGTAAAATCGCTGATCGGGGAAAGTGAATTTGTTCGGGTATAATAGGTGGTCGGTTGCGTGACACATGGATATCACTTAGGTTTAATGAAGTTACGACTCAAACACGTAGAGAATGAGCCCTACTTAAACAAAGTTTCTAGAAGTATACTTTGATAAGGAAGTAAATTTCCTTATTGATATCAAAGTCCAAATTAGGCAAGAGATCTAATACGGTCGAAACACAATCAACTCAAAACAAGAAAGAATGATAACACGACTTCAATAAGTTAAAGTTTCATTTAACAACGGGGACTTTCCTTACTTGTACATCAAGAATTAGGGTTCTATGCATGTATAAATAGGCCATAATAACACTTATAAAAGAGGTGAATGTCAATTAAGCTTACAAGAGTACAAGAGAGATTGTATTTGTAATCATTCTCGATTTAGTGAATTCTTCTCACTATTGCCGGTAACCATGGATGTTTTCCTACCTTGGGGTTTTACCACATAAAATCTTGTGCTCTGTTTGCTTTTTATTTATTTTGGTTTATAGTTTAATTTTTTATTCACAATCACTTGTTCGACGAGTGATCAATTAAAACTAATCCAAAAATCGACGTCAATAACTGGTGCTAGATTGAAAGGCGCTTGAACCTCCGTGAGCATTGAGTTTGAATAATTAATTCCAAAAAAATATTTACTAGAAATGATATCATGGCCACCAGCAGAGACAGAAGTCTATCTATGTGTAGCACCGACTCCACGTGCGGTGCTAACATCCCGAATCCTATTGATGTCAATGCCGCTGGAGAAGATCCCCCCTCAAGAACTCCACCATCTACCAGACCTGATACTGTCACATCCATAGATGTAACAGCTGGTATTTTCCCAGATGCTTTCCGATAAATCTAGAAATCCCTGCAGAGAGTCATTGACGCTGCTGCTAGACAGGGAATCGGCATACCGACCACTGCTAATCTGAGTTCACCATACCAACTCTCTATGCCGATGGTGGCTTGGTGGCCCAAGGTCCCAGGGTACAGTCTAAAATAGTGGCAACCACTTCAGGAGTACCCCAGAAATTCAGAAGAGATAGAGTGAAGCGTCATGAAAGAAAGGAACGTTCATACAACATGGATGACCTACAAGAGGACTGGGGAATTAGGGAGCACAGAGAGTCCAGTTCACGGGAAGATTTGGAGAGGTATGGTGGAGGAGAAACCTGCCTTGAAAAGGTAGATAAGCATGATGGCCAGAGAAAAAGGTCTAGTTCGGACTAGAGTGATGACAAAATTGTCCCTAAAAGCCATAGAGAGCCAACCCTTACGATCAGACGAGAGCCGTACGGTTCCCAGATCAGTAGGCGAGTCCCTAGGGATCCATACGGACTCACCATCTGCCAGTAATTTGACAAACTGTTGGGGTTTATGCCCTAAACATGTAACTTGTAAATGGATTTATGAAGTAAATAAAAAGAAAGGTTCAATTCATTCTGTTAGGTTATTTATTTTATAAACTTGTGTACATATTAACATCCTGGATTGCCGGATGTAATCTCTAACTGTGTATATGAGTGTTATATACGAATGGATACAGTAAGAGACGTGCAATCTAAAGAGTCCATAGATAGCAAATAAAGTTGGGTACTTTATTTATGGTTAATCTTTTGTTGTGGTCCATTCCGTAATGTATAGTGATTCTATCCTAAATAATTCATATGAGATATGGGAATGGAGGCACCTTGTATGATGTAATTATATAGGACTGGGCCATGATCTATATGAATCTCACACCAAGATCCGTTTACCGATGAGATTCATATATATCAACTAATTATGGCTAAATATAGGTGATCTTAATCCAGAGTGTCTTATCGACTCCTTCAGGTTAGATCGTGGTCTTTTATATACAATGGGTGAGGTCAGATGCATTTCCTGATCAATATACTCCGTATGTTGGGATTACGGTTTGGCTTGTGGCTAGGAAGGTTTGTACACAATAGTGGAATCCACTCCTTCTTATGAGAAGTAGATGGTAGTTCCTTTAAGGGTTGATTCGGGGCTTGGACAATGTGAGCGCTCTCCTAATTCTGTGAGGAAATAGGATTTATTGTCCATTAGAGAATTAATGGTACTTAAAGGATATATGTAATTAGAGGGGTATAACGGATATTATGACCCAACTTTAATTATGAACTACTGTGGAGGATCACACCATATGTAATAACTATATCGATGGACATCGAGTTGTATCTGCCTGTGTAAAAACGTCTGCAGTTGAGAGAATGCAACTTCGAGTTTTTAGTGGAATAACACCGGAGTTAATAATCAAGGAATATTAATTAAAGAGTTTAATTAATGATTCCGAGGATTATTGGAGCTCAAAATATTGTGGGTCCATTTGGTCCCCTTACTAGCCCGATCGATTTAGGTAACAAGGGTCACAGTTAATTAATTGGATTGTCCAATTAATTGTGTTACGAAAGTGACACGTGTCAAGAGTTGATTGAGTAATTAGATTATTCAATTGATTAAATTGACAATTTTGACAATTTAATAATAAGATTATTTGATAGTGTAATTAGTTATGAATGAAGGGTTTCAATTGTTATTTATTGTTGAATGATGAGATAATATGATTATCTCATTTATTAAATAAAATAAATTATATGAATTTGAATTGTTTAAATTTAAATATATATATATATGTATATATATATATGTATAAAATATCGTATTTGATAAATAAAATATAGATTTTATTCTTTTAAATAAAGATATGATCAGTTTTTTTAAAAAAAATTAAATATTATATATATAATATATATTAATTTTTTTTTTTAAAGTGTTGTGCATTCATGCTCAGCAATATATATATATATAGACAGAAAAAGGGACAAGTGGGTGGTTTTTGTCAAACACATTAAAAGTCAATTGGTTTTTTCATACGAATCAATCAACCTGTTTTTGCTTGTATGCAAAAAGGGTGTGCGCAAGTTAGGTTTTAGGTGCAAATCAATTTTTACTTTTGAAGCAATTAGTGTGTGCGTGCAACACAGATCAACACATGTATTAGAGTTTCTATGAGATGCAAATAGTGCAAGTGTTGTATAGTGAAAATTAAGAAAAGGGTTTCTTAGTTTTCTTACATCCTCATTTCTAAGTTCCTGAGACCGTGACGCGCCCACACGCAGTTACTAGTCCCGAGAATAGCTAGGAAGATCATTGGTGTAGACCAGAAGAATATCGAAAAGTGAAGGAGCCTCCAAACGTTGGTATGGTTCTATTTTAATCTTATTTTTTATTATTGATTACAATTTCCTGTATTTTTATATATTTTTTATTAGTGTAATAATTTTTATATGTATTTGTTTCGAAAATAATTACGATCCTAAGTTCACTGGTCCCAGATACAGATTACAATCTGTATAAAAAATTTTAAAACCCATTTCTGCTGCGTCACCGGTGAACGAGGTTCCAACAATTGGTATCAGAGCCAATTTTATTTTCCGAACATTTTTTTTTTTCGATGCTCCTGTATGTATGATTGTGTAGGCACGATTTAAATTGACTGTATGTTTTTTTTTGTATATATATATATATATTTAATTTACAAAAACATGATTGATAGTTAATTATATGGTACTGTGGAATTAGGGTTTATGGGTTGTATAATTTTTTTTTATTATATATATTTTTTACTGTTATTGTATTGTAAAAAAAATGTAACTTATATTGAAGACCTGAAAAAATTGTGAAGAAGCATTCATGAGATGAATCGGAGTGACCTGAAGAGACTGGAAGACTCGGAATTACAAGAAGACCAAGGAATGCCTTGGAGATATTTTTGTAATTTTAATTCTAATTTTTTTTAGGTTAAATAATCCACAGTACTCGATCAATTCATGTATGCTTTATATTATGTAATAATAAAAGTATTGTCATGCATACGTATATTTAGATTATATGTGCCTATACAAATATATTTGATATGTCATACATGCATCACATCCTGATAATTTATGTATTTCTTTAATGTGATTAAAATGGACAAATACATAATTGGCTATGAAAATGAGATTAGTTTTTTAATAGTTAAAAAACTTGGTAATTCTCATATAATATTAATCTAGTTATTAAAGAGTTTAATAAGCTAGATTGATGAGGTCATTTATAGTAATTAGGATTAATTTGATTAATTGTCTAATTATAAATGAACCGAATAATGTGTTAGAGTTTTAATAGTTAAAACTTGGTAAACACTATCATAATAATCTGAGTTTAGTAAATAGTTTATAAATGATTAGATTATTCACTAATAGATTAGATTTTTAATTGTTAAAAATCATTAACAATTTATTAGTTAATTAGAATTTGATTCTAATTATTTAATGCGCTAGATAACTTTATTAAAGTTAGCAGTTTGATCCTGCAGAGTCTGGGTGCATTAACAGATAATAGAAAACCCTAGTTTTAAAATAGTGAGTGGGAGAGGATATATGACATATATATCCCACAGTCTCCATCATTAATTGAACACCGTGATATCCGAGTGGGGCCTCATGACGGTTTTGCTTTCGTCCTCCCTAAAGAGGGTTTCCACAAAGGTCAATACCAAGGTTGACTTTCTAACGGATAGGATTTCTGAGGGTATTTCAGGATTGACTGACCATAAGGCGACAATTCTTGAGTTAAGCTCGTGAGATCTGAAATGGTAAGTTACACTCACGAAGATTTTGATTAAGTTTGTCAATTAAACACATGACTGAATAAACGATGGTTGAATGACATGGAATAAGAGTTATTCTAGAATATCATTTGATTTGGAATGTATCGGTCCATCATGCAAAGACTTGACCGACCCTAAGGCGGCACTTCTTTGTGGTATGTTGGATTGTCGTGGTATAATAACTAGTTTTAGGGTAGTTCTAGTTCCTTAAACATGTTCATGCATCATGTTTAAATTTATACCAAAATGCTCGCATTTGTTTTAAATAAATGACTGAATGAATGTTTTATTTATTTAGCAATGTCTTCTGCATTACTTCAAAGACCTCAAGTTTGTGCTTACGGAGGAATGACCTCCAGCGCCTACTGCCAATGCCACACGAATTGTTAGTGAGGCATATGAGCGATGAGTCTCATCTGATGAGAAGACCCAAACATAACTGTTGGCTTCTATGACGGACGTGCTTTTCACAAAACACGAAGCAATGACTTTAGTATTTGAAATCATGAAGTCATTACAAGCTATGTTCGGGCAACCCTCTGAGAAAAAGCGACACGAAGCTGTTCGTTCCGTTATGCTCGCTCGTATGAAGGAAAGTACATCAGTTTGGGAACACGTCATGAGCATGATATCATACTTCAACACGGCAGAAGTTAATGGCGGGGCAATTGACGAACCCCGTCAAGTGAGCATCATACTGACGACGCTTCTGAAGAGTTTCGATCAGTTTAAAAGTAACTACGAGATGAACAAATTAAGGTTCAGTCTCACACAGTTGCTCAATGAGCTCACTACCTCTAAGTCCTGACTAAGGACTGCAAGGGCAAAACCGGTGAGGCAAATGTTGTCGGACCATCTTCCTCTAATAATAAGAAGATGAAGAGGTCTAATGGGAAAGCGAAGGGTAAGCCCAAACCCAAGAAACCCTAAAATAAGAAGAAGTCCAAGAAAAGTAAATATGATTTACTTGTTCTTGAGTCGTGTTTAGTGGAAGATGATTCTTCACCCTGGATAGTTGATTCAGGGGCTACTAACCATGTTTGTTCTTCTTTACAATGGATTGATTCTTGGACACAGCTATAGGAGGGAGCCTTCTCAATACGTGTGGGGTCAGAGGATTTCTTGTCGGCACGAGCAGTGGGCGTAATTAGATTACATTTTTTTAATAATTATATATTGTTGGACAATGTATTTTATATTCCTGGATTTACACGGAATTTGTTTTCCGTTTCTAAGTTGTTAGAACATAAATATTTTGTTTCTTTTAAAAATAAGTCTGTTATTATTGGAAAGAATGGTCTGAATATTTGTTTAGGAATTAATAAAAACAATTTGTATTTGTTAAGACTGTTAATACATACTACACTGCTTAACACCGAAATGTTTAAGGTTGAAAAACCAAAAACTGAACGACATAAGATTTCTCCAGATAATGACACATAACTCTAGCATCTAAGGCTTGATCATATCAACCTTGACCGGATAAACAGATTAGTAAAAAGCGGACCTTTAAGTGAGTTAAAGGATGACACCTTACCTGTCCGTGAATCTTGTCTGGAAGGTAAGATGCCTAAGAGATTTTTTACAGGAAAAGGGCTTCGAGCTAAAGAACCGCTAGAGCTTATACATACAGACATCTGCGGACTGATGAATGTTAAGTGGTTATGAGTATTATGTCACCTTTATACATGACTACTCTAGATATGGATACGTCTACCTGATGCAACGAAAGTCGGAAACATTTGAAAAGTTTAAAGAATTCCGAGCTAAAGTTGAGAATCAATTAGGTAAGACTATCAAGTCACTACGATCAGATCGTGGAGGTGAGTACCTTGAACAAGAGTTTTAAGACTTCATGGTTGAGCATGGGATAGTTTCCCAACTCACAACTCCGGTACACCTTAGTAAAATGGTGTAGCGGAGAGGAGAAATAGAACTCTGATGGAAATGGTGAGATCTAGGATTGGTTTCTCATCATTACCAAATTCCTTTTGGGGATATACGTTACAAACAACGATATATATTTTGAATGTAGTGCCATCCAAATCTGTTCCTAAGACTCCCCTAAAGTTGTGGAATAGTCGTAAAGCTAGTTTGCTACATTTCAGCATATGGAGGTATCTAGCACAAGTGCTGAAGAACAAAACTGGAAAGCTAGACTCCAAGTCTGTTGTCCGTTTATTTGTAGGATACTCCAAGGAGACCAAAGGTGGACACTTCTATAGTCCCGAAGACAACAAAGTATTTGTATCGACAAATGCAACGTTTCTTGAGGACAATTACATTAGTGACCATAAACCTCGTTCTAAGATTGTATTAAATGATTTGGGGCCTGGTGAGACTAGTCCTTTATCAACAAAAGTTGTTGATCCACAGACATCTGAGAGTCAGATGGTTCCTGATCAAGATACACTACCACCTAGACGTAGTGAGAGGGTTGTGAGACAACCTGAACGCTATTTAGGTATAGGTGAGGGACAATGTGTTGTCACTGCTGATAGTGTGGATGATCCATTGACATTAAAGAATGCAATGGAAGATCCTGATAAAGAGGAATGGCTTAAAGCCATGAATCTCGAGATGGAGTCCATGTACTCTAACTCAGTCTGGGATCTTGTAGACTTACTAGATGGGGTAAAACCCATAAAGTGTAAGTGGATCTACAAGAGAAAGAGAGGAGTAGATAGGAAGGTAGAGACCTTTAAAGCAAGACTAGTGGCCAAGGGTTATAACCAAAAAGAGGGGGTCGATTATGAAGAGACCTTCTCGCCAATAGCAATGTTTAAGTCTATTTGGATTCTCTTATCCGTTGCTGCCTATTTTAATTATGAAATTTGGCAAATGGACGTCAAAACTGCATTCTTGAATGGCAATCTTGATGAGAGCATCTATATGATGCAACCAGAGGGATTCGTGTCTCCAGATCAAGAGCAAAAGGTTTACAAGCTGCAAAGGTCCATTTATGGACTTAAGCAAGCATCTAGATCTTGGAACATTAGGTTTGATGATGTGATCAAAACCTATGGCTTCAAGCAGAATGTCGATGAGCCTTGTGTCTACACGTGAATCATTGATAAAAAAGTAGTTTTCTTGGTCCTATACATATATGATATCTTACTAATTGAGAATGATGTGGGAGTGTTGTCTAATGTAAAGGGTTGGCTGGCTAGCCAATTCCAAATGAAAGATTTGGGAGAGGCAAGTTATGTTCTAGGGACCCAACTTATTAGGGATCATAAGAACAAACTCATAGCACTGTCTCATGCATCATATATCGACAAGATTCTTATGCGATTTTCGATACAGATCTCCAATAAAGGTAATTTACCTTTCAGGCATGGAGTTCACTTGTCTAAGGGATAGTGTCCTAAGACACCTCAAGAAGTTGAGGATATAAGATGTGTACCCTATGCATCGGCAGTAGGTAGTCTCATGTATGCTATGTTATGCACGAGACCGGACATCTGCTATGCAGTGGGAGTAGTCAGCAGATACCAGTCCAACCCAGGATTGGATCATCGGGTTGTTTTCAAGACTCTTCTCAAGTATCTTCGGAGAACAAGAAATTATATGCTAGTGTATTCTGGACAGGATATGATCCCGTTAGGATAGACGGATTCTGATTTTCAGTAAGATAGGGATTATAGGAAATCCACGTCTGGATCAGTATTCACCCTGGGTGGTGGAGCTATTGTGTGGAGAAGTATCAAGCAATCTTGCATTGTTGACTCCACCATAGAAGCCGAATATGTAGCCGCTTGTGAAGTTGCTAAAGAGGCTGTTTGTCTTCAGTGATCTGGAAGTTGTTCCAGACCTGGATAAGCCCATCACACTTTATTGTGATAACAGTGGTGTTGTGGTTAATTCCAAAGAACCAAGAAGCCACAAGAGAGTGAAGTATATAAAGAGAAAGGATCATCTCATCATAGAGATAGTGTAGAGAGGAGATGTGATAGTCACCAAGATAGCCTCACAAGACAATCTTGCTGATCCATTTACGAAGACCTTACCGGCTAAAGTGTTTTCGAGTCACCTAGATGGTCTAGGGTTACGAGACATGCCTTACATGCTTTAGTGCAAGTGGGAGATTGTTAGGGTTTATGCCCGAAAATTGTAACTTGTAAATGGATTTATGAAGTAAATAAAAAGAAAGGTTCAATTCATTCTGTTATGTTATTTATTTTAAAAACTTATATACATATTAACATCCTGGATTGCCTGATATAATCTCGAACTGTGTATATGAGTGTCATATACGAATGGATACAGTGAGAGACGTGCAATATAAAGAGTCCATAGATAGCAAATAAAGCTGGGTACTTTATTTGTGGTTAATCTATAGCTACGGTCCATTCCGTAATGTACAGTGATTCTATCCTGAATCATTCATATAAGATATATGAATGGAGGCACCATGTATGATGTGATCGTATAGGACTGGGCCATGATCTATATGAATCTCACACCAAGATCCGTTTACCGATGAGATTCATATATATCAACCAATGATGGCTATATGTGGGTGATCTTAATCCGGAGTGTCTTATCGACTCCTTCAGGTTAGATCGTGGTCTTTGATATGCCATGGGTGAGATCAGATGTATTTCCTGATTAATATACTCCGTATGTTAGGATTGCGGTTTGGCTTGTGGCTGTGAAGGTTTGTACGCAATAGTAGAATCCATTTCTTCTTGTGAGAAGTAGATGGTAGTTCCCTTAAGGGTTGATTCGGGGCTTGGACAATATAAGCGCTCTCCTAATTCCGTAAGGAAATATGATTTATTGTCAATTAAAGAATCAACGGTACTTAAAGGATATATGTAATTAGAGGGGTGTAACGGACATTATGACCCAGATCTAATTATGAACTACCGTGGAGGATCACACCATATGTAATAGCTATATCGATGGACACTAAGTTGTATCGGCCTGTGTAAAAATGTCTCTGGTGGGGAGAATGCAGCTTCGGGTTTTTAGTGGAATAAGACCAGAGTTAATAATTAAGGAATATTAATTAAAGAGTTTAATTAATGATTCCGAAGATTATTGGAGCTCAAATACTATAGGTCCATAGGTCCATTAGGTCTCCTTGCTAGCCCAATCGATTTAGGTAACAAGGGTCACGGTTAATTAATTGGATTGTCCAATTAATTGTGTTACGAAAGTGATACGTGTCTGGAGTTGATTGTGTAATTAGATTATTCAATTGATTAAAATGACAATTATGACAATTAAATAATAAGATTATTTGATAGTGTAATTTGTCATGAATGGAGGGTTTCAATTGTTATTTATTTTTGAATGATGAGATAATATGATTATCTCATTTATTAAATAAAATAAATTATATATGTTTGAATTTGAATTGTTTAATTTATATATATATATATAATATCTTATTTGATAAATAAAATATAGATTTTATTTTTTTAAATAAAGATATGATCAGTTTTTTTTAAAAAAATTAAATATTATATATATGATATTTATTATTTAAAAAATATATGTATATATATATATTGACAAAAAAAGGGACAAATGGGTGTTTTTTTTTTGTCAAACGCATTTGTCGTATGTAAATTTTATCAGACGTACACGTCATCGAAAAAGAAGATTAAATTGCCAGGTGGACGTCCAAATAGGCATTCAGAAAATACCCTGCAAGACGTCACCAAAGAAGATAGGTCCGAGTAAACAAGTATTGAACAAAACCTACTCGGTGTAAACTGACGTCATATACTACTCGGGATCAGTTAATTATAATCGGGGCTGGTTGTTGATATTTTTTACTCGGGATCAGATGACGTCATTCGGGACCAGCAAATAACGTGTCCTACTCGAGACGAACATGAAGAAAACTGAATAAAAAGCCCAGCGTGTAGCTCACACGAATCGAGTCATTAAAACACACGAAGATATCCATATCAGAGAGGAATTCCAAGAAGAACATAATATCAAGCAGAAAGGGTTCCTAATCAGGCAACAATTTTATTTCTTCAAAAAGACTACGCTATTATAAGGAAATAAGTTCTAACTGGACTGAATCACTAGAGTCCCATTCGATCTCAATACAAGTCTCCGCAATAGGAAAGAAAATAGTCTACTTCGAACAAGCAAACAATCATAATTAAATACAAAGATCTTTTATTACTTGTACAAAGAAGATTAGGGTTCTATGGACATGTAATAGACCCATAATCTCATCACAAAATATAGACAATATATACAAAAATCATAGAGAAATACAGAGAGAAAAAAGAGAGACCGAGAATTGTAATTATTCTACTCATAGTGGATTTTGGATCTGTTGATTATTCAACCACCCGTGGACGTTTCTCCGGTCATCGGAGTTTTTACCAGGTAAAAACTTGCGTCCGATTACTTTCTCCTTCTCTTTCTCTTTCTCTTTCTCTTTGAAATCACAGCTAAAATCCAAACCTTGTTGGCTTTTCTTACACATCCAAAAATCGACGTCAACAATTGGTGCTAGAAGGAGGGGCTTGAACCTCCAATTTAGTTAAAGGTAATAGCAGGAAGCAGAAGCAGAAGCAGTTTTGGGGATGTCTAAAAATCTCCAGATAACATCCATGTTGGCAGTAGCTCGCGAGATCTCGCCGCAACCACGGAGGACCAACCTACATCCTTGGCGGGGATCCAACAAGTTCCTCCGACCATCAAAGACCTGACACAACGCTTTCGAGAGGTGTTGCAACAGTTGGTGGCAGACGAAGCAAAGGAAGGAGTTAATCTACTGGCTGCAGAAGAAGCACAACCTCCTAATCTTCCACCTGTGAGGCTTCGTTCGGTTGTAGTGGGGCCAGAACTAAATGCACCGGAAGCCGAAAGGAACTCGGCTCTAATTAATCAGGCTGGATGAGAAACACCTGAAGAGGAACGACCACACCAGAAGCAGAACCATGATCAGATAGCCCGTGCTAGACACCACAAACATGACAGTACAGGGATCGATCGTCATCAGAAGATAGCGATCGATACCATCGCAAGCGTCATCATGAAACCATACGTCTGTAAGAATCAACCCGTGAAACTCGGCATCAAAGTGAAGAGCTAGAGAAAGGAATGACAATCACCTAGCGATTCAACCATTATGGAAGTCCGGTGTGAGATAGATATGTCATAATTCAGAGCTTAACTCTAGAAGTCGAAAACAATAGGCGTCAATTGAACGCACTGGTCAGACGTTATGGGTGCAACGATTTATCTGACGAAGATTCTGATAGTCCAATTACTAGGGATATCCTGCAGACTTCATTCCCAGAAAGATTCAGGATGCCACACGTGGAGCAGTTCAAGAAGGATACAGACCCAAAAGAACATGTCAGATGCTATAAAAGTGCTATGGCCCAATATGCCAATAGTGATCCCCTATTATGTCTCAACTTTCCACAGACTCTAGGGGACACAAGCTCAAGATGGTTTAGGAGATTGCCTCTAGCGAGCATCAAAATTTTCAGTGAACAGATCAGGAGTTTCTCAAGGCAATTTTTGAGCAATGTTCACAGGAAAAAATCAGTGGCTTACCTTTCTCAAATAAAACAAGGGAAAGATGAGTCGCTGAAGAAATACCTGGGGAGATTCGGCCAAGCAGTATCAGAAATCGGTAGTACAAAAGATGAAGCAATAATTGCTGCATTCATCAACAACCTACAGAATGGACGGTTATCTTTTGACCTGAGAAGAGCTCGTCTGACCAGATATGCAGATATGATGGATATGGCGGGAGGATATGCACTAGCCGAAGAAGAAGAGTTAGCCACGGGAGGATGCTACATGAATAGAGGAAAACTCGAAAAGGATGCTGAGTCCAAGGTGCAGAACCAAAAGGGAAAACAGAAAGGAAACGACAAAGAAAAAAGTAAGGATGAGGGAAACGGGCGTAATGCTTAACAGATCACGGAGAAATTCCAAGGTAGATATGCCAACTACACCCCTTTTCAAAAAAAGCAGGAGGAAATCCTGGCCATACTGGAAGCAAAGAATCTAGTACAAGAGCCATGACGACAGTCTCAGTTCACCCGGTGGGATACAACCAAATACTGCAGATTCCACAAGGAAACCGATCATGATACTTCCAAGTGTTACAAGCTCAGAGATTACATAAAAACCCTTATTCGGGAAGGACATCTACAAGATGTAATCTTGAAAAGGGATGAGAAATCAGAAATAAAGAAAGAGATCAGGGTCGATCACAGCTCTGGTCAAAATGAAAGGGCCAGTTCAGAGGCCAATGAAGTAATACATACAATCTTTGGAGAACCATCCACTGTGAGAAGTAACCGAGAGCGAACATAGGAAATCAGAGAAGCAGTAGAAGCAAGACATAACTTTGACGTGAACTCGATCGAGCCAGACCCAAAAAGAGTAATGGAAGAATGGGACCCAATAATATTCGCAGAAGCAGACTCATATAGGGTCGATGTTCCGCCAAATGATGCCTTAGTCATAAGTGCCCGGATTGGTCACCGAGAAGTTAGAAGAATCTTAATAGATAATGGAAGTTTTGTAGATATTCTCAATGCAGCCGTCTACGATCAACTCAGGTTGGACTGAAAGGATCTACAACCTTTCTATAATCCACTCAGAGGATTCAGAGGAATTGAGGTCAGGTCACTCGGGACGGTAAAGATACCCGTAAATATTAGAATGGCACCTTGTCAGAGAACTGTATTGCTTGACTTCGTGGTGGTAGACTTAGATAATTGGTCGTATAATGCGTTGTTGGGTCGGCCATTCTTAAATAAAACCAAGGCTGTAACAGCCACTTATGCATTGATGATCAAGTTCCCGATCGAACAAGGGGTCAGTATGGTCAAGGGATCCCAAGAGATGGCCCGAAGAGCTAACCTGTCAGTATACAAAGACAAAAATGATGGTGAACAGGTATGCACTATAACGCTGCCGAGTCAGAACAAAGAGTCACTGTTATTCGAATTTGATCCAAGAGAAGAGTCAAATGAGTCCAAAACTGAACCGGTCGAAGAAATTATCTTGAAAGAAGACGAACCAGAAAAGAAGGCCAAGATTAGGGCCAGTTTGGAAGGAAAAATTAAACAAAGCCTCTCTGATCTGCTCAAAGAATACAAAGATGTGTTCGCCTGGAGTCACGAAGACATGGTCGGGATAGATGCCCGAATAATATCTCACCATCTCGCAGTAGACCCGAATGCAAAACCAGTGATACAAAAGAAAAGATAGTTCAATCTCGAGAGAAGTCAGGCAATCAAACAGGAAGTAGAAAAACTACTCGCCATAGGGTCGATTAGAGAGATAAACTACCCTCAATGGGTAGCTAATGTAGTCCTCGTCCAAAAGAAAAATGGACAAAGGAGAATGTGCGTAGATTTCACAGATTTGAACAAGGCATGCCCAAAAGACTGTTTTCCACTTTCGAGGATAGATCAGTTGGTGGATGCTACATCAGGCTACGAATTGCTCAATTTCATGGATGCCTACTCGGGATATAACCAAATCCGGATGAATAAGGCTGACGAAGAAAAAACAGCATTCACAACTGATCAGGGTTTATCCGGTTACATATTAATGCCCTTCGGGTTAAAAAATGCAGGGGTAACATATCAAAGGCTGGTCAACAGAATCTTTGCATGGCAAATAGGAAGGAACATGGAAGTGTACATTGATGACATGCTAACCAAGAGCATCTCGGCAGATGAGCATATTGTTAGACAAGTATACTTCAGACTTGCGAGAGACATTTGATGTTTTGAGAAGATACCAAATGAAGCTAAATCCGAACAAGTGTTTATTTGGAGTTCCTTCAGGAAGATTCATGGGTTTTCAAGTTCACCAAAGGGAAATCGAAGTCATTTCTAAAAAGATCCATGCCCTGCTGAGAATGACCTCACTAAGGACATTATAAGAAGTACAACGCTTAACAGGATGTTTAGCTTCCTTGGGAAGATTCATCTCAAAGGCCACAGACATATGTGCACCCTTCTTTAGAGTAATCAAAAAAGGAAAAGGACTCAATTGGAATAAAGAGTGCGAGCGGGCATTCTTAAAAATCAAAGAGTACTTGGGGCAGGCTTTAATCCTTTCAAAATCATAAATGGGAGAGATACTCAATTTGTACTTATCAATTACAGAACTAGCGGTAAACTCAGTCCTGGTCAGAACAGAAGATGGAGTACAAAAGCCAGTGTATTATACCAGCAAGGCACTTTTTCCAGCCGAGACCAGGTATTCACAGACAAAAAATGGCCATAGCATTGGTTTCAGCAGCAAGGAAGCTACGACCATGATTTCAGGCTCATACAATCCAGGTTCTCACCGACTGTCCATTGAAGCAAATCTTACAGAAGCTAGAGATTTCAGGAAGACTAACTAAATGGGCAATCGAGCTAAGTGAATTCGATATCCACTACGTTCCTAGGACATCCCTCAAAAAGCAAGCAGTGGCAGATTTTATAGCAGACTTAACAGAGCCAAACCTGGAAGCAAAAAAGATGTTGGGAAAAAAATTCCCATGGAAATTGTATGTTGATGGCTCTTCAAACACTCACGGCTGAGGGCAGGAATTGTAGTATGCACTTCAGAAGGAGATGATGTCGAATGTGCCATGAGGTTTGACTTCAAAGCAACCAACAATCAAGCCGAGTACGAGGCGCTACTAGCTGGACTCAGAGTCTACATAGCTCTCATGGCAGATGAAGTCGAGATATTCAGCGATTCACAGGTAGTTGTCAACCAAGTCCTAGATGAATACTAAGCCAAGGATGAAAGCATGATAGCCTACCGAGACATTGCAAAACAGCTCCTCCAGAAATTCAAAGAATATAGGATTGTCCAGATCCCCAGGGAGGAGAATGAAAAGGCAGATTCTTTTTCCAAACTAGCATCAACAACAACCACAATCAAGCTAAAAACTATTCCGGTTGCACATCTCCTCAAACCGAGCACAGCTGAACCGAAAAACTTAGAAATTTTAGAAATTCAAACACCGTCAAACGGTTGGATGACTCAGCTAAAAAGGTTCTTTGAAGAAGGCGTGCTCCTGGAAGATCCCTTACATGCAAAACGTATCAGGTATTGATCAACAAGGTAAACGTTGGTCGGAAGAGAACTATACAGAAATGGGTTTTCCCGAAGACTTCAAAGATGTGTGTCAAAGGAAGATGCACGTCGGATATTACATGAAATCCATGGAGGAGTTTACGGAAACCACACTGGGGTAAAAGTTTAGCACACAAGGTACTCATGCAAGGTTATTATTGGCCTACTTTATTCTCAGATGCACAACGATGTTCGGAGAGTTGCAATACCTGCCAAAGAATTGCTAATAATATCCGATAACCCCCTGAACAGCTCAGAAACCTTATATTCCCATGGCCATTTGCCATGTGGGGTTTGGATTTAATCGGCCCAATGCCAGTTGGGACAGGGGGTGAAGCAAAGTATGCCATAGTAGCCATTGACTACTTCACGAAGTGGGCAGAAGCTGAAGCACTAGTGCACATCACAGAAGAAAATACCATAAATTTTATGAAAAAGAATATACTCTACAGGTTTGGAGTCCCAAATACTATCATCACTGATAACGGCACTCAGTTTGATAACCCAAAATTCAGACAGCTGTGCAAGGAGTACAAAATTGCCAATTACTATGCCACACCTGTCCATCCTCAAATGAACGGGCAGGTCGAAGCAATAAAAAAAATCATCAAGCATACACTCAAAGTAAAGCTAGATGCCAAGAAAGGAAGCTGGGTTGAAAAGCTACCCGAAGTATTATGGGCATATCGGACGACAGCAAGAACTTCAACATAAGAGACTTTATTCACTTTAGCGTTTGAAACAGAAGCTGTTATCCCCATAGAAGCATCATATACATCACCCCGGGTCAGGCTATATAATGAAGATCAGAATGTTGATATGCTGTTACAAAGTCTAGATGAGCTAGAAGAGAAAAGGAAGAAATCCTGAATACGAAATATGGCATATCAGCAAAGAGTAGCTCGCCACTGCAACTCTCATGTTCGGGTCAGGAAATTCTAACTAGTAGACTTGGTATTTAGGAAGGTGTCATTGAACACAAAAAATAAAGTTACAGGTTCCCTGGCTGATAAGTGGGAAGGCCCATACAAAATCGAAGAAATAGCTGGCCATGAAGCATATTAGATTGCACGACCCAATGAAGGGCTTTTACCCCGACCGTGCATTGCACAATATCTGAAGATTTTCTATCCTTAAATTATTTTTTGTTCTCCTTTCTAGTCAAGAAAATTTTAGTTAAGATCTAATATTAGCTTTGGAACTTAAATCTTTGTTGATTTTATAGTTATAAATAAAAAGCAAACTCAAAATTTCCGAAAAATAAAACATATGATAATAAGAACATATGGAAGACAAACATGATAATAAGAACATGCAAATAGAATACTCGGGACCATTGATTCTCAAATGGGCGGAGAAGCTTGAAGAAGCATGCCAGCCGAGTAAGGTCAGTTGACCTTAGCAAAAAGGCAAACCCGATGCACCAGATTCTGGAGAAAAGCTCGGGACGCTATCGGGAAAAACTCCGGTGAAATGCGTAGCTGTATTAAGCGATTTGAAAAGCTTAACGATTCGGTAAACCCTTGCACAGAAAAACTAGAGAGACATCCTCGGTAATGTGTAAGGACTCGAACATATGATCATGGTGAGCCTTGATGTAATGTTCGGGTAGCAACCGTGTATGAAACACAAGTATAAACCTACTTGTCTGTTTTAAGATGACTCGGTTAATAATACTAGTCAGTTTAATAAAATACTTTGCTTTAAAAATTATTCGGGGAACAAAACCGGTTTAATAAGATACTCGGTGAAGTTACCCGAACATCACAATTAGCCAGTTTAATAAGATACTTGGCGTTAAAATTATTCGAGGGACAACTAGTTTAATAAGATACTCGGTGAAGTTAGCCAAACATCAGAAATAGCTAGTTTAATACGATACTCGACAATAATAGAGTGAAGTTCAAAAAGATGAAATTTCTTGAGCAATGAAATTAGGTCAAAACCAGTCGGCTCAGAATTAGTCAACTCGGAATTTCATTGATAAATCTCTACAAAGAATTGTTACAAAAGAATCAAAAGAATATTTAAGTAACAAGAATTCTATTACAATAATTGTTACAAAGAACAAAAAGAATCTTTACAAAATATTTATGAAAATTCTACAAAAATCAAGATTCTGAGGATTTAGAGCTCTTGCCTATACTCGGGTCGGACACCATTTCATATTCAAGGAGCAGACTTTAATTAGAAGGCCAAGCAATCGTGTCGACTGAATCATCCATCCATTGGCGGTAATCTTCTCCTGGGATCGGTCTGACATCAGGCACCACACCTTCCACGACCGACTCCTGACTGGAGTAAAAAGTCAGATGGAATCTCTAAATGCATGGGATGGGGCTCTTTGCCTCAGCTACGACAGTAAGCTCTCAACTCTTTCATCTAATTCCAAAGAGATTCCAAAGATTGATCCACATGATTCTTGATCGACAACTCCCATTTGGTTCAGGCTTTCTCAGTTGCCCGATTCTTAACCTTGAAGAACTCGCCAGCTGAAACTAGCCCTCGTTTAAACTCCTGAATGAGGCGGGCATTGTAGGCATGGGATCTTTTAAAATGATCAACCCCCTGGACTTCCAGTTCCAACCTGGCCTCTTTGGATAGGGATTCGACCGTCAAAGCTTGGCAATCCAAATCTTCGATCTTCTGTTCATACGCCGACTTTGACTGCTCCGCTTATTGCTCGGCCTTAAGCATCGATTCTTGGGTAGAAGATAATAAGTTTTGAAGAGACATAGCTTTCTCTTCCGACAAAGAAGCCCTTTCCTCGGCCTCCACCTGCTTCGCCAAACAATGGTCAGCGAACACTTGGGCAGAGCCCACCTCCTTTTCATAAGCCGCCTCAACCCAAGCACGGCTGTCCTCACTTTCCTTCAACTGAGCCTCGAGACGCCTTATTTGGTCAGCTTGATGTTGCTGTGTCTGAACTAGCTCAACGAACTCGGCCACCATCTATAAAGAAATTTAATAAAAAATCTGGCGAACAAGCAAGACAATTGAAGAAGTTAAGAGATAACTTACGTAAGATGCACCGTTAAAAACATTCTGAAGACGGTCAGTTAAAAAGCCATCCAGAAAATAGCTCCAGCAGTCATCCATCTGAAAGCCCGACCGGATGACATCGACCGCAGCATATCCTCTGATAAAGGATAGAAAGGGCCTCCCGAGGGTTCAACTCTAGCATCTTCAACCTCAGGGGGAAAGAAGCCCCTGTCCGGGTCAGAAATCTCTACACCCGCCGATGCTTCAACACTCATAGGAATATCAATCTCAGAGTCTTCATCACTTGATTCAACAAATGAAACTACGTGAGGAACCTTGAGTGGACGGGTAGGAGAGTTGACTGCTTTCTGTTTCTCGGCCTGAGAGCGGTGGAAGCTGAGATCAGTGTAACCACCTGTGGATTTTGGCTCGGTTGATTATTCAACCACTCGTGGACGTTTCTCCGGTCATCAGAGTTTTTACCACGTAAAAACTTACATCCGATTACTTTCTTCTTTTCTTTCTCTTTGAAATCACAGCTAAAATCCAAACCTTGTTGGCTTTTCTTACACATCCAGAAATCGATGTCAACAGCATTTCAAGTCAATTGGTTTTATCACACGAATCAATCAAATGGTTTTTTGCATGCAAAAAGGGTGTGCATAAGTTTGGTTTTAGGCGCAGATCAATTTTTTCTTTTGAAGCAATTAGTGTGTGCGTGAAACACAGATCAACACATATATTAGAGTTTGCATGAGATGCAAATAGTGCAAGTGTTGCATAGGGAAAATTAAGAAAGAGTTTCTTAGTTTTCTTACATCCTCCATTCTAGGTTCCTAAGACCGTGATGCGCCCAGAGGTAGTTACCAGTCCCAGGAATAGCTAGGAAGATCACTGGTACAGATCAGAAGAATATCGAAAAGTGAAGGAGCCTCCAAACGTTGGTATGGTTCTATTTGAATCTTCTTTTTTATTATTGATTACAATTTTCTGTATTTACATATATTTTTTTTAGTGTAATAATTTTTATATGTATTTGTTTCGAAAATAATTACGATCCTAAGTTAACTGGTCTCAGATATAGATTACGATATGTATAAAAAATTTTAAAACCCATTTTCGTTGTGTCACTGGTGAACGGGGTTCCAACAAAAGCATGGAGAGCCAGAAAGGGGAGCGAGATGTCCTTCTCCAAATAATAGAGGCCCTTGAGGGAAGACAAAGTCAGGGGAACCAATTGATCGACAACTTCGAAAGTCTATTTGTTGACCCAATGAGGTAGACCCGTTTTTCAGACAATTCAGGATGCCACATGTGGAACAATTCAAGGCCAATACTGACTTGCAGGAGTATGCCAAGAGGTATCAGAGCGTAATTGTACAATATGATTATGATGATGCTCTCATGTGTATGTTTATATAAACCTTGAGAGATCAGGGATCCAGGTGGTTTGGAGGACTAGCAACATGATCCATTAGGAACTTTGAGGAACTAATACAAGTTTTCACCAGACAGTTCATGGGAAAAATCCAACGAAGGAAATTCATATCGGATTTGTTAACTTTAAAACAAAGGAAGAACGAGAAGTTGAAGGATTACCAAACTAGGTTCTCACAGAAAGTATTAGAAGTACAGGATCCCAACGATGATGTGGTAGTATCCGTATTTATTAATAGTCTACAGCATAGCCACTTGACGCTAAGCTTGAGACAGAATGGGTCGACCATGTATGCAAGCATGGTAGATTATGTCGGAGGATATGCCTTGGCGAATGAGGAACAGATAGCCCATGGTGGAGAGCTCATAAATGGGGTTCAGCCTAAAAGCCGCCAAAAACAAAAAGATGGCAACTGGAAGAATAGTGGCAAAGGGGACCAGAAAGGCAACAGAGGAAAATGTAAGGATGGATGCAAGGATGACAATAAAGGTGGTAAGCACTTTAAAAGACAATACACCAATTACACCCCGTTGGCCAAGAGATAAGAGGAAATGTTGAATGTGATAGAAGACAAGAATATGTACAAAAAGCCCCTGAGATAGTTGAGCTTTGCTAGAAGAGACACCATCTAATACTGCAGATTTCACTAGAAGAATGACCACGAAACCTCTAAGTGTTATCAGCTGAGGGACTACATCGAAAAGCTGATCAGAGATGAGCATCTCAAGGAAACGGTCTTTATAAGTAGGGATGACAAACATAGGACACCCCGAAAGAAGACAACAGAGCCTAGAAAAAATTCAGATAGTGGGGCGATCAATACCATCTTTGCTGGACCGCACAATGGGGTAGTAGTCGGGAGAGAATGATCGAGGTTAGAGAAGCTAGAGATTGTTAGAGGAATCTGGAAGTAAATCTGCTGGGCTCCGATCATAAAAAGTTCAAGCAAGGATAAGACCCAATAGTCTTCACTGAGGTAGACACACATGGGTCGGAGGTAAGGCCAAACGATGCGATTGTTGTGTCGGTTCACATGGGTCATAGGGATGTGAGAAGAGTGTTGATCGATAATGGGAGCTCATCAGATATCTTGAGTGTGTAAGTATACAATCAACTCAGATTGTAAAGAAAAGACCTCTAGCCGCTCAAAGTTCTATTAAGAGGCTATGAGGAGCATAAGTAAGATCGCTGGGAACAGTGAAGTTACCTGTAGAGATTGGGAGCTTTCCCTACACCAAGACAGTTTTGTTGGATTTTATGGTCTTGAATGTGGAAAACTGACCGTACAACACCTTGGTGGACAGACCTTTCCTGAACAAGTCGAAGCTGTGACTGCCATCTATGCCTTGACAGTGAAGTTCCCAACAGAATCTGGGGTAGATGTCATGAAAAGTTCTCAAGAGTGGGCCAGAAAAGCCAATCTAGCTGTATACAGAGAAAAAGTAGAACCAGGCATGATGTAAATAGATATCCAAAGAGATAAGGAAGACCCGAAGGTGGATGAATGAGAGAATGTGGTAGAATTGCCTACCCGATTCGACCTGGACCCAAGAGAGGTATTTTTGAAAGATGGGAAGGCCCAAGAAGACTAGCCAACTGAGAAAGTCATAATTGACGAAGGTAACCCTGATCATACCATAAAACTTGGAGCTGGTTGACTAGGGAAATTCTGGATCGATTGATTAGCCTGTTAAGAGATAACAAGGACATGTTCGTATGGAAACACGAAGTTATGCCTGGGATCGATCCGAAGATAATTTTTCACAACTTAGTGAAGCAATCGAAAACCGATCATCCAGAAGAGAAGACTGTTTAACCCGGAGTGAAGCAAGACAATTAAAGAAAAAGTAGTGAAACTGTTGGCAGCAGGATCCATAATAGAGGTGCAGTACCCCGAATAGGTTGCAACGTGATGCTAGTGAAAAAGAAGAACGGTCAGTGGAGGATGTGTGTAGGTTTCACTGACCTCAATAAAGTTTGTCCAAAAGGTAACTTCCCGTTACCCCAGATCGACCAGCTGGTAGATGCAACAGTCGGTCATGAATTATTGGGCTTCATGGATGCTTACTCGGATTACAACCAGATCTGAATGTTTGAACCCGATTAAATTAAAACCTCATTCACAATTGATCATGGGTTATACTATTACAAAGACTGGTAAAGAAGAGGTTATCATGACAGATCTGCAGGTGTATATGGACGACAAGCTAACAAAGAGCACAACATTTGAAAAACATGTAGAAGATCTCAGGGAGAAGTTCGGGGTGCTAAGAAAGTTAGACATTAAGCTCAATCCAAAGAAATGTGTTTTCAAGGTGCCTTCGGGAAGATTCCCTAGTTTCTAAGTTCATCAGAGAGGAATTGAAGTAAACCCAGAAAAAATAAAAGCATTGGAGGAAATGAGGTCACCAAAAACCCTGAAGAAAATTCAAAGGCTAACGGGCTACTTAGCATTTCTGAATCGATTCATTAGCAAACCAATAGACAAATGCTTGCCTTTTTTTTAGAGCAATTAAGAAGGGCAATGGGGTAGAATGGAACAATGAATGTGAGCAGGCATTCTGAAAGATCAAAGAGAACCTTGGCAAAGCACCAATCCTATCTAAACCTCTAGAAGGAGAAGTGCTCTATCTACCTATCGGTCACAGGTGTGGCAGCGGGATCAGTGCGGGTTTGTATTACACAAGTAAGACTTTACTACTAGCCGAAACAAGATACTCGTCAGCTGAGCAGATGGCATTGACATTAGTAACAGCAACAAGAAAGATAAGACCTTATTTTCAAGCTCACAGGATCTTGGTCTACATAGACTGCCCATTGAAGTAGATTCTATCAAAGCCTGAGGTGTCTAGGAGGTTAACCAAATGAGTGGTGGAGTTGAGTAAGTTCGACACAGCGTGTCTGCCAAAAGCCATAATAAAGGGGCAAGTTGTAGCTGACCTACTCACCTAATTCGTTGAACCAAACAACAAGGTGATCAAGATGCTGAAAGATAAGAAAGAAATTATCTGGAAACTGCATATAGATAGATCGTCAAACACGTACGGTAGGGGGGCCGATATAGTGATATCCACTTCGGAAGGTGATCCTGTAGAATGTGCCATACAGTTTGACTTCAAAGCCACTAACAACATGGCCGAGTATGAGGCACTTTTGGTAGGAGTTAGGGTTTTCACGACATTAGGGGCAGATGAGTTTGAGATATTCAGTGACTCGTAGGTGGTGGTGAACCCAATCTTGGATGAGTATCAGGCTAAAGACAACAACATGGCTATTTATCTAGGGATAGCTAGGATATTGGTTGGGAAATTCAAGGCATATAGGATTGGCGTCAACAACTATCAGCATACGGTCAAAAACTATCTCAGTTGCTCACCTCAAAAGACTTAGCATCGAAGACGAAAATGAAGTATCATAAGTAAGAGTGATCGAAGAAAAATAGGCCACCTTGATGACCTCGATCAGAGAGTATCTAGAAGATGAAACACTCATGATATAGATGACTGACTGAATCAAAATGCCTCAGATACAGAGCCAACAGATACTAAATAGTTTGAGGAGAATTGTATAAGAGAGGATTTTCAATGGCTTTACAGAAATGTGTCTATCCAACATAAGTTAGACATATATTAGAAAGTATCCACCGAGGTGTGTGTGGGAATCACTCTGGGGGTAAAAGTCTAGTGCATAAAACTCTCAAACAGGGCTTTTTTTTGCCGACCCTATTGCAAAATGCTCAGGCAGTCGTGGAACAGCGTGATAGCTGTTAGAGGGTAGCCAATGACATTAAGAGGGCCCCTAAGCAATTTAGGAACTTGACATCACCATGGTTGTTCGCCATATGGGGGCTAGATTTGATTGGCTCAATGCCGACAACAACCAAAGGAGAAATAGAGCACGCCATTTTTTCTGTAGAATACTTCATAAAGTGGGTAGATGCAGAACCACTGGTACATATAATTGAAGCTAACATGACCAGTTTCGTGAAGAAGAACATCATTTACCGATTTGGAATCTCGAAAATAATAATCACGGACAACGGGACCGAGTTTGACAGTGACAATTTCAGAAACATGTGTCATGACTTCAGCATAAAGAATTATTATGCCACACCAGCCCATCCTCAAACCAATGGCCAGATGGAAGCAGGAAACAGGATAATTAACCATACTCTGAAGGAAAAGCTAGATGCTTAGGAATGGAATTGGACAGACAAGTTACACGAAGTCTTGTGGGCATACCGAACCACGGAGAAGACTTCGACAGGAGAGACCCTCTATTCACTAGCATTCGGGACTGATACAGTAGTCCCGGTTGAAGTAATTCATAATTCATTAATGGTACAACTCTTTCATCTTGAGAAAAATATGGAAATGTTAGAACAGAATCTAGACGAGTTAGATGAGAAAAAGAACCTGTCGAGGATAAGGAATGCTGCCTATCAGTAAACGGCAACCAGGTACTACAACTCACGTGTCCAAGTTAGGAGATTCCAACTCAGAGATCTAGTTCTGAAGAGGGTGTTGCCAAATAAGAGGGAGAAATCAGTTGGATCGTTGACAGATAAATGGGAAGGACCATACCAAGTGGTTGGATATGCTAGTCATGAAGCATACCGTCTTGCCCGACAAGAAATAGGTGAGCTACCCAGGCCATGCAATGCTAAGTACCCGAGGAAGTTATACCCCTATAGGGTTTCTCTTTCATGCAATGATCAGTACGTGAAGATGTTCTACTCCTAGGGGTTTCTCATTTTTAATATTTCTTTTTAGTTTAGAAATAAGTTTGCCTAGTTTATAATAAAAAAAAGTTTGCCTTGTTAGCTTGTCTATTGATGTTTCTTTTTAGTATTCGATAAAAATCCTATTGAGGGAACAATTTCAAGAAGTCAAGAAAGGTGTTCTAAATTTGCTTTCGTTTACAAAAGCAATCCCAGGGCACTTAGAAATCGCTCAGTCTAGATATGAGCACCTGGAAGGCCCAGTGAGGGGCTGAAAACACATGCCGTAAATGCAGTGTACACTCACCAAAAATAACTGGCTGTAATGAAACATTGTTAGGGCACCTTTAGGCCATAAGCACCTGATGGGATGCGCCTAAAGTTGAATGGGGAACGAAATATCTATGTTAGAAACAATTGCTAATAAAATTAAAGCGTTTGTAAAGATAGTATGATAAAGGTCACTCTATTTCAATGAATCTTGATCAACAGTCTATCGGGAGACGTCCCATGACTTAGTTGATAGATAAAAGACAAGCGTCTATAAACTACATACCATGTAAATGGTCTATAAAAGAACACTGCTTGACAAAAGAATAAAAGAAGCAAATCGATCGGGGTTAAAGCAATCAATCAGGCCAACATAAATGGTCTACCCAACACTGCCTAAACACAATAAACCCCGTCACGTATAGTTGCTTGGTCGAAGTTGGGACGATAAATTTAATATAGTTTTAGTTAATAAAAAATCATGGCCATGCTAAGACTACTTGGTTAAGGATGGTGTCTCCAAACCGAGCATGACTAAAAATGAATAACTAACCAAGAAATAGCCACAACTAGACACGCTAATATGGTCTCAGTTGAGTCAGTCGACTCAGTGTAAGGCAACACATGTAGTTTGAACCAATTCATGACTATGACCGTTAATAAAAACACCCGGTCAAAAGTTGACTGTTTGGTTTCAGTATGACAGCTAACATACGATTTAAGCTATGTAGCACGAGGTAAAGATAATTAGTCAGGCTAAAATCGTATCGTTTGTTGCAGTTAGAAGAATAACTAATGTTGTTGAATGAATCCAACCAGGAATAAACTATTCGGTTAAAGATGGGTCATTCGATTCAGTATGACAGAAAGCGAGAGATTAAGTTACGAAATGATTATCGTCATACTCAAGGATCTGGTTATAGCCGAGATAGTTAGCTTAGTACAGTATAATGTGCTTAGTTCAAGTTAGCGAACAACTATAACTGTTCGCAGATCGCTCAGTTTTTAGTTAGTCACTCGATTTAGCTTAAGCCCTCGAGTATTCCTAATCATACAACAAGACATTCAATTCATGTTAAGTTACTTGTCTAACTATAAACAACAAAAAGGAAAAAAAATGGTAGTTATTAATATTATAAAATCAAGAGATTACAAAATTGTGGTTAGGAGAACAACATAAACAGATAGCAGGGCTAAAAGGTCAAGCATCCGGAGTGGTCGAAGGACCTCCAGATTCGGATCCATTAAGAGAAAGGTCATTACCCCCATAATCCTTGGTCATGTATCTGAAGTCCGACCAGCTGATGTCATCTTTTGAGTCGTCAACCATGAATGGAGAATAATCTATGTCTTGCAAGGGGCCAACATCAACACCCTTTGTCAGGATGCCATTTTTTTCACCGGCATAAAAGGCCACTAAAGAAGACTTTAAGGGAAGCTCCAGATGCATAGGATGAGGGTCATTCCCGATGGACCTGCTATAGGCCCGCATCTAAGGCTGAAGACCTCTTGTAGCGGTCCATATTTTAGACTTTAAGGGCTGATCTGGCCTCTTGGAAGAGCACCTCCATACTAAATTATTGATGTTCAAGATCCTTTATCAGGTGCTCATAGTGGATCCGAGCCTACTCAAATGCATGTTGCGTCTCAAGCATGACTTGTTGAGTAGAGGTTAGAGTGTTTTAGGCAATTCGGGTCTCCTCATTGAGTTTATTTGCTACCGTTTCAGTCAGGATGGCCTTCGACTCAAGTTCAACACTTCATAATTCTACCCTTGTGACCACCTTCTCTAGCTCATCATTTCTTGTGGTGAGCTCTCTAAGTGTTGTCTTAGCTGCGGAGGTCCTGCCCTGAACTTTGGCAGTAGTTTTTCTAAGAGCAACCTCAGTCGTAGCATGAGTCTTCAGCTTCTCTTCGTACTGCTTGACTTTGGATCCATTGGCAAATGAGGACTTGAGAATGTTATCTATTTCAGCAATAGCTCTCTTCAAATGATATATCAACACATCCTGTTTCTTTGGTCAGCTAAGGCACAAGTCAACTCCTTCACCACCTGAAAGAAGAATTGAAAACTAAGAACACTGGTACATACACAGGTGAAAGGTAACACAAAAAGCACTTATAAAAATTCCATTGTTGAAAATCATACAGATTCGCTCGGAGGCACTAGCAGCTCTAGCTTCCCTCTGATACCCGTCATTAATATACCCATCGCCAGCTAACATGGTTTGAAGCATGGAAAAGGGGTCAGAGTAAGAGGTACTTGAACAGGGAAGTCAAGAAGACCTAGAAACAGAAGCAGTTGTGGTAGCTGAGGGAGTGGACCTATCATGACCAGAAGTAAAGGTAGTCAGTGGTACTGCTGAAAGGGACGGGTCCATAACACTTTACACATTTAATATTCCAAAGCCTTCTCCAGCCTGAAGGACAGTTGTGGGGGCCTCGAACCCTCATCCTTTAGGGGCTTGACCTTTACTAACATCATCTTGAGGAAGAGACGCGGGAGATGTATTGGTAAGAGCATCTCTAGATTGGCTCATCCCTACATCCCTAGCCAGCTTGACTGTTGCACCTGACCTCGACTTAAACACTGGAAGAAGTGTTTGTTCCTTAGTGAAATCAAGCATTTCTTCATTAATGAACTGCTCATCTGAATTGGGCCAATCATCATCAGATTCAGAGTCAGTAAAAACTATCTGACATATAACGAAGAAATGCATAGAGGAATTTCCTGAGCGCTGTATGGGTATCAAAAGTAGCCCGGTCAGAAACAATCAACTTGAACCAGAGAAAGCTTAGAATGAGAGGAAGGTGCTGCCGGTTGTGATCTAATCACATCACCAATCCTTACTAGGGACGATTCAGTTGTCTTGGCCATAACAGGTGGGAGAGGAGCAGATATTGTAAATGTTCGATCGCCCCTTTTGTTCGACCGTTGTTCCAATAAAATTAAGTTAGTCAGGGTCTCCTGATCATCCTCATATTCCTCGTCCATGATTATAGGGTCAACCCCCGACTATGAGCGCACCAGATCAACAACAGATGAATCCTTTATTCTTTTATGGATAGCCTTAGAGGCAAAGGATCCCTCTACAGTCTTGGCCACTTTACCACTAGGAACCTCTCCACTGAATTTCTCGTTATTGGATTTCCTTCTACTGGGCCAATCTCTGCTAGATCTCTCCCTACTGGACCTATCCCGGTCAGACCCTTTTTGGGTAGACCATGCCCATGCATACCTATCTTTAGGTGACCCTCTTCTACTATTTCAGGGATGAGAAGCATCACGACCACTCATTTCAGTTTATCCAATAGGAGCCGCAAAGTGTCGTGATCAGACTCATATATGTGCTCCACTAAGTTGTGTTCGGGAGGAGAAATTCCCTGAGTAACCTGATCAGTCGTTGTTTTCCTGCTAACCCGGTCCAGATTTTTAGTCTTCTCGGTTTGCTCACCAGTACCAATGTCCATCTCGTACACTGAAATGAAAAGTAATGAGAATAAATACACATTACAAAAGATAAATGATATCAGGATCAGGACTTACAACGATTGCGTCGAGCAGAGATAGCCGGGCAAAGCTTCAACTTGATCAGCTCTTTTTCTGTGTACAGATTACGGCGGTCCCTGACCTCTCATAAAGTCTGAGCCGCCTTGACAACCGAGTTTGCCTGGTCCCGAGTCACCACATGCTCAATCTTACTCTATAGTTCAAGGCTACAGAATTGCCTCAAGACACTGCTTCTGGTTAGCCGCTTGGTAGGGTCAGACACCATGATCTTGCCATAATCGCCGCTGAAGAAGAACCATCTGTTTTTCTAGTATTTGTTCAAAGAAGGTGTTAACGGAAAGCTAGCTCAAGATTAGGAATTTCGATTAACACCCTCGAGACTACTACCGCAGAGGTAGTGGCCGGGATAGGTACCTTTGGTACCTAGATTGCTTTAGTAAAGATAAGTGTTTGAAACAAATGTTAATGCAATGAGAGCATGAACAATAATATGGCTATGTTATTCATCACAAATATCGTACAAAAACCTCTTAAACAGATTCAATCTCATTGGGGTACAACGGAGTGGCAACCTTATGTTTGTCGAGAAATGGAAAATAATGATGGTTGTGTTCTAGTCATAGAATTTAGGCCGGAATCAAACCTCCCATTCTGGATGATTATTTTGATCGCTCTCCCCATTTTTTATCATGCTTGGGTGTATTTATACATGGTTTAAGTAGGTTAAACTTCGCGAATCTCCCACCATGATTCTCCGAATCCGTTCCCTCCTTATCGTGCGAGATATTTTATTTAAAAGACATTGACTTTGGATTAATGACGGAGTTGAGAATATCTTTGTTGGAGATAAATTTGTTTCCTCTTTGGACTCGATCTCTTGCCCTGCACGTACGTGGCAATTTAATGTTTACTAGGTGTTCATATGATCATGTTGGCTTTCATGGTGTGATTCTTCATGGAGGTTGTCGAGTATGGTGTTCACTGTTTTGTAGGATGAGGTAAATCTATTCCCTGGTTTTGGTACTAAAAGCTTGGTCTAACCATTCCAGGTCCCTTGGAGCTTGGGATGACCCTGTTGGAACCCTTTGGTGGCAACGGGGATTTAGGTGAGCTTCCTGCTACCTGCCCAGATAGGTTTGAATTTTCTCTTGACTAGATGAAGCAATCTGGAGGTATAGGCCTGTTGCTTAATAGGTTCTCACTTAAGTCTGGAGAGGATGGCGGGCTCTTAGGGAGGTTACGAGGTAGTTTCGACATCTGGGAGCCTTGATTTGATGTAAGGAGCTCGATTCGTTTGTGTCGAGCTTCACCTTGGATGCTTCTTAAGATCGGTGACCTTTTTTTGTTTCTTTGGGGTGGCACCAAAGCTCGATCCCGGCTGTGATGGGTAATCTCGGCCTTAGAACTGGGCCATAGGAGTGAAAAATTTCTCTTTGGTCCCTAGCCAAATTTGGCTATTAACAGAAGTCCCCTCTGACTTAAACACTGACGATTGAGTCAGGGTTGGAGTCAAAATTCTTATTTTAATTGCAAAATTTTTCCTCCTTTATTATTACCAAAAATCTCGGAGGAAATCTTCTCATTAATTGCACAAATGACGTGGCGAGCATAGACCGGTGTACATCCTGAAACAATCCGGCTGTGTTATGGCCATTCCGGGATTCATGGCAATCCTACCAAAGATCTTGTCGACATCACTGCTCCATTCGCTTCTATTTATACCTAACCCATTCATCACTTTCCTCACGTTTTTCTTTTAAACTTCAAATTTTCTAAAATACCTCTATTTTACTACCTACTTCAGCTACGCCTCTGTCCCTTCTCTTTTTATTTGCCTCAAAACCTTAATCCATCAAGTCGAAAGCCAGACATGACTCTATCGATTCTCTTATCGATGGTGAAGAATTTTCCACCCTTACCCTCAGAAAGCGGGCACGAAGAGACCTTAACGACAATAACTCTCCCCCGACCCCGCAACGTCGTCGGTCTAACAGAAACATGGCCATTGGAACCGGGTTCACTAACCAATCTGATTGCCCCCTAAACTTAGTCGACGAACGCTCTAACAAAAAAGACAGGGACGACACCATTGGGAGGTGTCAAGTCATGGTCGCTGGTATTCTTCTGGTGATGCATCTTCCTTATAACTTTAAGATCATCCCAGATTCTACTGTTGATCCAAAATCAATCGACCACCTCATTCCTGATAGCGTCTCCCTCACAGTTTCATACAAAAATTATGACGTCTTCAATCCGCCCAAAGGTGTGCTCCCTATCCATGTAGCGGCCTTCGAGAATGGGGTCAGGAGTCCTCTCCATCCTACCCCTTCGATGGGCTCTCAGTGCCCTACAACTAGCTCCCTCTAGCTGACACCTGGCTTCTGAAGGCACCTGATTGACTTTCTTGTGCTGTGAAGGGAATAGTGAGAGTTGAGTAAGATTACGAAAGAGCCTATAGCAGAGGAGCTGGCCTACATTTTTCAAATCAGGAGCCTGTCCGGAGTTCTCAGAGGTCAGTCTATGCGAAGGCTAAGAACAAACTCAATTTCATTATTCCTGGTGCTTCAAGGAAGGATCCGGCTTGGAAGAATGAATGGATCCTAGCGAGATTTAGAGTTATTGCCCGAATCTAAAGCTGTTTTGAAGGATATCCTTGTTAAGAGCTACCTGAACCTGAAGTTCTCGACCGCCGACCCATTTGACTCTCGTAGGGTGCATCAATACATGTGAATCTCTAATGCTATTCAACGTAAGTAACCCTAAACCGATACTCTTTGTTTCGTTGGTTAGCTTGGTTATGACGTCTCTCTTATTTTTTCTTCTCTTTATAACAGTTTTTGTTGTTGCTTCAACTTCCCATGAAGCCTGGTAGCCCGGGCAAGCCCGCACTTCTCATTTTTCTAGACCAGAGCAAAGGGTTTCTCCCATTCCTCCAGCTGGGACTGCGCCCATTCCTGCTCCGTCCCTCACTCAGCTAAGGTCTAGGATGGCCATCATCACGTCGTGAGCTTCGAGGGTGCTAAACCAGGTAAAGTCCTCTTCCCTGGATGTTGATTCAATTAACACCTGACTCCTCTATTCCTTCTGTTGTTACTGCTATTGTTATTGTTCCGATGGTTTCCTTACCCGATGTATCTGCCACTCAATCTATGCTCTAAGCTCCTCAAGCTTTGGCGGACCTCGAGGCTGGTGTTCCAGAGGTTCCCCCTTCCCGCTTCTATCATCAATCAAGCATGGTGGGGCAGGACGAGGTCTTAGAGTGGTTCGTCGTGTCTAGCTCGGGTGGTGGGCTTTCTAGGATGGCTTCAATGCCCGTGGATATCTTGTTTACCAAGGGGTCCGCTATTCTAGTTGAGTCAACTCTCTTCATACTCTTTTGTTTATGGTTCGTTAGCTCGGTCAGTTTCTAACCTTGGCCTTACATCATGTAAGCCTTTATATTCAACATCGCTATGAGCCACCAGGTAGCCTCCCTCTGTGACCGTGCCATAAAAGCTAAGGCCAAAGCTGAAAATGCTTTGAGGTTGCTTGAACAAGCTCAAGCTCTGGTTTAGGAGAAGACATCCAACCAAAAGGGAATGAAGACCGAGCTGGCTGGGTTTTATTGTGACTATGAAAGACTGAAACGGTCTTATGACCAAGAAACCCTCCAATCTGAACGACGGGCTAGGCAGAGGGACTCCTAGAAAACAGAAGCCATGATGCTGGACATTGAAAATTTGGCCCTGCATTCTCTAGGATCCTAGTTGTAAGCGAATATGGATGCTTCCTTCAGAGAAAGGTATTTTTATGCCTCCTTCTAAGTTACCGAAGCCCTCTGCCTTCCCTTTGACCTTTTCAGTCTCATCATCTGTGACAAAGAGGAAATTATGACCAGGGCTGCTGAGATGTCTCACCCCGAAGGTGGCAGAGCCTTTTGGTTTAGTTGGAGCCGAAAAGCAACCGATCGTGACGAATCTTCCTCCCTCTCCCCTAGATTTTTTAGTTTCAGGTCTTGGGGAGACCTTAAGCTGGTTTCAGCCCACGCAGCTTGAGGGCAACCAACCAACAACTAGGGAAAAAGCTAGTGACCGCCATGAGGAACCCTCTAAAGCAAAGCTGAAGGTTAAGAAGATCATGATGGACTCTGGCTACCCTTCTCGATGCGATCATCCCTCCTAGATTATGGCGATGGTAATTAAAGTCTTGGAAGAGGACCCGCAGAGAAGGGGTTAGCAAAGGTGACCAACCAAAATGAACAACCACCGGATGAAGAAGCTAGGGGTGAGAACCACTAGGGAGCAGAAACAACCGGAGGGAACCAGGATGAAGCTGAAGCATGATACAACCTATTCATGATTTAATTTTACTGCCCGGAAAGGGGGGTGGGCACCCCGCTTTACTCATGCCAAGTCTTGTTTGCTTTTCCATCATTTTTTAAATAGCCTAGAACTAGGGGTTAGACTCCTATATTATGAATGAAAACTTGCTTAGGATTCCTTTTATGCTTGCTTCAATGAACCTTGTTTTGGCTGAGGTCTCCTTGCCTCATTCCTGATCTCGACCTAGATGAGGCTTCCGACATAACTTGACTTAATCAAATTCGGTAAAAATAAAGAGATCTTAAATTTGTTTAAGTGTGTAAGTAGATAGCTAGATCGAGCTCTTAACTCTCAACAGAAACTTGTAGCTTGATGACTCCAGTGAGTAGTCCCCTTATATGATTTCAGGCTAGTTTGCAGCTGTCACAGTAAGTAATCATATGCACATGGAGGATTAGTAATCAGTAATAACTTAGACACTGGAGTTAAGGTAGGAGAAATTTCCAAGCCCAGGTCATTTTAGGGGGTTATAGCCCGACCGAGGCATCAGAAAGGCTTGATAGCTATCTTTGTCTCGAGGCGATTATTGTCGACATATTATGGCGATCCTTTTGGCAGAACTAGTCTAGACCAGGGTATCATGAGATCTGGATGGCAATTATGCTCTTATACTCGGACCCTTCTTGGGGGAAGTCACCCGACCAAGGTAACAAGAAAGCTTAGCTAGTTGTCTTGGTCTCGAGATCTGGATGGTAACTATCCTCTTATACTCATACCCTTCTTGGCGGGGGGTGGTGCCTGAGCGAGGCAGCAGGAATGGTGAGGGGGCTTCCCCCCTCACCATCTTCGGTCTTGAGGCGATTATTATCGACATATTATGGTGATCCTCATAGTAGGACTTAATCTGAACCAAGGCATCAAGGAGGCTATTCATTTCTCATTGGTTTATGGCAATCATGGCGAGTTTCATTCATAGAGAAAACGTAACAGGAGATGGAAAAAATAGCAGACTTTTTTTATGGCTGAAATGGAGTACATTTTTTCTAACTTATTGATATCTAAAGGGAGGTAGTCTGCTGTTGCAGTCCCCTGTCTAAGAATAAAATCTCCTTAAATGGTATGCATTCCAGGTGTGATCAATAGTTCGACCGTCCATGTCTTCTAGCTCTTAAGCCCCATTTCGAATCATTACCCTGATCAAGTATAGACCTTCCCAGTTAGGTCCTAGGACCCCGTCTGACCTCACCCTGGTATTCTATGTAAATTTTCTGAGGACTAGATCCCCTTCCTTAAAGTTTCTAGCCTTCACTCTTTTGTCAAAATACCTCACAATCTTGCCTTGGTATATCGCTACCTTTCTTGCAGCTTGTTCTTGTTTTTCTTCCAAGATGTCCAGACTAGCTCGGAGCTTGATCTCGTTACTCTCTAGTTCAAAGTGTTGTACCCTGAATGAGGTCAACTTATGTTCTATGGGGAGAATAGCTTCAACCACGAAAGCCAGAGAATAGGGTGTTTCCCCAGTTGCGGTTCTCCTTATGGTTCTATACGACCAGAGGACCTCGTGAAGCTCTTCAACCCACTTTCCTTTTTTCTGTTGCAGCTTCCTTTTCAGCAGCTTCTTAAGGGTTTTGTTAGTTGCTTCAACCAATCCGTTGGTTTGCGGATGATCCACCGATGCAAACCATAGGTTGATACCTAACCTCTCGCACTAATCTCTGAACCTCGCATTATCAAACTGCTTTCCCTAGTCGGTGATTATGACCAGCGGGGTACCGGATCTGCATACCATATTTGTCTTGATGAACTTGGTAGTATTTTCCTCTGAGATTTAGGAAATAGGGCCTGCCTCGACCCACTGGGTGAAGTAATCAATGGCGAGGATGGCATGCTTCGCTTGTCCAGGGGCTATAGAAACTGGTCCGATCAGTCAACCCCCCGTATAGCAAACGGGTAAGGTGAACTGATCGAGTACAATCGTTCATGGGGTAGACGATATAGGTTTGTGGTCTTTTGACACTGCTCACAAGATTGAGCAAACTCCCTTGCATCCTGGTAGATAGTCGACCAATAATATCCTATACGAAGCACCTTGTAGGCTAGAGCCTTGTCACAAATGTGATTTCCAAAATCCCTAGCATGAACCTCTCTTAGCGCCCATTTAGCATCATCGGGATGTAAGATCGAAACAAAGGTAAGGACTTGTTTCTTATGTAGAGTTACTCACCCTTTAAGCAATATCGGACCGAAGCTCTTTTGATTCTCCGGGCTTGGTTGGGCTCCTCTGGGAGCTTTCCTCCTTGGAGGTAAGCAACTATGGGGTCCATCCAGTACGGTTGTCGCTCTACAGGGCATATTTCTCTATTCTCTATTATACTTGGCCAGGAAATCACCTGAAGAGGAACTCCCCTAGGTAAGGCTTGGCCCTTATTCGTAGCTATCTTGGCCAAGACATCTGCTCGATGATTCTTTTGTCGAGGTACTTGTTCGATCCTGAATCCCTTAAATTTATACTTGAGTAGCTGAACTTGTTTCAAGTATGCAATCATGTTATCCCCCTTTGCATGGTATACCCTGGAAACTTGATTGACCAGTAGTAATGAATCACTTTTGACATGTAGATAACCAGCTCCGAACTCGATGGCTACCTTCATCCTTGCTAGGAGTGCTTCATACTCTGCCTCATTGTTGGTAACCTTGAACTCGAATCTGAAGTAGTGACAGATTCCAATCCCCTCCGGGTCTGTCAAAACTATACCGGCTCCTCCCTTGACTTGCCTGGAAGCCCTATCAATGTCGATCCATGTTCTACCACTTTTCAGAAACCGTTCTCTGGAGCTAGACCTGATACTGCGAAAGTCTCTTGGCCCTGGAGAGTTGAGAATTCGGCAACGAAGTCTGCTAAACCATGGGCTTTAATCGCAGTCCTAGCCTTGAACTTCAAATCGAACTGAGTAAGCTCCAAGGCCTATAAAATTATCCTTCTGGATACATCCGGTCTCTGCAAGAACTGACAGAAAGGTTGATGTGTTATCACCGCAACTGGGTGAGCTTGGAAGTAAGGCCACAACTTCCTAGTTGAGATGATAAGAGTGAAAACGAGCTTCTCTAGGAGGGTATAGTTTTTCTCTGGCTTGGTTAGCGCATGGCTCACAGAGTAAATGGGTCGCTGCACTCTATCTCCACACTCCTTGACCAAAGCCCCACTCACTGATGTTTCAGAGACAGCCAGGTAAATCTGGAGCTCCTCACCGGGGATCGATTTAACTTACATCGGTGGGCTGGACATATACTCCTTTGAAGCTTGGATAGCCTGCTCACTTTCCTGATCCCATTTCTTGTTCTTCCCTTGTTTGATAATTTTGAAGAGTGAAAGACACTTATCTGTGGAGCGAAAGCTGAATCGATTGAGAGCTGCAACACTCTCTGTCAGGACCTGCACCTGTTTCAGTGAAGTCGGGGAATCTAGGTCCAAGATGGCTTTGATCTTTTCTAGATTAGCCTCAATACCTCTCTCGTTGACCATAAAGCCCAAGAACTTCCCCGCAGTTACCCCAAATGCACATTTGGAGGGGTTTAGTCGCATCTGAATTTCCCTCAAATCAGAAAGTTTATGCGAAGGTCTTTGTGATGCTCTTCTGCGGTTTGTGACTTGGTGATCATGTCGTCGATGTACACCTCCATTGAACTTCTAATTTCAGGCTTGAACAGTAGATTGACCAACCATTGATAAGTAGCTCCTGTATTCTTAAGCCCAAACAGCATCACCTTGTAGCAATATAGACCCTGCCCGGTGATGAAGATGGTCTTGCCCTTATTGACGGAGTACATCATGATATAGTTATACCCCGAGAATGCGTCCATAAAGCTCATGAGCTTGTTCCCTACTTTGGATTCAGCTAGTTGATTGATTTTTAGGAGAGGAAAACTATCCTTCGGGCATGCTTGATTGAGATCAGTGTAGTTGACACACATTCACCATTTCCCATTTGTCTTAGTGACCATTACCACATTGGTGAGCCAGTCTGTATATCAGGTTTCCCTAATGAAACCGGTATTGATCAACTTTCCAACCTCCTCTTAAATTGTGGCATTCCTCTCCGCATTGAAATGTCACCTTTTTTACTTGACCGGTTTGATGGTAGGATCGATCGTCAACCTGTGGGAGGCCAAAGGCAAGGGGATCCTTGGGATCTCATCATGGCTCCATACAAAAAATATCGTTGAACTAACAGAGCAACTTGATCAATCCCTCTTTTACCCCAGCTTCAAGTGAAGCCCCGACCTTCACCACTTTAGTCGGATCATCCTCTCTGACCTGAACCTCTTCCAGCTTGTCAACAGGTTGACTGCTGGCCCATTCTCTCCCTTGCTCTTTTTCTTTTGTTACTTGGGAATCACTTTCTAGGTGATCAGCGAGCTCTGAATTCTTCTGGTTTATCCCCGACACTTCCTGGCTTTGGATTATTGTCACTTGTGAAAACTGTTTTGCCAGTACTGTCAGGTTAGAGGAGACTACATAACATTTTCTAGCAGCTAGCTGGTCACCACGTACCTCGCCTACTTGGTTCCCAACTGGAAACTTTAAGGTGTTATGGTAGACCAACAAGACTCCCTTGATGGTTGATAGGAATGGCCTTCCTAGTATTGCATTATAGGCCGTTGAAAGATCAACTACAACGAAATCTGTCATTATGTTCTGTTGAAGGGGTACGGTTCCTTCGATCCCACTAGCATGACAGAATCACCTGTCAAACCGTATAAAGAAGTCGTACTGCTTCAGGTAAGCTTTTCCAAGGTATCCTTGAAGAGGACATCCACACTACTACAGGAATCGATGAGCACGCGGTGGACCACGCAGTCAGCGATCTGTACCATGACCACCAAAAGATCGTCGTGGGGATGAACAGTGTTGTAGGCATCCACCTCGGTGAAGATAATCTGAGCCGATTGAGATGTGCTAGCAATGCTATGTTCCAGCTTGAAAATGCTTCTACCTTTCTCCATGGGAGGAATTTTTCTTGCATGGTTCTTCTGGGCATTGTTGAAGGATCCAGCCAAGGTGGGACCTTCACTGATGGTATGGATGATTTGAATTTACTGCCTCAAATCCTTATGTTTACCTCTTCACTTCTCCTCATCTTCTCGGATCTCTACTTGAACTTCTTTCCCTATCTGGATGTTGTCTCTAACTTGTTGTATGAATTCTACCAAGCATCCTTCCCTTACCAGAGCCTCTATCTGGTTGCGTAGGCTGTAACACTCTGATGTGTTATGTATGATTTCTTCATGGAAGTCATAGTACTTGTACCGATTCCTGGCATTTGCTGGCGCTTTCATTGGTGCTAGTTTCCTCAGTAACCCCTTATCTCGGATGGCGAGGTAGATTGTTTCCCGAGATGCATTCAGAGGGGTATAATGATTGAACCCCCTCTCTCTCGGGTTATGGGAGCCACCCCCTTTAGAGGAGAGGAAGCCCAGGAAAGAGTTTTCCTTACTGGAAACTGATCCCGTTGAGGTTGAAATGGGGGATGATGGTACGTCGACCTGTTATGAGGTTTGTTCTGAACCCTCTGAATTGGTACCAGCTTGGGCACCTTCTTCTTTTGGCGCTACGCCGCTCTCATGTCGTTGTGCTCCAATTTAACTTTCTGTTGTTCCTCAACCTCGATCTGCTCCAGAGCCTGATCGTATACTTTCTGATAGGTTTCTAGCGCGTGTTTGGAGAATGATCGGAAAAGCTTCCCTGCCCACAGGTTTCTGCAGAAATTGTTTTGGGTCTTTTTCTCTGTAAAGACTCCCATCTGGATAACCTCTTTATGGAACCGCTTCACATAAGCCCGAAGGTTTTCTCCTCTTTCTTGGATCACATACTATAGATGGATGAGACTCTTGGGCTAGGGTTTGATACCCTAGAATTATGAGCAGAAGTCAGTTGACAGCTTCGTGAAGGAGTCCACACTACCAGCAAGCAGCTTTCTGAACAAGGTCTTGGCATAATCTGTCAGAGTGGTAGGAAACATCCAACATATGGCAGCTTTGGTGGTATTCTGGACCTCCATATGTTAGACAAAGCTCTCTAAGTGGCTCAAAGGTTCCTCCGTGCCAGAGAATTTATCTGATGGCATCTTAAACTTTGGTGGGAGCTCCGCCTCCTGTATCCTCTTAGTAAAAGAGGCATTCATCTCGCTCAGAGAGTCTTTTTTAACCTCATTGCCTTTCTGTTTCTTTAACTACTGGATCTTCTTCTTCATCTTAGATAGTTGGTCCCTCAGACGCTTGCTCCCGTGCCTCTTGGAATAGACCTCAGAGCTCTCGTTGTCAGATCCCCCTGATGAACTGGATACTACTACTTTGTCATCTTTAGAGACGGGCCCTGCCTACGTAGATTGTCGGTTACCACCAGCTTTAGCTTGAGGTTCCCTTCTGGAAGTCACCGGTCGATGAGGGCTGTGAGGTGCCATCCGTAGAGCATCGACTGCTGACTTGACCTATCTGGGTTGATAGTAGGTCGGCCTGTCTGAGACTGGGGGCATAGGCCCTAGCCTATCCCGGATAGAAGTTGTGGGTCCTGTTCTAATGTGGACAGGGACCTGTGGAGGGGGTCCCAACCGATCGAAGGCAGGTTGTTTAGAAGCCGGTCTACTCGCATCTCATCGGTACCAAGATCAGCCAGTTGATGAGCAATCCCTTCTACAGCTAGATAGAGGTGAACATTCTCCACGATGGCCACTGCATGCTGATTGATCATAACTTGGTTCACCACCAAAGGGGTTGGAGGCCACTCCACGTCTAGGCTGATATGAGACTAGCTTGTGATGCTTGGATTTCTTTCCCTTCTTTTGCACTTCTTGGTCGAGGGGGCAGGTTGTTGTCCTGAAGTTTCGGATTGTCCTTGGGAGGAGCGAAGCCTTATGATCATTGCAAAAGAATAAACTAGTAAATGTAAAAATAGTGGTGTAGGGTTCCCACAGGCGGTGCCAGAAAGTGTTAACGGAAAACTCGCTCAAAACGAGGAATTTTGATTGACACCCTCGATACCACTACTGCGGAGGTGGTGGCCGAGATAGGTACCTTTGGTACCTAGATTGCTTGAGTAAAGATAAGTGTTTAAAATAAATGTTAACGCAATGAGAGAAGGACCAATAATATGGCTATGTTATTGATCACAAATATCGTACAAAAACCTCTCAAACAGACTCAATCTCACTGGGTACAACGAGGTCGCGACCTTATGCTTGTCGAGAAATGGAAAATAATGATGGTCGTGTTATGGTCACATAATTTAGGTCGGAATCGAACCTCTCCTATTGTATGCTTTTTTTTATCGCTCTCCCCCTTTTTTTATCATGCTTGGGCGTATTTATGTATGGTTCAAGTAGGTTAAACTTCACGAATCTCCCACCATGATTCTCCGAATCCGTTCTTTTCTTATCAGGTGGGATATTTTATTTAAAAGTCATTGACCTTGGATTAATGACGGGGTTGAGAATATCATTATTGGAGATAAATTTGTTTCCTCTTTGGATTCAATCTCTTGCCCTGCATGTACGTGGCAGTTTAATGTTTATTAGGTGTGGATATGATCATGTGTGCCTTCATAGAGTGATTCTTCATGAAGGTCATCAAGTATAGTGTTCACTGTTTCATAAGACGAGGTAAATCTGTGCCCTAGTTTTTGTACTAAGAGCTTGGTCTGACCTTTCCAGATCTCTTGGAGTTTGGGATGACCCTGTGGGTACCTTTTGGTGGCAACAGGGCTTTTGGTAAGCTTCCTGCTACCTATTCAGATAGGTCTGAATCTTCTCTCGGCTAGATGAAGCAATACCGAGGTATGAACCCATTGCTTAATAGGTTCTCACTTAAGTCTGGAGAGGATGGCGGGTTCTTGGGGAGGTTACGAGGTAGTTTCGACCTCAGCGAGCCTTGATTTGGTGTAAGGAGCTAGATTCGTTTGTGTCAGACTTCACCTTGGATGCTTCCTGAGCTCGGTGACCTTTCTTCATTTTTTTTGGGTGGCACCAAAGCTCGATCCCGGGGTTCCGTGGTGGGTAATCTCGGGCTTGGACCCAAGGCCAGGGGAGTGGAAATTTTATCTTTGGTCTCTAGCCAAATTTGGCTAATAATATAAGAGAAACCGCAGATAAAGCTTTTATGGTCCTTATGAGTGGGAGGTGCAGGTTTATCTTTGAAACCATAGGGAATCCAATTGCTCGAGGAGGCGATTGAAGATAGAAGGTGCTTCCAACATTTGATCGCCCTTAGGTATAAAAGTTACGTATCTCTTATATGGTCGAGAGGTTCTTGGCCCCAATTTTCGTCCACAAGTTGAAAATACAAACACGGTTAAATGCTCAAGGCTAACCTAGGGGGTTGAATAGGTTAGACACCCTTTTCGACTCCCTTATAAACAAACAAAAGTTTGTCCCTCTAGATTGCTTGTATCACAATATATATATATATATATATATATATATATATATATATATCAATTAGAGATACTCAATCAATATATAAAACATATCAAGTGTGATACAAACAAGCAACCATAACATATACACAATTGATATTGTAGTAAGATAGTCAACTTACATATAAAGATCTATCCATAGTATTCGATTAATAAATACAAATATAAGAGAGATAGGGATAGAGAAAAGTTGATACAAGATATAACGTGGTAAACCTCCGAAGAGGAAACATCCAAGGGTTAGCAACCACCGACAAACAAAATCCACTAGTAGATAAGACAAGTACAATCTCTCAAGTGACCCCTTCACCTAGAAACTACCCTCCTATCACAACACCCCTAATTTCCATCAAAGCATCTAACAAGGTGGCACTTTGCTTATATTCATGATAAAACTCTCTAACAAGAGTATCATTTACAACTCCTAACATGCTCACCCAAGATTCCCATTTTCTTTCCTTTAAACACTTAAGAACGTAAGAATCTTTACACTTACCAAAGTCAATGCATCTCTCTTGAAATATCTTCTTTGTTCCAAAAATCCCTAAATCTATTGTCCTTGAAGCTTTGGATCCTTTTGAGGTACACTTGGCTTTCACAATGGGATTCAATTGATTTCCACTTTCGGTAATCTTAGTTCTTCCCATTTTTCTTGTGTTATAAGATGCTATACACATACCACAAAAGAGAGTGAAAACAAAACAAGCACATTAGTCATATAGATATAAAACAAAGACATATGACTTAAGAATGAATCATTATGCAAGACAAAGATAATGAGTAATATCTTACAAGTGTCATTAAGTCAAAATATGCCTACATGTAACAAAATGAAGCATGTGAACATATCATAAAAGAGAACAATGTCTAGCATACAATGCTCCCCCTTGATAAATGCCATAACTAAAATCAATGATAGCATAAAGTTTACAAAAATGTTCACACAATCACACATTCAAGCAATTTGAAGAAATATCAACAAAATAAGCTTCATATGCTAAGAGAGATACACAAAGATTTTCAAGTTCTCTTATAATTCTTCAACAATTGCCAAAATATCAACATACTCATAAACAAAGTGTGTGTGTGAGAGATATGCTTCAAATATATATCAAGAAGTAGTTTGATAATCAACATGCAAAAAATTTATAACAACTATTCATCTTAAGCTTTTTCCATAAAAGCATAAACCGATTATCATCCGGAATTTTTTGCTTTTAAGAGAATAGATTTCAACATATGAGCGTGTGTGTTCATGTGGCTCGTCATCCCATTTCTGTTTTTCAACCCGAGCAGATTTGATTTTTCAACTATACTCTTTTTTAAGCCTTCCTCCTTTTCTTTTTAGGCTTGAATCAAAGAATTTTCTTTTCATGATTCCATTTCAACACTTCTTTGATTTTTTTCTTTTAAAAAAAAACATAAACAAAATTCACTTCATGGCAGCTTTCACTCATCACAATGGTGTAGCTCTTTCCAACATTTGGTAGCTTTCACAACCAATGTGTGTAGCCCATTCCATGAAGGTGCTCGTTGAGCTCTATGTATTTGCCGAAGCAAAATGGATACTAACCATAGGTCATTTTAAATGTACTTAAGCACAAAAACTTCAAGGTGTATCCAAAGTTTACATATTAGTAAACTCAACCTACAAGCAAAACATATAAGAGAAGCAAAGTGCAATTTTTAGAAAAACAAGATTTTATGGCTCATAAGCACATGATCTAAAAGCAATAAGTAGAGACTTATGTAAGATCATTACTTATCTAGTAAGTAGCTTTCAAAGAATATGAAGCTCATATTTAAAAAAATAATATCACTCAATATACTATACACAAACAATCATCAAAGTTAAGATCAATGTGAACAATATCACTATTAGATCCTAAAATAGAAAATGTCAATGAGAATCATATGTATGCTATACAAAATTCTCTAATAAGACATGCTATGAGATGTATATCAAAGATTGAGTCAAAAGATGAATATCTAAGAGAATATGCATTAGAGTATGGAGATACATTTTGCACATTATACTCAACAAATATCATACTCTCACCCTTTTTATGAGCAATCTTGCCTTGAATGTCCTCATGACACCAAGTTGACGATGTTTCACAAAAAGAGTATACAAAGCATAATATCTCAACTCAACAACACATATATCAAAAGAACTTCTCAAAAGTTAACCAATAAATTTCGACCATCATAACAAACATGATGTGAGATAACCAAGTTCATATCAATACATGGAGTATTCAAAGCTAGCAAGCTAGAATTCTCAACACAATTGATATATTGCCTCAAAGCTACCTCATATGTGCTTCTTATATTAGTGATAAGAGCACTCACCATTGAACCACTTGTTCTTGGGTGTACCTACACAAACATTTCCAATATCATCCATGACAACAATGTTAAATCTAAAGTAAAGTCCTTCAATGACTTGATTAACATGAATATCATTAATACACTCTTTCTTAACATTTTCAACACAAGCTTTGTCAAGTTGAACAAGGTTAGCTTTCTTTCTACTACATAACTTCTTTTCATGCTTAGCAATATTATCATGTATTTCAAATTTCAAAACCTTAGCTTGTTCAAGTTGAAGTTTAATCTCCTTATCTCTAGATTCATTTCCTAATTTGCATTTTTCAATGAATTTATAACACCTAGGCTTAATGTGACATATTGTGTTGCAGTAATGGTAAATTGGAATAAAAGATGAGATTGTACCTTTTAGAGTTGAACTAGCTTCACTAGGAGTTTGCAAAGATACCTTGTTTGCGAACTTCTTCTTGGATTTTGATCTTCTCTTCTTATGTGGTTTCTTATCAATCACAACTTCATCTAAGTGAGTAGGAAGTGGTACTTTCAAGAGCTCCTCTTCAACTACCAAGTTGTCTTCACCACTATGAGAGTTAACAAGATTCCTAACACTTACCGAATCATTCACTAAGTCCTTGATGGCCTCCTTAGCCGTGTCTATCTCTTCCATTAATTCTTGTTCTCTCTTACTCAAAGAAGATATCACATTATCTTTCTCAAGGTTTATCTTTTCTAGTTCTCTAAACTTCTTCATAATATCACCTTTCTCACCAAGAAGTCTACAAGTAACAATCACAAACTCATCTAGTTGTTTCTTGATCAAATCATCCTTCTCAACTACCTCTCTTAGAGTATTATCTCTAGCTTCTTAAAGCTTTTCTCTCTTAGCCAACAACAAGATTAGTAGGAATGGAAATAGGGTTTCCCTGATGATTTGCATCAAAGTTCTTGTTCAAAGATATTGTACCATCAACTTCTAGTGGAGAATGAGAAGCCGTTAGAGCTACAAAGTTGCTCACCAACTCTTCATCACTTGAAAACTCACTACTAGAGCTCTCATCATCACTAGAGTTATCATCACTCCAAGTAGCAGCCAACACTTTGCCTTTCTTGTATTTCTTAGATGTCTTCTTGGTGCACTCACTAGCAAAGTGACCGAAACCTTGACAATTGTAGCATTGAACACCTTTCTTGTTCATGGCTTGACTAATCTTCTCATTCCTTGGAGATGATGGTTTCTTAACTCCTCTTTCCTTAGAAGACTTTCCTCTAGGCTTGGCATTCTTCTTTAGAAACTTCTTGAACTTTCTAACCAAAAGAGCCATCTCTTCATTTTCATTATCACTCTCCTCCTCAATAGCATTGAGAGCGATTCCCTTACTCTTAATCTTTGGCTTCAAGCACATCTCATAAGTTTGGAGAGACCCAAGCAAATCATCAATGTCCATGCTATCCACATCCTTGCTTTTCTCAATGACCATCACCTTTGATTTAAATCTCTTAAGAAGAGATCTAAGGATTTTCCAATTTAAACGCTCTCTTGAGATAGGTACTCCAAGTGCTTGACATTGGTTAGCAATGTTAAGAAGCCGGAATTGGAAGTCTTCAAACTTTTCTTCTTCACCCATACTTAAACCTTCAAATTGTGATGCCAACATTTGAAGCCTTGATTTCTTCACTGCTAAATTTTCTTCATTAGTAACTTGGAGAGTATCCCAAGCTTCCTTTGCCGATTCAAGATTTTGAATGTAGGAGAATTGATGCCTATCAACTCCTCCAAATGTGGCATTCATAGCACGATGGTGCCATTTAGCAACCTCAAACTCATTTGTTGTCTATTCACTCCTTGGTTTGAGTATTACGGTTCCATCATCTTGAACCTTGGTAGGAGGACTATAACATTCTTCCACTACCATCCACGCCCTTTCATCAATAAAACGGATGTAAGCTTTCATCCTCAACTTCCAATACCCATAGTTAGTGCCTCGAAGTAATGGTGGCCTAGTATTTGAGGCTCCTTCCGCCATTACATCATCTTGTAAACCCATGACTTTAAAAGCTTTGTAAATACCGTGAATGTATCACCTGAATGCTCACTAAGTACAATCTAGTGACCTGCTCTGATACCAATTGAAAATACAAAAATGGTTAAATGCTCAAGGCTAACCTAGAGGGGGGTGAATAGATTAGACACCTTTTTCGACTCCCTTAGAAACAAACAAAAGTTTGTCCCTCTAGATTGCTTGTATCACAATATATATATATCAATTAGAGATACTCAATCAATATATAAAACATATCAAGTGTGATACAAACAAGCAACCATAACATATAAACAATTGATATTGTAGTAAGGAAGTCAACTTACATATAAAGATCTATCCATAGTATTCAATTAACAAATACAAATATATGAGAGATAGGGATAGAGAAAAGTTGACACAAGATATAACGTGGTAAACCTCCGAAGAGGAAACATCCAAGGGTTAGCAACCACCGGCAAACAAAATCCACTAGTAGATAAGACAAGTACAATCTCTCAAGTGACTACTTCACCTAGAAACTACCCTCATATCCTACTCATGAAGATGTCGCCCTCTTGCTCAACATTCTGAGGCTTCACACCTTTTGTTAAGACTTCCTTGCTCACCCTTCCGAATCCTCACGACCCTAGGCAAGACTTCCTTGCTCACCCTTCCGGATCTTCACGACCCTAGGCAAGACTGCCTTACTTACCCTTCCGGATCTTCACGACCCTAGGCAAGACTTCCTTGCTCACCCTTCCGGATCTTCACGACCCTAGGCAAGACTTTCTTGCTTGACATTCCGAGGCTTAACACCTCTTGCCAAGACTTCCATGCTCAACAACATAGGTCTCACACCTATTGTTAAGACTTCCTTCTTACAAGGCATCTAAGTGATCATGAATGCAAAATGCAAACAAGCACGCAACATAGAATGTTATGAACAAGAAATCCTATGGAAAATACTAGACATGAGCATGAATGCACATAAAAAATGTTGTCTAGTTAATCATGCATGTTTAATCCATCTAGATCATGTAAGATATGTTCAACATTAATTACAATCTAGATACATGTATAGATCTAAAACTTGAATCACAAGATATGTTCAATAAACACATAATCAAGTTTAAATCATATATACCAAAAATATGCTAAAATCATGTGACAAAGTCATTTAGATTAAAGCAAGAGTTCTAGAGCATATTTTCTATTAATAGATTCAACAAAGCACATGTAATATTGTGAGATTTCGGCCAAAGTGAGCCTAATACATGTGAGGAAATATTTTTCACAAAATCAATCAATTAAGATCATCAAATAGTCCTAGAATCAAACCTAGCACAATACAATCCCAAACATGTGAAAACATAGGTAAAATCAAAACCTAACTAAACATGAGAGATTTCAATTGAAACTCAATCTAGCTTTAAATGAGTTCAAAACTCAAATCAAAACTATCACAAGACACATATATATATATATTGAAGAAGAAAACCCAAGGCAATTGACCAGGTTTTAAAAGAAAACTTTGAGAGAAAATCAATACCTTAATTGATTAGGTGTAGTCCCGTTTTTGTGAGATTAGACTCCAAAAACAGCAATAAAACTAACTCAAACCTTCATAGAAAAGATGGAGGATGAATAGATAAACACTATCAACTTTGAATAACTCAGATCGGAGTTCAAATGAATAAGTTATGGTGTTTGGAAGGTGAGAAAATATGAGAGAAAATTCTGCACTCAAAGTTTGAATCTCTTCTTAGAATGAAATGTGAGAGGAAAGGGATATATATAGTAGAGGAAAAGAATAGTGTGCGAAAAGACCAAAAGGGCATGAATCACATCAAGTGACCTTGCTACCACGTACCATCTCGAGAAAGAAGCACTTGATGCTTGCTTCTTTTCCACGAGCTCTCTTCGTGTTCTTCGATCGTTCTCTGGCCTCCGAACTCGAAATTCGAATCCATTTGTGGATTACAAACCATAACTCTCTCACAGACATGGAAATATAAGATACTCAACCCAAAAAATAATAATTCAACTCGATATATACCAAGACGAAGACAATGTATGTAACATGAGTTGAAACTGTAGTATCTTTTGACTTAGAACTTGAAATCAATGGTATGAGTAACTGAAATGACCAGAACTCAATCAAGAATGATTTAAGACTACAATCAAGTTCAATATCCATTTTATACAAACATATACACATACAAACACAATTCACACTAGAATGTAAACTTCATAGAGATAGTCTCCAATCATGCATTTTCCAAAACATGTTATTTTCATACCAATGCATAAGCATTCATCTTCAAGTGTGTGAATGTGTTATAAATGGACACAATAATGCATGGACACATATGTATGATTTGTAAGTGTGTGCCTATAAAGGTGCACAACTATGTAGGGACATAAATGTATGAACTGTGTGTGTGCCTATAAAGGTGGACAACTATGCAGGGACACAAATGTATGAATTGTGTGTGTGTGCCTAAGCCTTGTAAGAGAAAGATAAGGTGTTAGTATACCTTTGTAGAACCATATAGCATACTTTCTCTTTGAAGACTTTGAACTTGTTTTGACTAGTTGTTATTTCTACTTTGAAGCTTGAATCATCATGAATTCTAGACAACTAAATCATTACAAGTAAACATTATTTTGATATGGAATTAATGCCAACATAATCTAAAACCTAACACAAGTGCCACAAGCTAATCAACACCCAGTACCAGTTGGGGGTCAGTTGAGCAGAGGCAATGCCCACATCTGTCAGAAATCGAGCGATGAAGGGTCGAATAGGGATGGTGACCCTAAAGGACGACATGACCCCATAAATAGCAACAGCATTAGGAGGAGGATTCTTTACAGCACGCTCGCCGCTGCAAGTCAGTTGTACCCAACACAGAAGGTTAAACCGATCCCTAAATTTCTCAAATTCATCATCAGTTACCATATTTACCTTGTAATCAAAGGCACACGGGTGATCTGCTGTAAACTTTAGCATGCACGCCCGTCGTTCTCTCAGCACGCCCGTCGTTCTCTCAGCACTCCCTTCATCTTCAGCTTTTTCCAGATTATCTTCAAATCTCTTGCAAGACGGTTAGTTTCCCTAGGTAAAGCTCTAGTGGCTTGTCTTGAACTGGCTGTCTTCGACATATCTGGGCAAACACCAACAAAATTAGAAGCATGAGGGTTATCAGTTGAAGGAACAAATTCAGGGCGAGCAATAGAGTAATCTACATTTAAAGCAACAGGTTGAGACGAATCAGTATAAGCGTGAAAGTGACCCCAAAGTATAGATTCAATCCTATTGATATTCTCTTTATCGCCAGCCTCAATAACACGCATAAGATTTTCAAAATATTGATAACGGAGAGTGAGATCCATACCTGGAATATCTGTGAAAACAATGAAACATGAACTGTTGGCAAATAAAGAAAGGAACGAAGAAAAGCTTGAGATTGTGAGAAGAAGAAAATATTATTGTTTTTTGTGGAAGAAGTTATGAAGTCGTGGGAGGGAAAGGAAAAGTTTTGAATTATATATAGGAGAGGGTGACATCATCAAAACATGCAAACATCACTAGGCGTAACAGACGAGAGTGGAAGTAGGTGTACGGAACCAAAAATCAAGCGTCGTTCGAAATTCAAAAAATGGCAAATTAATTGCATCAACCGAAACGGATGTGAATGAGGTTAATGCTTAGCTGTTAAACATTTAATATGCATTAAGGAGCTACATAATAAGAAAAAAAGAACAAATTAAACACACTTCGCCGAGCGGGTTCCATTTGGAATGAGATACTCGATCTTGTATGCTTAAGGGGGTATTGTTATTGGCATAATTTGGATCATATGACACGTCTGCAAAAGACAAGGGTCGGGTGTGACATGTCACCAAAAGTTAACAAGATAGAACCAGACCAAGTTGACCAAAGAAAAACTACCAAATCCCCCCCTAGAACAAGGTAACGTAATCGATCAGGTAAGAAGACCCGATCAGGATTGTGAAGATCGTCGGGGGAAAGGTTGTGATCGGGTAAAATCACCGATCGGGTAAAATCACCGATCGGGGAAAGTGAATTTGGTCTTGTGTAACAGGTGGTCAGTTGCGTGACACGTGGACAACACTCGGATTTATTTAAGTTACGACTTAAACAGGCAGAGAATGAGCCCTACTTAAATAATGTGTCTAGAAGTATACTTTGATGATGAAGTAAATTTCCTTATAGATATCAGAGTTCAGATAATGCAAGAGATCTAATACGGTCGAAACACAATCAACGCAAAACAAGGAAGAAGGATAACACAACTTCAATAAGTTAGAGTGTCGCTTAACTACGAGAACTTTTCTTACTTGTACATCAAGAATTAGGGTTTTATGCATGTATATATAGGCCATAATAACACTCATAAAATGGGTGAAGGCCAATTAAACTTACAAGAGTGCAAGAGAGATTGTGTGTGTAATCATTCTCGATTTAGTGAATTCTTTTCGCCGTTGCCAGCAACCATGGATATTTCCCCAACTTGAGGTTTTACCACGTAAAATCTTATGCCCTATTTGCTTTTTATTTATTTCGGTTTATAGTTTGATTGTTTATTCACAATCACTTGTTCGACAAGTGATCAATTAAAACTACTCCAAAAATCAACGTCAATAATAAATATATATGTATATTATTTTTGAAGAATAATGAATACGGCAACATGTCAAACCAATGTTACTAATTGACTGACAGATTGATTTGTTTAGCGTTAATCCTTTCTATTTCGATTTTCGACAACAAGCACAGAACGTGCATTTTCAACTATGAAACTTGTCAAAATGTATTTTCACAACAAATGGATAACGAGTTACTTGAGAATTGTATGGTTGTTTATATTGAAATAGAACTTACTGATATAACTGATACGGATTCGATAATAGATGTTTTGCTTTTTTGAAGCTTTAGAAGTCAAAATTTAAGTCGGATTTTATTATATTTGCATTGCATTCATATTCCATTTTTTACTTTCTTGTGTTTATCTTAGTTATAATATGTCTTTAAGGATAAGGCTCATTATATCCCCCTACTAGATGTATTTTTTATTTTAAGTAATAAAAATTATCTTGTATCGTCGAAATTCACCATTAAAATGATTTATTATTATTATTATTATTATTATTATTATTATTATAACTTTTATCTATTATAAATTGTCACAGGCCATCTAAAAAAAAATTTGGTTCCGCTTCTATGCATACTCTTATGATGACCATAGAATTTTAAAGGAATCATATATAAGAATTTTTGACTGAACTTGAATGTTGCAGTAAATTTTAAATACTCACAACCAATCTATCGGAGTTAATCATGGCCACGGTTTGATTCGGTTCTGGTTTAGGTTCCGAACTGAGCTAAAACCGGAACGCTCAGTTCAAAACTGAAACCGTGGATCGGCGATTCCAGAATCGGAATCGAACCGTCTGTTCCAGGACGGTTTTTTTCTAAAGAGAACCGGAACCGAACCGTCAGCCCTATGGTTCCGGAACCGGTTCCACGGTTAGGATTCATTTCACACGGTTACGGTTCGGTTCCACAGTTCAAACTAAACCGTGGTCATGTGTAATCGAAGTATGTGTACATGAAAGGGTTCAATCCTAAACTGATTAAGAAAGTGTTCAATTAGGGTGCGTTTGGCACGGAGATGGGATATGACAAGGTAAGACTGGATAAGGTGGGACTGGACTGGACTGGACTGGACATGTTGTTCTATATTGTGTTTGTAAGACCTGGACAGAACTGTAAACTGTACTGTTATGAGTTTGGTATGGCTTGGACAGGATGGAACAAAAGGTTTAAATGACCAGAGTACCCCTTATATATATATATAGACTATAAATTATATATTAATATATAATAATATATAATGATCTATAGCTATATATATTATTTGATATTATTATATATTAGTATAGAATATTACATGTATTATATAATGTATAATATATATATATATATATATATATATATATATATATATACATATATGATATAATAAATATTATTATTATTATTATTATTATTATTATTATTATATATAAAAGATATATATATAATATTAAAGATTACTACATGTAAAATAAATAATATATATATATATATATATATATATATTATAGGTAATATTATGTATTTATATTATTATATATTGTTGACGTTGATTTCTGGATGTATGAGAAAAAGCCAACAAGGATTGGATTTCGGCTGTGATTTCAGAGAGAGAGAAGGAGAAAGTAATGAAGACGCAAGTTTTTTTATGTGGTAAAACTCCGATGACCGTAAAAACGTCCACGGGTGGTTGAATGATCAACCAAGCCAAAATTCACTATGAAATTATAATATTACAAGCTCTCGATCTCTTTTTTTTCTCTCTGTATTTTTCTATCAAATGTTGTATATCTTTTTTTTAGCGAGATTATGGGTCTATTTATATGTTTATAGAACCCTAATCTGCTTTGTACAAGTAATAGAAGATCTTTATATTTAATTACAATTATTTACTTGCTTGAAGCTGATTGTCTTCTTTCCTGTTTCGGAATCTTGTATTGAGATCGAATGGGATTCTAGTAATGAAGTCCAATTAGGACTTATTTCCTTATAAGAGCATATCCTTTTTGAAGAAATAAAGTTGTTGCCTGATTGGGAACCTTTCCTGTTTAATATTCTGTTCTTATCGAGATTCCTTTTTTATATGGATATCTTCGTACATTTTAATGACTCGATCCACTTGAGCTATGCGCTTGACCTTTTATTCAATTTTCTTCATTTTTGTCCCGAGTAAGGACAATATCGCTGGTCCCGAGTAGAAATGTTATTTAACCAACCCCGAGTCTCATTATCTGATCTTGACTAGTATATGACGTCGATTGATCCTGAGTAGGTTTTGTTCAACATCTGCTTACTCAGGTTTTCTCTTACTCGGTGATGTCTTGCAGGATATTTTCTGAATGCCTATTCGGGTGTCCACCTGGCAATTTATCCTTTTTGTTGATGACGTGTACGTATGAAAAAATTCACATATAACAATACCCCCTTAAAATATTTTTGCTGAACAAGGTTTTATTTCGGGCAAAAGTATTTTAATTAGTTTTTCAATATCTTTTCAGTGCCCGAGTAAATGTCTTGTCATAATGACGTGTCTTAATGGTGACCTACAAATTCGATTTGCTTTCTTACAAAAAATCTTTAATGACGGTAACGTTTAGAAGTACTGACGGCAAAAGCTAGTTCTCCCTTTGACACGTGTCCTTTGCCTCTTCATTTGATTTGCCTCTTCATTTGATTTGCCTCCTCACGCGAGATCTTTAATGATGGCGACATTTTGGAGCAATGTCGGAGAAAGTCAGTTCTCTTTTTGACACGTGTTCCTTGCCTCTTCGTTTTTTGATATCATTTATGAGAAACGACCTACGCGTTTCCCCATGCACCACCAACGCCATCAAACCTCATCATCGTTTTTTCCCACCTTGAGATCCTAGGGTTTCGTGCTATCAACTATTTAAATTCTTTACTGAGAGACAGTGTTGCTCAAAAATTTCCAGCAGAAAAATTTTTTAAACCCAGATTTCATTGCGCATAAAATCACCTCCTCTCCGTAGAAGATTTTGCACCAGTTCTTTATTCAAGGTTAGTTTCAATGGATCCATCTTCCCGTCATCGTCTTTTTAATATTTCTCTTGATGCATTAGAATGTGGGGATTTCCAGTTGGTTTCCTGCATTAGAAGATTACTGGGGAAAATCCCTGCTGATGAACCTCCATTTTTAGAAGTTAATGTTTCTGGGCTTCACCCTGACGTCACTTTTAGTCTTGTATCCAGTTCTTCATCTAGTTCTGATTCTGTTGTTTCTAATCACAGGGTACCTCTTCGAAGGATGGGAAAACATCAAAGCAGAAGTGAAGTCCGTAAGCACAACTCGGGCGATATTCGGACCAGGGAGCAGACTGTTTATGAGAACAACGTTGAAGAGGCATTCAGAATATCTCACATTTCTTTCTCTGCTACTCGCCCGAATGGGTTTGATACCAAGCCGAATGTAGTCGGGGCAGATGAGATAGAAAAGTATCATTCCCGATTCGATCTGCCTAACTCGGTCACTCTGATTCCAGCGGGTGATAGAGCTGTGTGGAATCCTCCCCCGGGCATGGTGGCAATCTACGGATCCATGCTTTGCTGCGGTGTCACTCTTTCTTTTCAGCCATTTATTTCCTGGTTTCTAGCTGAAGTAGGGTTCGCTTCGGCTCAATTAGCCCTGACATTTATTGCCTGGTTTCTAGCTGAAGCAGGGTTCGCTTCGGCTCAATTAGCCCTGAACAACTATAAAAATTTTATGTGCATGTGAAACATGTACAGCCGGATGAACTTGTCACCATCTTCCCCTAGTGAAATCAGACACTTTTTCACGTTGAGGCAGTCTGGTAAGACAGTGACTTATTTTCTTATGTCTAATCTGCTAGGCTGATGGGTCCCCGAGGGGACAAAGGTGTGTCGGGAAGCTGACATATCTGATGACCCTAAAAAGAGGGATTTTAAATGGGGATTCCCTATATCCAACAAGTTCTAGAAGAACAGTTGGTTTTTCACCAGAGGGAGTCTCGGGCTTGATGTTACTGTTTCAACTGGGGTACTCGGACGGTGCTAAAAGTCCCCCGTTTCTTCTGTTCCCTCGAGATATGGAACAAGAAGAAAATTGATTACAGCGATTCTGAGCTAACCAGACTTGCTCGGGGCAACAGTTCACACTTTGGAGAAGAGGAGCAAGACTTATCTTTTCGTCGAGGCGAAGATGATTGAGCTCAGCTTCTTCAAATAGATTTTAGGCTACCACAGGTGATGTAAGTGATTTTTACAACCTTTTTCATTTCATTGTTATTTTTTACTTTTTGGATTCTGACGCGGTTCCTCTTTTCTTCTAAGTGTACGATACGGACATCGTCTGGGATCTTTAGGCTCGCCAAGTGAAGTCAATTCTTCAGGCGAGCAGAAAAGAAGCTTCTCATCAGAGCAATAAAGGCATCGCCCCTCCTGAGTCTGACGAGGAAACTGATGCGGTTGAAGAGCAAGTTCCTGAATATGTACCCAAGGACATCGTTCAACTGACCGCAGGGGAGAATAGTGGTCTGAGCAGCCCAACGGATCATTCCCAACTGCCTAATGATTGGCAGAGGCAAAGTGAGGGTCTTGGTAAGGAGCCTGCCGAACGATCAGAGGCTGGTGATGGAGGTAATACCTCCTTGGGACAAGCACCAGTAAATCCTGAATTTTTTGAAGTCTTCCGGGATGATACTCAGGAAGATCCGGCATCTGATCTCAGCTTCCACCAATCTCAGACCGAGAAACGGAAGGTAATCAACTATCCCACTCGTCTTCTCAAGGTCCCTCGGGTGGTCTCATTCATCTACTCCAGCGATGAAGATATTGAGGCTGAGATTCCTCCGAGCTTTGATGTGGGAGCATCGGCGGATGCAGAGGTGGAGGCTTCAGAGCCGAATAGGGGTTCCCCTCCCCCTGAGATTGAAGATCAAGGTGCTAAACTCTCATGGGTTCCTTCATACCCATCTCCCCAGGATATGCTATGGGAGATGTCCTCCGGTCGGGCTTTCATCAAGAAAGACCGCTGGAGCAGTTTTTGGGATGGCTCCCTAACTGAACGTCTTTAAAACATTTTTAACGGTGCATCTTATATAAGTTATCCTTAACTTCCTTCAGTTGCTTTGTTTGTTTTTCAGATTTTTAATCAAACTTCTTTATAGATGGTGGTTAAGTTCGCTAAGCTGGTACAGACGCAACAACATCAAGCTGATAGAATAAGGCATCTCGAAGCTCAGTTGAAGGAAAGTGAGGATCAACGTGCTCGGGATCGAAACGGCTTATCAACAAGAGGTTGGTTCTGCCCAAGTTTTTACCGACCACTGTCTGGCGAAGCAGATAGAGGTCGAGAAGAGGGCTTCTTCGACAGAAGAGAAGACTACATTAATTCAATACTTATTATCTTCTGCCCAAGAATTAATGCTCAAGGCCGCGCAGGAGCTGGATCAGTCCAAGTCGGCATATGAATAGAAAATCGAGGACTTGGAACGCCAAGCTCTGACAGTCGAATCTCTATCTAAAAAGGCTAGGCTGGAACTTGAAGTCCAGGGGGTTGATGGTTTTAAAAGATCCTCTTCCTACGATGCCCTTCTCCTTCTGGAGTTTCAGCGATGGCTAGTTTCAGCTGGCGATTTCTTTAAAGTTAAGAATAAAGCGACTGAGAAAGCCCAAACTAACTAGGAGCTGTCAATCAAACATTATGTGGATCGGTCATTAGAATCTCTTCAGACTCATATGAAAGAATGAAGAGCTTACTGCCGAAGCCGAGGCAAAGAGCCTCATCCTATGCATTTAGAGGTTCCATCTGAGCATTCCCTCTCGACCTTTTACGCCAATCAAGAGTCAGTCGTGGAGGGTGTGGTGCCCGATGTCGGGCTGATCCCAGGAGAAGATTACAGCCAGTGGATGGATGATTTGGCTGACATGATTGCTTGGCCTTCTAATGAGAGTCTGTTCCAAGAATATGAGATGGTGCCTGACCCGAGTATTGGCAAGGGTTCCAAATCCTCACAATCCTGATTTTTGTAGATAGGATTTTTTGTTCTTTTAACAATTCTTTTGTAAGGAATCCTTTGTAATGATTCTTTTGTAAATGAACTTTGTAACCATTCTTTTGAAAGATTAATAAAATTCCGAGTAGCTTTTCTGAACCTGGTGGTTTGATTTCATTTCTCCTAAAATTTCTTTAACTTGACTGTGGTTGCTGAGGTGGCTGAGTATCTTATTAAACCAGCTATTTCTGACGTTCGGGTAACTTAACCGAGTATCTTATTAAACTGATTGTTACCCGAATAACTTTAAACGCCAAGTATCTTATTAAACTGGCTCTGGCAATCTTCATGCCTAGTATCTTATTAAACTGGCCAATTCTGATGTTGGGGTAATTTAACCGAGTATCTTATTAAACTGATTGTTACCCGAATAACTTTAAACGCCAAGTATCTTATTAAATTGGCTCTTGCAATCTTCATGTCAAATATCTTATTAAACTGGCTAGTATTATTAACCGAGTCATATTAAAACAGACAAGTAGGTTTATACTTGTGTTTCATACACGGTTGCTACCCGAACATTACATCAAGGCTCACCATGATCATATGTTCAAGTCCTTACGTATTACCGAGGACGTCTCCCCAGTTTTTATGTGCAAGGGTTTGTCGAATCGTTAAGCTTTTTGAATCACTTAACACAGCTATGCATTTTACCAGAATTTCTCCCGATAGCGTCCCGAGCTGGTGCATCGGGTTTGCCTTTTTGCTAAGGTCATTTGACCTTGCTCGGCTGGCATGCTCCTTCGAGCTTCTCTACCCATTCTGGAATTAATGGCCCCAAGTATTCTATTTGCATGTTCTTATTATCATGATTGTCTTCCATATGTTCTTATTATCATATGCTTTCTTTTGGAAATCCCAAGTTTGATGCTTTTATCTTTCGAAATCCCGAGTTTGATTTTTTTTATTCATAACTGCAAAATCAACAAAGTTTTAAATTACACAACTAATATTTAACCTAACTAAAATTGTCCTGACTAGAAAAAAGAACAGAAAATAATTTAGGACAGAAAATCTAAGGATAGAAAATCTTCAGATACCGACCATCCATTGGGTCGGGCAATCCAATACGCTTAGTGGCCAACTACTCCTTCGACTTTGTACGGGCCTTCCCACTTATCAACCAGGGAACCTGCAACTTTATTTTTTATGTTCAATGACACTTTCCTGAGTACCAGGTCTCCTACCTGGAATTTCCTGACCCGAACATGAGAGTTATAGTGGCGGGTTACTCTTTGCTGATATTCCATATTTTGTATTCGAGATTTCTCCATTTTCTCTTCTAGCTCATCTAGACTTTGTAATAACATATCAACATTCTGATCTTCATCATATACCCTAACCCGGGGTGACGTATATAACGTTTCTATAGGGATAACAGCTTCTGTTCCAAACGCTAAAGTGAATGGAGTCTCTCATGTTGACGTTCTTGCTATTGTCCGATATGCCCATAATACTTCGGGAAGCTTTTCAACCCAGCTTCCTTTCTTGGCATCTAGCTTTGCTTTGATTGTGTGCTTGATGATTTTGTTCACTACTTCGACCTACCCATTTGTTTGAGGGTGGGCAGGTGTGGCATAGTAATTGGCAATCTGGTATTCTTTGCACAACTGTCTGAATTTCAGGTTATCGATCTGGGTGCCATTGTCAGTGATTATAGTGTTTAGAACTCCAAACCTATAAAATATATTATTTTTCATGAAATTTGTGGTGTTTGCTTCTGTGATATGCACCAATGCTTCGGCTTCTACCCATTTTATGAAATAGTCAACGGCTATTATAGCATATTTCGCTCCACCCCCTGTCCCAGCTGGCATTGGGCCGATTAAATCCAACCCCACATGGAAAATGGCCATGGGGATGTGAGGTTTCTGAGCTGTTCTGGGGGTTGTCAGATATCATTAGCAATCCTTTGGCAAGTATTGCAACTCTCCGAACATTGCTGTGCATCTGAGAACAGAGTAGGCCAGTAATAACCTTGCATGAGTACCTTGTGTGCCAAACTTTTACCCCCAGTTTGGTTTTCGTAAACTCCTTCATGGATTTCCTGTAATATATGATATGCATCCTCCTCTAACACACATCTTTGGAGTGTTCAGGAATACCCTCTTCTGTATAACTCTCCTCCAACCAACGTGTACCTTGCGGATCTATACCTGATATGTTTTGCTTGCAAGGGATCTTTCGGGAGCACGCCTTCTTCCAGGAACCTTTTTAGCTGAGTCATCCAACCGTCTGGTGGTGTTTGGATTTCTAAAATTTCTAAGTTTCTCGGTTCAGCTGTGCTCGATTTGAGGAGGTGTGCAACCGGAATAGTCTTTGGCCTGACTGTGGTTGTTGCTAACGCTAGTTTGGACAATGCGTCTGCCTTTTCATTTTCCACCTTGGGTATCAGGGCAAACTTAGATTCTTTGAATTTCTGTAGGAGCTATTTTGCGATGTCAGGGTAAGCAATCATACCTTCATTCTTGGCTTGTTACTCATCCAGGACTTGGTTGACAACCACCTGTGAATCGCTGAGTATCTCGACTTCATCCGGCCCGAGAGCTATACAGACTCTGAGTCCAGCTAGTAGCGCCTCGTACTCGGCTTGATTGTTGGTTGCTTTGAAGTCAAACCTCATGGCACATTCGACATCATCTCCTTCAAGAGTGCATACTACGATCCCTGCCCCGCTGCCATGAATGTTTGAAGAGCCATCCACATACAATTTCATAGGAAATTTTTTCCCAACATCCTTTTTGCTTCTAGGTTTGGTTTTGTGAACTTTGCTATAAAATTTGCCACTGCTTGCCCTTTGAGGGATGTCCTGGGGACGTAGTGGATATCGAATTCACTCAGCTCGATAGCCCATTTGTTCAGTCTTCCTGAAATCTCTTGTTTCTGTAGAATTTGCTTTAATGGGCAGTCAGTGAGTACCTGGATTGTATGAGCCTGAAAATATGGTCTTAGCTTTCTTGCTGCTGAAACCAATGCTAGGGCCATTTTTTCTGCCCGTGAATACCTGGTCTCGGCTGGTAGAAGTGCCTTACTGGTATAGTATAGTGGCTTCTGTACTCCATCTTATGTTCTAACTAGGACTGAACTGGCTGCTAGTTCTGTAATTGATAAGTACATATGAAGTGTCTCTCCCATCTGAGGTTTTGAAAGGATTGGAGCCTGCCCTAGGTATTCTTTAATTTATAAGAATGTCTGCTCGCACTTTTCATTCCATTCGATTCCTTTCCCTTTTTTAATTACTTTGAAAAATGGTACGCATCTGTCAGTGGCCTTTGAGATGAATCTACCAAAGGAAGCTAAGCATCCTGTTAGGCGATGTACTTCTTTGAGTGTCCTCGATGAAGTCATTTTTTACAGAGCCTGGATCTTCTCGGGGTTGACTTTGATTCCTCTTTGGTGAAATTGAAAACCCAGGAATCTTCCTGAAGTAACCCTGAATAAACACATGTTCGGATTGAGCTTCATTTGGTATCTCCTCAAGACATCAAATGTTCCTCGTAGGTCGAAAGTGTGCTTGTCTGCCATGATGCTCTTGGTCAGCATGTCATCAATGTATACTTCCATGTTCCTTCTAATTTGTTGTGCAAAGATCCTGTTGACCAGCCTTTGATATGTTGCCACTGTATTTTTTAACCCGAAAGGCATTACTGTATAACAGTATAAACCCTAATCAGTTGTGAACGCTGTTTTTTCTTCATCAGCCTTGTTCATCAGGATTTGGTTATATCCCGAGTAGGCGTCCATGAAACTGAGTAACTCATGGCCTGATGTAGAGTCCACCAACTAATCTATCCTCGGAAGTGGAAAACTATCTTTCGGGCATGCCTTGTTTAGATCTGTAAAATCTACGCACATCCTCCATTGTCCATTCTTCTTTTGGACGAGGATTACATTAGCTACCCATTGAGGGTAATTGACTTCTCTAATCGATCCTACAGCGAGTAGCTTCTCTACTTCCTGTTTAATTGCCTGACTTCTCTCGAGATTGAATGGTCTTCTCTTTTGTATCACCGACTTTACATTCGGGTCTACCGTGAGATGGTGGGATATTATTCGGGCATCTATCCCGACCATGTCTTCATGACTCCATGCGAACACATCCCTGTATTCTTTAAGTATATCAACGAGGCTTTGTTTGACTTTTCCTTCCAGGTTGGCCCTGATCTTGATCTTTTTATCTGGTTCATCTTCTTTCAAGATGATTTCTTCGACCGGTTCAGTTTTGGATTCATTCTGCTCTTCCCTTGGATCGAATTCGAATGACAATGGCTTTTTGTTCTGACTCGACTTTGTTATAATGTAAACCTGCTCATCATTCTTGTCTTTGTATATTGACAGGTTAGCTCTTTGGGCCATCTCTTGGGATCCCTTGACTATACCGATCCCCTGTTCGGTCGGGAACTTGATCATTAAGGCATAAGTGGTTGTTACAGCCTTAGTTTTATTCAGGAATGGCCGTCCCAATAGTGCATTATATGGCCAATTGTCCAAGTCTACCATCACGAAGTCGAGCAATACAGTTCTCTAGCAAGGTGCCACTCCAATCTTCACAGGTAGCTTTACCGTCCCAAGTGACCTGACCTCAATTCCCCCGAATCCTCTGAGTGGAGTATAGAAGGGATGTAGGTCCTTTCGGTCTAACCTGAGTTGATCGTAGACGGCTACATTGAGAATGTATGCTGAACTTCAATTATCTATCAGGATTCTCCTGACTTCCCGGTGACCAATCCGGACACTTATGACCAAGGTGTCATTTGGCCAAACATCGACCCCATGTGAATCTGCTTCTGTGAATGTTATTGGGTCTCATCCTTCCTTTACCCTTTTCGGGTCCAGCTCGACCGAGTTTACGTCAAAGTTATGTCTTGCTTCTCTGATTTCCTGTGTTCGCTCTCAGTTACTTCTCCCAGTGGATGGTCCTCCAAAGATCGTATGTATTACTTGATTGGCCTCTAGACTGGCCCTTTGATTTCGACCAGAGCTGTGATCGGCCCTGATCTCTTTCTTTACTTCTGATTTCTCATCCCTTTTCAAGATCACAACCTGTAGATGTCCTTCCCATATGAGGGTTTCTATGTAATCTCTGAGCTGGTAACACTTGGAAGTCTCATGATCGGTTTCCTTATAGAACCTGCAGTATTTGGTTGTATCTCGCAGGGTAAACTGAGATTGACGACGTGGCTTTTGTACCATATTCTTTATTTTCAGAATGGCCAGGATTTCCTCCTACTTTTTTTTGAACAGGGGTGTAATTGGTGTATCTGCCTCTGTATTTTTCCGTGGTCTGTTCGGTATTACGCCCTTTTCCCCCGTCCTTGCTTTTTTCCTTGTTGTTTCCTTTTTATTTTCCCTTTTGATTCTGCACTTTGGACTCGGCGTCCTTTTGTTCGGGTTTTCCTCCATGCATGTAGCATTCTCCAGTGGCTAACTCTTCTTCTTCGGCTAATGCATACCCTCCTGCCATGTCCATAATATCTACATATCTGGTCAGACAGGCTCTTCTTAAATCAAAAGATAGTTGTCCATTCTGCAGGTTATTGATGAATGCAATAATTATTGCTTCATCGTTTGCATTGCCAATCTCTGATACTGCTTGGTTGAATCCCCCCAGATATTTCTTCAGATATTCATCTTTCCCTTGCTTTATTTGAGAAAGGTAAGCCATTGACTCTTTCTGTGAACATTGCTCAGAAATTGCCTTGAGAAGCTCCTACTTAGTTCACTGAAACTTCTGATGCTTGCTGGGGGCAATCTCCCTAACCATCTTGAGCCTGTATCTCCCAGAGTTTGTGGAAAGTTGAGACACAGTAAGGGATCACTGTGGGCATACAGAGCCATGGCACTTTTATAGCGTCTGACGTGCTCTTTAGGGTCTGTGTTTTTCTTGAACTGCTCCACGTGTGGCATCCTGAACCTTTCTGGGAATGGGGTCCGTAAGATTTCCTTGGTGAATGGACTATCAGAATCGGCATCAAATAAATCGTTATACCCATAACATCTGACCAGTGCGTCCATTTGACGCCTATTATTCTCAACTTCTCGAGTTAGGCTCTGGATTACGATGTCTCTGTCTCCCACCAGACTTCCTTGATGGTTGAACCGCTGGGTGATTGTCATTCCTCTTTCTGGTTCTTAACTTTGGTGCCGGGTTTCACGTATGATTCCGTGATGAAGCTTGCGATGGTGTCGATTGCTATCTTCTGATGACGACCGATCTCTGTGCCGGTCATGTTTACGGTGTCTTGCACGGGCTGTCTGATCCTAGTTCTACTTTTGACGTGGTCGTTCTTCTTCAGGTGTTTCACGTCAAGCCTGATTGATTGGAACAAAGTTCCTTCCAGCTTCCAGTGTATTTATTTCTAGCCATACTACAACCAAATGATGCCTCGTAGGTGGGAGGTTAGGAGTTTATGCTTCTGCAGCCAGTAGATCAACTCCTTCCTTTGCTGCGTCTGCCACCAGTTGTTACAACGCCTCTTGGAAGCATTATGTCAGGTCCCTGCTGGTCGGAGGAAATTACTGGATCCTCTCCAGGAATGTATGTTGGTTCCCTATTGTTGCACCGAAATCCCACGAGCTGCTGCCAACATGAAAGTTATAGAGAGATTTTTAGACATCCCCATAACTGCTTCTGCTTCTGCTTCTGCTTCCTGCCATCGCTTTTGATTAAATCGAAGCTTCAACCTCCCTCCTTCTAGCATCAATTGTTGACATTGATTTCTGGATGTATGAGAAAAAGCCAACAAGGATTGGCTTTCGGCTGTGATTTCAAAGAGAGAGAAGGAGAAAGTAATCAAGACGTAAGTTTTTTTACGTGGTAAAACTCCGATGACCAGAGAAACGTCCACTGGTGGTTGAATGATCAACCAAGCCAAAATCCACTATGAAATTATAATATTACAAGCTCTCAATCTCTCATTTTTCTCTCTGTATTTTTCTATGAAATGTTGTATATCTTTTTTTTGGTGAGATTATGGGTCTATTTATATGTTTATAGAACCCTAATATGCTTTATACAAGTAATAGAAGATCTTTGTATTTAATTACAATTATTTACTTGCTTGAAGCTGATTGTCTTCTTTCCTGTTTCGAAGTCTTGTATTGAGATCGAATGGGATTCTAGTAATGTAGTCCAATTAGGACTTATTTCCTTATAAGAGCATATCCTTTTTGAAGAAATAAAGTTGTTGCCTGATTGGGAACCTTTCCTGTTTAACATTATGTTCTTATCGAGATTCCTTTTTGATATGGATATCTTCGTGCATTTTAATGACTCGATCCACGTGAGCTATGCGCTGGGACTTTTATTCAGTTTTCTTCATATTTATCCCGAGTAAGGACAATACCGTTGGTCCTGAGTAACGTCATTTGATCCCGAGTAGAAATGTTATTTAACCAGCCCCGGGTGTCATAGTCTGATCCTGAGTAGTATATAACGCCGATTGATCTTGAGTAGGTTTTTTTCAACATCTGTTTACTCAGGTTTTCTCTTATTCGGTGATGTCTTGCAGGATATTTTCTGAATGCCTATTCGGATGTCCACCTGGCAATTTATCATTTTTGTTGATGACGTGTACGTATGATAAAATTAACATATAACATATATAATAATAAAATATAATATAGAATATATTATATATAATAATATAAATATATAAATATATATATATATATATTAATGATACATTTTAATATATATATATATTAAATATATTATGTTATATATATTATTATAATATATTTATATATCCTATATATAATAATAATATTTAATATATCATATATATTATATTATTATGATACCATGTCGGCTGTAGAGAGCTCCACGACCATCTCATATAGAGCATAATAGTCTCATTTTCCCCACAAACGGCCTTACTTCAACGGCCTAAATAGAGTACTCACTTACAAAACACTATCAGAGATGGGTGGAGATCTTAAGCCAAATTTGTTCTAATATGCAGGATCCTCATAGGAGGCAAGCATAGAGCATACTGAGATTCTGGAGAACTATAGATCCAGACATAAAACTTTCTGAAGATAAGGATGAAAGAAACTTAGAAAGCCATAAGAAAGTAAACACTTAGATTTTATTTTTTTCTTCGATTGATTTACAAAGAGAGCATCCCATTCTTTTTATAGGGAAAGAGAGCTCTAGAAAGATCAGGCCCAAGCATGTGGCCGCAAGCATATTTTACAAAAGAAAACATATCCAAATCCTGTCTGACAGATGACAGGCTTATCATAAAGTAAATTAAAATAAAGCTATCTGGCAGCTGGCAAACACACTAATAATTAGGCATATAAGATAAGCTTGGAAAAGCTACGGACTGCTGAGATTACAGGTGGCATGGTACTTATCATCAGAGTCAAGAGCCTCACAAATGGAACAGGGCCACGTGTCAACTTGTAGCAGATCTTAGGAATCTAAAAGATAAGAATTCTAAAAAGGGTGCCAGCTTCGTGATGGGTCCCTTGGGACACCTGGAAGGATGAAAAGGACATTAGTCTTATCATTGTTGACGTCACAGAAGGAATTGAGAAGAGGGATCTGGATACTGATTGGATAAAGTCTTTCGTAGTCATACGAAGTATCCTATTCATAGCTGGTATTGGAAGTCCAGAGGAGCCTAGTATGCGGATTGTGCTTGTAGGACCTGTGGAATATCCAAATGCAGCATACTTTGGCAGCTGGTTCTGGGTTCATCTTCCAAAGGTGGTACTGACCCATAAGTCTGTTAAGTTCAGTGCGCCAGACAGACAAAGGACTAAACCATTAAAAGAAGGTCCGAAGATTGGTGTTATAGGAGGATGAGTCTTGGACGAAGCCATAAAGTGCCTGAAGTGGGAAGACTATAGCATGATGGTGAAAGATAGATAAACACCATAGGAACCATAAAACCTAGTCTGAGTAATAGTAAAAAGGGGGAGATATAAAAGGGTCAAGGAATGGTTTGGTAGGATTGGCTAAATGATGTCTGCAATCTTGGTCATTGATCTGAGCGAGGTAAATTGGGAGATATGTTTTGGCGAAGTCTTGAATCTGTTGAATAGAGGGGGATTGACCTGGTGGTAGAGTAGCCATAAATTCAGAGGGAAAATGAGGAGGAGAAGAAGGAACGACATGAGAGGATGCTGAGGAAGAGGCTTGTGAGAATATCATGTCAAATAAAGGGATTAGTCCAGCACGGGAGACCAAGGTGAAAGGGTGAGGCTTGGAAAGCATATCTGGAATGATGTTGTTGTGACCTTTAATGTGCTTGCCAGTGAAATCATACCTAGAAAACCAATCTTTGAGTCTCAGGAGCTGGGGATTTGGAGGAAGCTTGTTGCGGAACTCAAGGACTTTTGGGAAAGATGAGTTATCCATTTCGATGATGAAGCTCTTAGTTCTGAGATGGAAGTCAAACTAAGAGATCTCATTCTTTAAAGTAAGGATTTCCTTATAGATTGTGTGATAGTGTTTCTGGACATCTTTGAACTGTCCACTAGCATGACCGCTGTAGTTGCGTCTTCCATTGGTTTCATAAAAAATGATGGCTCCCCAAAAATGGTCGCTGGTTTCAGTTTACAGGACAAGTTGACCTGAAGAGGGAATATGTAAAGGAAGAGGCTTCTGAGAAACTTTCTTTAGATGGGCAATTGCCTCAGAATGAGAAGTGTCCCACTAGAGAGGATGAGTCTTGGACGAAGCCATGAAGTGCTTGAAGTGGAAAGATTATAGCATGATGGTAAAGGACAGATAAACACCGTAGGAAGCATAAAACCTGGTCGGAGTAATAGTAAAAAAATGGAGATATAAAAGGGTCAAGGAATGGTTTGGTAGGATTGGCTGAATGATGTCTGCAGTCTTGGTCATTGATCTGAGCGAGAAAAATTGGGAGATATGTTTTGGCGAAGTCTTGAATCTCTTAAACAATTGGGGATTGACCTGGTGGTAGAGTATCCATAAATTCAGGGGGAAAATAAGGAGGAGAAGAGGCTTTGTGAGGATATCATGTAAAGTAAAGGGATTAGTCCAGCACGGGAGACCAAGGTGATAAGGTGAGGCCTGGAAAGCATATTTGGAATGATGTTGTTGTGACCTTTAATGTGCTTGACAGTGAAATCATACCTAGAAAACCAATCTTTTAGTCTCAGAAGCTGGGGATTTTTAAGGAGCTTTTTACAGAACTCAAGGACATTTAGGAATGATGAGTTATCCATTTCGATGATAAAGCTCTTAGTCCTGAGATGGAAATCAAACTTGGAGATCCCATTCTTTACAGTAAGGATTTCCTTATAGATTGTATGATAGTGTTTTTGGGCATCTTTGAACTGTCCACTGGCATGACCGCAATAGTGGCATCTTTCATTAGATTCATCAAAAAGGATGGCTCCCCAAAAATGGTCGTTGGCATCAGTTTACAGGACAAGTGGTCCTGAAGAGGGAATATGTAAAGGAATAGGCTTCTGAGAAACTTTCTTTAGATGGGCAGTTGCCTCAGAATGAGAAGTGTCCCACTGGAGAGGATAAGTCTTGGACGAAGCCATAAAGTGCCTGAAGGGGAAAGACTATAGCATGATGGTGAAGGACAGATAAACACCATAAGAACCATAAAACCTGGTCGGAGTAATAGTAAAAAGGGGGAGATATAAAAGGGTCAAGGAATGGTTTGGTAGGATTGGCTAAATGATGTCTGCAGTCTTGGTCATTGATCTGAGCGAGGTAAATTGGGAGATATGTTTTGGCGAAGTCTTGAATCTGTTGAAAAGAGGGGGATTGACCTGGTGGTAGAGTAGCCATAAATTCATAGGGAAATGGAGGAGGAGAAGAAGGAACGGTAGAAGAGGATGATGAGGAAGAGGCTTGTAAGGATATAACGTAAAGTAAAGGGATTAGTCCATCACGGGAGACCAAGGTGATAGGGTGAGGCCTAGAAAGCATATCTGGAATGATGTTGTTGTGACCTTTAATGTGCTTGACAGTGTAATCATACATAGAAAACCAATCTTTGAGTCTCAAGAGCTGGGGATTTGGAGGGAACTTGTTGCGGAACTCAAGTACTTTTTGGAAAGATGAGTTATCCATTTAGATGATGAAGCTCTTAGTTCTGAGATGGAAGTCAAACTTGGAGATCTCATTCTTTACAGTAAGAATTTCCTTATAGATTGTGTGATGGTGTTTCTGGGCATCTTTGAACTGTCCACTAGCATGACCGCAATAGTGGCGTCTTCCATTGGCTTCATTAAAAAGGATGGCTCACCAAAAATGGTCGTTGGCATCAGTTTACAGGACAGGTTGTTCTGAATAGGGAATATGTAAAGGAAGAGGCTTCTAAGAAACTTTCTTTAGATGGGCAATTGCCTCAGAATGAGAAGTTTCCCACTGAGGAGGGTTATTTTTTAGAAGTTTGGACAGAGTTGTTGTGTAGTGACTGGCTTGTGGGATAAAATCTCTAATGCATTTGATGATGCCAAGGAATTGTTGAACCTGTTTCTGGGGAAAGTTAGAATCTCGGAAAACAAGGAACTGCTTTGTCAGATGAGGTCCAGGGAGGTAGGACCCGCCTTTTATTTTCATGTCAAGGAATTCAATTTCAGTAACAACAATTGAGCTCTTTTTATCAGAGAGCATGATTCCAAATTTGTCTATGATTTGGCGGAATTATTGTAGAAGCTTGTTATGGGATTCTTTGTCTGATAAGAAAAGCATAATGTCATTGATATACAGTAAGGCAGAGTGGAGGATAGAACGGAAGATCCTAGTGATAGCTTTCTGGAAAAGTTAATAAGCAGTTTTCAGGCCAAAAGGCAAAACTGTCCATTGGTACTAGGCATTTGGAAGGTAGAAAGTTGTTTTGTATATTTCATCAAGATGGATACCAATCTGCCAAAAGGCTCATTTAAAGTCAAATTTGGAGAAGACAGCAGTGCCAAGCAGCTGTGAGAATAATGTATTTGCTTTGGGGACTGGAAACTTATCATCAAGGAGGAAGAGGTTAAGAGGCTTGTAATCAATGACTAGTCTCTTCTTTCCTCTGAGCTGCTCTGATCTCATTTTGACATAAAAGGCCTGGCAGGCCCAAGGAGAGGTGGTGGGCTCTATCAAGCCTTGTCGGAGAAGTTATTCACATTCGTCACTAGCTAAGGAGAGGTCTGAGGGAGACATTTCTGAGTGAGTGGCTTTGGTTGGGTTGACATCTTCGTTGAATTTGAAAGGAAGTTTGATAAAGAAGTCTGGATTTTTCCACAGGGGTGTGGGTGCTTGAAGTCTGTATTGTTGTTGGTACAAAAACCTAGGATTTTTTCTTGTATCTGCCGGAAGTCGGGATTGATGGCGGAGAGAGGGAAAATCTTGGGTATATTGATGAAAGGTTTGAATTCTCTTTTAAAACGGATCCCAATATGGAGAATCTTGATGGATTTTGATTGACTGTAAACATCCCATCCAATAAGAATATCTTTGTCAGGAAGGGGTGCTCCAATGACATGAGTCCAGAGGATGAATGAGGGGAAGAATTGGATACCAATCCTATGTTTAGAAATCAAGTTGGTAATAAAGATCTGGCCATCTGCCGCTAAGAACTCATTTCTTTCCTCTTTCCAGGTTTCTGGAGGTAGAACCCTAGGGTTCATCATTAAGGAATGTGCTCCAGTGTCGAAATAGGCAATGACTGGGACAGACATTCAATATTTTCCTGCTAAAATATGGATCTAAATCTGAGGGCCTATGCTGTCGTCACTTCTTACTTGGTAGGCTTCTGAGGGGAGGTCTTGTTCTGAATAATCCATGGATTCTGAGAATGAGCTGGAGTCTTCTGAGTCTTGGATCTTAAAAAAAGTGAGCTGGTTGACATCCTCTTGTTCTGAGAAGATAGATTCAATGTCTGCATCAGAGGTAATATCATCAGCAACCTGTCTAAGTTGTTGAATGAGCTTTGCTGATTTTGTTCTCTTGTTAGGGCATTGTTTGGCATAGTGACCCTCTTGGCCGCAGGCAAAGCACTTTTTGGATTTGTTCCAAGACCTTCATGCCTTCTTTCTGTAGTATTTGTTTTTTCTATTTTTCTTGGGGTTTGAGAAATTCATTTCCTTTTGTGGTTGTCTTCTGGAAGGTCGTGTTCTGGAAAATCTGTTAACTCTACAGTTGCAGTGTTCTGTAGACTTGCATTTGAGGTGGTATGAATTAGGTAATTTATAGTACCTATCATACTTTCTTCCTTCTTTGATCATTTTTGCGAAAACTCTCTGTGTGACACAAAATTTATCCAATGCAGTGTGGGTGAACATGTGTATTTCTCTTAGGGAAATATCTCGCAGGTTTCGGCCCGAGAGCTCAATCAAATGTTGTAGCTCACCTTGAAGCTCTGTAGGGAGGGAGTTCAAATAGACCTGTCTTAAGGTTTCATCGTTGATTCCGCCAAGGGGATGGTATCTAAAAGACATGCGCATGTAGTGGAAGTCTATGTCCCTTTTGTTAAGTGAATAGCACCGCATTTCAAATAACTCTTGTATGGTTTGTTTATAGAATTGAGAGGCATCTCAGAGGAATTCTCGGAAGACGATTCTCATTGCTTGATATACATAACCGCATCGAACTAGCTGTGGCTGTCTGTATTCCCCGAGAGCCTGATACCACTAAGAGATCTAGTGAATCTGGAGATGAATTCTCTTAAGATGGATTCTGTGTCATTTTCTAGCTTAGCTGTCTGCAGGTCAAGCTATACGCTCATTTCTGACATTCTCCTTCTCCATTGGTGGGGAGCTATATCATTAAAATTAAACCATGGGCCATTTGTAGGTTTTTGAGTAGGGGCCTAGGCCCTGGGCCTATGATCTAGAGGTTTATCAGTCATAGGAGCTGGTTTTTCAGAGGTCTCTCCTAAAGATTCAGATGTATCCACTGTCTGGGTGGATGGATGTGGATCAGTCCTGGTTGCCAAGAAGATCTGAGAAAGATCTGCTAAGGCATCTGAGTCTGAATGATATGCCTGGTCTGAAGAAGCGGGGGAATATGTTTCCCTTGAATAGGGGGACTCATAAGATGATTCTGTGGGTTCTGTAGGTAAATTGGAGGTTTCTGTAGAAGGGGTTTGGTCATACGAGGAGGGGAATTGGTGAGAGGCATAGAAAGCATGTTTATGGTGGTCTGGTGCTTTCTTTTTTCGAGGAGAGGATTTTCTAGTCCTGCTTGAGGATGGCTTGTCTGGCTGTGAAGATAAAGGTGGTTATTTTCTAAAAAGATCTCTAGTTGATTTGAAGAACTGAGTATGGTCAGGGGGTCTAGAGGGAAGAGGTGGAGATTGGGTTGGAAATATCAAGGATGGAGTATAGGGATGTGGTCTTGGAATATAGGGTGCACTGGTGAAATGATCACGAGTTATTTGGTCTAATTGATCCTTGAGTTGTCTGATTTCCCATTCTTTGTTGTCAAATTCAGGACCAAAATATCCTTGATTAATATATTGGTGGAGTTCAACATCTAGTCTGGCAACTCTTGATTTCAAATCTGTATACGTACTGCGTAGTACTGAATCCAGATGTTGGAGATAAAGATCATGTTGGGAAACATGATGTGAGACCTGGTCAATTTTCTTATCGATAGAGTGTAAAACTCTATTTTGAACTTTGGCATTACAGGAATGCCAGTTGAGAACTTGTTCAACCTGGGATGGCTGTTTAAGGGATCCATCAAGAAGGACCTCAGTGGTTTGGACGAAAGGCCTAGAAACAAGTTCCTTTCTAGGTTCGAGAAAGGTTCTAGGGGAGGAAAGTCCTTGTCATAACTAGAGGCTATGAAGCAACGAATGCAGGGTAGTGGATTGGACGTACTCCTTTATTAGAGGAGAACGGTGTTGGACTAAAGTTGTGACTCTTCTAGAGAGTGACTTACTGCGTTTGAACATAGTATAAGGATTTAACAAAGGTAGGGCAGTTTCATTGATTTGTGCAAACTCTGGGATATGGGTATATTCACCAACTACGAAAAGGCATTCCAAAATACTATTCCTGTTGTTGCTACAGATACAAAATTCACCAAATTATCTGATAGTTCCATTCAAACCACTTATGAACCAATCAGTACTCCAACTACTGAAGCATCAGCCAGCACATCCACATCCACACCCAGTGCCCCTCCCCTGTTTTAGGTTCTTATGATCCGGCCTGTCACTTCAGAAAAAGAAATTCCAATCCATTACTTCGAACCTGATGGAACTCCTATCTATACAGATAAAATCAACGGTCACTTCATATGGGACGTTGACCCAGAGATGTGTGATACAGACTATGAATGTAGAGCTTGTTCTAAACCCATGAGATCGCCTTGTAAACCAATTCGCTCCTATCAAAACCCAAAAGACCCTAACAGTCCCTGGAGTGGTTTACTTTCGATAAAAAAACAAGCCTCTCTCTATCTATGATAGAGCTCTTCAGATCCTTAGATCCGAAGGTTTGCTTATAGATGAAACAGAAGAACCAAAAGGACTCTTACCCTCTGTTCCAGCTCTCATTCCTTGGTTAATGGCCTCTAGTTATGACAAGGACTTTCCTCCCCTAAAACCTTCCTCAAACCCAGAAAGAAACTTGTTTTCTAGGCCTTTAATCCAAACCACTGAGGTCCTTCCTGATGGATCCCTCAAACAGCCATCCCAAGTTAAACAAGTTCTCAACTGGCATTCCCGTAACGCCAGAGTTCAGAATAGAGTTTTGCACTCTATCGATGAGAAAATTGACCAGGTCTCACATCATGTTTCCCAACATGATCTTCATCTCTAACATCTGGATTCAACTCTACGCAGTATGTATACAGATTTGCAATCAAGAGTTTCCAGACTAGATGTTGACCTCCACCAATACATTAATCAAGGATATTTTGGTCCAGAATTTGACAACAAAGAAAGGGAAATCAAACAGCACAAGGATCAGTTAGACCAAATAACTCGTGATCATTTCACTAGTGCACCCTATATTCCAAGACCACATCCCTATACTCCATCCTTAATATTTCCAACCCAATCTCCACCTCCTTCCTCTAGGACCCCTGACCATACTCAGTTCTTCAAATCAACTTGAGATCTTTTTAGAAAATACCCACCTTTATCTTTACAGCCAGACAAGTCATTCTGAAGCAGGACTAGAAGATCCTCTCCCATAAAAAAGAAAACCATCAGACCGTCATAAACATGCTTTCTACGTCTCTTACCAATTCCCCTCCTCGTATGACCGAACCTCTTCTAGTGAAACCTCCAATTCACCCACAGAATCCTATTATGAGTCCCCCTCTTCATGGGAAACATATTCCCCCGCTTCTTCAGACCAGGAATACCATTCAGACTCAAATGCCTTAATAGATCTTTCTCAGATCTTCTTGGCAACCAGGACTGATCCACATCCATCCACCCAGACAGTGGATACATCTGAATCTTCAGAAGTGACCTCTGAAGAACCAGCTCCTATGACTGATGAACCTCTAGATCATAGGCCCAAGGCCCAGACCCTTACTCAAAAGCCTACAAATGGCTCATGGTTTAATTTTGATGATATAGCTCCCTGCCAATGGAGAAGGAGAATGTTAGAAATGAACGTCTGGCTCGACCTGCAGACAACAAAGCGAGAAAATGACACAGAATCCATCCTAAGAGAATTCGTCTCCAGATTCACTAGATCTTGTAGAGATTGGTATCAGGCTCTTGGGGAATATAGAACAGCTAATTCAATGCGGTTCTGTATCTCAGGCAATGGGAATCATCTTCTGAGAATTCCTCGGAGATGCCTCTCAATTCTACAAACAAACCAGACAAGAGTTATTTGAAATGCGGTGCAGTTCACTTGACAAAAAGGATATAGACTTCCACTACAGACGCATGTCTTTTAGGTACCATGCCCTTGGCGGAATCAAGGATGAAACCTTAAGACATGTCTCTTTGAACTCCCTCTCCACAGAGCTTCAAGGTGAGCTACAACGTTTGATTGAGCTCTCGGGCCGAAACCTGCGAGATATTTCCTTAGGAGAAATACACATGTTCACCCACACTGCATTGGACAAACTCTGTGCCACACAAAGAGTTTTCACAAAAATGATCAAAGAAGGAAGAAAGTATGATAGGTACTGTAAATTACCTAATTCATACCACCTCAAATGCAAGTCTACATAACAATGCAACTGTAGAGCTAACAGATTTTCCAGAAGACGACCTTCCAGGAGACAACCACAAAAGGAAAAGAATTTCTCAAACCCCAAGAAAAATAGAAAATACAAATACTGCAGAAAGAAGGCACTAAGGTCTTGGAACAAATCCAACAAGTGTTTTACCTGCGGCCAAGAGGGTCACTATGCCAAACAATGCTCTAACAAGAGAACAAAATCAGCAAAGCTCATTCAATAGCTTAGACAGGTTGCTGATGAGATTCTCTCTGATGCAGACATTGAATCTATCTTCTTAGAACAAGAGGATGTCAACCAGCTCATTTCTTTTATGATTGTAAAGTCCTCATTTATTGATTGGCTTATTTCGTGAATAAATCACATTTTTAGGGTATTATGTAAGGGTAGCTTAGGCTCTCAAGACCTTAAGAGGTGAAGCACCAAAGGTAAAATTCTTGTGCTTACTTGCTTTGAAGAGATAGTTGCACACAGTCACAAATTCATGCATAACTCTTATTAATATATGTTGTGTACTTATTCTTGTGTGCATTTTGGTTTAAATGACTCTTGTTGATTTATTTGCATCTTATAAATAAATGTTTTATGTCATGTTTGGCATTAGAATAGGATGCATTTTTCATCACTCTTGAACTTGTTGATTTTGTGTGTTTGAGTGTTGAAAATAGGCATTGCGCTGGTGGTACGCTACTCGACCATCGTAACATTCCAGTGGATTGTCACATGTGTTGCGCCGCTAAGTTGCGCTGCTGCACCCGTGCAAAGATGCAAAAATGGGTAGTGTGCTGGTGGTGCGCTACTCGACTAGCGCAGCCTCACCAGTGCAATATTCGAGTGGATCGTCGCATGTGTTGTGCCACTGAGTTGCGCCAGTCGACCAGCGCATATTTAAAAAATTAGGTTATGCGCTGGTGGTGGGCTACTCGACCAGCGCACGTCACCAGCGCACATAGAGGAAGCTGGAATGTTTTTTCCAAAACGACCTCACTTTTTTTGGATCTCATATATATATAACTCTTTACTTTAAGGTTGTGTAAGAGTTCAGAACATCATATATTTTCCTTAGAACACATTTCAAAGGAAAAACTCTTCCAAGAACTCATTTTTAATCACTCAAAGCATTTCCATGTACATAAAAGCTTCATCTTGCATCTTCTAAGTTCATTTAGAGTGCATCTATGGATAGGATTGCTTCATCACATCTTGTTTGGTAAGTTCTTCACTATCTTCTTACGAGTTAAGTGTTTTACTTGCTAAGCCTTCTCTTTAATTATTTGTATGCTCTTGGAACATTTTCTAGATACAAATTAGAGATTGTTGTAATGCCATGATTGAGTGTTGTATTGTGATAGCTTCATAGGAATGTTTGATCTATGTTTAGCTAAGCTTCTTGAACATGTCATTTAGCTCTTGATATCTAGGATTGCATTAATTGTCATCTCATTATCCTAGATAAGCATATAGGGTTTCTAGCCTTGTTTGTTCATTGAATATCATCATATATTCACTTAGGACATTTTATCTCTTCATTGAGAAGTAAGACTTGTGTTGCTTCCGGGAGTAGGTAGCTTAAATCGCAAGCAAGATGGACTTGGTTCACTTATACCAGGATTAGGTAGTGGTGGTGGATTAAACCGAGATTAGGTTGTAATTCCTTTGCCATTAGTGGATTCGAGGTTCTAGTGTGGTGCACTCATCAGCCCATGGATTTTCCCATTTGGAGGGTTTCCACGTATATCTCAAGTGTCTTTACTATTTCCGCATTTATTATACTTGTGGTATTTTGTAACTAGATAGGGGCATTTTCATCAACTTGACATTTAACGAAAATTGGGTAAAATTTATTTAAAATCTATTCACTCCCTCCCCCCCTCTATATTAATATTACACATCATAATATTTGTTTCAATGATCCAAGACTCGGAAGACTCCAACTCATTCTCAAAATCCATGGATTATTCAGAACAAGACCTCCCCTCAGAAGCCTACCAAACAACAAGCGACGATAGTATAGGCCCTTATATTCAGATCCAGATTCTAGCAGGAAAATATTCCAAGCCTGTCCCGGTCATTGCCTATTTCAACACTGGAGCACATTCCTCAATGATGAACCCTAGGTAACTACCCCCAGAAACCTGGAAAGAGGAAAGAAATGAGTTCTTGGCGGCAGATGGCCAGATCTTTATTACCAACTTGATTTCTAAACATAAGATTGGTATCCAATTCTTCCCCTCATTCATCCTCTGGACTCATGTCATTGGAGCACCCCTTCCTGACAAAGATATTCTTATTGGATGGGATGTTTACAGTCAATCCAAATCCATCAAGATTCTCCATATTGGGATCCGTTTCAAAAGAGAATTCAAACCTTTCATCAATATACCCAAGATTTTCCCTCTCTCCGCCATCAATCCCGACTTCCGACAGATACAAGAAAAAATCCTAGGTTTTTGTACCGACAACAATACAGACTTCAAGCACCCACACCCCTGTGGAAAAATCCAGACTTCTTTATCAAACTTCCTTTCAAATTCAACGAAGATGTCAACCCAACCAAAGCCACTCACTCAGAAATGTCTCCCTCAGACCTCTCCTTAGCTAGTGACGAATGTGAATAACTTCTCCGACAAGGCTTGATAGAGCCCACCACCTCTCCTTGGGCCTGCCAGGCCTTTTATGTCAAAATGAGATCAGAGCAGCTCAGAGGAAAGAAGAGACTAGTCATTGATTACAAGCCTCTTAACCTCTTCCTCCTTGATGATAAGTTTCCAGTCCCCAAAGCAAATACATTATTCTCACAGCTGCTTGGCACTAATGTCTTCTCCAAATTTGACTTTAAATGAGCCTTTTGGCAGATTGGTATCCATCTTGATGAAATATACAAAACAACTTTCTACCTTCCAAATGCCCAGTACCAATGGACAGTTTTGCCTTTTGGCCTGAAAACTGCTTATTAACTTTTCCAGAAAGCTATCACTAGGATCTTCTGTCCTATCCTCCACTCTTCCTTACTGTATATTGATGACATTCTGCTTTTCTCATTAGAAAAAGAATCCCATAACAAGCTCCTGCAGCAATTCCACCAAATCATAGACCAATTCAAAATCATGCTCTCTGATAAAAAGAGATCAATTAGTGTTACTGAAATTGAATTCCTTGGAATGAAAATAAAAGACGGGTCCTACCTCCCTGGACCTCATCTGGCAAAGTAGTTCCTCGTTTTCCCTTATTCTAACTTTTCCCAGAAACAGGTTCAACAATTCCTTGGCATCATCAACTACATTAGAGATTTTATCCCACAGGCCAGTCGCTACGCAGCAACTCTGTCCAAACTTCTCAAAAAGAACCCTTCTTAGTGGGACACTTCTCATTCTGAGGCAATTGCCCATCTAAAGAAAGTTTCTCAGAAGCCTCTTCCTTTACATATTCCCTTTTCAGACAACTTGTCCTGTAAACTGATGCCAGCGACCATTTTTGAGGAGCCATCCTCTTTGATGAAACCAATGGAATACGCCACTATTGTGGTCATGCTAGTGGACAGTTCAAAGATGCCCAGAAACACTATCACACAATCTATAAGAAAATCCTTGCTATAAAGAATGGGATCTCCACGTTTGACTTCCATCTCAGGACTAAGTGCTTTATCATCGAAATGGATAACTCATCTTTCCCAAAAGTCCTTGAGTTCCGTAAAAAGCTCCCTCTAAATCCCCAGCTTCTTAGACTCAAAGATTGGTTTTCTAGGTATGATTTCACTGTCAAGCACATTAAAGGTCAAAACAACATCATTCCAGATATTCTTTCCAGGCATCACCCTATCACCTTGGTCTCCCGTGTTGGACCAATCCCTTTACTTTACATGATATCCTCACAAGCCTCTTCCTCAGCATCCTCTCATGTCGTTCCTTCTTCTCATCCTCTTTTCCCCCCTGAATTTATGGATACTCTACCATCAGGTCAATCCCTCTCTGTTCAACAGATTCAAGGCTTTGCCAAAACATATCTCTCAATTTACCTCGCTCATATCAATGACCAAGACTGCAGACATCATTTAGCCAATCCTACTAAACCATTCCTTGACCCTTTTATATCTCCCCCTTTTTACTATTCATCTGACCAGGTTTTATGGTTCCTATGGTGTTTATCAGTCCTTCACCATCATGCTATAATCTTTCCACTTCAGGCACTTTATGGCTTCGTCCAAGACCCATCCTCCCATGACATCAATCTTCAGACCTTCCTTCAATGGTTTAGTCCTCTGTCTGTCTGGTGCACTGAACTTACGAGACTTATGGGTCAGTACCAAATTTGGAAGATGGACCCAGAACCAGCTGCCAAAGTATGTTGCATTTGGATATTCCACAGGCCTTACAGGCACAATCCGCATACTAGGCTCCTCTGGACTTCCAATATCAGCTACGAATGGGATACTTCGTATGACTACGAAAGACTGTTTCCAATCAGTATCCAAATCCCTCTTCTCAATTTCCTCTGTGACATCAACAATGACAAGACCGATGTGCTCTTCATCCTTCTAGGTGTCCCAAGGGACCCATCACGCAACCCTTTTCATAATTCTTATCTTCTAGATTCCCAAGATCCGCTACAAGTTGACACATGGCCCTGTTCTATTTGTGGGGCTCTTGACTCTGATGTTGAGTACCATGCCACTTGTAATCTCAGCAGTCCGTAGCTTTTCCAAGCTTATCTTATATGCCTAATTACTAGTGTGTTTCTCAGCCTGCCAGACACCTTTTTTTACTATACTTTGTGATAAGCCTGTCATCTATTAGACAGGATTTGGATATGTTTTCTTTTGTAAAATATGTTTGTCGGCCACATGCTTGGGCCTGATCTTCCTAGAGCTCTCTTTCCCTATAAAAAGAATGGGATGCTCTCTTTGTAAATCAATCAAAGAAAAAATAAAATCTCAGTGTTCACTTTCTTATGGCTTTCTAAGTTTCTTTCATCCTTATCTTCAGAAAGTTTTATGTCTGGATCTATAGTTCTCCAAAATCTCAATATGCTCTATGCTTGCCTCCTATGAGGATCCTGCATATCAGAACAGATTTGGCTTAAGATCTCCACCCATCTCTGATAGTGTTTTGTAAGTGAGTACCCTATTTAGGCCGTTGAGGTAAGGCCGTTGAGGTAAGGCCGTTTGTGGGGAAAACGAGACTATTATGCTCTCTATGAGATTGTTGTGGAGCTCTCTACCGTAATTATAATATATACATACATATATATATATATATATATATATACACGTATATATAATATAATATAATAAAATATATAATTTATTGAACATGATTGTAGTTGTTTGAAAATTTAAAGGGTAAATTGGTCTTTTTGACACTTGTCCCATGTCATGGGACAAGTTGTCCTAAGGTCTTGGGTGGGACAAATTGTCCTAAGGTCTTGGGTGGGACAATTTTATTATTATTATTATTATTATTATTTTTATCCCATCTTGTCCCGTCATGTCCCATACTAAGGACGCACTAAATGTGGGATAAGAATAAACCGTCTCACGTTATCCCGCCCTGTCCTGTGTACCAAACACAACCTTCAGACCTAGGGCAGAACAAAAATTTTTAAGTTGCGGGAGGAAAGGGGGTAAAGTGCATCTAATAAATTAAAAATTTTAAAGTTGCAAGAGAGTAGGGGTAAAATTGTAAAGTATATATAACGAATTTTATAATGTATATACGAATTTATATGGTTACCTAAACAATCAAATTAATAATTTCTTCGGATTTAAATAAAAACGAAAAAATTGAAAGGGATTAATTGGACTTAGAAAAAAAAGGGTATTATTGATTTAGTCCCTATGTTTTTTTTTAGTTGTTTTTTTTTACTCACTTATCCAATTTTCGCAGGATAGGTCCATTTGTTTTAAAAAAACACTCAATTTGATCCTTTTAACCAGATTTCTAACGGTCAACCGAAACAGAAAAAGTAAATTGACTATATTACCCTTAATTTAAAGTAAATGACCATTTCACCCTCTAAGTTTCTTATTTAAAAGTATTAAAATATTAAATAATAACTATTTACAAAAATTAAAAATTTACCTTTCATATTAATAAAAATTAAATGTAAAAACAAAACAACAAAAACGGAAAAAAGAAAAAAGAAAAAAAAAATCTAGGTTTTTTGAATCTGGAAATAAAACCCTAAATTCATCTCTTCACCAGCTTCATCATCAACACACCACCAGATAAATCACTCAAACACTTTCTAAACCCATTCATCTCTTCACCAATATCACCATCGACATATCACAACACAAATAACTCAAACATCCAAACTCAATCAAGTCACCCTTTCCAAACACCCAACAACCAAAACCACTCAAAACCCCTCCACGAAATCAATCAATCTCAGTCATCCCTCTAATCACCGATTGGCATTCCAACTCGAACAACTTCAGAACCAAAGCAGAGACGATGACAGCGTGGATCAGAAGCGACGCGACCCAAAGTCGACGGGTTTGATCTGGGTTTGGTTGCCGATCTAGGTTCGATCGTGTTCCTTTCTCTCTCTCTCATCATCCTCTTTGTTTGATGCGGATTCAATTCGATTGTTGAGTTTGGTTTCGATCTGGGTTTCAATTGATGGTATTGATGGTTTTGATCGATTTGGGTTCTGCTGGTGGTGGTGGTGTTTTAGTTTCTGATTTGGGTTTCAGTTGGTTGTAGTGGTCGATTTGGGTTTCAGTTGATTTGGGTTTCTGATTTGTGATGGTGATCTAGTGGTGATATGAACTGTAGATCTGGTGGTGATAGTGGACTGAAGATGGGGTGGGTATCAAATTGGGGCAGACGCTGATTGTTGATGATCCAAATGGGGAATTCAAGGTTTGGGTTTTCTGGGTTTCTAATTGATGTTTTGATTTTCTGGTTTTGATGATAGGGTAGTGGAGTGATTTTATGGGTGTGAGAGAGTGGTAATGTTGCAAGGATTTGGTTTTGTGTTGATTTGGTGGTGATGAATCTAGGTTAGGTTTTGTGTTGATGAATTATCTTGGTTTGAATGATATGAATTGATTTATGATATACGATAAGATTTTTTTTAAAATTTCGTTTTTTCAATTGATTTGATCTCTAACGTTTTCTTAAAAAAAAATATTTATCGCAAACAAAGTATTATTTTTTAATTATATTATTTGAAAAAAATATTTATTTTTCTTTTTTATAAATATATTTTTAGTTGTTTTTTTTTTTACACGTGGCCGATATTAGACAACTGTTAAATGATCAAAATACCCCGCTTTCAGTTAACTCAGACTAACGTCCAACTCATAAAAGGATCAAAATGAACGGTTTTGTTAAATATATTGTCAAATCCTATGAAAATTGGATAAGCGAGTAAAAAAAAAATTGAAAAAAAACGTTGGGACTAAATCAATAATACCCTTAAAAAAAAACCCACTCAATTAGTTTTTTAGTTTTTTAAAAAAAATGCAAGGGTTTTATTGGAAATAGAAAAAACCCTCTGATTAGACGAATTAGCCCACTCGACCAGATAACAATCTTTAAAAGCCCAACAACCACATCCATCTCCGCCTCCGCCACCGCCACTGACGACGACCATGACCGTCTTCAAGACCCCATTCAACGGTTACTCTGTCAAATTCTCTCCCTTCTACGAATCACGCCTCGCCGTCGCCACCGCTCAGAATTTCGGCATCCTCGGCAACGGCCGCATCCACATCCTCGACCTATCCCCCACCGCTCCCACTCTCTCCCAGCTCGTCTCCTTCGACACCGCCGACGGCGTTTACGACCTCTCTTGGTCCGAATCCCACGATTCCCTCCTCGTCGCCGCCATCGCTGACGGCTCCGTCAAAATCTACGACACCGCCCTCCCTCCCACAGCAAACCCTATCCGCTCACTCCACGAGCACACCCGCGAGGTCCACTCCACTGATTACAACCCGACCCGACGCGACTCCTTCCTCACTGCCTCCTGGGATGACACCATCAAGCTCTGGACCGTTGACCGCCCAACCAGCGTCCGTACATTCAAAGAACACGCCTACTGCGTATACAACGCCGCCTGGAACCCACGCCACAGCGACGTTTTCTGCTCCGCGAGCGGCGATTGCACTCTCCGTATCTGGGATGTGAGAGAGGCAGGTAGTACTATGATAATTCCGGCTCATGAGTTCGAAATTTTGGCTTGTGATTGGAACAAATACGATGATTGTGTGATTGCTAGTGCTTCAGTGGATAAAAGCATCAAACTTTGGGATGTGAGGAATTACAGAGTACCCATTGCTGTTTTGAATGGGCACGGGTACGCGGTGAGGAGGGTGAAGTTTTCTCCCCACAGGAGGAACGTGTTGGCATCGTGTTCTTATGACATGACAGTGTGTTTGTGGGATTTCATGGTGGAGGATGCATTGGTGGCTAGGTACGATCATCATACCGAGTTTTCGGTTGGGGTTGATATGAGTGTGCTTGTTGAGGGTTTACTTGCCAGTACTGGATGGGACGAGCTCGTTTATGTATGGCAGCAAGGGATGGATCCTAGAGCCGTTTGATAAATAAAGGAACTTGTTTGTTTTGTTTTTTGTTTTTATCATATCATAATGTTATAAACTGATTGAAATGTGATGCATAATCAGGAGGTTAGCAATTGGACCTCACCTGTTATAGATAAGTGAAAATGTGGCTTCGTACATATGTTCATTCGATGAGATTAGTGATGTTTTGTAGAATTGTAGATACATACATAGCTATTATACTTTCTTTTGCTGGGAATTCATTACTTCAATTAATTGGGGAAGTTTAGGTCATAAACTGCCAAAGTAGGCATTTAGCTAACATATGAAGAATTATTATTTGTGCTTGCAGTTTCTTTTTTTATCAGTACTTTTGTTACAAGTTTAAAAATGTTTTTGAAGTGCTTTCTCTATCCCTTCTTTGCAGTCTGGAATCCATCTGTATAACTCTTTATTCATACTACTCATCTGCTATGTGTACCTTGTAATTTCTTCCTTGAATCAATTTCACACATTTTGACTTTTCTCTTGAGCCTTGAGGAGGGAGGGTTAAGTTTGGTATAAATTAGCAATGGAATCTAGTTAAACTTAATATGAATTCAGAGTAAAGAACTCTAGTTCGTCATGGAATTTTTGGCATTATTTGTGCTAGAGCTGTTAAATTTGATTCCTAGTTCTTTATTTGACAGGGTTGCAACATACAAATGTTAGTTGTTTGTTAAGAACTGTGATCATTATTATTACTGCAACAATGTAGTTGGACCTTACATGTTCTATCATGATTTGGCTTTGATACAAATTGGAATACATGGACTAGCAGTTAGTATAAAGATTGTTAAGATTTGTGCTCATTCTGTTTATATTGAATGGATCATGTTAATCAAATTATGGTGGAAATAGGGCCTCTGTGTACTCAAATCCCCCGTCTTTGGGTTCTTTAGATTGACATTTTCCCAGTGGACAGTATACTTAACCCAGATCCTCAGAATTCCATTCAATACAATGTTAAAAGTGGTTGTCATTTTCATTCTTTCGGTACATGTTAGAACTTCGATAGGTTTGAACTTTTGAGCAAAAGAAACCCTACTTTACTATATATTAAGATAGCATGACTGAGGAAATTCTTGGAATAGTCAGGGTTTTCCATCTCCATCAGTATGGTTACAGCTTGTCAATAAGGGCCATGTAGTTGAACTTTCCAATCTAAGAAGTCTTTTATCAGATGATCTTTTTGCCTGCTGGTATTTGGAATGCTTTTCTAGTGCCTTCATTTTAGGTTGAGGGCTCAAGGTTGCAAGAGTTAATTTTGTCTTGTTGGTTCTATGGAATGTTCTGACATGTTATGTATCCTACATGTAAGAAGAAAAGATTTCACTGGTTAAGATTTGGGTGGGCTCGGTTAATTGGAAACCCCAATTAAATTTAAAATTTTATGTGTTAAACTGGCTTGTTGCTTGCTACCTCAGATCCGAGATGCTTAGTTCAGGCTTATATTTTGGTGCTATGGATTCACTTGTCTCTTTTTTCTTTAAGAAAGAATAAAGAAATTTGCTGGAGTCATTTGTGAGTAGTAAAGGTTATGAACAGCATTTAAGTTCAAATTATTAATGTCTGCATATGGAATAGATGTTTAGTTCATTTTGATTAATTTTTTGTTGAAAATATGTAGCTTCTGTGATTGATATCTAGTTGTAATATATGCTTACCTTGTTACCTGTGCCTCCTTGGGTGGATAGTGGTAGGTTGAGGTGCATAAATATAGAAACTCAATTAGTTTATATGGAAAATTGTCATTTTCCTCATAGAGGTTCTTACCTATTATTCTAAAATTAGCCAAGGATTACAGTATTTATGTATTCATCTTGATTTCAAAATACTGAATTAGAAGTGTAAATTCCGAATGAGAATAAAATGTTTGAGCTGCTTATTATGAGAACTTTTTGGGGAATGATCTTACTCGGCTAGTTAGGACTAGTATATTTGGAGTGGCTTCTCTACTCATAGGAGGTCTTGACTTTTGATCAGACTAGTGGAAAAGGAAGAAGTTAAGATATTCTTAACTGTATGGGATGTATTCTTACAAATTGAAAGATATCTTACAGATTTGGGAATAAATTCAGAAACAGATTTGAGTTGTATGGAACACAAGCCATATTTTCTGTATTTTTTTCACAACTCCATACCCCCATGGTGTAGGCTATTAGGTGGAATTATGCCATGTATGGGAATGTGCGGTGTCTGGTTTCTTCTCCTAGCAAGCCAGTCTATCGACTTATTTGTTGTTGGCCACTCATTAGAAGTGTAATCACAGAATAGAAGGATGACAATTAGTTTATGCTGACTAGAGAAGCTTGTCATTTTTGTGGGAGTGATCATGACCTTACCCAAACGGCCAAAAACGGCCAAATGTGATTCATTTGTAAGATAAATATTGGTTACTGCTTTGAAACCAATCCTTCCCTTACTATTGTTGGCTTTGCTCGAGTCTTGACCTCTGTCCGAGGAAACACTGACTTGCATTTTGTTGGCTGGACTCTGTTTGGATCATTGTACTAGAATAAACATTTAGTACCGATAAGCTTTGACTTCTTGGTATTTGGAGGCTTGTCAAGTCACCGTAGCTACTTTTTTAAGCTCAAAAATTCGCGTGATAAGTTAAATAAAATGTTGTATGATTTATACTGCTTGGGTTCTTTTGAAGACCCTCCGAACTATTCATCCGGTAGATAGGGAAAGAAAATGAGAGGGAGAGGGAGAGGGAGAGGGAGAGTGAGTCGTTGAATTAAGCCAGTATGCTGCTTCGACCGCGGTAGATACAGCAATAACTTCAAATGTTTACAGAGAATTCTCCTGCAACACTACTACTTTCTGTACGTGTGTATGATCCCAAAGATTATGGAAAGGCAATGCCAGTCATCAGATTCAGCGTATAACGCGTTCATGTGACGAGACGGGATAACATAGGACCCTAGGTTGGACTATTCACGCGTTCATGTGACGAGACGGGATAACATAGGACCCTAGGTTAGACTTGTCCATGGGATAAGTATTGAAAAGACCTTTTTACCCTTAATTCTTTCAACAATTACAAATATAAAATAAAATCCAAAAGCCATTTCCCTTCCTCATTCTCTCACGCGTCTCTCTCTCTCTCTCAAGCAATATTTGGTCTCTCTCCCTTTCAACCGTTGCTTGGACACTGGTGAGGAGCAAAGATATCACTCAAAGTATCTCTCTCTTCTTTCTCTCTCTCTCTCCGTTCAATCTCTTTCGATTTTGAAGGTGGCGGCTGTTGCTGATTTCGATTTTGGGTTTTTTCAATTTAGGGGTCACAATTAGGGGTTTTCGATTGGGCTTTAGTTGTTTGATGATTGTAATGGTTTGGTGTTGGATATTGGATTGGGTGTTGGAGAAAAGAAGTTAATTGATTTTTTCACCAATTTTTTTCATCAAATTGAACACAGATCTTTCACCAATTTTTTTCTGAACTAGTTTAGTTTATTTGTGGAATTAGATTAGTAAAGTGCAGTGTTCGAAAAATCAGAAAAAATCGTCACCTATCCACTAGACGTATGCCGCCCATCCCGTTTCGGCCAAATCGGTCATATTAGGCGGTCGGAAGAAAATCATCGGCGAGTGGTTGTCACCGCCCCTACCAGAAGCTTTAGGAGTCGCCGGATAACAAAACCCAAGTGCCCGGTGTCCAGATACGACACCATTAACGGTGACACGAGAGTTCCCAGTAGCGACCGTCGTCGCCGCATCCGCTGTCATCGGGGATTGACAAATCATGATGGCTTTGTGACCTTCTGCAAGACAAGATTTGCAAGTGATGGTGGTGGAAATGGAATCGTGATGCTAGATTTTCTGATGAAGCAAAGTTGCAGAAATGAGAAGAATGAGGAAGGAGAAAGTGAGAGAGATAAGGTCTGAAAAAGACAAGATAGTATTTGAAACGAGAGATGAGTTTTTGAAAAGAGAGATGAGGTCTGAAATCAGGCCCACAAATGCCACATATTTATTATATTTTATTAAAAAGTACTTTAAGGATGAGTTTAGTCCACATATTTATCATATTTGTTATTGGTTTTATAAGTATTAGGTAGTATTTGTTTTATATGTAGGAAAAAAAAAACTGACCATCTAGGCGCCGACAGGACCGTCTATGCGCTAGGCACTGGTCTGACGTCCGACTAGTGTAGCGTTTACTAGAACACTGGTAAATTGAGAAGAAAATCTTTCCTGAAAAGATCACAAATTCCCCAACCAACCTCCAGTAGGGGTGGACACTAAGTTTGGAATCAAACCGAACAAAAAAATGGGTGTCCAGTTCGGTTCGTCGCATGAATTCGGTTTAAAAAATGAAAAACGGAAAAAAAATCGGTTCAAACCGATTTGATTTCCCAAAAACCGGTTTGAACTGATTAAACCCCTTATATAACTAAACGAAAAAAACCCAAACACATTAACACACTTCTTCTCTTTCATGTTTTCTTCTCCTTCTAGTTCCTACCGCCGATTTCTTTACTTCTCTGAGTTCTCTCATCTTTTCATTAACTCCTCCACTGCTCATCTCCAATTTGATCATCTCCGATCTGCTCGTCTCCAATCTACTCAATTTCATTGTTCAACATCTAATCTGCTTATCTCCGCTGCACATCTCCATTATTCCTCAAATAAGGTTTGTCAGTTGTCACTTTCTCTTCTTCTTTTTCTAATTTTCTTTTTGTCTTATTTTTTTTTTGTATCACATCTGATGATAGATCTGGTCTCTGCCCGTCTTCATTTCCGGTCAAAGCTTCAACGAGACAACCTTCAGCTCGTCTGATTTGCTCTCCTTCAGCTCGTTCGATCTATTTCTACGAGACAAAGCTTCAAAGGTTTGTTGTTGATTTAGCTTTCTTTCTTTCTTTTTTGAGTTAGCTTTTATTTCTTGTTTTGGTTAACAAAGGTTGATTTAAGAAAGGTTGGTTGTTGATTTGGTTGATTGATCACAGACAAATCATGAAATTCGAATACGTGATTGTGTGTGTAATTACTTATTGACTTGAATCTTGATGTATCAATCTGTTATTGTTAATTTGTTTGTGTATAATCTGTCATTCGAATCTGTGTTATATGCTTGTAGCTTTAATTATATTTTGTTTGTGTATATTATACATTGTTGAAAAATATTCGAATCCGTGTATATTCTCATATGTGTTGATATATACATGTTTATAGAGAGTTTACTTATGTTGTTATGTCATCATGTGTATATGAGATTATCAGTATATACGTTTATTTATATTTTGTTTATGTATATTAGTATATATATATATATATATGTGTGTGTGTGTGTTTAACTGCGTATATTCGAATCACTGTTTACTTGTTTACTTGTGTCGTTGTGTCATTTGTATATGAGATTATTAGTATATATGTTTATTTATATTTTGTTTGTATATACTAGTATATATATGCTTTTTTGTTTCTATGGAGCATAAAGACCGAGTGACAAATGCATATAGATTTTTTATGTATATACAGCCAGCATGTGGAGTGACTAAATGGAATGCATTTTTTTTTAATGTATGTGTAATGTGGTGTGAAAACTAGAATAGAAATGCAAATTTAGTTGACTAGTTACAATTTTGATTTAGAGTTATTCTAGTAATTTTGATTTGGAGTTAGATTATTTATCTTTGGGGAGATATTATTATATAATGTATTATTATTAAATGATTTTTAAACTTTTATTTTGGAGTTTGGAATGTATTAATATGTTTTTTTATTATTAGTTAGGTCTGATTTGTTTTTTTTTTTGGGTTTGAACTATTAAAATTATAAAATTATGAAACTTTGGTTCAAAATTAGAATCTAACAATCCATCAAATTTAGTAACATATTAAAAAAGACACATTAAACCCATCAAGCCAAAAAGCCCATTAAACCTAAAATCGAAATGAACCGAACTAAATCGAACCTATTAAAACCAGTTCAGTTCAGTTCGGTTACCATTTTTTATTTGGTTTAAACTTGTTCAATTTTGGATGAACCGAAATATTTTTTGTTCGGTTCAGTTTTAGTTCAGTTTTGTCCGAAACTGAACCGAACCGAACCGAACCGTGCCCACCCCTAACCTCCAGATCTAGAAATCCAGAATCACTACAATATCATTTTTTTCACTTTATTTTTATTTTTGTTTTTTTTAGTGAAACCCTTGTTGTTGATGTAACTGAAATTTGCAGCAGTTGGGAAACCATGCCGGCTATTGCATTTCACGAACAAGAGGTACATGAAATCATGTATGTTATATCAATTTCAATAATTTTACTCTGAAACTAATTGGTGTGAGTTGGAAGGTGAACAATTTGTAATTTTATCGGATGGCATTGTCTTTATTGCCTGAAAAAATTCGTCTTGTTGTATGAGGTTTTATCTGAATATACGTGTTTAATTATTTAGTTGCAGTATAAATGAAACTATACATGATCAATGCATAAGAATTATCAAAACATGACATTGGAAGGGTATAATATGATATATTAAAGTATTTATTTAATAAATTAAAATAAATACCGACTTGTTTTGTCCCATATGTCACTATTATGTGGTGACAAACAATGAACAGGACAAAAATGACACTCTGGTTATTTGAACCTCTTGTCTTGTCTCAGTCATACCAAACGCATAACAGTACAGTGAACAGTTCTGTCCCAAATCTACTAAACACAATATAGAACAACCTGTCATGTCCTGTCCCGTCCCGTCCCGTCCACCTTATCCTGTCCCATATCTTTGCCAAACGTACCCTCAGAGATGATGGACATATTCTCTTGCCTCCTGTCTTTTGGAGTTAGCTTTAGCCAACATCATACCATTAGTGATGTCTGTCAATTACTGCATTTCAGATGAGGTTTGTTGCTTACATTAGTAGATTTTGTCTGAATCAAGATCAACCAAACACCAAACCTAGTCGCCGTCTACTGGTTTCTAAAGTTGTGTTTGGTTGCTGTTAAATATCTCATTCCCAGAGGTAAGGTAAGCAGTGCTTCTGATATGTCAAGTTGTGGCAAATGGGATGATTTTAGGACACTATCCAATTTACAATTAGATCCCTTTCCCATCTGTTGCACGGTTGATTTATCGTATTTTCGGAATCTTCCAAAATTTTATGAGTTCATCTGCGCTCTTGGAACTATCAGCTGTTGGGATTGTTCCTCCCACTAACTAGCATATCAGGGTTTAAACTCACAAGTCACAATCACAATTTCAATGGTGTAAATGATATTGATTTTGGGTCCATTATTCCATGGCAGTTAATGTGAAAAAATGTGGAGACACAGCATTCAGAACCAATCAGAAATCATCACGTAGTAAGGAAGAAAATGCAATATGCTGAAAAAATGGAATTGGGGGTCACTTGTATTGCTTTCAACGGATCAGAAGCTTATCATCAACAGAAAAAATAATAATGAAAAACCTATAACTTAATTGATGATGATCAACACTCATTCTTTTCGGTCAAAGATTATTGATTTCAAATAACTAAGAAGATAAATTTATCAAACTAATTTACTTCATAATAATAATGGCAAGAAAACCCTTGGAAAGGAGCTATAATTTTTGGAGTGTTTGGAGGGAGCTTCATTGTTTTATTTTCAATGGTAGATTAAGATCTGCTTCTGAAATCTTAGAATGGTCTGCAAATTTTCTATTAGATTTTCAGGATACCTTAAAGGTATTCAGAACCAAGTCTAAGATGATTTGGTCTCTTCCTCATAGAAGTCTAAAATTGAATTCTGATGTGGTAATAAAACAAAATTCCAATCATATTGGAGTTGGAGTGGTCATTAGAGATTCTGAAGGGCAAGTAGTGGTTGTTTATCCAAGGCCATACTAGAGGTTTGATGCAGAGCTCTAAGAGAGGGTGTGCTGTTAGCTAAATATTTGGGTTTGGTTGTGGAGTGGGTGGAAACTGATGATACCATTATTATAGCTGCTGTGAAGTCCAACGAGAGCTCTAATGGTCCGGTAGGTGTTATTTTAGATGATGTGAAACCTTTGTGGTGAGAGGTTGGGGTTTTAAACAATCATTATGTTCCAAGACTAGGTCGAGTTTGATATTGATGTGCTGTGGGAGGATTGTTTTTGGATCTGTCGTGGGAAGAATCAACTGAGTGTTTGATAAACTGATTTATCAAAGTGCTGTGAGAACCAAAAGTAATTTCAATATGTTTTGTAAACTAGAAGTAAAAAGTGATGTGACTGTGTAAAATTATTAAAAGGACACTATTGTAATGAAACTTGTCCACTGTAACTTATCCATTATAATTCTTTGATGATCTTCAACATAATTTTTTTTATAGGGAGTGTAATAATTGAAAATGAAGGTTAATATTTGGAACTATAATAATTATAATAATTTATCCTTTTCTGTAAAATATAATAATAATATAATAAAATTTTCATTATTATTTTTTGATATTTATATGACCAAACATTTAATTTTAATCCAGCCGCTTATACAAATAATTTTTTTTTGTTTTATATAAATATTATGTTGTAACCAAAAAAAAAAGTCAATTTGAAGCCCAAGTACTTGCTAAATGCACCGGACCCATCTATGACTTCATCTTCAATCTCCAACATTCACGAACCAGACCACCAAATCTTCTTCTTCAACCTCTTGCTTGGCAGCCATGGACGCACCAGAGCAGACCTTCACCTAGCCATGAAGCATTGTCGCCGCGAACCAGATCGGCGTCGTAGTCATCTCACCACTCGTCTCTACCATATCACGGTCTTCTTCGTCTCGCCGACATCACCAAACCGATCTCCAACTTTCACCAGTGAAAACTACCATGAAAAGAGTCCAATGAGTTTCACGGTGGTAAATTTCATGAAAGGCAAGGATAAAATAAGAAAGTTGGTAAAATTTCATTAAAAAATCACTGTAACGCGTTTTGAGAAAATTACTTCCCTAGGAAGCGGAAATCTAAAAGCTACAAATTGTAGCTTCTCAAAAACTCAGTTGAGAAAAACTAAAATTGGCCAAAAGCACTTCCCCGCAATTTTACCAAACATCTTATCATTGGTCCCGAATCACTTTTAGCCTCAAAAGTAGCTGGGAAGCAATGTCAAACTGGGCCTAAGGAATGTAGTGGCAAATACTCTACATTGGTTACTCTGGCTTTTTCCTCAATAGAGGAACAGTGTTGGCTTAATTGCAAGCATAATTGTATTTAGTGTTCGAAAAATCGGAAGAAACGGTCGTCGAGGCCCGGCCTATACACTAGACGGATGTCGACCGTCCCGTTTCGGCCAAATCGGCCATATTAGGCATTCAGAGGAAAATCTTCATCAAGTGGGTTGTCACCACCCAGACTTAAAGCTTTAAAAGGTGCCAGAGAACAAAACTTAGGTGCCCGGTGTCCAGATCTGACACCATTGATGGTAAAACGAGAGGTCCAGTAGAGACTGTCGTCGTCGCTTTCGCCGTTGTCGGGGTTGACAAATCGTGATGGCATTGTGGCCTTTTGTAAGACAAGATTTGCAGGTGATAGGCGGTGGAAATGGAATCGTGATGCTAGATTTTTGGTCAAGTAAAGTTGCGAATAATCAGGAAGAAGAAAGTGAGAGAGATGAAGTCTGAGAAAGACAAAAAAAATCTTTGAAATGAGAGATGGGTTACGAAAAAAAATAAAGGAAGACGAGTAGAATACAGTGTTAGAAGCGAGAGATTGAGAGAGAGAGAGTTTGTTGACTTGGTATAGTGATGATGGTGTCGATCAGCCATCCACAAAGCACATATCACAAAGTGATGGTGAGATTATTTATCCATAAAGTGGTAGGGTGAGGGTAAGTGGTTCATTAATATATTGAAGTCCACTGAAACAAATATTATGGTGTGTAATATTAATCTAGAGGGGGGTGAATAGATTTAAAATAAATTTTACCCAATTTTCGTTAAAGGTCAAATTGATAAAAATTCCCCTATCTAGTTACAGACATATCACAAGTGTAATAAATACGGAAATTGTAAAGACACTTGAGATATACGTGGAAACCCTCCAATATGAAAATCCACTGGCTGATGAGTGCGCCACACTAGAACCTCGAATCCACTAATGGCAAAGGAATTACAACCTAATCCCGGATTAATCCACCACCACTACCTAATCCGGGTATAAGTGAACATAGTCCATCTTACTTGCGATTTAAGCTACTTACTCTCAGAAGCAACACAAGTCTTATTTCTCAATGAAGAGATAAAATGTCATAAGTGAATATATGATGATATTCAAGAACAAACAAGGCTATGAAACCCTATATACTTATCTAGGATAATGAGATGACAATTAATGCAATCCTAGATATCAAAAGCTAAATGACATGTTCAAGAAGCTTAGCTAAATATAGACCAAACAATCCTATGAAGCTATCACAATACAACACTCAATCATGTCATCACAACAATCTCTAATTTGTATCTAGAATATGTTCTAAGAGCATACAAATAATTAAAGAGATGGCTTAGCAAGTAAAACACTTAACTTGTAAGAAGATAGTGAAGAACTTACCAAATAAGATGTGATGAAGCAACCCTATCCATAGATGCACTCTAAATGAACTTAGAAGATGCAAGATAAAGTTTTTATGCACATCAGAATGCTTTGAGTGATTAAAAATGAGTTCTTGGAAGAGTTTTTCCTTTAAAATGTGTTCTAAGGAAAATATATGATTTTTTAAACTCTTACACGACCTTTAAGCAATGAGTTATATATATATATATATATATATATATATATATATATATGAGATCCAAACAAAGTGAGGTCGTTTTGGAAAAAACGTTCCAGCTTCCTCTGTGTGCGCTGGTGACGTGAGCTGGTCGAGTAGCGCACCACCAGCGCACAACCTAATTTTTTCAATAGGCGTTGGTCGACTGGCGCAGCTCAGTGGCGCAACACATGCGACGATCCACTGGAATGTTGGGCTAGTGAGGTTACGCTAGTCGAGTAGCGCACCACCAGCGCACTGCCCATTTTTGCATATTTGCGCGGGTGCAGCAGCGCAACTCAGTGGCGTAACACATGCGACAATCCACTGGAATGTTACACTGGTGAGGTGCACTGGTCGAGTAGCGCACCACCAGCGCAATGCCTATTTTTAACACTCAAACACACAAAATCAATAAGTACAAGAGTGATGAAAAATGCATCCTATTCTAATGCCTAGCATGACATGAACCTTTAATTACAAGATGCAAATAAATCAACAAGAAGTCATTTAAACCAAAATGCACACAAGAATAAACACACAACATATATGAATAAGAGTTATGCATGAATTTGTGTGTGTGTGTGCAACTATCTCTTCAAAGCAAGTAAGCACAAGAATTTTACCTTCGGTGCTTCTCCTCATGAGGTCTTGAGAGCCTAAGCTACCCTTACATAAACCCTATAAGTATGGTTTGTTCATGAAATAAGCCAATCAATAAATGAAGACTTTACAATCTCCCCATCGTGCTATTTCGTGACAAAACCACCACTCACATTGATCCTCACAAAACAAAATAAAACACCGGGAAGATAATCTACATTACAAAGAGATAAACATAAAAAAAAACTTCAAATCTTCAATCTCTTGTAGAACTATCAACCCTACACACAAAGCAAGTACAAATACACTTTCCAAACCAAATGCATGTGAGATGATCAAGTGAATAAGAAACAAAAGCAATTGCATTCAATAATATGAGTATGACATCGTGAAATGCTCATGCAATGCTTCCCCTCAACGGGTTACTCCCCCTACATGTAATCTCCCCCTCAAACAAGTACTACTCCTCTTAACTCCAACACATGCTACCACATGCTACTCCCCTAACACCACAAAGCTAGGTCAATGCTACTCCCCCTTTTTGTCATGATATAGGCAAAGGAGAAGTCCCCAACCGGGTCACTCAAGGCAAAGAAAGCAAGGAGCATACAATATTGTTGCATAATTATATAAGCCACATTTATGCAACTCTATTAATAGGAGAGAAAAAAGAAGATTTATTTTGAAGAAAATGTGTGAATCAAAAATGCTTTGCATACAAGACATGTTGCATTCAAGTCCAAAAACAATGGTATTTGGCAAAGCAAATGACAAAGGTTTCCAATATAATTCAAACAAATTTCACCATTTGTCATGAGAGAAGCAAGGATATAGAGTTTTTATAGATATCAAATTTTAATGGCACTATATCCAACTTTATAAGCTAAATATGACGTGAGCAACTTTGCACCCTATTTGATTTTTTCGGGAGGATACCCGTATAATAGTAGCCATGTTTAACTAATAAAAAAAAGAGACATTGATGCAACATTTTAGTCTCACTAGTTTTTTCACACAATATTTTGCATTCGACAATTGCAATCATCAATTCATGCTTTATCATTTTTCATTAGTATGTCATTAAAGAATCATCATGTCATGGAGATAATTATAGATCATTCAATATGTACTTTCTATGTAGATCTCCTAGTCCAAAAATGCATGTTTGAACATAAATATGACATGGATTGTAATCAAAGCAAAGTTCACGCTTATTGAAGAAAATATACTATAATAAGTGCAACCAACATACTCAAACAATCAATAAAGGAGCATAAACATTTAAAAAACAAATTGCATGCAACAAGTATACAATAGCTCTCTTTGCTTGAGTTCCCCTTATGGGGTCAAAGACCACAGCACATCACTCCATTAAATAAATCCCAATAGATCTACTAAGAGTCTTGAATCGAGTAGCATCTAAGGGTTTAGTAAATAGATCCGTTAGTTGATCATTAGTACCTACATGTTCAAGTACTATGCATTTGTTCTCAACTAGTTCTCTAATGAAATGATGACGGATGTCAATATGCTTAGTTCTAGAATGTTGAACCGGATTTTGCTTCTTGCAAAACCAAGAGACAAGGTTGTTCCCATGGAAAAAGCAACCGCCCGATGTACTTTTTCTATCATCACAATTTCCTACCCAATCTACATCACTAAAGCCTACAAGACTAGCATTAGTGTCAAAAGAGTACCAAATTCCATAATTAGATGTCCCATTCACATATCGAATGATTCTCTTAACGGAAGAGAGATGGGACTCCTTAGGATCCGATTGGTACCTAGCACACACACCCACACTAAAAGAGATATCGGGCCTACTTGCGTTCAAATAGAGCAAGCTATCAATCATGCCACGATACAAAGTTTGGTCCACACTTTTACCACTAGTATCCTTGCTTAGCTTCAAAGTGGTACTCATGGGTGTATCACAATGTTTGGCACTTTCAAGGACAAATTTCTTCACTAGGTTTTTGGCATACTTAGCTTGAGATATGAAAATCCCATCATCCATTTGCTTAATTTGTAAACCTAGAAAGTAACTTAGCTCACCAACAAGACTCATCTCAAATTCATGAGACATGATATCAACAAATTGTTGGACTTTAGTGTCATTTGTGGAACCAAAGACTATATCATCAACATAGATTTGAGCTATAAAGAGCCCATCTTTGTTTTTCTTGATGAATAGAGTCTTGTCAACACTACCCCTAGTGTAACCATTGTCTACAAGATATTGGGTGAGACGCTCATACCAAGCTCTTGGTGCTTGTTTCAACCCATATAAAGCTTTCTTGAGGTGATAGACATGATTAGGGTGGTGAGGATCTACAAACCTCAACAAACACTTCCTCTTGTAAGAAACCATTGAGGAAGGCACTCTTAACATCTATTTGATATAATTTGAACTTGTACAAACAAGAAATGGATAAAAGAAGCCTAATGGACTCAATCCTAGCAACGGGAGCAAATGTCTCCTCAAAATCAATACCCTTAATTTGAGAGTACCCTTGTGCTACAAGCCTGACCTTGTTTCGCACAATGTTGCCATCCTCATTGGATTTGTTCCTATATACCCACTTGGTGCCTATCACATTGGTGTTCTTGGGCCTAGGAACTAGAGTCCAAGCCTCATTCCTTTCAAATTGGTTAAGCTCTTCTTGTATAGCAAGAACCCAAAATTCATCCTTTAAGGTTTCATCAACCTTATTGGGTTCTATTTGAAAGGTGTAACAAGTGTAGCTAATTAGATTATCCATTTGATACTTAGTCCTAACACCCTCACTAACCTCTCCAATGATGTCATCTTTGTCATGGAGTTTCCTAACCCATTGAGCAGGTTCTTTTGAGTTCAAGAGAGGAATCCTATCAATAGGTTGTGTTATGTCATCATCAAGGTTAGTCTTTTCAACATTAGAAACATCAACAACCTTCTCCAAAGGGGAGTCATCAACTAGATCTACCTCCTCCTCATGGTCATTAGATTTGAGCCTAGTATCATCAATGACAACATTAGATGATTCCATTACGGTCATAGTTTTCAGATTGAAAACTCTATAGGCTATACTATTCAAGGCATAGTCAATGAAGATACCCTCATCACTCTTAGCATCAAATTTTCCAAATTGATCACGGTCATTCAAAATGTAGCATTTGCTTCCAAATGTGTGGAAATAGCTGACATTTGGCTTTCTACCTTTCCATAACTCATAAGAGGTTTTCCTAGTGTGGGGCCTTAGAAAGACTCTATTTCCTATGTAGCATGCCGTATTGACGGCTTCAGCCCAAAGATTCCTAGGGACTTTATTGCTAAGCAACATCACACGGGTCATTTCTTGAAGAACCCTATTTTTCCTCTCAACAACTCCATTTTGTTGAGGTGTCCTAGGAGCCGAAAACTCATGAGAGATGCCTAGACTATTGCAATAGTTTTCAAAATGAGCATTCTCAAATTCCTTCCCATGGTCACTCATAATCCTTTTAATGTTTTTAATCTTGGAGTTCATTTCATTTTGAATTTCGGAACAAAGCATTTTAAGCTTGTCAATGGTTTCAGATTTTTCTCTAAGAAAATAAGTCCATGTGTACCTAGAGAAGTCATCTATACACACAAAAATGTATCTCTTTCTACCTAAACTCTCGGTTTGCATGGGACCCATAAGATCCATGTGGAGAAGCTCTAGAGGTTCCTTGGTGGATAAATACTTGCCCTTTTTGTGCATACATTTGGTTTGCTTCCCTTGTTGGCAAGGTCCACAAACACCATTAACCTTTTTCCTAAGCTTGGGAAGGCCTCGCACAATATTGAACTTATCTAAGTTATGTAAATCCCTATAGTTCATGTGACCAAGTCTTTCATGCCGCAACTCAATTTGTTCATCCTTGGACACATTGCAAGAGACACCTCTAGCCTCAAGACAATAACAATTGTCGCTAGATCTCATACCTTTTAACAAGGTTTGTCCATTTGGCAATAGGATGGAACAATCATCTTTCCTAAACAGGACGAAAATTCCTTCATCACTAAGATGTGAAATGCTTATCAAATTGGCTTTTAAACCATCAACATACAAAGCATTAGATAAGGAGGGTAATCCGGGAATGGAAATGGTTCCCTTTCCTTTAACCTTCTTTTTGGATCCATCACCAAAGGTAACATTTCGTCCCTCCTCCATCACAAGAGTCTCAAATAAACTCTTATTTCCAGTCATGTGCCTAGAGCACCCACTATCCAAATACCAAAAATCCCAAGAATGAGCATTCAAGGCAATTTGTGCAACATGGCAAAAGTGTTCATCCTTTCTAATCCACCTAGGTGCAATATTTTTCTTTCTAGTGGTCAATGGTACATGGGCTCTAAGTGTCCTAGGATCATACAAAGTTGATCCATTTTTCCTAGTGACATGCATCATAGCTTTAGTCTTTTTCTACTCTATCATGCTTTCAATTCTGCATAATTTAATATATCTAAAGCAATTTGGTCTAGTGTGACCATTAATACCACAAAAATGACATGTAGGAATGAAGTTAGGAATCATACCATAACCTTGAGGATGCATTGGAGCCTTCCTATATCTTTGTGGTTGTCTTGATTGTTGTTGAGGAGCTTTCCTTCTTTGTTGTTGAGCAAGACTTGACTGTCTCATTGGTTGAGCTTTCATGATAGGTATCTTCCCTCTATGAGCTTTCAGTTGAGGGATGTTAGCTTGAGGAGCCCTTGTAGGATGGGCTTGAGGTAGGCTTCTTGGTGCCACCTTCACTTGAGCACTACTTGAACACTCTCCTGGGTCAAGTTTCTTCCTAGGTGATTGATGAGAAGATGACCCATTGAAGTTCATACTTCTTACAAAAATGGTCTTGCTTGGAGTGGAGGATACCTTGTCATCTTTAAACCCAAGACCCTTCTTGTCACTTGGCCTCTTTCCAACATCTATCATGTGGTCAAGTTTTTTTGGTGCTAGAGTTCATCTTGGCCACAACTCTCTAGCATCTTCAAGCTCTTTCTTCAACCCTTCTTCACTCCTCTTAGATCTCACCAACTTTTCATTTAGTTGGTCAACTTGAGTTAAGAGGTCTAGGTTTTCTTCTTTTAATCTCTTGATTTCATTCTTGTTCTTTAACCTTGTACTCTCAAACTTAGCCATGTAGTCCTTGAGATCCATCCTATCCACACTTCCATTTGTGGATTGTGATGAAGATCCATCATCACTTGAGTAGTTTTCCTCTTGACTTTCATTTTCTTCTTCATTAGCATATTTGCTCCTAAGAGAGGATGTAAATGCTATGAAGTTAGCCATGAGTTCTTCATCATCCGAAGACTCATCTCCTTCATTGGAGTTATCACTTTCACTCCATGTGGCAGCCATCACTTTTCCCTTTCTCTTGAACTTGTGATTTGCACATTCCGAGGCAAAGTGACCTATCCCACCACATTCATAGCATTGAACTCCTTTCTTCTCGGTCTTTTCTTGCCTAGGTTCAATCTTTTTGAAGGGAGTTTTTTTCTTAAAGTCTTGACCCTTGGATCCAAAGCCTTTCCTCTCGGACTTGTAGAATTTCTTGAACTTCCTCATCAGCAAGGCCATTTCTTCATCCGAGTCAACACTTTCCTCCTTCTCAAATTTGGAGGCTTTCAAAGCAATGTCCTTTTGCTTTTTTGATGGTGTGGGGTTATGACATTTCCTAGATTCATAAGCTAGAAGCCTCACAATCACTTCACTTGGCTTCATATCCTTATAACCACTATTCTCTTTCAAAGCCGTCACCTTAGACTCAAATCTATCGGGTAGAGATCTCATAATCTTCTGCTTGATCTTCCTATCCGAATAAGGATCACCAAGTTGATGACTTTGGTTCACAATGTCCATCAACCTCACTTCAAAGTCATTGAAGCACTCGTTCTCATCCATTTTGAGCAATTCAAATTGTGTTTGGAGAACTTGAAGCTTCGACTCCTTAACCACATCGGTTCCCTCATGTGCAACTTTTAGGATATCCCATACCTCCTTATCTATCCTAATATTTTGAACCAACTTGTACTGGTTCTCATCCATTGTACATAAGATGGCATGCATTGCCTTCCTATTCCACTTCGATGGCTCAAACTCTTGTGCGTTCCACTGTGCCTTTGGCTTGAGTACATCATATCATCCATCTGTTGGAGTTATCATGGGTAGAGTGTAGCCATCTTCAACCGCCATCCATGCCCTGTCATGGATTTGGCAAATGTACGACTCCATCTTGCCTTTCCAAGAGGCATAATTCAATCCAGTGAGGAGTGGAGGTCTAGTGCTAGAAGCTCCCTCATTGCCACCGTTTCCACTCATTCTGTTTAATGAATGAATGATACGAATGCAAGTGTATGAATGATAAATACACACACAAAATGAAACACACACCAAAACGAGCAAGGATCACCTATGTATGTCCAGGAACCTGCTCTGATACCAATTGAAACAAATATTATGGTGTGTAATATTAATCTAGAGGGGGGGGGGGGGGGGGTGAATAGATTTTAAATAAATTTTACCCAATTTTCGTTAAAGGTCAAGTTGATGAAAATGCCCCTATCTAGTTACAGAAATATCACAATGTAATAAATACGGATATTGTAAAGACACTTGAGATATACGTGGAAACCCTCCAAATGGGAAAAACCATGGGCTGATGAGTGCGCCACACTAAAACCTTGAATCCACTAATGGTAAAGGAATTACAACCTAATCTCGGTTTAATCCACCACCACTACCTAAACCCGGTATAAGTGAACCTAGTCCATCTTGCTTACGATTTAAGCTACCTACTCCTGGAAGCAACACAAGTCTTACTTCTCAATGAAGAGATAAAAAGTCCTAAGTGAATATATGATGATATTCAAAAACAAACAAGGCTAGGAAACCCTATATGCTTATCTAGGATAATGAGATTACAATTAATGCAATCCTAGATATCAAAAGCTAAATGACATGTTCAAGAAGCTTAGCTAAACATAGACCAAACAATCCTATGAAGCTATCACAATACAACACTCAATCATGTCATCACAACAATCTCTAATTTGTATCTAGTATATGTTCTAAGAGCATACAAATAATTAAAGAGATGGCTTAGCAAGTAAAACACTTAACTTATAAGAAGATAGTGAGGAACTTACCAAACAAGATGTGATGAAGCAACCATATCCATAGATGCACTCTAAATGAACTTAGAAGATGCAAGATGAAGTTTTTATACACATGAGAATGCTTTGAGTGATTAAAAATGAGTTCTTGGAAGAGTTTTTCCTTTAAAATGTATTCTAAGGAAAATATATGATGTTTTGAACTCTTACACAACCTTAAAGCAATGAGTTATATATATATGAGATCCAAACAAAGTGAGGCCATTTTGGAAAAAAACGTTCCAGCTTCCTCTGCGTGGGTTGGTGACGTGTGTTGGTCGAGTAGGGCACCACCAGCGCATAACCTAATTTTTTCAATAGGCACTGGTCGACTGGCGCAGCTCAGTAGCGCAACACATGCGACGATCCACTGGAATGTTACGCTGGTGAGGCTACGCTAGTCGAGTAAGGCACCACCAGCGCACTGCCCATTTTTGCATCTTTGCGCGGGTGCAGCAGCGCAACTCAGTGGCGCAACACATGCGACAATCCACTAGAATGTTGCGCTGGTGAGGTGCGCTGGTCGTGTAGTGCACCACCAGTGCAATGTCTATTTTCAACACTCAAACACACACAATCAATAAGTACAAGAGTGATGAAAAATGTATCCTATTCTACTGCCTAGCATGACATGAACCTTTAATTACAAGATGCAAATAAATCAACAAGAAGTCATTTAAACCAAAATGCACACAAGAATAAACACACAACATATATGAATAAGAGTTATGCATGAATTTGTGTGTGTGTGCAACTATCTCTTCAAAGCAAGTAAGCACAATAATTTTACATTCGGTGCTTCTCCTCATGAGGTCTTGAGAGTTTAAGCTACCCTTACATAAACCCTATAAATATGGTTTGTTCACGAAATAAGCCAATCAACAAATGAGGACTTTACATCCACCACTTAAATAAAAATAAAATAAAAAATATACAAAAGAAAAGCACATAACAAACAGTTAAGTATAAACAAACAGCCGCCTAGAAATCCGCCTAAGTGCCGTCGAGACCGCCTAGGCCTGAGGCGCTAGTCTATTACTCGACTAGCGTTTAACGTTTACTAGAACACTGGTTGTATTGATCCTTTTCTTTGTTGAGAAGTAGGTGTTTTCCAAAAAAAGAAAAAGAATCTTTGGTATGAAAGATGCAATTTTAGAATGGATGCAGATATTGTCATCCACAAAACTAATTAGTATACTTATTTTTATCAATACACTAATGTCTAAAATTTTAAAAATATATATTACTAAAACCACTAATTATAATATTGATAGTACCCTTATTGAAATAAATATATTCATTTTAATATATTTTATTTATAAACCCTGTTAAATCATTAACACATCCAATATATATATATATATATATATATATAATCATATTACTTTTGGAATCAAATCCTCTTGTAATGATGACCTAATTTACTTTTAGAAATGTCTTGAATATAGGAGTCTTATGAATGAGAAGATGTAGAACTAGATTGCATATGAAATCAAGAGATTTTCAATCTAGAATTCTTTTATATATACAACTATCTTAAAAAAAACTTATTGATACTTATCGATAGAGTTCATAACTAGACGTAAAAGAAAGACAAAAAAAATGATATCTGATCAAAGACCCCTGAAAATTCTTTTTCCATTATTTTGTGATATGATAATCAAATAATGATGAGAAAGTTTGATACTTGAAATAAAATTAGAGTTTAATTAGGGTTTATCATAAGTTTTTTTTTAAGGGCGATTACCAATTAGCTCCCGGACGTTTTTTAAAATTTCAAGCTGTTTACAACTTTTACAAAATTGACCAAATTGGTCCTAACATTTTTTCCATGTGCCGAGTTAGTCCCTCTAATTAAGTTTCATCAGTAAATTTTAACCGCGTAGAGGTAAAATTGCACTTTATTACTAAACAATATAACAATTATACATACACAATTTTTTTTAACACATGCATATTTTTGTTTATTTTATTATGTGGAAATGGTGAGAAATGTCACCTTTTATTTTATGAGTTGCGATGATGTCACCATATTAATAACTTATGTTTCAAAGGCACCTATTATGGTGAACTACCAAAATTACCCTTAAAAGTTGTATTTGTGCTTTCATCTTCGGTTTCAGAAAGAGAAGTTTATTTCTCTCTCCAAAAAAGTAGTGTGGAAAACGATCTAAAGGGCTTGTCAGAAATATTTTTCAAATCTACAGGTAACTGAATTTTGTGATCTCCCTAATGTTTTATCATGCTTTTGCGAGTGATTTAAGATGTATGCAGCAAATGTATGAACATTTAGTCTCCAGAATGTGCACTAGGTTTATTTTCTTACTTTATGAGAATATAGGTCGAGCTTGTAGGTTTGTTATAAAAGCTCAGTTCGAGCTTTTATAAAAGTAGTCCGAGCTTTTATAACAGCTGCGAACTTTTAAAAGCTTGATCCGAGCTTTTATAAAAGATGCGAGCTTTTAAAAGCTCGATCCAAACTGTTATAAAATCTCGGAGCTGTTATACAAAAGCTCGCAGCTCTTATAAAAGCTCGGGCCGAGCTTTTATATAACAGTTGCGAGCTTTTAAAAGCTTGATCCAATGTTTTATAAAAGATGTGAGATTTTAAAATCTCGATCCGAGCTGTTATAAAATCTTGGAGTTGTTATATAAAAGCTATGACCGAGCTTTTATATAATAGTTATGAGCTTTTATAAAAGCTCTGAGTTTATATATAAACGTCCGGACCGAGCTTTTATATAACAGCTCCGAGCATTTATAAAAGCTCGGATCGAGCATTTATAAAAGCTCGTATCGAGCATTTAAAAGCTCACAGCTGTTATATAAAAGCTCGATCCGAGCTCTTTTACTATGCTTATTTGAGATGTTATTGTATTGGATCGAGATTTTATTTTTCTTTTATGAGATTTTAGTGTATTGGCTAGCTCGAGCTTATACTTTGATTATCCGAGTTTTTTTTGTTCTAAAGGAATTTTTTTAATTCCGACATTTGTTATTATTTATGAGCTTTTTTATAACTTTCATTTGGTTTTTTAATTGTTATTTGAAATTGAATTTAGATATTGTTAATAATGGTTTGTGATGTTGATTTTGACAGGAGAATGAATCGGGTGAGAATAGTCATCTCTTACAACGGTTGATGGAAGCAGTTACCCGATGGAAGTCAGAGGTATTTAGGTGCTGATAATCAAGGAATGTATGTGTCAAAGAGTATGACTTACCAAGAGTTGGTGTCGATCATGGAAACCGTTATGAAGTATTATGTCGACAAATACAGTGTTGATCTATTGTGTATATCAATGGTTTCTGGGACTACATGTCGCATGTTTATAAGAAACGATGATGATGTTCATTTTATGCTGGGGGAAGATAGGGTGATCCCTCAAGTATGTGTCAGTCTAATTGAGAGGGTGGTAGGAGGTGTCATTAGTGAAGAAATCCCTCATTGTGATAACACCCAACAATTTTGATCTTTAGGCAGAAGCAACCAGTTGTTCATAGAAAGAAGTTGGAATGACAGTAGGGAAAACCTGTATGGTGTCCTACCAGAAGTAGCCGACCACGGTGAATTAGTCGGACCTCAATTCGACGATGTGTTTGGATGTCAAATTGAGATGAATGATGTACAATTCAACCACCATTATAATGACTTCTACAATGACATAAACAATGAGCAGAACAGTGAACCGAATGTTGGGCCGACACAATAGATGGATGATGAGGAAAATTTGCATCCAGTTGATAATGTAGCTAATAATGAGGAAGAGGAAGAGGTTGTCGAACTAGAAAGACGTGCAACACGTGTATAACGATTTAGTTATAGTGCAACAAATATAGCTGGGACTTCCGAGGTCCGGCCTAATTTAACTCCATTTAATTCTGATAATGTCAGAGCGTGGGTTATTCTAGGAGCAGAATCATACTCGTTTGGTATTGGTGGAAGCAGGAACTCGGTTCAAGAAGAACCTACAAGCATGATATATAAGGGATAAATTTTTCCTACCAAAAAGGATTTGAAAAGACTAGTTGGGCATTTTGCAATGCGACAGAACTTCGAGTGGAAGGTGAAAAGGTCGAATAAGACAACGTTACATTTGGTTTGTTTGATGGACAACTGTACGTAGAAATTAAGAGCGGTTAGGAGAGATGAAGGGACATATTCCAAGTAAGAATTTTTGTGAACGAACATACATGTCCTTTGGAGGAGATTCAACTCCGTCACCGACAAGCTAGTGCAGTCATAATTGGAGAAGTGGTTGCGCCTAGAATTCAACAACAAGATGGTCGACTAATGCATCCGAAGGACATAATCACCAACATGAAAATAATGTATGACATCCAAATCTTGTACAGTAAGGCACATCAAGCCTTGCAATATGTGTTGTCACTGACCTTGGAACGCATGAAGAAACCTTTTAACTACTGCAATCATTTGGCTACGTGTCAGAGCAATAAAATCCAAGGACAATAACTGACTTACAGTGCGACGAAGATGATAGATTTCTCTATTTTTTTCATGTCGTTGTGTGCCTCACTCATAGGATTCCGAAGGTGTATGCGTCTAGTTATTGCAATAGATGGTACCCATTTAAAAGGAAGATTCGGGGGTACAATGTTTGTTACAACTGCACAAGATGAGAACGAATAGGTGTATCCAATTGCTTTTGGGTACGGTGACTTAGAAAACAATCTTTCATGGTAATGGTTTTTGGATTGCTTGAAGGGTGCCCTAGGCCATATTGATGATCTGGTTTTCATTTCCGATCGGCATGCAAGCATTGAAGCTGGGATTTCTAAAGTTTTTCCCGATACAACCCATACGGTATGTTGCTGGCACTTTTCTGAAAATGTGAATAAGCGATTTCAAAGAAAGGATGCAGCAACCATAATGGATAAAGCAGTTAGATCGTACATTAAGTTGAAATATAATCGCCACATGGAAGAGCTACGTAACCTACACTAGAATGCATTCAATTATGTCATTGAGGCTGGTCCACACAAGTTGTCCCGCATACATTGTCCGGAAAAAAGGTATAGGGTCATGACAACAAATGTTGTTTCATGCATAAACTCATGCCTCAAATTCACATGGCAACTGTCCATGTTGACACTGGTAGAGTTCATTAGGAATATGCTATGGAGGTGGTTTCATGATCGTCATCATACTGCACAGTCAATGCATCATCAGTTGACCAACGCAGCACATCTAGTGATCCTCAAACGTGTTGAGAAGTGTGCTTATATGACCGTCAATCTAGTTGACTGGAACATATTCTCCATCAAACGGTTCAGGAAGCAGTGGACTATTGACTTAGCCCCAAAGACTTACATGTGTAACAAATTTCAAATGGACATGTTTCCATGTTCTCACGCACTTGCAGTATCAAGGTATAGTACTTTTATTTAATATATTTTGGGTACTTGCAAATGAATTTGACACCCCATGTAATTGTTGTTGCATGGAGCGAAACTTGGATTACACATCTTTGTGTGCAGACTTCTACAAGAGACAGACACTAATCGATGCGTACTCGGTTCCTATTATACCTGTTGGCCATCTGTCTTCATGGATAGTCCCCACCGACATCGCCGATCGTGTGGTGTTAAATCCATTGTCGATGAGGCAAGCAGGACATCCGAAGGGGGCCGACATGCCTCGTCTTCGGAAAATACAACTACTCAATCCTGTAGAAGATGTAGAGAATTAGGTCATAATGCTAGACGATGTCATAATCCACCTTTGATTAATGATAGTATGAGCAAAATTGTTCCACCGAAATACCGGCGCAAGTGTAGCATCTGTCATTCAGTTAGACACAACAAACAGACGTGCCCTGTTAATAGACCTACGGTAGTATGACTAACCGTATTTGGAAAGAACCCGTATTTATTATTTGTAATTGTACAATGTGAAAATGTTGAGTTATTATTTTCACATTAAATAGGGATGTTAATTTTTAGTTTCCTATTGAAGAACGGGATGTAAAATTTGTCAATGCTAGACGATGTCATAAAATATGCAACATTTATCAATGAATGAATATTATTACATAATTTAATACAACTCTACTACTGTACAACATTCAATCCTCGGATTTGTGGTTGGGAGTTACAAAACACCTCCACTGCCATCTTCTCCCGTATGGTGTGCATATCGTCTTCTATCCAATCGTACTGGATCCTGTCTACCAGTATTTACTCTATCAGCCTCAACGTATGCGCCTCACAGTTACTGCTGCAATGCATGACATAGACACGCTTTACAAAGATATTAATTTTTATTGGATCGTGTGTACGTACTACTATAGAATAATACCTTTTTTATTGTTACGGTAGAGCTGTTTTCGACAGCAGGCTCACCCTAAAAGCCCTATTCTCCCTCTTAAACTTCTCCCTACCGGGTGGCCTGTGATCATGAAACCCAGATTGATGTAACATGGAGGGGAGAAACCACTTGAGTGGCTGTACCTGGCATTTCCTTATGTTGAGGGGGACCACCTGTCTAAAGGGGTATAGGATATGTATCATCCCGGAAATCAAGTCCACGCTGGCCACAAGCCAATGCTAGAGTCCGATGTTGCAAGGAATAAGAACCTGTACTAGTGAAATATACATATGACAACACAAATTATGTTGACCACAATTATGGGAGAAACAAAATTTGGAAATCATTTTATAACACTTACCATATCAACCCCGTGCCAAGGCCGAGTTCTTGTCGGGAGAAATCCACGTACGGTCATAAGGTCTTCCGCAGACCACCTGTACTGCAAGACCTTCCACCCTAGCGTCTTGACCTCACCATCATCACCGTGAGGCATTATTTTCTCCCATTGGTTCTCCAACAATGGTTGTAGACAAACAAATCATCATTGTAAGTTAGGATCAATTCATTGATAAATAAGTACACACAAACCAACAAACACTTACAAAGAACTGAGTTCCCAGAATGTTAATCCTCTGGTTGTAACCAGTGGGGTATGCTCATTGACGTTTCCGTAAGATGGCCAGGTACGCGTCCATATGCTGTAAACAAATTTATAAACACTGTTAAAATTCAAGCGTTAAAAAAGTCAAACCCAGAGAAATTTAGTTTCCTATCGAGTCAAACAACTCCATATAGTTCTCTTCGAATCTGTGGAACCAACCCACGTCTACTGGCTCCATGATATCAATATCGCGCCTGTATAAACAATTTTTCTAAATATCAGAAAAATTAAACAAATTATCGTTGGTACAAAAATGAAGTAACACATTTGATACTTACAAACCCCCTGTTGAACGGTTCTTTTTATATGCTTTGTAGGCCTCCAACTGCCCAGCATCTACTAACGATGTTGGATTGAATGTATGCTCTGATGCTACCGGTATTGTCCTAGGCCTCTTTGGGCTAGTCGGGTTAGTGTATGGGCTAAATAGCTACCACCCGTGCTTACGTGCACGGGGGATACGGATGCCGTAGGGGATCCCATAGGATGATCTGGGTGTGTCGATGAGGGAGGAGAGATCCCGTGGGATGAACTGGGTGTGACGGTGGGAGGAAGAGGGATCCAGTGGGATGATGTGACTGTAACAGCGGGAGATGAAAGGATCCCGTAGGATGATCTGGGTGTATCGATGAGAGAATGAGGGGTCTCATACGGTGTAAAAGTAGAGCCAAGTCTGGTGGATAAACCCCCCAGAAGACGATTTCATTCGGACAAAGTCTCCTGTACCTCCAGAAGCAGGGGGAAGCTCAGGTGTACTGTTAGCACGAGTCTCTTGGTGTCGGCCAGTGCCTCCAATGTCTATATCGGTACCCAGTGTATTAGGTCCTGCCACCTGTGTATCGGGTACGGTACTATATGTCTCTTGCCTGGTACCTTGTATACCACATACGTCTCTAGCCGGGTCTGTCCCGTCGACAAGACTACGTCCACGTACGAAGTCTTTGTATGAATCATCTCGATCATGAGACTATGGGCCCTCTCTTGCTGTCTGTGATGTCGATCCCCACAAAGCTTGGACTAAGTCCATCAGCTGTTGATGCTACATGTTTCGTTCTTCATCACTTCTCCGCAGATCATCCCGTAAAGCTATGACTGAACCCTCTAATGCTTGGATTCTAAGCTCCAGCCGGTCTTGAAAACAAGTACACAATGTCAGTCATGCACACGTACATGCGTTTGAAACAAATAAATGCAGAACAACAATTTTAACACACCTCGCGCGCTCTTACAGCGTCTCCTCATGAGCTATCTGTAGCATTGTGTCCCATCATCGTAAATTGTTCGCGCCACTGCCTCTGGGATCTATCATGGGGAAACTCTGTATCCGTATGCATTTTTTCACTGACACGATGTTGCTCTACCTCCAGTATAACGTCTGTATCACTCGGACTCGCCCTTACTAAATTTGGTATACCTTTTTGTCCACCACCCAATGGATCCGCTATGCCCGCATAATAGGGTTTACCCTTCTCAGCTTGGGTGGTTACAAATTTTGTCCTTGCAAACATCTGAAAACGTTGTTAGAACGTTGTGTAATTGAATCTTTTATTAACATTAACAAGTTAGACACTTACATGATCTGTAAATATATTCAACAACCTATCCCCCCACTGTGGTATCTTTAACTCCCACTTTAGAATTCGGGAAGACATATCGGTAGCCACCTGAGTCCCGAATAGGGTCCAAAAGCTCGGGGATCACCTTGAAAGCAAAAATCTACAAATAAATATATATTATTTCCAAATCCGTATAGACGATTACAAACGTAAATGATTTTATTCACAAAACTCTTACCAAAAGAGCGTAAGATAAACCATAAATGTTGTACGCCTCTTGCATGTGTTTGTCATGTCCCTTTGCTTGTTGGCGTCTCTGGAACTGCTCATGTCGCCCGTCAAGCGCATGCTTGAATGAGGATATGGAATGACTGTACACGTGTGCACCCCACAGGAACGCATTTAAACCGTCCAGATCATCCACCAACCATAGCTGCCAAACTGGAATTTTCACTCTTTCGTTCAACCTCATAAGTATCCAGTTCAGTATATAGATGAGACATAGTTTCACACTATCGTATACCTGCTGAAACTCAACTCGCCCCAGAACATCTCTCAACTCCAAGGATGAAATCTCATCCTTACCACCAAAGTACCGGTTATGTAGCCCATTGTTAACGCTAACATACCGGCTCCGGTGGTAGGCTGAACCGTAATCGGGTGATCAGTCCGAATTCTACCTTCGAAAACCTCACTTTATGAGTCCCTACCATAAACCACATCTCTTCTAAGCGCCCATTATGATACAACTCCCACAGAAGTAGCTGGTGGATAATACCACCCGAAAACTTCACCGGCCGCTGCATGGTCAATAAATGGCCAAAACAGGACGCCCTTAACCGACGTCGTTCTTCCTCAGCCCATTCTGTAGGGACCCAGTTAATGGTGTTGTCTATCTGGCCAAGGGCATCAAAATGGTCATGTCGAGTGACTTTGCCCTCGTACCACTCTTCCTCTGGAGTTTTAAGCGACTCTCTCAACCGATTCGTCATCTGAAATTTAACAACAGCATAATTATGTACCCTGTGAAATCCTCAGAAATAACAAGCTCTAACCTTAACAAAAGCTCGGAGCTTGAAGATAAAAGCTCGGAGCTAGCTTTTATCTTCAATCCGAGCTTTTATCTTCAAGCTCCGAGCTTTAATATAAAAGCTCGGAGCTTTTGTATAATAGCTTCAAAGCTTTTATAAAAGCGTAGAGCTTTTATATAAAAGCTCGAAGCTTTTAGATTAAAGCTTGGATCGAGCTTTTGTATATAAGCTCCGAGCTTTTATAAAAGCTCGACCGAGCTTTTATAAACCTCGATCCGAGCTTTTATAAAAGCTTTGATCTTTTATAAAACCTTGATCCGAGCTTTTATATAATTAATATAAAAGCTTCGAGCTTTTATATAAAAGCTCGACGCTTTTATAAAAGCTCAGATCGAGCTTTTGTGCAAAATCTTCGAGTTTTAAAACCTTAGTCCGAGCTTTTATAAAAACTCCTAGATTTTATACAAACGCTCGAAGCTCGATTTCATTTTCCTCAACAACTTTCAACAAATACAAAACCCTAACCTAACCCAACCCATTTTCATTCTCAGATCCATTTTTATTCTCAGATCCACAAATAAAACCTAATCTAACATTTCATTCAATTAATCAACAACAAAAACGATAAAAATTCTAGTTCAACTAACCTCGATCGATTGCAATATTCTGTTCAACTATCCAGATAACACTGGTTTCTAAGTTCCGGTACTGTTGCCGTGAAAACGAAGTCGTCGATTCACTTATTGTCTCTTTACTTTTGTCTCTTTCTTCACAACGACAGTGATGGCATGAGTATTTTCGTCTCCACACTTTAAATGGTGCCTTTTAAACATGATTTATTAATGTGGTGATATTTCCACAAAAGCCCCTAAAAGGTGCCATTAATTTTTCGAACCCTTTTATTATTGGGTTTTGATTTTTAAATAATTTTAAAAACAATGCTTGTACAATATTAATAAAAAAAACAATTACATAAAAGTGGTAAAAGTTTAAACTGGAAATGAAAAGTAACTTTGTTTATATAATAAAAGTATAATTGACATTGGCTTGTTGAAACAATTTTAGATTTTAGAAAATTTTAATTAAAAAAAGATACAAATGGTGTTTCATTAATAATATTTTTCGATTTTATAGTGATTATAATGGTGAATTTAATGAATAAAAAACAAAATAACTTTGCTATAACATGACAAATAAAGGGTATTAAATACTTTAACTAAAAAATTGTTAAAGTCAATTATTATATTTAACATTGTTAAATCATTAGAGAGACTAATTTGGTCACTTCTAAAAAGAGAGGGACTAATTTGACACCTGAAAAAAATGTGAGAACCAATTTGATCACTTTTTTAAAAGTCGCAAACAACTTTTATTTTTTTGAAAGACAATTTATTAAAAGAGAGAACACAGTTAAAACAACCAGCCAAGAAACATGACCAAGAACTGATCCTCAAGGGAATGACTATCAAGGCTTTTTCTGAAAGAGCTTACCGTAAAGATGTCGTTCGGGTTAAAAGACCAGGCTATCGTATCCTTTATCTGTTTTCGAATGGTCACGTCGTTCAAAGCTAAATTTAGACCACTCCATTGATTAGTTTCCCACCCAAACAAAAGACTTCGAAGCTGGATGTCCCATTCCCACATGGTATGTTTCCAGCTGGCAAAATCGCTGATTTTGCTCGACTTATTCTTTGCAAGAGTGAAGATTCTAGGGAAAGCTCTATCAAGGGGCAAGAATTGCCAAAAGACATCTTTCTAGAATCTGGCCCTTTCCCCATTTCCTATCACCACCTTGAAACCATTACAAATGAGATTGTTTACTGTAGAGCTCTCTTGGAAGAGCTTACCAACAGAGGAGACTGGCTGAGAGAGACTGTGCATGATGTTCCAATCCCACCTAAGGTCTTTAATATCCAAACCGTACTTTGTGCACACAACTCTTTTCCATAAAGAGTACTCTTCACGTCCACACCTCCATATTCATTTAGATAGTAAACCTCGATTCTTCTCTAACAAACAACCAATGCCGAGACCTCCTTTTTCTTTCCTTTTGCATAACATCTCCCAACTAACCATATGAATTTTTCTTTTTTCCACCCCATCACCCCAAAAGAAACCACGTTGGATCCTCTCAATTCTTTGAGCCACCCCCACAGGCATCTTGAATATAGACATATAGAAAGTTGGGATACTCGAGAGTACCGCTTTAATTAACACCAGTCTCCCTCATTTGGGAAGAAGTCTAGATTTCCAAGAAGCTAAGTGGTTTTCGATCTTCTGAATCACCAGATTCCAAAGGTTCTTTTTACTAAGGTTTGTACCAAGCGGAAGACCAAGATAAGTGATGGGAAGATTGGTCTTCTTACATCTAAATAATTCTGCCAAATTGATCTCCATAGACCGCCTTTTACCAACTTTGATGATGCAAGATTTATGAAAATTGACTCGAAGTCCTGAAGCCATCTCGTAATAACGTAGAATCCTTTTTAAGTTAAGAAGATAATCCCTTTTTGGTTCTAAAAAGACAATTGTGTCATCCGCGAATTGGAGGTGAGTGATGTGTTCCTTGCCCCGATCCAAGCTCTACCCCTTATCATATTCAACTCCAAAGCTTTCTTAAGCAACTGATTTAGCAATTCAACTGCGATATTGAACAGAAAGAGGGTAAACGGATCACCTTGATGGAGGCCCCTCTCTATACTAAATTCTTCGGTGGGACTTCCATTCACCATAATAGATAGCATGGGCAACGTAATGCATCTTGTCATCCAACCTCTCCATCTATTACCAAAACCCATACCTTCCAAAACCATATGCGGTCGACGCTATCGTAAGCTTTTTTAAAGTCTAGCTTCACCAAGAGACCACCAACTTTGTCATGTTTCCAAGAATGAATAATTTCGTTGTCGATAACAAAGTTATCCACTAATTACCTATCCTTAACGAAGGCCATTTATGTGTCTCCAATAATCGTAGTCATCACCATCTTAAGGCGGTTGGCTAAAACTTTTGCTAATACTTTATACAAAGAACCAACCAAGCTAATTGGCCGGTAGTCTTTCATAGAGCTCCGATTTTTCTTAAACGGAATGAGAGCAACAAAAGTTTTGTTCAAAATATTTACAACAAACCCATCTCTATGAAATTCTTTAATGAACCACATAAAATCACCATTAATTGCTTCCCAGTTACTGTTTATAAAATTTAAGTTTAGCCCGTCCGGCCCAGCGCTTTGTTTACCATTATAATTGCTCAAAGCAAGCCACACCTCATCTTCACTGAACTCCTCTAAATACTGTCTTTGAGACTCCAACAACTGACTAAGAGTCAGATCTCTCAAGATAGGTCTATACTAGTGCGTTTTCTTCAAATGGTCTTTGAAAAAGTTGAAAATCCTAGCTCTTATATAGATTGGATCAGAATGCTTAACTCCATCGAAAGACATTTCCCCTATATAACTCTTTCTCCTTTTAGATTGACAGATACTGTGAAAGAATTTGGAATTCTTATCACTATCCATAGTCCATTGAACTCTAGCTTTCTGTCTCCAGCTTTGTTCCTCCACACGAAGGCATTTTGAAATTTCTGAAAGCAAGGAAAGTCTCTCATCTCTAAGGATCTGCGTTCATCCTTCTTTACGAAGCTTCTACTTTCGCCTATCTCTCTTCAATTCTTGTTAGAGAGCTGGTCTTCTTTTTGTTCTCAGCAGCCCATTTGCGTAATCGAGACTTGGCCGCTTTGGCTTTAGCAAACAAGATAAAGCCTTTCGATCCTTTTACCACGCAATCTTGCTAGCCCTTGATCGCATCCCTCATCATCTGTTTATCCTCCAGCCAGCTATTGAAAAATCTAAAAGGGGTAGGGCCCCAGTTCGCTTTATTCTCTCCAGTGATGATTTGGCTGTGGTCTGAAAGGTTCCTAGGCAGGCCGATTTGGATCAGCTTAGGAAATCATTGGAGCACAATCGGGGAGATTAGAAACCGGACCAGCCTTGCCCACGCAAACATGCTCCCTATTATTTGACCAGGTGAAAAACGTGCCTTGGGTTGGAATATCTACCACTTTGGTTTTGCGAATGAATTCTCCAAAATTTCGAATGAAACTTATATTACACACTCCACCTCTTCTTTTTGCTAGATCGAGCACTGAGTTAAAGTCTCCTCCGATGCACCATGGTAAGGGAAGAACGGCTTGGGTATCGATTAAATGCTCCAACATTTTCACTCTTTCAGTTTCAAAGTTAGGATCATAAACATTGCAGAAAACTGCATCTTGTTTTAGATTAACAAGCTCTCCCATCAGAATAATACACCTATCATTAGAGATTCAAACCTTGCAATTGAAAAGCTCTAGATTCCATAGTGAAATGAGACCGCCCGCCTTTCCTAGAGCCTCCACCCTTACTCCTGTTAATAGAGAGCCTCCTAGTGTTTTAATCACCCTGCTGTCAAAACACCCTAGTTTGGTTTCTTGAATGAACAGAAAAATAATTTATGGTTCGTCACCATTTTGCGAATCGCCCTTCTTTTCCCTATACTACCCTCTTATATTCCAAGACATTGCTAACATTGAGAGTAAAAAAAAAAAAAAAGACCTTCCACTCCAGGCAGTTTAGGCTTGCTCTTGATCTGTTATTGCTTGAAATCTTTTTAAGTCATCAACTTCTCTTCTCAAATTTTCAAGCGAAATATCCCTCTCCTTTCCGTTGAAATCGAAACCGAGTGCCACTCCTGTTTCTATCACCCTGATTACTTCCTCATCCACACTCAATTCCTCTATTCTGACATTGTCGTCCTTTTTAGTGTTGAAGTCATATCCTAAGGAGGCACCGTGTTCTATGACTTTGACGATTTCTTTGTTGAGATTTCACTTCCCTTGGTTGGCCACTTCAGCTAAATCCTTCGTAGCTTCCTCTACTTTATCATTAGACACCTTTTCTCTTCCTCAGTCACTTCTAGTTTTCATTCTATGCTTCTTGGAGGAGTAACACTTTTTCTTACCTCTTCTTTTCGAAGGTATTATGGGCGAGTCCACACATATACCCATCTCCCCTTCCTCTACCTCCGCCCTGAAGACCTCTTGATCATTAATGCAGTTATGTATGCCTTATTGGTTGTTGACAGGTTGAAGAATCAGGTCCTTGCATGAAGTTTGTTGATGGGTTGGTATACCCATACCGGTTAGGTCTACAAAAAGTCTTAAGAAGATAGGATGGGTTGAATTGCCATAGTGTTTGAAATACAAACTGGACTTGAAGGATAGGGGTTGAACAGAATCATATCGAACTCATTAAAATGTTAAGGCCCAGCAAGCCTCGTGAGGCCTTGATCCACTTCTTTTATGAGCTTAAATTCATTGAGCTAAGCAAGTCCATCATTCCTTCCCTGATTTGGGCACAAATAGTATTCTGTATTGGGTCTAACTCCATTAGAACGGCCTTTGGAGCTTTCACCCCTGAATATACCAGAATTAAGAATATTCCCCCTGCTTTGTCCTTCCTCAGATGAAGAAATGTTGTAATCGCTTTCACAGCTGGATGATTCTTTTCTTCCCATGTCAACTCTTTTTTGGCCAAGTTCAATTTTGTATGAGATTTGAAAATGACAAATGCCTTGGGTCTTGGTTTTCTACTCCGTACCATCTTACCTTTATCCTTCCTTTTCTTGGTTGGAGTGTCTACAACAGAGTATAGAATTGGATATCTTTCTTGGTGAAAGTTGATATCCCTTTCTAGAGCATCCTTACTGAAGTATACAAATGAGACTCTTATGTAGTTATGTGCTCTAGAAAGATGATCCTTGCTAGCCTTACCGCAGACCTCCCTGTCCATTTTATTGGTTTCTTTTGAAGTTTTACTGACAACATTGTCTAGGGCAATGTATTTCAAAGGGGAACGGTCAGCACATTCCTCGTATGGAAATGATTTGAAATTGTCCTGAGAAACCTTGTTCGAAAGTCCTAAAAAGTTCTTTAGCCACGAGTAGTCCACCAGACTCCTGTCTTTACACACAACCACTATGAAAGAATCTCTGCCCTCGTTCACATGAACAATCTCCGAGCAAGGCTTCCCCTTGCGGCATCAGCTTAAACACTCTACCATTGTCCAGTCTCTTCCTCAGCAGAGTATCCTCTTCCATTAGTACAACTTCATCGAAGCTCCCTCCAACTAACTGGAAAAACTCTTTGCAACAATAAATTAAAGGCATTCCCTTGAAATCAATCCAAGCTAGTCTGTTAAGAGGAGTAGCCGTCATGGACCACTTGTTCATGGAAATAAAACAATCGTCCCAAAGGAACCGACTTTTAGCAAAGATTTCAGCTTCTGAGAAAGATTTGAATGCCCACAAAATGAACTTGTTCCCTAGGAAGAAAGGAGAGAAGGTTGTTCCTCTGTTGAGAAGTCAATTGCATACCTTGACTACACTTTTTAATTCTAACAGCTCTCCTAACACACATTTGTCTAGCCATTCTCCTATCTTCTGGCTACCTTTCCAGAGAGCAAACACTTCTTTCATGTTTTCTTTATCTTTTGACTCTTCGTCTTGGACGTGTCCCTTGGTTGAATTATTTATAGAGTCACCTTTGACCACCTCTACATACGAACCATTTCTCATAGGATTGACCTGGTGATAGTTGTTTGTTGCAACTTCATGTCTGACCTTGCCATCCAGATTATTGGTTCTTCTTTTGTTGCCAGACTCAGACCTTCTGTCTTTCCATCCGTATGAAATGATCTTAGCTCTAATTGGCCAGCCGTAGATGTGCTTTCCATGTATCAACTCCGCTACCTTCTTAGCTTCATTCATGGTTGCAAATCTGACAAAAGCATAAACACTTGTGCAGATTCTTGATTTAGGCGATAGGAAGATATCCCTCGCGATCCCAAACGGTTTGAGCATACCCCTAATCCCACCAGGTCCACCACTAGGTTAAGATTGTCTACAAAAATGGAGAACAAACTCTCCCTGAAATCTTTCTTGTCAGCTTGGGCTCTAGAGCAGACACTCTCTCTCTAGCTTTCTCTCTCATTATGTGTTTCCTACGATTTGAAAAAAAGTAGTAAACAATTTTAAATTAAAAAAAAGTTCATAATCTAATGGATAATACTAATTTTTTTAATAAACAAATATAGTTGAAAATATGAATGTAATTAATGAGTGTAGATAATAATTTACCAATCTAATTTATCTTTATTGGTAAATTTATATTGAGAGTATATTTTAATTAATTTTTTTAATAAAATATAGATGTACTACTTAATTTTATGGGTGACAATTTTACCACCCACTTAGAATTAAAAGTGTTTTAAATTTTAGGGTTCGTTTGACACATCGTATTATTGGGTTGTATTGGATTGTACTATCATTTATAGAAATACGTATTTGATGATGTACTGTATTATATTGTACTAATTTATTTATATTGTATTTTATTATATTATAAAAAATATAATATATTAAAAAAATTTAATAATTACATGAATAAATCAACAAATATTTATTTTAATTGAAACAAAAATTTAAATAAATAAAAATTTGATAAATAAAATAAATATTTTCAATATAATTTTAAAATTATAAAAAATATTAACAACATAACACATATTTAACCGATATTTCATTTTTATTAAAAAAAATATCAATATTTCCTATTTGTTGAAAAAAGACATAAAAGAAAAATATATTTTCTAATACAATATAATACTACCAAATATTATATATTAGTTAATGCAGTGTTTACTTATTAGATAATTAAAATGAACTAAAATAAAGAGTTTACATCAAACACTATATTAATTATCTAAGTACATTTTAATTCCCTCTTACAATACAATACATATAATAAACATAAATTTAAATATTTGTAAAGTTTTATAGATATCGAGATTTATTTATTTATTTTTATTATATTTAAAATAGTGATCGGGACAAAAATCGGCTCAGGAACCTGATTCCGAACATTGAAGGGTTGCTTTTTCTTTTTTATCCAGTGATTCTAGCCTTCGTGTCGGTTGTGATTACGGTGCTGGACTAATGGCCACCCTTTCTGCCCTTCCAAGGAAGAGACGAAGTGATGTCATGTCATCAAATGGGGTCAGATATGTCACATCATTTGCTTATTTTGCGCTTATTATCCATATTTGAACTGGAGTTGTGAGTTGCGACCACAAAAAAGACCGACTTAAACGAATACCAATATTATTATTTTTCAGGTTAATTACACTAAAGCACCCTATATTTATCCTTTTAGATAAAATATTCTTAGGTTTGAGAACATCTATACAAACATACCATGTCGTTAGAGTCAAACCGTTAACTTTTACGGTTGACTGGCCAAATCTTTGAAAAGATAAATTTGCCCTTGCCACAATGCCACATTATCCAAAATATATTTTGTTAACGGAAAATTTACTCGGGATGAGAAATTCCAGTTAATACCATCAAGACCACTACCACGGAGGTAATGGTCGGAGGTGGTACCTTTGGTATCTAGTTTGTTCAAACGGCAATGGATGTTAAAAGTGAATGCTAACACGAGGTAAAAGAGAATATAATGGCTTTTTTTTTTATAAATTATGTATATTGTACAAAAATCTCTCAAATACTCTCAATCTCTCTTGGGTACAGTAGGGTGACAGTCTCGTGCCTGTCGAAAAGTAGATAACGATGAAGGCAATGTTCTGAAGACAGAATTTAGACCAGAGTAGACTCTCCCTCTCTCTCTTGTCTGCCTTCTTTCTCCTTAGCTTTTTGTTATCTCCCTCCACTTTGTGCATGCTTAGGCGTATTTATGCATAGTCCAACTAGGTTTAACTTGTAATCCTCCCGCCATTATTTTCTGAATCTAATCCCTCCTTTATCGGGTGGGATCCGCTATTTTGAATGTTGTTGACTCTAATTTAATAACGGATTCGAGAATATCTTAGGTAGAGATAAATTTGTTTCCTTTTTGGACTCGATCACTTGCCATGTATGCACGCGATGTTTTAACGTTTGTTAGAGTGTAGATATGATCCTGTGTGCCTTCATGGCGTGATGCCTCATGGAGGTCGTCGAGTATGTCGTTTGCTTCCTCAAAGAGAGAAGTATACATGTGTTTTAGTCTTGGTGCTAGGAGCTTGATCTGACCTTTCTAGATTTTTTGGAGCTTGAGATGCTCTTCGGTGGTAACGGAGCTTTGGCGAGCTTCCTCCTACCTGTCCAGATAGCCCAAATCTTCCCTCGGTGAGATGGAGCAATACTGTAGTGCGATCTTGGTGCTTAATGGGTCTCTCTCTGTGCCTGAAGAGGATGCCGGGCTTCTGGGGAGGTTACAAGGCGATCTCGACTTCGGGGAGCCTAGATCGTCATGCATCGGGCTTTTCCTGAATTCTTGCGTCTGTGTAAGAAGCTTGATCCGATCATGTCGGGCTCCACCTTGGGTGCTTCCAAAGCTCGACAACCTTTTTTTTGCTTCTGCGGGGTGACTTCACAGCTCGACCCCAGGACCTACGGTCCATGGTGGCTAATCTTAAGCTTGGACTCGGGCTAAGAGAGTAGAAAATTTCCCATGGTCCCTAGCAAAATTTAGCTATTAATATAAGTCCCCTCTGACTTGAACACCGACGATTGAGTTGGGGTTGGAGTCAGATTTTCTATTTTAATTGGGAAATTTTCCCTCTAACGTTGCTACTAGAATCTTGGCAGAAATCTTCTCATTAAATGCGCGAGTGATGTGGCGAGCAAAAACCGATGCGTTTGTCAAAATAATCAGACTCCGTTACGCTAACTCACGAGATTCGAGGCAATCTCAACCGAAGATTTCACCGACGTCACTACTCCATTCACCTCTATTTAAACCCGGTTGCTTCACCGCGTTCCTCATGATTTCTTTCTTTCAAATTTAAAACTTTTCGAAGAGAAAAACCTTCCTCTCGTTATCTTGTCACTCATCTCTCTTATTTGGTCTTAACCATAAGTTCTTCTTCCATCATGTCGAAAATCAGCCGTGACACTATAGACTCCATCGTCGATGGTGAGGAGGTAACTAGCCTCGTTCAATGGAATCGTACGCGAAAGAATGTCGACAACGATGACTCTCTTCCAAACCCGCAGCGTCACCGGTAGAATAGGAGCGTTGCCATTGGAGCTGGGTTTTCTAACAAGCCTGATAGCCCTCTGAACCTGGTCAACGAAGACTCTGATAGGGAGACCGAGAAGGCTGTGGCTGGAAAGGATCAAACAGTAGTTGTGGGTTCCCTTTCGGAGGGACATTTTCCCTATGGCTTCAGGGTCATCCCGAATTTTACCACCGATCAGAGGTCGATTGATCGCATGAGAGCCAAGTATGGTATCCCTGACAAAATTTCCATCTCCGTTCGGTCCAAGAATTATAACGTTTTCAATCCTCCTAAGGGTGTGGTTCCAATTCATATAGCGGCCCTCGAGAATGGGGTCAGACTTCTCCTTCACCCCATTCTCCGACGAGCTCTCAGCCTCCCCCCCTCCCCCTCCCCCTCCCCCTCCCCCCTCCATCCTCCACCCTCCACCCTCCAGTTGACGCTAAGCTTCTAGAGGCATCTGATCGGCTTTCTTATCCTGTGGCACGAGCAGTGCGAGCTGAGCAAGGTTACTAGGGTCCCTGGAGCAGAGGAGCTGGCTTACTTCTTCCAAGTTGGAAGTATCATTCTTGGTGCGTTAAAGAAGGACACCACTTGAAAGGAGGAATGGATCCTGGTAGGGGATGATTGGGGAAGCTCGATCTTTATTGGAGGGCACAAGTCCGAGGTCCCCACTGCTTTTAGTGACAAATGAACGTGGGATCGAGATTCCCTGCCAGCTGAATCTGAAACTGTCTTGAAGACCATCCTTGCCAAGAACTATTTGGTTCTGACATCTTTTTTTTTTTAAATAAACAGTTTTTGTTGTTGCTCCAGCTTCCTGTGAAGCCCGGGAGACTCGTACCCCTTCTCCTTCCTTTAGGTCGACCTGGGAAGTCCCCTTGGCTACCTCAAAGAAAAGGGGGCCAACTGTTCCAGCTAGGGCTTCGTTTGTTCTCACTCCGTCCCCTTCTCAGCTTAGGTCCTAGATAAAGCTCTTTGCATCGCGGGCTACCAAGGTACTGAGCAAGGGGATCTCTTCTGCTGAAGTGACTGCCACTGCTCCTTCCTTAGTTGCCCTTACGGCTGCTGTTGTTACCTCTGTCACCCTCGCGGCTAACTTGCCTAATGTTTCTGCCCATCCTTCTATGTCCTTGATTCCTCGTGCTTCGAAGAGCTCCAAGGCTGGAGTTGAGGGGGTTCCTCTCGCACGCCCACAACATCAGTTGAGCTCTGCCATGCTTGACGAGGTCTTAGGGCAATTTGTCACATCCTGCCCTGGTGGCTGTCTTTCCCTGATGGCTTCAATAAACGCTGATATCCTGATCACCAAGGGATCCGCCTTTTTAGCAAGGTAACCATCATCTTTCATTTTTTCTTGTGACGGTTATCTCGATCATTTTCTAACTTGAACTCCTTATTTTTTTGCAGGCCTTCAAATTTAACGTGGCTATGGGTCATCAGGTAGCCTCCCTTTGTGATCGTGCGGCTAAAGTTGAGGTTGAAGCAGAGAAGGTCATGGGGTTGCTTGCGCGAGCTCAATTTCTAGTGCAGGAGATGACCTCCTACCAGAAAGAGATGGAGAAGAAGCTTGCCGATCTTCAGTGCGATAATAAAAGGCTGTAACGGTCATTCAACTAAGATACCCTTAGATTTGAACGTCGAGCTAAACAGTAGGATTCCTGGAAAACTGAGTCTAAGATGCTAGACGTCGAGAACTAGACCCTGCATGCTCAAATGGCCAAGCTACAAGCGAATGTGGATGCCTCTTTCATTGATAGGTATTTGTATACCTTCTTCGAGGTTGTAAAAGCTCTCCTTATTCCCTTTGACCTATCCACTATCGCCGGTTGGGATAGAAAAGAAACAATGGCCAAAGTTACAGAGATGTCTCGTCCATATGGTGACATAACGGGTTCTTCTGGCTTCCCTGAAGTTAGGAAATAACCAGCTGTGGCAAATCTTCCTCCCCTTCCAATGGTCCTTCCAGTCTCTAGCCTTAAGGAATCCTCGAGCGGGGTTTAGCTTGCACAGTCAGGGGATATTTATCCAGAAGTCTGGGAGAAGGTCCAAGACCGCCCTGAAGAACCCTTTAGAGAAGAGCTAGAGGTTGAGAAGAGTAGCCTGGAAGTAGCGACTATCACTCTGGACACGGCCGTTCTCTCTGAGGTTATGGTCGTAGTTAATGAGGTCTTTGAGGAGGACCAAGACGAGCAACAAGTAGTTGAAGAGCCTCAGGATGAGGGAGCAGCAGAGGTGGCCAACCAGGATGAGCAACCACCAGAAGGAGGGGCGGAGGGCGAAGACCATCATGGAGGAAGATGAGCAGTTGGAGAGAATCTGAAGGATACCGGAGCTTGATCTCATCTATTCATAACTTGTTTTGATTGCCCGAAAAAGGGGGTGGAATCCCTGCTTTACTTATGACCATTTTATTTGATTTTCTTTCATTTGCTCTTCATGTAGCCCAGAACTATGGGTTGGGCTCCTTGCTTGATGAATGTAGACTTACTAGGGGATAGGCTCCCTCATCATTAATTAAAATCTGTTATGACTTTCTTTATACTTGTCTTGACTAATCCTGATCATAAGCTTCCAATTTGACTGAGAGCTCTTTGCTTTACTCATGACCTCGACCATGATGCGACCTCCGAAAAAACTTTTGACTTAATGATATTTCGTAAAGGGAAGCTCTGAATCCACTAAGCGTAAACCCGCTAGCTGGGTGGTCATCCAGCTTCCAATTCTCAGCACCTAGCAGGAACTCCTACCTTTGGGAAAGAGTCCCCTTGCATTGTATCCTACATCTTTGATGATCCCGCGTTCAAATTTTAAACTGGCGATATAGGAAATCATACGTATAGGTAAAACTAATAACTAGTAGCAATCAGGTGCTTAATATTTTTGGCGAAAGGTGTGTTATAATAACCTAGATACCCTTTTTTCTGACCTTCGAGAGGGTATCTTATCATGGCGACCTCACTCCCGTAGGCCAAATTGTTATTCATGCTTGGATCCTTTTCGGGGGTTGTAGCCCAATCGAGGCTTCAGGAGGGCTATCTAGCTATATCCTGGTCTCGAGATCTGGATGGCAACAATGCTCTTACACCAGACTCTTCTTGGGGGTGGTAGCCCAACCAAGGCATTAGGAGGGCTGTCTAGCTATTTCCTAGTCTCGAGATTTTGATGGAAACTATGCTCTTACACTCAGACTCTTCTTGGGGTTGTAGCCCCAGCAAAAGGCATCAAGAGGGCTGTCTGGCTATTTCCTGGTCTCGAGATCTGGATGAAAACTATGCTCTTACACTCGACTCTTATTGGGGGTAGTAGCCCAACCAAGGCATCAGGGGTAGCGATGGGGCATCCCTGGCTAGTCTCTGGTCTCGAGATCTGGATGGCAACTATGTTCTTACACTCAGACCCTTCATGGCTGGGGTAGTGCCCGATCATGTCGTTAGGGGTAGCGAGGTGACTTCCCCGGTTAACACTGGTCTTAAGGCGGTTATGGTGAATTTATTCATGGAGAACTTAGTCGGATATGGAGAAATTTACAGCTTACGGAGAATAAAATTGGAGATGGAGAAAGCAAACTTTATTAATGATCAAAATGGAGTACATCGTCATTGAGAATTTTATTGAAACCTAAATAGAGGTAGTCTGCTCAGGAGTCCCCTACCTAGGGATAGAATTTCCTCAAGTGATCAGCATTTCAGGTGTGGTCGATGGGCTTCTAGCTTGTAAGCCCCATTACGGATCATCATCCTTACCAAGTATGGCCCTTCCCAGTTGGGTCCTAAGTCTTCATCCGACCTTTTTCGGGTGTTCAGGGTCACTTTTTAAGAACCAAATCTCTCTCCTTGAAATTTCGGGCTCTGACTTTTTTGTTGAATTACCTGGCTATCTTGCTTTGGTATACCGCTACTTTCTCAGCTACCATGTCCTGTTTTTCCTCTAGAAGATCTAGATTAGCTCGGAGCTTGACCTCGTTGTTCTTAGGTTCAAAGTGTTGTACCCTGAATGAGGTCGATTTATGCTCGATGGGATGGACCGCTTCAACCTCGAAGGCTAGGGAGTAGGGTGTCTCTCCGGTAGCCGTTCTCTTTGTTATCCGGTATGCCCAGAGATTATAGGGGGTTCGGCCCGTTTGCCTTTCTTCTACTATAATTTATTCTTCAATAGCTTCTTGATGGTCTTGTTGGTGGATTCAACCAGCCCATTAGTCTGAGGGTGGGCTACTGAAACGAACTTGAGGTTGATTCCCAAACCTTCACAAAAGTCTTTGAGTCGGGCATTGTCATACTGCTTGCCTAGGTCGGCTACAATGATGAGAGGAGTCCCGAATCTGCAAACCACGTTGGTTTTGATAAACCTCGTCGTATTCTCTTTTGATATTTGGGAGAGAGGTCTGGCCTCGACCCATCTTGTAAAATAGTCGATGGCCACAATGGCATGCTTAGCTTGCCTAAGAGCGGTGGGAAGTGGTCCGATCAGGTCGACCTCCCACATGGCAAAAGGGTAAGGTGAACTGAGAGATGACAACCGCTCCGGTGGGAGGTGACTCAAGTTCGAGGTCCTCTGGCTTTGTTCATAAGATTGTACAAAGTTCTTCGCGTCTTGGTGAATATTTGGCCAGTAATACCCCATACGGAGCACTTGATATGCTAAAGCTTCACCACCGATGTGATTCCCGCAATCCCCAGAGTGAACCTCTCTCAACGCCTATTTGGCATCATCAGGATTCAAACACTAAAGCAAAGAAAGGGACCTGCCTCTCCTGTAGAGGTACCCGTCTACTAGGCAATATTGGACATAGAGCCTCTTAATTCTTCGTTCTTGATCGGGCTCCTCAGGAAGCTTTCTTATTAGAGATAATCAACTATTGGATCCATCTAACAAGGCTGACAATCTAAGGGGCTAATTTCCTTACCCATTTTTATGCTTGGTTGAGAGATCACTTAGAGGGAATCTCCTCGTGGTAAGGCTTGGCCACAAGGACATCTACTCGATAATTTTGTTGTCGAGGCACCTGATTAATCTTGAATCCCTTAAATTTATTCTTAATCTGCTAAACTAGCTTCATGTAGGAGACCATGTTATCCCCTTTTACCTGGTAAATCCTGAAAATCTGAATGACTACGAGTAATGTGTCACTCTTAACCTGCAGGTAGTTGGCCCCGAGCTCGATGGCTGCCTTTATCCCAGCTAGGAGGGCTTCATACTCCGCCTTATTGTTGGTAGCCTTAAACTCGAATATAAAGCAGTGACAGCATTCTGTCCCTTTTAGGTCCACTAGAACTATGCCAGCTCCTCCCCCAGCTTGTCCAGATGCTTCATCTGTGTAGAGGATACAGGTCTTGCAACCTTCCAGCCAGCTGTTGATCTTTGAAATCCTCTCATAAACTATATTCATCGCTGCGGAGGTCGCTTAGCCTGAGAGCGCTAAGAATTCTGCCACGAAGTCCGCCAAAGCCTGGGCTTTGATTGTGGTTTTGGGTTTATACTTTAAGTAAAATTGGGTGAGCTCCAGGGCCCATAAAACTAGCCTTTCGGATACATCCGGCCTTTGTAAAAATTGGCAGAGAGGTCGGTCTGTCACAATTGTTATTGAGTGAGCTTAAGAGTAGGGACGGAGCTTCCTCGCTGAGGTCACCAGAGCATAGGCGAGCATCTCCAGAAGAGTATAATTTTTCTCTGGCTTGGTTATAGCATGACTCACGTAGTAGATAAGTCGTTGGACCCTGTCTCCACATTTCTTGATCAAAGCTCCACTTACTGCAGTCTCTGAAACAACCAAGTAGATTTACAGTTACTCTCCGGGAATTGGCTTGACTAGCAATGGAGAGCTCATTAGATACTTCTTCAAGGCTTGAAAGGCTTGCTCGCTCTCCTGGTTCCATTTCATATTTCTCTTCTGCTAGATAGCTTTAAAGAAAGGGTGGCATTTATCGGTGGAGCGAGAAATGAACCTGTTGAGCGCTGCTACATGGCCAGTCAAGACTTGTACCTGATTAAGTGACGTGGGGGATTCTAGGTCTAAGAATGCCTTGATCTTTTCTGGGTTGGCCTCTATGCCTCGGTTGAGGTCAGTGTAGTCAACGCACCTGGTAGCCAACGCACATACGCCACTTCCCATTCACCTTTGTGACCATTACCACGTTGGTGATCCATTCGGGGTAGTGTGTTTCTCTAATGAAGCCTGCTCTGATCAGTTTGTCCACTTCCTCATGAACCACATCATTTCTTTTAGAGTTATAGTGACGTCGCTTCTACTAGACGGGCTTGAAGGTTAGATCCACTGTTAACCGATGAGCAACCAATAATATGGGGATCCCACGCATCTCGTCATAACTCCATAAGAATATGTCGCTAAATTCTTGGAGAAGCTCGATCAAACCTTCCTTCACTCCCGACTCGAGGGTAGCTCCGACCTTGACAACCTGAGAGGTATTGTCATTCCTGATGGGTATCTCTTCTAGCTTGTCCACCAGGTGCCCATTGGCTCATTCCCTGCTCTGTTCTTCCTCCTCCAACGTTAGGGAGTCATCTTCTGGATGATTGACGGGCTCCGTGTCTTCCAATGTCATCCCTGCAGTTTCCACATCCTGGATCATTGCAACTTGTGAAACCTGTTTTGTTAAAGCTGTCGGATTGGCAGATACTACATATCACTTCCTGGCTACTTGTTAGTCACCACGCACCTCCCTTACGGGAAACTTTAGGACGTTATGGTAGATGGACAAGACTCCTTTCAAGGAAGACAAGAATGGTCTTCCTAGTATCGCGTTGTAGGCGGACGGGGTTTCAACCACAAGGAAGTCTGTCATAACATTTTATTGGAGAGGTGCAGTTCCAGCGATCACTGGGAGAATTTTCAATCCCACTGGTGTGATCGAGTCCCAGTGAATCCGTACAGTGGGGTTGTGCAGCTATTGTAACACCATTGCTTCAATTTCAACTTTTCCAAGGTATCTTTAAAGAGGATGTCAATGCTGCTGCCTGTGTCGATGAGCATGCTGTGGACCACGCAATTGGTAATCTGTACCGTGATCACCACTGGATCATCATGTGGTTTCACGGTGTTGTAGACATTTGCCTCAGTGAAAATAATCTATTAACTGAAAATTTTTCCGGGGTTAAATATTTCTGGTAACACCCTCAAAACCACTACCACGGAGGTGGTGGTCCGGGTTGATACATGAAGTACCTAACTTATTAAACGATGGTCGATTTTGTAAGAACGAGAATGTGAATTTTTATTATTGGCTATATAAGTTACACAGGAAATACTCAAAATAATATATCTCCAATAATCTCAAACTCACTGGGGCATCACGAGGTAGTAGGCTCATTCTTTTTGAATAGTAGATATATAGGCGGTTGTGTTCTGATCACAAAATTTAGGCCCTTTTCACTATTTTTTTCTTGTCGTCTCTCTATTTCTTCCATGCTTGGCCCTATTTATACCCGGTCCAAGTAGGTTTAAACTCATAAATATTCCGTCACGATCCTATGAATCCGTTCTTTCCTTATCGGGCGGCATCCATTATTAGAAAGTTGTTGACTTCGAATTGATAACGGATTCGAGGATATCTTTGACGAAGATAAGTTTGTTTCCTTTTTAGAATCAAACTCTTGTCTTACAGGTATGCAAAATTTAATGTTTGTTATAATGTAGATATGACCTTGTGTGTATTCATGGCATGATTCTTCATGGAGGTCATCGAATTAGCTGCTCGTTGTTTCGTAGAGCGAGGTAGATCCATGCTTTAGATCTGGTCTCAGAAGCTTGGGACGACCTTGTGGGCACTTACTAGGGGTAGCGTCGATTAGGCGAGATTCTTCTTTCATGTCCAGCTAGGTTACATGCATCCCTTAGTGAATTAGAGCATTAGCTATAGCATGAATCTGATCCACTTAGAGGCTCTTTCTTCGTATCTGATTGGGACAACGGGCTTCTGGAGTGGTTGGTGGGCTTCTGGCTTAGGTTACAAGTTAAATCTGACATCAGGAAGCCTTGATCTGAAAGGAGCTCACTAATATTTGTGTTAGGCTTCCCTTTGAGTGCTTCATGAGCTCGGTGACCTTTCCTTGCTTTCGTGGGGTGGTTCTGGAGGCACGCCCCAGAGTCCAGGGTTCCAAGATAGGTGATCTTGAGAAGCCCAGATATCCGCGCATCGGGCTTTTCCTGAATTCTGACGTTTGTGTCAAGGCTCGCCCTGGTCATGCCGAGCTTTATTCCTGATAGGTCTGAATCCCGATGACCTTTCCTTGCTTCTGCGGGGTAGCTTTGTGACTCCCCTGGGATTCAAATGGTGAATCCGGGCTTTTATTCAGCTAGAAGAGTGGAAATTATCTCTTTGGTTCCCTAACTAAATTTTGCTATTAACAGAAGTCCCCTCTGACTTGAACACTAGTGGTAGAGTTGGGGTTGGAGTCAGATTCCTTATTTTTTAATTAGGAAATTTTCCTCTCTTACCATTACCGAGGATCTCGAATGAAATCTTCTCATTAATTGCTCAGGTGACATCGCGAGCACGGACTGGTGTTCTCCTTGAAGAAATCCGGCTGTGTTTCGACCCTCTCCGTGGTTCGAGGTAATTCTAGAGGATTTCATCGACGTCACTATCATCCTAACTTCTATTTAAATTCAAACTCATTGTCGCTTCCTCATGCGTTCTTTTAATTTCAAATTTTCAAACTTTCTCTATCTCGCTATCTTCTCCAGCTATGTCATTGTTTTTCATCCACCTTCAAGCTCTTTTCTTGTTTTCTTGGCCTCCAAACCCGATTATACCATGTCAAAGATCAGTCATGACTCCGTTGACTCCCTCGTTAATGGTTCCAAGGTTTCCAATCTTGCCCAAGGAAAGGTGGCTCGACGAGAACTAGATGGGGACAATTCACTTCCGACCCCGTAACGTCATCGATCGAACAGGAACGTGGCAATCGGGATAAGGTTTTCTAATCGACCAGATAACCCTCTGAGCTTCGTTGATGAGGATTCTGGTTGTTGGTTCTGCTCTGGAGAGGCGTCTTCCCTATGACTTCAAGCTCATTCCAGATTCTGCCATTGATCCGAAGTTGATCAGTCGCATGAGGTCCAGATATGGCATTTCTGACAGTGTCTCCCTCTTAGTCCCTCACCAAAACTACGACTTCTTTAATCCACTCAAAGGCGTACTCCCTATCCACGTCACGGCCTTCGAGAATGGGGTAAGGCTCCCCCTTCATCCTACTTTTTGACGGGCTCTCAACGCCCTACAACTAGCTCCCCTCTAGTTGACACCCGGCTTTTGGAGGCATCTGATCGGATTCCTCGTGTTGTAGAGGGAGCAATACAAGATAAGCAAGGTCACCAAGGTGCCAGGAGTCGAGGAGCTAGCTTACCTTTTTCAGATTGGGAGCTTGTCCGGGGTTCCCCGAGGTCAATTCTATGTCAAGATAAAGAACATACTCAATTTTATCATCCCGGACGCCTCGAGAAAAGATCTTGCTTGGAAGAAGGAGTGGATCCTAGCGGGCATGGATTGGGGGAGATCGACCTTTATAGATGGGCATGAGTTCACGATTTCAACCACTTTCAATGATAAGTCCTTGTAGGGCCGAGATTCTTTGCCTGCCGAGTCTAAGGTGGTGCTGAGGGCCATCCTTGCCAGGATCTATTTGAACCTGAAGTTCCCGACTGTTGACCCTTTTGATCCTCGTCGGGTAAACTGCTATATACGAATATCCGATGCTACTCCTCATAAGTACTTTGAACCATTATGCTTGGTGTTGTTGAATGGTTTAGTTCTGATGGCTTTACCTTTTTTTTAACAGTTTTTGTTGTTGCTCCAGCTTCCCATGAAGCCCACCGAGCTCGCACTCCTCCCCAATCTATCAAATAAAATTGGGAAGTCCCCCTGGCTTCCTCAGCGAAAATGGGGCCTACCTTTCTAACTAGTACTTTGACTGGTCTTGTTTCACCTTCTTCCCAGCAGAGATCCAAGTTGTCACTCCTCGTATCTCGGGTTGCCAAAGTACGGGGCAAATGGGCCTCCGTTCTCGAGCTGTTGATTTCGTTATGCCAGCTTCTGCTATAGTTAACCCTATATCTGCCTTTGCTCTAGTTGCCCTTACTTTAAGCTTGCCAGACACCTCTGCCCTTCCATCTACATTCTCAACCTCTCAGGCTTCAAAGGACCCCGAAGTTGGTGTTGAATTGGTTTCCCCTGTTCACCCACTAGGTCAATCAAGATCTGCCTTTCAAGATGAGGTTATAAGGCAATTCGTTGCTTCTTGCCTCGGGGACAGTCTCTCTATGATGGCTTCAATGCCTATAGATATTTTGATCACCAAGGGTTCTGCCCTCTTGGCCAAGGTAGTCATCACTTTTTATTTTCTCATGCAATAGTTTGATTTGTCGTTTCCTAACTTGAATTCCCTTTGCAGGCCTTCAAATTCCAAGTTTCCATGGGCTACCAGGTAGCTTCTCTCTCCGACCGGGCAACCAGGGCTGAAGCTGAAGCTAAGCGGGCCATGGAATTGTTTGCACGGGCTCCAGACTTGGTACAAGAGATGGCCTCCATCCAGAGAGGGATGGAGGCAGAGTTAGCCAAAACTTCTGTGAGACCATGAAAGGTTGAAGCTGTTCTTTGACCAAGAAACCCTCCATTCTCAAAGTCAAGCCAGTCAGCGGGATTCCTGAAAGGCAGAGGCCTAGGTGTTGAAGGTCGAAGTACAGGATCTTCGTGCTTAAGCGACGAAGCTGCAAGCCGAGGTGAATGCCTCTTTTAGCGAGAGGTATTTCTTTGCCTCCTTCCAGGTCGCTGAAGCCCTCTCCCTTCCATTTGACCTCTCCAGTATCGCTGGCTAGGATAGAGAGGAAATTATGTCTCGAGCTGTATAAATATCTCACCCCGAAGATGACGAAGTGGTTTCTTCTACTAGGGATGGAGCTGGGAAGCGGTCTGACATACCCGATCTTCCTCTTCATTTTCTAACCTTCCCAGCATCAGGTTCTGGAGAATCCTCGAGGGGAGTTTGATTAGCAGAGCCCTAAGGAAACTAGCCGGGAACCCCAGATCAGCCTGAAGAACCTTTTCATGGAGAAACTGAAGTAGAGTCTGTAGCTACCCTTCTTGATACGGGAATACCTTATGAGGTTATGGTGGTGGTCAATGAGGTCTTGGAGGAGGACCCAGCTAAGAAATAGGTAATTGAGGTGCATCTACAGGAAGATGTGGCAGAGGTGGCTAACCAGGATGAGCGACCGCCAGAAAGAATGGCAGAGGGCGAGGGCAAGGGCCTTCCTGAGGGAGAGGAAGTTGGAGGAAATCATGAGGATTTAGAAGTTTGAATCCATCTTCTAGTAACTTTTTCTGAATGGCCGGAAAATGGGGGTAGGTTCCCTGTTTGACAATAGTAGCCTAACAGAGGGATAGGCTCCCTTATTATTAGTGAAAACTTACTTTAGATCTTGTTCATGCTTTCTTCAATGAATTTTGACTTGATTGGCATGTACTTGCTTCATTTCTAATTTCGATCTACGTGCATCCTCTAAAAAAACTTGACTTAACTCAACTTGGGAAAAGCAACAAGATAGAAAAACTGCTTAAGTGTGAAAGTAGACTGCTAGCTCGAGCTTTCAACTCTCAACACAAACTCATAGATCGATGACTTTAGTAAATAGTCCCCTTGTATGATTGCAGGCTAGTTTGCACCCGTCACAGCAAGCAACCACATAAACATAGAGAATTAGCGACCAGTAATAACTGGGACATTGGAGTTTAAGTAAAAGAGCTTTCCATTCTCGAGCAACTCTAGGGGGTTATAGCCCGAGTGAGGCATCAAGGAGGGCTATCTAGCCATCTCCTAGTCTTGAGATTGGGATGGCAATTAAGCTCTTAAACACGAGTTCTTCTTGGGTGCGGTAGCCCGACCAAGGCATCAAGAGGGCTACCTAGCTATTTCCTGATCTTGTGATCTGGACGATAACTATGCTCTTATACTCAAACCCTTCTTGGCGGGGGGTATGCCCGGTCGAGGCATCAGGAATAGCGATGGGGCTTCCCCGGCTAATCCCTGGTCTTGGGATAATAATGTCGAATTTTCCCATGTAGAACCAAATTACAGTAGAACCAAATTACAGTAGAACATAGTTGAATATGAAGAAAACAGGCTTTATTGATAAAAAAGAATGGAGTACATTATTGCTGGTGATTAAAAACTAGGTGGAGGTAGCCTGTTCACGAGTCCCCTGTTTAGGGGGTAGAATTTTTTCAGGTGATATGCATTCCAAGTATGATCGATGAGTCGGCCATTCATGTCCTCGACCTTGTACGCCCTATTGCGGACCACCACCTTTGCTTTGTATGGTCCTTCCCAGTTGGGACCCAGGACCCCTCTTTCTGGTATTCAATGTAACTATCCTAAGAACTAGGTCCCTTTCCTTAAAGTTTTGGGTTTTGACCCTCCTATTAAAGTATCTAGCAATCTTGCTCTGGTAAATTGCTATCTTCTCAGCTACACGATCTTATTTTTCTTTCAAGAGATCTACCTGCTCAAAATGTTGAACTCTAAAGAAGGACAGTTTGTGCTCAATGGGAAGAACTGCTTCGACCCCGAAGGGTAAAGAATAAGGCGTTTCTCTGGTGGCCGTTCTCCTCATAGTGCGGTAAGCCCAGAGGACATCGGGAAGCTCCTCGGTCCATCCACCTTTTTTTTGTTACAGCTTCTTTTTCAACAACTTCTTAATAGTCTTATTGGTGGATTCCACCAGCCCGTTAGTCTGAGGGTGGGCCACTGAAACGAATCTAAGGTCGATTCCCAAGTCCTCGTAAAATTCCTTGAACTGGTCGTTATCAAACTGCTTGTCAAGGTCAGCTACAATGACAAGAGGGGTTCCGAATCTGCAAATTACTTTATTTTTTATGAATATTGTTGTATTTTCTTCTTATATCTGGAAGAGCAGTCCGGTTTCAACCCATCTTGTAAAAATAGTCAATCGCCACGATAGCATGCTTGGCTTGACCAGGAGCAGTAGGAAGCGGTCCAATCAAGTTGACTCCCCACATAGCAAAGGGGTAAGGTGAGCTAAGGGATAACAACCACTCCGGCGGGAGGTGACTCAAGTTTACGGTCTTCTGGCATGCTTCACAGGATTGTACTAAGTTCTTTGCATCTTGATGGATGGTTGGCCAATAATACCCCATGTAGAGTACCTGATATGCCAGAGCCTCCCTACCAATGTGGTTCCCGCATTCCCCTGAGTGAACCTCTCTCGATACCCATTTGGCATAATCAGAATGTAAACATCGAAGCAGAGGAAGGGATTTTCCCCTTCTATATAAGTATCCATCTACCAAGCAATATCGGACTAGAAGCCTCTTGATTCTCATAGATTGGTCGTGCTCCCTAGACGCCTCTCTTCCTGAAGATAATCCACTATTGGGTCTATCCAAAAGTGATGCCGATCCAGGGTATAAGTCTCTTTACCTGCTACTATGCTTGGTAGGAGGATCACTTGGAGAGGGACTCCCTGTGGTAAGATCTGGCCACTATTCGCAACTATTTTGGCTAGGATGTCAGCTCGACGATTCTGTTATCGAGGTACCTACTCAATTTAAAATCCTTTAAATTTACTCTTAAGCTATTGAACTAGCTTCAGGTAGGCAATCATGTTATCCCTTTTTTCTTGATAATCCTAGTGACTTGGTTGACTATGAGCAACAAGTCTCTCCTGACCTGCAGGTAATATACCCTGAGCTCAGCGGCCACCCTTATTCCGGCTAAGAGGGCTTCATACTCCACCTAAATATTAGTGGCTTTAAATTTAAATCTGAAACAGTGGTAGCACTCAGTCCCCTCTGGGTCAATTAGAACTACATCCGATCCTCCCCCAGCTTGCCCGGACGCTCCATCTGTGTAGAGGATCCATGACCTGCAACCTTTTGGCCAGCTGTCAGATTCTGGAATCCTCTCAGGGGCTATGTTTGTCGCTGCGGAGGTCGCTTGGTCTTGGGGCACTGAAAGCTCTGCTACAAAGTTTGCCAAAGCCTGGGCTTTAATTACGGTAATGAGCTTATACCTTAAATCAAACTGGTTGAGCTTCAGGGCCTATAAAACCAATCATCTGGATACGATCAGCCTCTATAAAAACTGACAGAGAGGTTGGTTCATCACTACTGCAATTGAGTGAGCCTGAAAGTACGGACGGAGCTTCCTTACCGACGGCACCAAAGCATAGACGAGCTTCTCCAGAAGAGTATAATTTTTCCCTGGCTTGGTTAGGGCATGGTTTATGTAGTAGATATTTCGATGGATCCTGTCTCCACATTCCTTGACTAAGGCCTCACTCACTACAGTTTCTGAAATAGCCAAGTAGATTTGCAACTCCTCTCTCGGACATTGCTTGACTAGCAACGAAGGGCTCATCAGATATTTCTTTAAGGGTTGAAAAGCCTACTCGCTCTCTTGGTCCCATTTCATGTTTCTTCCCTGCTTAATAGGTTTGAATAAAGGGAGACATTTATCCGTGGAACGAGAAATAAACCTATTGAGCGTTGCTATTATTCCGGTTAAGACTTGAACCTGTTTAAGTGACGTCGGGGACTCTAGGTCCAGGATCTCCTTGATATTTTCCAGGTTAGCCTCTATGCCTCTCTCATGAACCATGAAGCCCAAAAACTTCCCCGCAGTTACCCCGAAAGCACATTTGGAGGGGTTCAATTTCATCTGGTTTTTCCTTAAGATCATGAAAGTTCTTCGAAGGTCATCCTGGTGTCCTTCCGCGGTTGGTGACTTGGTGATCATGTCATTGATATATACCTCCATCAATTTCCCAATCTCGAGCTTGAACAATCGATTGACCAACCGCTAATATGTATCTCCCGCATTCTTAAGCCTGAACGGTATCACCCTGTAACAATATAAACCCTTTCTTGTGATAAAGCTGGTCTTATCTTGGTCAGTGGGGTGCATCATGATTTGATTATACCCTGAGAATGCATCCATGAAGCTTAGGAGCTTATTTTCGGGCGTTGAGTCAACCAGTCAGTCGATCTTAGAAAGCTGTCCTTGGGACATGCCCGGGTCTGAGAGCTTCTTTCTTCTGGTTTTTTCTAATCTGGCTTGGGTTTGAGAGCTTCTTTCTTCTGGTGTTTTGCCATTCTCATATCGTCATCCTCCATCTTGACCTTGAGTTGTTCATCAATTTCGACATGCTCAAGAGCCTGGTAATATGCCTCCTAATAGGTCTCTGGAGGTCGCTTGGCAAAGGATCAGAAAAGCTTACCCGCCCATATGTTCCGCTGGAAGTTGGCGAGGGTCTCTTTCTCCGTGAAAACTCCCATCTGGACGACTTCCTTATGAAATCATTCAATGTAGGACCGGAGTGTCTCACCTCGCTCTTGGACTATATACTGAAGGTATATGGAAACCTTTGGACCTGGTTTGACCCGTTGGAACTGTGAGCAGAAATCCGTTGATAGCTTTGTAAAAGAATGCACTCTACTAGCAGGTAGCTTCATGAACTCAAGTTTTTACATAGTCAGTTAGGGTGGTAAGGAACATCCTGCACATGGCAGCCCTGGTAGTATTCTGGACTTCCATTTGCTGGACGAAACTCTATAGGTAGCTCAAGTGGCCTTCCATTCTGGAGAATTAATCTGTCGGCATTTTAAATTTCGTCGAGAGCTCTGCCTCTTGGATCCTTCCGATGAAGGGAGCATTCATCTCTCTTAAAGGATCTTTCTTGTCCTCTTTGTGATTTCCCCTATTTATCTGCTGGATCTCTTTCTGTAGCTTTGCTAGTTGATCTTTCAGGCGCTTGTTCCCGGGTTTCTTTGAGTTGACCTCGGACTCCTCGTTGTCAGATCCCTCTGATGAACTGGCGATCTCCACCTTATTTTCTTTAAGGATTAGGATCTGCCCGGAGGCTTTACTGGATGCCTTCCTCTCTAGCTCAGGCTTCCCTCCTTAAAGCTGCTAGGCGTGGAGCCTTTCGCTGCTCCTAGGGCAGGGCATCCGCTGCAAATTTAACTTGCCGGGGCTGGTAATGTGATGGTCTGCCAGGAGCTGGGGGCACGGGCCCTAGCCTATCCCGAATTGAAATTTGATGCTCAGTTCTATAGCGGTATGGCTCTAGAGGAGGAGGTCCCAACCGATCGAATGCGGGTTGCCTGGTTTCTGGCCTACTCGACTCTCCATGTGTGTTGGGATTTACTGGCTGAACCGCGATGCTATTAGCGAGCAGGTGAAGGTGGACGTTTTCCACGAAGGTCACTGTTTGTTGGTCGACCGCTACCTAGCTAATCATAGGAGGGCCAAAGCCCGCGCAACGGTTGGCTAGACCGCAACTTGGCTACGATGCCCGAATTTTCATCTTTTCCTTGGGGCCTTTCGCGTTGATGCAGTCAAAGGTTGTTCCGAAGCCTCAGGTTGTCCCTGGGAGGAGCGAAGCCTCATAACTCCTGTAAAATAACAAACACAACTGTTGATTTGATTAACTTGGTATGGATATCCCCACAGATGATACCAAAAAGTGTTAACAGAAAATTTACTCGGGGTGAGAAATTGCAGTTAACACCCCAAGACCACTACCGCGGAGGTGATGGTCAGAGGTGGTACATTTGGTACCTAGTTTGTTAAAACGGTGATGGATGTTAAAAGTGAATGCTAATACAAGGTGAAGAGAATATAATGGCTTTTTTATAAATTACGTATATTGTACAAAAGTCTCTCAAATACTCTCAATCTCTTTGGTGTATAGTAGGGTGGCAACCTCGTGCCTGTTGAAAAGTAGATAATGATGAAAGCCGTGTTCTGAAGACAGAATTTAGGCCGGAGAAGACTGTCCCTCTCTCTATTGTCTGCCTTTTTTCTCCTTTGCTTTTTGTTATCTCATTCTACTTTGTGCATGCTTGGGCATATTTATGCATAGTCCAAGTAGATTTAAGTTGTAATCCTCCCGCCATTATTTTTTGAATCCAATCACTCCCTTATCAGGCGGGATCCGCTATTTTGAATGTTGTTGACTTTGATTTAATAACGAATTCGAGAATATCTTAGGTGGAGATAAGTTTGTTTCCTCTTTGGACTCAATCACTTGCCTTGTACACATGCGATGTTTTAACGTTCGTTAGAGTGTAGATATGATCTTGTGTGCCTTCATGGCGTGATGCCTTATAGAGGTCGTCGAGTATGTCATTTGCTTCTTCAAAGAGAGAAGTATACCTGTGTTCTGGTCTTGGTACCAGAAGCTTGATCTGACCTTTCTAGGTTCCCTAGAGCTTGAGATGGCCTTGTGGGCGCTCTTCGGTGGTAACGGAGCTTTGGTGAGCTTCCTCTTACCAATCCAGATAGTCTTAAATCTCCCCTCGGTGAGATGGAGCAATACTGTAGTGCGATCTTGGTGCTTAATGGGTATCTCTCTGTGATTGGAGAGGATGGCGGGCTTCTGGGGAGGTTGCGAGGCGATCTCGGCTTCGGGGAGCCTGGATAGTCATGTGTCGGGCTTTCCCTAATTCTTTCTTCGGTGTAAGGAGCTTGATCCGATCATATCAGGCTCCACCTTGGGTGCTTCCAAAGCTCGACGACCTTTTCTCGCTTCTGCAGGGTGGCTCCACAGCTCGACCCTAGGACCAACAGTTCCATGGTGGGTAATCTCGAGCTTGAACTCGTCCTAGGAGAGTGGAAAATTTCTCTTTTATCCCCAGCCAAAATTTGGCTATTATCATATTTATTTATTACAACAGTTAAATTTGATTTATTTTATATTTTATTTTTGAGTAGTGTTGGACATCCCAATTTTTTAAATTTTTGTGTTGACTTTTCTAAACTTAAGGTTATTTTGCCTAAAGTAATAAATACATGGCACTTTTATGCAATTAACCCATGGTTTGTATTCGACATTATTCCTATATAACTTGATATATCTACAAACATTTATGTTGGGATTGTGAAGTCTGGAAACAGTTTGAGGATTGAAATCTAGAAAGATCATTGGCGTGGACTGCAAGGCACAATCCGTGGCACAAGTAGCAGTCAATTCCAGAGGATACACACTACGTAGACCACCACCATGGTAAAGAAGCACAGAACATGGTTTTCTAAGAGGTGAAAAACATAGAAAGATCACGGTATAGAGTGTGTGCTGCAAACCACAGCCCATACCGCAGTATACGAGAATTTTATGCGAATCAGAAAAACTTGGGCAGAAAGAAAAGGCTTTCCTTATAGGTTTTGGCTACCTTAGTGCTCCCATATAAATACTAATACTATGCTTAAGGGGTGTGAGAAATCGTTAGAGAGAGGACAAACTTGTAGAGAGACTGAAAGAGAGAGACTAAGAGATTGTAATCAAACTCTGACAGTGGATTTAAGTGCAGATGAGCTCTATGGACGTACGCTTTTGCTAAACCACGTAAAACTTCTCGTGCCGTTTCCTTTTCTTCATATTGAGTTCATTATATACGTGCAATTTAGATTTGCATGTGTGCGATTTCTTACAACAACTGGTATCAGAGCCTAGGTTGGGTGTGTTAGGTTGTTGAGTCGTGTGTTGACATAATTCTATATCAAAATGATATTTTTTTTGTATTGATTAGTTGTCTAGAGTTCATGGTTTATCACGCTCTAAGGAAATTGGGCAACATTTCAGGCAAAATAGTGGCAACAAGAGGAAAAAGTTTAATTGCATATCAAAAGTTTATCTAGACCTCTTTCCTCTAGCAAGGCCTATGTACACACACACACACATTGCATCCATATGTGTTCCTACATCATTGGGTACATTTGGTATAACACATATACACACTTATTATTGTATGCATATGTATTAGATTTAAATTGATAAATTTTATAAATTGCATGTTCTATGACTATATCTAGGAAACAACATACTTACGTGTTCATATGTTTGGTTGTTTGTGTTTGTGTGATATTGGACTTGAATTTGTTCTTATATTATTCCTCATTGAGTTTTGGTTGTTTCTGTTACTCATTCATTAGTTTTCAAGTTCCATAGTGGAAGTTACAAAGCTTCTCGTACATTTATCGTACATGATTTTCGTCCTTGTGTATCAAGTCAATTTTTATATATTTTGTGAAAGTTTTGTTGACATCCATATGCATGAGGGAGTCCTAGTTTTAATCTAAAAATAGATTTGAAATCGAAGTTTAGAGTTTGGAGAACAGTCAAATAATGCTAGGAGTACACGAGGGAAAGATGAGGTGCCTTACACCCTTCCCCGCGGAGGGGGGTGGCCTCCACGGGAAAGAGTGCCCTCATCCCCCATGGAGGCCACGTGCCTCCACGGGATGCAAAGGTGGCACATTCTCATTGGTGGCTTTCAAATCCCCATTATTTCCTCTCTTTTAAATTGATTTTCCCTCCCACTTTTCATTCTAAGAAGAAAATTAAAAAACTTGTACATAAATTTTCTCTTAAATTTTCTCAACTTCCAAACACCATATCTCACACATTTGAAGTTCGATTTGAGTGATTCAAGTTTGAGAATATTTTTCTACCAGTCCTCTATCATATGGAAAAGAGATTGAGGTCATTTCGTGTTAGGTTTTCCAAAGATGATTTTTCTTGTCTAATTTGAATTAAGTTTTTATGTATTCCTGTGGCTTTTTAATTTGATTTGTCTTGAACTGATAATTTCTTCTAGTGATAAGCTTTGACATGAACACTCCTATCCGGCTCATGCTTAAATATCCAAACTTGATGTATGAAAATTTTGTTAAATTTCGATATACTTCTTCTCTAATGAAGATTTTGCCCTGAAACGTTTGTGTGAATGGAATCAATTGGACTTTGTGATCATAAGATAGGGTATTTCAGAAGGGTTTTGATGAGAACAATGGAGCTGCACCAAGGAATCTATTACATGTTCCAGTTGGCCCAATAACAGGGGCAAGAGCTAAGAGATTCAAAGAAGCAACCAATAGCTTGATTTAAGAAACATAGGGTGATTCTGAAATATTGAAGTCCAAGAAGAGCCCATGTGAAGACCAATGCTTAGTCAACGTCATCAATGCAACTAATTGGGCTGAATATGAGAGCTTGGGCATATGACACAACATGGGTGGCCTATGGTTGGAGGAGATTTCTATTTCAGCATATTTTCTATTTTATTATCCAAAAAATAATGGGCCAATTTGTTTTCCAAATAATTGAGTTGATTTGTTTCCTAAATTCAGTTTTCCAAAAAAAGAGCAGGTCAACTAGTTGCTAGTTTAGTCATTATTTCTGTTAATAGTGAAATTTGGCCAGGAGTCAAAGAGAAATTTTCCACCCATAATCGACAATCATGAAGCCCGAAAAGACAACAAAGCCACCCCGTAGGAGCAGGGAAGGCCGGTTCGGCTTCAAATCTACCAGAAGACAAGCCAGACGTGACCGGGACGAGCCCCCACAAGAGTATAGGAAGCCGGGCCTCTCCAGACCATCTATCTGGGAACCTCGGCTCTGAGGTCGGGCTTCACAACCGCCCTGTGAATGCCAGGAAAAGTCTCCAAGCTCAATATACATTTGAAAGAAGCCCGCCAACCTCTGCCAGAAGCCCGCTGTCCTTGCTAGACATAAAGGAAGAGTCACGCCCAAATCTACACTACCCCAGCTACCTCCCGGGAAGGTCTACAAGAGCACCTCAAGCCCCGACGGGTCAGGGAAAATCCATCTTAATCTTCTAAGAATGGAGCCAGAGCAGGGGTCTACCTCGCTTTACGGGGCAACGAGCAGCTGGTAGGGTGACCTCCATGTAGATCCATGGCACGAGTGCACACAGGATAATCTCCATATAATATTTACATGCACGTCAAGAGTTTAAATTCAAATAAAGGAACAAACTTATCTTCGTCAACGATATCATCGAATCCAAAAACAATTCAAATTTAAATAATGAATCCCGCCCGATATGGAGGGAACGGATTCATGAGATTACAGTAGAGTATTCGCGAACTAAAAACCTACTTGGACATATATATATATACGTGAAGCCAAGCATGGTGGAAGAGAGACGACAACAAAAGGTAGATACAAAAAACAGAGACAGAAAATCATAAGCAACAGATATACACATAGAAGGAGGGCCTAAATTCTAGATTCAGAACACGGTTACCTTCATCTCCACTATTCGACAGGCACCGAGTTGCCACCACCCTACACCTCCGAGAGATTGTGAGCAATCAAGAGAGCTATTTGTATCTTAAAGCAATATATCAATAATAGAGCTCTTATTTACTGTTATTACGTTTCAGCCACTCATTTATTTCTTAACTAGGTCGAGAACCAACTGTACCGACCCTGGCCACCACTTTCGTGGTAGTGGTCTCGAGGGTGTTAACTGGAATTTCTCATCCCGAGTAAATTTCCCGTCAAGACTTTCTGGCACCGTCTGTGGGGAACCTCTCACACCACCATTTTTTTACATTCAAAAAGTTTGTTATTTTAGAGTCATCATGAGACTCCGCTCCTCACAAGGGCAGTAGAGCACCTCGGGGTAACCTTTCTCTACATCGACACGAAAGGTCCCGAGGAAAGGGAGAAAATCTAGGCTCCAAAGCCAGATTCCCACCCAGCCAGCTACTGTGCGGGCTCTGGATCCCCCTCTGGGAAGCCAGGTCGAGCTTGACCAACAAGCAGCGGCCTTTGTAGAGAACGTCCACATTCGACTACTCATTGAGGGTATCACTATCCAACAAACGGGTCTCTGCAATCAGGGGGAATCAAGCAGGCTTGGGGCTAGGCAACCCGCCTTTGATCGCTTGGGACCTGCCCCTCGGGAATCAACTTGTAACAGAGCGGGGATTCCGACCTCGATCCAGGATAGGCTAGGGCCCAAGCCCCATGTTCCCGAAACGCTGCCACTCTACCAACCATGACAAGTTAGATATGCGGCAGATGTCCTTTCCCGGGGACGGGAAGAGCTCCTCCACCCAATGACTACAAGGAGGGAAGCCCGGGGGTGGAAAAAAAGAAAGTCAGTAAAGCCCCATAATGGCCCCCTCCGAAGAAGGAACTGGGTAGAGGTCACTAGTTCATCTGAGGGATCTGATGGTGAGGAATCCGAGATCGACTCAAGAAAGTCTGAAAGCAAGCGACTAAGGGACTAAGCGATCCCTCGAAGGTCGTCAAGATCGGAGCTACCCTTGAGCCAGGAATGAAAGAGGGCTTAATTAGGCTCCTCACGAAATTCAACGATATTTTTGCCTGGAGTCATGCGGAGATGCCGGGGATCCCGATGACATTAGTTGCACATCCACTGGCGGTTGATCAGACCTTTAAGCCCTTCAAACAGAAAAGGCACCACTTCAACAATAAAATAAATGTGGCGGTTCAAGAAGAGGTGGGTAAACTCACCCAAGAAGGCTTCATTTGAGAAGCCTGCTACCCCGAATGGCTCGCCAATATGGTCATAGTCACGAAGACAAATAGGAAGTGGCACATATGCGTGGACTACACTGACCTCAACCGGGCATGCCTGAAGGATAGTTTCCCTCTGCCAAAAATTGATCAGTTGGTCGATTCCACCTTCGGGAACAAGCTCCTGAGCTTCATGGATGCATTTTCTGGCTACAAACAGATTATGATGCATCCCGCGGACCAAGAAAAGACCAGCTTTATCACCGCGCAAGGCCTATACTGCTATAAGGTGATGCCTTTCAGGCTCAAAAATGCTGGAGCTACTTACCAGCGGTTAGCCAACCGTTTGTTCAAGCCCGAAATTGGAAGGTCGATGGAGGTGTATGTCGATGATATGGTCACTAAATCTTCGACCTCGGAAGGCCACCTAGACGACCTTCATAGGACCTTTATGATCCTAAGGGAAAACCAGATGAGGTTGAACCCTTTTAAATGCGCCTTTGGTGTAACTGTAGGGAAGTTTCTGGGATTCATGGTCCATGAGAGAGGCTAACCCGGAAAAGATCATGGCTATCCTGGATCTGGGATCCCCCACATCTCTTAAGCAGGTTCAAGCCTTGACCAGACAGGTAGCAGCGCTCAACAGGTTCATCTCCCGGTCTACCGATAAGTGCCTACCATTCTTCAAAGCTATCAAACAGAGAAGAAACATGAAGTGGGATCAAAAGAGCGAACAGGCTTTCCAAGTTTTGAAAAGATACCTAACAAGCCCTCCATTGCTGGTCAAGCCAAATCCTTGAGAAGAGCTCCAAATATATTTGGTTATTTCAGAAACCGCTGTGAGTGGCGTATTGGTCAAGGAATGCGGGGATAGGATCCTGCGACCTATCTATTATGTAAGTCACGCTCTAACCAAGCCCGAAAAGAACTATACTCTGTTGGAGAAGCTCGCTTATGCCTTGGTGACCTCGGTAAGGAAACTCTGTCCTTTCTTTCATGCTTATTCAATAGCAATGGTTACGGACCAACCCCTCCGTCAGTTCTTGCAAAGGCCAGATGTTTCTAGAAGGCTGGTTCTATGGGCTCTAGAGCTTACCCAGTTTGATTTATAGTATAAGCCTAGGACCACGATAAAAGCTCAAGCATTTGCAGACTTTGTAGCCGAGCCTTCAGTACTTTCAGTACCTTCAGTACCTTCAGATCAGACAACTCCCACTGTAATAGATGTCACCCTTGAGAGGATTCTAGAATCTGAAAACTGGCTGGAGGGCTGCGAATCATGGACTCTTTACACTGACGGAGCTTCTAGGCAGTCCGGGGGAGAAGCGGGCATAATCCTCATTGACCCAGAAAAAACTGAGTGATGCCATTGTTTCAGGTTCGAATTTAAAGCCACGAACAATGAAGCAGAATACGAAGCCCTGCTAGCCTGGATAAAAGCTGCCATAGAGCTCGGGTTGATTACCTGAATATCAAAAGTGACTCTTCACTCATGGTCAATCAAGTTTCCGGGGATTATCAGGCCCAAAGGGATAACATGGTCGCTTACCTGAAAATGGTACAACAACTAAGGACAAGATTTAGGGGATTCAGAATCGAACAGATACCTCGACAGCTAAATCATCGGGCTGACGTCCTAGCCAATATAGCTGCCTATTGTGGCCAGACCCTACCTCACGGAGTCCCTTTTCAAGTAATCCCTCTACCTAGCATTATGACTGGTAAGGAAGCTTATACCCTGGACCGAAAGCTATGCTCGATGGATCCAAAAGCAGAATATCTCTAGGTCGGGAAACTCCCCGGGGAGCCCGACCAAGCTAGGAGGATTAAAAGGTTCTCGGTCCGGTATTGTATGGTGGATAGGCATTTATACCGAAGGGAAAAATCCCTTCCCCTGCTCCGATGTCTACACCCTGAAGATGCCATGTGGACTTTGAGAGAGGTCCATTCCGGGGAATGCGGGAACCGTATTGCTGGAGAGGCCTTGGCATATCAGGTTCTCCGCATGGGGTATTATTGGCCGACCATCCATCAAGATGCTAAAAACTTGGTACAAACCTGCGAGGCAAGCCAGAAGGCCGCCAACTTGAATCACCTCCCTCCAGAGTGCTTATCGTCCCTTAGCTCACCATACCCTTTTGCTATGTGGGGAGTCGATTTGATTGGGCCGCTTCCTACAGCTCCGGGACAGGCCAAGCATGTTATCGTAGCAATTGACTACTTCACAAGATGGGTTAAAGTCGGACCACTCTCCCAGATATCGGTAAAGAACACAACAAGGTTCATCAAGACCAATGTAGTTTGCAGATTCAGAACCCCTCTTGCCATAATAACTGACCTCGGAAAACAGTTTGATAATGGCCTATTCAGAGATTTCTGCGAAGGTTTAGGAATCAACCTTCGGTTTGCTTCGGTAGCCCACCCTCAGACCAATGGTTTGGTGGAATCCACGAACAAAACCATCAGGAAATTGTTAAAGAAAAAGCTACAACAAAAGAAAGGCAAGTGGGTAGAGGAGCTTCCCGAGGTCTTCTGGGCTTACCGCACTACAAGGAGAATAGCTACCGGGGAAACGCCCTACTCACTGGCCTTCGGGGTTGAAGCAATCCTACCTATAGAGCATAAGTTGACCTCCTTTAGAGTCCAATGATTCGAATCAGTGAGCAATGAAAGCAAGCTCCGAGCTAGCTTGAACCTCTTGGAAGAAAAGCAGGATCGAATAGCTGAGAAGGTAGCGATCTACCAAGGTAGATTTGCCAGGTATTTTAACAGGAGGGTTAAAGCTCGAAGCTTCAAAGAAGGGGATCTAGTCCTTAGGAAAGTGATGTTGAACACCAGGAAGAGGTCAGACGGGGTTCTAGGGCCCAACTGGGAAGGACCCTACCTAATAAAGATGGTGATCCATAATGGGGCGTACAAGCTCGAGGATATGGATGGCTGACTCATCGACCATACTTAGAACGTAGATCACCTATGGAAATTTTACCCTCGAACTGGGGACTCTTGAGCAAGGCGACCTCCGACTAGCTTCTTTTATTTTTCTTCTGACAATATTGTACTCCATCTTCCATATCAATAAAGCTTGCCTTTTGCCGTTTACACGTTCTTGAACTATGTCCTGCAATATTTTGGGTCTACATGAATAGTTTCGACATTATCGCCTCAAGACCAGGGGTAAGCCGTGGAAGCCCCCTCGCTACTCCTGATGCTTCGGCTGGGCACTACCCACTGCCAAGAAGGGTGTGATGTAAGAGCATAGTTGCCATCCAGATCTCGAGACCAGAAAATAGCTAGATAGCCCTCCTGATGCCTTGGTCGGGCTACCACCCCCAAGAAGGATCTGAGTGTAAGAGCATAGTTGCCATCCAGATCTCAAGACCAGGAAATAGCTAGGTAGCGCTCCTGATGCCTTGGTCGGGTTACCACCCCCAAGAGGGATCTGAGTGTAAGAGCATAGTTGCCATCCAGATCTCAAAACCAGGAAATAGCTAGATAGCCCTCCTGATGCCTTTGTCTGGCTACCACCTCCAAGAAGGATCCGAGTGTAAGAGCAAAGTTGCCATCCATATCTCGAGACCAGGAAATAGCTAGATAGCCCTCCTGATGCCTTGGTCGGGGTACCGTTCCCCCCTAAAAAGGAATCGAGCTTGAAAGCGCGGAAGCCCTCCTGATCCCGAGCCCAAGAAGGGTGCTAAACAGGTCTTTACTTAATGTTCTATTCGGGCTACAACCCCCCAAAGGAGCTCGGGGATGGAGGGATCAATTTAATTAAACTCTAAATGCTCATGTTAGTTCACTAGCTCTCTTTAATACAGGGTTACTTACTACAGCAGACCCATAATCAAACAATGGGACTGTCAACTGAAGAAGTTGAGCCAGGAGTTTCATTAGTATGGGGGCTCAATACAAACAGCTATTTTTCCCACAAAGATAGCTCGTTTAGATATAAAAGCTGGACGACTAAGCAAGTTTATGCAAGCCAGAGTTATACTTGAGATTAAAATTTTATTATCAAGTAAGAGAGCCTATCCCCCAACAAGGCTACAACATGCAAGGGGGGACCAATCCCTGGTTCCGGGCTACAAAAGAAAAATATTAAAAGATCAAACTCAGTTGAAGATGAGATGCCCACCCCCTTTTCCGGGCATTCAAAATAGATCACATGGAAGAAAACTCAAGCTTCTTCATCTTCCTGAGGGCCTTCAGCTTCCTCCTCCACAGAATGGACCTCGCCCTCTGCTCCCCTTTCCAGTCGCGGCTCATCCTGATCAGCTGCATCTACCGCTTCCGCCACTTTCTCCTAGGGATCAGCCCTGACTGCCTCGAGGTCAACAGGATCTTCCTCCACGATTTCATCGATCACCGCCATAAATTAGGCGGTATAGCTGCATCAAGAAGGCTGGTCACAGACTTAGGCACGTTCCCGCCTTCTGTTGTCTCTATTCTTGAGAGCACTGCGGGAGGATCTCAGGCTTCAACAAGGCCTCCTTCTTACTTCTTGTTATGAACCCCCTTCGAGGATTCACCAGAACCTGATACTGGAAATGCTGAAATAGGAGGCAGATCTGGCACCTCCAACTACTTCCCAGCTCCCTCCCCAGAAGGGCCAGCTCCAACAATTTTTGGGTGAGAAATCTCCATAGCCCGTGACATGACCTCCGCTCTATCCTTGCTAGCAATGCTGGAGAGATCGAATGGGATAGCGAGAGCCTCTACAACCTGATAGGAGGCATAGAAATACCCCTCGCTAAAAGAGGCTTCCACTTCGGCTTGGAGCTGGGTAATTCGAGCCTGCAAGGTTTGGTTTTCAACATATAGGGCCTTTTCCTCTCCCCTCCAGTCATCCCGCTGGCTAGCCCGCAGCTTCGATCGGAGAGTCTCTTGATCAAAAGCCTGCTTCAGCCTCTCATGATCACATTGAAGCTCAGCTAGCTGCGTCTCTATTCTTTGTTGGCTGGAGGTCATCTCCTGGACTAGAGTCTAAGCCCGCGCAAGCAACCCCATGGCTCACTCAGCTTCAGCCTCAGCCTTGGCTGCCCAATCATGGAGGAAGGTTACCCGATGCCCCATGGCCACCTGAAAATTGAAAGCTTGTAAAGGAAAATCATGTTAGAAAATGACAAGTCAAGCAGCTCAATGAAGAAGTAAAAGCGACAATTACCTCGGCTAAAAGGGCAGACCCTTTAGGTGATCATGATGTCCACGGGCATTGCGGTCATCCTAGAAAGCCCGCCGCCTAGACAAGATGATTCAAATTGCTTCAAGACCTCATCCTGACCCACCGTGCTCAATTTTTGGTGGGGGCGAGAAGGGGCAACCTTAGGAATATCGGTATCGGGCTCTTTAAGAACCTCGACTGCTCGGGATACAACCGGATCTGCAGAGAGGGGTAGTGTGACTCGAGAAGCATCGTTTGAAGCAGTAACCACTGGGAACGGGACAAGAACAAACTTATTGACCACTTGGGAGGCAGACCCTCCTCGATTTAGAGCCTTCGTAGCCCGAGATGCCAGAAGAGCCATCTTGGACTTCACCTGGGAAGGAGAGGGGGAACGAACGAACGAACGAACGGGCAGCTACCTTGGTGGTTGACTCCTCCTTTTTTGGAATATCCGGGAGAGCTTTAGGGGATTATCTGGAAGGAGAAGGGGGTATCCCAGCTTGTCGGGCCTCGCGAGAAGCTGGAGCAACAACAAACACTGTTAGAGAAAAGAAATCAGGATCATCAGAACTGAACCATCCAATAAAAAAAACAAGATAGATCGCGATACTTAAGAGGGGTAGCACCGGATATCCGTAGGTACCTGTTTACCCTGCGGGGATCAAAGAGGTCGGCGTTGGAAACTTCATATTCAAGTAGTTCCGAGCCATGATGGTCTTCAGCACGACTTCAAACTCATCAGGTAAGGAATCCCGACACTAGGGTGGTTTGTCACTAAAGGCTGTGGGAACCTCAAGCTCATGCCTGCAGAAGAAAACGGAGCTCCCCCAGTCTTCCCCCGCCAGTACCCATTATTCTTTCGAAGCAGGGTCCTTTTTTGAATCCCCAAGGATGATAAAGTTGAGCCCATTCTTAGCTTTGGAATAGAATTGGCCTCGTAGGACCCTAGCCAGGCTACCGATCTGGAAAGGGAAAGCGACCTCCTCAGTACCGGGCTCTCTGGTTACGCTGCTCTGCTCGCATTGCTCCACCCATAATACCAGGAAGCCGATTAGATGCCTCCAAAAGCCGGGCATCAGTTTAAGCGGAGCCAGCTAAAGGGCATTGAGAGCCTGCCGAAGGGTGGGGTGAAGAGGAAGCCTCACCCTGCTCTCAAAAGATACGACTTGGATAGGAAGCACGCCTTTAGGAGGGCTAAAAACATCGTATTTCCGGTGGGGGACTGTTAGAGAAACAGTGTCAGGAATACCATACTTGTCCCGTAGACGGCCAATCGACTGAGGGTCGACAGTGGAGTCAAGGATGAACCCCTTGTTTCGAAAGGAAGGACTACCACTGAAGGAAGCTCTGCCACTGTGACTTGAGCCCTCCCGAACATATCTAATCTCTCCCCGACATCAGAGTCTTCATCGACTAGGTTCAGAGGATTGTCAGGCAGGTTCGAAAAGCAAGAGCCGATAGAAGCGTTCTTATTAGAACGACGGCGCTGGCGAAGTGGGGAAGATTCCTCGTCGCTTGAAATCCCTCGCACCCGCTTAAGAGAAGCTAGGTTAGGGCCCCCAGAGCCCTCCACCAAGGCATCAACACTATCTGTGGAAGTCGACATTGATGAGCAAGAGAGATGAGAAAGCAAGCTGAAGATAGAGACAGAGAAAGCAGGGAAGAATAAATTTGAATGTTTGAAGATTTGAGGAAGTATGAAGAAAGTGACGGTCATACCGGGCTTAAATAGAGGTTTATGGGCGATATCCTCTGGAAGATCACCTAGAGCCGTATTGCAACCGTTTTTCTTCGAATAATACTCAGTTTCAAATTCAAAATGTTAGGTAATTAATGAGAAAATCTCGCTCTTATTAATTATCTTTATGGCGAAAAAATTTCTCAATTAAACAAGGAATCTGACTCCAACCCCAACTCTACCACCGGTGTTCAAGTCAGAGGGGACTTCTATTAATAGTGAAATTTTACCAGGGGTCAAATAGAAATTTTCCACCCATAATCGACAATCATGAAGCCCGAAAAGACAGTAAAGCCACCCGCAGGAGCAGGGAAGGCCTGTTCGGCTTTAAAGCTATCAGAAGACAATCCAGGCATGACCGAGATGAGCCCCAACAAGAGTACTAGAAGTCGGGCTTCTCCAGGCCATCTATTGGGGAATCTTGGCTCTGAGGTCGGGCTTTACAACCACCCCATGAATGTCAAGGGAAGTCTCCAAGCTCAAGAGACATTCGAAAGAAGCCCGTCAACCTCTCCAGAAGCCTGCTGTCCTTGCTGGACATAAAGAAAGAGTCACGCCCAAATCTACACTACCCCAGCTACCTCCCGGAAAGGTCTAGAAGAGCACCTCAAGCCCCCACGGGTCAGGGAAAATCCATCTTAAGCTTCTAAGAATAGAGCCAGAGCAGGGATCTACCTCGCTCTACGGGGCAACGGGCAGCTGGCATGGTGACCTTCATGAAGATCCATGGCACAAGTGCACACAAGATCATCTCCACATAATATTTACATACACGTCAAGAGTTTAAATTCAAATAAGGGAGCAAACTTATCTTCATCAACGATATCATCGAATCCGGAAACAATTCAAATTTAAATAACGAATCCCACCCGATAAGGAGGGAACGGATTCATGAGATTACGGTAGAGTATTCACGAACTAAAAACCTACTTGGACGATATATATATATATATATATATATATATATATATATATGTGTGTGTGTGTGTGTGTGTGTGTGTGTGTGTGTGTGTGTGTGTGTGTGTGTGTAAAGCCAAGCATGGTGGAGGAGAGACGACAACGAAAGACAGATACAAAAAACAGAGACAAAATCATAAGCAACATATATACACATAGAAGGAAAGCCTAAATTCTGGATTCAGAACACGGTCCCTTCATCTCCACTATTCGACAGGTACCGAGTTGCCACCACCCTACACCTCTGAGAGATTGTGAGCAAACAAGAGAGCTATTTGTATCTTAAAGCAATATATCAATAATAGATCTCCCATTTAATGTTATTACGTTTCAGCCACTCATCTATTTCTTAACTAGGTCGGTAACCAACGGTACCGACCCCGGCCACAACTTTCGTGGTAGTGGTCTCGAGGGTGTTAACTGGAATTTCTCATCCCGAGTAAGTTTCCCGTCAAGAATTTCTTTCCTGATTGTAAGGCAATTATTGTCCATTTACTTTCTTGATTGTAAAGGCATTTATTTCTATATATTTATCCCTTTTCTTGTGCTAGAGTGTAGCCTTTCTTTTCCTTTTTAGGTCTTAGATAATTTTAGTTTAAAAGGGACACATGAATGTCTTGTGGAGCAGTTTTTGAATTGAAATAATATTACGAGCGTTTTCTTTTTGGTTCTTAAAACCCTGACTTATCACAATTCATTTCTCATTCTTGGGTGTGACTTCTACAATATTTCTTATACCTTTGGTTCTCATCTCTTTATCGATAACGGGTCAAGGTCATTTTATAGTCATTGTTATAAATCTGAATTAGAACACGATCCTAATTACATTACCTTCTTTTGGTTCCGGGTCTCACTACTCTTGGTGTGGTTCATATCATTTGGTATCAGAGGTTAGTGTAAGGACTTTGATTTTATAATTGGCTTATTTTATGACAAACCACACCACATTGGGGATGATTATGTAATGGGTAGCTTAGGTCCTTATTGGCAAGCTTCCAAGCATCTCCATGACTTCAAGAGCAAAAGGTATATTCACTTGACTTTGCCTCTTGAAGAGTTTAGGTGCACACACGCACCTCATGCATGCTTTGTTGATCTTGCATTTGTGTTGATATTGTTTATATGTGTGCATCTCTTCACAATCACACTTGCACTTCATTTATAGATTTAAGTGTGGTATTGTGTTGTGTTTGCGCTTGTACGATGGTGTGCTTGTTTTAGCGCATTGAGTGACCATATGAGAAGGTCTCATTCTTCTCTTGGTTTGGTTATATGGAGTAAGGTGTCTAGTTTCAAAAGATTGTATTTCAATGATTTAAATGTTTTTCAAAACTGACATTTGTACGGTCTTGTGATCATATCTTTTTATACAATGATTCAAAATGAGTATTGAAAATTTCTGTACAAACTAGACAACCATACCTTTCCAACAGTATATTATTCGTAACATTTCATGACCGTTTGGATTGATTTTGAAATCTCCAAAGTGACCACAAAAACAGGGCATCTGTTGTTATCCGTTTCTGACATTTGGTCACTAAAATGACCATAACTTTTTCTAAAAACATCCAAATTATGTTTTGTAAATTGAAGTAGAAAGTAGAATTCCATACCTTTCGAACGGTATATTATACGAAAGGTTTGGTTGTCTTTTGATCATGTTTTGGGTCGCTCGAAGCTCGAGCTGTTGTGCTGTCTAGAGTGTACCGCGGCCCAGACCGCTTTTGGTGCCATGACTAGCCAGAGACCTAGGCAGCGGTAATATCCAGCCATGCCATGCTGCACAGACCATGGTCTAGACACTTGCCTAGGCCGCGGCATGCACAACGGTCATGACAAAACTTTGTTTTCTTCATCCAAAACGATGTCATTTCACTTGGGCATTATAAATACATCCTTAACTCATCTTCTTCATTTTAATGACTCAAAAAAATGAACCCTTGAGTGAGAGAGAGAGAGTTTCTTGAGAGAGAAAGCTTCATTAAAGCTTGATTAACTCTCCAAACCCAAAACCCATCTCCATCTTGCATCATTCTTCATCATATGAGCATGGGTGTTCTTGGTTTCATGACTAAGTAAGTAAAAACTTCATTGAATATCTTTTATTGTTCTTATTACTCTAGATTAGATGTTTATTGCATGATTAAATACCTAGAATCTAGTTATTGCATATATTTAAGAGTCTTGATAACATGATTGAGTTTGTTTGTTGATAGCTTGAATTTAGGACATATTTACCCTTTTTGCTAAGTCTCTATGCATTACATTTAGACATTATTGATTAGGTCATATTAATTGCATTTTGATGATTGCATTAATGACCATGCCATGCTTAATGACAACATATGTTGAAATGGTCTTGTTTGATAACTAGGATATAATATTGCATAACTATATCTGGTTAAGTCTTTATGAACCTTCATTTAGACATTGATATCTAGGAATTGTACTTAGTGACATTCTTAAATTCCTAGATAAGCATTTAGTGTTTTGCCTAGCATTATTTGCATGTTTGAATATTTCATCATATTCACATAGGTTGTTGAACTATTCATTGAGTCAAGTCTTGTGGCTTCAGTGTGAAGTTGCACAAGTAAGGGAAGTCTTGCAACCAATAATGGGTTGACAAGCAATTGGTCGGGGGTGCCACTGTAAAGGCCCAAGGGGGTGAAGTAGGAGACGTTTACTCCAAGAGTAATGTATCAGAGGATATCACTAGGGACTGAACCAAGAGTGGTGAGTGACGATGTCCATAGCCTGAGGTTGTCGAGAGTGAGAGTTCGATAATCACTTGAGGGTGTAACATTTTATTCATATAGTTGATTTCTGTGACCGAGTGTGGCGCACTTAACAGCCTGTGGTTTTTCCCATTTGGGGGGTTTCCACGTATACATATTGTGTTATTTATATTTCCGCATCTTACACATGATATTGTATGTTTGTTCTATTGGGTGAATTTTGAATATTGACTAATCAAGAAAAATTGGTAATTTACTTGATTAAAACCTATCCCCCCCCTCCTCTAGGTATAGACACACACCTTTTTAGGGAACTTTTAGTTAGGGTTCTTAACTAGGTTTGATCTCTCCTTGTTCTTCATTCTCTTGTTATTTATTTTATTTCGTTTGCCTTATTCCTTCTTGGTCGAATTCTGTATTCCCAAACTTTGCTTGATTTCATTTGAATCAAGTCCAGTAATAAAAAAAAAGTACAAAAAAAATTGAAAAGTCTAGTAGTCGAATTTATATATGTTAATATCAATTTTTGGCTAGGGGACCAAAGAGAAATTTTCCACTCTCTTAACTCGAATCGAAGCCCGAATTCGCCACTCACGGGACCCCGGGCAAATCATAAAGCTAACCCGCAATAGCGGGGAAGGATCATCGGGCTTCAGAACTATCAGGAATAAGGTTAGGCACGACCAGGTCAAACCCTCACTCGAACACTGGAATCCGAGCTTCTCGAAATCACCTATCCCGGATCCTCGGTTCCTGAGGCCGGGCTACAAAACCACCCCGTGAAAGCTAGGAAAGGTTCCCGAGCTCAGGAAGCACTCGAAGTGAAGCCCGGTACAAACAAAAGTGAGTTCCTTCCAGATCAAGGCTTTCCGAGGTTGAAATTAACTCGTAGCCTAAACCGGAAGCCCATAAACCTCTCCAGAAGTCCGATGTTCCCACCAGATACGATGAGAGAACCTTTAAGTGGATCAGATTCATGCTATAGCCAATGCTCTAATTTGCTAGAGGACACTAGTAGCCTACCAAGACATTAAAGAAGAAACTCATGCTACCCCCATGAATGTCCACAAGGTCGTCTCAAGCTCCAAAGGACTGGGAATTGTCTAACCAAGCTTCTGAGACTAGAACTAAAGCATGGGTCTACCTAGCCCTATGAAGCAGCGAGCACCTAACTCGATAACCTCCATGAAGAATAATTCCATGAATGCGTACAAGATCATATCTACTCTCCACCGAACATTAAAAATCCTCATACTTGTAAAGCAAGAGATTGATTCCAAAGAGGAAACAAACTTATCTCCTCCAATGATAGTCTTGAGACCGTTATTTATTCGAAGTCAACGACTTTTAAATAGAGGATCCCACCCGATAAGGAGGGAACAGATTCAGAGAATCGTGGCGGGAGATACACCTATTCAAATTGCTTGGACCATGTATAAATACGAAAAAAAGGAGGAGAGGAAGGGGGACGACCATATACGACGAGAGATCAACATATAGAAGAGAGGAAAAAAAAACGCCAAGCCTAAATTCTATAATCAAAACACGGCCATCATCGTATCAACAATTCGACAGGCATAAGATTGCCACCCTCCTATGCCCTAGAGAGATTGTGAGTGTATATGAGAGATTTCTGTATATCAATAATAAAGCTCTCATTTGCCATCACTTTATCATTTAAATATTCGTTTCTATCTTAACAGGTCAGATATCTAAGGTATTGACCCCGACCATCACCTCCGTGGCAGTGGTCTTGAGGGTATTAGTTGGAATTTCTCATTTTGAGCAAATTTTTTGTTAACACTTTCTGGCTTTGTCTATGGGAACAAAACGCACCCTTATTTTTACACTTACAAATTTATTGTTTAACAGTAGTTATGAGACTCTGTTCCTCACAGGGATAGCCCGAGGCTTTGGAACAGCCTTCAGCGGCATCAACGCAAAAAGAACCGAAGAAAGGAAAAAAATATGGCCACCTAGCAAAATTCTTGTCTAGCCAGCCCTTGCGCCGGCTTCTGGTCCTCCTATGATAAGTCAAGCCATGCTCAATCAACAAGCGGCAACCTTTATGGAAAATATCCGCCTTTGTCTGCTCACCGAGGGCATCGTCGTCCAGCCTGTAAACCTCAATACACAGGGGAACCAAGCAGGTCCGGAACCAAGACACCAGTCTTTGATCGCTTGGGACCTCCTCCTTCGGATCCCGCCAGGGAGGGGGCTGGGCTTCAATCGTCAATCTGGGATAGATTAAGGCCCATGCCCCCAGTTCAGGTTGAATAATCACATTACCAACCCAGGCGAGTTAAATCTGCAGTAGATGCCTTGCCGTGGGGACAAGAAGAGGCTCCTTTCCCAGTGGCCTCAGAGAGAGAAACCCATGCTAAAGAGGAAGGTAGCCGTAAAAGCCTCTGAGCAGACCCCGCTTATAAAAATGATCGGGTGAAGGTCGCTAACTCATCGGAGGAATCTGATAGCAAGGAATCTGAGGTCAACTCAAAGAAACCCAAGAACAAGCGCTTGAGAGATCAACTAACAAGACTGCAAAAAGAGGTCCAACTGATGAAGGTGGGAAAACACAAGGAGGATAAGAAAGAGCCGTTGAACGAGATGAATGTTCCCTTCGCCAGAAGGATCTGGGAGGCAGAGCTCCTGCCGAAATTGAAGATGTCGACTGATAAATTTTTTGTAACGGAAGACCCTTTGAGCCACCTAGAGAGCTTCGTAAAGCAAATGGAAGTCCAAAATACCACTACGGCAGTCATGTGCAGGATGTTTCCTACTACCCAAACTGATTAAGCCAAGACTTGGTTCAGAAAGCTGCCTGCTGGTATCGTAGATTAGTTTACAAAGTTGTCAACTGATTTCTGCTCTCAGTTCGAAGGAGTCAACCGCATCCGAAAAACCCCATACACTTACAGTATGTGATTCAGGACCGAAATGAGACGCTCCAGTCATATGTTGAACGCTTTCATAAGGAAGTCATCCATACGGGGGTCTTTGCTGAGAAAGAAACCCTGGACAATTTCTGGAGGAACCTGTAGGCGAGCAAGCTTTTTCGATCTTTTGCCAAGCGACCTCCGGAGACCTTCCAGGAGGCCTACGACTGGAATTTAGAGCAAGTCAAAATCGACAAACAGCTTAAGCTCAAGATAGAACATGATGATATGAGAACAGTAAAGCGACAAAATAAGGAGGCACCCAAGCCAGAGTTATCTCAGAAAAGCCAGAATAACCCCGTTTCCCCATTTCTCAACCTAGGCCAGAGAGGTATCAGACAAGGAGAACTCCTCCGTGGGCTTTGCCCCCTCCTCCTAGGACAATAACCCTTATAGATCGAAGCGAGAGAGGGTACCATCATTACACCCCCTTAAACGCATCTAGCGAAACAATTTATCTCGCCATTCGGGATAGACGACTACTACGGAAGCCTACACCCATGAAAGCTTCAGCTGATAGGAGAAATCGATATAAGTACTGCGACTTCCATGAAGATATGGGACATAACACTTCAGAGTGTTATAACTTGCGCAATCAAATTGAGGTGTTGATAAGAGGAGGGTGTTTGTTAGAGTTCCTGCAACAGATTAAGGACAATATTCAGACTGGAAGGAAGTACAAGCTGAGATCCACGAGCATGCTGAGAAGAGAAAGGAGGAACATGCAGATCTGATGCAACAAATCCAGGTGATACATACCATCAGCGGAGGACCCACTATGGTCGGTACCTCTAATAATTCAAGGAAAAACTAGGCGAGGAAGATCCCTAGTGTAGATGAAAGGTGAGGTATCTTCATGGTCGACCAGAGCCCGACCAATTCTTCCCAGTTGTCACGGATTATTTTCACTGAGGTGGATGTCTATAACACCGTGCAGCCTCATGATGACCTCATGGTGGTCACGGTGCAGATTGCCAACTGCAATGGTCCATCGCGTGCTCGTTGACACATGCAGTAGCGTAGACATCCTCTTCAAAGATACTTTGGAGAAACTGAATTTGAAACAATGGTGTTACAATAGTTGCACCACCCCGTTGTATGGATTCGATGGGGACTCGATCATACCTGAGAGATCGAAGATACTCCCAGTAATTGTTGGAATATCCCCTCTCCAGCAAAATATTGTGACGGACTTCTTGGTGGTAGATACCCCATCAGCCTACAATATGATACTGGGAAAACCTTTCCTAACATCCTTGAAGGGGGTCCGATCCATCTACCACAACGTCTTGAAATTCCCAGTAGGAGACAAGGTAGGGAAAGTACGAGGTGACCAGCAAGCAGCCAGGAGATGCTATGCAGTGTCTACCAACCCAACTGCTCTAGCAAAATAACTTACCCATGTAACAACGATCCAGGATAGCACAACACCTGTATTGACCTAGAAAGATGTAGAACCTATAAATCACCCAGAGGATGGCCCTGTGGTGCCAGACGAGGAGGAGCAAAGAAAGGAATGGGCCAGCGGTCATCCAGTGGATAAGCTAGAGGAGAATCCTATCCAGATGGGTGATACCTCGAAGGTCGTCAAAGTCGGAGCCACCCTTGAACCTGGAGTGAATGAGGGTTTGATTGGACTCCTTAAAGAATTCAATGACATATTTGCTTGTAGTCACGACGAGATGCCTGGGATCCCAGTATCTTTGGCTGCTCACCGGTTGGCAATGAATCCGACCTTTAAGCCCATCAAACAAAAAAGACCTCATTTTAACACCGAAAGAAATACTGGGTTCAGGAAGAAGTGAATAAGTTGACCAAAGCAGGCTTCATCAGAGAGGCAAGCTACCCCGAATGGATCGCAAACGTGGTCATGGTCACGAAAGAAAATGAGAAGTGACGCATGTGCATTGATTACACCGAACTCAATCGGGTATGTCAGAAAGACAGTTTCCCTCTACCGAAAATTGATCAGTTAGTTGACTCCACATCTGGAAACAAGCTCACATGCTTTATGGATGAATTCTCAGGATATAACCAGATTATGATGCACCCCGTCGACCAGGAAAAAACCAGCTTCATCACTAGGTAGGGTCTATACTACTACAAAGTGATGTCGTTCGGACTTAAGAATACAGGAGCTACATACCAACGGTTAGTCAATCGACTGTTCAAGCCCGAAATTGGAAGATCAATGGAGGTGTACATCGACGACATAATCACCAAGTCATCAACCGCTGAAAGCCATCTGGACGACCTTCGTAAAACTGTCATGATTTTAAGGGAGAACCAGATGAGATTGAACCCCTCCAAATGCACCTTTAGGGTAATTGCGGGGAAGTTTATAGGCTTCATGGTCCATGAGATAGGCATAGAGGCTAACCCAAAAAAGATTAAGGTTATCTTGGATTTAGAGTCCCCCAAGCCACTTAAACAGGTTCAAGTCTTGACCCGGCAGATAGCAGCACTCAACAGGTTCATTTATCAGTCTACCGATAAGTGTCTCCCCTTCTTCAAAGCCATCAAACATGGAATGAACATGAAATGGGACCACAGAAGTGAATAAGCTTTTCAAGCCTTGAAGAAATATCTATCAAGCCCTTCACTACTGGTTAAGCCAAGTCCTGGAGAAAAGTTGCAAATCTACTTGGCCGTTTCAGAGATTGCAATAAATAGAGCCTTGGTCAAGGAATGTGGAGATAGGGTCCAGCGGCCTATCTACTATGTGAGTCATGCTCTAACCAAACCAGAAAAGAATTATACCCTTATGGAGAAGCTTGCTTATGCCTTGGTGATCTCGGTAAGAAAACTACGTCCCTACTTTCAGGCTCACTCAATAGCAGTAGTGACAGACCAACCCCTCCGTCAGTTCTTACAAAGGTCGGACGTATCTGAATGACTAATTTTGTGGGCATTAGAGCTTACTCAGTTTGATTTGAGGTATAAGCCTAGAACCATGATTAAATATCAGGCTTTGGCAGACTTTATGGCAGAGCTCTCAGTTCCCCCAGATCGAGTGACCTATGCAACGCCAGATCTTGCTCAAAAGAAGACTTTCGAGTCTGACAACTGGCTGAAAGGTTGCAAACCATGGATCCTTTATACGGACGAGGCATCTGGGTAAGCTGGAGGAGAAGCGGGCATAGCTCTTATAGACACGGAGGGAACTGAGTTTTGCCACTATTTCAGATTCGAGTTCAAAGCCACTAATAAAAAGGCAGAGTACAAAGCCTTTCTAACCGGGATGACGGCCGCCGCCGAGCTTGGGGTAGATTACTTGCAGGTCAAGAGCCACTCATTACTCATAGTCAATAAAGTCTCAGGGGATTATCAGGCAAAAGGGGATAATATGATTGCATATCTGAAGCTAGTTCAGTTTTTTAAAAACAAGTTTAAGGGATTTAAGATCGAGCAGGTCCCTCGATAATAGAACCGTTGAGCTGACGTCCTTGCCAGGATAGCTGCTAATAGTGGCCAGGCCTTGCCACAAGGAGTTCCTCTCCAAGTGATCTCCTAGCCAAGCATAGTAACGGGCACAGAGATTTGTATCTTGGATCGACATCGATGCTAGATGGATCCCATTGTAGTTTATCTCTAAGAAGAAAGGCTTCTCGAGGAACGCAACCAAGCCAGAAGAATCAAAAGGCTCTCAATCCGATACTGCTTGGTGGATGGGCACCTTTACAGGAGGGGCAGGTCCATTCCCCTGCTTCCTTGCTTATATCCTGATGATTCCAAATGGGCATTAAGAGAGGTTCACTCTGGAGAATGTGGAAACCACGTTGGTGGGGAAGTGCTAACATATCAGGTACTCTGTATGGGGTATTACTGGCCAACTATCCATTAAGATTCGAAGAGCTTTGTGCAATCCTGTGAACCATGCCAGAAGACCACCAACTTGAGCCACCTTCTAGCAGAACGTTTGTCATCCCTCAGCTCCCCCTACCCCTTTGCTATGTAGGGGTCAACCTCATTGGTCCACTTCCAACCGCTCATGGGTAAGCCAAACATGCTATTGTGGCTATTGACTATTTCACGAGGTGGGTCGAAACCAGACCACTGTCCCAGATATCGAAAGAGAATTCGACAAGGTTTATCAAAAACAACGTAGTTTACAGGTTCGGGACCCCTCTTATCATTATAGCCGACCTCGACAAACAGTTTGATAATGGCTGATTCAAGGACTTTTACCTAGGCTTGGGAATCGACCTTAGATTTGCTTCATTAGCCCACTCTCAAACTAACGGGTTAGTAGAATCCACCAATGAGACTATCAAGAAGCTGTTGAAAAGGAAGTTGCAACAGAGAAAGGGCAGATAGGTCGAGGAGCTTCCCGAGGTCCTCTGGGCTTATCGAACTATGAGGAGAACAACCACTGGCGAAACACCATATTCTTTAACCTTTGGGGTTAAAGTGGTTCTTCCCATCGAGCACAAACTAACCTCTTTCAGAATTGAACATTTCGAACAATGGAGCAATGAGGATAAACTCCGAGCTAGCCTGAATCTCTTGGAAGAGAGACCAGATAGGGTAGCTGAGAAGGTAGCAGTTTACCAGAGCAGAATCGTTAGGTACTTTAACAGAATGGTTAAAGCTTGAAACTTTAAGAAAGGGGACCTAGTTCTCAGAAAGGTAACCTTGAATACTATGAAGAGGTCAAACGGGGTCATGCGACCCAACTGGGAAGGACCTTACTTGATAAAGGTAGTGGTCCAAAATTGGGCATACAAGCTTGAAGACATGGATGGACGCCCTATCGACCACACCTGGAATGCAGATCACCTGAGGAACTTTTACCCCTAAACCGGGAACTCGAGAGCAGGCTACCTCCATTTAGGTTTTAATGAAATCTTCGTCAATAATGTACTCCATTTTTTTATCAATAAAGTCTGCTTTCTCCATATTCAATTATATTCCACCATGATTTCTCTATATCCTACCAAGATCTACATGGGTAAGTCTGACATAAATGCCTCAAGACAGGGGATTAGCCAGGGGAAGCCCCCTCGCTATCTGTGATGCCTTGGTCAGGCTACCACCCCCAGGAAGGGTCTAAGTGTAAAAGCATAATTACCATTCAGATCTCGAGACCAGGATATAGCTAAATAGCCCTCCTGATGCCTTGGTCGGGCAACCACCCTCAATAAGGGTCTAAGTATAAGAGCATAATTGCCATCCAGATCTCGAGACCAAGATATAGCTAAATAGCTCTCCTGATGACTTGGTCGATCTACCACCCCCAAGAAGGGTCTGAGTATAAGAGCATAATTACCACCCAGATCTCGAGACCAGGATATAGCTAAATAGCCCTCCTAATGCCTTGGTCGGGCTACCACCCCCAAGAAGGGTCTGAGTATAAGAGCATAATTGCCATCCAGATCTCGAGACCAGGATATAGTTAAATAGCTCTCTTGATACCTTGGTCGGGATACCATCCCCAAGAAAGGTCTGAGTGTAAGAGCATAATTGCCATCCAGATCTCGAGACCAGGATATAACTAGATAGCCTTCATGATGCCTTGGTCGGTCTACTACCCCCAAGAAGGGTCTGAGTACAAGAGCATAACTGCCATCCAGATCTCGAGACCAAGATATAGCTAGATAGCCTTCCTGATGCCTTGGTCGGGCTACCGCCCCCAATGAGGATCTGAGTGTAAGAGCATAATTGTTATTCAGATCACAAGACAAGGAAATAGCTAGGTAGCCTTCCTGATGCCTTGGTCGGGCTACCGGCCCAAGAAGGACTCAATTTTAAGAGCACGATTGCCATCCCGATCTCAAGACTAGAAGATGGCTAGATAGCCCTTATTGAAGCCTCGATCGGGCTATAACCCCCTAGAGGGGCTCAGGAATGGAAAGCTTTTTTACTTAAACTTCAATGTCCCAGTTATTATAAGTTGCTAATTCTCCATGTATATGTGGTTGCTTGCTGTGACAGGTGCGAACTAGCCTACCATCACGCAAGGGGACTATCTACTAAAGTCACCGAGCTACAAGTTTCCGTTGAGAGTTGAAAGCTCGAGCTAACTGCCTACTTTCACACTCAAGCAGTTTTTCTATCCTATTTCTTTTCCCAAGTTAAGTTAAGTCAAGTTGTTTTAGAGGTCACACCTAGATTGGGATAAAAAATGAAGCAAGTAGATGCCAATCAAATCAAAATTCATTAAAGAAAGCATGAACGAGATCTAAAGTTAGTTTTCATTAATGGAATGAGAGTCTATCCCTTGGTAAGGCTAAATTAATCAAACAGGGAGCCCAACCCCCGGTTATGGGCTATAAAAAAATTAGAGGATATTGATGATGACTATCAAGCATGAGTAAAGTTGAGATACCCACCCCCCCTTTTCTGGCTGTTAAGGCAAGATGTGAGTAAAGCGTATCAGGCTCTTGCTTCTTCTGCATTCCCTTCTCCCCCTTCCTGGTGAACCTCACTCTCTGCTCCTCATTCCGATGCCTGCTCATTTTAGAAGACCATCTCTGCTACTCCTTCCACCAGAGGATTCCCGATTGTCTGGGGTTTAGTTGGGTCCTCCTCCAATACCTCGTTAACCACCGCCGAGACCTCGGGTGGAATGGTTGTGTCTAGAAGGTTGGCAATTGACTCCGACATGCTCTCTCCTACTGTTGGCCCTTCCCTTGAAGATGCTTCAGAGGGGCCTCATCTTCTGTAAGGCCTCCTTCAGGCTCCGCGGGTTGAACCCCCTGTGAGGATTCTTCAAGACTTGACTTTGGGAAGACGAGAGAAGAAGGAGGAAGGTCTGACACAGTTGGTTACCTCTCAGCTTCAGCCATATTAGAGGGACCCGATTCATCAACCAAGGGACGAGACATCTCTGCGACCTTGGCAAATATCTCCTCCCTATCCCAGTTGGTAATAACTTACAGGTCAAAGAGGGAGGGGAGGGCTTCAGCAACCTGGTAGGAGGTATAGAAGTATCCCTCGCAGAAGAAGGAGTCCACCTCAGACTGAAGCCTGGAAACTTGGGCTTACAGACCTTGGTTTACAATTTACAGCGCCTTCGCTTCTTCCTTTCAATTATACCGCTGACTGGCTCCACGCTGAGTGAGGGTTTCTTGATCGAAAGACCGCTTCAACCTCTCATGGTCGTACCAAAGCTCAGCCAGTTCTGCTTACATCCCTCTCTGGCTAAAGGTCATCTCTTGTACCAAGGCTTGAGCCCGCGTCAACAATTCCATGGTCTACTCAGCTTCAGCTTCAGCCCTGGTTGCCTGGTCACGGAGAGAAGCCATTTGATGGCATATAGCTACTTGAAACATTTAAGTCTGCTAAAGAATTAAAATTAGGAAATGACGAACCAAACTATTGCATGTCAAAATAAAAAGCGACGACTACCTCGGCCTAGAGGGCAGAACCCTTGGTGATTAGAATATCTATAGGCATTGAAGCCATCATAGAAAGGCTGCCACCGGGGCAAGAAGCAATAAATTGCCCGATAACCACGTCTTGAAAGGCATAGCCAGATTGATTTGGCTGGCAAATAGGGGAAACCCCTTCAACAGCAACCTCAGGGTCCTCTGGAGCTTGGAAGGCTGAGAATATAGAAGTAGAGGCAAAAGTATCCGGCAGGCACGAAACAGGGGCGACAGAAGCAGAAGCAGAAGTGGAGGTACCTAGAGCAGTAGATGACATTATTGCATCAGCGGCTTGAGAAACGGAGGCTCCTTCACCCCGTACCTTGGCAGTTCGAGATGCGATGAGTGATAACTTAGACCTGTGCTGGGAAGAGGATTGAGCAAGAGCAAACGAAACCTCAGTTGGAACGGGTAACCCCTCTTTCTCTGGGGAAACCAGAGGGTTTTCCCGATTCAACTTGGCAGAAGGGGGAGGAGTGCGAGCTTGCTGGGCTTCACGGGAAGCTGGGACAATAACAAAAATTGTTTTAAAAAAAGGGTAAAGCCATCAAAACTGAACCATTCAACGACACAAAGCATGATAGCTCAAAGTACTTACGATAAGTAGCGTCGGATATTCACAGATAGCGGTTTACGCGATGAGAATCAAAAGAGTCAGCAGTCGGGAACTTCAGGTTCAAATAGTTCCTGGCAAGGATGCCCTTCAACACCACCTCAGGCTCGGCAGATAAGGAATCTCGGCTCCACGAGGGCTTATCATTGAAAGTGGTTAGAACCGTGAACTCATGCCTGCCTATGAAGATCGAGCTCCCTCAATCCTTGCCCGCTAGGATCCACTTCTCCCTCCAAGCAGGATCTTTTCTCGAGGCGCTAGGGATGATAAAATTGAGTTTGTTCTTTGCCTTGACAAAAAACTGACCTCGATGAGTCCTAGACAAGCTCCCAATCTGAAAGAGGTAAGCTAGCTTCTAGGCTCCTGGCTCCCAGCTCCCGAATGACCTTGCATAACTTCTATTTTTCCCTTTACAACACGAGAAAGCTGATCAGATGCCTCCAAAAGTCAGGTGTCAACTGGAGGGGAGCTAGTTGTAGGGCTTTGAGAGCCCGCCGAAGGGTAGGATGAAGGGGGAGCCTTACCCCGTTCTCGAAGGCCGCCACATGGATTGGGAGCACTCCTTTGGGTGGATTAAAGATGTTATAGTTTTGGTGTGAGACTGTGAGGGAGACGCTGTCAGGAATGCCATATTTGGACCTCATGCGACTGATCGACTGCGGGTCAACAGTGGAGTCAAGAATGACCCAGAATTCATAGGGAAGACGTCTCTCCAGAGCAGAATTGACAACCGTAACTTGGTCCTTTCCAGCAACATCATCCCTATTTTCCTCACTATAATCCTCATCAACCAAGCTCAGGGGGTAATCTGGTCTATTAGAAAACCCATTCTTGATTGCCACGTTCCTGTTCGATCGACGGCGTTGCGGGGTCGGAGGTGAATTGTCTCCATCTAGGTCTCATCGAGCCTGTTTTCCTTGGGCAAGACTAGAAACCTCTGTACCATCAACGAGGGAGTCGACGGAGTCATGACTGATCTTGAACATGATATAATAGGGTTTGGAGGCTAAGAAAAAGGGAATGAACGGAGGCGTAGCTGAAGAAGTTTGCTAAAGAGAGAGAGTTTTGAAAATTTACAAGTAAAGCGTGACCAAAGGGATAAGGGAGACAGGATTAAATAGAGGTGGAAGACCTGTTGACGTCAGTAAAATCTTCGGTAAGATAACCTCAAATCGTGGAGCGGTCGTAACGTAGCCGGATTATTTTGGGGAACGTACCAGTCCGCCCATGCCACATCACTCGCGCATTAAATGTGAAGATTTCCTTCCAGATTTGGTAACGGAAAATTTTCCAATTAAAAATAAGGAATCTGACTCCAACCTCAACTCTACCACCAGTGTTCGAGTCAAAAGGGACTTCTATTAATAGCAAAATTTGGTAAGGAGACCAAAGAGAAATTTTCCATTCTCCTAGCTCGAATCAAAGCCCCAATTTGCCATTCATGGGATCCCAAGAAAATCATAAAGCTACCCCGCAGTAGCGGGGAATGATCATCGGGCTTTAGAACTATCAAGAATGAAGCTAGACAGGACCATGTCGAGCCCTCACGTGAACACTGGAATTCATGCTTCTTGAGATCACTTATCCCAGAACCTCCATTCCTAGGGTGGGGCTCCAAAACCACCTCGTGAAAGCGAGAAAAGGTCTCCGAGCTCAAGAAGCACTCAAAGTGAAGCCCTGTACAAACAAAAGTGAGCTCTTTCTAGATCAAGGCTTCCTAAGGTTGAATTTAACTCGTAGCCTAAACCGGAAGCCCACCAACCTCTCCAGAAGTCCTTTGTTCCCACCAGATACTAAGAGAGAACCTTTAAGTGGATCAGATTCGTGCTATAGCCAATGCTCTAATTCGCTAGGGGACACTAGTAGCCTACCTAGATATGAAAGAATAAACTTGTGCTACCCTTATGAATGTCCACAGGGACGTCTTAAGCTCCAAAGGATTGGGAAAGGTCTAACCAAGCTTCTGAGACTAGAACTAAAGCATGGATCTACCTTGCCCTATCAAGCATCGAGCACCTAACTCAACGACCTCCATGAAGAATCATGCCGTGAATACGTACAAGATCATTTATATTCTCCACCGAACATTAAAACTCTGCGTACGTGTAAAGCAAGAGATTGTTTCCAAAGAGGAAACAAATTTATCTCCTCCAACGATAGTCTTTAGTCTGTTATTTATTCGAAGTCAGTGACTATTAAATAGAGGATCTCACATGATAAGGAAAGAACAGATTCAGAGAATCGTGGCGGGAGATACACCCATTCAAATTGCTTGGACCATGTATAAATATGTAAAAATTGAGAAGAGGAAGGGGGACAACCAGATGCGAGGAGAGATCAACATATAGAAGAGAGAATAATAGAAGAACGCCAAGCCTAAATTCTGTGATCAGAACACGGCCATCAACGTATCTACTATTCGACAGGCATGAGATTGCCACCCTCCTATGCCCTAGAGAGATTGTGAGTGTATATGAGTGATTTATGTATACCGCTAGTGATCAATAATAAAGATCTCATTTGTCATCACATTATTAATCATATATTCGTTTTTATCTTAACAGGTCAGATATCTAAGGTACTGACCCCGACCATCACCTCTGTGGTAGTGGTCTTGAGGGTGTTAGTTGGAATTTCTCATCTTGAGTAAATTTCCTGTTAACAATATCAACTCTTGATATTCCTTCTTCTTGATTTCGTTGCATTGAGATTCAAAAAAAAAAAATCTGGTGTTGAATTGTTATCAACTCTTTGTTATTATTGTCCTACTATATCACTTGTTACAACTTGCTTATTGAAATTAGACAAACACACAAAAGAGGAATTGGAATGGTTAAAGCAAGTTGCTTATTGAACTTAGCAATATGCAAACCAAGCTAATAAAGGGCGCAATAAAGTTTTATTTGAGCCTGGTGATTGGGTGTTGTTGCATATGAGGAAGGAACGGTTTTCAGTTTAGCGGTGTTCTAAACAACTTTTAAGGGGAGATGACCCATTTCAAGTGATTGAAAGGATCAATGACAACGCCTACAAGCTAGACCTTCCAGGTGAGTATAATGTTAGTGCAAGCTTTAATGTTTTTGATTTGACTCTTTTTGATGTAGGTGACTATTTGGGGATGAATTCTTTTCAAGAATGAGGGAATTATGAGAATAAATGAGCTGCACCAAGGGATCTATTGAATGTTCCAGTTATCCCAATGACAAAGGCAATGGTTAAGAGATTCAAAGAAGCAATCAATGGCTTGATTCAAGATTCAAGAAACTTGGGCTGATTATGAAATGTTGAAGTCCAAGATGAGCCCACGTGAAGACCAAGGCCTAGTCAACGTCAACAAGACAACTGATTAGGCTGAATAAGAGAGCTTGGGCATGTGGCACAACATGGGCGGCGTATGGTTGGAGGAGATTCTCATGTCAGCATATTTCCTATTTTATTATCCAAAGAATAATGAGCTGATTTGAATGCCAAATAAAAGAGCTGATTTGTTTTCCAAATTCAACTTTCCAAATAAGGAGCAAGTCAACTGGTTGCTATTTTTAGTCTTTATTTATTTCCTGGTTGTAAGGCAATTATTTCCATTTACTTTCCTGACTGTAATGGCATTAATTGTCAAATATTTATTCTCTTTCTTGTGCTATGCGTGTAACCTTTCTTTTCTTTTTAGGTCTTAGATAATTTTAGTTTAAAAAGGACGCATGAATATCTTATGGAGCAGTTTTTATATTGAAATAATATCATTGGTTCTTAATACCATGACTTGTCACTAACAATTCCCTTTCGTTCTTGAGTGTGGCATCTACAATATTTCTTATGCCTTTGGTTCTTATATCTTTATAGATAACGGGTCAAGGCTCTTTTATAGTCTTTGTTATAAATATAAATTAGAACACGATCCTAATTACATTATCTTCTATCGGTTTTGGGTCTCACTACTATTAGTGAGTTTCATATCAAGTTTGTTCTTATTTGATTACCTAGATGGATTTCCTTTTACTTTGCTTTGCCTTATCCTTGTGTGTACCATTTTTTATTAGGTTTCTTGACCTTAGATTCAATGGTATGGATACTTTCAGGATTTTTACTTGAAAACTTTTTTCATAAACAATAAAACAATGAGTGAAAGCTATGCAAAAACAGAAATGTAGAAGGTTTGGAATGTGACATTTCAGATTTTGTAATTCTCTGTGTATTCCTTCTTTTTAGTTACTAGTGTTTAATTGAACTTTGAACCTCTGTTTTGTCGTTTTTGAGCCCTTCCTTTTCTGGTCATTGTTGTTTTGTTTTAGTTTCTTTCTTGTATATTCTCCAATGGTTGCTATGATCTGCTATAGAAAATATATGTCTTTATAGACTCAATTCATCTAGTAACAAGGTTATGTGATATGATGTCTACATTAGTAGATGAACTCTCTCTATTGTTGTGGCATTGCTAAATACTTCTGACATCTTTTGCTTTGTGTTGCCCAGTATTCCATTTTATAATATAGATACTCTGGGATTCTAACATAATTGGGTTTTAAAAAAGAACTGTTACATTTTAAAATTGCTTCTTGAGGGATTTTGAACATAATAGGGTTTTTTGGTCTCTAATCTTCCTTTTTTTAGATACAGTTTTAGTTAGAGATTGATTGATTTGAATATGAATTTGTGAATAAGGAGTATCTGATAGTGTTGCTTTTCGTTTGTCGCGGATTTTGGTTCCTTGCCATATCAAAAGCGGCCATTGGGTGTTATGCAAAGTCAATCTCCTCACTTTGGTCATTACGATATATGACTCTACATCTTATTGACAACCGATGAATGCCAAGTTTAGAGAACAAAAGGTGTTGCTATTACGACACTTATTCCCACTCCTTTGCAACCAGTCGAGTTACTTCAATGTCAGTAGATGTGCTCCTCGCAAACTACTAGAATTTATGAAGGCCATTAGACTGTCTCCACTTCAATTTCCACGGTAGGATGAAGGAATCATTAGTGGCATTTTCATGCTCCAAGGAATCGAGTACATAATGTGTAACAAGGAGCATAAAAGGAACTAGACTAAAGACAACGTTCCCGGGTTGAGTAGATATATGACTTTTGAAATATTTTCCAATTTCATGCACGAAGATTTGGTTAACTATATACTTTATTCAGATATGGCTTTTGAAATATTTGTCAATTCAATGCACGAATATTAGGTTAACTGTATCATATTTTGATTATTTTGTGGATTTGCAAAACATGTTTAGATTAAATGTATGCTATGAATGTTTAGAATGTCATTCAGATTACATTATCAGATTTCATGTTCAGATTACATATAGATTGTTCATGCACATACAGGTTAATATAATTTTTAGTACTTTGTGAAGTCTTTTTTTTTGTCATGCAATGACGAATCTTGTATTGGTAACTAAATGTAATCGTGTATTGTTCACTTAAATTTCATCGTGTAATGTTAGCTAGAGTCTAAACTTTCATCGTCTAAGCATATCAAAATATTTGCAATCCATATTGTAAAAGTGTACCTACTACATGGTAATAGTTATAAAACAAGTTCAACTACATTAATTTAACATAATAAAACAAGTTTAACTTTCACAATAATAAAAAAAAATTAAGTTCAACTACTTGTGTTGAAATTGACAAATGAATGAAACAAGTTTAAACACCAGTAACATCTTCATCTTCTTACCCCGAATCTCATGTGTTAGTCTATTCATGGGGGCATATTTTTTTGTTATGGCCTTGACAGAGGCAACCATAACATTTATGTTGTCTACGTGTTTGAGTAGGTTAAGTTCCGGTTGCATCTGTTGCTGTGAATCTGAGGGGGAGTTGGTTAATTTTGTTGATTGTGGCATTGTTGTTTGCACCATGAACATATTATAGATTTCTTTCCATGATACTCTCTGATTGATGGAATCCTAATCTTCTTTGGTTGGCTAGCTTGCAATAGCCATGGAGGAGATTTCACAACTATTAAGCTAACTGTTTGAGGGTCATTCCACTCGCTTTGGTGCCTGACTGGTTTACCTTTTACAGTAATAAATAAAATATTAATTTAACTTCAACTAAATGTTACCACCAGTCTTCTGATCCCTTCCAATAGTTGTTACATATACTTCTGGAATAACCCTCTCCTCACATATCAAAAATATCACATCTCTGTCATTTTTTATTTTTGGTATGGCACGTCTCTCACCAGTATTCATAACAACCCTTAATTTAATATTGCAACTAGATGAAATCAATTCTCATAATATCTTCAACTATCTTCATTACGTCAGCGTATATCAAATCTCAAGGTACAAATACCATTTTTGAATCATCATCCTCATAATTCTGACCCAACCACTGACTACCGTATGAAATAAGTAATCACAATCTCTCATTACTCTACACAAACAACATGTAAAAATAATATATTATTACACGATTTAATATATATTTCATTACGTGGAGACATGTACATATTATTACACGATTAAATTTACATATCTTTACACGATAAAATATTTTGTCGTACAATGATTCTGGATTAATAAAAATACAGTTCGTAAAATATTCAAAATGGATTTCACCTTCTTCCTAAGTACAAGAAACCAACAACATACGTTCATATAAGAGTTTTAAAACAAAATGAAAAAAAAAAGCAATATACCTTCGATTACGAAATAGTTATGGTAAAGATGTGAGACGATTGATTTGTGGACAATGTAGATCTGTTGTACTAGCAGATCGAAAGAACAAAAGATTTGTGAGGTTTTCAATTTCTGTACAATATAGACCTGATGGGTTCGTTTTTCTTATTGTACGGAAGATGAGAGAGAGAGAGAGAGAACGTTGGCTATAGAGATGGATAGCGATTTAGGAGAGAGAATGTTGATAGAGAGAGGCAGTTGTTGTTGAAAGATAAACAACTTATTAATTTGTATGAGAGAGAAAAGTAAAAAGTTTTTATCATGAAATTGAAAAAGCATTTTTCATTAAATTCGAAAAGTACAGTTTTTTTCATCAAGTCACCTATAACAATGGATATAAACAATCAATTTATTGAAGATTGATATTTTTGAATGAAGTCTTAATTTAAGGGTCATTTAATGGAATTTCCTCTTCAAAAAAATTCGAGTTTTGTAATATTTTTTGTTTGGTTGTGTTAGGTGAGTTATAAAAATAAGAGCATTTTTTTAATTTAATTCTTTATAAAGGTTCATTTAATCTCGTTATTTCTAACTTTAAGTTAGTATAATGCATATGTTTTTTTACAACCTTATGAATATTTAATTTTTTTCTTTTAATTTTATGTTCGTTATTTTTTTTTTTGATAAAAACTTTTATGTTTGTTTTACTGGAAATTTGTAGTGAATAAATGCTTAAGGATATTTTTAATCTCCTTACAAACAACTTCAATCACTAGTATTGACATTTGTGTAATTACACTTTTTTTTTCTTTTAGGGATATATATATAAAAAAATTAGGATATATATTCTAGTAAATGGAGTAATTGTATTTGACAATGTAATTGTTTTGTTTTATTAACTGAATGTGTTAATTCAATTTTAATGATTTTGTGGTATTTTGAAAGATCATTGAGCTGTATTTATATATTTGATGGTTTATTCAAATTTAAATAATTAATTATGTATATTTATATCATCATTGAAAATTAATTTATTTTAAAAAAATGTTTTAAGATTTACGATGGTTTTTAACCATCAATAAATGATGATGGTATTGATGGTTAAAAATCATCAAGAAGTTATGACATTAAAAACTGTCATAAAGTTGGATTCCTTGACACTTTTTAACCGTTATAAAGTAATGAATCATCATAAAACACATTTTTTCTGGTAATGTGACCAAAACTGAAAAACAATCAGGAGTAGAGATAGTGTATTCAATAAAAGGGTCATAATCAAGGACTGAAACACACAAAAGTCTGAGCGGCGAGAGCCAGGCTATTTTGGACCAGAGAATGTATCCAGCATGTGGTAAAGTTGTGGGACGTGGTAGAAGTTAGAGAGTTGAGGTTCGCGATGTGAAGCCCTAGTTCAAAGAATCTATACCACAATAAGATGTTCATGCACCATAGAGTCTAATTGATCAGAGGTGATCAGACGATATTATACCTATTTGAGGTCCCCATTTCCTAGCTTTTGTTCTCGTTTTCGAACTTATTTTTATATATAATGTGTTTGTTAAGCCTTATGTAGGTACATATTCTCTACGATTAGGGTTTGAGCTTAAAGTCAAGTTTGAGAAGTCAAATGAGCAAAAAGAAGTCAAGAATGGAAGTATTCAAAGTTGTCGTGGCCTCACTGTTGATCCAAACCATGGTGTGATTCATGGTCAGCCATGGCAAGTTTCATGGTGGATCTGTCATCGAACCAGAACGCAACACAGAGACCGCGACACCGGTCAACTCTGTTTTCCAAATGTTGATGAGCTGAAAATTGTAAGTACCTATACAGAACACCTAACTTTCAGGGGGTATATCTCCCTCCTCAGATTGAATCACGTTCAGATCTTCATATATTTAGGAAGCCCCAAAAGTTTTCTTTCCATCGATTTTTATGGATCGCAATTCTAGGTTTTCTAGAGGGAGATATGTGCATTTTTGTAACGATGCGTGAGTCTAAAAACTGGTGTCACGGCAACGACACTTGAGCTGTGAAAATCATTGTTGCTAGGTGTGCCGTCTTGCAAGACCGCAACACACCTGATTCCAGACTGTGACATATCGATTTTAGGCCATTTTTAGAGGGGCAAAACTCATTTTGCACCCCAATTTGTCCCCAAACTTTTCCTAACTATAAAATATCATTTTCTCCTCTCTTTTTCACCTAAAATAGACAACAAAGACAAGAACAACACATTATTTTCTTCATCTTCTTCACAAATCAAGAGAGAGAAGCTTCCAAAGCTCCCATGGAGTTCCTCCTTCATGGGAAGCTCACCACCACCCATTTCTACACATCCTCCACCACTTTTGAGAGTTGATTGCAAGGAGATAGGAGTGGTCTATGACCAATTTCGAGCTAGAGATTCATGGAGCACTTGGAGGGATTTCTTCAAGGGTTGTCTCATTTAAACTCATTTTCTTTGTATTTCATGTATTCTTGATTGTTTAATTCCCACTTGGGAAATATTGTAAACTTTATTTGTGCTCAATATATATTGGTTGTTTTTACACTCATTTGGGTTTTGATTTGTTCTTGCTATTATCGATTAATCTCTTATCTTGATATGCATATGTGTGGAGATTGGAAATTGATATATGTTCATGGATGAGATTAGGAGTAGACTAATGTAATTGTAGGAGTAGTTGTAATCAAATATCCCATTTATGTATGTATGTCTTTGGAAGGTCAAAATACCATGTATGGATGGGTATTGAGTGTTTGTGGGTTTTTGGTTGTGCCTAGGACAACCAATCCGGGTATAATCTTAACCACTTAGCTCTAAAGAAATGATGAAACTTGTTCTATGCATGACCTTGCTAGAGTAGATTTTGGCTTATGTTCATATGCTTAATGGTAGGGATTTAAGGAATAATTGCTCTAGCCATGACCTTGGGGAGTGATTCGTGTCTCGAATCCCTTAGTTGAGATTACTAGCACAATTGCTCTAGCCATGACCTTAGGGAGTGATTTGTGTTTGTGAATCTCTCAATTGAGAGAACAAGCCCTTAACTTGAATTAGAAGTGCTTAATGCCTTAGGTTGACTCTAGGTTCTTGTGCTTAATGGGTCTTTGACCCAAGACACAATTGCTCCATCCATGACCTTTGGGGGGTAATGATTTGATTTCGAAATTCCTTAATTAACGAATGATTCTGAATAACAGATGATTTGATTTCGGAACTCCTTAATCATGAGAACGAGCCCCTAACTAATAGGATGTCCTTAATGCCTAACAACAACTATTTGTGCACTTATGTATGGTGAACTTTATGAACCTTGTGTGATCATTCTTATGCATCTCTCCTATCCACCATTTTATTATTTGTCACATTGATCACCATTCTCACCTCACCATATTCCTTTTGTTTTATTTTTGCATTCTTTTTATTTACATTCGTTCTCATACACACTTACAACATAAAATGCTTACACATCATACACACCACTCTCACCCTTGCCATGTTTCTATTTTCACTACTTTCAATAAACTCTAGAACATGATACGATTGACAAATAACTCCTCTATGTGGACTATACCCTCGCTTACCGCTTTACTAGTTTTCAAAACTTTAGAGCACATTACGTATGAATTACTATAAATATCTTTTGATAGTTGTAATTTGGTAATGATACAAAAAACAAGTATCAAGAGGGTACTAATTCCGCAGGTTGAGATTGCTTTGAGCATATCCTCACAGGCTCAAAATACACTATGGAGAACCATTCCCATACATGTACCAAATAGAAGGTACTTGTATTACCTGTTGTTGACAGATGCTAGAGAACCAAAGTGTTATGATGAAGCATGTCAGGTGGAAGATGTGAGCAAGTGAGAGCTAGCAACTAAGGAAGAGATGAATTCATTTGTATCCAATCAAACTTAGGAGTTGACCGAGTTGCTTGAAGAAAAGACAGCTTAACAGAACAAATGAGTGTTTTGAATCAATGAGGAACGTGATGGTTCAAAGAGATATAAGACAAGACTAGTGGTCAAAGGCTTTCAACAGAAGAAAGGTATTGACTACAATGGCATTTTCTCTCAAGTTAAACTAACTACTATTCGGTTAGTGTTAAGCATTACAGCAGCAGAAGAGTTATATCTCGAGCAACTAGATGTGAATACTACATTTCTTCATGGTGATATAAGGAAGAGGTATACATGTATCAACCAGAGGGGTTCACAATAGAGGGCAAGAAAGAGTTGGATTCCAGGTTGATGAAGAGATTGTGTGGTTTGAAACAAGCTCTCATACAGTGGTACAAGAAGTTCAATGGGATTATTCAACAGAATGGATACTTTAGATGCAATGCTAACCACTGTTGTTACTTCAAGAAGGTTAAGTCGAGTTTCATTATTTTACAACTTTATGTTGATGACATGTTAGTAGCTTGTTCAGATTTGGAAGAGATTAGTGATTTGATGAAGCATTTGTCGTGTGAATTCAAGATGAGGGAATTGGGTGCAATAAAGAAAATACTTGGAATGAGGATTAGAAGAGACAAACAAAGAGGTACTTTGCAGTTATCTTAAGTAAAGTACGTTCTCAAGGTGTTGTAGAGGTTTAGAATGGGTAATACAAAGCCATTTAGAACACCATTAGCTAGTCACTTTAGATTGTCCAATGAGTAGAGTCTAGAGATAGATGAAGAGAAGGATTTCATGGCTAGAGTTCCATATGCATCATCCATTAAAATCCTAATGTATGCCATAGTTTACACGAGGCCAAATATTGCCCATGTAGTGAGAGTTATAAGCATATACATGTCAAATCCAAGTAAGCTACATAAGGAAGCAATAAAGTTGATCTAAATATACATGCGGGGTACGACAAAGAAGTGTCTAACCTTTAGAAAAGATGACCTTAAGCTAGAAGGTTATGTGGATTCCGATTTTGCTTGAGAGGTGGATCACATGAGGAGCACCATCGAATATGTATTCACGATGGGGAGTACCGCTATTAGTTGGGTTTTTCAGCTGTAGAAGATAGTGACTATATCTACAACTAAAGCAGAGTGTATGGCTATGACAAAGGTTAGCAAGGAGCTGATATGGTTATAGGGTTGTTGTAGAGTTGGGATTCAAGCAGGTGATGAATGTGTTGCACAGTGACAGACAAGCAGAGTGTGTACACTTAGCTAAAAATTCGGCGTTTCATTCTAGAACCATGCATATAGACATGCGCTACCATTTCATTTGGTCGTTAATTGAGGATGAAGTGTTGAAAATTGCATGAAGCAAGAATCTGGTATACATGTTGACCAAGCCAATCACTCTAGAGAAACTAGAGTTATGCAAAGCTTCAGTGGGTCTTCAAGGTAAAAAATAGAGGGGATGAGCGCACTGTAACTATTCACTAGTCATTGAAGGAAGACAATAAATTATATTCAAGTTTCAGTCTTCAAGTGGAAGATTGTTGGGATTGTGAAGTTTGAAAACAACATGAGGTTTGAAATCTGAAAGAAACCATGGCATGGATCTTGGTTACAGATAGTGGCATAAGGAGCAGTCAATTCCATAGGATACACGTGGTGTGACTGCAGCCATGGAAAAGAAGCACACAAAGCGGTTTTTAGAGCGATAAAAAACAGATGAAGATGGTGGTACATGGTGCAGGCTGCAAACCGTGGCAGACCAGAATTTTGTACGAATCAGAAAAACTTGGGTAGAAAGAAAAGGCTTTCCTTGTAGGTTTTGGCTACCCATGTACTTCCATATAAATACTAATATTTCCCATATTTAGGGGTGAGAGAAATTACTAGAGAGAAAGAGCAACTTTTAAAGAAAGTAAAAAGGAATGTAATCAAACTTTGACGGTGCAATGAGTGTATATACGCTTTTTTTGAACCATGTAATCTTCTCTTACCATTTCTTTTTCTTTTTCTTTTTATTATTTTCATTATCTGCATGCGATTTCGATTTACGTGTGTGGGATTTCTTACATCAATTTATAGGTATTTTAATGCTTCTAGATAAAAGAAAGCACCCAAATAATATGATGAATTCATCAACCACCTGAAAAAGAATTTGATTAGAGGGCCCCTCTCATATTTTGTTTATTGGAATTTTTTGTAGATATAGAATGATGACTTTGATTGATTGTACCGATTATTTGATGCCACAACACAAATTATAGTTATGAACGTGTCAGATTCTACCACTTTTTTTTATGCATTTTGTGTTGATCTCAATGGCTCAATATGTTACAACTTACCAGCGCTAAATCCTTTGTAGACTTTTGCTTCAATATATTCAGATTGTTAAATATCGTGTCATACGATATGATATGCCAATCATAGAAAAACCTTATACTATATATGTGGCAATGATGATATTAATGATGTCTAGGTGTATTGAAAACTCTCTCCCATTTGATTGTGGAGGCTAAGTACTTTCAAGGCATATTTAGAGAATTGAAGTTTATCACAAATTTTAGTTGTGGATGCGCATTAGGTTATAACACGTTTTTTGTGAACACAATTTGTGTTGGCCCTCAATGTTATGCAAACACCAACTTTTTTTTTTGTAGACTTTTGCATTTGTATATTCAATCATTGAGACATTAATACTGTGTCATGTAATAGGGGTTTGAAAATCATTAATACTTTGTCATGTGTTAGGTGTTCGAAACTTACATCAAGTGCAATAATGTTAATGGTATATGGTTGTGTTGAAAACTCTCTCCCCTTTGTATACGGTGGCAAAGTTCCATGGTATACAAAGAGAAGCTAATCACAAATTACGAACACATCACATTCTAACACTTTTTTTTGTGTGAAGACAATCAGACATATTTTGTGTTGGCGTCAATCCTTTGTAAATGGCAAATCCTTACTGCACATTTGCTTCAACATATTAATATTATTAATATTGTATTATGTGGTATGAACAACTAATCATGATAAGAAACATACACCATGTGACAATAGTGTTAATGGTGTTGAAAACTTTGCCCCTTTGTATGTGGAGGCTAAGTTCCATAGCATACCGGCCAAGAGGATCTTATTTCAAATTAAGAATTAATTGTAAGCATTAGATTTTAACTCATTTTTGTAAAGATATTTTGTGTTGTCCTGAATCTTTTGTAACCAACAAATCTTCTGTAGACTTTTTTTTTTGGTATATTTGGGTTAACGGAAAATTTGGTCAAGATGAGAAATTTCTATTAACACCCTCGAGACCATAACCACGAAAACGGTGGCCGGGGTCAGTACCGTTGGTTCCCGACCTGTTTAAGAGAGAGACGAGTGGTAATAACAGTAAATAGGAGCTCTATTATAAATATATCACTTTAAGATACAAATAACTCTCTTGTTTGCTCACAATCTCTCGGAGGTGTAAGGTGGTGGCAACTCGATGCCTGTCGAATAGTGGAGATGAAGGTGACCGTGTTTTGAAATCAGAATTTAGGCCCTCCTTCTACGTGTATATCTGTTGTTTATGATTTTTTGTCTCTGTCGTTCGTTCTCCTCCTTTTCTTACCATTCTTGGCCTCACATATATATATTGTCCAAGTAGGTTTTTAGTTTGCGAATACTCTACTGTAATCTCATGAATCTGTTCCCTCCTTATCGGGGCGGGATTTGTTATTTAAATTTGAATTGTTTCTGGATTCGATGATATCGTTGACGAAGATAAGTTTGTTCCCTTATTTGAATTTAAACTCTTGACATGTATGTAGATATCATGTGGAGATGATCCTGTATGCACTCGTGCCATCGATCTTCATGGAGGTCAACCTGCCAGCTGCCCGTTTCCCCGTAGAGCGAGGTAGATCCATGCTTTGGCTCTGTTCTTAGAAGTTGAAGATGGATTTTCCTTGACCTGTACGGGCTTGAGGTGCTCTTGTAGACCTCTCTGGGAGGTAGCTGAGGTAGTGTAGATCCAGACATGATTCTTCCCTTATACCAAGAAAGGACAGCGGGCTTCTTTCAAATGTCCCTTGAGCTTGGAGACTTCCCCTGGAATTTATAGGGGGGGGTTGTGGAGCTCGTCCTTTGAGCCGAGGTTCCCAGATAGATGGCCTGGAGAAGCCTGGGCTCTGGTACTCCTGTGGGGGCTCAAACCGGTCGCGTCTGGCTTATCTTCTGGTAACTTTAAAGCCGAACCAGCCATTCCTGCTCTTACGGGGTGGCTTTACGGTCTTACCGGGCTTCATGATTGTTGATTGAAGGTGGAAAATTTCTCTTAGACCCTTGGCCAAAATTTACATATTAACAGAAGTCCCCTCTGACTTGAACACCAGTGGTAGAGTTGGGGTTGGAGTTAAATTCCTGTTTAATTGAGAAAGTTTTTCGCCATAAAGATAATTAATAAAAGTGAAATTTTCTCATTAATTACCCAACATTTTGAATTTGAAACTGAGTGTTATTCGAAGAAAAACGGCTGTAATACGGCGGTGATCTTCCCGAGGATATCGCCCATAGACCTTTATTTAAGCCTGGTCTGACCGTCACCTTCTTCGTACTTCCTCAAATCTCAAACTTTTAAATTTCTTCTTCCCCGTTTTCTTTGACGAAATCTTTCACTTGCTCTCTCACCTCTCTTTCCCATCAATGTTGACTTCCACAGATAGTGTTGATGCCTTGGTAGAGGGCTCTGGGTGCCCTAACCTAGCTCCTCTTAAGCGGGTGTGAGGGATTTCAAGCGACGAGGGATCTTCCCCCCTCTTCTAGTGCCGTCGTTCAAACAGGAACACTTCTATCAGCTCTGGCTTTTCGAACTGGCCTAACAACCCTCTGAACTTAGTCGACGAAGACTCTGACGTCGGGGAGAGATTAGATACGGTCTAGAGGGCTCAAGTCACGGTGGTGAAGCTTCCTTCATTGATAACCCTTCCTTTCGAACCCAGGGTCATCCACGACTCTAGTGTCGACCCTCAGTCGATCGGCCGTCTAAGGGACAAGTATGGTATTCCTGACACCGTTTCTCTAACCGTCCCCCATCGAAACTACGATGCTTTTAGCCCGCCCAAAGGCATGTTTCCTATCCATGTCGCTGCTTTTGAGAGCGGGGTGAGGCTTCCTCTCCACCCCACTGACGCCCGGCTTCTGGAGGCATCTAATCGGCTTCCTGGTATTATGGAGGGAGAAATGCGAGCTGAGCTGCGTAACCAGGGAGCCCGAGGCTGAGGAGCTCTCCTTTCTTTTCCAGATCGATAGCCTGGCAGGAGTCCCACGAGGCCAATTCTATGCCAAGGCTAAGAATAGGCTTAATTTTATCATCCAGGGCTTCAAAGAATGACTCCGCTTAGAAAGAAGAATGGGTATTGGTGGGGGAAGACTGGGGGAGCTCTGTCTTCATCGGCGGGCAGAAGCTCGAGGTTCCCACAACTTTTAGAGACAAACCCACCTGGGGTCGGGATCCCTTGCCTGATGAGTCTGAAGCCGTGCTGAAGACCCTCCTAGCTCAGAACTATTTGAATATGAAGTTTTCGACCACTGACCCCTTCGATCCCTGCAGGGTAAAAAGGTACCTGCGGATATCCGGTGCTACCCCTCATGAGTACCTCGATCTATCTTGTTTTTTTTTCTTTTTTATTTTTTATTTGAGGGTTCAGTTCTGATGATCTTGATTCTTTTCTCCAACAGTGTTTGTTGTTGCTCCAGCTTCTCTTGAAGCCTGACAAGCTGGGATACCCTCTTCTCCTTCCAGACCGTCCCTGAGAGCTCTCTCGACTATTTCGAAGAAGGGGGGTCAACCACTAAGGTAGCTGCCCCATTCGTTCCTTCCCCCTCTCCTTCCCAGGTGAAGTCCAATATGGCTCTTCTGGCATATCGGGTTGCGAAGGCTCTAAACCGAGGAGGGTTTACTTCCCAAGTCACCAATAAGTCTGTTCTTGCCTCTCGTCCAGAAGTTACTGCTCCAAATGATGCCCCCGAGTCCCGCTACCCCGTTCTGCAGATCCGGTTGTATCCCGAGTAGTCGAGGTTCCCAAGGAGCCCGATGCCAATTTTTATGAGGTTGCCCCTTCTCGTCCCCACCAGCAATCGAGCTCGACGGGTCAGGACGAGGTCCTAAAGCAGTTTGTCGAATCTTGTCCAGGCGGCGGGCTTTCTAGGATGACGGCGATGCCCATGGATATGTTGATCACCAAAGGGTCCGCCCTTTTAGCTGAGGTAATTGTCGCTTTTACTTCTTCATTGAGTTGCTTGACTTGTCATTTTCTAACCTGATTTTCCTTTACAGGCTTTCAAGTTTCAGGTGGCCATGGGGCATCAGGTAGCCTTCCTCCTTGATCAGGCAGCCAAGGCTGAGGCTGAAGCTGAGCGAGCCATGGGGTTGCTTGCACGGGCTCAGACCCTGGTCTAGGAGATGACCTCAAGCCAACAAGGAATGGAGACGCAGCTAGCTGAGCTTCAATGCGATCATGAGAGGCTGAAGCAAGCTTTTGATCAGGAGACTCTTCGATCGAAGCGGCGGGCTAGCTAGCATGATGACTGGAGGGGAGAGGCGAAGGCCCTTGAAAACCAAAACTTGCAGGCTCGAATTACGCAGCTCCAAGCCGAAGTGGAAGCCTTTTTTAGCGAGAGGTATTTCTATGCCTCTTATCAGGTTGTAGAAGCTCTCCCTCCTCCATTCAATCACTTCAGCATTGCCTGCTGGGATAGAGCGGAGGTCATGTCACTGGCTGCGGAGATGTCTCGCCCTGAAACTGATGGAGCTGACCCTTCTGGGAAGGGAGCTGGGAAGCAGCTGGAGGTGCCAGATCTGCCTCCTCCTATTCCAGCCTTTTCAGTATCTGGTCCGACAAATCCTCGAAGGAGGTTCACAACGAGGAGCTAGAATGAGGCCTTGATGAAGCCCGAGATCCCCCCGCAGTGCCCTCAGGAATGCAGCCAATAGAAGGCGGGAACATGCCTAAGTCGGTGATCAGCCTTTTTGATGCAGCCATACCGGCTGAAGTTATGGCGGTGATCAATGAAATCATGGAGGAAGATCCTGTTGAACCCGAGGCAGCCGGGGATGATCCCCAGGAGGAAGTGGCGGAAGCGGTTGATGCAGCTGATTAGGATGAGCCGCGACTGGAGAGGGGAGCAGGGGCCGAGGTCCATCTTGTGGAGGAGGAAGCTGAAGGCTCTCAGGAAGACGAAGAAGCTTGAGTTCTCTCCTATGTGATCTATTTTGAATGCCCGAAAAAGGGGGTGGGCATCCCATCTTCAACCGAGTTTGACCTTTTATTATTATTATTATTATTTATTTATTTATTTTGTAGCCCGGGACCAGGATTAGGCTTCCATTGCATGTTGTAGCCTTGTTGGGGGATAGACTCTCTTACTTGATAATAAAATTTTAATCTCAGGTCTAACTCTGGCTTGCATGTACTTGCTTGGTCGTCCAGCTTTTATATCGAAACGAGCTATCTTTGGGGGGGAAATAATATAAGAAAAAAGTTGTTGGCATTGAGCCCCCATACTAATGAAATTCCTAGCTCAACTTCTTCTGTTGACAGTCCCTTTGTTTGATTGTGGGTATGTTGTAGTAAGTAACCCTGTATCAAGGAGAGCTAGTGAAATAACATGAGCATTTAGAGTTTAAGTAAATCGATCCCTCCATCCCCGAGCTCCTTTAGGGGGCTATAGCCCGAATAGAACATTTAAGTAAAGACCTGTTTAGCCCCCTTCTTGGGCTCGGGATCAGGAGGGCTTCCACGCTTTCAATCTCGATTCCTTCTTGGGGGGAACGGTAGCCTGACCAGGGTATCAGGAAGGCTATCCAGCTATTTCCTGGTCTTGAGATCTGGATGGAAACTATGCTCTTACACTCAGATCCTTCTTGGGGGTAGTAGCCAGACCAAGGCATCAGGAGGGCTATCTAGCTATTTCCTTGTCTCGAGATCTGTATGGCAACTATGCTCTTACACTCAGATCCTTCTTGGGGGTGGTAGCCCGACCAAGGCATCAAGAGTGCTATCTAGCTATTTCCTAGTCTTGAGATCTGGATGGCAACTATGCTCTTACACTCAGATCCTTATTGGGTGGTAGCCCGACTAAGGCATCATGAGCGCTATCTAGCTATTTCCTGGTCTTGAGATCTGGATGGCAACTATACTCTTACAATCAGATTCTTTGGGGGTGGTAGCCCGACCAAGGCATCGGGAGGGCTATCTAGCTATTTCTTGGTCTCGAGATCTGGATGGCAACTATGCTTTTACACTCAGATCCTTCTTGGGGGTGGTAGCCCGACCAAGGCATCAGGAGCGCTATCTAGCTATTTCCTGGTCTTGAGATCTGGATGGCAACTATGCTCTTACACTCAGACCCTTCTTAGGGGTGGTAGCCCGACCAAGCCATCAAAAGCGCTATCTAGCTATTTCCTGTTCTTGAGATCTGGATGGCAACTATGCTCTTGCACTCAGACCCTTCTTAACGGGGGGTGGTGCCCGGCCGTGGCATCAGGATTAGCGATGGGGCTTCCCCAGCTTACCCCTGATCTTGAGGCGATAATGTCAAAACTTTCCATGTATACCCAAATCATTGTAGGACATAGTTGAAGAAGGAGTAAACAGGAAAAGGCAAGCTTTATTGATATGGAAGATGGAGTACAATACTGTCAGAAGAAAAAATAAAAGAAGCTAGTTGGAGGTTGTCTGCTCCTGAGTCCCCTGTTCAAGGGTAAAATTTCCTTAGGTGATTCACATTCCAAGTATGGTCGATGAGTCGACCATCCATATCCTCGAGCTTGTACTCCCCATTATGGATTACCATCTTTATTAGGTAGTTTCCTTCCCAGTTGGGCGCTAGGACCCCTTCTGACCTCTTCTTGGTGTTTAACAACACTTTCCTGTGGACCAGATCCCCTTCATTGAAGCTTCTGGTTTTATCCCTCTTGTTGAAGTACCTGGAATCCTGCCTTGGTAGATTGCTACCTTTTCCTCTTGGAGGTCCAAACTAGCTCGGAGCTTGCTTTCATTGCTCCCCGGTTCAAATCGTTGAACTCTAAAGGAGGTCAACTTGTGCTCTATAGGTAGGACTGCTTCAACCTCGAAGGCCAGCGAGTAGGGTGTTTCCCCAGTAGCTGTTCTTCTTGTAGTGCGGTAAGCCCAGAGGACCTCGGGAAGTTCCTCTACCCATATGCCTTTCTTTTGTTGTAGCTTTTTCTTCAACAACTTCTTGATGGTTTTGTTCACGGATTCCACCAAACCATTGGTCTGAGGGTGGGCTACCGAAGCAAACTGAATGTCGATTCCCAAACCTTGAAAGAAATCTCTGAATCGGGCATTGTCGAATTGTTTTCCGAGGTTGGTTATGATGATAAGATGGGTTCCGAACCTGTAAACTACATTGGTCTTGATGAACTTTGTTGTGTTCTCTTCTGATATCTGGGACAGTGGTCCGGCTTCAACCCATCTTGTAAATTAATCAATCACTACGATATCGTGCTTGGCCTATCCCGGAGTTGTAGGAAGCGGTTCAATCAAATCGACTCCCCACATAGCAAAGGGGTTTGGTGAGCTAAGGGATGACAAACGCACAGGAGAGAGGTGACTCAAATTTACGGCCTTCTGGCATGCCTCGCAGGTTTGCTCCAAGCTCTTAGCATCTTGATGGATGGTCGGCCAGTAATACCCCTTACGGAGAACCTGATATGCCAAGGCCTCTCCACCAATATGGTTCCCGCATTTCCTGGAAAGAACCTCTCTTAAAGCTCACTTGGCCTCTTCAGGGTGCAGACATCAGAGTAGGGGAAGGGATTTTCCCCTTCAATATAAATGCCCATCCACCATACAATACCGAACCCAGAGCATTTTAATCCTCCTAGCTTGGTCCGGCTACTTGGAGAGTTTCTCGTCCTCTAGATAATCTGCTATTGGATCCATCCAGCATGGCTGTTGGTTCAAGGTATAAGCTTCCTTACCAGTCATAATGCTAGGTAGGGGATTACTTGAAGAGGGACTCCGTGTGGTAGGGTCTGGCCACTATAGGCAGCTATCTTGGCTAGAATGTCAGCCCGATGATTTAGCCGTCGAGGTATCTGCTCGATTCTGAATCCCCTAAATCTGGACCTGAGTTGTTGCACCAGTTTCAGGTAAGCGATCATGTTATCCCCTTTGGCCTGATAATTCCTGGAAACTTGGTTGACCACGAGTGAAGAGTCGCTCTTGATATTCAAATAATCAACCCCGAGCTCTATGGCAGCTTTAATCCCAGCTAGAAAGGCTTCATATTCCGCTTCATTGTTTGTGGCTTCAAATTCGAACCTGAAACAATGACAGCACTCAGTTCCTTCTGGGTCGATGAGGATTATGCCCGCTCCTCCCCCGTACTGCCCGGAAGCTCCGTCAGTGTAGAGAGCCCATGAATCGCAGCCCTCCGGCCAGTTGTCAGCTTCTGGAATACTTTCAAGGGTGACACTTGTTACCGCGGGGGTTGCCTGATCTGAAGATACTGAAAGTTCGGCTACAAAATCCGCTAGTGCTTGAGCTCTTATCGTGGTCCTAGGCTTATACTTTAAATCGAACTGGGTAAGCTCTAGGGCCCATAGAACCAGCCTTCTAGAAACATTCGGCCTTTGCAAGAATTGACGGAGGGGTTGGTCCTTCACCACTGCTATTGAATGAGCATGAAAGTAAGGACAGAGTTTCCTTGCCGAGGTCACCAAGGCATAAAAGAGCTTTTCCAGCAGAGTATAGTTCTTTTCGGGCTTGGTTAGAGCATGACTCAAATAGTAGATAGGTCGATGGATCCTATCCCCGCATTCCTTGACCAATGCCCCACTTACAGCGGTTTCTAAAACGGCCAAGTATATTTGGATCTCTTCTCCAGGATTTGGCTTGACTAGCAGTGGAGGGCTTGTTAGGTATCTTTTCAAAGCTTGGAAAGCCTGTTCGCTCTACTGATCCCACTTCATGTTTCTTCCCTACTTGATAGCTTTGAAGAATGGTAAGCACTTATTGGTAGACCGAGAGATGAACCTGTTGAGTGCTGATACCTTACCGGTCAAGGCTTGAACCTGTTTAGGAGATGAGGGGATTCTAGACCCAAGATAGCCGTGAATTTTTCTGAGATAGCCTCTATTCCTCTCTCATTGATCATGAAGCCCAGAAACTTCCCCGCAGTTACACCAAAGGCGCATTTAGAAAGGTTCAACCTCATCTGGTTTTCCCTTAGGATCAAAAAGGTCCTTCGGAGGTCGTCAAGGTGGTCTTACGAGGTTGAAGATTTAGTGATCATATCGTCGATATATACCTCCATCGACCTTCCAATTTTTGGCTTGAACAAACAATTGACCAACAGCTGGTAAGTAGCTCCAGCATTTTTTAGCCCGTAAGGCACCACCTTGTAGCAGTATAGGCCTTGCACGGTGATGAAGCTGGTCTTTTCTTGGTCCGCGGGATGCATCATAATCTGATTGTAGCCGAAAAACACATCTATAAAGCTCATAAGCTTTTTCCTGGAGATGGAATCGACCAACTGATCAATTTTTGGCAGAGGAAAACTGTCATTCGGGCATGCCCGGTTGAGGTCGGTATTGTCCATGCACATAAGCCACTTCCCATTTGCCTTCGTGACCATGACCACGTTGGCGAGCCATTCGGGAAAGTGGGCTTCTCAAATGAAGCCTGTCTGGGTGAGTTTATCCACCTCTTCTTGAACCGCCATATTTCTTTCATTATTAAAGTGACACCTTTTCTGTGTGACGGGCTTGAAGGTAGGATCCACCGCCAGCCGATGTGTAGCTAATGTCATTGGGATCCCCGGCATGTCCGCATGACTCCAGGTGAAAGAAGCCTAATCAAGCCCTCTTTCATTCCTGGCTCAATGGTAGCTCCGATCTTGACGACCTTTGAGGGTTCGATTAGTCGAACAGGAATCTCATCTAACTTGTTGACTAGGTGACCGCTGGCCCATTCCCTTCTCTGTTCTTCCATATCGGGCACCACAAGGCCTTCTTCAGGACAATCGATGGAGCCCACATCTTTCAGGTTTAGTGTCTGGGTTATCCCGCCTTCGATAGTCGTTACTTGGGTGAGCTATTTAGCTAGAGCTGCTGGGTTAGCCGACACTGCATAGCATTTCCTAGCTGCTTGCTGCTCACCCCGAACCTCTCTCACCTTGTCTCCTACCGGGAACTTCAGGACATTGTGGTAAATGGACAGGACCCCCTTCAGGGATGATAGGAATGGCCTCCCTAATATTACGTTGTAGGTCGACGGGGTATCCACCACCATGAAGTCGGTCACGATGTTTTGTTGAAGAGGTGTGGTTCCGATGATCATTGGTAGTATTTTTGATCCTACGGGTGTGATGAAGTCCCCAGTGATACTGTATAATGGAGTAGTACAACTGTGTAGCACCATTGCTTCAAGTTTAGTTTCTCCAAAGTATCTTTGAACAGAACGCCGACGTTGCTACCGATGTCGACAAGCACGCGGTGCACCATGAAGTTGGCAATTTGTACTGTGATGACCATTGGGTCATTATGTGGCTGCACGGTGTTATAGACATCTGCTTCGGTGAAGATGATCTGTGAAAGCTAGGAGGGGTTGGTCGGTCTCTGGTCGACCTTGAAAATATCTAGCCCCGCGTCCGTAAGAGGGACCTTCCTCGCATGATTTTTCCTAGAATTGTTAGAGGTGCCGGCCAGAGTGGGACCTCCACTGATAGTGTGTATTACCTAAATTTGTTCCATCATGTCCGCCTGCTCTCCCTTCATCTTCTCAGCATGTTCTCGGATCTAGGCTTGCACCACCCTTCCAGTTTGAATGTTCTCCCTGACTTGTTGTAATAACTCTATCAAGCATCCTCCCCTGATCAAAGCCTCATCTGGTTCCGTAGGTTATGGCATTCTGAAGTATTGTGCCCTACGTCCTCGTGAAAGTCATAATATTTGTAAAGATTTCTGTTATCGACCAGGGCTTTCATAGGAGCGGGCTTCTGTAACAAACCTTTATCCCGGATGGCGAGGTAGACTATTTCTCGAGAAGCATTCAAGGGAGTGTAACGATCGTACCCCCTCTCATCGCTGGCTATAGGGGCCACTGTCCTAGGAGGTGGTAAAGCTTGAGAAGAAGCCCGTTTATCTGGATACCTTTCTGATTTGGGCTGAGCAAGAGGGAAACCGTATGTTGACTTATTAGTGGGTTTGTTCCAGCTTTTCTGATCTTGCTCAGGTCTGTGACCTTCCTTCTTTTGTCACTTTTTGGCTCTCATGTCTTCGACCTCGATCTGTTCTAGAGTCTGATCATAGGCTTCCTGGTAGGATTCCGGAGGTATCTTGGCAAAAGACTGGAATAGTTTTCTGGCCCACAATATTCTTCTGAAGTTGGCGAGGGTTTATCTCTCGGTGAAGACTCCCATCTGGATGACTTCCTTGTGGAACCGTTAGACATAAGCCAAGAGAGTTTCTGTTCTCTCCTGGATCACACATTGTAGATGAATCGGGTCCTTCAGTCAGGGCTTAACCCCCTGGAACTGTGAGCAGAAGTCAGTTGATAATTTGGTGAAGGAATCTACGCTCCCAGTGGGTAGTTTCCTAAACCAGGTCTCAGCATAATCCGTGAGTGTAGTGGGGAACATCTGACACATAGCGGCCCTGGTTGTGTTCTGGACCTCTATCTGTTGAACGAAGCTCTCTAAGTGGCTCAGCGGATCTTCAGTTCTGGAGAACCTGTCAGTTGGCATTTTGAACTTACACAGGAGCTCTGCCTCCTGGATCCTTCTAGTGAAGGGGCGTTCATTTCACTTAGAGGATCTTTCTTGTCCTCCTTGTTATTCCCCTTCTTCATCAATTGGACCTCTTTCTGTAGCTCTGCCAACTGGTCCCTTAGTCGTTTGCTTTCGGACTTCCTTGAGTCGATATCGGATTTCTCACCATCAAATCCCTCTGATGAACTGGTGACCTCTACCCGGTTCCTTCTTTGGAGGAGGCTTGCTTGGGGACATGGCTGACTTTCTTCTTCTCTACCCCGGGCTTCCCTTCTTGTAGTCGTTGGGTAGAGGAGCTCTTCCTGTCCCCGGGAAAGGACGTCTACCGCGGATCTGACTTGTCGTGGTTGGTAGCGTGGCAAAGCTTCAAGATCATGGGGCATGGGCCCTAGCCTATCTCGAATCGAGGTCGAGAGCCCCACTCTGTTACGAGTTGATTCCCAAGGGGCAAGCCTCAGGGGATCAAAGGCGGGTTGCCTAGCCTCGGGCCTGCTTGATTCCCCTGATTGCAGAGACCCATTTGTTGGATAGCGATACCCTCAGCGAGTAGTCGAAGGCGTACGTTCTCTACAAAGGCTGCCGCTTATTGGCCAAGCTCGACCTGGCTTCCCAGAGGGGGATCCAGAGCCCGCACAGTAGCTGGTTGGATGGAAATCTGGCTATGGAGCCCAAATTTTTTCCTTTTCCTCCGACCCTTTCATGTCGATGTAGCAGAAGGTTGTCCTGAGGTGCCCTGCTGCCCTTGTGAGGAGCGGAGCTTCATGATGTCTTTGAAATAAAAAACCTTTTGAATATAAAAAGATGGTGGTGTGAGAGGTTTCCCACAGACGGCGCCAGAAAGTGTTAATGGGAATTTGCTCGAGATGAGAAATTTCTATTGACACCCTCGAGACCACTACCATGAAAGCGGTGGCAGGGGTCGGTACCGTTTGTTCCCGACTTGTTTAAGAGAGAGAGATGAGTGGTAATAACAGTAAATGGGAGCTCTATTATAAATATATCACTTTAAGATACAAATAACTCTCTTGTTTGCTCACAATCTCTTGGAGGTGTAGGGTGGTGGCAACTCGATGCCTGTCGAATAGTGGAGATGAAGGTGACCATGTTCTGAAATCAGAATTTAGGCCCTCCTTCTTCATGTATATCTATTGTTTATGATTTTCTGTCTCTGTCGTTCGTTCTTCTCCTTTTCTTACCATGCTTGGCCTCACATATATATATCGTCCAAGTAGGTTTTTCGTTTGCGAATACTTTACTATAATCTCATGAATCCGTTCCCTTTTTATTGGAACGGGATTTGTTATTTAAATTTGAATTGTTTCCGGATTCGATGATAACGTTGACGAAGATAAGTTTGTTCCCTTATTTGAATTTAAACTCTTGGTATGCTTGTAGTTATCATGTTAAGATGATCCTGTGTGCACTTGTGCCATCGATCTTCATGGAGGTCAACCTGCCAACTGCCCGTTGCCCCGTAGAGAGAGATGGATCCATGCTTTGGCTCTGTTCTTAGAAGCTTAAGATGGATTTTCCCTGACCTGTGGGGGCTTAAGGTGCTCTTGTAGACCTCTTTGGGAGGTAGCTGGAGTAGTGTAGATCCATGCGTGATTTTTCTCCTATGCCCAGAAATGACAGCTGGCTTCTGGAGAGGTTGGCGGACTTCTTCCCTTGGAATTTACGGGGCGGTTGTGGAGCTTGACCTTTAAGCCGAGGTTCCTCGATAGATGGTCTGGAGAAGCCCTGGCCAAATTTCCCTATTAACAATTTGAATTACTAATATGTGTAATGTGATATAAGCAACCAATTACACAAGAATCTAATATCGTGCGATAGTCATGTTAATGTTTTCCAGTGTATTGAAAACTCTCTTGTATGTTGTACCTAGCATAAAGAGAGAAACTTATCTTGTTTCGGTATCTTTTATTTGTTGATTTTTTTTTTCATTTCTTTTTAGTGGAAATGGTGAGAATTGTCACCTTTTTTTCTTGTGTTGTGATGATGACACCAGTTTAATAACTTATGTTTAAAAGACACCTATTATGGTGAACTACCCAAAATGCCCTTAAAAGTTGTCTTTGTATTTCAATCTGCTCTTACTTTGAAATTTTTGAAGATTTTATTCCTTCATCTTCTTCATGGAGGTCTGTTCAAAAGACCTCCAATAAAGATCAAACATCATAACATTATCAATACATCTTCATTGGATAATTAGTTTAGTGGGCTACTCAGACGCATTCGGGATAAAAGCTCGAAGCAAGCTTTTATCTTAAAGCTCTGAGCTTTTGTATAAAATCTCCAAGCTTTAGTATACTCGGATCGACCATTTATATAAAAGCTTCGAGCTTTTGTACAAAAGCTCGATCCGGCTTTTATAAAAGCTCCAAGATTTTATACAAAAGCTCGAAGCTTCTGTATAAAAACTTGATTACATGACAAAATCTCAAAAAATAAAAAATCTAATGCAAATAAAATTTTCGATTTCATCTTCCTCAACAACTTTCAACAAATACAAAACCTCGAATGCAAGTAAAAGCTCGATTTCACTTTTTGTCTCTGTATTTTTTTCTCTCTTTCCTCACAACGATAGTGATGGCATGGGTATTTTCATCTCCACACTTTAAATTGTATATTTTAAACATGATTTATTAATGTGGTGATATTTCCACAATAGCCCCCTTAAAAGGTGTTATTAATTTTTCAAACCCTTCTTTTTACGGTCAAATTCTCTTTTCAATTTTTTTAAATTATGCCTATCGTCAATAATGAAAAGCTTGAAATTGAATGTTGTCTAATAGTACTCTTATAACATTTTAAAATTTTATCAACAACCCTTATTATTATGAATATTATAATATATTATAATAAGATTTATTTTTTTAACAAATTAAACATCCCCTCTTGACTTAAATGGAGGTTGTGAGTTTAATTAAGTATTACTATATGCATTTATTAATATGTGTGGAAAGTATTTTCTTGAGTACAGTGGGATCAATATGTCAGCTAGGTTTCAAGAAAAAATAATAATAATCTTTTATCAATTCATTACCAAACCTTCACTTTTGTAGCTATATATAACAACTAAATAACCAACAACTTCTACATATGTCCTCGCATCTACAAATGAGATTATGGGTTTAAGTTGTATCTTCCAACTCTTGAATTAAGACAAAGAGGTGTATTGTGCATCCCGTGATTTGATTTTTTTTATTTTTAAAAAAAGACAATTTGTGTGGTGACTAAAATGTGTGAAAAGAGAAAAAATAAAATAAAAAGAGAGGTTGAGAAATCTTAAAAGGAAAGAGAAATGAAAAGAGGAATAATAAAAGGGAGAGTGGATGATGATGAAAATGAGCACCCGTTGTAGCAAGTGGCATGCAGTTCACCAATTCAAAACTGATGTCTATTTGTGTATCTTTATCTAGTACACTACATGCCCTTCATGATCGCTCTCTCTTTAAAGGCCACCAGTTTCAATACTGTCACTACTACTATATCTTTATGATCTTCATGATCCTTAGGCTCTCACATGGCATCACATGGCTCACAATCTCTTCTTCTCTTCAGTCCACCAGTTTTTAATTCCAAAACATGTATCTTTATATTCACTCTCAAAATTACAAGTCATATATGCAAGCATATATGAGTCACCTCTCTTCAAGCCAACCAGTTCCCACTATACCAATATCTTTATCTTCATTTTGACACCTTGTCTTAGATTCTTTTCTTTTTGTATCTCCTCATAAACCACTAGTCTCTTTTCAATTCTTGAATCTTCATCTCCACCCTCACAATACATTAGTTTTAGTTTCTCTCTCTGTTGATATATCATATATGTTATATCTTCTTTCTCACATACCACATAAAATATCCATTAATCATCTCTCTCTCTCTCCATATGCCACCAGCTTCCTTTCCTGAATCTTTATCTTCCTTCTCATTCCTCCATGCTCTCTCTTTGTATATAAAACACCTAATAAGTTTCAGGTTCCATATATTTATATATCTTCATCATCTCCATCAAAGATATATTATATATCTATCCATATATGATCTCTCTCTCTTTGTCTCTCTCTTCTTTTTCTCTGTGTTGTTCTTATTACATGTATAGAAAAACACTTTCTTGGATAACTACGTCACACAGATGAGTTTAGTGAGCCGAGTACATGAGTGAGGAAGAATTTTAGTATATGCCAAAAATATGGCTAGAACACTAAGCAAACTTCATTTCCATGAAATACCAGATGTAATTCTCTCAAACATATTCTCCTTAGTCACTGATACGCGTACGCGCAACACCATGTCCCTTGTGGGCCTTAAATGGTGCAAGCTAGTGTGTTCAATGCGCACATCTCTCACTCTCCGCGGTAACATCCGCGATCTCTACCTCTTACCTGATTGCTTTTAAGCTATAACCAAGCTTGACCTATCTTTCCTCTCTCCATGGGGATGTCCACTTTTTGATTCCTCCCAATACTCACTACTCCTCTCAAAAATCCTCTCAAAGTTCTTTCCCAAAATCGTGTCTCTAACTATCTATGCTCGAAACCCATCAACTCTTCGTTGCCTTGCTACTGAGTGGCCTAATCTAAGACAGGTTAAACTTGTTCGCTGGCATCAACGTTTTAATAATGCTCTTGTAGGTTCTGAGTTTGTTGCATTGTTAGAGAATTGTTATTCACTTTCTTTGCTTGATCTTTCCGATTTTTATTATTGGACAGAAGATTTATAACTAGCTCTTGAAGCTTACCCTAATGTTGTAGCTTCTCTTTCACATCTTAACATCTTAATTCACTATTTGGCTGATAGGTTTAAATCCCATGAGCTTATATCCATCACTGCTGCTTGTCCAAATCTCTGTGAATTGCTCACCACATGTATATTTGATCCTAGATTCATTGGCTTTGTTGGGGATGAAACTTTGCTTTCGATTGCTTCGAATTGTCCTTGTCTTTCCCTTCTTCACCTTGTTGATTCTACATCCGTATCAATTAACTCTAGGGTTGATCATTATCATGATGAAGAGTACATGACCAAATATTCAAGCATCAGTCACACAACACTTGGAGACTTCTTTAATCTAGTCTTCCAATGCTAGAAGACTTGGTTCTTGATGTTTGTAACAATGTTAGCGATGTTTGGCCAGCACTTGAGTTTCTGAATTCTAAGTATCCGCGGCTTAAGTCTCTCAAGTTGGGAGAGTTCCATGGAATCTGCAGACCAGATGGGTTTGCTCTCTGTAGAGGGTTGGAATCTTTGTCCATCAAAAACTTTGTTGACCTAACTGATTCTTCATTGATTTCTATCTCTCTTGGGATTGTGGAAATTGGTCTGTGTTCTCCAGAGAACATTGATTGATGTGAGAATATCTTCTTGTAAAAATCTTAATACTCAATGTTCAATGTAGGCTCTGGAACCAATTTGAGACCGAATACAACGACTTCACATAGATTGTGTGTGGGAAAATGTTGAACATTTTGAAGGCGAAAGCAGTACCGGTACTTCAAGTACTAAATCTACCAAATTAAAGAGAAGCTACATGAGAGAAGAAAAAAAAAACCTGAAAAAGAAATCCAAGCTTAACAACAATATTGGAACATCATCATCATCATCAAATTCCAGGACTTGGGCAAAGCTTAAATATCTGTCACTTTGGATTGCTGTTGATGAGCTGCTGAATCCATTAACTTTATCAGGAATAGAAGACTGTTCGATTCTTGATGAATCACAAATAAAAGCTGTTGGTGATTCCAGGTATCTACCAAGACCATCAATGGCTTTTGGGCTGAGTTCACTTGTATGTTATCCTCAACTTTCAAAGATGAGCAGCAACATTGCAGGATTTGCACTCACTGCTAAAATAGGCCACACATATTTGAGCTTGTGGGAGAGATTTTACTTGTATGGAATTGGGGATTTGAACCTGATTGAGCTCAACTATTGGCCTCCTCAGGACATGGTTATCAACCAGAGAAGTCTGTCTCTTCCAGGAGCAGGTTTGCTTGCACAATGTTCTAGTCTCAGGAAACTTTTCGTCCATGGAACATCTAATGAATATTTCATGATGTTTCTTTTGAAAATACTAAATCTCAGAGATGCACAACTTAGAGAAGATTACTATCCTGCACCAGAAAATGATACATGCACAGAGGTGAGAAAAAGATTCCTGCACAAGATTTGAAGACGCTCTTAGCAGGCGTCAGATTCCTGACTAAAAAATTGGTTCTAGCTAGCTTTTCTGCTAATATTATTATAAATATAGATAAAAATTACATAACAGTAGATAAAGTTAAAATTCCAAAAAGAGTCCAGGAAAAGTTTCTGTGGACAAATTCTAACATATTGCAGTTCTAAAAAAAGTCTAAAACATTTGACCTGAATAATCTGATGATGTATAATTAGAGTCAAATCTAAAAATCCTAAGCATTGGATGAATCTACCCTCAGAGATTGTTTGTCTGTTTCAACCCACCAATTTGGAATAACAATATTCTATATTGTCCCAGTACTATATTTAATTTATTATTTAAATTGTTTTAATAGTGGTAACAATAAATATATTGACCGTTGATATGTAACAAAAAAAACAATCAAGATATTCAGGTAACACCAACCAAATTTCACATTCCAGCAAGCGTAGGGTATCAAAGAATTTAAGATACAATGAAAATGGTCAAGATAAATTCTGTGGAAATTTATTACGGAAACGTTAAGAGCTATAATGGAGAAATTAGACTAAAAACAACGTTACATTATTCAAATGATGTGACAATTTAATTTGTGATTTTAGTGGTGAAATGATGTATTGACAAAAAATTTAAACAATATATAAGGATTAAGAAGAAATTTTCCACAAGGTTGAAGGCCATGATTCCAGCCTTTTTATAGCATCACCACTTATATTATGGGGTATTATTGATTTAGTCCCTATGTTTTTTTCGATTGTTTTTTTTGTTTACTCACTTATCCAATTTTCACTGGATTGGACCCTAGGTTTTTCAAAATCACTCATTTTGATCCTTCTGTTAGTTAAATTAAACGGTTCTAAGGGTAATTTTGTCTTTACACATTAAATAATTAAATTAATATATAAATAAAAATAATGAAAATAAATTATAAAAAAATAATTACAAATTTTTTTAAAATTTTTTTTTAAAAAAAATACATCTCTCACTCAAAACCTAAAACCAATCCCAGCAAAAAATCAGTTCTTTGAGTGGTGGTGGCTGGAAATCAATTATTCATTGATGTTCTCCCACAAAAATCAAACCCAGCCACCAACCTAAAATCAAAATCGGTCACCAACAAAACTTAAACTCAAAAGCCAATCTCTTTCTCAACCAAAACTTAATCATTTAAAATCCATCTCTCTCGATTTCTCTATTTATCGATCTCTCTGTAAACCCATCTCTCTCTCTCTTCCTTATCGATCTCTCTCTCCTTTCTCAGTCTCTCTGAGACCTCTATGAAACCCAGAAGACGCTACTCTCGCGTCATCAAGATCTGGTTCTCTTATCTATTATCTTCCGTCGGTTCCACGAAATGAACCAAGATCTTGTTCGAACCAGAACTAAGTTCAAACCAAAAACCCATATTTGGTTCGAACTGGATCTAGGTTCTAACCGAAACAAGCCCAGGTCTGGGTTTTGGTGTTGGAAGGTGGACAAGGTTTGGTTTCAGTTGTGGTTATGGTGGGTTTGTTGGGTTTTATGGGTTAATGATGGTAGATTGGTGATTGCAGATTGATTTCGATGGTAGGGGTTGGGCGATTAGGTTTGATTTCGTGGGTATCAGATGGTGGTTTGGTTTTCTAGGTTTAAGGTTGTTGTATGGTGGTAGTGATAATTTGAGATGGTTTCAGTGATAATTTGAGATGGTTTTGGTTTTGATAAATAATAATGATTGATTGTGGTTTTGATGATTATTTGATGGTGATGGTGGAGGATTGGTGTGGGTGGATGTTTTGAATTTGGTTATCTGTGATGGTGGAGGATCGGTGTGGGTGGATGTTTTGGATTTGGTTATCTGTGATGGTGTTTATGTAGTCTTGGTGATCTGTGATGGTGGTTTTGGATTATTTTTCAATTGGAGGTCGATGATGAATTGATGAAGATCTGTGATGGTGGTTTTGGATGTTGTTTTAGTTGGAGGTCGCTGATGAATAATTTTTTCAATCTAATTTAATTTTTTTTAAGAATTAATATATAATTATAAATAAAATTATGAAAATAAAAATTTCCTTTTTATTTTATTTTTTATTTTAAAATCAAGGGTAAAAATATCATTTTATGTTTTCTGAGACAATTGACCTTCAAAACTCTGGTCAGAGGGACGAAATTGAATAGTTTTTAAAAACATAGGGACCAATCCTGTGAAAATGGATAAGTGAGTAAAAAAAAAACAATCGAAAAAAGCATAGGGACTAAATCAATAATATCCCCTTATATTATAGTTACAATTATATACCGTAAGAAACGTGTATAATATTGATTGTTTTTTTTTTTTCATTATTTCCGACGGCACAAAAAATACCGTCGGAAATATTGTATTACTTTTTCTATATTTTTTACGACATAAAGACTATTTTCGACGGCTACTCGGCTATCGAAAATATGGTATTTTATTTTCACTTATTTTCAACGGCTCTAATATGACAGTCGGATAAGGTACTATTTCCGACGGTAATTAACGCCGTCGGAAATAGTTCGTCACTAATATGCATTTTTTGTAGTGATTATACCTGAGCAAATTTTTTATGTGTGTAGCATTACTCATCACACTAAATGGCAAGGACGAACTATTGACATGAAAGATCGATGCATAACCCTCTTAAGAAACACCAGTTCCAAGCACCAAGTAGCCTATAAAATAAGCCATCTCTAAGTAGTAAGTGGGGCTTGCAATTATTAACCAGTTTCATAAAATTACTAGTTGGACATTAGATAGGCATCCAACCTAGACAACAAAGAAAAGTGGTCATTAGACTCATTACTTTCCAAACATTTTCAACGGCCATGAAATACCCTTGGTTGTGTCACTATTTTTTGATGCCAGCAAAAACTACTATAGCAAAGCACAGAAAAAATAAAATGCAACACATCATCGACAACCATTCAATCGTTAGTAAAGTATATTTACTGAGTAATATAAATATTATACAACCTAAAAAATTAACTTAAAAGTCAACTCAAATGATACAATAAATTAATTATCATCACCATATAAGTTATGAGGTAATGCGATGAATGATATGGTAAAGACAAATCACTTACCATATGAATACGTTATTTGGATTGATTTTTAGACTAAATTTTTAGATTCACTAACATTTATGATATTTAAATTACTTGTGTTAATTGAAAATGATATAAAAGTTTAACAATAATTAAGATGAAGGTAGCTTCATTAAATTTGGAGGAACTTGAAGCCCAGACAAGGACTTTTGTAAAATAAATATCAATAACAAAAAAAATTGAGGAAAAAATTAAAGAAAAAAAATCGAGCTTGAGGATTTCTTGGGCATGAACCTTGGATGCTAATCCATGTATAATGTTAAAATTTGAAAAAGCAAATGGTCACACGATTCGAAGCCATCTTTTTCAAATATATATATTTATAGAGAGGGAGAGAGAGAAACCAACTTTATCTATAAATATAATATTTAATACGTTTTTTCAATCATTGGATATATGATATTTGAATGAGTAAACGATTTTTAAGGCATCTATAAAATCCATTAGGTATTCAATAAAGATTTTTATAGAGTTTTAAAATGTTAAAGTTACGAGGTATTCAACTAAGATTTTTTTTTTAAAGTCCATTAAAGTTATGAAGTATTTAAAATATCGATAACTTAAAAATATCAATTATGTTTAACAATTTTTAGTTATGAATTTGAATTATCTACTATTATGATTTTTATATGATCTATGTAGATATGTTGATACATATAATTAACGACCGTCATTTATTTATTTTATTTATTTTACTTTTATTAATTTTAAATATAAAATCTTAGTCTCAAATGTTTTAGTTCATAAATAAGATTAGCACATATAATAAAATGATCTTTTAGTTATATCAAACCTTACAATTTGGTTTTCATTTTCCTAAAGATTTTGAAAAACTTTTTTTATTTTTTAAATAGAAATACTTTATGTAAGGTCCAGCTAAATAAATTGATCCAAATTCAAACCCAAATCAAAATACTGATCCAAACACATGACCCAAGTTCATGAGACTTTTACTTTAGTACAGATAAGTTTAATGATTACAGAATGATTAAAAAAAAATAAAGAAAGGTGGCAAGATTGGGACAGGTCACAGGTGCGATACATAAAGAATGGGGTAGAAAGTGATGTGAGATGTGTCAAGTACTTAAGAAAAAATATAAATATAAATATAAAATAAAGAAAATAGAGAGGAGGATCCTTCCACCAAAATAGAAAATAGAAGTAGAAAAAGAAATAAATAGGGAAGAAAGAGAGAGAGATGGAGAGCGATTAAGATAGAGAAAGAGAGTCCTTTTGAGAGACAAATCAGAAGAAGAAAGAAAGAAATAAAAGTAAAAGAAAAGAGAAAGATGAAGAAAGATGAAGAAAGTGAATAGTGCACTGAGATATGTAGATCAGTGTTGTGAATTCCGTGATGTTCTAATCACAGATAAGTTATTAGATTTGTCGTTAAATCTTTAAATTGAGTTTTATGTATTTTATGATGGATCTAGAAAGTGATGAATTCAGAAGGGGAACTAGTCTCAGAATATATTTGATTATAAGAATTATGTGAGTGGATAGTTTTTATTTATGATTAAGTTAATTATTTCAGAATTATACGTAGCTTTAATTATTTAGAAAGTTATTAAAAACAAATAATTTATTCATTTAGTTAGAAAACAGATTTCCTAATTATATATGTTATTTAAAAAAAATAGTAGATTTTTAGAATTTAGAAAGAGATTAATTAGACAATTAGATTTATAGATTAAGATTTTACAAAGAAGAATAATTCAGGTATGTTCAATTAGAATTTCAAAATTTTAGATTTTCGGACAAATTTCTAGAATTTCGAATTTCCCAGATCTAAAAGAAACGAAAATAACTTAGACAGGTTTCTGGATTTTAAGATCTAAGTTATTTATGAGAATTTTTATAAAAGAAACGAAAATAATATTTATTCATATTTTCACAAAAGTATTCCTAAAGATTTGTGTCCAGAAAGCTAAACAAGTTTTCAAAGATTGATCAGATTTTAAGATATCAGATATGTACCTTTCCCAACAGTATCATATTCAAATTATAAGTCTTTAGGGTTTCTCCGTACGTGTATGTGAGATTATCGACGTGTATATGTGATTATATATAAATTTCACTCTACACGGGTGATCAAATATCGCCGTGTATATGATATGTATTTCCTCCTACTCTGCGTGTGCATTGAGATTCTCTACCACGTACATGAGATATTTCCTCAGGTACCATTTGGAGTTTTCATATATATATATATATATATATATATATATATATATATATATATATTACTTATTATAATCGATAGATAAAAGATTTCAGATTATCAGAATATCAGATTTTTTAACTAGATATTTTATATTTTATAAAACCATAAACATTTTACAGAAAAATGTGTTTTAATTACAAAAAAAAAAAAGGGTTTTCAGCCTACATTAAATAACAGTTCCCCATTAAATCCAGATTTATTTATGGAAGAGATACATAATTTAGAAGAGATATAAAAAAAAATATAGAATTCCTAAAGAGATGTAGAAAGATATAGAAAAGTTTTCTACCGTTAGTTAGTTTTCAGATTAAAGTTTGTTAAGTATGAATATTTTCATAAATAGATTTGTTAATTTTAAAAACATTACTTATAAGTTAATTCATATAAGTAAAAAATAGTCTTCGGACAAGCTTATATGAAAGAAAAAAAATTATCTTCAAAGATTATTTTCACTCATTAGCGTTTATTCTTTTATTTAAACTAATTTTTTTAAATGATTACTAAATTTATATAGGTTCTTTAGTATCACGAGATGTGTCACGTATGATAACATAATCAGTAGTTCATGATTTTAGTTAAAACATGTTATGCATATATACATATTTTTAGATATCAAGATTTTCTATAGTGAGTGTTTGAAATTTTTATTTGACGGACACATAATTTTCGAAGTTATTTTTATAAATCTCATTATTATATATTAGAGTTTTCTAATATGTAAATTTCCAGCAGATGGGCACAACATAAAGAAAACAAAATTTGAGTTTAACTTAATCATATTATATGATGGGTGGATAAGTTTGAAAACTCAAAGTGATTGTTAAAGATTTAAACTGCACTTTTAAATTATCAGGTGGATAATTTTGAAAAGTCAAAATGATTGTTATAGATTTTATTAGAAGCTGTCGTATGTAAATTTTACCAAGCGTACACGTCATTGACGGGAAAGAAAAAATAACCAGGTAGACTCCCAAATATACATTCGGGAAATATCCTACAAGGCATCATTAAAGAGAAGAAAGTCCGAGTAAGCATATATTGAATAAAAACTACTCGGGATCAGTTAACAGCACTCGGGACTGGTTAAACAACGCTTCCACTCGGGACCACCAGGTATTACTCTTACTCGGGACCACCAGGTATTACTCTTACTCGGGAATAAATACGACTCGAGTAAGAGCTTGGTGCTTATTTCATACTGATTAAGTCATTAAATACACGACGATATCCATCAGGAAGGAATCCCAAATAAAATAGAGCATTAAACTAGAAGAGTCCTCAATCAGGAAATAATTTGATTTCTTTGCAAATGCTACATTCTTATAAGGAAACAAGTCCAAATTGAACTGCACTACTAGAATCTCGCTCAATTTCCATAAGAGACTGCGAAATAGGAAATAAGACAAATCGACCTCAAGAAAGTAACCAAATCACAATTAAATACAAAGATCTTGTATTACTTGTACAAGGTAGATTAGGGTTCTATAAACATATAAATAGACCCGTAATCTCGTCCAGAAAAGGAACAGGCAATATAGCATACAGCAGATATAGTAAACACAGAGAGAAAAAAGAGAGATCGAGAGCTTGTAAACATCTTATTCTCTTAGTGGATTTTGGCTTGGTCAATCCTTCAACCACCCGTGGATGTTTCTCCGCCCATCGGAGTTTTACCACGTAAAACTTGTCTTTGTTACTCTCTCCGCATCTCTTTCTCTTTGATTCAATAGCCAAAATCCAATTTTTGTTGGCTTTTCTGGCAAATCCAGAAATAGACGTCAACAATTGGCGCTAGAAGGAGGGGTTGAACCTCCAAACTTGTTAAAGGCGATGGCAGGAAGTAGAAGTAGTTCAGGGAATGGCCAAAAATCACCAGGCGATTTCCATATTGGCAACACATCACAAGATCCTGCAGCAAACACAGAAAACCAGCCTACGCACCTGGCAGGGATCCAGCAAGTTCCTCCAACCAGCAGAGATCTTACGTTGCGTTTCCAAGAGGCCTTGCAGCAATTGGTGATGGACGCAGCAAGGGAAGGGATTGATCTACTGGCTGCATGAGCACATACTCCAAATCCTCCACCCGCAAGGCTCCGTTCGATGGTGGTGGGGCCAGGAATAACTATGCCAGAAACCAGAAGGAACTCTTCCCCAATCAATCCAGCTAGACAGAAAACACTAGAAGAGGAAAATCACCAGAGGCTAGATCGCAATCAAACAATACGTGCCAGACATCGTAAATACGATCGGCGCAGAGGACGGTCATCATCAGAAGACAGTGATCAACACCACCACAAACGTCATCATGGAGTCACACGAGAGGTCCGGCATCAGAGTGAAGAGTGTGAGGAAAGAATGACAGTTACCCAACGGTTCAACAGTCAAGGAAGCCCGGTGGGGGACAGAGATGTCACAATCCAGAGCCTAACTCGAGAAGTAGAGAATAACAGGCGACAGATTGAGGCACTAGTCAGACATTATGGCTGTAACAATCTATCCGACGATGACTCCGACAGTCCATTCACCAGGGAGATTTTACGGACCCCATTCCCAGAAAGATTCAAGATGCCGCATGTGGAGCAATTCAAAAAAGATACAGATCCAAAGGAGCACGTTAGACGCTATAAAAGTGTCATGGCTCAATATTCCCGCAGTGACCCCTTATTGTGTCTCAACTTTCCACAAACACTGGGGGACACAGGCTCAAGATGGTTCAGAAGACTACCCCCGGCAAGCATCCGAAATTTTAGCGAGTTGAGTAGGAGCTTTTTAAGGCAATTTCTGAGCAACGTTCACAGGAAGAAGTCGGTGGCCTACTTCTCTTAAATAAAACAGGGGAAGGATGAGTCATTAAAAAAGTACTTGGGCCGGTTCGGCCAAGCAGTATCAGAAATTGGCAGCGCTAATGATGAAGCAATTATTGTTGCCTTCACCAATAACTTGCAGAATGGACGACTATCCTTCGATTTGAGAAGAGCACGGCTGACTAGGTATGCCGACATGATGGATATGGCGGGAGGATACGCTCTGGCCGAGGAAGAAGAGTTAGCTACAGGAGAAAGCTATATGCATGGAGGAAAGCCCGGACAGAAGAATACCGAATCCAAGGGGCAGAATCAAAAGAAAAGACGGAAAGGGAACGGAAAGGAGAAAAAAAAGGATGGGGGTAATGGGCTCAACGCCTGAACGGTCCACAGAGAAATACCAAGGCAGATATACCAATTACACCCCTCTTCGGAAGAAACAAGAAGAAATTCTAGCCATCTTGGAAGAAAAGAATATGGTGCAAGAACCGCGGCGACAATCACAGTTCGCCAGGAGAGATACAACCAAGTATTACAGGTTTCATAAATAAACCGGGCATGAGACTTCAAAGTGTTTTCAGCTCAGAGATTACATAGAGACTCTTATTCAGGAAGGACACCTGCTGGATGTAATCTTAAAAAAAGGCGAGAGACCAGAAACTAAGAAAGTCAAGGTTGATCACAACCCTGGTCAAAACCAAAGAACCAGCCCCGAAGCCAATCAAGTAATACATACAATTTTCGGAGGACCTTCTACTGGGAGAAGCAACCGAGAACGAACTCACAAAATCAGAGAAGCAATAGAAGCAAGGAATAACTTCGACGTAAACTCGGTTGAACCAGACCCGAAAAGGGTAAAGGAAGGATGGGACCCAATAGTCTTTACAGAGGCAGATTCCCATGGAGTCGATGTTCGACCTAATGACGCTTTGGTTATAAGTTCCCGGATTGGCCATAGGGAAGTCCGAAGAATTTTAATAGATAATGGGAGTTCAGCAGACATCCTAAGTGTGGCCGTATACGACCAGCTAAGACTAGAACGAAAAGATTTACAGCCTTTCCATACTCCATTAAGAGGATTTTAGGGAATAGAGGTCAGGTCACATAGGACGGTAAAACTACCCGTGAAGATCGGAACGGCACCATGCTAGAGGACTGTCTTGCTCGACTTCGTGGTAGTTGACTTGGATAATTGGCCGTATAATGCATTATTGGGCCGGCCATTCCTGAATAAAACAAGAGCCGTGACGGCAACTTATGCATTAATGATCAAGTTCCCAACAGAACAAGGGGTTGGGATAATCAAGGGATCCCAAGAGATGGCCAGAAGAGCAAATCTGTCAGTATACAGAAACAAGCATGATGCTGAACAAGTGTGCACCATAATGCAGCCAAATCAGTGTAAAGAATCCTTGTCATTCGAACTAGACCCAAGGGAGGGCTCGAATGAATTGAAAACAGAATTGGTTGAAGTAGTACTTGAAGAAGACAAACCGGACAAGAAAATCAAGATCGGGGCTAACTTGGATAGAAAAGTCGAGCAAGACTTAACCAATCTGCTTAGAGAATACAAAGATGTATTCGCCTGGAGTCACGAAGATATGATTGGGATAGATGCCCGAGTAATATCCCACCTCCTCGCAGTAAGCCCGAATGCAAAATCAGTAATAAAAAAGAGAAGATCGTTCAATCCTGAAAGAAGTCAAGCAATCAAACAAGAGGTGGAAAAGTTACTAGCGACTGGATCAATCAGAGAAGTCAGCTACCCTCAGTGGGTCGCCAACGTAGTCCTTGTCCTAGAAGAAAAATGGACAATGGAGGATGTGCGTAGATTTCACGGATCTAAACAAGGCATGTCCAAAGGATAGCTTCCCACTTCCAAGGATAGATCAGCTGGTGGATGCCACAGCAGGTCATGAATTGCTCAGCTTCATGGACACTTACTCAAGATATAATCAGGTCCGGATGAACAAAGCTGATGAAGAAAAAACAGCTTTCACAACGGATCAGGGTTTATATTGCTACACAGTAATGCCCTTCGGTTTAAAAAATGCAGGAGCTAAGTATCAAATGTTGGTCAACAAAATCTTTACTCGGCAAATAGGAAGGAACATGGAAGTGTACATTGATGACATGTTGACTAAAAGCATCTCAGCAGATGAGCATGCCCAGGACCTCCGAGAGACATTTGATGTTTTGAGAAGATACCAGAAGAAATTAAACCCAAACAAATGTTTATTCGGAGTCCATTCGGGAAGATTCTTGGGTTTTCAAGTTCATCAAAGAGGAATCAAAGTTAATCTCGAGAAGATCCAGGCTTTACAAGAAATGACCTCACTGAAAACATTGAAAGAGGTACAGCGCTTAACAGGGTGTTTAGCCTCCTTGGGAAGATTCATCTCAAGGGCTACAGACAGGTGCGCACCTTTCCTCAATATAATCAAAAAAGGGAAAGGCCTGGAGTGGAATAAAGAGTGTGAGCAGGCATTCTTAAAAATAAAAGAGTACTTGGGACAAGCTCCCATCCTCTCAAAACCGTAAAAAGGGGAAATACTTCAGCTGTATCTGTCAATAACCGAGCTTGCAGCAAGTTCAGTCTTAGTCAAAACAGAAGATAAAGTGCAGAAACCAGTGTATTATACCAGAAAGGCACTCGTACCGGCCGAGACCAGGTACTCACAGGCAGAGAAGATGGCCTTAGCATTGGTTTCAGCAGCAAAAAAGCTGAGACCATATTTTCAGGCCCATAAAATCCAGGTTCTCACCAATTGCCCATTAAGACAAATCTTACAAAAGCCAGAGATATCAGAAAGACTTACTAAATGGGCAATCGAGTTGAGCGAATTCGATATTCATTATGTCCCCAGAACCTCCTTCAAAGGACAAGCGGTGGCAAACTTCATAGCCAAGTTCACAAAACCAAACCTGGAAGCAAAAAGACTGTTGGATAAAATTTTCCCATGGAAACTATATGTTGATGGTTCTTCAAACACTCATGGCAGCGGGGCAGGGATTATAGTTCGCACCTCAGAAGGAGATGATGTTGAATGTGCCATGAGATTTGATTTCAAAGCAACCAATAATCAAGCCGAGTACGAGGCATTGTTAGCTAGACTCAGAGTCTACATAGCTCTTAGGACAGATGAAGTTGAGATATTCAGCGATTCACAGGTAGTTGTCAACCAGATTATGGATGAGTACTAGGCCAAAGATGAAGGAATGATTGCCTACAGTGACATCGTAAAACAGCTCCTCCTAAAATTTAAAGATTACAAGATCGCTCAGATCCCCAGAGAAGAAAATGAAAAGGCAGATGCTTTATCTAAATTAGCGTCAGCAACAATCTCAATTAGACCAAAAACCATTCCAGTTGCACACCTCCTTAAACCGAGTACAGCTGAACCTAAGCATTTGGAAATTTCAGAAATCCGAACACCGTAAAACGGTTGGATGGTCCAGCGGAGAAGGTTCCTAGAAGAAGGCATGATCCTGAAAGATCCGATATTAGCAAAGCACATCAGGTATCGATCGGCTAGGTATACCATGATCGGAGGAGAATTATACAGAAAGGGGTTTTCCCGAGCTCTCTAGAGATATATACCGGAAGAAGATGCACATCGAATACTTCAAGAGATCCACGGAGGAGTTTGTGGGAACCAAACTGGGGGTAGGAGTCTGGCGCATAAGGTACTCAAGCAAGGCTATTATTGGTCTACACTTTTCTCAGATGCACAGCAATGGTCGGAAAGTTGCAATACCTGTCAAAGAATTACCAACGATATCCGACAACCCCTGAAAAACTCAGAACTCTCACTGCCACATGGCTATTCGCCATGTGGGGCCTAGAACGGATTGAGCCAATGCCAGCTGAGACAGGGGGTGGTGCAAAGCATGCCATAGTAGCTGTCGATTATTTCATAAAATGGGCAGAAGCTGAAGCGCTGGTGCATATCACGGAAGCCAACACCATAAATTTTGTAAAAAAAAACATACTTTATAGGTTTGGAGTTTCGGACACTATAATCACCGACAATGGCACTCAATTTGATAATCCAAAAGTTCAGACAATTGTGCGAAAAGTATCATATTGCTAACTACTATGCGATACCAGCTCATCCACAAACAAACGGGCAAGTAGAAGCAGTAAATAAAATTATCAAGCACACCATTAAAGCAAAGTTAGATGACAAAAAAGGAAGCTGGGTTGAAAAGCTTCATGAAGTATTATGGGCATATCGGACGACAGCAATGACTTCAACAGGAGAAACTCCGTTCACCCTAGCGTTCGGAACAGAAGCTTTCATCCCTGTAGAAACATCGTATGCGTCCCCCTGGGTCAGGCTATACGATGAAGAATAGAATGTTGATACACTACTACAAAGTTTGGATGAGCTAGAAGAAAAAAGGGGAAAGTCCCAAATAAGAAATACAGCATATCAACAAAGAGTGGCTCGCCACTACAACTTTCGTGTTCGGATCAGGAAATTCCAGCTAGGAGACCTGGTGCTCAGGAAGCTGTCGTTGAACACAAAAAATAGAGCCACAGGATCCCTGGCTGACAAATGAGAAGGTCCATACAAGATCGAGGGAATAGTTGGCCATGGAGCTTATTGGATTGCTCGACTCAATGGAGGGGTGTTACCCCGACCATGCAATGCCCAATATCTGAAGATTTTCTATCCTTAATATATATATAAATATATTTATATTGAATATTTTATTCTTTTATTGGTAGGATAAATATTAAACTGTAATTTAAATCTGTCGATTTTTTACAGTAATAAATAAAATTACTCGAAATTTCCGAAAGGATAGCATCTAGCTCGGGATTTCAAAACAAATGCATATGATAATAAGAACATATGGAAGCAGAGCATGATAATAAGAACATGCAAATAGAATTCTCGAGACCATCAAATCCCGAATGGGCGGAGAAGCTCGAAAGAGCATGCCAGCGGAGCAGGGTCAAAATGACCTTCGCAAAAAGACAAACCCGATACACCAGACTTCGGAAAAATGCTCAGGACGCTATCGGGAGAAATTCCGGTGAAATGCGTAGCTGTGTTGAAGCAACTTTAAAAAAAAAAAGCGCTCAACGATTCGGCAAACCCTTGCGCATAAAAACTAGGGAGACGTCTTTGGTATTGCATAAGGACTCGAACGTATGATCATGGTGAGCCTTGATGTAATGTTCGGGTAGCAACCGGGTATGAAACACAAGTGTAAACTTGCCTGTTTCAAGATGACTCGGTTAATAATAAAGAGCCAGTTTAATAAGATACTTGACAATTGAAGTTATTCGGGTAACAACCGGTTTAATAAGATACTCGGTTAAGTTACCCGAACATCGAAGAAGCCAGTTTAATAAGATACTTGGCAATTGAAGTTATTCGGGTAACAAGCGGTTTAATAAAATACTCGGTTAAGTTACCCTAACATCGAATAAGCCAGTTTAATAAGATACTTGGCAATTGAAGTCATTCGGGTAACAACCGGTTTAATAAGATACTCGGTTAAGTTACCCGAACATGAAGCCAGTTTAATAAGATAATGGGCAATGGAAGTCTTTCGGGTAACAACTGGTTTAATAAGATACTCGGTTAAGTTATCAGAACATGAAGCCAGTTTAATAAGATACCTAGTAATTGAAGTCATTCGAGTAACAAGCGGTTTAATAAGATACTCGGTTAAGTCACCCGACCATCAGCTAGTTTAATACAACACTCGGCAATAATCAGCAAAAAAAAGACCAAAACCATTCAACTCAGAATAAAATTGAATTTTATTGCTCCTAAAAGAATAATTACAGTTCAAAGAATGGTTCTTTACAAGTAAAAAATAAAGAATCAGAATCTTCTACAAAACTACAAAAATTAAGGTTGCGAGGATTTTGAGCCTTTGCTAATACTCGGATCTGGCACCATCTCGTACTCACGAAGTAGGCTCTCATTAGACGGCTAAGTAATATCGTCGACAATATCATCCCTCCACTAGCTGTAATCTTCACCCAGGACTGGCCTGACATCCGGGACTACACCCTCAACCGACTCTTGACTTGCGTAAAAGGTCGAGAGAGAATGCTCAGACGGAATCTCTAAATGCATAGGATGGGGCTCTTTGCCTTGACTAAGACAGTAGGCTCTCCATTCCTTCATCTGAATCCGAAGAGATTCCAAGGACCGGTCCACATGGTGTTTGATTGAAAGCTCCCAATTAGCACGGGCTTTTTCAGTCGCCTTATTCTTGACTTTGAAGAAATCGCCGGCCGAAACTAGCCCACATTGAAATTCCTGAAGAAGTAGGGCATCGTAAGCAGGGGATCTTTTAAAACGATCCACTTTTTGGACTTCCAGTTCCAACCTGGCCTCTCCGAAAAGGGATTCAATTGTCAGCACTTGGCGCTCCAGATCTTCAATTTTTTGGTCATACCCCGACTTCGCCTGCTCCGCCTCCTGCTCAGCCTTAAGCATGGATTCTTCAGCAGAAGAAAGAAGATTTTGAAGCTATGCAGCCTTCTCCTCTGCCAGAGATGCCTTGTCCTCGGCATCAACCTGCTTCGCCAGGCAGTGGTCGGCAAATATCTGTACAGAGCCGACCTCCTGCTGATAAGCCTGCTAAGTTCAAGCACGACCCTCCTCACTCGCCTTCAGCTGAGCCTCTAGACGCCTTATCCGATCGGCTTGACATTGTTGCGTCTGAACAAGCTCAACAAATTCGACCACCATCTATAAAGGAATACACTTGGAAATCTGGCAGAAGCAAAACAATAAAGGAGTCAGAATTAACTGAGTCAGATTTAACTTACATAAGATGCACCGTTGAAAACGTTTTGGAGACGTTCGGTCAGTAAACCATCTCTAAAACTGCTCCAGCGGTCCTCCTCTATATAATCCCGACCGGAGGATATCTCCCATAGCATATCCTGGGGAGAAAGGAATAAAGGAACCCTCGAGGGTTCAGCTCCCAGATTTTCAAACTTTGGGGCAGGAGAAACCCTATTCGGCTCTAAGGATGGAAAAGCAACCCCCGAAGGTTCAGCCCCTATATCTCCAACTTTGGGGGTAGAATAAGCCCTACTCGGTTCTGAAGTGGCTGTATCTACTGATACTCCAGTACCAACAATCGGGAAAATCTCATCCGCAACATCTTCGTCGCTAGAGTCAATGAATGAGACTACCAGAGGAACTTTGAGAGGATGAGACGGCGAACTAACTGCCTTTCGCTTCTCACCCCGAGAACTGTGGAAGTTAAGATCAGCAGCAGGATCTTCCTGCAGATCGTCCCGAAAAGACTCAAAGAATTCGGCACCAGTAGGCGCTTGATCCGTCGAGAGGTTACCACCATCGCCAGCTTCAAACCGTCCAACAGGCTCTTTACCTGGATCCTCATACTGCCTCTCCCTATTTTCAGGCAGTTAGGTGTCAGTCGGCTCACCTTGGCCATTTGGACCAGCAAAATCTTGAGTAGAAGGTTGAGCACCCCGATCAACGCACTCGGGAATTTGCTCAGCAATATCAGTTTCCTCATCAGGCTTGGGTGGAACAATACCCTCATCGCCCTGACGGGAAGCTTTTTTTCTACTCGCTTGTAGAATCGCCTTCACCTGGCGAGCCTGAAGATCGCTGACAACGTCCGTATCGAACACTAAAATAAAATTGTAAGAAAATGAAAAGCAGAGAAATAAAAACAGAAATGGCGCCGGGTTACTTACATCGCCTCCGATGGCCCGAAATCTGTCTGAAAAAGCTGAGCTTTATCAAGTCATCCTCTTTGAAAAGATAGCTCTTGCTCCTCTTTTCCAGAGTACAAACTGCTGCCCGAGTCAGCCTCTTCACCTCTGAATCACTATAGTCAATTGTTTTCTTGTTCCACACTTCGGGGGAACAGAAGAAACGGGGAACACTCAGCGCCGTTTGGGGAATCCTCAGATCTAACGGTGACGTCGAGTCCGAGAGTCCCTCCAGCAAAAAACCAACTGTACTTCCAGAACTTGTTGGATGTGAGGAATCTTCATATAAAGCCCTTCTTTTTTAGGTCATCAGAAGCATCGACCCCCGGATTCACCTTTGCTTCTTTGGGGACCCAACCGTCGGAAGGAGTAGATGCAAGAAAATAGGTCCCAGTTCTGCTAACCTGCCTCAGCGTAAAGAAATGTCTGATTTCATTCGGGGAAGGCGGTGAAATGTTCATTCGACTGAACATGTGCCACATGCACATCAAGACTTTGTAACTATTCGGGGCAAACTAAGTCGAGGCTATCCCTGCTTCAGCCAAAAACCGGGAAATAAAAGGCTGAAGGGGAAGTGTGACGCCGCAGCAAAGCATCGATCCATAAACCGCGACCATGCCCTCAGAAGGATTCCATACGGCTCTATCCCCCGAAGGAACCAAAGTGACTGAGTCGGGCAAGTCAAATCGGGAGCGATACTTTTCTATCTCAGCTGGCCCGACCACATTCGGCTCAGTATCAAAGCCACTCGGGCGAGTGTCAGAAAACAAAAGACGAGACGCCCTGTACACTTCATCAACGTCGCCCTCGTTAACAGTCTGTTCCCTGGTCTGAACGCTGCTCGAGCCGTGCTTGTATACCTTACTTGTGCTCTGATGTTTACCCATCCTTAGAGAAGATACCCAGTGATCAGAAATATCAGAATCAGAACTATATGGAGAACTCGATACAGGGCTAAAGTGACGTCAGGGTGAAGCCCAGAAACATCAACCTCTATAAATGGAGGTTCATCTATTGGGATATCCCCTAGTAATCGTTTAATTCAAGATACTAACTGGAAATCCCCACGCTCTAATGCATCAAAAGCGATTTTAAAGAGACGATGGCGGGAAGATGGCCCTATTAAAACTAACCTTAAATTGAGACTGATGCAAGATCTTCAAGCGGAGAATCGTGAACTTCTGGATAAAGAAATCTAAGTTTAAAGAGATTTTAGCTGAATTTTTGAGAATAAACCAACAATGTCTCTCAGCGAAAAATTTAAAGATGAGACGGCACGAAACCCTAGAATGTCAAAGCTGGAAAAAATTTATGACGAAACTCGATGACGTAGGTGGCGCTTGGGGAAACGCAAAAATCATTTTTCATAAATGATATCGAAAAATGAAGAGACAAAGGACGCGTGTCAAAACAGGAAGTAGCCCTCAACCGTCAGAGCTTCAAAACGTCGCTATCATTTAAGATCTCGCGTGATGAAGTGAATCGAAATTACAGAGTCACCATTAAGACACGTCATTATGACAAGACGGCCATTCTGATGAGAGAAAATTAAGATGATTAAAATACTCTTGCCCGAAATGAAATTTTCTCGGCAAAAATATTTTAAGGGGGTATTGTCGTATGTATATTTTACCAAGCGTACACGTCATTGATAGGAAGGAAAAAATAGCCAGGTGGACGCCCAAATGTGCATTCGGGAAATATCCTACAAGGCATCATTAAAGAGAAGAAAGCTCGAGTAAGCATATTTTGAACAAAACCTACTCGGGATCAGTTAACAGCACTCGGGACTGGTTAAACAACGCTTCCACTCAGGCTCAAACGGTGCTACTCGGGACCATCAAGTATTACTCTTACTCGGGGCCATCAGGTATTACTCTTACTCGGGAATAAATACGACTCGAGTAAGAGCTTGGTGCTTATTTCATACGGATTAAGTCATTAAATACGTGACGATATCCATCAGGAAGGAATCCCAAATAAAATAGAGCATTAAACTAGAAGAGTCCCCAATCAGGAAATAACTTGATTTCTTTGCAAAGGCTACATTCTTATAAGGAAACAAGTCCAAATTGAACTGCACTACTAGAATCTCGCTCAATTTCCATAAGAGACTCCGAAACAAGAAAGAAGACAAATCGACCTCAAGAAAGTAACAGAATCACAATGAAATACAAAGATCATGTATTACTTGTACAAGGCAGATTAGGGTTCTATAAACATATAAATAGACCTGTAATCTCGTTCAGAAAAGGAACAAGCAATATAGCATACAGCAGATATAGTAAACATAGAGAAAAAAGAGAGATCGAGAGCTTGTAAACATCTTATTCTCTTAGTGGATTTTGGGTTGGTTGATCCTTCAACCACCCGTGGATGTTTCTCCGGCCATCGGAGTTTTACCACGTAAAACTTGTCTTTGTTACTCTCTCTGCATCTCTTTCTCTTTGATTCAATAGCCGAAATCCAATTCTTATTGGCTTTTCTGGCATAATCTAGAAATCGACTTCAACAGAATCCATTTTGAGATTCGAATGATTTTCTGTAAAGTTTTTCATCAGGTTCAGACTTCAGTTAGAAAGATCATATTTTTACAGGATTCTCTCATATTCAATATAGAAGTTGGGACGGGACGGATCCTGTCCCTTTCATTTAAAAAAAAAACATAATACTCCTTACAAAACATTAACCACCAAATATACATTTTATTTTGTAAGGTCTAGTGTCATAAAATATACTTCATTACAAAATACAAATTCAAACACATAATCCAAGAACCAGATTGATAAGCCCAAGCCTAAGCCCAAGTTATAACTTGACTTAGCTATCTGGATATGTTTCAAGAATATTAATAATAATAATATTAAAAAAAAACAAAAACAAAAGTTGAAGCGGTGCCACCTGAATACCTGATATGAAAGGAAGGCATTTGGCAAATTTGGTAAAAGGTCAGTATAAGGTGGCAGTTTGGCGGGTATCAGATAAGAAGAAGAATATAATAATAATGATAATAAACCTATTTAGTTTATTTATTTCCCTAAGCATTTAAGTTTTAAAAATATTTTTTATTTTTGTAAACTATATTGTTTCATTGGGTTAAGGTTAAAAAAAATGAATAAGTGTTTTAAGTCTATTAAAACTCTTACTTTTTAATTATGTTAATAGTGAAATTTGGTCAGGGGTTAAAGAGAAATTTTCCACCCATAATCGACAATTATGAAGCCCGAAAAAGTCGTAAAGCCACCCCGCCGGAGCAGGGAAGGTCGGCTCGGCTTCAAGACTACCAGAAAACAAGCCAGACGCAACCAGAACGAGCCCCCCATAAGAGTACTAGAGCCCGGGCTTCTCCAGGCCAACTATAGGGGAACCTCGGCTCTAAGGTCGAGCTCTAAAACCGTCTCGTGAATGCCGGGGGAAGTCTCCAAGTCAAGAGACATTCGAAAGAAGCCCGCCAACCTCTCCAGAAGCCTGCTGTCCTTGCTGGACCTAAAGGAAGAATAACGCCTAAATCTACACTACCCCAGCTACCTCCCAGGAAGGTCTACAAGAGCACCTCAAGTCCCCCAAGGGTCAGGAAAAATCCATCTTAACCTTCTAAAAACAGAGCCAGGGCAGGTATCTACCTCACTCTACGGGACAACAGGCAGCTGGCAGGGTGACCTTCATGAAGATTCATAGCATGAGTGCACACAGGATCGTCTCCACGTAATATTTACATGCATGTCAAGAATTTGATTCAAAAAAAGAACAGACTTATCTCCGTCAACCACATCCTCAAATCCCGTAACAATTCAAATTCAAATGACGAATCCCGCCCGATAAGGAGGGAATGGATTCAGGGGATCACGGTAAAGTATTTACGAACTAAAACCTACTTGGGCGATATATATATATATATATATATATATATATATATATATATATATATGTGAAGCCAAGCATGGTAGAAAAGAGAGAAAAAAACAGAGAACAACCTACAAGAATAGATATACGTACAAAAAATATAGAGGTAGGGGAGAAAGCCTAAATTCTGTATTCAGAACAAGGCTTCCTTCATTTCCACTATTCGGCAGGCACCGAGTTGCCACCACCCTGCACCTTCGAGAGACTGTGAGCATAAAAGAGAGCGATTTGTACTTTAAAGCTATATATCAATAACAAAGCTCCCATTTATTGTTCAGCCTCTCATCTATCTCTTAAACAGGTTGGGAACCAACGGTACCGACCCCGGTCGCCACTTTTGTGGTAGTGGTCTCGAGGGTGTTAACAGAAATTTCTCATCTCGAGCAAAATTCCCGTCAACACTTTATGGCACCGTCTGTGGGAAACCTCTTACACCACCATCTTTTTACATTTAAAAAGTTCATTATTTCATAGTAATCATGAGGCTCCGCTCCTCACAAGGGCAGCAGGGCACCTCGGGACAACCTTCTGTTACATCGACACGAAAGGCCCCGAGAAAAGGGAGAAAATCCGGGCTCCATAGCCAGGTTCCCACCCAGCCAGCCACTGTACGGGCTCTGGATCCCCCTCTGGGAAGTCAGGTCGAGCTCGATCAACAAGCCGCGGCCTTCGTAGAAAACATCCGCCTTCGACTGCTCGCTGTAGGTATCAAAATCCAACAAGCAGATCTCTACAATCAGGGGGAATCAAGCAGGCCTGAGGCTAGGCAACCCGTCTTTGATCGCCTGGGACCTGCCCCTCGGGAATCAACTCGTAACAGAGCGGGGCTCCCGAACTCAATCCGGGATAGGCTAGGGCCCATGTCCCATGTTCCCGAAGTGCAGCCACGCTACCAACCAAGACAAGTCAGATCCGCGGCAGATGTTCTTCCGTGGGAACGGGAAGAGCTCCACCACCTAACGACTACAATGAGGGAAGCCCGGGGTAGAGAAGAAGAAATTCAGCAAAGCCCCCGAGCGAACCCCCCTCGAAGAAGGAACCGGTTAGAGGTCGCCAGTTCATCAGAAGGATCTGATGGTGAGGAATCTGAGATCGACTCAAGGAAATCCGAAAGCAAGCAACTAAGGGACCAGTTGGCAGAGCTTCAGAAAGAGGTCCAATTGATGAATAAGGGGAAGTACAAGGAGAACAGGAAAGATCCTCTAAGTGAAATGAACGCCCCCTTCACCAGAAGAATCCGGGAGGCAGATTTCCCGCCTAAGTTCAAAATACCAGCTGACAGGTTCTTTGGGACTGAAAATCCTCTGAACCACTTTGAGAGCTTCGTTCAACAGATGGAGGTCCAGAACACAACCAGAGCCGCTATGTGTCGAATGTTCCCCACTACACTCACGGATTATGCTAAAACCTGGTTTAGAAAGTTACTTGCCGGAAGCGTAGATTCCTTCACCAAGTTATCAACCGATTTCTACTCACAATTCCAGTTAGTTAAGCCCCAACTAAAGGACCCGATTCATCTACAATACGTGATCCAGGAGAGAGGGGAAACCCTCCGGGCTTATATCGAGCATTTCTACAAGGAAGTTATCCAGATGGGGGGTCTTCACCGAGAAGGAAACACTCACCAACTTTAGAAGGAACCTGTGGGCGGGAAAGCTTTTCCGATCTTTCGCTAAGAAACCGCCAGAAACTTACCAGGAAGCCTATGATCGAGCTCTGGAGCAGATTGAGGTCGACAAGCAGCTCAAGGTCAAGATGGAACATGACGACATGAAAGCCGTAAAGCGACAAAAGAATGAAGCTTCCAGACCCGAGCAAGCTTAGAAAAGCCAAAATAAACCCCCTAATAAATCAACATACGGTTTCCCCCATCCTCAGCCCAGATCAGAAAGGTATCTAGATAGACAATCTCCTCTTCAAGCTTTGCCACCTCCCAGGACAGTGGCCCCTATAGCTCGTAATGAGAGGGGGTACGACCATTACACTCCCTTAAATACATCCCGAGAAACAGTCTACCTCGCCATTAGGGACAAGGGTTTGTTACAGAAGCCCGCTCCCATGAAAGCCCCGATCGACAATAGAAATAGTTATAAATATTACAACTTTCACGAGGACGTAAGACATAACACTTCAGAATGCTACAACCTGCAGAACTAGATTGAGGCTTTGATAAGGGGAGGATGCTTGATAGAATTCTTACAACAAGTCAGGGAGAACATTCAGGCTGGAAGAGAGGTACAAGCCGAGATCCGAGAACATGATGAGAAGAGGAAAGGAGAGCCGACAGACCTGATGCAACAGATTCAGATAATACATACTATCATCGGGAGTCCCACTCTGGCTGGCACCTCCAACAATTCCAGGAAGAACCATGTGAAGAAGGTCCCTAGTACAGACGAGGGGCGAGATATCTTTAAGGTTGACCAAAGGTAGACCAACCCCTCTCAGCTGTCACATATCATCTTCACCGAAACAGATGTCTATAACACCGTGCAGCCACATGATGACCCTATGGTCATCACAGTACAAATTGCCAACTTCATGGTGCACCGCGTGCTCGTCGACACAGGTAGCAGCGTCAGCGTTCTGTTCAAAGACACTTTGGAAAAACTAAACTTAAAGCAATAGTGCTACAACAGTTGTACTACTCTATTATATGGGTTCACTGGGGACTCTATCACACCTGTAGGATCAAAAATCCTACCAGTGATCATCGGAGCCGCACCTTTCTAGTAAAACATTATGACCGACTTTGTGGTGGTGGATACCCCGTCGGCCTACAATGCAATATTATGGAAGCCATTTCTGTCAACCTTGAAAGGGGTCCTCTATTTACCACAATGTCCTGAAGTTACCAGTAGGAGACAAGGTGGGGGAAGTTCAGGGTGATCAGCAAGCAACTAGGAAATGCTACGCCATATCAGCCAACCCAACAGCTATAGCTAAACAATTCGCCCAGGTGACACCGATCCAAGGTAGGATAACTCCAACACTAAACCTGAAAGATGCGGGTTCCACCGAGTGTCCGGAAGAAGGCCTTGTGGTGCCCAACATGGAAGAACAGAGAAGGGAATGGGCCAGCGGCCATCCAGTCAATAAGTTAGAAGAGATTCATGTCCGAATAAGCGATCTCTCGAAGGTCGTCAAGATCGTAGCTACCCTTGAGCCAGGAATGAACGAGGGCTTGATTAGGCTCCTCACAGAATTCAACGACATTTTTGTCTGGAGTCATGTGGAGATACCGGGGATCCAGATGACATTAGCTGTACATCGATTGGCGGTGGATCCAACCTTCAAGCCCGTCAAACAAAAAAGGTGTCACTTCAACACCAAAAGAAATATAGCGGTTCAAGAAGAGGTCGATAAACTAACCCAAGCAGGCTTCATTCGAGAAGTTCGCTACCCCGAATGGATCGCCAACGTGGTCATGGTCACAAAGGCAAATGGGAAGTGGCGCATGTGCGTGGACTACACGGACCTCAACCTGGCATGCCCGAATGACCGTTTCCCTATTCTAAAAATTGATCAGTTGGTCGATTTCACCTCCGGGAACAAGCTTTTGAGCTTCATATACATGTTTTCCGGCTATAATAAGATTAAGATGCATCCCGTGGACTAAGAAAATACCAGTTTTATCACAGCGCAAGGCCTGTACTGCTACAAGGTGATGCCCTTCGGGCTCAAAAACGCTGAAGCTACTTACCAGAGGTTAGTCAACAGTTTGTTCAAGCCTGAAATCGGAAGGTCGATTGAGGTGTACATTGACGACATGATCACTAAATCTTTGACCTCGGAAGGCCACCTTGAAGACCTTCGTAGGACCTTCATGATCCTAATGGAAAACCAGATGAGGTTGAACCCTTTCAAATACGCCTTTATGGTAACTGCGGGGAAGTTTCTGGGCTTCATGGTCCATGAGAGAGGCATAGAAGTTAACCCAGAAAAAATCATGGCTATCTTGGATCTAGAATCCCCCACATCTCTTAAACAGGTTCAAGCCTTGACCGGACAGGTAGCAGCACTCAACAGGTTCATCTCCCGGTATACTGATAAGTGCATACCATTCTTCAAAGCTATCAAGCAGGGAAGAAACATGAAGTGGGATCAGAAGAGCGAACAAGCTTTCTGAGCTTTGAAATGATACCTAACAAGCCCTACACAGCTGGTCAAGCCAAATTCTGGATAAGACCTCCAAATGTACTTGGCCGTATCAGAAACCGCTGTGAGCTGGGCCTTGGTCAAGGAATACGGGAATAAGATCCAGCGACCTATCTACTATGTGAGTCACGCTCTAACCAAGCCCGAAAAGAACTATACTCTGTTGGAGAAGCTCGTTTATGCCTTGGTGACCTCGGTAAAGAAACAATGTCCTTATTTCCATGCTCATTCAATAGCAGTGGTGACAGACCAACCCCTCCGTCAGTTCTTACAAAGGCCGGATGTTTCTGGAAGGCTTGTTCTATGGGCCCTAGAGCTTACCTAGTTTGATTTAAAGTATAAGCCTAGAACCGCGATAAAAGCTCAAGCACTAGCAAACTTTGTAGTCGAGCTCTCAGTACCTTCAAATCAGGCAGCCCCCACGGTAACAGATGTCACCCTTGAGAGGACTCCAGAATCTGACAACTGGCCGGAGGGCTGCGAGTCATATACTCTCTACACTGACGGATCTTCCGGGCAGTCTGAGGGAGGAGCTGGCATGGTCCTCATCGATCCAGAATAAACTGAGTGCTGCCATTGTTTCAGGTTTGAATTTAAAGCCACGAACAATGAAGCAGAATATGAAGCCCTGCTAGCTGGGATAAAAGTGGCCATAGAGCTCGGGGTTGACTACCTGGATATCAAGAATGACTCTTCACTCGTGGTCAACCAAGTTTCCAGGGATTATCAAACTAAAGGGGATAACATAATCCCTTACCTGAAATTGGTGTAGCAACTCAAGACCTGATTTAAGGGATTCAGAATAGAGCAGATACCTCGACAGCTAAATCATCGGGCTGACATCCTAGCCAAGATAGCTGCCTATGGTGGCCAGACTCTACCTCACGGAGTCTCTCTTCAAGTGTTCCCCCTACCTAGCATTATGACAGGTAAGGAAGCGTATACCCTGGACCGATAACTATGCTGGATGGATCCAATAGTGGAATATATACAAGATGGAAAATTCCCTGGGGAGCGCGACTAAGCTAGGAGGGTTAAAAGGCTCTCAGTCCAGTATTGTATGGTGGATGGGCATTTATACTGAAGGGGGAAATCCATTCCCCTGCTCCGATGTCTACACCCTGAAGATGCCAAGTGGGTTTTGAGAGAGGTTCACTTCGGTAAATGCTGGAACCATATTGGTGGAGAGGCCTTGGCATATCAGGTTCTCCGCATGGGGTATTATTGGTCGACCATCCATCAAGATGCTAAGAACTTGGTACAAACCTGTGAGGCATGCCGGAAGGCCACCAACTTGAGTCACCTCCCTCCAGAGCGTTTGTCGTACCTTAGCTCGCCATACCCCTTTTCTATATGGGGAGTCGATTTTATTGGATCGCTTCCTACAGCTCCGGGACAGGCCAAGCACACTATCGTAGCGATTGACTACTTCACAAGGTGGGTTGAAGCCGGACCACTCTCCCAGATATTAGAAGAGAACACAACAAGGTTCATCAAGACCAACGTAGTTTGCAGGTTCGGAACCCCTCTTGCCATCATAACTGACCTAGGAAAACAGTTTGATAATGGCCGATTCAGAGATTTCTGTGAAGGTTTAGGAATCGAACTTCGATTTGCTTCGGTAGCCCACCCTCAGACCAATGGTTTGGTGGAATCTACAAACAAAACCATCAAGAAGTTGTTGAAGAAAAAGCTACAACAAAATAAAGGTAGATGGGTAGAGGAGCTTCTCGAGGTCCTCTGGGCTTACCGCACTACAAGGAGAACAGCTACCGAGAACACGCCATACTCAATGGCCTTCGGGGTTGAAGCAGTCCTACCTATAGAGCACAAGTTGACCTCCTTTAAAGTTTAACGGTTCGAACCGGAGAGCAATGCAAGCAAGCTCCGAGCTAGCTTGGACCTCCTAGAGGAGAAGCAATATCGAATAGCTGAGAAGGTAGCGATCTACCAAAGCAGGATTGCCAGGTACTTCAACAGGAGGGTCAAAGCCCGAAGCTTCAAAGAAGGGGATCTAGTCCTTAGGAAAGTGATGTTGAACACCAGGAAGATGTCAGACGGGGTTCTAGGGCCCAACTGGAAAAGACCATACCTAATAAAGATGGTGATCCGTCATAGGGCGTACAAGCTTGAAGATATGAATGGTCGACTCATCGACCACACTTGGAATTCTGATCACCTAAGGAAATTCTACCCTTGAACAGGGGACTCAAAAGCAGGCGACCTCCGACTAGCTTCTTTTATTTTTTCTGACAATAATGTACTCCACTCTCCATATCAATAAAGCCTGCTTTCTTGTTTACTCCTTCTTCAACTATGTCCTAAAATGATTCCGGTCTACATGGAAAGTTCGACATTATCGCCTCAAGACCAGGGGTAGGCCGGGGAAGCCCCCCGCCACTCCTGATGCCTCGGCCGGGCACTACCCCCTGCCAAGAAGGGTCTGAGTGTAATAGCATAGTTGCCATCCAGATCTCGAGATCAGGAAATAGCTAGATAGCCCTCATGATGCCTTGGTCGGGCTACCACCCCCAAGAAGGATCTAAGTGTAAGAGCATAGTTGCCATCCAGATCTCGAGACCAGGAAATAGCTAGATAACCCTCCTCATGCCCTGGTCGGGCTACCACTCCCCTCAAGAAGGAATCTTAAAAGCGTGGAAGCCCTCCTGATCCCAAGCCTAAGAAAGGGCTAAACAGTTCTTTACTTAACGATCTACTTGGGATATGCCCTCAAAAGGGGCTCAGGGATGGAGGGCTTGATTTAATTGTGCTCTAAGTGTTCCGGTTATTGTTGTTCACAATTTTTTTCTTGATATGTGGTCACTCACTATAACAGGCCTACAATCCAACAAGGGGACTATCGACTAAGGAAATTGATCTGTAAAAATCGGTAGTCATGAAGCCCGACGCTAAACAATTTCCTTATCCTGTTTTTTCCCAAAGATAGCTCGTTTTGATATAAAAGATGGACCTAGAGGGAGATCAAGTAAGCACATGCAAGCCAGAGATAGATTCGAGATTAAAATTTTACTATCAAGTAAGTACATACAAGCCGGAAAGAGAGGTAGATCTAAAATTGAAACTTTATTATTAAAAGGGGAGCTTATTCCCCAACAAGGCTACAACAAGCAAGGGGGGCCCAATCCCTGGTTCCGGACTACAAAAGCAATGATAAAATGGAAAACACAGTTGAAGATGGGATGCCCACCCCCTTTTCCGGGCATTCAAAATAGATTACATGGGAGAGAACTCAAGTTTGTTCGTCTTCCTCAGGGCCTTCAGCTTCCTCCTCCACAGAATGGACCTCACCCTCTGCTCCCCTCTCCAGTCGCAGCTCATCTTGATCAGCTGTATCTACCGCTTTCGCCACTTTCTCTTGGGGATCAGCCCCGACTGTATCGGGGTCAACGGGATCCTCCTCCACAATTTCATTTATCACCCCCATAACTTCAGGCGTTATGGCTGCATCAAGAAGGCTGGCCACTGACTCAGGCATGTTCCTGCCTTCTGTTGACTCAACTCCTGAAAGCACTGCGGGGAGGTCTCGGGCTTCAGCAAGGCCTCCTTCTAGCTCTCCGGTTTGAGCCCCCCTCGAAGATTCGCCATGACCAGGTGCTGGAAAGGATGGAACAGAAGGAGGCAGATCTGGCACCTCCAACTGCTTCCCAGCTCCCTCCCCAGAAGAACCAGCTCCGTCATTTCCAGGGCGAGACATCTCCGCAGCCCGGGATATGACCTCTTTTCTATCCCAGCCAGAGATGCTAAAGAGATCGAATGGGGGAGAAGGAGCCTCTGACACCTGATAAGAGGCATAGAAGTACCCCTCGTTAAAAGAGGCTTCCACCTCGGCCTAGAGCTGGGTAATTTGAGTCTATAAGATTTGGTTCTCAATATCCAGGGCATTCGTCTCTCCTTTCCAGTCATCCCGCTGGCTAGCCCGCCACTTTGACTGGAGAGTCTCCTGATCAAAAGCCCGCTTCAGCCTCTCATGGTCGCATTGAAGCTCAGCTAGCTACGTCTCCATTCCTTATTGGTTGGAGGTTATCTCTTGGACCAGAGTCTGAGCCAGCGCAAGCAACCCCATGGCTAGCTCAGCTTCAGCCTCAGCCTTGGCTGCCCGATCGAGGAGGAAGGCTACCTGATGCCCTATGGCCACCTGGAACTTGAAAGCTTGCAAAGAAAAATCATGTAAGAAAATGGCAAATCAAAATGCTGAATAAAGAAGTGAAAGTGACGGTTACCTCAGCTAGAAGGGCGGACCCTGTGGTAATCATGATGTCCACGGGCATCACGGTCATCCTAGAAAGCCCGCCACCTGGATAGGATGCAACAAATTGCTTTAGGGCCTAGCCCTGACCCGCCAAGCTGGATTGGTGGTGGGGGCAAGAAAGGGCGACCTCAGGGATATCGACATCGGGCTCCCTGGGAACCTAAACTGCCCGAGTTACAACCGGATCATCAGAGAGGGATAATATGACTCGGGGAGCATCGATTGAAGCAGAGACTACTGGAGAGAGAGCAGGAGTCAACTTGCTGGTGACTTGGGAGGCAGACCCTCCTCGGCTTAGAGCCTTTGCCTTCTGTGATGCAAGAAGTGCCATCTTGGACTTCACTTGGGAAGGTGGGGGGGAGGGGGGGGGAAGGAATGAGCGGGGTAGCTGCCTTAGTGGTTGATCCCCCTTTCTTCAAAACATTTGAGAGAGCTCCCGGGAAAGATCTGGAAGGAGGATGAGGGATCTCAGCTCGCCAGGCTTCGCGAGAAGCTGGAGCAACAACAAACACTGTTAGAAAGAGGAATCAAGATCATCAGAACTGAACCATCCAATAATAATAAAAAAACAACAAGATAGATCGAGATTAGGGGTAGCACCGGATATCCACAGGTACTTGTTTACCCTACGAGGATCGAAAGGGTCTGAGGTTGGAAACTTCAGATTCAAGTAATTCCAAGCCAGGATGGTCTTCAGCACGGCTTTAGACTCAGCGGGCATGGAATCCCGACCCCATATGGGTTTGTCACTGAAGGCGGTGGGAACCTCGAGCTCGTGCCTGCCGATGAAGACGGAGCTCCCTCAGTCTCCCCCCGCCAATACCAATTCATCTTTCCAAGCGGGGTCCTTCTTTGAAGCCCCAGGGATGACAAAGTTGAGCCTATTCTTGGCCTTGGCATAGAACTGGCCTCGTGAAACCCCAGCCAGGCTGCCTATCTGGAAAAGAAAGGCGAGCTCCTCAGCCCCGGGCTCCCTGGTTACGTTGCTCATCTCGCACTGCTCCCTCCATAATACTAGAAATCCGACTAGATGCCTTAAGAAGCCAGGCGTCAGTTGAAACGGAGCAAGATGAAGGGAGTTGAGAGCCCGCCGAAGGGTGAGGTGAAGAGGAAGCCTCACCCCGCTCTCAAAATCTGCGACGTGGATGGGGAGTACTCATTTGGGCGGGCTAAAAACATCGTAATTCTAGTGGGAGACAGTTAGGGAAACAGTATCAGGAATACCATACTTGTCTAGAAGACAGCCGATCGACTGAGGGTTGACAGTGGAGTCGGGGATAACCCTGGTTTCGAAAGGAAGAGTTGCCACCGAAGGAAGCTCCGCCACTGTAACTTGAGCCCTCCCGACCGTATCGACTTTATCCCTGACATCAGAGTCTTCGTCGACTAGGTTCAGAGGATTGTCAGGCTGGTTCGAAAAACCAGAGCCTATAAAGACGTTCCTGTTAGAATGACGGCGCTGGCGGAGCGGGGAAGATTCCTCATCGCTTGAAATCCCTCGCACCCGCTTGCTAGGAGCTATGTTAGGGCCTCCGAAGCCCTCAACCAAGGTGTTCAAGTCAGAGGGGACTTCTGTTAATAGTGAAATTTGGCCAGGGGTCAAAGAGAAATTTTCCATCCATAATCGACAATCATAAAGCCCGAAAAAATCGTAAAGCCACCCCGCCAAAGCAGGGAAGGCCGGCTCGGCTTCAAGACTACCAGAAAATAAGCCATTGTCAACCAGGACGAGCCCCCTACAAGAGTACTGGAGCCCGGGCTTCTCCAGACCAACTATCGGGAAACGGCTCTGAGGTCGAGCTCCACAACCATCCCGTGAATTCCGGAGGAAGTCTCCAAGCTCAAGAGACATTCAAAAGAACCCCGCCAACCTCTCCAGGAGCCCGCTGTCCTTGCTGGACATAAAGGAAGAATCACGCCTAAATCTACACTACCCCAGCTACCTCCTATGAAGGTCTACAAGAGCACCTTAAGCCCCCCAAGGATCAGAAAAAATCCATCTTAAGCATCTAAAAACAGAGCCAGAGCAGGGATCTACCTCGCTCTACGGGGCAACAGGCAGCTGGCAGGGTGACCTCCATGAAGATTCATAGCACGAGTGCACACAGGATCGTCTCCACGTAATATTTACATACATGTCAAGAATTTGATTCAAAAAAGGAAACACACTTATCTCCGTCAACGACATCCTCAAATCTCGTAACAATTCAAATTCAAATGACGAATCCCGCCTGATAAGGAGGGAATGGATTCAGGGGATCACGGTAAAGTATTTACGAACTAAAACCTACTTGGACGATATATATATGTGAAGCCAAGCATGGTAGAAAAGAGAGAAAAAAACAGAGAACAACCTACTAGAATAGATATACGTACAAAAAATATAGAGGCAGGGGAGAAAGCCTAAATTCTGTATTCAGAACACGGCTACCTTCATTTCCACTATTCGACAGGAACCGAGTTGCCACCACCCTACACCTTCGAGAGACTGTGAGCATACAAGAGAGCGATTTGTACTTTAAAGCTATATATCAATAACAAAGCTCCCATTTATTGTTCAGCCTCTCGTCTATCTCTTAAACAGGCCGGGAACCAACGGTGCCGACCCCAGCCACCACTTTCGTGGTAGTGATCTGAGGGTGTTAACAAAAATTTCTCATCCCGAGCAAATTTCCCGTCAACAAATTAGATTATTAATAATAAAAAGGTAAGGAATTTTGATTTTATTAGGAATCCTACATTTTCTAACCTTTTTTATTTAAGACTCTATTATTCCCTTTTATGTTCATAACAAGGAAAAAATAGCAGAAACCCTAAAACTTTCTTGAGTGAACGACAAGTGAAGGAAAAAAAAACTTTAATATTTTCGATCAAGAACGTGTGTATTTTCATTTTTATGTGTTATCTTTATACTTAGATGCTTACATAAATCAAATTTAAGGTTTTGATTAAGTAGAAATCCTAGATTCATAATAGAGTTATTGTTCGGTTTCAATTTTCTAATATCTATTTACTTAGAGCTGATCAGTGCTTATTCCGAAAATTATAAATAATTTATTTGTAATATTTTTGTGATTTGGAACTAGACTAACTAAGAGTTCCAAATAAATTCGTTTCGGTTCAAAATTATAAGTAATGTAGTTTTATGAATTTTTGAATTGGAAATTGTATTTATGAAAATATCAGTTTTTGAAATATAATTTGATTTCGAAAATGGTTTTCACTATGTTATGCTTATTTAAAAATTGTAGTATTTTGTACAGATCTTTAAAAACAAGTTCAAAGGGTTTCTGAATTTATTTCACTAATTTTAGGGATTTAATGAATTATTTATGAATTTTCAAAATCGAATACTACAATATGTCCAATGATGGACAGATTCCTAATCCAAATTAAAATTATTTATTTGATGTATTTCGCATTGGAACTTTTATCTTGAAACCTTATATGTGTTATTTACACTATTATGAGATTTCATATCCATTTAAACTATGTATAAGTTTAAAATTTCAAATAGTGAGTAGTATTCGAGACTGTTTGATATCAGTCAAATCAGAATACTAGGATATTTAAATTATTATAAGCTACTTATAGATATTATTAAATTCTGGAATATTTTATGTATATATATATATATATATATGATTGTATATAGTGTATTTACAAAGTTCAAAATGCTTTTAAATGTGATAAGTATGCATTTTCAAATGTGAATATATGATACCATATAATGTGTTTTCACTAGACTACTTTGTTTATTATCGCCAGTGGGCACCTATGTGAATTTGTGTGAAGCCCAATGTCATTTGAAATGTGTGTGGTATATGGAAAGTGTCTCTAGAGTACTCTAGGGACTAAAGAGTCTTCACATTCGTGTGTCGACATATTAGTGCATGTGGGAGGACTCGTCGATGATCATAGCGAGGGTCTGGCTCTTACCTTCGGGCATGAGTGTTTTATTGTTTAAAAAGAAAACCCTCACTTGCATTTTCCCTGTATACTTTGGACCCTCTTTGTGATATGTGAAAAATCCTATTATACAATAATGGATAAAAGGAACCTACCAAAATTCAATAAGTATAAGATTCAAATGATTTATGAATTGAACTGAGTTTTGAAATTTATGGCTTTTCATATTTTGTGTTATCTTCGTATAAGTATAAAACATGTTTAGTATGCTTAATGAGTTTCCAAACTCACTTAGTTCATTATGATTCCAGATTCTTGAAGGTGTGATTCACATAAAGCATGGATTGACGTCTCAGCGGAGTTTAGTTATTGGTTCGCTAGGTGATGGGAGTTTATTAATCTTTAAGACTATTGTTAATGTTTCTCTTAGATATGAATTTTGGGATTATGTAAATGTATTTGGAATTATTGTGGGATTTTATAAGATATTTGTTAGTAAGTAAGATCATGACTAGATTCTCGGGTTGGGGCATGACAAATATATATATATATATATTACAGACCCATGAATTTTAATCAGGTGAGACACTTAAAAAAATAAAAATTATATATAAAAAATACTGAAAAATTAAGATCATAATAAAATGATTTTTTTAAAAATAAATTTATAAAAAAAAAATCGATGGTATAATGAAGTTTAAATAAAATAAAGCAAATAGAACACTTATTCAAGATAAACTAAATAATCTCACATTCAAAAATAAATAAAAACAAGAAATACAATATTAAAAATAAATAATAATAAGAAAATAACATAAACAATTAAAAAATATAATATTTATTTTTTAAAATAATAAATTACAATCTAATTTTATAATAAAAAAATTTGTTTTATATTTATAATGAATTTAATTTAAATTTTATATAATATAATTGACTAATAAACATTACTAGACATGTTTTTTAATTTTTTAATCTTTTGATTATTTTTAAATTATTGATTCTAAATAAATTAAAACTACAAAAAAAAATAAGGATAAAAAAATGAATCATAATAATAGATTAAATATTTTAATAAAATAAATTAAAATTTGAGATTTTAAGTTTTATTGATTTGATATGTTATGTATGTTAAACTAAAACTATTGAAAATAATAACAAATAATTTATTATAAACTGAAATTTAATTAAATAACTACAAATTAAGGGTAATGAAGAAGTTGATAACGATTGAAAAGATAAAGTAAATTGTTTGGTTTCATGAGAAAATGAAAATTTAAGAAATGAATTGGAAACGATGGTAAAATAAAAAAAAGGAAAAAAAATATTATTAAAATCATCGGATGAAATTTAATTCAAAAATATAGTTTTCTTGTAAAATGGAATTGGTAGGAATTGAACCCATCACAATAAACCAATGTGGAATGGTAGTGACCAACTATGTTGAGAGGAAAATTATAAAATTATGTGGTAATTAATATATATATATATATATATATATATAAACTCAATTTTTTTAAAACAAATTAAGGTATGAAATAGGCCATATCTGGCCTTAAGATGGATCCGCCCCTGTATATATAGAAAGAGGTTAAGGGAGGAGAGATTCGGCCAAGAGAGATTCAACAAAAAGAAAACAAGAAAAGAAAGAAATAGATGATATATATATATATATATATATATATATATATATATATATATATATATATATTGAGTGAGAGAGAGAGAACAATAGACATGTTGAGAGAAAGAAATAGTGATAAAGTTTTGAGAGCAGAGAAACTATAACAGATAAAGCGATAGAAAGATGATATTTGAAGGTTCCATCTGAGCATTCCCTATCGACTTTTTACACAGGTGGAGAGTCCACCGTAGAGGGTGTGATGTCTAACGTTGGGCTGATCCCAGGAGAGGATTATAGCCAATGGATGGATGATTCGGCCGACACAATTGATTGGCCTTCTAATGAGAGTCTGCTCCGTGAGTACAAAATGGTGCCAGACCAGAGTATCCAAATCCTCACAATCCTGATTTTGTAGATATAATTTTTTGTAGACTAACTTATTCTTCGTAAAGAATACTTTGTAATAATTCCTTTGAAAGATGAATAAAAATTCCGAGTAGCATTTTCTAAACCTGGTGTTTTGATTCTATTGCTCACAGAATCTCAACTTGACTATGGTTGCTGAATATCTTATTAAACCAGCTATTTATGTCGTTCGTGTACTTAACCGAGTATCTTATTAAACCGGTTGTCACCCGAATAATGTCAAGTATCTTATTAAACTGGCTCTTATAATCTTCATGCCAAGTATCTTATTAAACTGGCTTACTCTGATTTTCGGGTAACTTCACCGAGTGTCTTATTAAACCGGTTGTTACCCGAATAAATTTAAACGCCAAGTATCTCATTAAACTGGCTCTTGGGAATTATTAACCGAGTCATCTTTAAAATAGACAAGTTTATACTTGTGTTTCATACTCGGTTGCTACCCGAACATTACATCAAGGCTCACCATGATCATATGTTCTAGTCCTTACACATTACCAAGGACGTCTCCCCAGTTTTTATGTGCAAGGGTTTACCGAATCTTAAGCTTTTTGAATTGCTTAACACAGCTACGCATTTCACCAGAATGTTTCCCGATAGCGTCCCGAGCTGGTGCATCGGGTTTGCCTTTTTACGAAGATCATTTGACCTTGCTCGGCTGGCATGCTCCTTCGAGCTTCTCTGCCCATCCGGGATTTAATGGTCCCGAGAATTCTATTTGCATGTTCTTATCATGCTCGTCTTCCATATGTTCTTATTATCATATGCTTTATCATTCGAAAATCCCGAGTTTTATTTATAACTGCAAAATTAACAAAGGTTTAAATTCCACAGCTAATATCTGACCTATCTAAAAATTGTCCTGTCTAGAAAAAAGAACAAAAAATAATTTAAGGATAGAAAATTTTCAAATATTGGACATTGCATGGTCGGGGTAAACCCCCTCCATTAGGTCGTGTAATCCAATATGCTCTATGGCCAACTACTCACTTGATCTTGTACGGATCTTCCCAATTATCAGCTAATGAACCTGCAACTTTATCTTTTGTGTTCAAAGACACCTTTCTGAGAACCAAGTCGCCCAGTTGGAATTTCCTGACCCGTACATGAGAGTTGTAGTGGCGAGCTACTCTTTGCTGATATGTCACATTTCGTATTCGGGATTTCTCCATTTTCTCTTCTAGTTCATCTAGACTTTGTAACATCATATTAACATTCTGATCTTCATCGTATAGCCTGAACCTAGGTGATGCATACGACGTTTCTATGGGGATAACAGCTTCTGTTCCAAATGCTAGAGTGAATGGAGTTTCTCCTGTTAAGGTTCTCGTTGTTGTTCGATATGCCCACAGTACTTTAGGAAGCTTTTCAACCCAGCTTCCTTTTTTGGCATCTAACTTTGCTTTGATTGTGTGTTTGATGATTTTATTCACCGCTTCAACCTGTCCATTTGTTTGAGAGTGGGCAGGTTTGGCATAATAATTAGCAATCTGGTACTCTTTACACAACTGTCTGAACTTCCAGTTATCAAACTAGGTACCGTTATCAGTGATTATAGTGTAGAGAACTTCAAACCTATAAAGTATATTCTTTTTCACAAAATTCGTGGTGTTTGCTTATGTGATATGCACTAGTGCTTCAGCTTCTTCCCATTTCATAAAATAGTCAACAGCTACTGTGGCGTGTTTTACTCCACCCCCTGTTCCAGCTAGCATTGGGTCGATTAGATCTAAACCACACATGGCGAATGACCATAGGGATATAAGGTTTCTGAGTTTTTCAAGGGGCTACCGGATATCGTTGGCAATCCTTTAACAAGTACTGCAACTCTCTGAACATTGTTTTGCATCTGAGAAAAGTGTAGGCCAGTAATAGCCTTGCCTGAGTACCTTGTGTGCTAAACTTCTACCCCCAGTGTGGTTTCCACAAACTCCTCTGTGGATCTCCTGAAGTATTCGATATGTATCTTCTTCTGGTACACATCTCTGGAGAGTTCAGAAAAACCCCCTTCTGTATAATTCTCCCCCGATCAAGGTGTACCTTGTTGATCGATACCTGATGCGCTTTACTTGTAAAGGATCTTCTGGGAGCATGCCTTCTTCCAGGAATCTCTTTAGCCGAGTCATCCAACCGTCTGACGGTGTTCGGATTTCTGAAATTTCTAAATTTCTAAATTTCTAAATTTCTTGGTTCAGCTGTGCTCGGTTTAAGGAGATGTGCAACCGGAATAATCTTTGGCCTGATTGTTGTTGTTGCTAATGCTAGCTTAGACAATGCGTCTGCCTTTTCATTCTCTTCCCTGGGGATCTAGGTAATCTTATATTCTTTAAATTTATAGAGAAGCTGTTTCGCAATGTCACGATAGATTATCATGCCTTCACCCTTGGCTTGGTACTCGTCTAGGACTTGGTTTACAACTACCTATGAATCGTTGAATATCTCAACCTCATCTGTCCCTAGAGCTATACAGACTCTGAGTCCAACTAGCAGCGCCTCGTACTCGGCTTGATTGTTTGTTGATTTGAAGTCAAATCTCATGGCACATTCAACATCATCTCATTCTGGAGTACATACTACGATCCCTGCCCCGCTACCATGAGTGTTTGAAGAGCCATCTACATACAACTTCCATGGGAATTTTTTGTTCAACATTCTTTTTGCTTCTAGGTTGGGCTATATGAATTCTGCTATAAAATCTGCCACTACTTGCCCTCTGAGGGATGTCCAGGGAATATAGTGGATGTCGAATTCACTTAGCTCGATAGCCTATTTAGTTAGTCTTCCTAAAATATCTGGCTTCTGTAGGATTTTCTTTAATGGACAGTCGGTGAGGACCTGGATTGTATGAGCTTGAAAATATGGCCTTAGTTTTCTTGCTGCCGAAACCAACGTTAGGGCCATTTTCTCTGTCTGTGAATACCTGGTTTTGGCTGGTAGAAGTGCCTTGCTGGTGTAGCACACCGGCTTCTGTACTTCATCCTCTGTTCTAACTAGTGCTGAGCTTGCTGCTAGTTCTGTGATTGATAAATATAGCTGGAGTATTTCTCCCATCTGTGGTTTTGAGAGGATGGGTGCCTACCCTAGGTATTCCTTGATTTTCAGAAAAGCCTATTCACACTCTTCATTCCATTCGAGCCTTTTTCCTTTTTTGATTATTTTAAAAAACGGTGAGCATCTGTCTATTGCTCTTGAGATGAATCTATCCAAGGAAGCTAAGCATCCTGTTAAGCGCTGTACTTCTTTGAGCATTTTTGGTGAAGTCATTTTCTGTAGGACCTGAATCTTCTCGGGGTTGACTTCGATTCCTCTTTGGTAAACTTGAAACCCAAGAATCTTCCTGAAGGAACTCCGAATAAACACTTATTTGGGTTTAGCTTAATCTGGTATCTCCTTAAGACATCAAATGTCTCTTTCAAATCTGAAGTATGCTTGTCTGATGTGATGCTTTTAGTCAGCATGTCATCAACGTATAATTCCATGTTTCTTCCTATTTGCTGTGAAAAGATTTTATTGACCAACCTTTGATAGGTTGCTTCTGCGTTTTTCAATCTGAAAGGCATCACTGTATAGCAGTATAAACCCTGATCAATTGTGAATGCTGTTTTTTCTTCGTCAGCCTTGTTCATTCGAATTTGGTTATATCCCGAATTGGCGTCCATGAAACTAAGTAGCTTATGGGTTGATATAGCGTCCACCAACTGATCTATCCTTGGGAGTGGAAAATTGTCTTTTGGGCATGCCTTGTTTAGATCTGTGAAATATACGCACATCCTTCACTGCCCATTCTTCTTTTCGATGAGGACCACATTAGACACCCAATGAGGGTAATTAACCTCTCTAATCGATCCCACAGCGAGTAGCTTCTCTACTTCCAGTTTGATTGCCTGACTTCTTTCAAGATTGAATGACCTTCTCTTTTGTATTACCGGTTTTGCATTCGGGTCTACTGTGAGATGGTGAGATATTATTAGGGCATCTATCTCGTTCATGTCTACATGACTCCAAGCGAACACATCCCTGTATTCTTTAAGCAGATCAACGAGGCTTTGTTTAACTTTTCCCTCCAGGTTAGCCCCGATCTTGACTTTTTTGTCTGGTTCATCTTCCTTCAAGGTGACTTCTTCGACCGGTTCAGTTTTGGATTCATTCGGCTCTTCCCTTGGATCGAATTCGAATGATAGCGGCTTTTCGTTCTGACTCGGTTGTGTTATGGTGCAAACCTGTTCATTCTTATCCTTGTATACTGACAGGTTAGCTCTTCGGGCCATCTCTTGGGATCCTTTAACTACCCCGACCTCCTGTTTGGTCGGGAATTGTATCATTAAGGCATAAGTGGCGGTTACGGCCTTAGTTTTATTCAGGAATAGTCATCTCTGTAGTGCATTATATGGCCAATTGTCCAAGTCTACTACTACAAAATCGAGCAACACAGTTCTCTGGCAAGGTGCTACTCCATTCTTTACAGGTAGCTTTACCGTCCCGAGTGATCTGACTTCAATTCCCCCGAATCCTCTAAGTGGGGTATGGAAGGGTTGTAGGTCCTTTCGGTCTAACCTGAGTTGATCATAGACGGCTACATTGAGAATGTCTACTTAGCTTTCATTACCTATCAGGATTCTCCTGACTTCCCGTTGACCAATCCGGGCACTTATAACCAATGCGTCATTTGGTCGAACATCAATGCCATGTGAGTCTGCTTCTGTGAATGTTATTGGGTCTCATCCTTCCTTTATCTTCTTCGGGTCTGGCTCGCCCGAGTTTATATCAAAGTTATTTCTTGCTTCTACTACTTCTTTGATTTTCTGAGTTCTTTCTCGGTTACTTCTTCCAGTGGATGGTCCTCTAAAGATCATATGTATTACTTGATTGGCCTCTGAACTGGCCCTTTTATTTTGACCAGAGCTGTGATCGGCCTTGATTTCTTTTTTTGCTTCTGATTTTTCATCCCTTTCAAGATCACATCCAGTAGATGTCCTTTCCGAATGAGGGTTTCTATGTAATCTCTAAGCTGGTAACACTTGGAAGTCTCATGACCGGTTTTCTTATGGAACCTGTAATATTTTGTTGTATCTCACCTAGAGAACTGAGATTGACGGTGTGGCTCTTGTACCATATTCTTTGTTTCCAGAATGGCCAGGATTTCCTCCTGTTTTTTTCGAAGAGGGGTGTAGTTGGTGTATCTGCCACGGTATTTTTCTGTGGTCTGCTCGATATTACACCTATTAACCTCGTCTTTGCTTTTTTCTTTGCTATTTCCTTTCTGTTTTCCCTTCTGGTTCTACGTCTTGGACTCGACGTCCTTCTGTTCGGGTTTTCCCCCATGCATATAGCATCCTCATGTGGCTAACTCTTCTTCCTCGGCCAGTGCATATCCTCCTGCCATATCTATCATGTCTGTATATCTGGTCAGTCGGGCTCTTCTTAAATCAAAAGATAGCCGTCCATTCTGTAATTTGTTAATGAATGCAGTGATTATTGCTTCATCATTTGCACTGCCAATTTCTGATACTGCTTGGCCGAATCTCCCCAGGTATTCTTCAGTGACTCATCTTTCCCTTGTTTTATTTGAGCAAGGTGAGCCACTGACTTTTTCCAGTGAACATTACTCAAAAATTGCCTTGAGAAGCTCCTGCTCAGTTTAGTGAAATTTCTGATGCTTACTGGGGGAAATCTACCAAACCACCTTGAACCCATATCTCCCAGAGTTTGTGGAAAGTTGAGACATAGCAAAGAATCACTGTGGGCGACACTAAGCCATGGCACTTTTATAGCGTCTCACGTGCTCCTTTGGATCTGTATCTTTCTTAAACTGCTCCACATGTGGCATCCTAAACCTTTCTGGGAATGCGGTCTGCAAGATTTCCCTGGTGAATGGACTATCAGAATCGTCATTAGATAAATTGTTATACCCATAACGTCTGACCAGTGCGTTCATTTGACGTCTGTTGTTCTTGACTTCTCGAGTCAGGCTCTGGATTACAATGTGTCTGCCTCCCACCGGATTTCCCTGATGGTCAAAATGCTGGGTGATTGTCATTCCTCTTTCTTGTTCTTCATTCTGATGTCGGGTTTCACGTATGATTCTGTGGTGTCGCTTACGATAGTGCCGATCGCTGTCTTCTAATGACGACAGATCCCGGTGTCGGTCATGTTTGCGATGTCTAGCACTGGCTGTCTGATCCTGGTTCTGTCTCTGGTGTGGTCATTCTTCTTCAGGTATTTCATATCCAGCCTGATTTATTGGAGTAGGGTCCCTTCCCTCTTTTGGAGTATTTATTTCTGGCCCTACTACAACCGAACGAAGCCTCGCAGGTGGGAGGTTAGGAGTTTGTGCTTCCGTAGCCAGTAGATCAACTCCTTCCTTTGTTGGATCCGCCATCAATTGTTGTAATGCCACTCGGAAGCGCAGCGTCAGGTCTCCGCTGGTTAGAGGAACTTACTGGATCCCCGCCAGAAATGTAGGTTGGTTTTTCGTTGTTACGGTGAGATCCCGTGAGGTACTGCCAACATGGAAGTTGTCCAGAGATTTTTGAACATCCCCATAATTGCTTCTGCTTCTTGCCATCGCTTTTGATCAAGTCGACCTCCTTCTAGCGTCAATTATTGACGTCGATTATTGGATGTGCCAATAAGGATTGGATTTCAGCTGTAAAATCAAAGAGAAGAGAAAAAAGAAAGTAATATGATACAAGTTTTACGTGGTAAAACTCCGATGATCGTAGAAACGTCCACGGGTGGTTGTATGATCAACCAAGCCAAAATCCACTATGAAGAAAGTAATTACAGCCCTCGATCTCTCTTTTTCTCTCTGAATATATCTGGATATTTTTCTATGATTGTTGTATATCTGTTGTATGGCGAGATTATGGGTCTATTTATATGTTTATAGATCCCTAATCTGCTTTGTACAAGTAATAGTAGATTCTTGTCTTTAATTACAATTATTTGCTTGTTGGAAGCTGATTGTCTTCTTTCCTGTTTCGGAGTCTTTTATTGAGATCGAGTGGGACTCTAGTAACGTAGTCCGATTAGGACTTATTTCCTAGGGAGTAGTCTTTTTGAAAAAATAGAATTGTTGCCTGATTGGGAACCTTTTCTGTTTAATATTCTGCTTTTAACGGGATTCCTTTTGATATGGATATCTTCATGCGTCTTAATGACGTGATCCACGTGGGTTATGTGCTGGGCTTTTATTCAGTTTTCTTCACACATGTCCCGAGTAACATCATTTGATCCCGAGTAAAAATGCTATTTGTCCAGCCCCGAGTGTCATTCATCTGGTCCCAAGTAGTATACGATGCTACATGATTCTGAGTAGGTTTTGTTTGGCATTTGTTTACTCGGGTTTTCCCTCTTTTGGTGATGTCTTGTAGGATATTTTCTGAAGGCTTATTCGGATGTCCGCCTGGCAATTTACTCTCTTTGTTGATGACGTGTCCGTATGACAAAATTTACATATAACAAAGGTCAAATTCTCTTTCCAATTTTTTTTAATTATGCCTATCGTCAATAATGAAAAGCTTGAAATTGAATGTTGTCTGATAGTACTCTTATAACATTTTAAAATTTTATCAACAACCCTTATTATTATGAATATTATAATATATTATAATAAGATTTATTTTTTATCAAATTAAACATCCCCTCTTGACTTAAATGGAGGTTGTGAGTTTAATTAAGTATTACTATATGCATTTATTAATGTGTGGAAAGTATTTTCTTGAGCACAGTGGGATCAATGTGTCAGATAGGTTTCAAAAAATAATAATAATAATCTTTTATCAAGTCATTATTAAACCTTCACTTTTGTAACTATATATAACAACTAAATAACCAACAACTTCTACATATGTCGTCGCATCTACAAATGAGATTATGAGTTTAAGTTGTATCTTCTTACTCATGAATTAAGACAAAGAGGTGTGTTGTGCATCCCGTGATTTGAATTTTTTTTATTTAAAAAAAAAGACAATTGGTGTGGAGGCTAAAATATGTGTGAAAAGAGAAAAAAGAAAAGAAAAAAAAAGAGGTTGAGAAATCGGAAAAGGGTTAAAAAGAGAAATGAAAAGAGGAATAATAAAAGGGAGAATGGATGATGATGAAAATGAACACCCATTGTAACAAGTGGCATGCAGTTAACAAATTCAAAACTAATGTCTATTTTTGTATCTTTATCTAGTACACTACATGCCCTTCATGATCGCACTATCTTTAAAGGCCACCAGTTTCAATACTGTCACTATTACTGTATCCTTATGATCTTCATGATCCTCAGGCTCTCACATGGCATCACATGGCTCACAATCTCTTCTTCTCTTCAGTCCACCAGTTGTTAATTCCAAAACATGTATCTTTATATTCACTCTCAAAATTACAAGTCATATATGCAAGCATATATGAGTCACCTCTCTTCAAGCCCACCAATTCCCACTATACCCATATCTTTATCTTCATTTTGACACCTTGTCTCAGATTCTTTTCTTTTTGTATCTCCTCATAAACCACTAGTCTCTCTTCAATTCTTGAATCTTCATCTCCACCCTCACAATACATTAGTTTTAGTTTCTCTCTCTGTTGATATATCATATATGTTATATCTTCTTTTTCACACACCACATAAAATATCCATTAATCATCTCACCCTTTCTCTCTCTCCATATGCCACCGGCTTCCTTCCCTAAATCTTTATCTTCCTTCTCATTCCTCCATGCTCTCCCTTTGTATATAAAACACCTAATAAGTTTCAGGTTCCATATATTTATATATCTTCATCATCCCAATCAAAGATATTATATATCTATCCATATATGATCTCCCTCTCTCTCTTTCTCCCTCTCTCTTATTTTTCTCAGTGTTGTTCTTATTACATGTATATAAAAACACTTTCTTGAGACAACTACGTCATACAGATGAGTTTAGTAAGTGGAGTACATGAGTAAGGAAGAATTTTACTAAATGCCAAAAATATGGCTAGAACACTAAGCAAACTTCATTTTCAAGAAATACCAGATGTAATTATCTCAAACATATTCTCCTTAGTCACTGATACTCGTACGTACAACACCATGTCCCTTGTGTGCCTTAAATGGTGCAAGCTAGAGTGTTCAATGCGCACATCTCTCACTCTCCGCGGTATCATCCGCGATCTCTACCTCTTACCTGATTGCTTTCAAGCTATAACCAAGCTTGACCTATCTATCCTCTCTCCATGGGGATGTCCACTTTTTGATTCCTCCCAATACTCACTACTCCTCTCAAAACTCCTCGTAAAGTCCTTTCCCAAAATCGTGTCTCTAACTATCTATGCTCGAATCAACTCTTCGTTGCCTCGCTCCTAAGTGGCCTAATCTAAGACAAGTTAAACTTGTTCGCTGGCATCAACATTTTAATAATGCTCTTGTAGGTTCTGTGTTTGTTGCATTGTTAGAGAATTGTTATTCACTTTCTTCGCTTGATCTTTCGATTTTTATTGTTGGATAAAAGATTTACCACCAGCTCTTGAAGCTTACCCTAATGTTGCAGCTTCTCTTTCACATCTCAACATCTTAATTCACTCTTTGGCTGATGGGTTTAAATCCCATGAGCTTATATCCATTTTGATCCTAGATTCATTGGCTTTGTTGGGGATGAAACTTTGCTTTCGATTGTTTCGAATTGTCCTCGTCTTTCCCTTCTTCACCTTGTTCATTCTACATCCGTGTCGATTAACTCTAGGGTTGATCATGATCATAATGAAGAGCACAAGACCAAATATTCAAGCATCAGTCACACAGCACTTGGAGACTTCATTACTAGTCTTCCAATGCTAGAAGACTTGGTTCTTGATGTTTGTAACAATGTTAGCGATGTTTGGCCAGCACTTGAGTTTCTGAATTCTTAGTATCCACGGCTTAAGTCTCTCAAGTTGGGAGAGTTCCATGGAATCTGCAGACCAGATGGGTTTGCTCTCTGTAGAGGGTTGGAATCTTTGTCCATCAAAAACTTTGCTGACCTAACTGCTTTTTCATTGATTTCTATCTCTTTTGGATGTCCAAAACTCACCAAGTTTGAGATTCAAGGTTGCCATAAAATCACAGAAATGGGGTTGTGGAAATTGGTATGTGTTCTCCAGAGAACATTGATTGATATGAGAATATTTTCTTGTAAAAATCTTAATACACAACGTTCATTGCAGGCTCTGGAACCAATTTGAGACCGAATACTACGACTTCACATAGATTGTGTGTGAGAATATGTTGAACATTTTGAAGGCGAAAGCAGTACCAGTATTTCAAGAACTAAATATACCAAATTAAAGAGAAGCTACATGTGGGAAGAAAAAAAAACATGAAAAAAAAAATCCAAGCTTAACAACAATATTGGAACATCATCATCATCATCAAATTCCAGGACTTGGGCAAAGTTTAAATATCTTTCACTTTGGATTGCTGTTGGTGAGCTACTGAATCCATTAACTTTATCAGGAATAGAAGACTGTCCAATTCTTGAAGAAACACAAATAAAAGCTGTTGGTGATTCCAGGTATCTACCAAGACCAACAATGGCTTTTGGGCTGAGTTCACTTATATGTTATCCTCAACTTTCAAAGATGAATCTAGACTGCAGCAACATTACAGAATTTGCACTCACTGCTCTAACAGGCCACACAGATTTGAGCTTGTGGGAGAGATTTTACTTGTATGGAATTGGGGATTTGAACCTGATTGAGCTCAACTATTGGTCTCCTCAGGACATGGATATCAACCAGAGAAGTCTGTCTCTTCCAGGAGCAGGTTTGCTTGCACAATGTTCTAGTCTCAGGAAACTTTTCATCCATGGAACAGCTAATGAACATTTCATGATGTTTCTTTTGAAAATACCAAATCTCAGAGATGTACAACTTAGAGAAGATTACTATCCTGCACCAGAAAATGATACATGCACAGAGGTGAGAAAAGATTCCTGCACAAGATTTGAAGACGCTCTTAACAAGCATCAAATTCCTGACTAAAAAATTGGTTCTAGCTAGCTTTTCTACTAATATTATTATAAATTATAGATAAAAATTACATAATAGTAGATAAAGTTAAAATTCCAAAAAGAGACCAGGAAAAGTTTCTGTGGACAAATTCTAACATATTGCAGTACTAATTAAAGTCTAAAACATTTGATCTGAATAATCTGATGATGTATGTTTAGAGTCAAATCTAAAAATCCTAAGCACTGAAAGAATCTACCATCAGAGATTGTTTGTCTGTTTCAACCCACCAATTTTGAATAACAATATTCTGTATTGTATAAGTACTATATATATAATTTATTATTTAAATTGTTTTAATAGTGGTAACAATAAATATATTGACCGTTGATATGTAACAAAAAAAAAACAATCAAGATATTCAGGTAACACCAACCAAATTTCACATTCCAGAAAGCGTAGGGTATCAAAGAATTTAAGATACAATGAAAATGGTCAAGAGAAATTCTGTGGAAATTTATTACGAAAACGTTAAGAGCTATAATGGAGAAATTAGACTAAGAACAACGTTAAATTATTCAAATGATGTGACAAACTAATTTTTGATTTTTAGTGGTGGAATGATGTATTGATAGAAAATTTAAACAAGATATGAGGATTAAGAAGAAATTTTCCACAAGGTTGAAGGGCTATGATTCCAGCCTTTTTATAGCATAACCACTTATAGTTACAATTATACCTGAACAATTTTCTGATGCGTGTAGCATTACTCATCACACTAAATGGCAAGGACGGACTATTGACATGAAAGATCGATGCAAAACCCTCTTAAGAAACACCAGTTCCAATTACCAAGTAGCCTATAAAATAAGCTATCTCTAAGTAGTAAGTGGGGCTTGCAATTATTAAACAATTTCATAAAATTACTAGTTGAAAATTAGAGAGGCATCCAACCTAGACAGCAAAGAAAAGTTGTCATTAGACTCGTTACTTACCAAACATTTTCAACGGCCATGAAATACCCTTGGTTGTGTCACTATTTTTTGATGCCAGCAAAAACTACTATAGCAAAGCATAGAAAAAATAAAATGCAACACATCTTCGACAACCATACAATCATTAGTAAAGTATATTTACCGAGTAATATAAATATTATACAACCTAAAATTAAACTCAAATGATTCTGTAAATGAGTTATCAGCACCACATAAGTTATGAGGTAATGCGATGAATGATATGGTAAAGACAAATCACTTGCCACATAAACACGTTATTTAGATTGATTTTTAGGTTAAATTTTTGGATTTATTTACATTTATGATATTTAATTACTAGTGTTAATTGAAAATGATATAAAAGTTTATCGATAATTAAGATGAAGTTAGCTTCATTAAATTTGAAGGAACTTGAAGCCCAGACAAGGACTTTTGTAAAATAAATATCAATAACAAAAAAAATTGAGGAAAAAATTAAAGAAAAAAAATTGAGCTCGAGGATTTCTTGGGCATGAACCTTGGATGCTAATCCATGTATAATGTTAAAAGTTAAAAAAGCAAATGGTCACAAGATTCGAAGCCAAACTTTTTTATATTTATATATATATATATATATATATATATATATATATATATATATATATATATATATATATATATATAGAGTGAGAGAGGGGCATAAACAAAGTTTATGGAGTAATGTAAGATTTAATACGATTTTCCAATCGTTGAATATATGATATTTGTATGGTTAAACGACTTTTATCAAATTTAAAAGTTTGATCATATTTAATATGTACTTTTAAGGTATCTATAAAATCTATTAGGTATTTAATAAAGATTTTTATAGAGTTTTAAAAAGTTAAAGTTACGAGGTATTCAACTAATTTTTTTTTTTAAGTCTATAAAAGTTATGAAGTACTTAAAATATCGATGACTTCAAAATGTCAATTATGTTTAACAATTTTTAGTTATGATTTTGAATTCTCTACTAACATGATTTTTGTATAATCTATATGGATTTATCGACATATATAATTAATGACCGTCATTTATTTATTTTATTTAGCTTACTTTTATTAATTTTAAATACAAAATCTTAGTCTCAAATGCTTCAGTTCAGAAATAAGATTAGCACATACAATAACATGATCCTTTAGTTATATCAAACCTCACAATTGTTTTCATTTTTCTAAAGATTTTGAAAAACTTTTTAAAAAAAAAAATAGAAATACTTTATGTAAGGTCCAGCTAAATAAATTGATCCAAATTCAAACCCAAATCAAAATACTGATCCAAACACACGACCCAAGTTCATGAGACTTTTACTTTAGTACAGATAAGTTTAATGATTACAGAAGGATTAAAAAAAAATAAAGAAAGGTGGCAAGATTGGGACAGGTCACAGGTGCGATACATAAAGAATAGGGTGGAAAGTGATGTGAGATGTGTCAAGTACTTATGAAAAAATATAAATATAAATATAAAATAAAGAAAATAGAGAGAAGGACCATTCCACCAAAATAGAAAATAGAAGTAGAAAAAGAAATAAATAGGGAAGAAAGAGGGAGAGATGGAGAGCGATTAAGATAGAGAAAGAGAGTCCTTTTGAGAGACAAAACAGAAGAAGAAAGAAAGAAATAAAAGTAAAAGAAAAGAAAATAATATTTATGGATTTATGGATTTTAAGATCTAAGTTATTTATGAGAATTTTTAGAAAAGAAACGAAAATAATATTTATTCATATTTTCACAAAAGTATTCCTAAAGATTAATGTCCAGAAAGCTAAACAAGCTAAACAAGCTTTTAAAGATTGATCAAATTTTAAGATATCAGATATGTATATTTCCCAATAGTATCATATTCAAATTATAAGCTTTTGGGGCTTCTCTGTACGTGTATGTGAGATTACTCTACCCGAACGGTTATATCGCTATGTATGTGAGACTACTAAACACGTTCGATCAGATATCAAAGTGTATGTAAGACTACTCTACATGTTCGATCAGATATCGACGTGTATATTTGATTATATATAAATTTCACTCTAAACTGGTGATCAAATATCGCCGTGTATGTGATGTATTTCCCCCTACTCTGAGTGTGCATTGAGATTCTCTGCCACGTACATGAGATTTTCCCCCAGGTACCATTTGGCATTTTCATATATATATATATATATATATATATATATATATATAAATGACCAGTACAAACAGGGGTCGTAGTGGCCGAAGCCTTAGTGGCAGATGCTTAGACCAGACTTATCAGACAAGAGCTCAGACTTATTATCGACTTATCATACTTTCCCTCGAGAAAGTCATAAAGACAAGTATGCAATTTCACTCATTACTCAGCCCAAATCACCCCAGATATTGCATATACAATTTCCTCAGTTACCCCCTGCTGGGCCTTCATCAAGCATAAGCCCAAGCTAAAGCCCAGTACACATGACAAATACATTCTCACCACTAGCCATTGACAGCAGTCCTTTTAAAACAATTGTCTCCTCAAAGATAAGCCCACATTCGAATAAGCAAGACAAGATTTTAGCCCATGCCTCATAATCGGCCCTTCCAAAAGTCAACCAACCACTTATTCCTACATAAATAAACATTTCTTTGACAGATTCTTTGCATTAGAACAGCATTTTATGCATGACCATTATTTTAGGGAACCCAAAAAACTGGCTGATGATCTTATCAACCCGTTATTTGGAAGAATTCCTGAAGACTTATCAAAGAGACATATATTCTATGAGTTTATTCTCGTAGATACAGATTCAATTTTCATTTCTGATGTTTTTGACAAAATAGACAAAGAAAATTTGATTTTCAGAAAAATCAAGATTTGTAAAATTATTACTTTAGAACAATGGGGTGGTGACCCCAATTCAAAAAGAAATTTTAGCAGAATTTTTCATATATCAGACTTTTCATACCGGGATTATATCAATGCATGGACAAAATTCCTTTATGGATAAAACCCAGGAAATTCCCTTTCCTGGTTTATTTATTTCGACAAAAATTTCCATCTCGATCTACCTATTTGGTTTTTAGAATGGTGGGACAAATTCGGACCTACTATTGATTTCCTCCCAACACAAGTTAAAGAAGGTTATTCCTTCTGGATTTCAAATGTTGACCGACCAGATGAATGGGAATTTTTCTCAGATCTATTTCTCTTTTTTGTCCACTTCAACCTGACATGGATACTCATGCTTGAGTACTCCATCCAAGACAAGCTGATTGGAAACGTGAATGTCCCATATTTCGGTATACAGGTGAAAATAAAATGGTGGAGCGGTATGAATTTGGCCAACCATGGAAAAGATAGAATTTCCAAGTGCATTTCTGACAATCCTACACTTTGCAACAAAGTTTCAGACCGGTCTGGCTTCCTGATGGCCAAATCCCAGAATCAGGCTAGAATTGCTGCAGCCAGCACCCCTGACGGACTCATAAGAATAGCAGAAGAAATGAAGAACACTATGATCAGTATGTCTCAAGCTAGTTCTGACCAAGGTGAAGACAAAATCAATGAGGAAGACTCAGACAATTATGCATTTGATAGCGATAACCCATCAACCTTTTTTGGACATGACCCATGATGACTCATCTTGCCACATGATGACTCATCTTGCCACATGATGACAGATAAGTTGGCAGACAAGATAAGGATGCTTATCCTTCCACATATGACAGGCAAGATAAGGACGTTGACAGACATGATAAGATAGGAATCTTATCTAAAAAGGCATCGACAAAATAAAAGTGACAGGCTGCCAAACAACTTTAATAATTCAAGAAAAAACAACTATAGTTTGTAAAAAAGTAACTATGGTTCCTTAACCAAGGTTACTCCTAGCTCTATATATTGTTTAGATTCATAGAGTTAAGCAAGTTCAGTTTTGAGTTTGTTTTTAATTTTCTCTTTGATTGCTCTACGTAGCATCAATATTCCCTCTTCTTCTATCACTGTAAATTTCTGAACTACTTAAATAAAATTGTGAGACTTATTCCTGTAGATCAACTTTGCTGTCAGACTTATTTGCTTAAAGCACTGTAAGAAACTATTACTCTTATCTCTATTTTTATAATCTATTACACTGTTCTGGTCTAGTATATCGGCTAGAAACCATGACTTATCCGTTTAATCAGTTATACTAAAAAGGATAGACTCAGGTATAACAACGCCACGTACTGACAAGTTATTTCTGTTTAAATTTATTTGAACTATTACTCATACCCAGATTGCTGCTGGTAGAGTTTAATTTTTTTGTTATTTTTGTTATGTTCTTAGAGTTACTATATATTGTCCTCTGTTTCCTATTTTATATTATCTTGCTCTGTTTTGGTATCAGAGCCTTAAGACTTGTTGAAGAAGATAGTAGTGACTATTTCTAGGTGCAAAAGTCAGTAGGTCTGTAGGGTGTTTGCCGTCTACTAGGAGAGCTATAGGCTGTTGACCCGTTTGACCAGGCTGTGAGTCAAAACCTAGGATATTTACTATTTATTTTCTTTACCATGTCTACGAGTAGTTCTAGACCTGGGATTGAGCCCGATGATATGAATAGTTGCACTGGACAATCTGTAGCTAATTATGAGACTAAGTGGGATGACAAAGATTTAATCAACTGGCAATTGCCCAATATTCAAAAGAGCAGTATCTATAAGAAAAAACTTCTAGATTTAAGAACCCTTTTGGGACAAAAGACCAAAGAGATAAATGTGAAATTTCAAAATAATATTTTTTCGACAAATCTTTTAAATAAAAACAGTTTGACTCACTACAACAAAATAGGTTTTAATGACCTACATATTGGAAGTGTCCAAGTAGGAATTAAACCTCTTTCAAAAATTGGACTAAAAATTCTTTATTAATTGTTTTAAGAGACAAAAGAATTACTAACTATAAAGAATCAATTTTAGGAATGGCATAAACATCTTTAACTTATGGCCCTATATACTTTCAATGTTATCCAAATTTTACAATAGCCTTAAACACAGAAGAGCACAAAGAAAAATGCATAGTTATTGACATCCAAACTTATAACTATCAATTCCTAGAAAAATCTAGCCCTTATAAACTTGTCTACAGAGTTCATTACAGAGTCTTGACTTCTGGACTTATCCCCAGCTACATACCCCCTTCCGTACCAGCTGGCCAGACCATATGGTTAATGCATCCCCCTCAGTCAATGTCCTAGTACCTGTTCCAGTCAGATGGGAAAATATTAAGTTTCCAGATGATTGGGTCAAAGAACAAAATGACCAACCAACATACAGACCACCCTTGAGAAACCTCCATGACTGTGTTCTTGAGGAAGATGGAACCCTTAGAATATCTTTCAGAAGAGGCCTATCACTTAAAGATAATAGCAGTGACCATTCAGATCACTAAATGACTTCCAATCAGCCAGAAACTCCCTGTCAAGCATGTCTAGACATAACATTTCAAGACAAATACCCAGTCTAGCCCCTAGACAAATCAGACAAATAACCAATCTTAGGCCCAACACAACAACTCCCAACCCAACTGCCAATTACGACCCAGAAGAAGACTCTAGCGAACCCATTGTAAACCTGGTCCCCAGAAGAAGAAGGCCCAGGCCCAAAACAGAAACACCAACACATGTGGCCCATGTCCAAAACACCCCGGAGCAATGGCCCAACCAATTCATACCTATGACCAAGCCTTATGGATCTGATACCAAGTTGATGCATTTGTCTCAAAACCGTAGAGATCTGGTATTCCGATAGTCCGTCAATATTGAATTGGTATCAGAGCCTTAACACTTTTTGAAGAAGATAGTAGTGACTATTTCTAGGTACGAAATTCAGTAGGTCTGTAGGGTGTTTGCCGTCTGCTATGAGAGCTATAGGTTGTTGACCCGTTTGACCAGGCTGTGAGTCAAAACCTAGGATATTTACTATTTATTTTATTTACCATGTCTGCGAGTAGTTCTAGACCTGGGATTGAACCCGATGATATGAATAGTTGCACTGGACAATCTGTAGCTAATTATGAGACTAACTGGGATGACAAAGATTTAATCAACTGGCAATTGCCTAATATTCAACAAAGCAATATCTATAAGAAAAAACTTCTAGATTTCAAAACCTTTTTGGGTCAAAAGACCAAAGAGATAAATGTGAAATTTCAAAATAATACTTTTTCGACAAATCTTTTAAATAAAAACAGTTTGACTCACTACAACAAAATAGGTTTTAATGACCTACATATTGGAAGTGTCCAAGTAGGAATTAAACCTCTTTCAAAAATTGGACTAAATAATTCTTTATTAATTGTTTTAAGAGACAAAAGAATTACTAACTATAAAGAATCAATTTTAGGAATGGCAGAAACATCTTTAACTTATGACCCTATATACTTTCAATGTTATCCAAATTTTACAATAGCCTTAAACACAGATGAACACAAAGAAAAATGTCTAGTTATTGACATCCAAACTTATAACTATCAATTCCTAGAAAAATCTAGCCATTATAAACTTGTCTACAGAGTTCATTACAGAGTCTTGACTTTTGGACTTATCCCCAGCTACATACCCCCTTCCGTACCAGCTGGCCAGACCATATGCTTTAATGCATCCCCCTCAGTCAATGTCCTAGTACCTGTTCCAATCAGATGGGAAAACATTAAGTTTCTAGATGATTGGGTCAAAGAACAAGTTGATCAACCAATATACAGACCACCCATGAGAAACCTCCATGACTGTGTTACTGAGGAAGATAGAACCCTTAGAATATCTTTCAGAAGGGGCCTATCACTTAAAGATAATAGTAGTGACCATTCCAAATCACTAAATGACTTCCAATCAGTCAGAAACTCCCTGTCAAGCATGTCTAGACATAACATTTCAAGACAAATACCCAGTCTAGCCCCTAGACAAATCAGACAAATAACCAATCTTAGGCCCAACACAACAACTCCCAACCCAACTGCCAATTACGACCCAGAAGAAGACTCTAGCGAACCCATTGTAAACCTGGTCCCCAGAAGAAGAAGGCCCAGGCCCAACACCGAAACACCAACACATGTGGCCCATGTCCAAAAAACCCCAGAGCAAGTGGCCCAACCAATTCATACCTATGACCAAGGCAAAACCTCACCTACTCCTTCACAAATCTTGACTGAAATTATTGACCCAGAACCACTAGTCCGTTTCATTAATGTTATTGACAAAGAATCCAGTATTAATCTTAACTTCTTAATTACTGATTACTATTCCTCTCATAATCAACCCTTAAGAGAGAAATATGAGAAAAATTATTCCAAACATAAAATAGGAAACAGAGGACAATATATAGTAACTCTAAGAACATAAAAAAAATAACAAAAAATTTAAACTCAACCGGCAGCAATCCGGGTATGAGTCACAGTTCAAATAAATTTAAACAGAAATAACTGGTCAGTACGTGGCGTTGTTATACCTGAGTATATCCTTTTCAGTATAACTGATTAAGCGGATAAGTCCTGGTTTCCAGCCGATATACAAGACCAGAACAGTATAATAGATCATAAAAATAGAGATAGAGTAATAGTTTCGTACAGTGCTTTAAACAAATAAGTCTGACAGCAAAGTTGATCTACAGGAATAAGTCTCACAATTTTATTTAAGTAGTTCAGAAATTTACAGTGATAGAAGAAGAGGGAATAGTGATACTACGTAGAGCAATCAGAGAGAAAATTAAAAACAAACTCAAAACTGAACTTGCTTAACTCTATGAATCTAAACAATATATAGAGCTAGGAGAAGCCTTGGTTAAGGAACCATAGTTACTTTTTTACAAACTATAGTTGTTTTTTCTTGAATTATTAAAGTTGTATGGCAGCCTGTCACTTTTATTTTGTCAATTCCTTTTTGGATAAGATTCCTATCTTATCATGTCTGTCAACGTCCTTATCTTGCCTGTCATATGTTGAAGGATAAGCATCCATATCTTGTCTGCCAACTTATCTGTCATCATGTGGCAAGATGAGTCATCATGGGTCGTGTCCAAAAAAGGTTGATGGGTCCTCGCTATCAAATGCGTAATTGTCTGAGTCTTCCTTACTGATTTTGTCTTCACCTTGGTCAGAACCAGCTTGAGACATACTGGTCATTGTGTTCTTCATTTCTGCTGCTATTCTTATAAGTCCGTCAGGGGTGCTGGCTGCAGCAATTCTTGTCTGATTCTGAGATTTGGCCATCAGGAAGTCAGACTGGTCATAAACTTTGTTGCAAAGCGTAGGATTGTCAGAAAGCCACTTGGAAATTCTATCTTTTCCATGGTTGGCCAAATTCATACCGCTCCACCACTTTATTTTCACTTGTCTACCGAAATATGGGACATTCACGTTTCCTATCAGCTTGTCTTTGATGGAGTACTCGAGCATGAGTATCCATGTCAGGTTGAAGTGGACAAAAAAGAGAAATAGATCTGGGAAAAATTCCCATTCATCTGGTCAGTCAACAATTGAAATCCAGAAGGAATAACCTTCTTTAACTTGTTTTGGGAGGAAATCAATAGTAGGTCCGAATTTGTCCCACCATTCTAAAAACCAAATAGGTAGATCGAGATGAAAATTTTTGTCGAAATAAATGATCCAGGAAAGGGAATTACCTGGGTTTTGTCCATAAAGGAATTTTGTCCATGCATCGATATAATCCCAGTAAGAAAAGTCTGATATATGAAAAATTATGCTAAAATTTCTTTTTGAATTGGGCTCACCACCCTATTGTTCTAAAATAATAATTTTACAAATCTTAATTTTTCTGAAAATCAAATTTTCTATCTATTTTGTCAAAAACATCAGAAATGAAAATTGAATCTGTATCTACGAGAATAAACTCATAGAATATATGTCTGTTTGATAAGTCTTCAGGAATTCTTCCAAATAACTGGTTGATAAGATCATCAGTCAGTTTTTTGGGTTCCCTAAAATAATGGTCATGCATAAAATGTTGTTCTAATGCAAAGAATCTGTCAAAGAAAGGTTTATTTATGTAGGAATAAGTGGGTTGGTTGACTTTTGGAAGGGCCGATGATGAGGCCTGGGATAAAATTTTGTCTTGCTTATTCGAATGTGGGCTTATCTTTGAGGAGACAATTGTTTTAAAAGGGTTGCTGTCAATGGCTAGTGGTGAGAATGTATTTGTCATGTGTACTGGGATTTGGCTTGGGCTTCTGATTGATGAAGGCCCAGCAGAGGGTAACTGAGGAAATTGTTGGGCAATGTCTGGGGTGATTTGGGCCGAGTAATGAGTGAAATTGCATACTTGTCTTTATGACTTCCTCGAGGAAGTATGATAAGTCGATGATAAGTCTGAGCTCTTGTCTGATAAGTCTGGTCTAACTGAGCCTCTGCCACTAGGGCTTCGGCCACCACGACCCCTGTTTGTACTGGTCATTTTTCTCCCTGTAAAAATTCTCTGGTCAGAAAATCAGGGAGACTATTTTATGATCCCTTTAGCAAAGATAAAAGGGCTTGCCATCTAGCAAATATTTGTTTAGAGGCAAGGTTTTTAACATCTTTTTTCAAAATATATTTTGCCGATTGGCAATTAGCTCTCAAAACAAATTTTTGATTGATCAAATCATCCTGCAACTTCTGGATTGTCAGAACAATAGCTAAAATTTCTTCTTCTTTTTTGACAGTTGAGTATTTTAATTGGGTATCGTTCCATAATCCTGAAACATATCTAACCAAACAATCTTTGTTATCAATGGTCTGTTTTAAAACCCCACCGAATCATTTGTCAGAAGCATCTGTTTCAACCGTTTTTGGAGCTGTGGGATGACAAACAGTCAAGCAAGGAAGTTTTTTAACATATTTTTTCACATGCTGGACAGCTTTAGTATGTTCCTCAGTCCATGGAAGAGGATTGGTCTTAAGTCTTTGGAAAAGTGGTTTACAAATAATACTAAGTTGTTTGTAAAAATTTGAAATATAATTTAGACATCCTAAAAATCTTTGTAACTGTTTCTTGTCTCTTATTTCGTCAGGAAAATTGTCAGCAAAATCTAAGCTTTTTTGTATGGGAACAATTGTTCCTCTTTTTATGTTATGGCCCAAAAACCTGATATTGGTTTGAAAGAGGATAATTTTTGGGGCCGAAACTACTAATCCATGGTGTTTGATGGTTTTGAAGAATATTTCTAAATGTTTCCAGTGAAGGTCAATATTTCTTGAAAAAATTAAAACATCATCTATATAAACAATGGAAAATTCAGTGAAAGAATTAAAGATATTGTTCATAATGCATTGAAATTCACTTGGAGCGTTTTTAAGACCAAAGGGCCTGACATTCCATTCGTATTACCCAAAAGGGACTGTGAAGGTTGTCTTATAACGGTCTTGTTCCGCAATTTGGATCTGCCAAAAACCCGATTTCATATCAAATTTTAAAAATATTATTGAATCATAAAGTCTTTTTAATTGATCGAATTTGTTGGGTAAGAGATACCTAATCCACTGTAATGCCTCATTTAAGGATTTATAGTTAACAACAAGTCTGGAAACTCCTGTTTCTATTTCTGTATTTTTCTGGACATAGAAAGCAGGGCAACTCCATGGGGATTTAGAGGGTCTGATGAGTTTTTTGTCAAGTAAGTCTTGAATTTCTTTTTTACAATATTCTACAAGGCTGGTAGTCATCTGGATGGGTCTGGCTTTAGTTGGGATTCCTTTTTCATGAAAATCTTTGGTATAGGGAAGGGTAACAATGTGTTTCTTCCTATCCCAGAACTCATTTGGAATGGTAGAGCAAACTTCCTTTTCTAGCTTTTCTTTAAAATCTTTTATTTTTCTTTGAAAAAAGGGGTTCTTCTAATTTGTTTTCTTGTCTTTGGAAAACTAGGTCATCTTTTAAATAGTTCAGTTGGTTTTGTTTTCTGGTAAGTGTGGCAATACAATTGTCAATAGGCTCAGGATTTTCCTGGCAAATATTATTATTTTTTAAAACATTAAAGTCTCTGACTAAAACCGGAAAAATAAAAGTAAATAGAATTTCTTTTCCTAGATACTCAGTGACAATCCCTTTTGCAATAACTTTGAAGAGTGAGATCAGATATAAAAAAGGTAACCCTAATATTATATTTTGAGAAAGGGTTTTGACTACAATAAAGTCATTGTTATAACAAACTTCATTGTTATAACAAACTTCATTGTTGCAAACTTTGGCATTGGTGAGTTTGTATTGGATATCTAATTTTATTTTATTAGCGCCATAAAGAGTCTTTGTAGTCGCATCTAAATATTTAGTGGGAACCAGAGATTCAACAATACAATTTAAATCAGCTCCTGTATCAACGAGGGCTATAGCCCTGATATCAATTTCAATAAACCATTTTTGGATTCTTGTTTCATGGATGGCATTAATCTGTTGATTGTCTTGATTATCATGCTCTTTTTCTTGTTCTTTGTCAGATTCTTCAGAACTATTGAAACTCGGTTGTAAGCTCTTTTTTATTTGTAAATCTTGGATCTGAGCTTTTAAAATTTTTATTTCTCCTTTAATGTCAGTGATTTCCTTTTGTAAATCAGAAATAGTCACTTTTCTAGATTTGGCTTGAAATTTTCCTAAAACATTTTGTTCAAAATCAGGGTTTTCAAAATGGGCATTTTTAAAAAGTTTTGGTTCATTCAAGGTATTATTGGTAGATGTTGATTCACTAGTAATTTTTTGTTGTAATTGTCTAATATATTGAGCTTTTTGGATGGGATTCTCAATACTATCAATCATGCTAATAATTAAGGAATAATCTTGTTTTTCAAGGACGTTAATTTGTTTGCAAAAGTAAGGTTGGGTTTCTTGTTCAGATGATTCGGAGGAAGTGTCAGATACAGAAGATGATACGTTAATATTAAGAATTTCATTGTCGAAAGTTGAAGATGAGGAAGTACCAGTGTCTGTGTATAAAGCTTGTAATATCTTTTCTTTAGTTTGGTCATCTAGTTCTAAGTTGGTAATCTTTTGTTTTTGGTCTGGACATTTGTTAGCATAATACCCTTTCTTGCCACATTTAAAACATCTGTTTGATTTTTTATAAGATTTTTGTTTCTTGTAATTCTTCTTTTTGTGAAAGAAAGACTTTTTAGGAGACCAAATTGTTTCTCCCTTTTTATTGGCTTTATAGTCCTTATTAACCCTGTAGGGATAATTTTTTACGAATTTGGGATAAGATCTTTTATGTTTCCTTTTAGGGGAAGATAACTTATCAAAACCAAATTGTTCACACCAAGAGCCTAATTCTTTCCTGGTTGTTAGTTTTTGTTGTTTAAGTTGGCTTTTTAGTCTAAGATCATCACAAAGTTGTAAAGAAACAATGTTTATAGCAACAATTATTTCACCATAAGTCCAGGTATTTAAATCGATTTGAGACCAGTCAGACCATCTCATCTTTGACTTTCTTGGAAAATAGTTTTGGAAGACCTGAAATAAATTTTTCTTTCCAGTAGGAATTTGCATTGTCAGGTCTTTGGAAAACTCTGGTCAAGAAAATATCTTTGTACCATTTAAAATCGTTAAGTTTCTTGGATTTGAGGTTTTGGATTTTTGAAAATTCTTTTCCTTGGTTAATGTTGGGATTTCCTACAAAATGCATTAATATGGTATAGCATAAGACATCTATGCCATCAGGTTCAGAAGTGGTAGTGGTCGTTTGGGTCTGTGTAGAGGTTGATTCAAATGTAGATGGGTCTTGGACAGGTGTAGCAGTAATTATAGTTTTGGTGCGTCCTATGATAGATCTCTTAGCAAGTGCACTAAGTGTGTGTGTCCACCAACCAAATAGTTGGCCTTCAAAACCAGTCGTTAAAGAAGTAACAACATCAGAATGGGTCATGTTTTGTTTTTTAATGTAAATATAACCAATTGTATGCATTTTTCTTAAGACCGTAATGATATGGTTTTCGATAGTCCGTCAATATTGAATTGGTAGCAAGCATTACCAGTGTAAGCTCTGTATGGGACTGTTTCTTCGTATTGTAAGTCAGGAGGAGTAGGTTTTGGGTAATAAGGTTTAGTGTTATGGTAATATTTAGTTTCATTAAAACTGTCTGTTTTGTCATTAGTAGTAATTCTTTGAATAAGATCTTGGAAGTCAGAGACTTCATCTTCATCAGAGGAGTTTTGGATGGTTTTGTCAATAGTTTGAATGTTTGGAGTATGAACACCAGGTATTCTTCCTAATCTTTCCTTTAGGGCTTTAAGGAGTTCTGTTTCATCAATAAGGTTGCCGAAACATTTTTCAATTCCATTGTGGTCAGAAAATATCATAGGTTCAGATTTAATTTTTTTCTTTTCCCTTAAAAGAGGGGGTTGTAGTTTCAGAAGGGACAAAGACTTGTGGAGGTGTGACCTCATTGGTGGGTGATTCACTGGTCTGGGTTAGGTTTAGGTCAATTTTTTCTAGTTGTTCTCCAATGGAGTTGAGGAAGAAATTAGTATAGTTGCCTTGTCTCATGACGATACCAATTTGGTGTGAGGAGGCAGGTACTGTTTGTGACATTGGTTCATCAAAAAGGATAAAAGGTGTCCATTTTGTCGTGTTTGATCCTGCAGGATCATCATCGTTGGGCATATTAATTTCAAATTCTCTCGGAGGGGGGTGTAATTGTCTTTCTTCTCTTCTTTTAGTTTTGTATGTCCTGAAGTTTTGTCGATTTATAACAGAACAGTTTTGCTCAAAGTTTTTGCTATTAGCATACCATTCAAAGAAAGGGATGCTTTGGTTTAAGTTATTAATGTTTTCTATCCATCTTTTACGAAATTGGTCACTTTTATGTTTAGAATAATTTTTCTCATATTTCTCTCTTAAGGGTTGATTATGGGAGGAATAGTAATCAGTAATTAAGAAGTTAAGATTAATACGGATTCTTTGTCAATAACATTAATGAAACGGACCGGTGGTTCTGGGTCAATAATTTTAGTCAGGACTTGTGAAGGCGTAGGTGAGGTTTGGCCTTGGTCATAGGTATGAATTGGTTGGGCCACTTGCTCCGGGGTTTTTTGGCCATGGGCCACATGTGTTGGTGTTTCTGTTTTGGGCCTGGGCTTTCTTCTTCTAGAAACCAGATTTACAGTGGGTTCGCTAGAGTCTTCTTATGGGTCGTAATTGGCAGCTGGGCTGGGAGTTGTTATGTTGGGCCTAAGATTGGTTATTTGTCTGATTTGTCTAGGGGCTAGACAGGGTATTTGTCTAGCAATGTTTTGTCTATACAGACTTGACAGGGAGTTTTTGGCTGATTGGAAGTCATTTAGTGATCTGGAATGGTCACTGCTATTATCTTTAAGTGATAGGCCTCTTCTGAAAGATATTCTAAGGGTTCCATCTTCCTCAAGAACACAGTCATGGAGGTTTCTCAAGGGTGGTCTGTATGTTGGTTGGTCATTTTGTTCTTTGACCCAATCATCTGGAAACTTAATATTTTCCCATCTGACTGGAACAGGTACTAGGACATTGACTGAGGGGGATGCATTAACCATATGGTCTGGCCAGCTGGTACGGAAGGGGGTATGTAGCTGGGGATAAGTCCAGAAGTCAAGACTCTGTAATGAACTCTGTAGACAAGTTTATAAGGGCTAGATTTTTCTAGGAATTGATAGTTATAAGTTTGGATGTCAATAACTATGCATTTTTCTTTGTGCTCTTCTGTGTTTAAGGCTATTGTAAAATTTGGATAACATTGAAAGTATATAGGGCCATAAGTTAAAGATGTTTATGCCATTCCTAAAATTGATTCTTTATAGTTAGTAATTCTTTTGTCCCTTAAAACAATTAATAAAGAATTTTTAGTCCAATTTTTGAAAGAGGTTTAATTCCTACTTGGACACTTCCAATATGTAGGTCATTAAAACCTATTTTGTTGTAGTGAGTCAAACTGTTTTTATTTAAAAGATTTGTCGAAAAAATATTATTTTGAAATTTCACATTTATCTCTTTGGTCTTTTGTCCCATAAGGGTTCTTAAATCTAGAAGTTTTTTCTTATAGATACTGCTCTTTTGAATATTGGGCAATTGCCAGTTGATTAAATCTTTGTCATCCCACTTAGTCTCATAATTAGCTACAGATTGTCCAGTGCAACTATTCATATCATCGGGCTCAATCCCAGGTCTAGAACTACTCGTAGACATGGTAAAGAAAATAAATAGTAAATATCCTAGGTTTTGACTCACAGCCTGGTCAAACGGGTCAACAGCCTATAGCTCTCCTAGTAGACGGCAAACACCCTACAGACCTACTGACTTTTGCACCTAGAAATAGTCACTACAATCTTCTTCAACAAGCATGTCCCCAGAAGTTAACTCAGCAAGAGCTCCTCAATCAGGGCATTCACTTCCAGTCGTGGCAGCTAGAGCTGTTCAAACAAATCTCTACTTGATCCGGTCTCAATCCATATAAATATAAATAGAGAGTCTATTTTCGATTTGACTATCCGTCAAATAAGAAATAGGTCGTACCCACTAGGAGGCCTATCACCAACTATCTTCATAACATAACGGACTATAGAGAGTTTGACTATGCCATATTAGGGTGGAATCTGGGGCGAATGAACCACTTTTTTAGAACTAGACTACAACTAGACAAAACTAGCCCTAAGATGTGATGGTTCTGCATATGGGCATGCGAAATGCTTTCCTTAATCCCATGAAGTCAGGATTTCTTAGGACCAGCATAGGTCTCTGATACCAAAACAGAGCAAGATAATATAAAATAGGAAACAGAGGACAATATATAGTAACTCTAAGAACATAACAAAAATAACAAAAAATTTAAACTCTACCGGCAGCAATCCGGGTATGAGTCACAGTTCAAATAAATTTAAACAGAAATAACTGATCAGTACGTGGCGTTGTTATACCTGAGTGTATCCTTTTCAGTATAACTGATTAAGCGGATAAGTCCTGGTTTCCAACCGATATACTAGACCAGAACAGTACAATAGATCATAAAAATAGAGATAGAGTAATAGCTTCTTACAGTGCTTTAAGCAAATAAGTCTGACAGCAAAGTTGATCTACAGGAATAAGTCTCACAATTTTATTTAAGTAGTTCAGAAATTTACAGTGATAGAAGAAGAGGGAATAGTGATGCTACGTAGAGCAATCAGAGAGAAAATTAAAAACAAACTCAAAACTGAACTTGCTTAACTCTATGAATCTAAACAATATATAGAGCTAGGAGAAGCCTTGGTTAAGGAACCATAGTTACTTTTTTACAAACTATAGTTACTTTTTCTTCAGCATGTCGCTTTTATTTTGTCGATGCCTTTTTGGATAAGATTCCTATCTTATCATGTCTTTCAACGTCCTTATCTTGCCTGTCATATGTGGAAGGATAAGCATCCTTATCTTGTCTGCCAACTTATCTGTCATCATGTGGCAAGATGAGTCATCATGGGTCGTGTCCAAAAAAGGTTGATGGGTCATCGCTATCAAATGCATAATTATCTGAGTCTTCCTCATTGATTTTGTTTTCACCTTGGTCAAAACCAGCTTGAGACATACTGGTCATTGTGTTCTTCATTTCTTCTGCTGTTCTTATGAGTCCGTCAGGGGTGCTGGCTACAGCAATTCTGGCCTGATTCTGGGATTTGGCCATCAGGAAGTCAGACTGGTCTGAAACTTTATTGCAAAGTGTAGGATTGTCAGAAAGCCACTTGGAAATTCTATATTTTCCATGGTTGGCCAAATTCATACTGTTCCACCACTTTATTTTCACTTGTCTACCGAAATATGGGACATTCACGTTTCCTATCAGCTTGTCTTGGAAGGAGTACTTAAGTATGAGTATCCATGTCAGGTTGAAGTGGACAAAAAAGAGAAATAGATTTGGGAAAAATTCTCATTCATCTGGTCAGTCAACATTTGAAATCCAGAAGGAATAACCTTCTTTAACTTGTGTTGGGAGGAAATCAATAGTAGGTCCGAATATGTCCCACCATTCTAAAAACCAAATAGGTAGATTGAGATGAAAATTTTTGTTGAAATAAATGAACCAGGAAAGGGAATTACATGGGTTTTGTCCATAAAGGAATTTTGTCCATGCATCGATATAATCCCAGTAAGAAAAGTCTGATATATGAAAAATTCTGCTAAAAATTCTTTTTCAATTGGGGTCACCACCATTACTTATTATGATTAGTAGATAAAAGATTTCAGATTATCAGAATATCAAATTTTTTTAAACAGATATTTTATATTTTATATTTTATAAAAGCAGAAAATGTTTAGTTATATTATATTGTATTTACAGACAAATGTGTTTTAATTACAACAAAAAAATCGGTTTGATTAAATCCTGATTTATTCCTGGAAGAGATACATAATTTAGAAAGAGATATAAAAAAAAAGATATAGAATTCCTAAAGAGATGTAGAAAGATATAGAAAAGTTTTCTACCGTTAGTTAGTTTTCAGATTAAAGTTTGTTAAGTATGAATATTTTCATAAATAGATTTGTTAATTTTAGAAACATTAGTTATAAGTTAATTCAGATAAATAAAAAGATAGTCTTCGGACAAGCTTGTATAAAGGAAATTTTTTTATCTTCAAAGATTATTTTCACTCGATAGACGTTACTGTTTATTCTTTTATTTAAACTATTTTTTTCAAGTGATACTAAATTTATACAAATTCTTTAGTATCATTAGATGTGCCACGTACATGATTTTAGTTAAAACATATTATGCATATATGCATATTTTTAGATATCAAAATTTTACCTAGTGAGTGTTTGAAATTTTTATTTGACGGACTCGTAATTTTCGATGTTATTTTTATAAATCTCATTATTATATATTAGAGTTTTCTAATATGTAAATTTCCAGCAGATGGGCCCAACATAAAGATAACAAAATTTGAGTTTAACTGAATCATATTATATGATGGGTGGATAAGTTTGAAACCTCAAAGTGATTGTTAAAGATTTAAACTGCACTTTTAAATTACCTGGTGGATAATTATGAAAAGTCAAAGTAATTGTTAATGATTTTATTAGAAGCCATCTTGAGATTCGAATGATTTTCTGTAAAGTTTTTCATCATATTCAGACTTCAGTTAGAAATATCATATTTTTACAGGATTCTCTCATACTTAAAATAGGAGTCAGAACGAGACAGATTCTGTCATTTTCATTTATAAAAAAAAACATAACAATCCTCGAAAAACATCAAACACCAAATATATATTTTATTTTATAAGGTCCAGTTTTATAAAATATACTTTATTACAAAATACAAGTTCAAACACATACTCTAAGATCCAGATTGATAAGCCCAAGCCAAAGTTATAACCTGACTTAGGCTCAGTTTGGTATTATTGTGTTGTGAGGAGAAGTGCTTCTAAAATTACTGTGGGGGGAATTGCTTTTGGAATTGCTGTGGGAAGAATCAGCTGAGTGTTTGGTAAACTGATTTTCAAAAATGCTGTGAGAACTAAAAGCAATTTCAATGTGTTTGGTAAACTGATATAAAAAGTGTTGTGAGTATGTAAAATTACTAAAAGGATAAAGATATCTAAATGGTACTAATTTGATATACTTTATATTTTTCTTATTTATTTGTATTTAGTGTTAAGTGTTATATAATTATAGTATTTTATTGAATTAATTAACCCTATTTTTTATTCTATTTTATTTAATTAATTAGTCATATTTCTTTATTTCTTTATTTCTTTATTTTATTCTACTTTATTTTTTATTTCATTTTTATTTTATTTTATTGAATTAATTATAGAAACATTTTTTTTGGTACAAAAATATAAACCCAATTTTTTTTTGTTAAATTTCGTTAAAGGCAAGGATAAAGATGGAAAGTTAGTAAAATTTCATTTAATATCACTGTAGCCAAAATCCAAAAGCAGAAGCCAAAATCCAAAAGCATGTATTTGTAGTTTCTCAAAAACTCAGTTGGGAGAAGCTAAAAGTGACCAAAAGCACTTCCCCACGATTTTAACAAACACCTTATCTGAGATCCAGAATCACTTTTGATCCTAAAAATAGCTGGGAAAACAATACCAGACTAAACCTTAGCTATCTAGATATGTTTAAAGGCTAATAGTAATAATAAATAAATATATAAATAAAAAAGTTGAAGCGGCGCCACCTGAATACCTAATATAAAGGAAGGCATTTGGCAAATTTGGTGAAAGGTCAGTATAAGGTGGCAGTTTGGCGGGTATGAGATAAGAAGAATATAATTATAATAATAATTATAATAATAATATTGTAAAACCTATATTCTGATTTTTAGTTTATTTATTTCCCTAAACATTTAAGTTTTAAAAATATTTTTTGTTTTTGTAAACTATATTGTTTTATGGTTTAAAAAAAATGAATGTGTTTTAAATCTATTAAAACTCTTACTTTTTAATTATATTATTAATAATAAAAAAGTAAAGAATTTTGAGGAATCCTACATTTTCTAACATCTTTTATTTAAGACTCTATTATTCCCTTTTATGCTCATAACAAGGAAAACAAATAGCAGAAACCCTAAAACTTTCTTAAATGAACGGCAAGTGAATGAAAAAAAAAACTTTAATATTTTCGATCAAGAACGTGTTTTCAAACAAGAAGAATAGAGAAGTTTTCAAGGTATATTTTCGTTTTTATATGTTATCTTTATTACTTATATGCTTACAGGAATCAAATTTAAGGTTTTGATTAAGTAGAAATCCTATAAGCATATTAGAGTGATTGTTTGGTTTCAATTTTCTGATATCTATTTACTTAGGGCTGACCAGTGCTTATTCCAAAAATTATAAATAATTTATTTGTAATATTTTTGTGATTTGGAACTAGACTGACTAAGAGTTACAAATAAATTCATTTCGGTTCAAAATTATAAGTAATGTAGTTTTTATGAATTTTTGAATTGGAAATTGTATTTCTGAAAATATCAGTTTTTGAAATATAATTTGATTTCGAAAATGGTTTTCACTATGTTATGCTTATTTAAAATTTGTAGTATTTTGTACAGATCTTTAAAAACAAGTTCAAAGGGTTTCTGAATTTATTTCACTAATTTTAGGGATTCAATGAATTTTCGAAATCGAATACTACAATATATCCAGATATGGACAGATTTCGTAATCCAAATTAAAATTATTTATTTGATGTATTTTGCATTGGAACTTTTATCTTGAAACCTTATATGTGTTATTTACACTATTGTGAGATTTCATATCCATTTGATATATGTATAAGTTTAAAAATTCAAATAGTGAGTTCGAGACTGTCCGATATCAGACAAATCAGAATACTATGATATTTAAATTATTATAAGCTACTTATAGATATTATTAAATTCTGAAATATTTTATGTAAATATATATGTTTGTCTATAGTGTATTTACAAAGTTCAAAATGTTTTGCAATGTGATAAGTATGCATTTTCAAAAGTGAATATATGGTACCATATAATGTGTTTTCACTAGACTACTTTGTTTATTATCGCCGGTGGGCACCTATGCGAATTTGTGTGGAGCCCTATGTCAATTGAAATGTGTGTGGTATATGGAAAGTGTCACTAGAGTACTCTAGGTAGGGGTGGGCGTTGATTGGATCGGTTCACTCCAAAAGTGAACCGATAAAAAACCGATACTATTCGGTTTTTGAAAAAATGATCCTGTTGGATCCGATATACAATTGTCAACCGATCAAAAACCGATTGAACTAAACCGGAATGGTTCGGTTCGGTTCGGTTTTTTCTATTATGGTCTTAAAATTTGAAAATAAAAACTCTTTTTCATATGTTGGGATCTATTAGGACGAATATGATTAAATTACTGAATAAGTCCATAATACAAATAAAAACAAGTAAAGAGTATTCAAACAATAAATGCATAATACAAATAAAAACAACTAACAATTATTCAAACAATAAGTCTATTATACAAATAAAAACTACAAATTATACAAATAAAAACAACTAAAATTTATTCAACATAGCAGTAGACAGCAACTATGGAGTGGAATCTCAACAGGTATGGAAGCGCCTCCGGCTCAACAATGAACTTAAACTCTCTGCATAAACCAAAAGGAGAACACATGAGCAAGTCACACATAGACAAAACACATCTGGTTGTCAAAATGTTGAGACTGAAACGTTAAATTAATGTATAGAAGACAAATGTACATGGCTGTCAACCTACTTCATCGTACGTGCGGCTCTCAAGTGACCCAATTCTTACTTTAATGTGCATACATGAACATGAATACATGATACAACAGGTTAAATGATTATTATTTTTACGATAATCTTATTAATGAGCCAAAAGGCCAAACAGCACAACCAACAAAAAGAGGAAAGCAACACAACCACAAACAAACCAAGGAACAACCCAGTCATCTGGAGCAACATAATCAGCTCCACAAAGCAATGCAAACAATAAGAAAGAAAATAACAAAATGCACATCAGTCAACAGGTGAAATGAAGTTGGGTTCACAAATTACTCCTCTCTTTTAAAGAGATTAACACTTTGACTCTTCAACAACATTAAAGGCTTTATGGATTGAATGATAAAAAGAAAATAGAGTACCTCACGTGGACTCTTAACCAAAGTGTCTGTCCAACCATAATAAAAACTAAAAAGGAACTCTCCAGATTCACATATATATTTATTTTTATTAATTCCTTTTCTTTTTTTATTTTATACAAAATTATTATAATTATTTTATAAAAATAAAATCCTCAAACGCATCACCACATCAATTTCTTTTTATAAATTGAAAAATAAATTCAGCAGAAAAAATAATTATTTGCTTGATCTCCCTCTTCCTCTTATCATCTCCTACCTCCTCTCTTTCTACGTTCAACTTGACACAACATCATAAATCAATTCAATTCTCCTACAATATTATATATATATAAATAAAATAAAAAATGGTCTGTAAATTGTCGAGTGAGTGAGTGAGTGAGAAATAGATCCACAAAGAGATTAAATTAAATCTCCAATTAAATTAAATCTCCCATTTTCCCATCACATAAACCTTATAACGATTTAGATTGTTCTACTGATAAATTGTTATTTTTTAATAAAAATTGAAATTACTATTACTTGACTGCCTCAAAAGTAATCAATAAAAATAACATAAATTTAATATAAATTTTATATCTTTACATGTTTCTCATACAATGATTTTCCCGATATTCATCGATCAATCAATCAAGAAGTAAATGAACAAAAATAAATTATGTATGTTGCATCATTCATACAGTTTCTCGACAGCCAAACACAAGATAATTACAGAAAGAGAGAAAACGAAATACCGGAATCGGAGTACTTAGAGAAACGATGTCGGCTTAATGGACTGGGAGTCTGGGATCGTTGAGAAAGTTTGGGATCGTCAAAGGCAGAATGTCGATCCAAGAGTCGAGCAAGTCGTCGAACGTAGTCGAAGTCATCGAGCAAGCTAGAACGTCGTCGGCACCAGAAAGTCGGACGAAAGAGACAGTGGACGGCGGGCGAGAGAGACAGCGAAAGTGAGAGAGTGAGAGATGAGGTTGAGAGAATTAGGGATTTAGGGATTCAGACGAGGTTGAGAGGCTGAGATTGAAACTGAGAGAGAATGGGCTTGGAAAAAATTAGGTTTTTCATTATATACTGGGTTTTCGGTTCGGTTTTCGGTTTTAGATACCGAACCGGAAATCGAATCGGGAAATCCGATTTTCCATAATTTAAACCAAACTGAACCGGATCTTAAACAAAAATAAAAAAAAACCGATTGGATCGGTTCGGCTCGGTTTAATGGATTTTTACCCACCTCTAACTCTAGGGACTAAAGAGTCTTCACATTCGTGTGTCGACATATTAGTGCATGTGGAAGGACTCGTCGATGATCACAACGAGGGTCTGGCTCTTACCTTCAGGCATGAGTGTTTTAATTTTTAAAAAGAAAATCCTCACTTGCACTTTCCCTGTATACTTTGGACCCTCTATGTGATATGTGAAAAGTCCTACTATGCAATAATGGATAAAAAGAACCTAGCAAAATTCAATAAGTATAAGATTCGAATGATTTATGAATTGAACTGAGTTTTGAAATTTATGGCTTTTCATATTTTGTGTTATCTTCGTATAAGTATAAAACATGTTTAGTATGCTTATTGAGTTTTCAAACTCACTTCGTTCATTATGATTCCAGATTCTTGAAGGTGTGATTCACATATAGCATGGACTGAAGTCTCAGCCGAGTTTAGTTCTTGGTTCCCTAGGTGATGGGAGTTTATTAAACTTTCAGACTATTGTTAATGTTTCTCTTAGATATGAATTTTGGGATTATGTAAATGTATTTGGAATTATTGTGGGATTTTGTAAGATATTTGTTGGTAAGTAAGATCATGTCTAGATTCTAGGGTTGGGGCGTAACAAATATATATATATATATATATATATATATATATATATATATATATATATTACTGACCCATGAATTTTAATCAAGTGAGACACTTAAAAAAATATAAAAATGATATATAAAAAATACTGAAAAATTAAGATCATAATAAAATGATTTTTTAAAAAATAAATTTATATAAAAAAAAATCGATAGTATAATGAAGTTTAAATAAAATAAAGCAAATAGAACACTTATTCAAGATGAACTAAATAATCTCACATTCAAAAATAAAGAAAAACAAGAAAAACAATATTAAAAATAAATAGTAATAAGAAAACAACATTAACAATTAAAAAATATAATATTTGGTTTTTAAAATAATAAATTACAATCTAATTTTATAATAAAAAATTTGTTTTGTATTTATAATGAATTTAATTTAAATTTTATATAATATAATTGATTAATAAACATTACTAGACATGTTTTTTAATTTTTTATTCTTCTGATTATTTGTAAATTATTGATTCTAAATAAATTAAAACTATAAAATAAAGAAAATAATAAGAATAAAAAAATAAATCATAATAATAGATTAACTATTTTATTAAAATAAATTAAAATTTGAGATTTTAAGATTTATTGATTTGATATGTTATATATGTTAAACTAAAACTATTGAAAATAATAACAAATAATTTAATATAAACTGAAATTTAATTAAATAGCCACAAAGTGAGGGTAACGAAGAAGTTGATAACCATTGGAAAGATAAAGTAAATTGTCTGGTTTAATGAGAAGATGAAAATTTAAGAAATGAATTGGACACTATGGTAAAATAAAAAAAGGCATAAAAAATGAAATTTAATTCAAAAATATCGTTTTCTTGTAAATGGAACTGGTAGGAATTGAACACAACACAACAAACCAATGTGAAAGGGTAGTGACCAACTGTGTTGAGAGGAGAATTATATAATAATGTGATACTTAATATATATATATATATACATACATATATATATAATCATTTTTAAAAAACAAATTGAGGTATGAATGGGCCCTGTTTTGCCTTAAGATGGATCCGTTCCTGCATATATCGAAAGAGATGTAGGAGAGAGAGGGTTAAGGGAGGAGAGATTCGGCCAAGAGAGATTCAACAAAAAAAACAAGAAAAGAAAGAAATAGACGAGATATATATATATATATATATTGAGTGAGAGAGAGAACAATAGACATATTGAGGGAGAAAGAAATCGTGATAAAGATTTTAGAGCTGAGAAATTATAATAGATAAAGTGATAAAAAGATGATATTTTGAAAGAATGACAAGACCCACCTTAACTCCTCTCTTGAATGCGAGAAAGGTCCTGTGAACTGTACTTTTTACTAACACGATAAATGAATTTCAACCAAAATTCTATAGAAAATACTTGCTCTTAAACATAAAAAAATATATATATAATACAAAATGTACATAAACTGTAAGTCATTTATTGCCTAAATCCGTTCATTACAAAACTTGTCTAGAAATAACTGATCAGACTAAAAATCGACCACTTTTAGAAAGGAAACAGTTAAAATCCCGACAAGAAAACCGACCAGGGCCGAGTAAGAAATCTGACCATGCCGACCAAGAAACCTGAACACGGCCGACTAAAAAACTGGAACACGACCCGACCATGCCGACCATGCATGTCAAAATATGTACAACATGAAAATCAAAATGTATGAATTTTGTACTTTATGATGTAATCGAGTGAGAGTCTGTACGATCGAACAGCTACCTGAAAAATAATTTGAAGATAAAGGATGAGCGCTAACGTCTAGTGAGTGAATGAAAACTTAAAAAAAAACATATGAGTTTTGTTCCAAGCAATCTTTTCAATATGTATCAATTAATCCATACTGGATATTACTGTATCATGCCAAATAATTCCATAAACAACAAAATTGGGTAGTTAAAGATAATATATCCACAATCATATTTGATAAACTGATGCAAATCTTTTCTGATCAAGAACAATGTAATTTATAAAATCTCATTCTGCACCAAATCTGTTCCCAGTGATAATCTTCCATATGTACGCTGAATTACTTCACACATACGCAGAGTTGGGAATAACATCTTCATACAAGTGCAGAGCGACTCAAGACTCAAGACTCTAAACATCTGTTGTATACGTGCAGAGCAACTCATCTAACATACACATGTTTAGAACGACCCCAAAAGTCAATAACAATAACAATAACAATAACTGGGGAAGGGTACAGACATGGTGCTTTTATGAAATCAATCATAATCTCTTCTCAATATTTAATAAAAGTAATATATATAATATTTCTGAGTACTAATATTAGCATAAAAACATACTTTCAATTCTATGTATAATCACAATAAATCATAAGAAGAAATAAAATGCTTAAATGATTTCCGGACAATTAATTTAAAACGTAAAACTGGAAAAGTTTGAGTTAAGAAATAAAACTGAAAACTTTTTCACTCACAACTTAGACTTCAAGCTTAATTCGGACCAAGTACGTTAGGTTCCTCTACTTCGTCTTCTTTCCCTAACAATCGCATAAAATCCAATTAGAATATGTGGAATTCAAAGAAGAAATCAACCAAAAATCTAAAAAAATCTTCTTTCCCTTTTTCCTTGCCTCTTTTCTTCCCTTCTATACGATTCCACTTCTTTCTAACTGATATCATGTTTATCCTCCTTTATATATATATATATATATATATATATATATTGATAGACACAACTAAAGTTAAGAGCTAGTTATCTAAGCTCACAGCTGTCTGTCAACTAGACAGACTACAATTGCTTACTCACCTGATCACTTTTTGTGTCACGTTTATCTCCTTTTTTGTTTCCTCTCAGTTTGGGCCTGAATGGTTTGGGCCTTACAAATAAGGTGTGGCAGGAGGTAGGGACGAATTCAAGATTATGTTTTTGGGGAGCACCGTGAAATAAAACATTAATTTTTTACTGTTAATTATTTTAAATAATAATAATATTTTATTGAGATAAATTATCTTAATTTGTACATTTATGAAAAACATTTAAGATGATGAAATTTATTGTTAAAAATTGTCTTAGTCTTTTTCTAATATTCAAAAACTATTTTATTTGTTAAAAATTATAAAAGTTTGCTTGATAAAATTTCTTAATAATTAAACATAAATATATAACTATGTTTACTTGACATGTTTTAATTATATAAATCAACATATTTTTTTAAAGCTATATAAATAACTTATCAAAAGCATGACATGATATTACAATATTAGGATGTGATGAGTAAGATTTGGAGAGAGAGAGAGAAAATATTTTAAGGATATAATAAAATTAGTTAAGATAGAATCGAGTAAGTATAATTTTGATAAAAAAAATATAATTGACGTAACAATATATATATATATATATATATATATATATATATATATATATATATATATGTTGCGATTTGATTTATATTTGAGATATAAAGAAATAATAATAATATATATAGAATCAAATATATTTTTTACGTGTTTACGAGAAATTATTAACACTTAATTTATAAAAGAATTAGAAAATCCAAGCAAATAAGGGTAAAAACATAAAAATCTGAAACTTTAGGGGATTAAGTTATAAAAATGTAAAACTTCAAGGACTACAAAACAATGGTAAAAAATAAAACTCTGAAAAAATTGGAGATAAATTTAGAAATCAGTAAAACCTTAGGGGATAGTGGCCCCCTCTCGTGCTCACGGGCCTCTATCCCTAGCTGGAGATATGTTCAGGATGGATTCAAAAAGTGATGAATTCAAGAGGAAACTAGATCCCATTACAAAGTGAGTGTATAGTTTTATTTATTTATGATTAAATTATTCATTTTAGAATTATATATTAGCTTTAATTGTTTAGAAAGTTAATAGGAATAAATTATTTATTCATATAGTTAGAAAACAGATTTCTAGATGATTTAAGATGTTTTAAAAAATGCGTAAATTTTCAGAATTCAGAAATAGATTAATTAGAAATTAAATTTATAGAACAAAATTTAAAAAACAAGAATTCATTCAAGTATTTTTAGACAGATTTTTAAATTTTCTGGTTTCCAGATTTTTAGATTTTAAATTGATTTTCAAATTTTCATATAGCATTCCAGATTTCTAAACTTTCAGACAGATCTTCAAATTTTCGAATAGGTTTCTAGATTTTCATATCCAAGTTATTTTTAAGAATTTCCAGTAATGAAAAAGATTATTTATTTATGTTTTCATAAAAGTATTTATAAAGAATTATATATGTATGTTAATAAAGCTAAAAAGTGTTCAAAGATTGTTCTGACTTTAAGATATCAGATATATACCCTCCCCAACAGTATCAAATTCAGATTATAAGCATGTGGAGCTTCTCTACACATGTATGTGATATTACTCTGCATGATTACTTTGCACGTGAGATTACTTTACACGTTCGATCACATATCGATGTGTATGTGAGATTACTTTATACGATCGATCAGATATTGACGTGTATATTAGATTATATATATATATATATATATATATATATATATATATATATATATATATATATATATATATTACTGATTATGATCAGTAGAGAAAAGATTTCAGATTATCATATCTTAAATAACATATTTTATATTTTATAAAATCAGAAAATGTTTTATTTTATTATAAAATATCTATAGAAAAATGTGTTTTATTTACAAAAGACTAATTGGCACTGGATCCCCCAGAATTGTACGCGAATTTACAATGTGCCCCTGAAAGTTTTTTTTAAGCATTAAACCCCTAGAAATGTAGGAAATTTACAATAATAGACTAAATGAGGACGGAACCCTTATTCCATCAATTTGACCCGAACACGTGTGCCGCACGTGTGAAGATAGTAAGGGTATTTTAGTCATTTTCCAACTACCATATGAAGGGCAACTTGCAAATTATGATAAAAAAAACTTGGGCAGAAAGAAAAGGCTTTCCTTGTAGGTTTTGGCTACCCATGTACTTCCATATAAATACTAATATTTCTCATATTTAGGGGTGAGAGAAATTACTAGAGAGAAAGAACAACTTTTAAATAAACTAAAAAGGAAAGATTGAGAAATTGTAATCAAACTTTGACGGTGCAACGAGTGTATATACGTTTTTTTTGAACCACACAATCTTCTCGTATCATTTCTTTTTCTTCTTATTATTTTCATTATCTACGTGCGATTTCGATTTACGTGTGGGATTTCTTACATCAATTTATAGGTATTTTAATGCTTCTAGATAAAAGAAAGCACCCAAATAATATGATGTATTTATGAACCACGTGAAAAAGAATTTGATTAGAGGGCCCCTCTCATATTTTGTTTGTTGGAATTTTATATAGATATAGAATGATAACGTTGATTGATTGTACTGATTATTTGACGCCACAACCATAAATTATAGTTATGAAGGCGTCATATTCTAACACTTTTTTTATGCATTCTGTGTTGACCTCAATGGCTCAATATGTTACAACTTACCAGCGCTAAATCCTTCACAAACTTTTGCTTCAATATATTCAGATTGTTAAATATCGTGTCATACGATATGATATGCCAATCATAGAAAAACCTTATACTATATATGTGGCAATGATTGATATTAATGATGTCTAGGTGTATTGAAAACTCTCTCCCATTTGTTTGTGGAGGCTAAGTACTTTCACGGCATATTTAGAGAATTGAAGTTTATCACAAATTTTAGTTGTGAATGCGCATTAGGTTATAACACTTTTTTTGTGAACACATTTTGTGTTGGCCCTCAATGTTATGCAAACGTCAACTCTTTTTTTTGTAGACTTTTGCATTTGTATATTCAATCATTAAGACATTAATATTGTGTCATGTACTAGGAGTTTGAAAATCATTAATACTCTGTCATGTGTTAGGAGTTCGAAACTTACATCAAGTGCAAAAATGTTAAAGGTATTTGGTTGTGTTGAAAACTCTCTCCCCTTTGTATGCGGTGGCAAAGTTCCATGATATACAAAGAGAAGCTAATCACAAATTACGAACACATCACATTCTAACACATTTTTGTTGTGAAGACAAACAAACATATTTTGTGTTGGCTTCAATCCTTTGCAAATGGCAAATTCTTACTTCACATTTGCTTGATCATATTAATATCATTAATATTGTATTATGTGGCATGAACAACTGATCATTATAAGAAATATACACCATGTGACAATAGTGTTAATGGTGTTTAAAACTTTGCCCCTTTGTATGTGGAGGCTAGGTTCCATAGCATACCGGCCAAGAGGATCTTATTTCAAATTAAGAATTAATCGTAAGCATTATATTTTAACTCATTTTTTGTAAAGATATTTTGTGTTGTCCTGAATCTTTTGTAACCAAAAAGTCTTTTGTAGACTTTTTTTTTGGTATATTTGAATTACTAATATGTGTAATGTGTTATAAGCAACCAATTACACAAGAATCTAATATCGTGTGACAGTCATGTTAATGTTTTCCAGTGTATTGAAAACTCTCTTGCCTGTTGTACATGGCATAAAGAGAGAAACTTATCTTGTTTCGGTATCTTTTATTTGTTGATTTTTTTTTCATTTCTTTTTAGTGGAAATGGTGAAAATTATCACATTTTTTTTCTTGTGTTGTGATGATGTCACCAATTTAATAACTTATGTTTAAAATGCACATATTATGGTGAACTACCCAAAATGCCCTTAAAAGTTGTCTTTGTACTTCAATCAGCTCTAACTTTGAAATTTTTGAAGATTTTATTCTTTCATCTTCTTCATAGAGGTCTGTTAAACAGACCTCCAACGGAGGTCAAACATTATAACATTATCAATACATTTTCATTGGATAATTAGTTTAGTTGGGCTACGCAGATGCATTCGGGATAAAAGCTCGAAGCGAGCTTTTGCATTTTATCGAACAAAATGTTGTAAGTTAGGTTCTTGCTATTATAAGCAGCTGTCCTTTTAACTGATTTTTTTTTTATCAAATTAAACATCCCCTCTTAACTTAAATGGAGGTTGTGAGTTTAATTAAGTATTACTATATGCATTTATTAATGTGTGGAAAGTATTTTCTTGAGTATAGTGGGATCAATGTGTCAGCTAGTTTTCAAGAAAAAATAATAATAATCATTTATCAAGTCATTACCAAACCTTCACTTTTGTAACTATATGTAACAACTAAATAACCAACAACTTCTACATATGTCCTCGCATCTACAAATGAGATTATGGGTTTAAGTTGTATATTCCTACTCCTTGTACATCTTGTGATTTGATTTTTTTTTGTTTTTTTGTTTTAAAAAAAAAAGACAATTGGTGTGGTGGCTAAAATATGTGTGAAAAGAGAAAAAAGAAAAGAAAAAAGAGAGGTTGAGAAATCTAAAAAGGGTTAAAAAGAGAAATGAAAAGAGGAATAATAAAAGGGGGAGTGGATGATGATGAAAATGAGCACCCGTTGTAGCAAGTGGCATGCAGTTCACCAATTCAAAACTAATGTCTATTTGTGTATCTTTATCTAGTACACTACATGCCCTTCATGGTCGCTCTCTGTTTAAAGGCCACCAGTTTCAATACTGTCACTACTACTGTATCTTTATGATCTTCATGATCCTCAGGCTCTCACATGGCATCACATGGCTCACAATCTCTTCTTCTCTTCAGTCCACCAGTTGTTAATTCCAAAACATGTATCTTTATATTCACTCTCAAAATTACAAGTCATATATGCAAGCATATATGAGTCACCTCTCTTCAAGCCCACCAATTCCCACTATACCCATATCTTTATCTTCATTTTGACACCTTGTCTCAGATTCTTTTCTTTTTGTATCTCCTCATAAACCACTAGTCTCTCTTCAATTCTTGAATCTTCATCTCCACCCTCACAATACATTAGTTTTAGTTTCTCTCTCTGTTGATATATCATATATGTTATATCTTCTTTTTCACACACCACATAAAATATCCATTAATCATCTCTCCCTTTCTCTCTCTCCATATGCCACCGGCTTCCTTCCCTAAATCTTTATCTTCCTTCTCATTCCTCCATGCTCTCCCTTTGTATATAAAACACCTAATAAGTTTCAGGTTCCATATATTTATATATCTTCATCATCCCAATCAAAGATATTATATATCTATCCATATATGATCTCCCTCTCTCTCTTTCTCCCTCTCTCTTATTTTTCTCAGTGTTGTTCTTATTACATGTATATAAAAACACTTTCTTGAGACAACTACGTCATACAGATGAGTTTAGTGAGTGGAGTACATGAGTGAGGAAGAATTTTACTATATGCCACAAATATGGCTAGAACACTAAGCAAACTTCATTTCCATGAAATACCAGATGTAATTCTCTCAACCATATTCTCCTTAGTTACTGATACTCGTACGCGCAACACCATGTCCCTTGTGTGCCTTAAATGGTGCAAGCTAGAGCGTTCAATGCGCACATCTCTCACTCTCCGTGGTAACATCCGCGATCTCTACCTCTTACCTGATTGCTTTCAAGCTATAACCAAGCTTGACCTATCTTTCCTCTCTCCATGGGGATGCCCACTTTTTGATTCCACCCAATACTCACTACTCCTGTCAAAACTCCTCGCAAAGTCCTTTCCCAAAATCGTGTCTCTAACTATCTATGCTCGAAACCCATCAACTCTTCGTTGCCTCGCTCCTGAGTGGCCTAATCTAAGACAAGTTAAACTTGTTCGCTGGCATCAACGTTTTAATAATGCTCTTGTAGGTTCTGAGTTTGTTGCATTGTTAGAGAATTTTTATTCACTTTCTTCGCTTGATCTTTCCGATTTTTATTGTTGGACAGAAGATTTACCACCAGCTCTTGAAGCTTACCCTAATGTTGCAGCTTCTCTTTCACATCTTAACATCTTAATTCACTGTTTGGCTGATGGGTTTAAATCCAATGAGCTGATATCCATCACTGCTGCTTGTCCAAATCTCCGCGAATTGCTCGCCACATGTATATTTGATCCTAGATTCATTGGCTTTGTTGGGGATGAAGCTTTGCTTTCGATTGCTTCGAATTGTCCTCGTCTTTCCCTTCTTCACCTTGTTGATTATACATCCGTGTCGATTAACTCTAGGGTTGATCATGATCATGATGAAGAGTACAAAACCAAATATTCAAGCATCAGTCACACAGCACTTGGTGACTTCTTTACTAGACTTCCAATGCTAGAAGATTTGGTTCTTAATGTTTGTAACAATGTTAGCGATGTTTGGCCAGCACTTGAGTTTCTGAATTCTAAGTATTCGCAGCTTAAGTCTCTCAAGTTGGGAGAGTTCCATGGAATCTGCAGACCAGATGGGTTTGCTCTCTGTAGAGGGTTGGAATCTTTATCCATCAAAAACTCTGCTGACCTAACTGATTCTTCATTGATTTCTATCTCTCTTGGATGTCCAAAACTCACCAAGTTTGAGATTCAAGGTTGCCATAAAATCACAGAAATGGGGTTGTGGAAATTGGTCTGTGTTCTCCAGAGAACATTGATTGATATGAGAATATCTTCTTGTAAAAATCTTAACACTCAACGTTCATTGCAGGCTCTGGAACCAATTCGAGACCGAATACAACGACTTCACATAGATTGTGTGTGGGAAGATGTTGAACATTTTGAAGGCGAAAGCAGTACCGGTACATCAAGTACTAAATCTACCAAATTAAAGAGAAGCTACATGTGGGAAGAAAAAAAAAACCTGAAAAAAAAATCCAAGCTTAACAACAATATTGGAACATCATCATCATCATTAAATTCCAGGACTTGGGCAAAGCTTAAATATCTTTCACTTTGGATTGCTGTTGGTGAGCTGCTGAATCCATTAACTTTATCAGGAATAGAAGACTGTCCAATTCTTGAAGAAACACAAATAAAAGCTGTTGGTGATTCCAGGTATCTACCAAGACCATCAATGGCTTTTGGGCTGAGTTCACTTGTATGTTATCCTCAACTTTCAAAGATGAATCTAGACTGCAGCAACATTACAGGATTTGCACTCACTGCTCCAATAGGCCACACAGATTTGAGCTTGTGGGAGAGATTTTACTTGTATGGAATTGGGGATTTGAACCTGATTGAGCTCAACTATTGGCCTCCTCAGGACATGGATATCAACCAGAGAAGTCTGTCTCTTCCAGGAGCAGGTTTGCTTGCACAATGTTCTAGTCTCAGGAAACTTTTCATCCATGGAACAGCTAATGAACATTTCATGATGTTTCTTTTGAAAATACCAAATCTCAGAGATGTACAACTTAGAGAAGATTACTATCCTGCACCAGAAAATGATACATGCACAGAGGTGAGAAAAGATTCCTGCACAAGATTTGAAGACGCTCTTAACAGGCGTCAGATTCCTGACTAAAAAAATTGGTTCTAGCTAGCTTTTCTACTAATATTATTATAAATTATAGATAAAAATTACATAACAGTGGATAAAGTTAAAATTCCAAAAAGAGTCAAGGAAAAGTTTCTGTGGACATTCTTTTTTTTTTTTCATCCGGTGCATTAGTGCTGGTATGGTCGCACATTCTGTGGACAAATTCTAACATATTGCTGTACTAATAAAAGTCTAAAACAATTGATCTGAATGATCCGATGATGTATGTTTAGAGTCAAATCTAAAAATCCTAAGCACCGGAAGAATCTACCATCAGAGATTGTTTGTCTGTTTCAACCCACCAATTTGGAATAACAATATTCTGTTTTGTATGAGTACTATATATAATTTATTATTTAAATTGTTTTAATAGTGATAACAATAAATATATTGAGAGTTGATATGTAACAAAAAAAAAACAATCAAGATATTCAGGTAAAACCAACCAAATTTCACATTCCAGCAAGCGTAGGGTATCAAAGAATTTAAGATACAATGAAATTGGTCAAGTGAAATTCTGTGGAAATTTATTACGGAAACGTTAAGAGCTATAATGGAGAAATTAGACTAAGAACAACGTTACATTATTCAAATGATGTGATTTGTGATTTTTAGTGGTGGAATGATGTATTGACAGAAAATTTAAACAAGATATGAGGATTAAGAAATTTTCCACAAGGTTGAAGGGTCATGATTCCAGCCTTTTTATAGCATCACCACTTATAGTTACAATTATACCTGAGCAATTTTTTTGATGCGTGTAGCATTACTCATCACACTAAACGGCAACGACGGACTATTGACATGAAAGATCGATGCAAAACCCTCTTAAGAAACACCAGTTCCAAGCACCAAGTAGCCTATAAAATAAGCTATCTCTAAGTAGTAAGTGGGGCTTGCAATTATTAACCAATTTCATAAAATTACTAGTTGGACATTAGATAGGCATCCAACCTAGACAGCAAAGAAAAGTGGTCATTAGACTCATTACTTACCAAACATTTTCAACGGCCATGAAATACCCTTGGTTGTGTCACTATTTTTTGATGCCAGCAAAAACTACTATAGCAAAGCACAGAAAAAATAAAATGCAACACATCTTCGACAACCATACAATCGTTAGTAAAGTATATTTACTGAGTAATATAAATATTATACAACCTAAAAAATTAACCCAAAAGTCAACTCAAATGATACTGTAAATGAGTTATCATCACCACACAAGTTATGAGGTAATGCGATGAATGATATGATATAGACAAATCACTTTCCACGTGAACACGTTATTTAAATTGATTTTTAGACTAAATTTTTGGATTGATTAACATTTACGATATTTAAATTACTAGTTTTAATTGAAAGTGATATAAAAGTTTATCGATAATTAAGATGAAGTTAGCTTCATTAAATTTGAAGGAACTTGAAGCCCAGACAAGGACTTTTGTAAAATAAATATCAATAACAAAAAAAAAATGAGGAAAAAATTAAAGAAAAAAAATTGAGCTTGAGGATTTCTTGGGCATGAACCTTGGATGCTAATCCATGTATAATGTTAAAAGTTAAAAAAGCAAATGGTCACAAGATTCGAAGCCAACTTTTCATATATATATATAGTGAGAGAGGGGCATAAACCAACTTTATGGAGTAACATAAGATTTAATATGATTTTTCAATCATTGGATATATGATATTTTAATGGTTAAACGACTTTTATCAAATTTAAATGTTTGAGCGTATTAAATGTGTACTTTTAAAGCATTTATAAAATCTATTAGGTATTCAATAAAGATTTTATAGAGTTTTAAAAAGTTAAAGTTATGAGGTATTCAACTAAGATTTTTTTTTTTAAGTCCATAAAGGTTAGGAAGTATTTAAAATATCGATGACTTAAAAATGTCAATTACGTTTAACATTTTTTAGTTATGAATTTGAATTCTCTACTAACATGATTTTTGTATGATCTATATGGATTTGTCGACATATATAATTAATGACCGTCATTTATTTATTTTACTTTTATTAATTTTAAATACAAAATCTTAGTCTCAAATGCTTTAGTTCATAAATAAGATTAGCACATATAATAACATGATCCTTTGGTTATATCAAACCTCACAATTTGGTTTTCATTTTTCTAAAGGTTTTGAAAAACTCTTTGTTTTAAAAAAATAGAAATACTTTATGTAAGGTCCAGCTAAATAAATTGATCCAAATTCAAACCCAAATCAAAATACAGACCCAAACATATGATCCAAGTTCATGAGACTTTTACTTTAGTACAGATATGTTTAATGATTACAGAAGGATTAAAAAAAAATAAAGAAAGGTGGCAAGATTGGGACAGGCCACAGGTGCGATGCATAAAGAATGGGGTGGAAAGTGATGTGAGATGTGTCAAGTACTTATGAAAAAATAAGAAAAATATAAATATAAAATAAAGAAAATAGAAAGAAGGATCATTCCACCAAAATAGAAAATAGAAGTAGAAAACGAAAGAAATAGAGAAGAGAGAGAGAGAGATGGAGAGCAATTAAGATAGAGAAATAGGGTCCTTTTGAGAGACAAACCAGAAGAAGAAAGAAATAAATAAAAGTAAAAGAAAAGAAAAAGATATGAAAGATGAAGAAAGTGAATAGTGCACTGAGATATGTAGATCAGTGTTGTGAATTTTGTGATGTTCTAAATACAGATAAGTTATTAGATTTGTCGTTAAATCTTTAAATTGAGTTTTATGTATTTTAAATCTTTACATATGATAACATAATTAGTAATTCATGATTTTAGTTAAAGCACATTATGCAAATATGCATATTTTTATATATTAAGATTTTCCCTGTTGAGTGTTTGAAATTTTTATTTGACGGACTCATAATTTTCGAAGTTATTTTTATAAATCTCATTATTATATATTAGAGTTTTCTAATATGTAAATTTCCAGCAGATGGGCACAACATAAAGAAAACAAAATTTGAGTTTAACTTAATCATATTATATGATGGGTGGATAAGTTTGAAAACTCAAAGTGATTGTTAAAGATTTAAAGATAATTTTGAAAAGTCAAAGTGATTCTTAAAGACTAATAAGAATAATAAATAAATAAATAAAAAAGTTGAAGCGGTGCCACCTGAATACCTGATATGAAAGGAAGGCATTTGGCAAATTTGGTGAAAGGCCAGTATATGGTGGCAGTTTGGCGGGTATAAGATAAGAAAAAGAATATAATAATAATAATAATAATATCGTAAAACTCCTATTCTGATTTTTAGTTTATTTATTTTCCTAATCATTTAAGTTTTTTTAAAAAAAATTGTAAACTATATTATTTTATTGGGTTAAGGTTTAAAAAAAAATGAATAATTGTTTTAAGTCTATTAAAACTCTTACTTTTTAATAATATTTTTAATAATAAAAAAAAATAACAAGGAAAAAAATGGAATTTTGATTTTATTAGAAATCCTACATTTTCTAATCTCTTTTATTTAAGACTCTATTATTCCCTTTTATGTTCATAACAAGGAAAAAAAATAACAGAAACCCTAAAACTTTCTTGAGTGAACAGCAAGTGAAGGAAAAAAAAACTTTAATATTTTCGATCAAGAATGTGTTTTCAAACAAGAAGAATAGAGAAGTTTTCAAGGTATATTTTCGTTTTTATGTGTTATCTATATTACTTAGATGTTTACAGGAATCAAATTTAAGGTTTTGATTAAGTAGAAATACTAGAAGCATATTAGAGTAATTGTTTGGTTTCAATTTTCTGATATCTATTTACTTAGGGTTAACCAGTGCTTATTCCGAAAATTATAAATAATTTATTTGTACTATTTTTATGATTTGGAACTAGACTTGTCAGCATTATATATATATATATATATATATATATATATGTGAATATAATTCGATCTCGTATTGTATGTATAAGTATGAATAGACATGTACCTGGAAACGTAGCGGAAACCATCCAATTCGTAGAAACTTAATCCCGAATCCATAATAACGCAATAACCTGAAAATAAAATAAGGAAAATAATTAAAACAATAGAGTCTTCTACTCTCTTCTCACCTTCCTCAGATTACCTAATGGGGAGACAATTCTGTATTACGTTCTTTGTGAGTGAGAGTAAGGACCCCTTATATAGTATAACTTCCTAAAATCCTAACTTATAAAGGATTCTCAAAACCCTAATAGAATGACTAGTCATAATAGGAATACTAGGTCACACATATACAACAGCCCATACCATATCCTACTTATATTTAATGTAGCTAAGGTGCACCAAGCCCAACAAATATTGATCACATTAATAACGGGCTTTATCCGGTCAACTCTCACTTACTTAAACATTCCAATCAATTCGGTTTTTTACAAACTCAAAATATAATATAATATATTGCTCACAATTTTATAAAAATCTTACATTCTCTCACTTGAGCTATATAGACATTATCATTTTAGATTTGAAAATTCATTTTAGAAAACGACTCTCTGAATTGACAAACAATTTTATGTGGCCACAAAGAATGTTTAAGAGAGTAACACATTCCTTCCCCTTAGTCCAACAGAACCTCAAGTATCCAACTACAAAGATCATTACATCTTTAATCGACATAAGACCATATGTAATCAAAACACTCTTAGCTCTACTAACCCAGGTAAAATGGTATGTATGTGTGGTATGGAAATTACATGCAGATGTGATCATCATGTCTATTTCCATATAGGTCCAACTTCACATTATACGAAGCAGCTTAAGACGAGCATACTTAATGTCCTAAGCATTTTACACTTATTGACCAAACACTTTGACCATGAGTTCAACCTCCCTTAAGACGGGAAAAACTTTATGTCTTAAGTAATGTTCACTCATCGGTGAAAACTTTATACCTTATGAGTGAATTGCCCCCTCAAAGCTAAATGCTTGGGATTTCTTGCTATAACCAACCATCCGTGTGCACACAATAACAAATATGGCAAACATCTTAATATGCATATACAATATATTCTCGAGAATATAAAACAAATATGCATAGAATAAATGCAGCTAATCTAATTAAAGACAACTCCCACTAACCAAACACATCAAAAATATCAATTATCCAATACATGATATAACATGCTCCACAAAACCTCCGGAGTCATATATCTTGGTTAATGTATCAAGAGTTACTTTACTTATGGCTATTAGAAACTCGCAACTCTTAAATCTTCTCTCACCACAATATCCATATGGTTAAACCTCCGAGATCTCTTAGCATATTCAGAGAAGATAAATACAGTGAAATTATCACAATCTATCTCAAAATATGATTTCACAATCAAAATTCTTTAGAATTGCAATATATAAAGCCACATATTTCTTTATCCATACATACACGTGAGCATGAAACAATTAACCTCTACATATACGATAAAACCATTTTTTTTATATAACTATCTATTGATACATGTCAAATTGGTTTGAAATCCGTAAAGTCTACTAATGAAATAATATAATCAATACATATAATTAAGCTTACATCAAACTATCATTTGCGGATACATACATGACTTTTTTCTTATGAGAACGCTCTAATTTACTTTGAGGAATTAAAACTATGTAAGTTTTTCACTTTTATCAATAGGTACCTCAAATAAGTAAACTTGTAATCATATCAATCCTGTAAGTGCTCCATTAATATATTTTCTCAATAGCATTATCAAAATATGCTTGTTCGAGATTTTTCACCTCGAAATACTAGAGAAAAGATTCTTAATGTCACACACAAATGACAACATAGAGCACATAGAAAATAAACTTACTCCCATTGACCCTCAGTTATGTCTAATGGAAAAATAAAACTTTTAACAAAGTCTTAAATTGTTACAACATTATAAAACTAAACACCATTATCTGGAAACTTGATTAACTATGTCAACGAAGTTTTAAAGTATACAAACTTAATACTCGTTTTCCAAGTAAAACCTTCAAGCCATAAATCTGACCATATGACTTTCAACCAATTATTTTGCAACTATTTGACAACTAAGTCAAAACCCTAACTCCAATGACATCCAAAATTACAATTCAACAAACTTAACATTTATTCAGCATAAATATCTCAAACACAAGTTTTCTTCCTTAAATGCAAGTCTTTAAAATTATACATTTTTAACAACATCACTCTCTCCCCCTAAGAATGTATAATGCCTAGATACAATTATTCTTATAAATAAAACAAGACAATTTCTTTGAACGATGCCCAATAGTTTCTCATCTTTACGGTCATATCCTTACATTTTATTAGATCACTTTTAATTTATTTATTCAAAAGACTTAAAATCTAGAATTTAAAATAATCAAAATGTTCTACAAATTAATTATCTTCATTCTACATTTGGTCATATGATTAAAAAGAATATATCTAAACTACAAGAATAATCATTAATCTAATTCTAAAACCTAAAAGTAGAATTTAGAATACGAGAAGAGTTCGAAGACCCATAAAGATTATTATTTGTAAAATCACCATACAACTCACTAGGTGAAATCATAACAAGAATTATTATCTTGAATAAGCTTCAACATATTAATTTAAATTCTCAGTCTTATTATGAAAATTATACTTTACTATACAGGACCAAAATCGAAAATATCAACAAATAAAACTTTTAGAGGTTAAAGATAATCTAATTATTATCATGAATTCATATTAAATCAAATAAAACCTCTTAACCAATTGGTCCATATTAAATACTGAGTTCATTAGAAGAATTTATAATATAAAATGTATCACAAGAAATAACCCACTAAGAGCTTAATTGAAAATCAATCAAATATTTCAAAACATAAATTAAGGGGTATATTTTCTTGCGATAGCAAATTATTTTATGTCCTTGGTATTTACTTGACTTGCTATGTTGAATTGTCAAAATTTCCAAACTACTTCCTATAGTGTTTGTACCCTATCAACTTTATCAAAATGACAAACAAAGACATAACTCCATAATAGATTAATCTTCATCTATTTATAAGGCACTAGACCTTAACAAACTTTCGACAATGGGTTAACTAAACTTTATTTATCATTTAATCCTCATTAAGGTAAAACCAATTGGAGAGTCTCATCTAATCCACCAAAAAGGTCCATCAACCAATATCTTAATGGCATGTATTTAAAAAATAGTAGAGGTGTTTAAAAAGGAATTAAATCACAGTATATTCATACTCATACCGATTTCCATAATCATTATAAATAATGATTTAACATTTAAGGAAATCCAACACAACATCATGATCTGTCTTTTGGACAAATACCACAATGCACGTATTAAAACTTTCGTACAAGTGATTAACTTCTTTGGAAGATGAACATCACTCTTTATTCTTCAATGCTCACAAAACTTTCACAAGTGATGACTCTCTTAGTCAGATGATCAACACATGTATAGTTTTACCTCAATGCAATTCAAAACCTTAATCATTGATAATCCAACGAATATTATAGAATTTTAATAACTAGTTCACTACGTGAATATATAGTCATCCTACTACATAAATATTCCAAACACAATTGATTATATAATTGTAACAAACAATCATTATAATATCCTAATGGTCAGTCCACTACGTAGAAATATAACCATCCAACTTTATAATAATTTTGAATATAATCAATTAATGTCCTCAATCCGACACGGTCACACATAGAAACGTAAACCCTAAACACTAAACTCTAAACTCTAAACACAAATCATAATGAAATATTAATAGTTAGTCTACTACGTAGAAACGTAACCATTCAATTCCATAATAATTTTATAGGTTATACATTTGTAAAGCATGAAATACAAATCCAATATCATTACATCCAACATAAATTTATATATCTATCTTAATCAATCTGACACGGTCATACATAATTTTTTACCTTAAAATTATGTAATATAATGAGAAGTATATGACCTTCTTAAATTTATGTTGAATAGATATTATTTGTGAGCATATAGAATATGTAGGCATAATTAAGTGTTGGCCAATTTCATTCAATTAAATAAAAATATATTATAGGCAATTTCCAAAATTTTAAACATTTATATCACATTATATAAATGAATACCTCAAGATGATGAACCTCTTACGGAGAATATGTAGGCATAATTAAGTGTTGGCCAATTTCATTCAATTAAATAAAAATATATTATAGGCAATTTCCAAAATTTTAAACATTTATATCACATTATATAAATGAATACCTCAAGATGATGAACCTCTTACGGAGAAGAACATCACCCATCACATGTGTCTAACATTCACAACATATTATATAAGTGAATACCTCGAGATAATGAACCTCCTACGGAGAAGAACATCACTCCACACATGCATATAGTTCCATCATTGCAGTTATATCGATGAATACCTCAAGATGATGAACTTCATACGGAGATGAACATCACCTATCACATGTGATAACCTTCATACGGAGATGATTAAAACATGCATTTCCATCTTTGAATTTCAAATTTAATAATTGATAACCAACGAACATCTCAAAATCTTAATGATTAGTCACTACGTGAAACATAATCATCAAATTCACAAGAATATTCTGTCAAATATTAAAACTTACCAAATTAATAATCGTAAACCAACTATATTCTCAAAAACGAAATGATTAGTCACTACGTGAAACATAATCACTCGATTCACGAGAATATTAAAAACAGATTATTAATTTTTACCTATTCAATAATCGATAACCGACGAATTTCTCAAAATCTTAATGATTAGTCACTACGTGAACCATAATCATCCGATTCATGAGAAAATTCTATCAATTATTAATTTTTAAACAAGCTAATAATTATTATGAAAACTAAATGATTAGTCACTACATGAAACATAATCATCCGAAATCATAATAATTATTTATGAACTGCAATTATTTTCATAAAAAAAATAATTTTTTTTTAAATTGCCTCATATTTTGGTATAATTTAAATTGACACCTATATTTATCAAAATATTAAATTGGTACGCTGGAAAGCGTATGGCTTACATCTACAAGACCAAGGTGAAGAAGAATGGATCGCACTATCGTTGCATCTGGGGCAAGGTTGCTAGACCTCATGGAAACAGCAGTGTTGTTCGTGCCAAGTTCAAGTCCAATCTGCCACCAAAGTCCATGGGTGACAGGGTTAGGGTCTTCATGTACCCCAGCAATATCTAAGGTCCTCTAGCTTGCCCGATTGACTTCATTGGTGACTTACGGAAATCGCCATGGAGATGGATCTTTTTTTGTTTTCATTAAGATGATGGTAACTGGAACATTGTTTATTATAAGTTGAATATTTGTGTGTTGGCATTTTATCGAACAAAATGTTATAAGTTAGGTTCTTGTTATTATAAGCAGCTGTCCTTTTAACTGATTTTTTTTTTTATCAAATTAAACATCCCCTCTTAACTTAAATGGAGGTTGTGATTTTAATTAAGTATTACTATATGCATTTATTAATGTGTGGAAAGTATTTTCTTGAGTATAGTGGGATCAATGTGTCAGCTAGGTTTCAAGAAAAAATAAAAGGGGGAGTGGATGTTGATGAAAATGATCACCCGTTGTAGCAAGTGGCATGCAGTTCACCAATTCAAAACTAATGTCTATTTGTGTATCTTTATCTAGTACACTACATGCCCTTCATGATCGCTCTCTCTTTAAAGGCCACCAGTTTCAACACTGTCACTACTACTGTATCTTTATGATCTTCATAATCCTCAGGCTCTCACATGGCATCACATGGCTCACAATCTCTTCTTCTCTTCAGTCCATCAGTTTTTAATTCCAAAACATGTATCTTTATATTCACTCTCAAAATTACAAGTCATATATGCAAGCATATATGAGTCACCTCTCTTCAAGCCCACCAATTCCCACTATACCCATATCTTTATCTTCATTTTGACACCTTGTCTCAGATTCTTTTCTTTTTGTATCTCCTCATAAACCACTAGTCTCTCTTCAATTCTTGAATCTTCATATCCACCCTCACAATACATTAGTTTTAGTTTCTCTCTCGGTCTATATATCATATATGTTATATCTTCTTTTTCACACACCACATAAAATATCCATTAATCATCTCTCCCCCTCTCTCTCTCCATATGCCACCGGCTTCCTTCCCTAAATATTTATCTTCCTTCTCATTCCTCCATGCTCTCCCTTTGTATATAAAACACCTAATAAGTTTCAGGTTCCATATATTTATATATCTTCATCATCCCCATCAAAGATATTATATATCTATCCATATATGATCTCTCTCTCTCTCTTCTTTTTCTCTGCGTTGTTCTTATTACATGTATAGAAAAACACTTTCTTGAGACAACTACGTCATACAGATGAGTTTAGTGAGTGGAGTACATGAGTGAGGAAGAATTTTACTATATGCCAAAAATATGGCTAGAATACTAAGCAAACTTCATTTCCATGAAATACCAGATGTAATTCTCTCAAGCATATTCTCCTTAGTCACTGATACTCGTACGCGCAACACCATGTCCCTTGTATGCCTTAAATGGTGCAAGCTAGAGCGTTCAATGCGCACATCTCTCACTCTCCGTGGTAACATCCGCGATCTCTACCTCTTACCTGATTGCTTTCAAGCTATAACCAAGCTTGACCTATCTTTCCTCTCTCCATGGGGATGTCCACTTTTTGATTCCTCCCAATACTCACTACTCCTGTCAAAACTCCTCGCAAAGTCCTTTCCCAAAATCGTGTCTCTAACTATCTATGCTCGAAACCCATCAACTCTTCGTTGCCTCGCTCCTGAGTGGCCTAATCTAAGACAAGTTAAACTTGTTAGCTGGCATCAACGTTTTAATAATGCTCTTGTAGGTTCTGAGTTTGTTGCATTGTTAGAGAATTGTTATTCACTTTCTTCCCTTGATCTTTCCGATTTTTATTGTTGGACAGAAGATTTACCACCGGCTCTTGAAGCTTACCCTAATGTTGCAGCTTCTCTTTCACATCTTAACATCTTAATTCACTCTTTGGCCGATGGGTTTAAATCCCATGAGCTGATATCCATCACTGCTGCTTGTACAAATCTCCGCGAATTGCTCACCACATGTATATTTGATCCTAGATTCATTGGCTTTGTTGGAGATGAAACTTTGCTTTTGATTGCTTCGAATTGTCCTCTTCTTTCCCTTCTTCACCTTGTTGATTCTACATCCGTGTCGATTAACGCTAGTGTTGATCATGATCATGATGAAGAGTACAAGACCAAATATTCAAGCATCAGTCACACAACACTTGGAGACTTCTTTACTAGTCTTCCAATGCTAGAAGACTTGGTTCTTGATGTTTGTAACAATGTTAGCGATGTTTGGCCAGCACTTGAGTTTCTGAATTCTAAGTATATGCGGCTTAAGTCTCTCAAGTTGGGAGAGTTCCATGGAATCTGCAGACCAGATGGGTTTGCTCTTTGTAGAGGGTTGGAATATTTGTCCATCAAAAACTCTGCTGACCTAACTGAATCTTCATTGATTTCTATCTCTCTTGGATGTCCAAAACTCACCAAGTTTGAGATTCAAGGTTGCTATAAAATCACAGAAATGGGGTTGTGGAAATTGGTCTATGTTCTCCAGAGAACATTGATTGATATGAGAATATCTTCTTGTAAAAATCTTAATACTCAACGTTCATTGCAGGCTCTGGAACCAATTCGAGACCGAATACAACGACTTCACATAGATTGTGTGTGGGAAGATGTTGAACATTTTGAAGGCGAAAGCAGTACCGATACATCAAGTACTAAATCTACCAAATTAAAGAGAAGATACATGTGGGAAGAAAAAAAAACCTGAAAAAAAAAATCCAAGCTTAACAACAATATTGGAACATCATCATCATTATCAAATTCCAGGACTTGGGCAAAGCTTAAATATCTTTCACTTTGGATTGCTGTTGGTGAGCTGCTGAATCCATTAACTTTATCAGGAATAGAAGACTGTCCAATTCTTGAAGAAACACAAATAAAAGCTGTTGGTGATTCCAGGTATCTACCAAGACCATCAATGGCTTTTGGGCTGAGTTCACTTGTATGTTATCCTTAACTTTCAAAGATGAATCTAGACTGCAGCAACATTACAGGATTTGCACTCACTGCTCCAATAGGCCACACAGATTTGAGCTTGTGGGAGAGATTTTACTTGTATGGAATTGGGGATTTGAACCTGATTGAGCTCAACTATTGGCCTCCTCAGGACATGGATATCAACCAGAGAAGTCTGTCTCTTCCAGGAGCAGGTTTGCTTGCACAATGTTCTAGTCTTAGTAAACTTTTCATCCATGGAATAGCTAATGAACATTTCATGATGTTTCTTTTGAAAATACCAAATCTCAGAGATGTACAACTTAGAGAATATTACTATCCTGCACCAGAAAATGATACATGCACAAAGGTGAGAAAAGATTCCTGCACAAGATTTGAAGACGCTCTTAACAGGCGTCAGATTCCTGACTAAAAAATTGGTTCTAGCTAGCTTTTCTGCTAATATGATTATAAATTATAGATAAAAATTACATAACATTGGATAAAGTTAAAATTCCAAAAAGAGTCAAGGAAAAGTTTATGTGGACAAATTCTTTTTTTTTTTCATCCGGTACATTAGTGCTGGTATGGTCGCACCTTCTGTGGACAAATTCTAACATATTGCAGTACTAATAAAAGTCTAAAACATTTGATCTGAATGATCTGATGATGTATGTTTGGAGTCAAATCTAAAAATCCTAAGCACCGGAAGAATCTACCATCAGAGATTGTTTGTCTGTTTCAACCCACCAATTTGGAATAACAATATTCTGTTTTGTATGAGTACTATATATATAATTTATTATTTAAATTGTTTTAATAGTGGTAACAATAAATATATTGACCGTTGATATGTAACAAAAAAAAACAATCAAGATATTTAGGTGAAACCAACCAAATTTCACATTCCAGCAAGCGTAGGGTATCAAAGAATTTAAGATACAATGAAAATGGTCAAGAGAAATTCTATGGAAATTTATTACGGAAACGTTAAGAACTATAATGGAGAAATTAGACTAAGAACAACGTTATATTATTCAAATGATGTGATTTGTGATTTTTAGTGGTGGAATGATGTATTGACAGAAAATTTAAACAAGATATGAGGATTAAGAAGAAATTTTCCACAAGGTTGAATGGCCATGATTCCAACCTTTTTATAGCATCACCACTTATAGTTACAATTATACCTGAGCAATTTTTTGATGTGTGTAGCATTACTCATCACACTAAACGGCAACGACGGACTATTGACATGAAAGATCGATGCAAAACCCTCTTAAGAAACACCAGTTCCAAGCACCAAGTAGCCTATAAAATAAGCTATCTCTAAGTAGTAAGTGGGGCTTGCAATTATTAACCAATTTCATAAAATTACTAGTTGGACATTAGATAGGCATCCAACCTAGACAGCAAAGAAAAGTGGTCATTAGACTCATTACTTACCAAACATTTTCAACGGCCATGAAATACCCTTGGTTGTGTCACTATTTTGTGATGCCAGCAAAAACTACTATAGCAAAGCACAGAAAAAATAAAATGCAACACATCTTCGACAACCATACAATCGTTAGTAAAGTATATTTACCGAGTAATATAAATATTATACAACCTAAAAAAATTAACCCAGAAGTCAACTCAAATGATACTGTAAATCAGTTATCATCACCACACAAGTTATGAAGTAATGCGATGAATGATATGATAGAGACAAATCACTTGCCATATGAACACGTTATTGAAATTGATTTTTAGACTAAATTTTTGGATTGAATAACAGTTATGATATTTAAATTACTAGTGTTAATTGAAAATGATATAAAAGTTTATCGAAAATTAAGATGAAGTTAGCTTCATTAAATTTGAAGGAACTTGAAGCCCAGACAATGACTTTTGTAAAATAAATATCAATAACAAAAAAAATTGAGGAAAAAATTAAAGAAAAAAAATTGAGCTTGAGGATTTCTTGGGCATGAACCTTGGATGCTAATCCATGTATAATGTTAAAAGTTAAAAAAGCAAATGGTCACAAGATTCGAAACCAACTTTTTCAACTTTTTCAACTTTTTCAACTTTTTCAAATTTATGAAAAGATAAGAAAAAATATAAATATAAAATAAAGAAAATATAAAGAAGGATCATTCCACCAAAATAGAAAATAGAAGTAGAAAAAGAAAGAAATAGGGAAGAAAGAGAGAGAGATGGAGAGCAATTAAGATAGAGAAATAGGGTCCTTTTGAGAGACAAAACAAAAGAAGAAAGAAATAAATAAAAGTAAAAGAAAAGAGAAAGATATGAAAGATGAAGAAAGTGAATAGTGCACTGAGATATGTAGATCAGTGTTGTGAATTTTGTGATGTTCTAAATACAGATAAGTTATTAGATTTGTCGTTAAATCTTTAAATTGAGTTTTATGGATCTAGAAAGTGATGAATTCAGAAGGGGAACTAGTCTCAGAATAGATTTGATTACAAGAATTATGTGAGTGGATAGTTTTTATTTATGATTAAGTTAATTATTTCAGAATTATAAGTAGCTTTAATTATTTAGAAAGTTATTAGAAATAAATAATTTATTCAATTAGTTAGAAAACAGATTTCCTAATGATATATGTTTTTTTTTAAATAGTAGATTTTTAGAATTTAGAAAGAGATTAATTAGAGAATTAGATTTATAGATTAAGATTTTACAAAGAAGAATAATTCAGGTATGTTCAATTAGAATATCAAAATTTTAGATTTTTAGACAAATTTCTAGAATTTCAAATTTCTCAGATTTTTAGACAGATTTTTGGATTTTATCATCTAAGTTATTTATGAGAATTTTTAGAAAAGAAACGAAAATAATATTTATTCATGTTTTCACAAAAGTATTCCTAAAAATTTATATCCAGAAAGCTAAACAAGTATCATATTCAAATTATAAGCCTTTGGGGTTTCTCTGTACGTATATGTGATATGTATTTCCCCCTACTTTGTTTGTGCATTGAGATTCTCTGCCACGTACATGAGATATTCCCCCAGGTACCATTTGGAGTTTTCATATATATATATTAGTTATTATGATTAGAAGATAAAAGATTTCAGCTTATCAGAATATCAGATTTTTTTAACCAGATATTTAATATTTTATAAAAGCAGAAAATGTTTAGTTATATTATATAGTGTTTACAGAAAAATGTTTTTTAATTACAAAAAAAAACAAAAAATCGGTTTTCAGCCTACATTAAATAACAGTTCCTGATTAAATCATGATTTATTTTTGGAAGAGATACGTAATTTAGAAAGAGATAAAAAAAAAGATATAGAATTCCTAAAGAGATGTAGAAAGATATAGAAAAGTTTTCTACCGTTAGTTAGTTTTCAGATTAAAGTTTGTTAAGTATGAATATTTTCATAAATAGATTTGTTAATTTTAGAAACATTAGTTATAAGTTAATTCAGATAAATAAAAAGATAGTCTTCGGACAAGCTTGTATAAAGGAAATTTTTTTATCTTCAAAGATTATTTTCACTCGATAGACGTTACTGTTTATTCTTTTATTTAAACTATTTTTTTCAAGTGATACTAAATTTATACAAATTCTTTAGTATCATTAGATGTGCCACGTACATGATTTTAGTTAAAACATATTATGCATATATGCATATTTTTAGATATCAAAATTTTACCTAGTGAGTGTTTGAAATTTTTATTTGACGGACTCGTAATTTTCGATGTTATTTTTATAAATCTCATTATTATATATTAGAGTTTTCTAATATGTAAATTTCCAGCAGATGGGCCCAACATAAAGATAACAAAATTTGAGTTTAACTGAATCATATTATATGATGGGTGGATAAGTTTGAAACCTCAAAGTGATTGTTAAAGACTAATAAGAATAATAAATAAATAAATAAAAAAGTTGAAGCGGTAGCCACCTGAAATCCTGAATACCTGGTATGAAAGGAAGGCATTTGGCAAATTTGGTGAAAGGCCAGTATAAGGTGGCAGTTTGGCGGGTATAAGATAAGAAAAAGAATATAATAATAATAATAATAATAATATCGTAAAACTCCTATTCTGCTTTTTAGTTTATTTATTTTCCTAAGTATTAAAGTTTAAAAAAAAAAATTGTAAACTATATTATTTTATTGGGTTAAGGTTAAAAAAAATTGAATAAGTGTTTAAGTCTATTAAAACTCTTACTTTTAAATTATATTTTTAATAATAAAAAAGTAAGGAATTTTAATTTTATTAGAAATCCTACATTTTCTAACCTTTTTTTATTTAAGACTCTAATATTCTCTTTTATGTTCATAACAAGGAAAAAAAATAACAGAAACCCTAAAACTTTCTTGAGTGAACAGCAAGTGAAGGAAAAAAAAAACTTTAATATTTTCGATCAAGAACGTGTTTTCAAACAAGAAGAATAGAGAAGTTTTCAAGGTATATTTTCGTTTTTATGTGTTATCTATATTACTTAAATGTTTACGGGAATCAAATTTAAGGTTTTGATTAAGTAGAAATCCTAGAAGCATATTAGAGTGATTGTTTGGTTTCAATTTTCTGATATCTATTTACTTAGGGTTAACCAGTGCTTATTCCGAAAATTATAAATAATTTATTTGTAATATTTTTATGATTTGGAACTAGACTTGTCAGCATTATATATATATATATATATATATATATATATATATATATATATATATATATGTGTGTGTGTGTGTGTGTGTGTGTGTGTGAATATAATTCGATCTCGTATTGTATAAATAAGTATGAATAGACATGTACCTGGGAACGCAGCGGAAACCATCCAATTCGTAGAAACTTAATCCCGAATCAATAATAACGCAATAACCTGAAAATAAAATAAGGAAAATAATTAAAACAACAGAGTCTTCTACTCTCTTCTCACCTTCCTCAGATTATCTAATGGGGAGACAATTCTGTAATACGTTCATTGTGAGTGAGAGTAAGGACCACCTATATATAGTATAACTTCATAGAATCCTAACTCATAAAGGATTCTCAAAACCCTAATAGGATGACTAGTCCTAATAGGATGACTAGGTCACACATATACAACAACCCATACCATATCCTACTTATATTTAATGTAGCTAAGATGCACCAAGCCCAACAAATATTGATCACATTAATAACGGGCTTTATCCGGTCAACTCTCACTTACTTAAACATTCCAATCAATTCGGTTTTTTACAAACTCAAAATATAATGTAATATGTTGCTCACAATTTTATAAAAATCTTACATTCTCTCACTTGAGCTACATAGACATTATCATTTTAGATTTGAAAATTCATTTTAGAAAACGATTATCTGAATTGACAAACAATTTTATGTGGCCACAAAGAATGTTTAAGAGAGTAACACCTTCCTTCCCCTTAGTCCAACAGAACCTCAAGTATCCAACTACAAAGATCATTACATCTTTAGTCGACATAAGACCATATGTAATCAAAACACTCTTAGCTCTACTAACCCGGGTAAAATGGTATGTATGTGTGGTATGGAAATTACATGCAGATGTGATCATCATGTCTATTTCCATATAGGTCCAACTTCACATTATACGAAGCAGCTTAAGACGAGCAAACTTAATGTCCTAAGCATTTTACACTTACTGACCAAACACTTTGACCATGAATTCAACCTCCCTTAAGACGGGCAAAAACTTTATGTCTTAAGTAATGTTCACTCATCGGTGAAAACTTTATACCTTATGAGTGAATTGCCCCCTCAAAGCTAAAAGCTTGGGATTTCTTGCCATAACCAACCATCCGTGTGCACACAATAACAAATATGACAAACATCTTAATATGCATATACAGTATATTCTCAAGAATATGAAACAAATATGCATAGAATAAATGCAGCTAATCTAATTAAAGACAACTTCCACTAACCAAACACATCAAAAATATCAATTATCCAATACATGATATAACATGCTCCACAAAACCTCCGGAGTCATATATCTTGGTTAATGTATCAAGAGTTACTTTACTTATGGCTATTAGAAACTCGCAACTCTTAAATCTTCTCTCACCACAATATCCATATGGTTAAACCTCTGAGATCTCTTAGTATATTCAAAGAAGATAAATACAGTGAAATTATCACAATCTACCTCAAAATATGATTTTACAATCAAAATTCTTTAGAGTTGCAATATATAAAGCCACATATTTCTTTATCCATACATACACGTGAGCATGAAACAATTAACCTCTACATATACGATGAAACCATTTTTTTTATATAACTATCTATTGATACATGCCAAATTGGTTTGAAATCCGTAAAATCTACTAATGAAATAATATAATCAATACATATAATTAAGCTTACATCAAACTATCATTTGCGGATACATACATGACTTTTTTCTTATGAGAACGCTCTAATTTACTTTGAGGAATTAAAAATATATAAGTTTATCACTTTTATCAATAGGTACCTCAAATAAGTAAACTTGTGATCATATCAACCCTTTAAGTGCTCTATTAATATATTTTCTCAATAGCATTATCAAAATATGCTTGTTCGAGATTTTTCACCTCGAAATACAGGAGAAAAGATTCTTAATGTCACACACAAATGACAACATAGAGCACATAGAAAATAAACTTACTCCCATTGACCCTCAGTTATGTCTAATGGCAAAATAAAACTTTTAACAAAGTCTTAAATTGTTACAACATTATTAAACTAAACACCATTATCTGGAAACTTGATTAACTATGTCAACGAAGTTTTAAAGTATACAAACTTAATACTCGTTTCCAAGTAAAACCTTCAAGCCATAAATATGACCATATGACTTTCAACCAGTTAGTTTGAAACTATTTGACAACTAAGTCAAAACCCTAACTCCAATGACATCAAAAATTACAATTCAACAAACTTAACATTTATTCAGCATAAATATCCCAAACACAAACTTTCTTCCTTAAATGCAAGTCCTTAAAATTATACATTCTTAACATCATTACTCTCTCTCCCTAAGAATGTATAATGCATAGATACAATTATTCTTATAAATAAAACAAGACAATTTCTATGAACGGTGCCCAATAGTTTCTCATCTTTACAGTCATATCCTTACATTTTATGAGATCACTTTTAATTTATTTAATCAAAAGACTTAAAACCTAGAATTTAAAATAATCAAAATGTTCTACGAATCAATTATCTTAATTCTACATTTGGTCATATGATTAAAAAGATTATATCTAAACTACAAGAACAATCATTAATATAATTCTAAAACCTAAAAGTAGAATTTAGAATACGAGAAGAGTTCGAAGACCCATAAAGATTATTATTTATAAAATCACTATACAACTCACTAGGTGAAATCATAACAAGAATTATTATCTTGAATAAGCTTAAACATATTAATTCAAATTCTCAGTCTTATTATGAAAATTATACTTAACTATACATGACCAAAATCGAAAATATTATCAAATAAAACTTTTAGAGGTTAAAGATAATCTAAATATTATCATGAATTCATATTAAATCAAATAAAACCTCTTAACCAATTGGTCCATATTAAATACTGAGTTCATTAGAAGAATTTATAATATAAAATGTATCACAAGAAATAACCCACTAAGAGCTTAATTGAAAATCAATCAAATATTTCAAAACATAAACTAAGGGGTATATTTTCTTGCGATAGCAAATTATTTTATGTCCTTGGTATTTTACTTGACTTGCTATGTTGAATTGTCAAAATTTCCAGACTACTTCCTATAGTGTTTGTACCCTATCAACTTTATCAAAATGACAAACAAAGACATAACTCCATAATAGATTAATCTCCATCTATTTATAAAGCACTAGACCGTAACAAACTTTTGACAGTGGGTTAACTAAACTTTATTTATCATTTAATCCTCATTAAGGTAAAAACCAATTGGAGCGTCTCATCTGATCCACCAAAAAAGTCCATCAACCAATATCTTAATGACATGTATTTAAAAAATTATAGAGGTGTTTAAAAAGGAATTAAATCACAGTATATTCATGCTCATACCGATTTCCATAATCATTATAAATAATGATTTAACCTTTAAGGAAATCCAACACAACATCATGATCTGTCTTTTGGACAAAGACCACAATGCACGTGTTAAAACTTTCGTACAAGTGATTAACCTCTTTGGAAGATGAACATCACTCTTTATTCTTCAATGCTCACAAAACTTTCACAAGTGATGACTCTCTTAGTCAGATGATCAACACATGTATAGTTTTACCTCAATCATTGATAATCCAACTAATATTATAGAATTCTAATAACTAGTTCACTACGTGAATATATAGCCATCCAACTCAATAAATATTTCAAACACAATTGATTATATAATTGTAACAAACAATCATTATAAAATCCTAATAGTCAGTCCACTACGTAGAAATATAATCATCCAACTTTATAATAATTTTGAATATAATCAATTAATGTCCTCAATCCGACACGATCACACATAGAAACGTAAACCCTAAACCCTAAACACAAATCATAATGAAATATTAATAGTTAATCTACTACGTAGAAACGTAACCATACAATTCCATAATAATTTTATAGGTTATACATTTGTAAAGCATGAACTACAAATCCAATATCATTACATCCAACATAAATTTATATATTTCTCTTAATCAATCTGACACGGTCACACATAATTTTTTACTTTAAAATTATGTAATATAATGAGAAGTATATAACCATCTTAAATTTATGTTGAATAGATATTATTTGTGAGCATATAGAATATGTAGGCATCATTAAGTGTTGGGCAATTTCATTCAATTATATAAAAATATATTATAGGCAATTTCCAAAATTTTAAACATTTATATCACATTATATAAATGAATACCTCAAGATGATGAACCTCCTACAGAGAAGAACATCACCCATCACATGTGTTTAACATTCACAACATATTATATAAGTGAATACCTCGAGATAATAAACCTCCTACGGAGAAGAACATCACTCCACACATGCATATAATTCCATCATTGCAGTTCTATAGATGAATACCTCAAGATGATGAACTTCCTACGGAGATGAACTTCCTACGGAGATGAACTTCACCTATCACATGTGATAACCCACATACGGAGATGATTAAAACATGCATTTCCATCTTTGAATTTCAAATTTAATAATTGATAACCAACAAACATCTCAAAATCTTAATGATTAGTCACTACGTAAAACATAATTATCAAATTCACAAGAATATTCTATCAATTATTAAAACTTACCAAATTAATAATCGTTAACCAACTATATTCTCAAAAACGAAATGATTAGCCACTACGTGAAACATAATCACTCGATTCACGAGAATATTAAAAACAGATTATTAATTTTTACCTCATCAATAATCGATAACCGACGAATTTCTCAAAATCTTAATGATTAGTCACTACGTGAACCATAATCATTCGATTCATGAGAAAATTCTATCAATTTTTAATTTTTAAACAAGCTAATAATTATTATAAAAACTAAATGATTAGTCATTACGTGAAACATAATCATCCGAAATCATAATAATTATTTATGAACTGCAATTATTTTCATAAAAAATTTGAAATTTTTTAAAATTGCCTCATATTTTGGTAAATTTTAAATTGACCCCTATATTTATCAAAATATTAAATTGGCCCCAAATATCTTTTGAAATTATAAATCTGCCCCAACACATACCTAATTACATATGGACACCTTAATGTTATAATTAATTCAAACAGACCACTGAAAAATTACAAAACAGCCCATAATTATATCTAATTCCAAAAGTGCCTAGGAAAATTTCATAATAGTCCAAAACTATATCTAATTCTCAACAAGTGGCCCAAACCAAAATAAACCTAAAAGCCCTAGGTTTCTTGCATGTGCCGCCGCCGACATCGCCATGACCACCAGAATGTCCCCGGAAGGCAACAAACGACGGCCAAGCATCGCACGACCCGCACGATCTGTGAAAGACGAAGCCGAAGAATCGCCCAAAACCGATCGAGCGACCGGCGGTTGGAGATGAGCTTGGGTCGCCCGATCTGGGCCAGATCGTGGACGACGACCGGCGGTCGATCTCCTCACCGTAAAATGTATACCATCTCACCAAAAACAGGCATTGACCGAGAAAGAACGAGATGGGTCTGAGTTTGGGAGAGAGATCGGCGATGGGTGTAGATTGAAGGAGATGAGGAATCGGGTATGGGTGTGACCCATTAGACCAAAGAACCACAGATTTGGGTTGAAAACCCATCGACAGAAAGTCACCCAATTGACCCAGATCAGAAGTTTTCTGCTCCTCAAAAATCAGCCATATAAATTGGCTTTTACACAACAGAGACCTAAACCCCCAAATCTTATTCATCAACCCATCGAATCCAACAACTGATCTCACCAAATATATATATATAAACAAAACCTACCGCATCAAATTCACACCAAAGAACCACAGATTTGGGTTGAAAACCCATCGACCCAAGTCACCCAATTGACCCAGATCAGAAGTTTTCTGCTCCTCAAAAATCAATCATATAAATTGGTTTTTACACAACAAAGACCTAAACCCCCAAATCTTATTCATCAACCCATCGAATCCAACAACTGATCTCACCAAATATATATATATATATCTACAAACAAAACCTACCACACCGAATTCACACTAACACACAAACAGATTCGAAACAATGCACACTTACTTCTTACCTTTATTAGCAATTGTTGGAATAAAATAACGCATGTGGAGCTTCTCTACACATGTACGTGATATTACTCTGTACGATTACTTTGCACGTGAGATTACTGTGCACATTCGATCACAGATCAATGTGTATGTGAGATTATTTTGTACGATCGATCAGATATTAACGTGATATGAGATTATATATATATATATATATATTATTGATTATGATCGGTAGAGAAAATATTTCAAATTATCATATTTGAAATAAGATATTTTATATTTTATAAAATATTTACAGAAAAATGTGTTTTATTTATAAAAGGCTAATTGGCACTGGATCCCCCGGAATTGTACATGAAATTGCAATGTACCCCCTGAAAGTTTTTTTTAAGCATTAAAGCCCTAGAATTGTAGGAAATTTACAATAATAGACGGAATGAGGACGGAACCCTTATTCCATCTATTTGTCCCTAACACGTGTGCCGCACGTGTGAAGATAGTAAAGGTATTTTAGTCATTTTGCAACTATCATATGAAGGGCAACTTACAAATTATTATCCTTTTTTCCTTTTTTTAAAATTTTTTTCCAAAAAAATTGGAATAAAACAGCAAAATTAATAAATAAATAAATTTAAATGTTGAATCTTCACTGTCCATATTAATAATTTATAATAATATGGACGGTGCAGATCCATGTCTGCACCTAATGGAAAAATTATAAAATTATAAAAGGAAATTAATTTTTTCTTAAAAAAATAAAATTAACTATTATAAATTTTAAAAAAAAATTGAAATCAATAACCTAATCTAATTAAATTTTTATTGTAAATTTTTTACAATAATCAAATGATATGTGTCTCTCTCATTCAAATCTCAAATCCTGATCTCAACCAAATTAAATTTTTCAAAAAAAATCTGGATCTCAAATTTTCAAATCTAGATCCCATTACACACTTCTGAAAGGCTAAAAAGAAAAGCACCAAAGAACTAAACCAGATGTTCTTATACAGGTGACAATGTATTCATCAAACGCATAATCAGTGAAACCAGCCATCTGAATCCACAAAGACGAAAAAAGGAAGATTCATGGTGACCGAAAAAAGAGTGAAGTGCGACTGACGACCATTAGAAACGACCGATCGAGCAAAAAGGGTCATCGAAATGGTCAGGTGACATGAGAAAACACAACTGGAGATGGTTGAGCAGGCGCACAAAGTGGCCAGAGATGGGTGGTTGACCACCAGAGATAAGCGACCACTGGAGACGAGGTAGCGACTACCGAAGACGAGGTTGTCATCGATTGAAGAGCGACAGTAGTGGTTTAAGGCAATGGAGGTAAGTGACGCAATAGACAGATACGAAACAAATCTGGGTTTAATGGTGGTGGCGGTGGACGGTTGACAGTGGTTTTGATCTGGGCTTGTTTTTGAGAAGAAGAAATGGGGAGAGAGAAGAGAAGAGATTAGGGTTTGGGGAGTGAGAAGAGGAGAGATGGCAGTGGATGAGTGGTGAGGTTGAAGATGAATAGATGAGGATGGGATGCTGGAGGTGGATGAGTTGTGGTTTATGACATTGAAGATGTTGAAACCCAAACAGTTAAGCACCCATTTAAATTATTATTATTATTTAATTAAAAAAATTATTCCTGATTTTTTTATCAATGAAAGGATAAAAATACCCTATGTAATTATGCACACGAGACGCATGCGCAAGGAAAATTAAACATAATGGTGTTGTCCACATTCCATCAATTATTGCAAATTTCCAACAATTTGAGGGGTTTAATGTCTAAAAAAACATTTATAGGGCACGTTGTAAATTCGCGTACAATTTAGGAGGGTCCGGTGCCAATTAGTCTTTACAAAAAGATATTTAATTAGTTCTCAACTCATTTTACAAAACAGTTTCAGATTAAATCATAATTAGTTTCAAGAAGAGATACAGAGTTCAAAATAAGATACAGAATTCAGAAAGAGAAATATAAATAGATAAATAAAAGTTTTCTACAATTAGATAGTTTGTAGATTAAGTTTAGCCTCTATAAAATTCATAAAATATGAATGTTTTTAGAAATGTAAGAAGTTATAAGTTAATTTAGATTAGTAAAAAGATAGTTTTCAGACAAGCTTATATGAAAGAAAATATTTTGTTTTTAACGGTTTATTTCCACTCATTAGGTGATAGCGTTCATTCTTTTATTTTAAACTATTTTTAATAGGTGATCACCGGGCTCGTGTGGAACCTTTACTATCGAGAAATTGGCCAAATGTGATGACAAAAACCAGTAGTGTATGATTTCAATTAAAGCATGTTATGCATACGTGTATATATAAAGATTTCAAGATTTTTCATAACTGGTTATTGAAAATGTAGATAATCAGCAGATGGATCCAAGTAGAGTCCAACACAAAGTAAACAAAATTTTTATTTTAACTGTATTATATCTTACGATGGGCCATAATAACCCACATATTTAAATTGCACTTTTAAATCGCCGGGGGGGGGATGATTGTTAAAGATTTTGTTGGGGGGGAGGGGGGGGCAAAAATGATTGGGGGGATTGCAAAAATGATTGTTAAAGATTTTGTTAGAAGCCACATTCAGATTCATATGATTTTATGCAAGGTTTTTCAAAAGATTTCAAAATTTAGTTAGAAAGATAAGATTTTGGGGTCAATAAATTATTGACACCATTTGGGGGGTCTGTTGTGCAAATATCACAATTTTACTAATGTATGTTTAAAAGGCACCATTTAGTATGATCGGATAAAAATACCCTGAACTGTTGAAAAAGAGAGAAAATTATCGTTTTGTTAGTGTGAAAAAAGCTAGAGTGAGAAACAGACCGACGTCAATAGAATCGACGACGACGAAGTGACCGGAACGAGAATAAGAATACACCAGATTTGTTGCGATTGATAGAGGTAATTTCTGCTCGTTTTTTTTCTCGATTTTGTAGTTGATAACTTGACATTGCATGTTAGACTTGTGTGTTGTTAATTGAAATCGTAGATTAGGATTGAAAACGAGATGTGAGAATGGTTGTGGTTTAGGTTAGGGTTTGAAATTAGGTTGAATATGTGATAAGGAAGATGAAATTCTGGGCATCGAGGAATTTTAATTTTGATAATTTTTGAAATCGAGAATATTATAGGCAAAATCGAGGTTTTTTAGAACAAGATCGAGGATTTTTACCTAAGAATCAAGAAGAATTTTTAAAGAATCGAGAGTATTTGTTGATCGATAATTTTAAGAAGGGATCGATAATTTGATAAATGGATCGAGAATAATTTTCAAACGATCAAGATTATGTTTCAAAAGATCAATTTTTTTTTAAAGATCGAGAATCTTTATCATACGATCGAAATTATTTTTCAAAAGATCGCGAATATTTTTCAAAGGATCGAGATTATTTTAAAAAGATAGAGAATATTTCTCAAATGATCGAGATTATTTTTTAAAAGATCAAGAATAAATTTCAAAGGGTCAAGATTTTTTAAAAGGATCGAGAATATATTTAAAAGGATCAAGAATTTGATCTAGGAATCGAGAAGATTTTGCAAAGGATCGAGAAAAATTTTCAAAGGATCGAGAACATTTTCAAATGATCGAGAATAATTTCAAAGGATTGAAAATATTTTAAATGATTGAGAATATTTTGTAAAGGATCGAGAAAGTTTTTAAAAGGATCGAGAATAAATTTCAAAGAACCGAGTTTTTCCAGTTTACTTATATATTGTTTCTGTGACATTGCAGATGAGGAGGAGGTTGAAGGATTTCCTTAAAACTCTAAAGGGAGATGGTTCAAGGGAAAATTGACTCGACAAGACCATTTTGAAGCCTTCGCCCGTATAGACGATGCATTGAACCGGGTCTCAAAAGATTTTGTTGTTGAGGATCGGCGTCGATTCATGGTGTCTTGTTTCGGGTATTTCATGTCGATGCATAGGGAGATGAAGTTTTCTGGTGGTGTTATCCATCGGCTGCTGTTGCGAGAGTTGGACCATGGCAGGCCAACAAAGGAAATGCGGTTCCTGTTAGGGAACCAAGTGGTGAGGTTTTCGAAGGTGGAATTTTACCGCATCATCAGATTACGTTTTGAAGTTGTACCGGACACTGGTCTGTATGCTGTAATGGAGAATGACATACATCAGCGGTACTTTCCTAGAGCCGATGAGATATCGTTGGAGGAGTTGAGGGTTGTTCTTACCCTTAGAGAGTTTCAAGAGGCGTACGATGCTGTGAAACTGTGCCTCATATACATGTTGAACTGGATATTGATGGGGGTGGACGAGAGATTCAAGATTCCAGTTTGGCAGTTTCGGTTGGTGGAGGACCTCACTGTCTTCGATGCTTTCCCGTGGGGTACCTGTTGGAACCCCGTTCACCGGTCACACAACGGAACTAGGTTTTAATTTTTTTTATACATATCATATCTGTATCCGGGACCAGTGAACTTTTGATCGTAATTATTTTTCGGAACCAATACATATAATATGTAAACACAGGAAATTGTAATCAATAAAATCAGAAGAAGAACATACCAACGTTTGGAGGCTCCTTCACTTTACGATGTGCTTTTGTCTGAACCACTCTTACCAACGTTTAGAAGCTCCTTCACTTTATGGTATGCTCCTGTCTGAACCACTCGATCTTCCTCGCTATCTCCCACAACTGGTAACTGCGTGTGGGCGTGTCACTGTCTCAGGAACTTGAATGAAGGATGTAGAGAAATACTAGAAGAAACTCTTTCTTCTCAATTTGGTGTATTGATTTCACGCACAGATAAATTGCATCTCATGCAATAAAAAACAAAAAAAAAACTTTCGCTTTCGTCTTGTTTCATGCACCTATTTTTTTTTTGTTCATGTGTACTGATACACACCAAAAACAAAATTAACTTTTTTCTAATAACACAAAAAACCAATCCCACCTGCACTTGGCTTTATTTATATATATATCCTTATTTGTATCTTATACAAACACTTATATATGTGTACACACCAATTTGCATCCAATACAATCTCTTGTGTTATAATTGATATATATCTTTTAATTATCCTTTTTAAATATATCTAATATATTAAAAGTGATAATAAGTATTTTAAATTTAAACTTAAAATTTAAATACTTAGATAAATGATATATTAAAATAAAATAATCCTATTATTTTATCTTCTCCTAAATCCATATATCAACTAACACCCTCCAATTAATAGTTAATTAATAATTCATAATTATCAATATAATTAAATAATAAAATTATTTAATTAATTTAACTATTAACATTCATTAATTAAATAATCTCATTATTCAATTAATTATATACATGTCACTTTTGTAACACAATTAATTGGACAATCCAATTAATTAACCGTGACCCTTGTTACCTAAATTGATCGGGCTAGCAAGGGGACCTAATAGACCCACAATATTTTGAGCTCCAATAATCCTTGGAATCATTAATAAAACTCTTTAATTAATTTTCCTTGATTATTAACTCCGGTGTTATTCCACTAAAAACCCGAAGCTGGACTCTCTCAACTGTAGACGCTTTTACATAGGCTGATACAACTCGGTGTCCATCGATATAGCTATTACACATGGTGTGATCCTCCAAAGTAGTTCATAATTAGAGATGGGTCATAATGTCCGTTATACCCCTCTAATTACATATATCCTTTAAGTACCATTGATTCTATAATGAACAATAAATCATATTTCCTCACGGAATTAGGATAGCGCTCATATTGTCCAAGCCCCGAATCAATCTTTAAGGGAACTACCATCTATTTCTCACAAGAAGGAGTGGATTCCACTATTGTGTACAAACTTTCCTGGCCACAAGCCAAACTGCAATCCCAACATACGGAGTATATTGATTAGAAAATGCATCCGACCTCACCCATGGTATATCAAAGACTACGATTTAACCTGAAGGAGTTGATAAGACACTCAGGATTAAGATCACCCACATATAGCCATCATTAGTTGATATATATGAATCTCATCGGTAAACGGATCTTGGTGAGAGATTTATATAGATCATGACCCAGTCCTATATGATCACTTCATACAAGGTGCCTCTATTCCCATATCTCATATGAATGATTCAAGATAGAATCATCGTACATTACGGAATTGACCGCAGCTATAGATTAACCACAAATAAAGTACCCAACTTTATTTGCTGTATATGGACTCTATAGATTGCACGTATCTTACTGTATCCATCCGTATATGACACTCATATACATAGTTCGAGATTACATCTGGCAATCTTGGATGTTTAAATATATGCACAAGTTTATAAAATAAATAACATAACAAGAATGAATTGAACTTTTCTTTTTATTTATTTCATAAATCCATTTACAAATTACATCTTTAGGGCATAAACCCCAAATGTGTCCACGTCTATAGGCATTCTATTTTGTCATTCAAGCATGCGTTACCCCGACGATGTGAGGAGAGACGCTAGCAGTCACAGAGCGATGTTGTACATACCGTTGAGTGGTACAACATTTACGGTCTATCACATGCTCTGTTGGTATGAACTTAGAATTACAACATGTACTTTATATTTCTTTGCCGAAATTTATGACATTCTAATCTACTTATCTTTAATGAAGATATTTGCTTTCAAGGTGATCCCCGCTTTGGGCGTTGAGTTCGACACCTGAAGGTTTACGGAGCTTTCTCCTCGTATGTTGAAGTGAGAGTTGACAAAACAACCTAGAGGGAAGAAGCTGGCCAAGATTTTCAGTGCTAGGGTATTTATTTAATCTTTTAATCTTTATATTAGTTACTGTGTTTAAATTGACATTCCTCTAACTAAGTTTTCAGATGTTTACGAGGGAGGAAATCGTGCCCACAGCAGCTAAGGAGGGAGCACCGTACTTCGCATGCCTAAGCAAGAGGGGAGCCCGTATGTTGAGGAGGATAGGGTTCACCTCCCATCTATCCCTGATCAAACTACTACTGGCGGAAGCAGTGGAGAGGGTTCGGAGGAGAAGGAGGGTGGGGGTGGGGGTAGGATGTGCAGTGATACGGAGGCTTCTGACCCATTAGGCCCGGGTTTCAGTGCCATAGACACTGACAGATCTGAGCCGTCTCCTTGGCAAGTGAGGCATAGAAGGGTTCGGTTCACCACCACCAGACCTGGTGCATCTAGAGGGGATTCCCGTGCAGGCGTTGGACGTGATGTGGAGGTAAGTTGAGATGATAGTTTTGTTTTTATTAATCCGACCTGTTGAGTTTTTTAGTACTAACAATGTTGACATGAATTCAGGTCCCATGGGAACATCATTTCAACGAGTTACGTGAAGCCTTCTGAAAGAGTGAGGATGATCGACAACTGCAACACCGAGAGTTGCTATATATGATCTGGAAGAGCGAGGAGGATCGATAGAAGCAACATCGGGAGTTGCTCGCATTGATCGGAAGGGTGCAGAGCATCAGGACACATACGTACCTGGATGGTCCACCTGATCCTGATCCAGACTTTACTCCCGGAGATAGGGCATGTGGATATACTGGGGGGACAGACAGCACTGGTGGTTATCGGGAGGATCCAAATCCCGGAGGGGCAGTTTCGGAGAGTGAGGCTCACCAGCGTACCGGAGATACAGGGCCTGCTACACGTACAGCAGCAGGCTCATTAGTGGAGCGACAGCCGCCTCCTCCGATCAAGCAGCAGACTCCCTTTCCACCTCCCTCATCGGTTGTGCAACAGCCTCCCCCTCCACCTACCCCAACAGTCGTCGAGCAGAAGCCTCCCAATCCACATTCCCTATCAGTTAAGCAGCAACCTCCCCCTCCACCTCCTCCATTGGTCGAGCAGCAGCCTTCCCCTCTGCCTCCCCCATCGGTCGAGCATCAGCATCCCTCTCCCTCTCCCCCTCCCCCTCCCCCTCCACCACCCCCATCGATCGAGTGACAGCCGCCCCCACCACCCCCTACATCCATCCAACCTCGGGGGGGACAAAGCTCCTCATCGCAACACACCCCAGCGGGGGGAGTTCGACTAGAGAGGCGCGTACTGAAGGGCGGTTGGCAGTTGCTCAGTCCGTTCACAGATCCCTGCTGACCAAAGAGGGCGAGGGTAATACTTTAGCCTTCAGACCATGTTTTTGATCCTCACAGACTGGTGGACGGTGACCAGTTGAAGGCTTATTGAGCCTTCAAGAAGAACATAAACGGGAAAGGTAAGTAAATTTATTTTCTATTTAGGTGGCAGGTTTTTTTCTGTTCAATTAAATAATTGTGTTGCTAATGGGAAATTAATGCAGACGTGATGTGGACGTGCTAGAGCCAGCTGATGCTATATGATATCATCAGATGTAGACCAACTTCATGGAGTTGGAGGACGAGGTACGTGCGACTGGGCATTTTCTATTTAAAGTTTGTTTTAGATATGATACACTCATACCACTTTATTACATGTATATACTCCCAGCATATGGACGCGTACCTCCATATTCTTCGGAAGCGTCAGCGAGCATTCTCGAGTGCGTACAACTAGATGATCAACATCTTGGATACGTAATTTTTTACAAGTATTTCACAAAAGTAATGATAACGCATGCTTTTAAATTAGTTTGTAAAATATTACTAATTTTTTATCAAATGTTTGTACAATCTTATCTGGAGGTCCAATACAGGAGAATGATGCCTCATGATGCTCATGGGGAGATCACCACGGCACGGTGGAATGTGCTGAGGTCTTAGTGGACTAATGAGGACCTTATGACTGTGCGTGGTGGTGCCCCGATTGGAAGTCGTCCGTGGCACGAGGTTGACACGGTAAGTGCTACTTGCTTTGTAATTTTTTGTTATAAATGGATTTGTACATCATAACACCTTCTTTTTATGTTTACAAGTCCTGATACCTTGCAACATTGGGTGCCAGCATTGGTTCTTGGTGACTGTCGACCTCACATATGGGATGATGTTCATCATTGACCCCTGGAGACAGGATGTCGCAGTGACTATCGGGAAGCAGCAGGTAGCCCCCTTGCGTTGGTTTTTGCCCTCAATGTTGCATCAGGTAGGGTTTCATTCCACACGATCGCCTGACCGTGAGACGTTCGCCAAGAAGAATAAGCCCTTCTTAGTCAGCGTGGTGTCCGCAACACGTGTCCCTCAACAAAAGAAATCGTAAGACATTTTTTTTCATTTACTTAGATATTGTGTTATTAAAAAAATATTGTTTTATTAACGCATATTAATGTGTCCAACTGCAGGGGTAACTGTGGTCCCCACATGTTAAGATTGATCAAGTACTTTCTGGCAGACAAGAAGGATTTCGATTGGTCGGAAGATGATATAGAGATCATTCAGGAGAAGATGACAGTTGAGATTTTTTCAAACTCCCAACCCGTTTAGTTTTATGTAGTAATTCTTCTGTATATGTACCATTTTTTTATACAAAAATCTTTACATCAAAATAAAATTTTATTTTAATTTTTGTTTCCTTTTCAACTGTCATAAATCACAAGTGTAACACTAATTGGAAATCCTATTTAATTAAAATTGAAATTCAATTATTGAACAAGTCATACGAGTACAAAATTTCACAATGTTATCATCATAATGCCTAAAATCATTCCACGGTGGAGTCTCTGGTAGGGCACGTCTGTCTGTTGTGGCCAACTGTATGACAGATGCTACACTTGCGTCTGTATTCGTCAGGAACAACTCTGCTCAGACCTTTATTAATCAAAGCTGGGTTAAAACATCTCCAGGAATTATGCTCTGGTTGTCCACATCTTCTACAGTTTTGTGTAGTTGTCCTCTTTGAAGACGAGATATGTCGACCCGCCCTCGGGCGGCCTGCTTGTCTCTTGGAGGTTGGATTCAAAACCACCCTCTCAGCGATGTTAGATGGCACAACCCAAGTGGAAGAATGTCCAACCGGTATAATAGGAACCGAGTATGCGTCAATAAGTGTCTGTCTCTTGTAGTAGTCCGCACACAGGGATGTGAAATCCATGTTTCGGTCTCTGTAAAAATAATAAAAACAATGAGATTCAAGTTACAGTAATATTAACCGTATACCAAAATGTATGATGTACCTTTCGGCAACGAGCACGTGAGATAATGGAAGATGGTCCATTTAGAATTTGTTGCATATGCAGGACTTTCGGGCTAAGTCAACGATCCACTATTTTCCTGACCGCTTCATAGAGAATATGTTCCAATCAACTGGATTTACGGTCATAAAATTGCATTTCTCCATGCGTTTTAGGATCATAAGATGTGTTACGTCGGTCAACTGATGATACATGGATTGTGCAGCGCTAAGACGATCGTGAAACTAACATTGTAGCATATTCCTAATGAACTCTGCCAGAATCAACATAGGCAGTTACAGTGCAAATTTTAGGCATGAATTTATGTATTCTGCAGCATTTGTTGTTATCACCCTGTACCTCCTGTTGGGGCAGTGGACCGGCATCAATTACATAATCATATGTATTCGAGTGCAAGTTTCGTAACTCTTCCATGTATCAGTTATATTCCAATTTGGTGTGCTCGGGGCTGCTTTGTCCATTATTGCTGCAACATCCTTTCTGTGATATCGCTTTTTAATATTTTTATAAAAGTGTCAGCAACATATGGTATGGGTGTCATAAGGAAACATTTTAGAAATTCCTGCTTCAATGCTTGCATGATGATCAGAAATGAATACCAAATCATCTATATTGCCAAGGGCACCTTTCAAGCAATCCAAAAACCACTCCCATGATAGGTTTTTTTTTTAGTCACCGTACCCAAAAGTAGTGGGATAAACCTGTTCATTCCCATCTTGTGCAGTTGCAACAAACATTGTACCCCTGAATCTTCCCTTTAAATGGGTATCATCAATGGCAATAACTAGATACAGACACCTCCGGAATCCTCTAAGTGAGGCACCCTACAACATGAAAAAGTAGAGGAATTTACCATCTTCGTCGCACAGTAAGTCAGTGATTGTTCAGAGATTTTTTTCTTCTAACAAGTAACTGAATGATGCCAGTAGTTGGAAAGTTTCCTCATGCGTTCCATAAGTCAATGACAATGCATAATTGAGAGCTTGATAAGTCTTACTGTACATGATTTGAATGCCATACATTGTTTTCATGTCGGCGATTATGTCATTCGGACGCATTAGTTGACCATCCTGTTGTTGCAATCTAGGTGCAACCAATTATCTAATTATGACTGCACTAGCTTGTCAATGGCGGTAGTGAATCTCCTCTAACGGACAAGTGTGTTCGTTGACAAAACTTCTTACTTGGAAGTATGTCACTTCATCTCTCCTCACCACTCTTAACTTCCACGTATAGTTGTCCATCAAACAAACTAGATGTAACATTGTCTTGTTCGACCTTTTCACCTTCCACTCGAAGTTGTGCCGTATTGCAAAATGCCCAACCAATCTCTTCAAATCCTTTTTACTAAGAAAAAATTGCCCTTTATATATCATGCTTGTAGGTTCATCTTCTACCAAGTTCCTGCTTCCACCCATACCAAAAGAGTACGATTCTGCTCATGGAATTACCCACATTATGGCATTGTCAAAATCAGCTTCAGTTACATTAGGCCGGACCTCAGAGGTCCCAACTATATCTATTGCACTAGAACTACATATGTGTACACGTCTTGCATGTCTTTTCGTTTGGACAGGTTCTTCATCTTCCTCATTGTTCACTACATTATTTAATGGATGCAAATTTGCCCCATTAGCCACCTCATGAATTGGCCCAAAATTCGGTTCATTATTCATATCATTGTAAATCTCATTGTATTGGTGGTTATACTGTCCAGCATTCATTTCAATTTGACAACCAAAGAACTCGTCCAATTGAGGTCCAGCTATATAACCATGGTCGGCTACTTCTGGTGGGACACTACACATGTTTTGTTGCTCTTTGTTCCCACTTCTTTCTATGAACAATTGGTTGCTTCCGTCTGACGATCGAAATTATTGGGTGTTTCCACAAGCATGGGTATCTTCAACTATCACATTTGTTGTTGCCCTTTCAATTAGACTAACACATACTTGAGGGATCACCCTATCTTCCCCTAGCATAAACAAATCATCATTGTCGTTTCTTATAAATGTGCGATATGTTATCCCGGGAACGATTGATATAGATTGTAGATCAACAATGTATTTGTTCACATCGTACTTCACAACTGTTTGCACGATCGACACCAGCTCTTCGTAAGTCATATTATTTGACACATACATTCCTTGGTTATCAGAATCAAAAAAAACCTCTGACTTCCTTCAGGTAATTACTCCAATCGACCGTTGTAAGATATGACTATTCTCACCCGATCCATTGTCCTGTGAAAATCATCATCACAAACCATTATTAAAAAATTAAAAAATTAAATTAAGTTTACAATTATTAAGAATTAAAAATATTTATTAAGTGTAAGGGATCGAGAACATTATCAAAGGGATCGTGCTTATTGGAAACGGATCGAGAACATTTTCTAAGGGATCGATCTTTTATCAAATGGATCGAGAACTTATTGTAAGGGATCGAGCTTTTTCCAAATGGATCGAGAACTTTGTAAATGGTTCGAGAACTTTTTCAAGGGATCGAGACCTTTTTCAAAGGATCGAGAATTGTAAGGGATCGAGCTTTTTCCAAATGGATCGAGAACTTTGTAAATGGTTCGAGAACTTTTTCAAGAGATCGAGACCTTTTTCAAAGGATCGAGAACTTTTTCAAGGGATCGAGAAATTTTTCAATAGATCGAGAATATTCTTCAAATTATCGAGCACCTTTTCCAAATAATCGACCTTTTTTCAAAATATATAAAATCTCGGTCCAATAACAAATATGCTCGATTCTTCTTTAAATATTCTCGGTCACACATGAAAAATACTCTGATCTATTAAATGTTCATACATGTTCTTACAACACAAATGCATGCAAAAAATCGGAAATGCATGAAAACAGAAAAGAGAATACACGAGATTATAAATATTAGTTACCTTCTTGTGCAGATTCTGGAACGAGACAACTTTTTTTGGAGAGAGATACAAATTTTCAGACAACTTTTTTGGAGAGATACGGACGAGTTCAGAAAGTTTCCTTTTACCAATTAAAGTTTAGAGGCAACTTGGGTAGTTCATCATAATAGATGCATTTTAAACTTAAGTTATTAAACTGATGATACCATCACAAAAGACAATAAAAAAGGTGATATATCTCACAATTTCCACTAAGGGTTTCACAGGATTCCATCGTACTCGAGAGTGGAGTCGAGACGGGTCTTGTCATATTTTCTAATAAAAAACAAGAGTACACTCATTTTTAACAAATTTCACAAATAAAATAAAATGAGCAAATTTTAAAATGAACAAACATTATCATAAAAAATACAAATGTTAGCAATCTATAACAAGAAAAGAAGTTAAACTAAAAAATAATCTAAAATAAAACAATTCTCCATCGGCTGTACAATTAAAAAAGAAATATTTTATTTACTTTTTACCTCTATTTTCAAAGCAACTAAATAACACTGAAATAAATTAAACGATAACTTTAACTATGCGCGGTTTTCAAGTTTTGTCTTGATAACTTGAATTAATTTTGGTACATTTGTTTTCGAAAATAGAATGGGTAGATTTTTTATATCCATTGACATACTTTTACAGAGACATGTAAACGTTAGTATTATTGTCGGTTTGCTACCTTTATTCTCAAAAGAATATTTATAATATTTTAACTAATTATATTTTAAACACATATTTTGACTAATTATAAAAACTTTTAGGTGCATAGTTGTTTTTTTGATGAAAAATATACAAATAAAATTTTTAAAATCATGTATATATGCATGAATATTTTGTCAAATTTCATAGACATCAATGATTTTATTTTTTTTATTCGTTTGAAAAAATATTTTTTTACATGGGAAATATAATTTTGTTACAATAAAGTATATATTATATTTTAAAGTCAATGAAAGTCTATAAGAAGGGTGTATTCAATTAGTATTTCAAAAGACTTTTAAATACTTTTGCTTTACTATTAGATTTTTTGCTTGAAATTTTTCTACAAGTTCTTGTGAATTGAAGTCTTTTTGCAATTTTCTAATTCTTCAGAATATGTATCTTGATTCATATATTTCTTTAAACTTATTCATAAAACTTAAAAATTGGCTTCTATCATAAAGACAACCGTTAAATTCTAAAATTGGTTCAAAACGTGCTTGATTTTGTAAAAAAACTTCAAAGAAGTATCAGTTTAATAAAAGAATAGAAACCTTTAAATATGATGTTAGGAAAGTTTTCAACTTAGGTAACTGTTTCTTCCCATGTTGAATTAAGGGACATAATCATTTCCCCCTATGTAGTTTGTCATATTAGACACTTTGCTCCCTCTAGTTTCAGTAATGATCATTCTCCCTTCTGAAAACCAAAATATTAGGCATTTTACCCCCTCTAGTTTAAGTAATGGTCATTCTTCCCCTTAAAAACTAAAATATTAGTCATTTTAGCCCCTAATAGTTAGGAATTCTATTAGTCAAGTGCTTTGGCCGAAAAAAAATCAATTAAATGACCTTATTACCCTTAAACACATGAGTTATGCCTCTTAATGATACCATTAATTATTTTTAAAGAAAAAAGAAAACATAAATAAAAGAAATAAAAAACAAATAAAAGTATTTTAAAAAAATAAGAATTGAAAATAAAAAATAAAAAAATTTATTCAAACAAAAAAAAATTTATATAAAGAATTAAATTTTAAAATAAAAAATTTATTTAAAAAAAATATAAAAATGAAATATAAAAATGAAAAATTAATTTTAAAAACATTAATATAAAGAATAATAAAATAATAAAATAATATAATAGTAAAACAACTAAAAAAACATTAAATTTATTTTGAAATATTAATATATATATATATTATATATATTGAAATACTAAAAAAAAATTTGCTAATTTTTTACTTTCAATTCTGCTTTTTTAAATACTTTTATTTGTTTTTATTTTTTTATTTCAGAATTTTTTCTTTAAAAATAATTAGTGATATCATTGTGGACGTAACTCACGTGTTCAAGGGTAATAAGATAATTTAATTGATTTTTTTATGGTCAAAGTACTTGACTAACGGAATTCCTAACGGTGAAAGGGTAAAATGTCTAGTATTTTGGTTTTCAGAGGGAGAATAACTATTATTGAAACTAGAGGGGGTAAAGTGTAATATTTTGGTTTTTATGGGAGAGAATGACAATTACTTAAACTAGAGGGGGGAACGTGTCTAATATGTTAAACCATAGGGGGGAAATGATTATATCCTTTGAATTAATTCCAACCTTTCTTCCTTTATAAACTACACAGTAAGAAAATCGATTATTTTCTACTACTGGTTTGCTTTCTACAAAAAAAAAAAAAAAAAATTACTCAAAACATTAAAAGTATTAAAGAAAACATTTGTTATCATATCTGGAAAAGCAAATATTGTTCAAAATAGCTTTTTAGGGCTTAGTAAGACTATCTTTGAGATTTTTCAGCGGTCGAAAATCGACTCAAAGTATAAGGACCTACACTAAGCTTTTGTTATGCCACTGCTTTGAGCTGAGAATTTAAAGTTTTGAACATCTTTTGGGCTTCTTGCCATACCTGCAATTAAAGGTCAAGAAGTTATTAATCTTGATAAAATATTTGTTACTGTATTATCTTAGCCATTGATATGTTCAGAATTTGCTTTATATTCTCTATTTGTTAGTGTTGTTTATAAGAAACTTAACCATCTTTTGTTAATAAAGGCATTCTTCTTTTCAAAAAAATTCTTTTATACTTTTTCATAGAATTCTACAATGTTATTTCAATCAGTTCTATTTGTGAAAGATTCGGTTTATATATATATATGCGAAAAGAATTCAAATAATTTATTTCTAATTCTGTAATCGATTTTCTACTTTTGGATTTAGTAAATTTACCACTAGTATACATTGTTATTTATTCTATATTCTTTGGACTTTATTTTATGGATTTTTATATTAAAATCTATACACATCCTTTACTACTAACATCTTTCTAGATTATTTTATAAAAACTATCTATTGACTGTGCTATAGGTTTTAGACTTTTTACTATTTCTTTTATTCCTTGAACTAATTTGTTGGGATATGTGAAGCTAGAAACAAGTGGAGATAAACAAACGGAGAAAAACAAGCTCCAGTAGGTGGCGCGGCGGAGATCGCGGTGGAGGTAATAACCCAGACCACGGCACACAAAGCGGAGAAGTCCATAGGTGACATGTTGTGCGTACCGTGGCGCAGACAACATGCACACACCACGGTCTGTGGAGCGATATTCCATAGACGAATCATGTGTTGTGGACCGCGGTGCAGGCATGTGCCCACACAGCGGTCCAGACCGCGGTAGTGACGGATTTCACGAGGAAAGAGGAAATCATGCGTGCATAAGCAATTGGAAAGGAAATAGATTCCAATTGGGATTTGGCTAACCCTAGTACTCCCATATAAATACTACCATTATTTTGTATTCTAGATAGAGAAGAAAAAGAGCAGAAAAATATTGCGTAGTGTGTGAGAAAAATTGCTAGATAGAGAGAGCAATTGTATAGAGAGACTGAAAGAGAGTCAGAGAGATTGTAATCAACTCAGATAAATAGTGGATTGAGTGCGGTGCGCTCCGTGGACGTAGGCAAACTGCTGAACCACGTAAAATCTTTTGTGTCTTCTTTTCTTATTGCTTTTTATTTTGTGTTTGGATTTGTGTTTGCAATTTCTTCCTGACAACAATTGGTATCAGAGCTCCGGGTTGGGGCAGATTATTTTTCACACAAATCTAGGTTCTCTCAAGGTCATCGATTTTGTCGTGGAGATGGAGTCAGAGAAGGAAATGCACAAAATTGAGAATTTCAATGGTTTGAATATCAGCTTCTGGAAGATGCAGATGGAAGATTATCTGTACTAGAAGGATCTGCATTGGCCGATAAAAGAGAGACCAAAGAATATGACCGATGAAGATTGGGAAAAGAAACGGAAACCGAAGAACATGGATGATGATGAATTTGAACTCCTAGACAAGAAAGCATTGAGAGCAATTTGTCTCAGTTTGACGAAGTAAGTCACCTTCAATGTAAAGGATCAACAGACAGCCAAAGATCTAATGGATACCCTATCATACCTATACGAACAGCCTTCTGCGGTAAGGAAAGTCCATCTTGTCAAGAAGTTATCAACCTTGAAAATGGCAGAGGGTCAGAACTTTAAAGATTTTCTGAACCAGTTCAATGAAGTAAAGGACGGGTTGTGTTCTTTATCTATGGGGTTTGATGAGAAGTTTATGGCGGCGTTTCTACTCACCTAAATGCCAGACAATTGGAAAACGACATGTCAGTCGTTCGGGAAAGAAAAAAGTGAATCTTCAACATGTTATAAACATGATCATGATAGAAGAGATCAGGATGCGTGAAGAAGAATTAGAGGACCCTACATCTTCCATATTAAATTTGGAAGGTAGAGAAGGCAGAAGCAGAAATCAGAATACAAATCAACAGGGAAGATCAAAGTCAAGAGGTAAGTCAAAGTCTAAGAATCAGGTCAACTATTCGGGAAACCAACAACGATGCAAAAAAGATACAAAATGCTAGAATTGTGGTAACAAATGTCATCTCTCGTATGAATGTAGATCTGAAAAGAAAGATAAGGGCAAGAGCAGTGCAAATTGTGTATTGGAGGAGTCAGATGACTGCCTTATCCTCTCGTTGGAAAGCAAGACGGAGTCATGGGTCTTGGATTCGGGAGTGTCATTCCATGCCACACCTCACAGGGAATTGCTCGAGAACTACGTCTCCGAAAATTTGGGTTGAGTGTATCTTGGTGACGATCAAGCATGCGACATTACCGGGAAGGGAGATGTGAAGATTCAACTGTAAGGGTCAGTTTGGAAGCTCAACAATGTGAGGCATATACAGGACTTGAGAAAGAATTTGATCTCTATTGGGCAACTAGCGTCAGATGGTTTTGTGACGACTTTCACAGGTGATAAGTGGAAGATTTTGAAAGGTGCAATGACAATCGCCAGAGGAAATAAGAATGGGTCGCTTTACACAACCATAGATGGTTGTGGTTCAGTCGCTACGGCGGAAGGCAAAGACAATCCGAACTTGTGGCACCAGAGGTTTGGGCACATGAGTTCTCAGGGGTTGAAGTGTCTGCATTCGAAAGGTAAGTTACCAGATTTGAAAAGTGTTGAGGTTGATTTCTATGAGAGTTACATTCTAGGAAAGCAGAAGCGAGTGAGCTTCAAGAGGACCGCAAGAACACCGGTAAAGAAGAAGCTGGAACTAGTGCACACCGATATTTGGGGTCCAGCTTCAGTCTCATCCACCAGAGGTAAACTGTACTCCGTCACGTTCATCGATGACCATTCCAGAAAGGTATGTGTTTACTTTCTAAAATAAAAGTCTGATGTATTTAATGCTTTCAAGAGATGGAAAGCCAGAGTTGAGAATGAGATAGGTAAGATCAAAAAGCTACATTCAAACAATGGTGGAGAATATAAAGACAATGAGTTCAAGAGGTTCAAGAGGTTTTGCTACCAGAATGGGATAAAGCTTAGTAGGACGGTTCCTAGAACCTCACAGCAGAATGGCATAGCAGAACGGATGAACAGGACATTGATTGAGAGAGCCAGAAATATGAGGCTACACTTAGTGCCAAAACAGTTCAGGGCAGAAACAGTCAATAGAGCAGCATATTTGATCAACAGAGGACCATCAACCCCTTGGACCTCGCTATACCAAAAGAGATATGGACTAGGAAAGAGGTAAAACTTTCTCATCTTAAAGTGTTTGGGTGTGTTTCTTATATACATGTAGGTGATCACACGCGAAGTAAGCTAGAAGCCAAGTCAGTGAAGTGTACTTTGGTGGGCTACCGAAAGAATGATTTTGGTTACAAGCTATGTGATGACCAAAACCGTAAGATGATCTGAAGTAGAGACATTGTCTTCAACGAAAGGGTCATGTACAAATACAGGAACACACAGGTGTCTGAGCTAGAAGAGCCAAAGTCTTTTGGACTAAATGATGTACATGATAGAGGGATCATGGAACACATTAAACAGAATAATGAAGAGCAAGGTGTGCAGCCCCAGGTACAAGAACCAATCCCACATAGAGATGTTCCAATGACACAGGTTCAGAATACATTAAGAAGATCAACTCGAACCACTATACCAAATAGGAAATACTTGCACTACATGTTGTTGACAGATACGGGAGAACCTGAATGCTATGATGAAGCTTGTCAGGGAGAAGATGCGAACAAATGAGAGCTTGCAATGAAGTTTGAGATGGAGTCATTGGCATATAACCAAACTTAGGAGTTAACCAAGTTGCCTGAAGGAAAGAGAGCTCTACAGAATAAGTGGGTGTATCGGATCAAGGAGGAACATAACGGTTCCAAGAGATACAAGGAACGACTCATAGTCAAAGGTTTCCAACAAATTTAAAGTATCGACTACTTTGAAATTTTTTCTCCTATTATTAAACTAACTACTATCCAGTTAGTGTTGAGTATTGTCGCAGCAAAAGGGTTATATCTGGAGCAGTTAGATGTGAAGACTGCCTTTCTTCATAAGGGATTGGAGGAAGAGATATACATGAAGCAACCAGAGGGGTTTGCAGAAGATGGCAAGGAAGAGTTGGTATGCAAGTTGACAAAGAGCTTGTATGGTTTAAAACAAGTTCTCCGATAGTGGTACAAGAAGTTCGATGAATTCATACAAAGGAATGGCTACTTGAGATGCAATATTGACCACTTCTACTACTTCAAGAAGGTTAAGTATAGTTTTATAATATTGTTACTTTATGTTGATGATATGTTAGTAGTTGGTGCAGATTTAAAAGAGATAAATAGTTTGAAGAAGAAACTTTCAAGTGAATTTGAAATGAAGAATTTGGGTCCAGCAAAGCAAATTCTTGGAATGACGATTAGCAGAGACAAACAGGAAGGTACATTGAAGCTTTCACAAGTAGAGTACGTTCGGAAGGTGTTACAGAGATTCAGCATGGGAGATGCGAAATCGGTGAGAACACCTTTGGCTAGTCACTTCAAGTTGTCTAAGGATCAGAGTCCGAAGATGAAAGAAGAGATGGACTTCATGGCTAGAGTTCCTTACGCTTCAGCCATTGAAAGTTTAATGTATGCCATGACTTGCACAAGACCAGAAATTTCCCAAGCAGTGGGAGTTGTGAGCCGATACATGTCCAATCCGAGCAAGCCTTACTGGGAGGCCGTGAAATGGATCCTAATATACCTGTGGGGTACGACGAAAAAATGTCTAACCTTCAGAAGAGATGAAATCAAGCTAGAAGGTTATGTGGATTCAAATTTTGCTGAAGAAATGGATCATAGAAGAAGTACCACTGGATATGTGTTTACAATGGCAAGTACTACAGTTAGTTGGGTGTCCCAGTTGCAGAAGATAATGACAATCTCTACAACTGAAGCAGAGTATGTGGTTGTGATAGAAGCAAGCAAAAAGCTGATATGGTTACAAGGGTTATTTATCGAGTCGGGATTCGATCAGGTGATGAATGTGTTGCACAATGACAGTCAAAGTGTAATACACTTGGCCAAGAATTTGACATTCCATTATAGGACCAAACATATAGACCTGCATTACCACTTCGTTCGATCGTTAATCGAAGAAGGAGTGTTGAAGTTAGTAAAGATTACAGGAACTAAGAATCCGACTGACATGTTAACCAAGCCAGTCACTACTGAAAAAATGGAGTTGTGCGCAACTTCAGTAGGTCTTCAAGAGTAAAGACATAGGGAATGAGCGTACTGTTATTTATCCACTAAGTCATCAAGGAAGGATGGAGAACGCCTACTGAGTTTCAGTTTTCAAGTGGGAGATTGTTGGGATATGTGAAGCCAGAAACAAGTGGATAAAAACAAGCTCCAGCAGGTGGCGTGGCGGAGGCAATAACCCAGACTGCGGCACACACAGCGGAGACGTCCAGAGATGACATGCTTTGCGTACCACGGCGCAGACAACATGCACACACCGCGGTCTGTGAAGCGGTATTCCATAGACGAATCATGCGTTGTGGACAGCGGTGCAGGCATGTGCCCACATAGCGGTCCAGACCGCGGTAGTGAAGGATTTCGTGAGGAAAGAGGTAATTCTGCATACATAATCAATTGGAAAGGAAATAGATTCCAATTTGGATTTGGCTAACCCTAGTACTCCCATATAAATACTACCATTATTTTGTATTCTAGATAGAGAAGAAAAAGAGTAGAAAAAGAGTGCGTAGTGTGTGAAAAAAATTGCTAGAGAGAGAGAGCAATTGTAGAGAGAGACTGAAAGAGAGTTAGAGAGATTCTAATCAACTCAGATAAATAGTGAATTGAGAGCGGTGCGCTCCGTGGACGTAGGTAAATTGCTGAACCACGTAAAATCTTTTGTGTCTTCTTTTCTTATTGCTTTCTATTTTGTGTTTGGATTTGTGTGTTTGCAATTTCTTCTCGACAACATAATTTTACATCTTTACCGTTAAAGTATTTTTAACCATTTTTACTAAGCTTATTATAAAGCGGTCTTACTAGTATACTTAAACTAGGAGAATTTTCTACCATAATTTAATAATCCTAAAAAAAAATGTAGTTCTTTAGTTTCTTCAATTTTATTGGAAAAACTTAGGGTCCGTCCTATAAACGTTTTTCATTTGCCCTTTTTCAAAAAGAAAAATAAAAATGAAAACAGTGTTTTTAGTTTCAGTTTTGAAATCTAAAAACACGTCTGGTAGCATATACTGAAAATTGTATTTTGGAAATGAAATGGAAAAAACGCATTTGGTAGGTTATCCAAAAACTATTAAAATTTGAAATATCAATTTTACATTTTGTTTAATATTATAACAATTATAAATTGATTGATTAAATAATTAACCAATATGATTTGTGTATTGTAATTTATAAACTAAACAAAAGTAACACTTCAAAAATTATTAAAAAAAAAACATATCAAAAAATCAATTAATCAAAACTAAACTCTTAAATAATAAATGAATATTTATTTAAATAAATATAAATAACAGTAAAAAATTATAACAAAAATTATATATATATATATATATAATAAAGACAACCATATCGACGGTGAAGAAGAGCATATCGGTGGTCCTCCAGCATCGGGTGCTTCAATAAGAAGAAGAAGAAGAAGAAGTCTAAAAGAATAAGATGAAGAAGAAGTCTGGAAGAAGAAGAAGAGGAAAAGGTGAAGAAGAAGAGGAAAATGTGAAGTAGAAGAAGAACAGTAATGTGGACATCATCCAAGAAGAAGAAGAAAAGTATATATAAAAAAGTTATTTCTTTTTATAAAAAAAAATGAAAAACTAAATGAAAAACTAAAACTAAAACAAAAATAAGTATTTTGTGTTTTTTAAATATTTCAATGTTAGAACTGATTTTGTTTTTCATTTTGTTTTTTTTTGTTTTATGAAAATAAAATGAAAAAATATTAACGAACACGAATTCAAATTTGTTTTTGAAAAATAAAAACGAAAACAGACTGAAAACAGCTGCAGGATGGGGCCTTAATATTTTTATAGTTATGTGATGTTGTAACTCAATCTTCCTTTATCTTTAGTGAGTCCTATAAATTCTATTTTGTTCTTAAATAATTTTATTTTCTTCTTTGAAATGATTATATTATTGTATTTAAAAGTATCAAGAATCTTATGGACATGAATTTTTTTTATATATATATGTTATTACTAAAAACAACTATATCATCTATATATACTATATAAAAACTTGAAAATTACTTAAATATCATATTCATTCTTACTTGGAAAACTTGGAGGCATTTTTTAATCCAAATGACATTACATGCCACTTGAAGTATCTTTCAAGGCAACTAAAAGTTGTCCAGAGTAGGGGTTCTTCATCTAATCGTATTTGCTAAAATTCATTTTTACAGTCAAATTTCGAAAACAAAGATGCTTTCCGTATACGGTTGACTAATTCATCTTTATTAGGGAGTTTATAACTATTTATTAATGTATTATCATTTAGTCTTTTATAATTAATTACCATTCTACCCTCTTTTTTGTTCATTATGGTTACTTACTATAAATGATGGGTTTCTATATCTACTAGCTTTTTTTCTTATTACTTCTAGCTCTAAAAGTTCTTTAACGTGCATTTGACTTTCTTTTCTATCTTCTAAGCTATATGGTAGGTCTTGAGTTATTATACTGATGTCAGGATTTATGATTTCCATTTTATAAAATTCTACACTATTTTTATTTATTGGGTTATCACCTATAATTTTTAAATTTTCTAATTCTTCTATCTCATTTTTAATTTCTATCGGCCAATTATTGCATTCTAAATAGCCTATTGTTTTTGTAATAGTACATTCATCTTTTACATATTCTTCTATTTCTTCATTGCTTAGAACTTGATCGGGCTCTACATCATTATAGTGTTTTCTAATAATTAATCAAAGTATTCTAAGGGCAAATTTGGTATTGATGTAACTTTTATAGTAATCATTGTTAGCTGTGCTGAAGGAATAATCAGTTGTAAAGTTAATTAACAGATATTTGGTTAATTGTATTTTTACCGTATATCTTAAAAGTAGTATACATATGTTTGGTAATGTTATTGCAAAAGTGATGACATTAGTTACAATTATTAAATATACATGATTTTAGGATATTATTTCATTTTTTTCATTAATTATTTATATTAAATCAATATTTAAGTGGAATATTTAAATTAGAAAAAAAATCCATAAGAACAATAAAAGATTTTTAAAAGATTTTTTAAATCAAATTAATATTTAAATAGAATATTTAATTTTGAGATGAAGAGATTGTTTGGTTGGGCTTTTGAAAAACCTCTATTGGTAAAAGATCTACTTGTAGTAGATCTATTAGAAATAGAGTTTTTTTAAAAAAATATAGACTTTAAAAAAAAAATCTATTTGGAGAAGTATCTCCCCATGAGCTTTTACCTAGTAGAGGTTTAAACTCTACTAGCCTCTAGTCAATTAAAAATAGACATTCTTAAAAGCCCAACCAAACAACTCTAAAAAATCCAAATAGACGTTCGTAGACCTTTTGAGCTAGTAGAAAGCTCAACCAAACGAGCATGAAATAAGGTATGTAAATGATTTTAACTTTACTTCATAAGGATAATAATGATATTTTAAACGACTCATTAAATGCTGAAATAGATTATTTCATAATCACTTTCAAAAAGTAATCCCTAACCTACTTCTCAGAATCACTGTCAAAACTTATCAAATTATCAATTAATCACTTTTGAAAGTTTTACCAAACATCATTTTATGTCAAAATCATAAAATAATTTTGATTTAACTTTTCAAAAGTAATATCAAACTGACCCTATATCTGCAGGTTTTTCTACATTAGTTGCTTTCTTTATATAAGGTAGATTTTAGGTTTCGAGTTTTGGTAGAACAAAAATCAATTTTTTTAAGAAATTAACACTATTTCGTGTGATTAACATGCTTCCATTATTTCCTAATATGAAGTTTAATCCTAAAATAAACTTATAGCTACTATGTTGCTTTATAACTAAGTTTGGGGTGAATTATGTGTTTCTCCTTTAATTCTAATAGATGTATTTATAATACAATCTGATATATTTAATAGGGTTCCATTATATGTTTTTAATATAATGTTTGTTCCTAACTTAGTTCGGTATTCTTCTGGTGCTAAGCTTTCATGAATGATGTATTTATTTGCTTCCGTGTCTGTCATAGCTTTAGTTTTTATATTCTTGGATTTATAGAGTATATCTACGTCTATTAATATAAGTTCGCTTCCGGTGCGGTTTACTTCGCCTAAACATTTTTCTGTACAGTTTTTCACAATAATAAAGTTTTTCTTTTTCATATCCTTTATTAATTTTGTTGTTACAATTTTTACAATTTTTTCCCATAAACAAGTCTACCTGTTCAATTATGTTTACATCTGATCCTGATTCATTATTTTCAATTTCTTCATCTTCTTCTAATTCTGATTCTTCTAAATCACTTTCAGTTTCACTCTCATTAACTATACATATGCTTTCATTATTTGATAGTTTATCTATATTAATAACTTCTTCTAAATTGTCATTATCCTCTTCGACTAATATTTGTTCTAAGACATTAGCTTTAATATTCTTTGTTTTTGGACAATTTGGTTTAATATATCCGATTTTTCCATATAAATAGCATTTACAATTTTTGTGACTTTTTCTTTTGAAAAATCTTTTTTATTTGTTAACGGCTTTTTTAACTTTGTCTTTGTTATAACCATTTTTTTTAAATGCTTTCCATATGACTTTTTATAGTATTTTTTATATCTTTTTGTTCAGTTTTTATTTGTTATTGCTTTTCTTGTACTTATATCTATATTTTTTATTCAACCACAACCTAAAGTAGGCACTTCATACAGGTCTACACACATTTTACTAAATTGTTGTTGTGCTTGTCTCCTAAGTTTTTCTTCATCACATAAATCTCTAATTCTTTATCTAATAAATTCTACTGTAGGTATTAAAGAAATTTACCAAAATAGTATTTCTTCTTTTTTGCCTTTAAACCATTCCGATAAATCTTTATAAAGTCTTTCTCCTATTTATGCCGGGTAATTTTGTTCCAAACGTCATTAACAGTTCCTAATCATATGGTTTACCTATCAGGCTCCAATATTTATAAAATAAATCTACATAATGATCAAAATAATGTAAATCACATAATTTTAATTGTTCTAAGCCTATTATGTACTGAATCTATTTTTGTGTATCATCAATTTCTTCCACAGATGATCCTAAGATGCATTCCCTAATTCCATCTATAAAGCTTAATATTGTTATGGTTATTTTAAACTCATCTAGTTCTAACTTTCTCTTTTCATCCTTTTTCAAATATCCTCTCCATTCTAAATAAAATTGTTCTTCGTTATATCATAAAGTACTTTCTAAATATATTAGTTTATATTTATAATCTACAATTGCATTTAAGGCTTCCATAGAGTGTCTAATTAAATTTTTTTCCAATTTATTAAATATTGTTATATTCTTTTCCATTCGCTAGGCTTATGGCCTTGTAAGTTTAAAATTAGTATATATTTGGCTTCGAGTTCTTTTCTCCGTTTTTCTAGCTTAGTTTTAGCTTTATATATTCTTTCAAAGTCTTTATAATCTTTGTATAGTTCTTTTGAATCTTTTTCCTCTATGTTCTAAGTATTCATCTATCATTGATTTAGGGAAATCTTCTAGGATATTTGTTGCTTGGCTGCCACTACTACTGGCTTCTATTTTTAGTTTATCTTCTCCCACAAATATTTCATTTTCTATGTAATATATATTTTGTAAATTATTTCTTAGATTTTCAAAATTCATATATTCTATACGAATTTTTTCTATTTCACTATCTTCTAATTCAATATTATTACAAAGGTTCTCAATTATATCGAATTGTAGATAATTATAAGGGTCTTCAAATATTAATTCTGTTATTTGATCTTTGCTTCATAAGTGTCTTTGGCTTATTAACTTCTTGTTCTAAATTATGTAACATATTAATCTCATCTTCAGAATTTCTTTTGTTATTACCACATTACTTTGCTTTCTATAATTTACGAATTTTTGAAACGTTTGGTTTTCATTATTAACATAGATATTATTGCTTTCAGGTAATTCTATTTCTTGGCTTTCTAATTCGGGTAGTTTCCATTCTAGCCCTTTTAATTCATTTTTTTTTAAAAAAAGTTTTCTAGGTACTTGCATTTGTACATATTCACTATGCAAGTGTTCTACTGTACTTTTATTAATAAATCTAAATTTTTTATGGTACTTATTATAACATCTTCCTAAAACAAAAAATTTTACTCTATGGTTTTTGTATTCTGCATTCATATTAAAATCTTAGGTTTGTATGCTTAGTTTTTTTTTTTTATTATTGTTCTTGATTGGGATATAATTCATGAAATTGTTTGTATTCTTGCTGGAATAAGTTCTAGTGGTGTTGATAGGGCCATATGGAGTTGGAGTAAAAATGGTGATTTTTCTGTTAGGTTTGCTTATACAGGACACCTGGAGTCAGCTAATCTTCCTCGGTGGCGATGAAAATTCATATGGAAACTCAAAATTCCCACTCGTATCCTCTACTTCTTCTAGACTCTTCTTTATGACAAGCTTCTTAAAAATTTACAAAGGGTGACTAGGGGTTTGGCTGTGGATGCCTCTTGTCCCAAATGTAATGTTGTAGTTGAAGATGTGAATTATATTTTGCGTGGCTGTAGATATTCATGTGGAGTGTGGGAAAACATCTCTACAGGTATACTTCTTCTCTTTCTTACAGAGGTGATATCAAAGAGTGGCAGGTCCATAATTTACAAAATAATAAATTGGTGACTGGTATGATCCCTAACCATCTTCAATTTTCTAGTACCTTATGGTTCTTGTGAAAATGGAGGTGCAAACAGGTTTTTGATGTAAATTTCTCTATCCCACAGTCTCCCCATCTGATCATTAATTCTTTTGCAAAAGATTAGTCTAATGTCAATCGTCCTGTCACTGTTAGAACTGGTATTATGATTCAAGTTGCTTGGAATCCTCCTACTGAAGGATGGATAAAATTGAACATTGATGGGACAACAAGTCTAGAACCATTATAGCATGAGGTGTTATACGGAATAGTTCGAGTCAGTGGGTTAAAGGCTTTGTGATGAACTAAAGATGTGGCAGTGTGATTGAAGCTGAGTTATAGGGTTTATTTGAAGGCCTTAAAATGGCCTAAAATTGTGGGTATAGAAAAATTATAGTTGAAACAGATTCCCTCACTACCATCCAATTGCTCTCTCTAGTTTCAAACTCTAATCATCATCTATTTAGTCTTCTCTAAAATTGCAAATGGATGATTGCTGATGAGTGGTTTTTTGACATTGTTCATGTTTTCAGCAGTGTTCTAGTATTCGGCCTAGACGGGCGCCTAGGCATTAGACGGGTTCGACCGCCTCGATTTTCCTTTAATCGGCCTTCCTAGGTAGACGGATGCCTAGTTGGGCGCCTAACGTGCCTAGGCAAGCCGATTAGTCTGTTTATGCGGGTTTTTTTTTTCATAAAACAGCACTGTTTTTAGTGTTTTGGTTAGTAAACCTAATATTCTCATTTCTCAAACATATATTCCAATTGAAAGCACCATAAACAGTTTCAGTTGGACTAATAACTGAAACCACATTCCAATTGAAACCACATTCTCAAACATACATTCCAATTGAAACCACCATTCCAGTGTTTTGTTTTGTTTCATTTTGTTTTTTAGATCTGTAAAATTATCATTTTCTTGACAATTCTAATGTTTTATGTGGATCTTTATTCACTTTTGTTGTGATAGTCCATAGTTCCAGCCCAACTTCAAAGCCCAATGATGAAAGTAAGTTGAAGCCAGTAGAGAGGCCCAACAAAGTTGCTCCAACCCAGTTGTTCTTCTTCTTATTCGAACAACACCGTTTTTGTGCTCTTATCACATTGGTTGCTGATCGCAGATTTCCAATTGATTTGGCAATTTATGATTGGAGCTTCTGGTCTGACGTGGACCTTATCTGATGAAGGGTATTTAAACACAAGATAAGGGGAGAGAACTTCACTTTTCTATTTTAGGTCTTCGATCAAAATCTCAGAATTATTTTCTCTATATTGTTCTTGAGTTCTTGATATTCATCTTGAATATCATGCGTTTATGTTGTGATTTTGTTATAGTGATAGAAGAGAAAAAGATATATCGCAGTGTGGTGATTCTATATATGTAACTTTTGAGTTATTCTGAGTTGAATCTCAGTTGTGTTGTTAGCTCTAGGTTACTGTTTGTTGAGTGACTTTGTATGGGTTCTCTAGGCTCCTTTTGAGGGATATGTTGTAGATCTTCTGGGTATTTTCTAAGGCTGTAATAACTCTTTATAGTGATAAGGTCTCCAAGAGGCTCAACGTGGATGTAGGTCGGTTCTTGGCTGAACCACGATAACTTTTTGTGTCTTTCCTTTCTCTGCTTTCTTTGCATTTTTCTTTGATCTTTTTAGTTTCAAATTAGTTTGTTTGAAACTGAAATTTTGTTGTCTGTGGTGCTTTATAATTTTCTGTGATATTATTGTAAGAGATTCTTGCAGGTATTTTGTGTATAGTTGGTTGATTTGAGTCGACCATATCAACCAACAGTGGTATCAGAGCCTTCCAGCACCAACGGCGGACAATCAGGACCAAGAACAACAGGCGGTCGAGCCTCCAATTGTTGTAGCACCGGTGGCTAAACTGTCGGCTACTGACGAATCATCTGAAGAAAGCGACGACGAAGATAGCAGTGAATCTGCTAGCAGCGCAGATGGGGTAAAACTTTCTAATTTTAGTGATTTTGGTCATTTCAATTCAACATTTATGAACATGAAATTCGAAATAGATAAGTTCGATGGTACTGGGGATTTTGGCATTTGGAGAAGAAATGTGAAAGCCGTTCTCTCCCAGCAAAAAATCATCAAGGCCATCGAAGGCCCTGATAAAATGTCTGACTCATTAACTATAGAACAGAAAACTGATATGCTTGAAATGGCCTTAGGCACTATTATTCTAAATTTATCTGATAATGTTCTTAGAGAGGTTAATGAGGAAACAACTGCTAGTGATGTTTGGAAAAAATTAGAAAGTCTATACCTTTCAAAATCTTTAACAAACAAGATATATCTAAAAGAAAGACCGTTTAGCTTTAAGATGGATCCTAATAAAGGCTTAGGTCAAAATCTAGATGAATTCAAGAAAATGACCATAGAATTTGCCAATGTAGGAGAGAATGAAAAGCTAAGTGATTAAAATGAAGCAATTATTCTTTTGAACTCACTGCCTGAATCCTTTAAGGATTTAAAAGCTGCCATTAAATATGGTAGGACTTCTCTATCTTTAGAAGAATGTATTTCTGCTCTAAAATCTAAAGACTTAGAACTTAAGATAGAAAGAAAGATAATGGTGGGAACTTGTTTGCTAGAGGTAGACAAACAGTATGAAATAACAATAACAATAATAATAACCACAATAATAATAATAAAGGAAAGAGTAGAAGTAAGACGCCTAATCGTAATAGATCTCAATCTAAAAACAGAAATGGTAATAGAAAATGTTATTATTGTTGTAAAGAGGGTCATATTAGGAAATATTTCTATGAGCTTAAGAAAAAGAACCAAGAAAAGACCCAAAATGATGGTGATGCAGCTATTGCTTCTAAATCATTTGAACATAGTGAAGTCTTAGCAGTTACTACTGAAGACATAAAAACTGAATGGATTTTAGATTCAGGCTACTCTTTTCATATGACACCTAGGAAAGATTGGTTTACAGACTTTAAGGAACTTAGTGGCAGCAGTGTGCTAATGGGTAATAATCAGCAGTGTGAGGTAGAAGGAATAGGTTTTGTAGCTGTTAGGATGTATGATGGTATGGTTAGAATTTTGAAGAATGTTAGATATGTGCCTAATCTGAAAAGAAATTTGATTTCTTTAGGTGTATTAGATGAAGAAGGCTACTGTTATAAGGCCGAGGGAGGTGTCTTAAAAGTTTCTAGAGGTTCTCTTGTTATCTTGAAAGGTGATAAGAGAAATGGTCTTTATGTTTTAAAAGGTGAAACTGTAATTGATGATACTGCTAATGTAGCTACTAAACCTGATAATGTTACATCCCTATGGCATAAAAGATTAGGTCATATGAGTGAAAGAGGTCTAAATGAGTTAAGTAAACAGAATTTACTTAATGGGGATAGAATTAATAATCTGGAATTTTATGAAAATTGTACCCTAGGAAAACAACATAGGTTAAGCTTTAGTACAGCTCAACATAACACTAAAGAGGTCCTTTAATATGTACATTCAGACCTTTGGGGACCTTCACATGTCACAACTCATGGTGAAAATCATTATTTTCTATCTTTGATAGATGATTTCACTAGAAAGATCTGGGTATACTTATTGAAGTCAAAAGATCAAACTTTTGAGAGTTTTAAAACTTGGAAACAGTTAGTTGAGAATCAAACTTCTAAGAAAGTCAAAGTACTAAGAACTGATAATGGCCTGGAATTTTGTAAAGATGAGTTTAATAAATTCTGTAATGATAATGGCATAGAAAGACATAGAACAGTAAGGTACACACCCCAACAGAATGGAGTAGTTGAAAGAATGAATAGAACCATCCTAGAAAAGGTTAGGTATCTTTTAATAAGTTCTGGTTTGAGTAAGAAATTTTGGGGGGAGGCTGTTCCTACAGCTACTTATTTGATTAATAGGTCACCATCTACTGTTATAGGTCTAACAACACCAGAAGAAAAATGGATTGGTAGGCCTCCTAGCTAAAACATTTAAGGGTGTTTGGTAGTGCTGCCTATGCTCATCAATCTGAAGGGAAACTTGAATTTAGGTCTTTAAGAGGTGTTTTCTTAGGTTATCCTTTAGGAGTTAAGAGATATAAAATATGGCTTAGGGACTGGAAAGGTTTTTAAGTAATAATTAACAGAGATTTTGTATTTGATGAAAGTAAAATGTCATGCAAAGAAACTTATAATACTGATAAATCTGACCTAAAATCTTCTAATACTATTAGAGACAAGACTCAAGTAGAAATTAATAATCATTCTTTTGAACAAGTTCAAGTTCAACCTGATCACACTGATGGTGATGAATCTGTCCACAGTGATCATGATAATCAGGTGGAAGACAGTCAAAATCAGCCAGTAATAGAAGAATCCTTAGCTGATTATGAATTAGTTAGAGATAAGGCTAAAAGAATTATTAAACCTAATAGTAAGTATGCTTATGCAGATGTAATTTCTTTTGCCTTATATACTGGTCAAGAGGTAGAATCAATTGAACCTAGGAATTATTTGGAAGCTATGAACTTAATTGATAGGCTAAAATGGCTGAATGCTAAGAGAGAAGAGATGGAATCTCTTGAAAAGAATATAACTTGGTCTCTTGTAAAGAAACCAGAAAAACAAAAGATTGTGGATTGTAAATGGATTTTTAAGTTGAAAGAAGGCTTAGAACAAAATGATCAACCTAGATATAATGCTAGGTTAGTTGCTAAGGGATTTACCCAAAGAGAGGGAATAAACTATAATGAAATTTTCTCACTCGTAGTCAAGTATAAAACCATAAGAATTGTGCTTGCATTAGTCAGTTTTTATGATTTAGAACTTGAGCAACTAGATGTGAAAACAGCCTTCTTACATGGAGACTTAGATGAAACCATATACATGTCACAACCTGAGGGTTTTGAGTCTAAGACTAAATCTTCCTATGTTTGTCTTCTAAAGAAATCTCTCTACGGTTTGAAGCAAGCACCTAGGCAATGGTACAAAAGATTTGACAGTTGCATTACTAGTTAGGTTTTATTAAGAGTAAATATGATGCATGTTTCTACTTTACAAGTGAAAATATTTTAAATTCCATCTATTTACTCTTATATGTTGATGATATGTTAATTGCTAGTAAGAGTATGCCTAGGATTAGAGAGTTAAAGAAGAAATTGAAAACTGAATTTGACATGAAAGATTTAGGAAATGCTAAAAGAATTCTAGGGATAGAAATTGTTAGAACTAGGAAAGAGTCAACATTGTGTCTTAAGCAAGAAAATTATCTGTTAAAACTTGTGGATAGGTTTTCTATGAAAAACAGTGAACCTGTCAATGTTCCTCTTTCACCTAGTTTTGTGTTATCTGCTACCCTATCACCTAGATCTATAGAAGAGAAAAGATTTATGGAATTCATACCCTATTCTAGTGCTGTTGGATCTATTATGTATGCTATGATTAGTACTATACCAGATTTAGCACAGTCCATTAGTGTTTTGTCTAGATATATGGCAAATCCTGGTAAAGGTTATTGGAATGCTATGAAATGGTTGTTAGGGTATATTAATTCAACAACAACAATTTGTTTAGTATATAATTGTGCTAATTCTGTTATAAATTTAATAGGATATATAGATTCAGATTATGCGGGTGATAAAGAAAAAAGAAGATCTACATCTTCTTATTTTTTCACCATAGCTGACTGTTATATAAGTTGGAAAAGTCAGCTTCAATCAGTTGTGGCTTTATCCACAACTGAAGCTGAATATATTGTAGTAACAGAAGCTATTAAGGAAGCAATATGACTTCAAGGTCTTTTAGGTGAAATTAAGGTTTTTACAGGTAAAGCTATCATCTTTACTGATAGCCAAAGTGCCTTGCACTTGTGTAAAAATCCTCTATTTCACGAAAGAACTAAACACATAGAGGTTAAATATCATTTTATAAGAGATAAAATTTCTGAAGAAATTGTTGAGGTGGAAAAGATATCCACTAAAGAAAATCTAGCAAATATGGGGACTAAAGTGGTTCCCTATAGCAAGTTCAAGCATTGCTTGAATTTGCTGAAATTAGGTGATTATGGTTAATTGTTTTTTGTGTTTTTTGAGCCAGGTTGGAGAGATCTCTGTTACTATTTGAGTTTGTTGCAATCTTGTTTGCTATAAAGATGGACTAGGTGGAATATGTTGTGATAGTCCATAGTTCCAGCCCAACTTCAAAGCCCAATGATGAAAGGCAGTTAAAGTCAGTAGAGAGGCCCAACAAAGTTGCTCCAGCCCAGTTGTTCTTTTGCTTATTCGAATGACACCGTTTTTGTGCTCTTATCACATTGGTTGCTGATCACAGATTTTCAGCTGATTTGGCAATTTGTGATTGAAGCTTCTGGTCTGACGTGGACCTTATCTGATGAAGGGTATTTAAACACAAGATAAGAAGAGAGAACTTCGCTTTTCTGTTTTAGGTCTTCGATCAAAATCTCAGAATTATTCTCTCTGTATTGTTCTTGAGTTCTTGATATTCATCTTGAATATCATGCGTTTATTTTGTGATTTTGTTATAGTGATATAAGAGAAAAAGATAGATCGCAGTGTGGTGATTCTATATATGTAACTTTTGAGTTATTCTGAGTTGAATCTCAGTTGTGTTGTTAGCTCTAGGTTACGGTTTGTTGAGTGACTTTGTATGGGTTCTCTAGGCTCCTTTTGAGGGATATGTTGTAGATCTTCTGGGTAGTTTCTAAGGCTGTAATAACTCTTTATAGTGATAAGGTCTCCAAGAGGCTCAACGTGGTAGGCCGGTTCTTGGCTGAACCACGATAACTTTTTGTGTCTTTCCTTTCTCTGCTTTCTTTGCATTTTTCTTTGATCTTTTTAGTTTCAAATTATTTTGTTTGAAACTGAAATTTTGTTGTCTGTGGTGCTTTATAATTTTCTGTGATATTATTGTAAGAGATTCTTGCAGGTATTTTGTGTATAGTTGGTTGATTTGAGTCTACCACATCAACCAACAACTTTGTTAGATTTAATCAGGTTGTGATTTGCTTAAAGGGGATAAAAAGAAAAAAGAAAAGAAAAAAAGCTTACTGCCTAGGCGCTGGTCCACCGTACGACTACCGCCTAGCACCTAATAGAACAATTGTTTTCAGAGAAGGTAATTTGTTAGCAGACAGTCTAGCTCGTTTGGGTCATGGCAAGGAATAGGTTTGTTTGTTCTTGAAGACCCTCTCTTGGTTTCCACAGGCATTTTGGAGTTTGCCTGTTTTAGGTGTAGACTTTTCTCCTTTGTTCTAGGCTTCGCCCCCTTGTAACAAAAAATTATTTGATATCTATATCTATACGAGAGAGACATCCTACTACTATTACTTTGTTCCTAAGATCTACTTCAATTGTTGTTAATTCGGCTTGTTCGTGATCATTAAACCTTCCACCATATAATATAAATGGGCTTTAGTATCTAATCTGACTCGTCTGACTAAGTACTCTTATGATTACTACTCCTAAATGTATGGTTGAATAACCATTCTTTTTTTAATTATTTTGCAATTTGGGCTTATTAATGTAACTTCTTCACAACTATTGACTACATATATTATAAATTCATCTTTATAAACATATAAACTACTTTTAAGGATGTCTAAAATTCCTTCACCGTATAAGTTTTTCTTTTGCACTTGTTTAAAACCTACTTCTAGCATTTTATTAACATCTTCTTCTTGAATTAATTCTTTTATTTTTTCTACGAATTTTTTTCCCTCTACTGCTATAATTAAGAAAGCTTCTTACTTCATCTGCAGTAGATTGCTTCACTCTAGAGCTTCTTACTAATTCCATGTTTAGATGTTAAATTTACATTTGGTCCTAGAATATCTTTAATACCTACTTTAGCCCTTTCAAATAAACTTCTTTATTTATTTTCTTACGTTTCTACTCTTTTTACTAACCAGACTAAATATTCTAAATCTATGCTATTATGTTTCAGATTTGCTATACTTTTTCTATCTTATCAATTTTTTCTAAAGCCTGTATTAACAACTTTATTTTGGTATTGTTTTGTCTTTGCGTAATTGTATAACTTTGTTGAGTAAAAATTGTATCATTTATTCCTATTGGTTGCTTATTAGGGGTTTCGGTGGTTAGTTCTTGTAATATTTGCATTAATCGATTACTCATTTAACTACTATTCGTGTAATGGTTTGTAATTGTTGTTTCAGTTCTTTTTGAGTTTGTTTAATATTTTCTACTTCCATATGAAGATTCTTAACTAAAGTCTTGATTTCTAATTCTACAGGTTTAAGATTCTTAAGTTCTATTGGATTGTTTAATTCTACTATTTATTTTTTGCTAGGAATTTTTTTCAATTGACTATTAAATTTGTTTAGAGATTCTTTTATATAGTCTAAATTTTTCCTTAAAGTATTAACTTTGTTGTTTTCAAAAAAATTACCTAGGTTTGTAATATTTAATTAGTCTTATTTATATTTTCTTCTAAGCTTTATCCTAAATTTATTAATAAGTCTATTATAAAATTTTGTTAACTATTTCTTATATACGGTAAATGTTTATATTGATTTTTTAAATGTTCTATGTTAAAAACTTACAACTTACCTTTAATTGTTTTGTAAATTTAGCTTTATATTGATTTTTTAAATGTTCTATGTTACAAACTTACAACTTACCTTAAATTATTTTGTAAATTTAGCTTTGTTTTCTTAAAACCTGAGATTTCTAAATCTAGATATTCTATTCTCTTGAAATTCATAAATAAGGTAAGATTCTTCTATGATTTCTACTTTGAATATCGATAACTTCTATCAACCTTTTTTGTGCTATCATAAAATTATTCTTTTACAGGAATACAAAATATAGTTTCAACATCTAATATATCTAATTGAAGTAAACTGGTAAGGTACCGTTAAGGCAAATATTGTGAAAACAGTCGTATAAGGGTAAATGACTCATTAATTATTCTAGCTGTCTTTTCTTACTCAAAGTTTCTAGAATTTCTTTCCAGCTTTCTTATGCTAATTTAATGCCACTTAATCTAGCTCTTAAATTATAATTTTCTTCTTCAGTTTCTGCTTCTTTTAAAGTATTATTGATTTGCGTTAGACTATTATTATAGAAATCTAGGCGTCGTCTTATGTATTCTTTTCTAGGGACTTCTTTATTCATTAAATCTAGGCGTTGATCTATGGATGACGATGTAGATGATGATGCTTTGTTTGAATATCTTCTTCTATTAACTTTTCTTTCTTTAATGTAATTTTCACAGTTTTGCTTTATATTTCTAACTTTATGGGCCTCTTTGGCACATGGGTTTGGACTGAGATCGGACTAATTTTAATCCAATCCCATGTTTGAAAGCATATCAGATTAGTTTGGCCAATTTGATGGGATCCAGTATTTAGTGATTTAGTCCTATATTTATAAGACTATTTTTTATATATATAAAAAAAAATTAATAAATAAAATGAAAACTTTTTTTTTCAGAAAATACTCTTTTATCAAATATTTAATACAATCCTATGTTTTACCAAACAAAACGTGATATTAATTTAGTACAGTCTCATGTTTCTCCAAACACGGTATATTATTAATTTAGTCCAATCCAATCTCATATAATCTCAGTCCCATATTAATCCAATCCAATCACATAAAATAGTCCAATCCAATCCCGCGCATCAAACGGTGCCTATAAGGTTTCTTTCACATACTGGAAAATGATTTCTAGATTTAATAAAAATTCTATCAAATAATTTGTAATGACTTTTTAATCCTTTTTTATCGCAAGAAAGATAATCTAAAATCTAAATGATGCTAGCAAAGCTTGATCAAAAGTAGCAAAACAATGAAAGATATTTAAGAAAACAGGTTTTACTGATATTCAAACAAAGATATATTATTAAGAGGAAATCAGATGTTGTAATTAAGGCCCTGATTGTTACATAGGATTGGATTGGGATTGGACTAATCTTAGTCCAATCCTATGTTTGAAAGTAACACCGGACTGGATAAAATAATCCAGTGGGACCAAATTTTAATGAAATAGTCCCATATTTTGTGGGATAAATAATTTAGTTGTCCTGAGATTAATTTTTTTTTTAAAGAATTTTTTTAAAGTTTTTTTTTTAGATTTTTTAATGCACTTCAAAAATAAAAAATGTAAGTCAAAACCCAGAAAAAAAAAACAAAAAGCAAACCCAGAACCATAATATTCTGGAAACCAAAAATAAAATCGAACCCACAAACTTAATTTTTTGAAAATCTAAAAAAACAAAATCAAACCACCTATATCTAGAATCGGAAAAAAAAAAACAAATTCAGTATCTTCATATTCCAGATTCAACCTAGATCTGAAATCAAATTCAACCCATATGATGACGATGATATAGAAATGGTGATGATGATAGCGAATTAGGAAAAGAGAAAGTTTTATAGTTTTTTAATTTAATTTTATTTAGTTTTTTATTTTATTTTATTTTAATTAGTTTATTTTATTGTTATTTCCGTTTTAAAAATAAATTCTAATATTTAATCCAATCTCATGTTTCACCAAACAAAACATGCTATTAATTTAATCCAGTCTCATATTTCTCCAAACATAATATAGTATTAATTTAGTCCAATCCAATCTCATTTAATCGTAGTTCCATCTTAATCCAATCCAATCACATAAAATAGTCCAATCCAATCCCGCGCACTAAACGGGACCTTAAAAGTTCGCCTTTCTATATAAGTAAAATATTAAATTAATAGAGTAAATAGCTCTGAAACCAAGGAGAAATGAGCGGTTGCATTACAACAAAAAGTTTGAACATAGACCGGAAACGGCCTTTCTACATTAATTGGTGCTGGAGAGGCTGTATTATTGCCTTTAATTATAAATTTAGGGCTTCCAAGACATGGCTTTACAGCTTTCAAGACTGTTGAATTAATCAATGTTCTACGACTTCCAAGACTTGGCTTTACAGCTTTCAATGACTTCTACATTTAAATGAAATCTATAGAATTCCCACTTTCTCAGAGAATTCTTTTTATATTCTTGTAATCCCCTCAATTAGATGATCAAGATTTCCAAAGAAAGAAATTCTACCTTATTTTGAATTTGGTATCAGAGCTCTGTTTTTTGTCCTTCGACATGGACGAAACAAATAATGAATCATCTGGGTCAAAATCTGCCCCTATATTTGTGCAATCAAAGAGTGTTTTCAATTACGGAATCATTTTTACATATTCAAACTATGATTTTTGGTCTCAAATAATGAAGATTCATATTGCAGAAAGGGAAAAAAATTTCTATATTCGTGGAAAAATCAAGCCTCCTGAAGAATCTGATGCTGGATATGAAAGGTGGTATGCCAAAAATCAAAAAGTGAAGAGATGGTTGTTGATGTCCATGGCCCCCTAAATCATGAAGAGTTATTTACGTCTGACCAACGCCAGCGAAATCTGGAGTGCTCTGTCAAAGGCTTTTGACGATGGCAGTGATGAACTTCACGTATTTCGTTTAAATCAGAAAATTTTCACCACCAAACAAGGAGAAAAATCTCTTTCACTATACTATATAGAGTTAACTGAAATGTTTCATGAATTAGACCACCGTGATAAAGTGGTCATGAAAGATGCTGATGATGTTGTAGCATATAGAAATTCTGTTGAACGATAAAGGGTTCATATTTTCCTTGCCCGATTAAATGTTGAATTTGAATAAGTTTGTGGAGAGATTCTTCGTAAAGAACCTGTTCCATCTTTAGAAGAAAGCTATGCCTTGGTCCAATGGGAGGGTGTACGTCGTGTTATTCTGAATAAAGAATCAGAAAATGAAGAAGCTTTCACCATGACAATTCAAAACCGAATTACACAACACAATCAGACAAGATCTGGTGGTGCTGAAAAATCTACACACAAATGTGGTCATTGCAATAACTCTTGTCACACCAAGGAGCATTGTTTTGACCCGGTAGGTTATCCATAATGGTGGGACCATAATCAAAATAATAATTCCAAGAAGATATCCACTGCTGCAGTGGCTAAAATAGAAAGCAATGATGACAATTCAAGCGAAATTTCTTCGATGGCAGCAGCAGGTAATGGAGGTAAGGTTCTTTCCACATCTGTTTGTACAAATACATGGATAATTGATTCCGATGCTACATATCATGTGACATTTGATTCTAGAATGATCACCAACATTAAACCATCACCACAATAGATTGTTTCCACTGTAAATAATTTTCAACACCTGTTGTTTGAGGAAGGATCCTTTTTTAAGTTGTTATCTCTTGTCAGTTTCTTAAATAACTACTACATTATCTTGTGTTCTAATTTTTTGGCCTGTTTCCTTTGAATTTCAAGACATCCAAAAAGAGCAAACAATTGGTTATGGTGTTAGGAAAGGGCAGTTGTATTACTTGGACTTAGAGTCAAAATATTCAAAAAAACTGCAACATGTTTTGACAATTAGCATTTCCGAGGAGGAGGAGAAAAATTCTGAAATATGATTATGGTATCGACGTTTGGTCGGATCCTTCGAGGTCGGATCCTTCGAAGTAACAATGGAGGAGAATATATGAAAACTGAACTCCAACAATACTTAAAAGCACTTGGAACGGTTCATCGAACTTCTTGGTCCAATACACCCCAACGAAATCGGGTAGCAGGGCTGAAAAATCGTCACTTGTAGGAGGTTGATTGTTCAATACTGATAGAAGCTTTATCCTATTGGGGAGAAGCACTTACTTCGGCTGTATATTTGATCAATCGGATACCCTTAAGCACTATTGATTTCAATACACCTTTCTGAATTTTTACTACAACAGTTGATGCACCAATAGTTTCAAACTTGCCACCACATGTTTTTTGAAGTGTAGCTTTTGTACATATCCATATACATCAACGTAGCAAGTTAGCTCCTCGGGATTTGAAATGTGTCTTTGTAGGTTATACTGCAAATCAAAAAGGGTATCGGTTCTATAATCCTCTAACTCAACCAATGTTTATTACAAATGGATGTGGTCTTTCATGAAGACTCATGAATTTTTCTTCTGATTTTTAGGAGTACTGTAAGGAAATTCAAACCCTACGCTATGAATCCTATAAGTTTGCACATGTAGCTAAGATCATGTTCTAATATCTCTTGCTGTAAATTTAGATTTGCCATTACAACAATTTGATTAGAAGAAAGCCTTTCTATATGGAGATTTTACAGTTGAAGTCTATAAGGATCTCACACCTAGATGTCTCATACCAGAAAATCATCGAGGGAGTGTGTGGAGGTTTAAGAAATCATTGTATGGTTTGAAACAATCTCCAAGAGCCTGCTTTGGAAAATTCACAATTTCCATCAGATCTTTTGGCTACCATCATAGCAACTTTGATCACACTTTGTTCTTAAAGAAACAAAATGGTAAAATTACAGCTCTTATTGTTTATGTGGATGATGTGGTTGTTGCAGGAAATGATCATGAATAAGAAAAGCTTTACAAGATTACTTTCTACCTCAACGAAAATATGCCTTAGACTTGCCGTAAGAAACTGGCATGACAACGTTGTTGGAACCTCATTCACCGGTCACGGAATGGAAATGGGTTTTAAAATTTTTTATACATATCGTAATAATTTTTCGAAACAAATACATATAATAATTATTACACTAATAAAATATATATGTAAATACAGGAAATTGTAATCAATAATAAAAACGAAGATTAAAATAATCATATCAACGTTTAGAGGCTCCTTCACTTTTCGATATGCTTTTAGTCTGTACCACTGATCTTCCTTCCTATGTCACGAGACTAGTAACTGCGTGTGAACGTGTCACGGTCTCAGAATTTTGAATGGATGATGTAGGAAAACTAAGAAACTCTTTCTTAATTTTTACTATGCAACACTTGCACCATTTGCATACTATGCAAATTCTGATAAATATGTCTTACGCACACACTAATTGCTTCAATAGCAAAATTGATCTGCGCCTGATTCTTCCTTTTTAAACAAAATGACCAGATGCACGTTTTTTGAAAACTAAACAAAAATTATCTCATATTTTTTTTCTTTTTGTTAGTAGAACTCAGCATGTCATTAATGCGTGCACCATTTGCCTTTACACAAAATATATCATATATATATATATATATATATATATATATATATATATATATATATATATATATATATATATATATATGTGTGTGTTTTCACGCACATTGATTGGTTTGTTTGTTTTTTTTTTTAAATAATATATATCTAATATATAATATTCAAAAATTTAATCAAATCTATATTTGATTTTTAAAAACTTTTAAATAAAAAATATCTCATATCTTTTATTTGATTTTAATTTTGAATTCAAACTATTTAAATTCAAAAATAAAATATTTAATTTAATAAAATAAAATAATCATATTATCTTATTTTATTCAAAAATAAATATCAACATACACCCTCCATTTAGTGATTAATAACATAATTAAATAATCTTATTATTTAATTTATTTAATTTATTTAATCACCATTATTCATTAATTAAATAATCTCATTATTTAATTAATTCTTAAATAAATAAATGTCAGTAACACAATTAATTGGACAATCCAATTAATTAACCGTGACCACAGTATTTTGAGCTCCAATAATTCTCAGAATCATTAATTAAACACTTTAATTAATATTCTTTGATTATTAACTCCGGTGTTATTCCACTAAAAACCCGAAGCTGCACTCTCTCAACTGCATACGTTTTTACACAGACCAATACAACTCAGTGTCTATCAATATAACTATTACATATGGTGTGATCCTCCACAACAGTAGTTCATAATTAGAGCTGGTTCAAAATGTCCATTATACCCCTCTGATTACATCTATCCTTTAAGTATCATTGATTCTCTAGTGGACAATAAATCATATTTCCTCACGGAATTAGGAGAGCGCTCATATTGTACAAGCCCCGAATCAACCCTTAAGGGAACTACCATCTACTTCTCACAAGAAAGAGTGGATTCCACTATTGTGTACAAACCTTCCCAGCCACAAGCCAAAACGCAATCCCAACATACAGAGTATATTGATCAGGAAATGTATCTGACCTCACCCATGGTATATCAAAGACCATAATCTAACCTGAAAGAGTCGATAAGACACTCAGGATTAAGATCACCCACATATAGCCATCAATAGTTGATATATATATGAATCTCATCAGTAGACGGATCTTGGTGTGAGATTCATATAGATCATGACTCAGTCCTATATGATTACATCATACAAGGTGCCTCCATTCTCATATCTCATATGAATGATTCAGGATAGTATCAATGTACATTACAGAATGGACTGCAGCTATAGATTAACCACAAATAAAGTACCCAGCTTTATTTGCTATCTATGGACTCTTTAGATTGCACGCCTCTTACTGTATTCATTCGTATATGACACTGATATACACAGTTCAAGATTACATCCGGCAATCCAGGATGTTAATATGTGCACAAGTTTATAAAATAAATAACATAATAAGAATGAATTGAACCTTTCTTTTTATTTACTTCATAAATCCATTTACAAATTACATGCTTAGGGCATAAACCCCAACAATCTTCCACTTGCACTAAAGCATGTGAGGCATGTCTCGTAACCCTAGACCATCTAGGTGACCCAAAAACACTTTAGCCGGTAAGGTCTTCGTAAATGGATCAGTATGATTATCTTGTGAGGATATCTTGGTGACGATCACATCTCCTCTATACACTATCTCTCTGATGAGATGATACTTTCTCTCTATATGCTTCCCTCTTTTGTGGCTTCTTGGTTCTTTGGAATTAGCCACAGCACCACTGTTATCACAATAAAGTGTGATGGACTTATCCAGGTCTGGAACAACTTCCAGATCAATCAAGAACTTACGGAGCCAAACAGCCTCTTTAGCAGCTTCACAAGCGGATACATATTCGGCTTCCATGGTGGAGTCAGCAATGCAAGATTGCTTGATAGTTTTCCATACAATGGCTCCACCACCCAGGGTGAATACTGATCCAAACGTGGATTTCCTAGAATCCTTATCTGACTGAAAATCAGAATCCGTGTATCCTAACGGGATCAAATCCTGTCCAGAATACACTAGCATATAATTTCTCATTCTCCGAAGATACTTGAAAATAGTCTTGATAGCAACCCAATGATCCAATCCTGGGTTGAACTGGTATCTGTTGACTACTCCCACTGCATAGCAGATGTCCGGTCTCGTGCATAACATAGCATACTTGAGACTACCTACTGTCGATGCATAGGGTACACGTCTCATATCCTCAACTTCTTGAGGTGTCTTAGGACACTGTTCCTTAGACAAGTGAACTCCATACCTGGAAGATAAATTACCTTTCTTGGAGTTCTACATCGAAAATCGCATAAGAATCTTGTCAATATATGATGTCTGAGACAGTGCTATAAGTTTGTTCTTACGATCCCTTATATGTTGGATCCCTAGAACATAACTTGCCTCTCCCAAATCTTTCATTTGGAATTGGCTAGCCAGCCAGCCCTTTACATCAGACAACACTCCCACATCATTCCCAATGAGTAGGATATCATCTACGTATAGGATCAAGAAAACTACTTTCTTATCAATGAAGTGCTTGTAGACACAAGGCTCATCGATGTTCTGCTCGAAGCCATAGGTTTCGATCACATCATCAAACCTAATGTTCCAAGATCTAGATTCTTGCTTAAGTCCATAGATGGACCTTTGCAGCTTGCAAACATTTTGCTCTTGATCTGGAGACACGAATCCCTCTGGTTACATCATATTGATGCTCTCATCAAGATTGCCATTCAAGAATGCAGTCTTGACGTCCATTTGCCAAATTTCATAATCGAAATAGGAAGCAATGGATAAGAGAATCCTAATAGACTTAAACATGGCTACTGGCGAGAAGGTCTCTTTATAATCGACCCCCTCTTTCTGGGTATAACCCTTGGCCACTAGCCTTGCCTTGAAGGTCTCTACCTTCCCATCTACTCCTTTTTTTCTCTTGTAGATCCATTTACACCCTATGGGTTTTACCCCATCCGGTAAGTCTACAAGATCCCAGACTGAGTTAGAGTACATGGACTTCATCTCGAGATTCATGGCTTTAAGCCATTCCTCTTTATCAGGATCTTCCATTGCATTCTTAAATGTCAGTGGATCATCCACACTATCAGCAGAGACAACACCTTGTCCCTCACCTATAGCTAAATAGTGTTCAGGTTCTCTCACAACCCTTTCACTACGTCTAGGTGGTAGTTTATCCTGATCATGAACCATCTGACTCTCAGATGTTTGTGGATCAACAACTCTTGTTGATGAAGCACTAGTCTCACCAGGCTCCAACTCATTCAATACAATCTTGGAATGAGGTTTATGGTCACTAATATAATTGTCTTCAAGAAACGCATTTGTCAATACAAATACTTTGTTGTCTTCGGGACTATAGAAGTGTCCACATTTGGTCTCCTTGGAGTATCCTACAAACAGGCAGACAACAGACTTGGAGTCTATCTTTCCAGTTCTATTCTTCAGCAGGTGGCTGGACACCCCCATATGCGAAAATATCATAAACTAGCTTTACGATCATTCCACAACTCTATGTGAGTCTTAGGAACAGATTTGGATGGCACTACATTCAAAATGTATGCCGATGTTTGTAACACATATCACCAAAATGAATTTGGTAATGATGAGAAACTAATCATAGATCTCACCATTTCCATCAGGGTTCTATTTCTCATCTCCGCTACACCATTTTGTTGAGGTGTACCGGGAGCTGTGAGTTGGGAAACTATTTCATGCTCAACCATGAAGTCTTCTAACTCTTGGTTAAGGTACTCACCTCCACGATCCGATCGCAGTGACTTGATAGTCCTACTTAATTGATTCTCAACTTCAGCTCGGAATTCTTTGACCTTTTCAAATGTTTTCGAATTTCGTTGCATCAGGTAGACGTATCCGTATCTTGAGTAGTCATCTATAAAGGTGACATAATACTCATAACCACCCCTAGCTTTAACATTCATCGGTCCGCAGACATCTGTCTCTTAGTCATTTTACCTTACAGACAAGATTCACAGACAGGTAAGGTGCCAACCTTTAACTCACTTTTACTAGTCTGTCTATCTGGTCAAGGTTGATATGACCAAGCCTTAGATGCCAGAGATACGTGTCATTATCTGGAGAAATCTTATGTCGTTTAGTTTTTGGTTTTTCAATCTTAAACATTTCGGTGTTGAGCAGTGTAGTATGTATTAACGGTCTTAAAACATACAAATTGTTTTCATTAATTCCTGAATAAATATTCAGACCATTCTTTCCAATAATAGCAAACTTATTATTAAAAGAAACAAAATATTTTTGTTCTAACAACTTAGAAACGAAAATCAAATTCCGTGTAAATCGAGGAATATAAAAAACATTGTTTAATAATAAAAAACTATTATTATTACAAAATTGCAATCTTATTGCTCCCACTGTTTTGGCAGATACGACATCCCCCGACCCCACACGCATTGAGAATGCTCCCTCCTCTAGCTGTGTCCAAGAATCAGTCCACTGTAAAGAAGAACAAACATGATTAGTGACCCCCGGATCAACTATCTAGGGTGAAGAATCATCTTCCACTAAACAAGATTCAAGAACAAGTAAATCATATTTACCTTTCAACTTTTTCTTCTTGGCTACCTCCTCCAGGTACTGAGGATAGTTCGTCTTCCAGTGCCAGACCTTGTTACAATGGAAACATTTTCCTTTGTCTTGGTCAGTGGAGGTGCCCTTCTTTTTGGTTTGGGCTTTCTTGGGTTTGGGCTTATTTTTTGCCTTCCCAACGGATCTCTTATCTTCTTATTATTAGAGGAAGATGGTTCGGCGACATTTGCCTCATTGGTCTTGTCTTTGTTATCTTTAATCAAGGACTCAAAGGTAGCAAGCTCATTGAGCAACTGTGTAAGACTGAACTTTAACTTGTTCATCCCGTATTTGCTTTTAAACTGATCGAAACTCTTCGGAAGAGTCGTCAGTATGATGCTCACCTGACTGGGTTCATTAATGGCCCCGCCATTGACTTCTGCCGTGTTGAAGTAGGACATCATGCTTAGGACATGTTCTCGAATTGATGTTCCTTCCTTCATGCGAGCGAGCATAGCGGAACAAACAGCTTCGTGTCGCTTTTGTTCGGAGGGCTGCCCGAACATAGCTTGCAATAACTCCATGATTTCGAATGCTGAAGTCATTGATTCGTGCTTTGTGACAAGCACGTCTGTCATAGATGCTAACAGATATGTTCGGGTCTTCTCATCAGATGAGACCCATCGCCGGTATGCCTCACGAACAGTTCGTGTGGCATTAGCAGTAGGCGCTGGAGGACATTCTTCCGTAAGCACAAACTTGAGGTCTTTGGTGACCAAAATTGCATTAATGTTAAGTTTCCACTTAGTGTAATTATCACCAGTTAATTTGTCATTTGCGAGAATTTGAAGTAATGCAGAAGACATTGCTGAAATAAATAAACCATGCATTCAGTCATTTATTTAAAACAAGTGCGAGTGATTTGGTATAAATTTAAACATGATGCATGAACATGTTTAACGAACTAGAACTACCCTAAAAATAGTTACTATACCACGACAATCCAACATACCACAAAAAAGTGTCATCTTAGGGTCGGTCAAATCTTTGCATGTTGGATCGAGACATTATCAATCAAATGATATTCTAGAATAACTCTTATTCCATATCATTCGACCATCGTTTATTCAGTCAGGTTTTTAATTAACAAACTTAATCAAAACCTTCGTGAGTGTAACCCACCATTTTAGATCTCACGAGCTTAACTCGAGAATTGCCGCCTTAAGGTCGGTCAATTCCGAAATACCCTCAGAAATCCTATCCATTAGGAAGTCAACCTTGGTATTGACCTTTGTGGAAACCCTCCTTAGGGAAGACGAAAGCAAAGCCGTCACGAGGCCCCACTCGGATCTCACGGTGTTGAACTAATGATGGAGACCGCACGATATATATGTCATATATCCATCTCCCACTCACTATTTTAAAACTAGGGTTTTCTATTATCTGTTAATGCACATAGACTCTACAGGATCAAACGGCTAACTTTAATCAAGTTATCTAGTGCATTAACTAATTCATTATTAGAAACAAGTTCTAATTAACTAATAAATTATTAATGATTTTTAACAATTAAAAATCTAATCTATTAGCAAATAATCTAAGCCTTTGTAAACTATTTACTAAGCTCAGATTATTATGAAAATGTTTACCAAGTTTTAACTATTAAAACTCTAATACAATATTCGGTTCATTTATAATTAGGCAATTAATCAAATTAATCTTAATTACTATAAATGACCTCATCAATCTAACTTATTAAACTCTTTAATAACTAAATTAATATTATATGAGAATTACCAAGTTTTTTAACTATTAAAAAACTAATCTCATTTTCATAGCCAATTTATGTATTTACCCATTTTAATCACATTTAAAAAAATACATAAAATATCAGGCTATGATGCATGTATGACATATCAAATATATTTGTGTAGGCACATCTAATCTAAATGACATACGTATGCATGACAATGCTTTTATCATCATATAATATAAAGCATACATGAATTGACTGAGTACTGTGGATTATTTAACCTAAAAAAAATTGAAATCTAAAATTACAAAAATACCCTCAAGGCATTCCTTGGTCTTCTTGTAATTTTTGAGTCTTCCAGTCTCTTCAGGTCACTCTGATTCATCTCATGAATCCTTCTTTGTAATTTTTCCAGGTCTTCAATATAGGTTATATTTTTTTTTTACAATACAATAACAGTAAAAAAATAAAAATATATATATATACAACTCATAAACCCTAAATCCACAGTACCATATAATTAACGATCAATCATGGTTTTGTAAATTAAAATATATATATATATACATACAAAAACATCATACAGTCAATTTAAACCGTTCTTACACAATCATACATACAGGAGCATCGAAAACAATTTCCTGTTCGAAAATAAAATTGGCTCTGATACCAATTGTTGGAACCCCGTTCACCGGTCGCACAGCGGAAGTAAGGTTTTAAATTTTTTTATACATATCGTAATCTGTATCTGGAACCAGTGAACTTGGGATCGTATTTATTTTCGGAACAAATACATATAATAATTATTACACTAATAAAATATATATTTAAATACAATAAATTGTAATCAATAATAAAAATGAAGATTAAAATAATCATACCAACGTTTGGAGGCTCCTTCACTTTTCGATATGCTCCTGGTCTGTACCACTGATCTTCCTTGCTATATCCCGGGACTGGTAACTGCGTGTGAGCGCGTTACGGTCTCAGAAACTTTAAATGGAGGATGTAGAAAAACTAAGAAGCTCTTTCTTAATTTTTACTATGCAACACTTGCACCATTTGCATCACATGCAAATTTTTATATATATGTCTTACGCACACACTAATTGCTTCAATAACAAAATTGATCTGCGCCTAATTCTTCTTTTTTAAACAAAAAGACTTGATGCATGCTTTTTGAAACCAAACAAAAACTATCTCATATTTTTTTTTCTTTTTGTTAGTAGAACTCAGCATGTCATTAATGTGTGCACCATTTGCCTTTACATATATATATATGTGTGTTCGCGCTGTGATGTGCTGTGCTTTTCACGCACATTGGTTGGTTTGTTTGTTTGTTTGTTTTTTAAAATAATATATATCTAATATATAATATTTAAAAATTTGATCAAATCTATATTTGTATTTTTTAAACTTTCAAATAAAAAATATCTCATATCTTTTATTTGATTTTAATTTTGAATTCAAACTATTCAAATTCAAAAATAAAATATTTAATTTAATTTAATAAAATAATCATATTATCTTATTTTATTTAAAAATAAATATTAACAGACACCCTCCATTTAGTGATTTATAACATAATTAAATAATCTCATTATTTAATTTATTTAGTCACCATTATTCATTAATTAAATAATCTCATTATTTAATTAATTCCGAATAAATACGTGTCACTTTCGTAACACAATTAATTGGACAATCCAATTAATTTGTCCAATTAATTAACCGCGACTCTTGTTACCTAAATCGATCGGGCTATCAAGGGAATCTAATGGACCCACAGTATTTTGAGCTTCAATAATCCTCTGAATCATTAATTAAACTCTTTAATTAATATTCTTTGATTATTAACTCCGGTGTTATTCCACTCAAAACCCGAAGCTGCATTCTCCTAACAGCAGATGTTTTTACACAGACCGATATAACTCGGTGTCCATCGATATAGCTATTACATATGGTGTGATCCTCCACAGTAGTTCATAATTAGAGCTGGGTCAAATGTCCGTTATACCCTTCTAATTACATATATCCTTTAAGTACCATTGATTCTTTAATGGACAATAAATCATATTTCCTCACGGAATTAGGAGAGCACTCATATTGTCCAAGCCCCGAATCAACCCTTAAGAGAACTACCATCTACTTCTCACAAGAAAGAGTGGATTCCACTATTGTGTACAAACCTTCCCAGCCACAAGCCAAAACACAATCCCAACATATGGAGTATATTAATCAGGAAATGCATCTGACCTCACCTATGGTATATCAAAGACCACGATCTAACCTGAAGGAGTCGATAAGACACTCAGGATTAAGATCACCCACATATAACCATCATTAGTTGATATATATGAATCTCATCAGTAAACGGATCTTGGTGTGAGATTCATATAAATCATGACCCAGTCCTATATGATCACATCATACAAGGTGCCTCCATTCCCATATCTCATATAAATGATTCAGGATAGAATCACTGTACATTACGGAATTGACCGCAGCTATAGATTAACCACAAATAAAGTACCCAGCTTTATTTGCTATCTATGGACTCTTTAGATTGCACGTCTCTTACTGTATCCATCCGTATATGACACTGATATACACAGTTCGAGATTACATCTGGCAATCCAGGATGTTAATATATGTACAAGTTTATAAAATAAATAACATAACAAGAATAAACTGAACCTTTCTTTTTATTTACTTCATAAATCCATTTACAAATTACATGCTTAGGGCATAAACCCTAACAAGCGTGTCAACCAGTTGATACTCCAGTTGAAAAAGGTTTGAAGTTATGCATTGATTCCAAATAGGTCTCTACCAATAAAGGGAGATACCAGAGACTTGTAAGAAGATTGATGTACTTGGCGCATACAAGACCTGATCTTGCCTATGCTTTGTACATTGTTAGCCAATTTATGCATAATCCTGAACAACATATGAATGTTGTGATGCGCATTTTGAGGTTTGTAAAATCTACTCCTGGAAAAGGAATTCTCTTCTCCAAAAGTGATGATTATCAAAAGATTACAGCATATACTGATGTCGATTGGGCTGGATCGAGAGATTATAGGTGTTCTACTTCTGGCTACTTCACCTTTGTAGGTGGAATCTTGTTACATGAAAAAAGTAAAAAACAAAATATTGTGGCTCCATCAAGTGTAGAAGCTTAATATTGAGGCATGGCTCTTGGTATAGGTGAGGTATTATGGCTAAAATACATATTGGAAGATTTGGGATATCCAACTAATCAACCTATTGGATTACATTGTGATGACAAAGCAACTCATGACATTGCTCATAACCCAGTACAACATGATACAACAAAGCACGTAGAGATTGACAGGTTCTTCATCAGAGAAAAGCTAGAAGCAAAAATCATTGAATTCCCTCCAATCCGATCAGAAGATCAGATGACTGATATACTTACCAAAGCTGTATCAAAACAATTGTTTTCAAGGTTTGTTGGCAAGTTGGGCATGTGTGATATCTATGCACCATCTTGAGGAGGAGTGTTGAATTAATCAATGTTCTACGGCTTCCAAGACTTGGCGGTACAACTTTCAAGACTGTTGAATTAATCAATGTCTACAACTTCCAAGACTTGGCTTTACGACTTTCAAAGACTTGTATATTTAAATGTAATTAATAGTATTCTCTGTAGACTTCCCACCTTCTCAGAGACTTCTTTTTATGTTCTCGTAATCCTCCTATAAATATGCTCATTGTTTCAATGAAAAGATTAAGATTTCCAAAGAAAGAAAATCTTCCTTATTTTTAATTATCCATATGCATTGTAATGTTCAAAATATGTACGGCCCAGTTAACAGGTCAAAAATCCAGGAGAGTTAATAAACAGGCTTTGGGCACATGAAAATCAACTTTAACAAGCCCAAAATGGGCCAACTAAACCAAGGTGGGCCCAACCCATCATGGCTTATGACTATTGAACACGTGGCCAAATAAAGACTTGAAATGCAATCAAGTCGGGCTTTACATAAATCCCAACGCTTGACATGGTCTTTATTGTCTGACTCAAATGAATCAAAACGGGTAATTAAAGATCTGTGATCCATGCACCCTTAATGATCCCGAACGTTGAAGGCTCTTTAAACTTCCTTATAAAAGCTAGACACGTCCTCAAAGGAAGAGGTTTGAAATCTTTTTCTCTACTCACATGAAAGCTCTCTCAAATCTGCTTGATCATTCTTTACATTTGTTTCGAACCATACCTACGCATTAATAGCAAATCCACCACCCAATTGAGGTCGACCCAAGTGATCACAACAGTCGATCCATACAACTCCCAGTCGACCCACGTTAAACAAGGGCATCCACCTGGGCATCGATCTATAACACTTATCGATATCTTATATCGACCCAACCCTCGTTCGATCCATGACGACTCAAAGAATCTCGGGGAATCGATTTGCCAATATCAATACCATAGTCGATCCTACAAGATCGACCCACAGCTCGACCCAAGTAATCGAGCAACACGGTTTTCATTTCTTACTTCTCTTTCTTGTTCATCGAACTTTATACTGACTTGAGCGTCAGAGAGTCCCCCTAAAGGAACACCCCCTTATGGCTCACCCTCGTTCTTTTTCTTTTGTTTTATAGGTTGTCAGTGCCCACCTCAATGATCAAAAATCAATTGTAGATCTGATCAACTACATGCATCCTTATGTTCCATTACTAACCTCATCTCGTGCCCCATGATTTTTTCACCAACCATTTTCCTTGAATATCTTGAGGCACTTCTCTTCTCATCATTGTCATTGTGCATTCATCCATATCGGGCCATCCATTGATCGTGCCTCTCATACTGAAGAGTACGAAAGGTCATGGCTTGTGGAACCCAATGAGCCCCCAATAAAAAGATTAATGCCAAACAAAGGAATGCCACTGTAGAATAGGTAGATGATCAATTGAACAACAGAACAGGTGACTACTTGCACTTTGGATTGCTTTTCACATTTGTATAGAAAATATTATGAGAGATCAAACTAGAATATACCATAATTTTTTTATATTATTTTGTGTTGTTTTATTCCTCTATTTTATATTGTTTGACAACCATCTAAGAATTTTAAAAAATCACAATGGTGTAAAAGGCAATCAAAATTCAAAACAAGCTTAGTTGGTGATCTTGGCCGGAAGTCCTTAATCTACTTGATGACAAATTTCCAAATGAAAATGAAAGAAACATAGTTATTGCCCTATTGGACTTTGGGTATTTCGTCAGTCGTGTTCATGTTTAGGTTTCATACTTTATGGGTCCCAACTAAATCTTCATTCTGGAGGCCCAATCTCTACTTATAATCGTCTCCTTAATTTGGGCTCAGACAGCAACCGAAGCTGGCTTCTTCTCTCTTTTTCCTTCTTTGATAATTTTTAAATTTTAGTAACAATATTAATAATGTTAAACATCCTAATTCCTAATTCATAGATCGACAATGTTTGTATCTTTAAAAAATTGTCTGATTTTTTTTTACATCGTATTAAAAAAAAAAAAACTCATAAGCACACAACTAATGTTACCATATATGCCTTTCCAAAAAAAAATTGAAAAAATATTATAACATATTAAATTATAAAATAACTAAATAAAAAATAAAAAATAAATGAAATAGTAGTTTAAACATTTCCTTTTCCTTTTTTTATTTATTTTACTTTTCAACTTTCTATTTTAATTTAGTCACTTAATATGTTTATTTTAAATAATCATTATTTAAGTTTTAAGTAATAAATATTTTTTAATGTAAAAAAAAAATATCACTGTTTTTGTTTTTTTTTAACTATTTATGATATTTTTTTAAATGCTCAAAATATTAAACATTGTAGTAATATAATAACGAGATGTATTTAATTTTTTATATTTTAAATTAAGGTTAATAATGAAACCTTAAAATATACTATTTTGGTGGGTATCTATCAAGTTTTAGAGGGATAAAAATATTGTCATTCTAACTCATATATGTATATATATCTCAATTTATATATCGATCAATATGATGATTTGAAGTAACAAATGAGATAAATAATAAAATATCTTAAATGTTGTATTCATTTATCAACCAACACATCGTAAGATTAAGTTGAGCCCCTGCAATGGTGATGATCATGTCATAATTGGAGAAACAGATAAGGTTTTGAAGTGGACTAGAGGCTTTTAATTACAATGATTTTTACGAGAGCTTGGAAACAAAAATAAAGTGGCTGCAGAATATAACTTTTTTATAGAAGAAAAGCGGCTTTGCATTGCACATCAACGTAGAAAAAAACATGTAATTTTAATTCCACGTGGGTATTTTTTTTCACATCTATTTTAGTATTTTTACTTGAATTGTATAAGAATTTCAAAAAATTACTAATTTAGGAATGGGATACAAATACAATTTTTTAGATTCCGTTTTCGGGAATTTTGGGTTATTGTTGTATAGTATCATTCTCTTCTCAGGTTCCATAATATTATAAAATTAGACTTTTAATTACGTAATATTATAGAACCGTTTTTACAATGTTATATAAATTTCAAGACTGATATGACTAAAGAATTATTATATCCATATATAGCAAGTAAAAGTATAAGAAACCTAAAAGAAGGGGTATGCATTTTCGGTTTGGTTTGGTTTGGGTTGAAACTCAATATCAAACCAATGTCAACCAAAACCAATATGTTTCGGTTTGACTATATTTCAACCCAAACCAAATATATGTGATTTGTCAAATCGATTCAAACCAAACAAAAAAAAGTCGAGTTGGTTTGAGTTGATTTGGGTTGATTTAACGGTTTAGTTTTGAACCTAAAAATCATTTTTTGTATTATTATAAAAAAATATTTAAATATAAAAATATTAAATATATGTGTTATTTAATTATTTTAAAAATTAAAAATTAAAAATATTATATAATTAACAATAAAATGTATCATAACCGAAAAATAAAAAATAAAACATAATAACACTCATATTCTAAAATGCATTAGAAGAGATGAGTAACTGTATTTTATTTATTAAAAAAAATATAATATATAAAAGAAAGAGGAGTAATACAATACAAAATGATTGATGATAATGAATGAGAAGAAAAAAAACTTATTTATATAAAGAGCAAATAAATATAAATAAAAGTTACAAAACTTGATTATATTGTATATATGGGTTGGTTTGTGATCGATCATTATTTGTATATGTTTTTAATCCCCTTTCCGCCTATCAATTGCTTGTTTCTTGAGCATTTTTAGATATTTAATTTGTGTGATTGAGCATGTTTCAGGACATTGGACTTTAATGTTGTGTTTGGAAGATTTAAAGCAAAAAGGAGCAATTTTGTCCATTACCGCTGTGAAGGTCACTGCCCAAGCAGTGACTTCACCGCGGTCTAAAGAGCGGAGAATCACAGTCGTATCATGTTCAACAATCGCGGTCTGTACCGATGTTAAGGTCGTGCCTCCAGAGCGGTCTACACCGCGGAACTTCACAGAGAGCACATTGCTTGATCCACCGCGGTCTGGGCAAGCTGTTTGTGCCGCAGCTTAAGGAACGGCCGTGCGAATCCTTGGTATCTTGGGAATTCTGAACTCTATTTTAAAAAGAGAATATATATATATATATATATATATATATGGAATTCTGAACTCTATTTTAAAAAGAGAATATATATATATATATATATATATATATATATATATATATATATATATATATATGTTTTTTCGATTGTTGAAGACAAGCCGTCCCCCACCATTCCATCACCATACCTCACATAACAATTCTTTCATTCATTGTTACGCATTCGAAGATTCGAAGACGAAGAAGAATTCATCATTGAAGATTTGAAGAATCCGTTTGAGGCCTCAATGGGTTTTATCTTTTCTTTCTCTTTTCCTTCTATTTTCATAATGTGTAACTAAATCCATAACTAGGGAATCAATGTGAACCTTTTGTGAATGCTCATGTTTGGATTGATTTGTTCATTATTCTTAATTGCTTGCTTAACTCTCATTAGTTTTAATATTTATTCACACCATAGACCAAGGGTGGATAATTATTTGGCATTATTTTAGGGTTAAGACTATCTGAGAATTAGGGTTAGAGTATAGACCAAACCTAACCTTGATTAATGCTCTTTTGAACAAACGAATTTTATCTTTAGCATAGACCAAACAAAGTGTATAATTTGGTTCTTATTTCTTACGCTTAACGGGTTTCCGATCATTGTTCACACCATAGACCAAGGGTGAATAGTGGTTGGGAATATTTGACTCATCCCGCGATCATACGGTAATAGTCATATTTAAGATAAAGAATGAACCCTTGAATTGATTGAATCTGTTTACAAACTAATCCATGCATTGAGTGTTTATAATTGGGGATCATTGATGACCTAGTATTTTCTCACCCTTGACCACAACCTAATCTTTTCAATTGCTTTCGTAGTTTTAATTTAATTTAGTTTTAGCCTTAAATCAATCATCATCAATCTTTTGGTTACTTTCATTTTAACTTTAATTAGAATTAGATTTAACCGAATAAATCACTTTTCTTCGTGGGAACGATCCTTACTTGCTACTGTACTTATCTTCAAGATTCGTGCATTTGCGAGTATTGTTTTTATTATCACACGATTTACAACAATCAAGTTTTTGGCGCCGCTGCCGGGGACTAGTTGAATTTATTGGTTAATTCTAGTTTTAGTTTTAGTAATAGATTTAATTAGTTAGGTAATAAAGTCATTAATTTTAGATTTTTAGTTTTATTTTATTTTATTTTATTTTATTTTATTTTCGCAATTTACCGTGTGTCTGCCTTTTGTTTCAGGTGTCAACGGTGAATGCAAGGTAGAAGATCACTACAAGGAGAAGTACTACCATTGAACGACAACATTGATCGTATTGGACAAAGAACAATGGGAGACGACGGAAATCGCAACATTCAAGAGGTTCCAGATCTACCAGTTGTACCTACCAAGACCATGAAGGATTATAGCAGGCTTATAGTTGATAATCACCCTCTATGCATTGCACTGGATGAGGCAGCTAGAAACTATGAGCTGAAAAGTTTCCATTACAATCTGATGCATGCTTTCTATGGACTTCCGAATGAAGATGTGCTTAAATTCCTTAGAGAGTTCTATGCAGCAATTCAAGCTTTTCCAAACACCAGGGTGACAAAAAACCAGCTGCGTATGAGGTGTATTCCACATGCTCTCAAGGAAAAGGCGAAGACATAGATTTTGACTTTGCCTCCAGCTTCACTGACAACATGGGAAGAGGTCGTAGATAGACTTATTGATCAATTTTATTCTCCCCAGAAGACCAGTGAGATTAGGTCCAAGATTACAAATTTCTTTTAAGAGGGCCAAAAATCGTTCTATGATGCATATGAGCGTTACAAGATGCTTCTGTTTGATTGTCCTCAGCATGGGTATCAAATGCACCAACTCTGGCAATGGTTTTATGATGGACTAAATGATGTCTCAATTGTCTCCATGAATAATGCATGTGGAGGATCCATGACTGACAAGACTCTAGAAGAATTGCAAACTATCTTCGAAAAACTTGCTAGAAATTCCCGAGAAAAGAACTCTAGGAGAAGGAAGGGAGTCTATGAGGTAGATACTAGTGCCGGGAACTCAATACAAATGTCACAAATGAAGAAAACTATGGAAGTACTTGTCAATTAGGTTGGACAAATGAGAGAAGAACAACGCAAGGGATATGAGCAACCAGGGTATAGTGTGGAAGTGTATCAAACAAGAGGTCCTGGACCTAATGATGAGGAAGAAGTACAAGCTATGAACAATTTCAACTCTCGACCTAGGAATGATTCTTCTCAAACACATACAATCATGGATGGAGAAATCATCCAAACTTCTCCTGGAGAGATAATCAAGGTACTGGGAATCAGTGGGGAAATGAAAATAATTATGGCCAGAGACAGTATAATGCCGGTACCCAGCAGATTCCTGTATCTCAGCCCATAAATCTATCATTAGAAGATATAATGAAGCAATTTATACAAAATATGGACAAAAGATTCCAAGACTCTGATATGAGAATGCAGAATTTTGATGCTTCATTAAGAAAGATAGAAACACAAATTGGGCAACTAGCTGAAGCTAATCAAAGAAGTGAACCGGGAAAATTTCCAAGCCATATTGAACAAGCAAAGGCTATGACAGTTCTCCAGAATGGTAAGGAACTGGTAAATAATGGACCTACTGAACTTTCTAATGAATTTTCTAATGTTTCAGGTCCTTCAGGAGAAAATATGTCATCAGAAAAAGAGAAAGACGAAGTAGTGGAAAAATCCAACAAACTACCACTTCTACACAAGTCTCCCAATCCATATATTCCTCCAATTCCATTCTCAGGAAGATTGCAAAAGAGCAAGTTAGAGAAATCATATAAAGACATATATGACATTCTATCAAAAGTTAATTTCAATTTGCCTTTATTGGAGATGATCCAGAAGATGCCCGCTTATGCAAAAAAATTTAAAAATCTCCACATTTACAAGCCAAGATTTTTCAAAAATCATCAGAAGTTGATAACCGAAATGCCAATGTAGTCCTTCAAAAGTCTTTGCCACCTAAACTCCAAGATCCTAGAAGTTTCTGCATCAACATTACTATTGGAGGTACCACTCTGGAAAGAGCAATGTTAGATCTTGGAGCTAGCAACAATTTAATGCCATATGACATCTATGAGCAATTGGGGTTGAATGATCTAAAGAAGACAAGCATGTCACTTTTGTTGGGCGATGGCTCAGCTAGATACCCAAGAGGATATATTGAAGATGTGTTGGTTCAAGTAAATAATCTTATTATTCCTGTAGATTTTGTAGTACTTGACATAGAAGAAGGAGCCAAGGAAAGAGGCAGCAAACCAATACTAGTGGGAAGACCTTTCATGGCAACAGCAAAAACCTTCATTGACGCACAGAATGGAAATCTTACAATGACAGTATTAGATGAGACTGTGGAATTTAAGGTTTTTGAATCATTAAAACTACCTGAGGCAGCTGATGATTGCTATTCAGCCTATTATTGCTCGGTGGAGGTAATTAATTATGCAATCCAAGAGGAACTAGCAAATGAAAGCCTAGATGAGTTACTTGATTGGGTGAAGGATGTTTTTGAGGATGATGAATAAAGTCAACAAGAAGAGGACTTAGAAGAGGAGTTAAAAATTGAAGAGTTAGATGAGGTAATTCAAGATAAGACCAACAAGTCTCTAATTCCATCTACAAACTCTTTCCCTGCATTAGAGCTCAAACCACTCCCTTCCACTCTCAAATATGCCTTCCTAGGAGAAGATGAGACGCTCCCGGTAATTATAGCTTCAGACTTAGATGAAGAGAAAGAGGAAAAAACTAATAAAGGTGCTCAAAGAATATAAAGTCGATATTGGATGGTCTATAGCGGATATTAAGGAAATAAGCCCTACCATTTGCATGCACAAGATATTGTTGGAGGAAGAGGCAAAACCTTCTAGAGAAGCTCAACGAAGGCTAAATCCAAACTTGAAGAAAGTTGTTTGAGAAGAGGTCCTTAAGCTTCTTAAGGTGGGTATCATATATCCAATATCCGACAGTAAGTGGGTGGGCCCAATACATGTTGTTCCAAAAAAGTCGGAAATCACTGTGGTAGTCAATGAAAATAATGAGTTGATCCCTATAAGAAAGACAACAGGATGGAGAGTATGTATAGATTACCGCAAGCTCAACACGGCAACCAAAAAGGATCACTTTCCTTTGCCGTTCATCGATTAGATGCTCAAGCGTTTGGCGGGACAAGCTTATTATTGCTTCCTGGATGGATTCTTCGGGGTACAATCGGATTGCCATTGTTCCAGAGGACCAAGAAAAGACAACGTTCACTTGCCCTTTCGGCACTTTTGCATATCGAAGAATGCCTTTTGGGTTGTGCAATGCTCCTGCCACCTTTCAGAGATGTATGATGTCAATCTTCTCTGACATGCTAGAGAAATTTATTGAGGTATTTATGGATGATTTTTATACTTTTGGTAATTCTTTTGACCATTGCCTTGATAATTTAATTCTTGTTTTGAAAAAAAATGCATGGAGACTAATTTGACACTTAGTTGGGAGAAAAACCATTTTATGGTCAAGTCTGGAATAGTTTTAGGGCATGTTATTTCTGAAAAAGGGATAGAAGTAGATCGTGCTAAAATTGAAGTAATTTCAAAACTTCCACCTCCTATTTTTGTGAAAGGTGTGAGAAGTTTTCTTGGTCATGTAGGTTTTTATAGGCGTTTCATCAAGGATTTTTCAAAAATTAGTCGTCCCCTATGTGAATTGTTGACCAAAGATGCTGCATTTGTTTTCAATAATGATTGTTTGCACGCTTTTGAGACTTTGAAAAATAAATTGACATCTACTCCCATAATCACGCCCCTTGATTGGTCTCTTCCTTTTGAATTAATGTATGATGCATCTGACTATGCTGTAGGCGCTGTTTTAGGACAACGGGTAGATAAATTGCCTCATGTTATTTACTACACTAGTCACACTTTAAATGATGCCCAATTGAATTAGTCCACCACAGAAAAAGAATTGCTTGCTGTTGTTAGTGCCTTAAAGAAGTTTCGGTCATATTTGATAGGATTTAAGGTCATTGTTTATTCTGATCACACTGCTTTAAAATATTTGCTAACGAAAAAGGAAGCGAAACTGAGGTTACTCCGGTGGATCCTTTTGTTACAAGAATTTGATTTGGAAATCAGGGACAAAAAGAGCAGCGAAAAGTGGTGGCGGATCATCTATCTCGACTGGTGAACGATGAAGGAGGAGAAGAACAAGCTCAGACCATACCAATCAATGAGAATTTTCCAGATGAACAACTATTGGCAGTAGGTGGCATGGATCCATGGTATGCAGATATTGTGAATTATCTTGCAAATGGAATCGTACCATCCAATATGAACCCACAAGCAAAGAAAAGATTCATCTCCAACACAAGGCATTATTTTTGGGACGAACCATACATGTTCAAATTTGGCGCCGATCAAATCATTCGGAGATGTGTTCCAGAGGAAGAACAACAGGATGTGTTGAAATTTTGCCACAATCTACATTGTGGAGGGCACTTTAATGCTAAAAAGATTGCTCTCAAAGTTCTTCAGTCAGGTTTTTTTTTAATTCATTATTTAAAGATGCTTATAATTTTTGTATCTCTTGTTACAGGTGCCAGAGAACGGGGAACATTGAAAAAAGGGATGGGATGCCATTGTCAGGCCAACAGGTAGTGGAGATATTTGACGTATGGGGAATTGATTTTATGGGACCTTTCCCATCCTCATATGGGTACAATTATATATTGGTGGATGTGGATTATGTGTTGAAATGGATCGAAGTTGTTGCAACTAAGACAAATGATAGTCAGATGGTGGTCAGGTTTATTAAAGAAAATATCTTCACTAGATTTTGGACCCCTATGGCAATAATAAGTGACGATGGAAGCCACTTTTGTTACAAGGTCTTTGCCTATTTAATGAAGAAATATAGTGTCAAGCATAAGGTGGCAACCCCATATCATCCTCAAACATCAGGACAGGTAGAAGTGAGTAATAGACAGATTAAGCAGATCTTAGAAAAGACTGTGCAACCAAATCGAAAGGATTGGTCAATTAAGCTTAATGATGCCTCGTGGGCATACAGAACTGCTTACAAAACTCTGATTGGAATGATTCCTTTCAGGATCATCTTTGGAAAAGCATGTCATTTGCCGGTGGAATTGGAACACAATGCAAATTGAGCCTTGAGGAAATTGAATTTTGACTTATGTAAGGTTGGAGAAAAAAGGCATTTACAAATGAGTGAGCTTGAAGAACTTCGGAATGATGCCTATGAGAATGCAAAAATATACAAGGAAAGGACTAAGAAATTACATGATAAGAAGATTCGCTAGAAGGAGTTCTATCCCGGAATGTTAGTCCTTTTATATGATTCACGGTAGAGGTTGTTTCCAGGAAAATTGAGATCAAAATGGATGGATCCGTTCTGTGTTAATCAAGTTTTTCCCAATAGAGCAGTATAAATAAAAAATCTAAAGAATGGAGGATTATTTAAAGTCAATGGGCATATAAGAAGATTCGCTAGAAGGAGTTCTATCTCGGAATGTTAGTCCTTTTATATGATTCACGGTAGAGGTTGTTTCCAGGAAAATTGAGATCAAATGTGGATGGAGCCGTTCTGTGTTAATCAAGTTTTTCCCAATAGAGCAGTATAAATAAAAAATCTAAAGAATGGAGGATTATTTAAAGTCAATGGGCATAAACTAAAACCTTATTTGGGAACACCAATAGATGGTCATGCCATTGAAATGCTCAAGCTCACAGAGTCGTAGCACTCTACTCCGTCTCGCTTAGATGTTAAATAAAGCGCTTGGTGGGAGGCAACCCACCCAGGTATTAATTCGTTCGTTTTTGTTTTGATTTTGATTTTTCTTTATTTTTGAGTCATAATTAGTGTCACAAGAATCTTTATTGATAAAATTAAATATTGTCAAATTTTTAATCTTGTACTTAATTTTGGGATATTGTTTAATTTAGGTTTGAGGGTATCTTGTGGTTTTAATTGAAAAGAACAGGTGCCTTTGATGTGTGCGTATTTTAACTGTGCAGATGAAGTTTGGAAACAATCTTGTTCCTGCACCGCTGGCTAGACCGCTCTCTAGACATATGTCTAGACCGCAGTACGCAAAGCGTGTATCCTCTGCCAAACCGCGCGGCGCAGACCGTCCCTGAGGCACATACCTCCACCGCGGCCCAGCAAGCAGAAACACACTGGAATTTCTCACGGTATAGACCGCTCCATAGACTTGATGTCTAGACCGCGGCATGCAAAACGATGATTCTCTGTGAAACACCACGGTACAGAAAGCTTGAGATGCAATGCATATACCGCGGTACATTAAGTTAAACGGTGAGTTTCGTTGCCTCAAGTAAGCAAAATAGCGCATGACAGCGGCCGAGACCGCCTTCCAAGTATGAGCCCAGACCGCGGTAGGGCACGAATTGGCGCACCTATATAAGTCCGATGTTTGGGCTGATTTTCTTCTTCCCCTTATTTCTTCTCCGCTACGCATACGTCTTCTCTCCTTCCACTTCTCTTCTTGTTTCGTTTTGAATTTTTCTTCACTAGTCTTTCTTCCAATCCTCACTCAAATTCTTTAAGGATCATAGGTATGTCTCTTTTTTGTTTTTCTCAAGTGTTTATTTTTAGTTTTGTGCATAATTTGATCTAAGTTCAAAGTATGTGTTCTCAAGAATGGTTTGTGATGATTGAGTGTTCTTACACGAATTTTGGCATTCTTGGCTAGTGGGCTTTGTTTATACTGATAATTCCAACATAATTAAGTCTATTGAATGAAATTTTTATTTGGTTATGTTGGGATTCCGAATTTTAATTGATTAGGAGAAAAGTTTGATTTTTGTCTAATGTGTGTTTAATATGTTGCCTTTGTGTTTAAATCAATTTCTCTTATTTATGGAAAGCTTGTGGAATGTATGATTTGAGAACAAAGTGATTGTTTGAAAATTTGGATCGAAATTTAAGCTGAATTGCTGCCGAAATTCAGGTAAATTCTGTTTAAATTTGGATTGTTTGCTTGTGTTATGTATGCAGATGGCTAGAACAAATTTTGGTAAAAGGCCTCGGGTTAGCAACACTTCTAGAGGAAAAGGGGTCGCTTCTTCACAAATAGTTCAGAATAAAGATTTTAGAGATAGAGTGTCTAAGTTTCAGAGAAGACCTTGGATTGTGAAGAAGGGCATTGAGGTGCCCAGTTTTGGGGAGACTTATGTGCCAGAAATTGTAGCTACCCGTCGATGGGCAGGATTTGTTCAGAGGCCTCCAAAGCCAAATAGGAGTATCGTGGATGAATTCTATGCCAGCATGATCCTAGAAAAATTTCTAAATAGAGGGGCAGTACTGGTCTAAGGAGTCGAGGTCCACATATCGCCAGATGCAATTAACCAGTATTTCGTAACTCTTGAGGTACGAGTTAACAGTAATAGCGGGATAGATACGATTGACGAAATTGATCAGTACTTGAATAGGTTGGCAGAAGTACTTAGGATAGATGGCAGGGTGGAATGGAACCAGATGGTTCGCCTATATCAGAGGGACTTGAGAGTGGACACTGTATTTCGGAACATCTTCATCTCATACTCCTTGAGACCTACACAACATCGCACCGAGCTTTTCTCTGAGCCTACCAGTTTGTTGCATCGACTGGTGACTGGCCGGCAAATTAATATTGGTCGAGCTATTTTTAGGGCAATATACAACAGTGGTTGTGAAGATGGATCATCTATGGTATTCCCCTATTTAATTACAGCTTTTTACAGGATAACGGGTATTGAGGTGGATGCCGAACTAGAAGAGCATGCACCTAGTATGTTACTATCAACAGTATGGAATAAGCTCTGTCACGATCGGGGGGTAACTATGATAGGACAATATGGAGAACGGCGACATCGTCGCCATGAGAGAAAGACACAACTACAGATGGTGGTTGCTGATCCTATACCTGAGGATCATACAGATGTTCCGCAAGTTGCTCAGCAGAGGCTACTCAACCAGGAAATGCATATTTTGATTCTTTGTTTCAGGTAATGCGAGAGCACATGGACGATCAGTTTAGAGGATGAACACGCGCTCTGACATTGTTGAAGAGAGCATCACTGAGCTGCGCACTATGGTTAGCCAGTTTTCTGTGGCTGACGATGGAGGTGTGCGTTTCCAGCCTCCAATTCCCCCACCTGAGTTTCAAGCAGGAGGCAGCTCTTGGTACGATCCACCTAGTTTTGGATTGGGAGACCCTATGGAGCCGCAGCATCATGAATGTGATTCTGATCAGGGGAAAGAAATCTTGCATATTTCAGATGAGGACAGAGGACTTTAAAGGATATGCATATTTCTTTCTTTCTTTTTCTTGTTTTAATTTTCTTTTTGAATATTTAGAATTTAGCAATATTTAGCAATATTTTTCTTTAATTCTTTTTCCGCTCTTTTCTTTTCTCGCTTGTCACCATTATAGGTAATGTTGAGTTTAGGTTTGGGGGTGATGTGATCCATGATATTATGTTTTGATCTATGCTCTTGAGATAATATGTATTAATCACTGAGTTTACACTAACTTCTTGTCACTTAGAGTAATGCATTGCGTTTTTTAAAATTTATGACATACTCTTGATGTGATATTGGATAGGAAGCTTAGTTGAATTGCCATGATTAATAGTGGAGACTACCCTTGTGAGTTCACCGAGTCAAAAAGCGTACATAAATATAATTATAGAGGGTTCTTTTGTTTCTACTCCTAAACACTCAGTAGGTTCTCAGCATTTAGATTTGATCTCTATAGGGTATATATTGAGCATTATAGAACTTTCATCATTAAAAAGAAGTCACATGTTTATTTTGATCTCGAGTAAGTCGAATCAGTGGAAGTGATGATTAGACTATGTGTGCTTAAAACTACTTAAAAGACCGTAAATATTTCCTACCCGTATGTTGTGTGCGTCATAGCCAATTTTGAAGCCAGACAATGATTAAGCCTTTTTCTTTCTTCACCACATTAACCGTAACCCAATAAGCCATAATTTAGCCATACCTTATAGCTTGGGATCATACATTGAGAATGTGAAGAAGATGTTATATTTTTGCACATGATTTGTGCATATTTCGATCATAGGCCAATGAAAGAAAAGAGCTGCATTCAATCCAAAAAGTAAGTTGATAATTATGATTTCCATGTACATATAATCCTCTGATTCTCATTAAATATATATATATATATATATATATATATAATAAGTATGAGAATCAGAAAGTAGAGTTTAATGAGTACATATGAGTAAATTAGAATGGTGAACTTTTGAAAAATAGGACATTAATAAGAAATGAATATTTCATTTGTGATGAGGATTAAGAGTTCTGTACGAAGCCGTAAAGTTATTGAAGACTCTTATGGTACGATCCTAGGATTTTGAATCCCTATTTTCCCATTCTTTCTTGACCTTCACCCATGGCCCCATTATAACCTTAATTACAAGTCTAACTGATCCACTGGTTATCCTTACTATGAAAGTAGAAGTGAATAATGTGTCTATCTTATTCATAATGCTTAATTCATTCGTGAGATCTTTTGTATGAAATCAACTGTTCTTTCTATCATTTATTCATATGCGATTATATATTGAAATTTCTTGTGCATAAACTCCATTCACATATATTTGTTGAGTGTATTTGCCTAGGTTCTGTGTGAAATTAATGAGTGACATCCCGTGAAAATTAGAGTCAATGCGAATTACATCTATGGTGTTTAGCGAATGTGGCTTTGAAACTTGAACGTCTTGAGAATGGGCTTTTCGTTAAAACAAATTGAGCAATGCCATCAAATTTTTGTGACTTTACTTTAGTCTTTACATATTGACTTTTGCATGTATTGTTTCGAATTGGGCACAGTTCAAATGCATTTTAAACGATTGTTATTTTTCTTATAAGGCTTGTAGCATACGCTCAATGCTATTGTGTTCCCTACGAAAGTGGCTTATTTAGTCAGGATTTTTATTTTTAGGTTTATGTTTATTTTTTTTTAGTTTTGCTCGAGGACTAGCAAAAGATAGGTTTGGGGGTATTTGATCAGTCATTATTTATATATGTTTTTAATCCCCTTTCTGTCTATCAATTGCTTGTTTCTTGAGCATTTTTAGGTATTTAATTTGTGTGATTGAGCATGTTTCAGGACAATGGACTTTAATGTTGTGTTTGGAATATTTGAAGCAAAAAGGAGCAATTTTGTCCATTACCGTTGTGAAGGTCGCTGCCCAAGCAGTACCTTCACCGCGATCTAAAAAGCGGAGAATCACAGCCGTATCATGTTCAACAACTGCGGTCTGTACCGCTGTCAAGGTCGTGCCTCCAGAGCGGTCTACACCGCGGAACTTCACAGAGAGCACATCGCTTGATCCACCCCGGTCTGGGCAAGTTGTCTGTGTCGCAACTTAAGGAGCGGTCGTGCGAATCCTTGGTATCTTGGGAATTATGAACCTATTTAAAAAAGAGAATATATATATATGTTTTTTCGATTGTTGAAGACAAGTCGTCCCCCACCACTCCATCACCATACCTCAACTAACAATTCTTTCATTCATCGTTACGCATTCAAAGATTCGAAGACGAAGAAGAATTCATCATTGAAGATTTGAAGAATCCGTTTGAGGCCTCAATGAGTTTTATCTTTTCTTTCTCTTTTCCTTCTATTTTCATAATGTGTAACTAAATCCATAACTAGGGAATCAATGTGAACCTTTTGTGAATGCTCATGTTTGGATTGATTTGTTCATTATTCTTAATTGCTTAACTCTCATTAGTTTTAATATTTATTCACACCATAGACCAATGGTGGATAATTATTTGGTATTATTTTAGGGTTAAGACTATATGAGAATTAGGGTTAGAGTATAGACCAAACCTAACCTTGATTAATACTCTTTTGAACAAATGAATTTTATCTTTAGCATAGACCAAGTAAAGTATAGAATTTGGTTCTTATTTCTTACGCTTAACGGGTTTCCGATCATTGTTCACACCATAGACCAATGGTGAATAGTGGTTGGGAATACTTGACTCATCCCGCGATCATACGGTAATAGTCATATTTAAAATAAAGAATGATCCCTTGAATTGATTGAATCTTTTTACAAACGAATCCATGCATTGAGTGTTTATAATTAGGGATCATTGATGACCTAGTATTTTCTCACCCTTGACCACAACCCAATCTTTTCAATTGCTTTCGTAGTTTTAATTTAATGTAGTTTTAGTCTTAAATCAATCATCATCAATCTTTTGGTTACTTTCAGTTTAACTTTAATTAGATTTAGATTTAACCGAATAAATCACTTTTCATCATGGGAACGATCCTTACTTACCACTGTACTTATCTTCACGATTCGTGCACTTGCGAGTATTGTTTTTATTATAACACGATTTACAACAATCAAGTTTTTGGCGCCGCTGTCGGGGACTAGTTGAATTTATTGGTTAATTCTAGTTTTAGTTTTAGTAATAGATTTAATTAGTTAGGTAATAGAGTCATTAATTTCAGATTTTTATTTTATTTTATTTTATTTTATTTTATTTTATTTTATTTTTGTAATTTACTGTGTGTCTGCTTTTTGTTTCAGGTGTCAACGGTGAATGCAATATAGAAGATCACTGCAAGGAGAAGTACTACCATTGAACGACAACATTGATCGTATTGGACAAAGAACAATGGAAGACGATAGAAATCACAACATTCAAGAGGTTCCAGATCGAACCAACACATCATATTTGGATTGGATTGGATTAGACGGGTTAATTGAGTTTTACGGTTGTTTGTACCACCTACCTAAAAATTATTAGAGTAACATTAGATTGTCTAAAGTGAATATTAACAAGTCATTGTATTTGTAGTGACGTTTGTGGGGTAGTAAACACAAAACACAGTCCCGGAATTTCAGAATTTGGTTGGAGTCACTCAAGTCAAGTTGGTCATCTTTGGTGCCTTCTACATACCATCTCCCTCATTAATAGCATTTTGGTTTTTTTCTCAATTCCATTTTTATTTTTGGATGTGCCCTCACTTTTTATCATTTTATATAACAAATTCTGAAAGTTAGTTTGGTGGAGAATTGTTTTTAGTGACTGTTTTGATGCACTTTTTTTCTAAAAAACAAAAAGTTTTTCCGATTTATATATAAAAGCTTTACTGGCTAGCTGTTCTAAAAAGTTATTTTCGAAAAGAGACGTTAATTTTTTTTCATCAAAATAACTATTTTATTCATTTTAAAATTAATATCAAGTATATTCTTTTTTTTTTTCAGTTTTAGAAAGTAACTTAATGAAACTAAATATGTTTCGTTTAAAAAAAATAAAAAAAAAACATTTTTAAGAATATTATTTTCATTTGTGATAGCAGTTCTCAAATATATATATTTTAAAAAAAGTTTAGTTGTATACTACAACATACATAGTTACAAATGATATATATATATATTTTAAAAAAGTTTAGTTGTATACTACAACATACATAGTTACAAATGAAACATTATCTATTCTCTTTTTTTTTTTAAGAAAAAAATCCTAATTTATTTGAATTACTTGTATACAATTAAGACTCTGTATAGTAGCAAGTAGGTCCTTAACTTTTATACCATGTTTTGGACAAGTCCCCATGTGTGTAAAGAGAAAATATAATTAATATGAAAGAAATGTGAGAGGAAAATATAGGTGTGGTGCATAATTAACTTTACACACCTAAATATAATTAACTTTTTATAAATAGGCAAGACAATATTGGTTAATGTACGGTCCCGAGGCTCACATTTTTCCAAATTCAGTATTAGATTATAAATTTCTTTCAAAACTATGAATCTTGAAAGTAGGAGACAAATTAATTATCATATGATTATGATATGAAAGATTAAGAAATAAATTTAAAACTGTTGTATGGATAAATTTTAACTATAACTTTAATTTATGGGTGTGAAAGTTTTAGTACCCGACTAGTTCAATTTTTTCCGTTCGAATCAGTCGTTTAAAATTAAAAACAATACTTGGGTACTGACCGGTCAGTATTCAAAGTGTTTAACCTATTAAAAGGGTGGTGTCACGTGACCTATTTTATTAGATAAATATAAAAATTAAAGAAAGAATGTCACATGACAATACCTCATTGAAGGTGCAGTACCCCAGTATTTTTTTTTAAATTAATGAATTTGATTTGTGTTGAAAGGGATTAGATTAGGGGTTAAAGTAGAAAAAGAGTAAAGCTCAGTTTGGTATTGTTGTGCCGTGGGGAGAAGAGTTTTTGAAATTGATGTGGGTGGAATTGCTTTTGGAATTGCTGTGGGAAGAATCAGCTAGTGTTTGGTAAACTGATTTTCAAAAGTGCTGTGAGAACCAAAAGCAATTTCAATGTGTTTGGTAAACTGAAATAAAAAGTGTTGTGAGTGTGTAAAATTACTAAAAGGACATAGATATCTAAATGGCAATAATGTGTTATACTTTACATTTTTCTTATTTATTTGTGTTTAGTGTCAAGTGTTATATAATTATGGTACTTTATTGAATTAATTAGCCCCATTTTTTTATTATACTTTATTTAATTAATTAGTCTCATTTTTTATTTCTTTATTTCTTTATTTTATTACACTTTATTTTTTTATTTCTTTTTTATTCTACTTTATTGAATTAATTATCCTAAATTTTTTTATACAGTTATGACAATTTTTAATTTTTTACAGAAACATAAGTCCAATTTTTTTTGTTAAATTTCGTTAAAGGCAAGGACAAAGTTGGAAAGTTAGTAAAATTTCATTTAATATTACTGTAGCACGTTTTCTAAAAGTAGAAATCAAAATCCAAAAGCATATATTTGTAGCTTCTCAAAAACTCAGTTGGGAGAAGCGAAAAGTGACCAAAAGTACTTCTCCATGATTTTATCAAATACCTTGTTTTTAATCCAGAATCACTTTTAATCTCAAAAGTAACTGGAAAAACAATATCAAACTGAAGATACTTAGGTAAATTAAGATTAAAACTTGGAAAGCAGACCGAATTTAGTGATAGATATGAAAAACAACATCAAAACCGCTAGATGGGGCCCGCCTTTCCAACCTCACATGTTGCCCACTAACATCTACATCTAAACCATTTAATGGGTGGGCCACCTATTGGATGGGACATTACTCAAATTAAAATTCCCTTAAACATTTTTAATTAACTACACTTCGAAATCTCTTAATGTGGGCTCTCACTAATTGTTGATTCAAATCAACTATGTAAGATCTTCCTTGAAGAAGAGATCAGCATCAAGAAAAATTTCCATGGGTCTCATTATCTTTTGAATTCCATGATTTTCCTTGCAAAGAAATCTTTAGGAGATATGATTTGCGATTTGAAAATAATCCCACAACTTAAAAGATATACAGTATATAATTCAATATTTTAATCAAACAGTTAAGTAATCGCAATTGTGAAACAAGCAAAGTCAACTTTAACTTAAGGCTTAGTAGTTTGTTAGAGATTATTAGGGTCAATATGAATTGACTTTATTAACTTACTGATGTTTTGATGAACTTCTAGATCTAATATTAAAAGTTTACTTTACATACTCTCTTCAAATAAACTGTTGGGGTTCGAGTCCCATTACATATATTTTATTAAAAAAGACGGAGAGTTTTTTTTATCCAAACTTACAAGAATAACCGTTTAGAATTTTAAATTTAGATAGGATTGGATAGATTTTTAACCAAACAACTAAGAAAGGAATTTGAATAGCATTTGACATGCGAGAGAAGAATAGAAATGATTTGAAGCAAAAAGATAGGCAGACAATTACTATCATGACATAGAGTCAAAGAACTTAAAAAAACCTAAATCGAGAAGAGAAAAAGTAAAAGGAGGTCTATGTCACACCTCACTTTCCAATGAAAACCACAAACCCCATATGATCTTGCTTGGGGATTTTGAAAGATCACACACAACACAACTCCTCTCTCAAAAGAAGATTTCTCTATTCTACCCCCTTCACCCAATGCCCTAATTACTCCAAACAATACCATTCCCTCTCACATTCATTGACCCCAGTACCCCACAAGTCATAGCCACCCTTACCTAATTTTGGTGATCCAATTCAAGGGCATGATGACATGTGTCCTAATCTGATTGAAACACGTGTCTTAAGTCACCCCTCTTGCAAGAGGGTCTTGTTTTCGCTTACTTGGCAGTCCCAATCATGTACTAACATGTGTCACCCATATGCCACCCAAACCAACCTAGCACAAACCAACCAAAATAATTGAACTTAGTGTGAAGGCTATAGCTATAGGAGCATGGAGGGACCCAAATGATGAATCCAAAAGGCAAAGTACACACACAAGTGAGAGAGAGAGATTGCAATTATTCATACCATGAATTTCATCCTAAACAAAGAAAAATAAAATTAAAAATTCCCCACACAACAAAAGCATATAAATAAAAATAAAAAGTTAAGAAGCTATTATAAAATCATCATTTGTTACACACAAAAATTCTTTTAAGTGACTGATTCCTCCACTCTCAGCTACTCTTAAGTCTAAAAGAAAAGGAAAAAAAAAAATAAGAGTCTTCTCTTTTAAACTTTCTCTTCTTATATCTCTCTCTTTAGTACACAATTTGCTTCTCTCTCTTCTCTCTCTATGAGAGGCTTGTAGAGAGAGAAAGAGCAGCCAAGCCAGACATGAAGAACACAATCAGGTGCTGCATCTCCTGCATTTTACCGTGTGGTGCTCTAGACGTGATCAGAATAGTACACTCAAATGGACGCGTGGAGGAAATCAGTGGCAGCATCAGAGCCAGTGAGATCATGAAGGCTCATCCAAAACATGTTTTAAAGAAACCCTCTTCTTCACCGTCCGATTTTGATCATGGGGTGGTCCCAAAAATCGTCATAGTCCCACCTGATGCAGAACTTCAACGTGGGAAAATTTACTTTCTCATTCCGGCGCCGTCGACGAAGACGCCGGCGTCTGAAAGGAAGAACCGATCAAGATCTTCAACATCGTCGTCAGTGAAGAAGAAGAAATCGAGAGATTATAATCATCTTCAGCAGCAGCAGTCTCAAACGACGACGACAACGACGACCAACAACATGATGATGAATTCCATGACAGCTAATCTGCTTATATCATCAGACCAGTACTTGACTGAGATATTGTCTGAAAAAGTTTCAACGCAGAGAGATCGAAGAAGAGGCCGTGCTGGTGTTTGGAGACCTCATTTAGAGAGCATATCTGAAGCACCATCAAGTGATGTTTAATAAATACTTAATATATCTCTCTCTTCTTCTTATGATTCATTTTTTTTTAGAGATTCTTCTTCTTCAATATCATCATCATCATCAATTAGGGTTCTCATGATCGTTTTTGTCATCATTTTCATGATCTCTCTTTTTTGTTGTATATATAAGCATAGAGAAGAAAAAAATAATAATAATGTCAAAAAAAATCTTTCAAGGTTTGAAAACTGTACTGTTGTCTGATCATGATCCTGAACAGTAGTACTTGTGAGTTTTGGATCTGTTTTGATGCGATAAATATATATAAAAATTTACTAAATTTGTGTTTCAGGTCCAAAAAAATTGATCATTTCTCGGATTTGATTTGAATTGATCAGAAATATTATTCACTGTTTACTTTTTCTGTAGTATTGAATAGTATTACTTAGCAATGTTTTAGTTACTGTTATTATCAATAAAAATTTTGAGAGGGTGATTGTGATATGATCATATGATAATGATGTGATCTAATTAATTACCACTTTCTTCTTCTTCTGCTCCGTCCATGTGTGTCATTAAGGAAAATGATAAGGAAGTTCAAAGTCTTGTTCATCTATCCTCATCCACCATGTGATGAGGCAATGCTTATGTCATTTCAATTTATTGATAAAATCGACGTTGATTGATTTTTATTCAAATCTTATTATCACATCGGTGAAGATTGAGATTCTATAATTGTTGATATAGTCATTAACGGTTTTAAAAACGTTCGTTCAATTAATAATATTTCAATTCAATTATGTTACGATATTATGTGATTCTATAGAGACTTTATTATGATTATTTGTAATTAATCGATGAATTTTCTTAAAAAAGAAAGTTTGAATTGATTGGGTTAGTTTTTTTTAGGCAACATAGGTTTATTCTTAATCATGCCTCTATATATTGAGAGTTTACTATTATTATTTGTCGCTAACCAATGAATATTCTTAAAAAAGAAAGTTTGAATTGATTGGGTTAATTTTTTTAGGCAACATAGGTTTATTCTTAATCATGAGATAATTGCTAGCTTGCACCTCAAATTTTGCTTATAAAGTTAGTTAATTAAAATTTAAAGAAGCCACGGAAAAATATAATCAATATTACTATTTTAATCAACCATTTCAATAATATACCTTATGATTGATATGTGGGTATCTTTATTTTAAGTTTATTAATAAAAAAAAATCAATTCAAACCTCTATTAACTAGAGGTAATAAAGTTAGCTTATTAATATATATCTCACGTCTATATTATTGAAGTTTTATGTTCAAATCATATTTTTCTTTAGTATTAATATAATAATAATAATAGTAGAGATCATGGAGATCGATGCATCACAAACCCATGATGTGGTTACTATATATCAATGATCAAATGAAATTGTATAGAAAATCAAAGTGAGTTATAAGAGGTGTAAGGAATTATAGTCCCCACAAAAACTTTCCACCGTAGAATAATAATGCACTAACAAAAGTGCGCTAGGGACATGTCTTTAAGCAATTTTTTTTTTTTTTCACAAATAGTGAGGGGAGGAGATGAAATGATGATCATTATATATTAGATGGTGCCAAAAGCATCTGTAAAGACTGTAAAGTTAATCACAGTATAGTTTGACATTTTTTTTTTTTCAATTTCATTATTTATTTATTGGCTGGATTGCAGATGGTTTCATATATACGGTTGTGAGCCTTGAGCAACCCCATGTTCTCATTCTCATGCAATTCTTTCTTTCTTTCTTTCTCTTTTCAAGTCCCACCAACTAGGGTCATCAAAAAGGTGACTGGGTTTTTGCCATCATTGAATTTCAATCTAACCCCATTTCATGCTCTGGCATGTCAGAGTTGCAGATAGTCACTTCAATGTTTTCAATCCATCTATTTGATCCACATTCAAACCAATTATCTTATTCCTAATTTGCCTACTCCCTTTGTCATAGTCTATAATCTTCATATATATATATATATATATATATATATATATGCACATGTATGCAAGTATTTATGTATGTAAATGTTAGAGAAAAGATATCTTTCATAAATAATAATTTAATTATCGTTTAATTTAATTTAAACAGCTATCTATCCAATTGCATAATTCAGTTGTAGACTTGTAGCTGTAGTAGATGGTTTTAGATATTCTACATTTTTTTGATTTTTTTTTAAATATTTTTTGAAGGGAAAATCCAAAAATCTTATTGAAATTTGACAAAAAAATCCAATATTTTTTAAGTTAGATAAAAATCTTATAGTAAGAAATTCTCAACAGACAAATCATATCATTTTTGGCTGAATACTATTCGTATAATCATGTGTCTTAACTGCTTTTATTTTTACTAAACAAAACAATAAATACATTAATTGATTGTACATTTATTTATTTTATAAAAATAAAATGGTTATTATCATGTGTAATATGTTTAGACAATCTTTAATGCATATATCAATATTAAATTTGATTTAAAAAATAATAAAATATTATAATTGGTATATTATTTTAGTATTGTACTATAATATATAATTCTATTTTAAATGTTTTTTTTGTTTTTATTTATTTAAAATTATAAAAACAGTATTTATTAATATATCAAATTTGACATTAGAATATATAATTTTCCTTTGTGTTAAATTATAACTCTCAGTAAGAAAAGGAACAACAGGAAATCAAATTAATAACTTTACGGTTTGAAAATGACAATTCATTTAACAGGATTAGGGATGCATATTTGGGGAATAAGGATGGATATAAGTCCCTCCATCCTCATCCCCAGTTCTCCATTTTCCCAGTTTTTCTCTATTTTCTCGTATCCCCGGTCTCTCATTTTTCCATTTTTCTATTTAACTGAAAATTATAAATTAAATTAAAAAAAAAAACCTTTCATTACAAATAAAAAATAACAATACATTACAAATTCAACATAAAATGTTTCAAATAATTCAAATATATATTATAATTATATTTATATACTTTTTGGGGAAATGGGGAAATGGGGATCTCCATCCCCATCCTCATTTCAATTTTATTGTAGGGGGAAAGGGGAAATGGGAAATGGGAAATGGGAAATGGGAAATGGGAATGGGGATCCCCATTTCAATTTGGGGATGAAAATCATCATCATCCCCTCCATTTCCCCATTTTCTAAAAAATAAAATCTCCAAATGGGGATGGGGTGCGGGAATTTGGGACCCTGGGGATTAATGTGCATCCCTAAACAGGATCACATATCTTTACTCAACAATTAATTATAAAGTAGTTTTATAATAAGAGGGTAATTAATTAATAGTACTGTTAATCTGTACCCTAAGGTGGCGTTTGGTTACCATTGTGAAATAGGAATTGGAATGGTAATAGGAATGGGAATTGGAATGGAAAGGAATGGAAAACTGACTTCTTTGTTTGGTTGAGACTTTAGAATCAATATCTGAATCAATATTATTTTATTTGGTTAACAACTGAATGGAATGGAATCAACTGTATTTTGACCAAAATACCCCTAATTACAAAACATTTATAATAACATTATTTATTATGGATAATAATAATAATAAAATATTATATTATATTTACATATAAATATTATATATATATACATATATTATAACATTATATATATATATATATATATATTATAACATTATATTATATATTTATATATAATATATATATATATATATATATATTATTATATATTATATAATATTAATATTATTAAATATATAAATATTATATATTATTATATTATTAAAATAATTTATATAATTAGAAAAAAATTAGAAAATATAATGTTCTTTTTGGATAATAATAATAAATATAAAATATAATTATATAATAATAATATAATAAAATATATATTATAATAATTAATATTATTATATATATATAATATATTTTGGATAATAACAATAAAACATAATACATATAATATATATATATATATATATATATATGTGTGTGTGTGTGTGTGTGTGTGTGTTATTTTTGGAAATGAGGGTATTTTTGGAATAGAATTGGAGATAGAGGGTTATTTTTGGAAGATAAAATGTGTTAATGGAATGGAATGGACATTCCATTGGTTTGTGGATGGAATGTCCATTCCACCAAAATGGTGGAATCCACATTCCAATGGAATGCCTATTCCATTTACATTTACCAAACCAAACAAATGGAATGGATTTCTTTCCATTCCATTCCATTCCATTCCATCCAACCAAACACCACCTAAGATACTGTGGAAAGTATTTATTGTACTTTCAACATAATTGATGTAATAAATGTATTTATATAATAAATACTTTCTTTATTTAGTAATTATGTAGTTGTTTACTTTATACCTTTAAGATATAGGTTAACACTACATGTTAATTAATACCTAATTTACCTAATTTAAGTACTATCACTTAATTAGGAAGCGCCATGCTTTACACATCTGCACACAACTTTCAAATTGAGTATAATCTTGTCCAAATGTTTTCAAATTTCACTTCAACTCATCTGATTGTACATTGATTTAATAGTCGGAGTATAAACGTAAATCACCACTTGTCAATTTTTCTTTTTTTGACATACGATTAAGAAACCATATTCGAGCGAGAACATCATTAATGATTGGAATATAAACGCAAGTCACCACTTACCTGTCAAATTTTCTTGTTTACATGTGATTAAGCCACCGTATTCGAGTGAGAGCATCACTACTCGTCAAGAAGGTTGTTTACCTCTAAATCACTCGGTAAGACCTTAAATCATCATAAATTTAATTGTTGACCACTCCATGTGTAAAGTCAATCTTTGACTAGGTCACGTGCCCATCAACCGGATTAACTTCTAAGCCATATTTTAACATCGCACACTTGACTTTAGCTAATGGTAAATAGGAGATTTTAGATAAAGTGAAGGAATTTTAATCAAATGAGGATTTTTTTTATTATTATTATTTATCTTTGTCAAACCTTAGAAGCAATAAAATATAAGTTAAATCGTTAATTAAAAAATAATCAATTGATTTACTTACAAGATCTCAAATAGGTCTTACAAGCTTTTAAAATTTACTCTAATTATATGAGTTATGCTGGCAAACAATGAAATGATGAATGTGAATGAATGTAAACTCAAACATTGTTCTGTAGGTTCACACAAATATAAAAATATTTTCATTCGGTTACTGTAGTCTGTGAAAAGATGGAAGAGAAATATATTTTGCTGAAGTGAGTATTGTTGATGTCATATACAGCAACAATTCTAATCACTCAGGAACAAGAAACTACATTACAGGAAATCAAGCTAAAAGTTAGGCATTACAATAGGAAAGAATATATACACTAATTATCTAAGTTTAACTTCCTAACGCTCCCCCTCAAGTTGGAGAGTGGATATCCTGCACTCCCAACTTGCGAATCATTGGAATGAAAATTTCCTTGCCCAAAGGCTTGGTCAAGACGTCAGCTAGCTAGTGTGTAGAGCCTACATATCTTATAATCACTGAACCATCTTGGATTTTGTCTCTAATGTAATGGCAGTCCATCTCAATGTGCCTAGTTCGCTCAAGAAAAACTGGATTGGCTGCAATGTGTAATGCAGCCTTGTTGTCACAGTATAGCAAGGCTGATTCTTGCTGTGAAAGTCCTAAATCCCTCAATAGATATCGTAACTATGTCAACTCACAGCAAGCTCCTGTCATTGCACGGTATTCGGCCTTGGCAAAAGATAAAGAAACTGTTTTCTGACGTTTCGACCTCCAAGATATTAGTGAAGGTCCAAGAAAGACGCAATAACCCGTAGTAGATCTCCTAGTGAGTGGACAACCTGCCCAATCTGAGTCACAGTAAGCTCTAAGTTTGCAATCACTATTTGAAGAGAAGAATAGGCCTTGTCCAGGTGCACTCTTTAGATATCGAACAACCCGAAGAGCTGCCTCTATATGAAATTTTCGGGGTTGGTGCATAAATCTATTCAAGAGATGCACTGCATATGTTATATCTGGTCTTGAAACAGTCAAGTATATTAATCTACCAACTAGTCTTCTATACTGTCCTGGTTCTCTGAGTAAGTCACTTTTGTCTGATAATTTCAGGCCTCTTTCCATAGGAGTATCAATAGGAGCTGTACCCAACAGCCCTGCATCCTTAATAATTTCAAGAGCATACTTACGTTGGGAGAAGAAAATCCCATTCTTGGAAGCGAAAATTTCAATACCAAGAAAATATTTCAAACTACCAAGATCTTTGAGATGGAAATTACTATGCAGAAAGTTCTTAGTAACAACAATACTAACAGGATCATTTCCAGTAATTAAGATATTATCAACGTAAATCAGAAGGGCTGTAAAAGACTTGCCTCGGTTTCTAGTAAATAAAGAGTAATCGGCTCGAGATTGTTTATAACCGGCAGAGCAAATGGCTTCGAAAAACTTGGCGAACCACTGACGAGATGCCTGTTTCAAACCGTACAATGATTTATGAAGACGACAGACCATGTGTTTCCTCCCCCTGGCGGCGGAGGCATATATATTTCTTTAGCCAAATCACCATGAAGGAAGGCGTTGTTGACGTCCATTTGGTGAAGAGACCAACCACGGGCCGCAGCCAATGCGAGCAAGTAGCGAACGTAGATGATCTTGGCAGTGGGAGAAAAAGTTTCCCGATAATCTACACCCTCCAACTGAGTGAAACCCTTGGCGATCAATCTAGCTTTGTACCTTTCAACAGACCCATCTGAACGGTGCTTGATTTTGTATACCCATCGACAACCAATTGGGGTCTTACCAGCCAGAAGTGTAGTGAGTGACCAAGTACCGTTGGCCCGGAGGGCCTGCGATTTAGAATGCATGGCATCCCGCCACTCAGGAAAAACGACATCCTCCGAATAAGAACGGGGCTCTGAGATAGCAGTGATTTGAGCAACAAAGGATCTGTGTGTCGGTTGATATCTGTGATAGGAAACAAAATTTGCTAGTGGAAAACGTGTACCTTTGATCGGACCTGGCAGTAAGGAGAGTGATTGGTCGGAGAAAACATAATCGGATAGCTTGACTAGTGGGCCGGTTTGGCGGCTGAAGCGACGAAGTGGAGTGGGGTCTGGATTGAGGTCAGGTGGAGATGAATCGGGAATCAGACGTGAATCCAACGGCGGAGAGGATGAACCGGCAACTGATCGTGGAGAGGGTGGGTCACAGCGATCGGCCACTTCAAAACTGGGCGAATGAAGAGGAGAAGAAAGAACCGACGGATGAGAGACGGTGAGATGGGGAGAAGAAGACTCCGGCAGATGAGATGTGACAGATATATGGTGGGGATTTGGAGAAGAAGAGGGCGATGGAAATAGAGTTAGGGATTTGGGTGTGGCTGAACGAATTGGGGATTTTGGTGTGGCTGAACGGTCAGGTGGGTATATGGTGGGATTCGGAAATGTGGTGGGTGGATTTGGAATAACAGGGTATGAGACATCATGGGCCAAAAGAGGGAAGGGAATTGACCAGAATTCTTATGTGGAGGAGACGTGAGATAGACAGAAGAATAAGGGAAAATATTTTCATGAAATTTAACATCACGACTAGTGAAAAAAATTTTGGTTAACAAATTGAACAATTTATACTCCTTTTGACCGGTGGGATAGCCAATAAAAATTGAGGGTATGGAACGACAGTCAAATTTGTGGAAAGGATAAACGTTAGTAGCATAGGCTAAACAACCAAAAACACGAAGATGAGAAAAAGAAGGCGGTTTTGAGTAGAGAAGTTCAAAAGGTGTTTTGAAAGAGAGAACCGGAGAAGGGAGGCGATTAATGATGTGAACAGCAGTAAGAGCACATTCTCCCCAAAATTGGGTAGGGAGTTGAGCCTGAAATTCAAAGCTCGAGCAACTTTCAAAATGTGGCGATGCTTGCGTTCCACAACCCCATTTGTTGAGGCGTGTAAACGCAAGAATGCTGAAAAATGACACCTTTATTTTGAAAGAAAGAGCGAAGGGAGATAAATTCCCCACCATTGTCACTGCGTACAGTTTTAATGTGAGTGTTGAATTGGGTAAAAACATAACTGAAAAATTGTTTTAAAAGTGACTATGTTTCATCTTTGTGACGAATCAAAAAAATCCATGTAAATCGTGTATAATCATCGACAATAGTAAGAACGTAATAAGCACCGGAAAGAGAAGGGTGTCGATAACGACCCCAAATATCACAATGAATTATTTCAAAATTTTAAGTAGATGATATTACACTAGCACTGAAAGGTAAACGACTTTGCTTAGCCAAAGGACATATATGGCAAGCTTTATTAGACTCAGCGGAAAAATTCAAATTTTTTTTTGCAATGAAACTTAAACTTGAAGAAGATGCATGGCCTAAACGGTTATGCCAGAGATCAGTGGATGAGATGATAAGGTTGCAGGCTGGTCTGTTTGTGTGTGAGGTAGATTTGGTCATAGATTGCTTCGTTGTTAGTGCCACCAAATAGTATAGTCGTCACGCTGTTTACCCAAACCAATCATCATCCTCGTAGCCAGATCCTTTAAAATACACCAATAAGGGAAAAAAGTTATTGAACAATTCAGGCCTTTCATTAAATGACTAACTGATAATAAATCAACTTTGAATGTGAGTACATATAGCACATCATGCAAATAGTAGACGGAATTCAAAGGTAGTGATCCTTTTGCAGTAATATTAGCATTTTCTCCACTAGACAGTAATGCAAGAGGTAATGAACATTTTTTATCTCTGAGGAAAAAAAATTTGGATGATGAAGCAATATGATCCGTCGCTCCACTATCAATAATCCAACCGCGTGAAGCAATTTTAGACAAACCTGGCTTGGTTACGGCATTAGCTTGAGAACTAGATCCTTCGATTTTGTTGTCAAGTAGTGATAATAGCTGCTGTAATTGGGCTTCTGAAATCCCAACCATATGATTACCGTCCACTTTAGACAAGGCCTCAGAGACATGATTGGCAGCAGGTTTGATGTTATTGTTGAAGTGTCTTGGCCCTGAATTGGAGCCTGAATTGTGTTTGGCCTTTGGATGGCCCGCTGGATACCCATGGAGTTCATAGCAAGTCTGAACCCAATGGCCCATTTCACCACAATGAGAGCAATTTGGGCGTCCCCTGCCTGAGCCAAAACGACGCCTGTCTTGACGTCCTCCACTATGATTTTCTGGCGATTTTTATTGCAAACGAAAATCTTGAGATCCATATTAGCGATTGGATCGCTCAAACCTTGCTGAAACGGATTTGTTGCCGCTGTTATTGCTTCGAACCGCCATGGTTGCGCTGTTGGTGGAATCAGTTGCAGCAGGTGTTGAACTCAGGAGACGCTGTTTTTCTTCTTGAGAAACAGAGGAGTATGCCTGACGAACTAACGGAAGAGGATTCATAAAAAGGATTTGTCCACGAACAGCACTGTAAGAATCATTTAATCCCATCAGAAATTGCATCAATTTTTGATGTTCTTGCTGTGTTCCAAGTACTGCATCGTTATATGAAGCAAGCTCATCCCACAAGCCCTTCAATTTTGTGTAATAACCAGAAATAGGGAGTTGTTCTTGTCGAAGATAGGCTATGTCCCGCTGTATTTCGAAGATACGAGGTGCATTGCTTTGAGAGAAACGCTCTCGAAGATCTTCCCAAACTTCATGAGCAGCAGAGTAGTAGATCACACTGTCTGAAATTTCTGGACAGAGAGTGTTAACGATCCAGGAGTGGACCATATCATTGCACTGAGACCAAACGGCATAACCCTCTGGATCAGTTTCTTCTGAAGGGACTTTGATTGAGCCATTGACAAACCCTAGCTTATTTTTGGAATTTAAAGCCAGAGTCATAGCCCCCTTTTCCAGGTCGAAAAATTGTCTCCATTCAAAAGTTTGGAAATCAAAACCAAACCCGGATGATCTGAATGGTGAGTGAAATAGGGATTTGAGATATTCACTTTTGAAGGATATGTGGAAGTGCTAGGAATGGCAATTTCCTTAACGGTGACAGAAGACCTGAGTGATATTTCATCATTGGCCATGATGATTGAGATTAAGGTGTAGTGATGGATCAGAATTTTAATTCTGCTCTGATACCATGAAAAGATGGAAGAGAAATATATTTTGCTGAAGTGGGTATTATTGATGTCAAAGACGTGTATATATACAACAAGAATTCTAATCACTCCTATAAATCAGAAACAAGAAACTACGTTACAGGAAATCAAACTAAAAGTTAGGTATTACAATAGGAAATAATATATACATTAATTATCTATTATTAAATATAGATAATATCTAAGTTTATCTTACTAACAGTCTGTACATAAAAGAAAACCTCTTGATTGGAAAAATAAAACGCTAGTCAAACAGTCAAGTAAAAAAATACGGCAAGTCAGCAACAGCAGACTGCAGTTGAAAAATTTCTCAGAAACATTTATTCAGGCGAATACTCCCTGTTCGTATACCCTTTTATAGCTGTTTGCCGACAGTCGTTTTAAGAGGGCACATTTTGGGAAGTATAATTCACTGATTGGACACTCCAGTTCAATAAATGCCTAAATGGGCTAGTAGCCTATTACATTAACTTAAAAGTTAAAAATAATAAATGACATGGAAGCAAAACATTTAAACAATAATAACAATAAATCATTTTAAAAGAAATATAATAGCATATTCACCGGCTGGCTCTTATAAAGCTCCACCAGCAAGGTTCATCGAGGTTCAAACATCGGTAGTCTTAAATATTTGGAAAGTCCCTCCCCAAAAAGTGAGAGAAACCCTCTCTTATTTTATGGTGAGAGTTATAATTTAAATGTAATTTCTATTTGCCAGTGATATTATCATTCTAAATTATATTAATAGATTTTAATCTTATAATAGTAATTTTATAATAATAATAATAATAATAATAATGATATTATCATTTTAAACTACACTAATAGAGTTTAATCTTATCATGACGGTAGTAATAATTTTATAATAATAATAATAGTACGATCCCTCCTAGCTAAGGTTATATGTAAGCAACTTCCCTAACTTTTGGGGGACGGGGAAATGATAAAAATATATTTTAAAATATATATAAATAACAAAAAAATTTGAGGCAAAAACTTAATCATTTTTAAAAAATGAGCTTGGGGTTATAACAATAGGTTTCGGAGTTGAAATAGTGAGATATGTCACTTTTTTATGTGTGTGTTGTAATGATGTCACCGTTTTAATAGCTTAAGTTTAAAAGACATCTATTATGGTGAACTACCCAAATTACCCTTAAATAATTTATTTTTATTCTCATTGTGCTTCTATCTACACTTTGAAAACGATAACTCCTCTCTCTCCAAAATAGTTGTTTGAAAATCGATCTACAACTCATTTCTCTCCAAAAAACTTGTCTCTCTCCAGATTCTGTTAAAAAAAATAACATATGTTTGTGATCTTCTTTTATACATTATCATATATTTCTGTGTGGTTTAACAATATATCCATTCGTTATAATTTGTTGTCCCAATCTTTGTATGAACATGTATGAACATGTATGAACATTTAGTCTCCAGATTCTGTTCGAGATTTTTTTAAAATACTTCGAGCCTTTTTTATTAGTGTCCGAGCTATTTTGATATGATTCTGAGTTTTTTTATACTCTTCCAAGTTTTTTTGATTTGTCTTCGAGTTTTTTTGTCAGAAAAGCTCGAATCAAGTAAACAAAGCTCGAATCAAGTAAACAAAAGCTCGGGCACTTGACAAAAAAGCTTGGGCTTTTTTGCACTTGATTCGAGACTTTTTGCCAAGTGCCCGAGCTTTTTTTTAACTTGACAAAAAGTCTCGAATCAAGTGTAAAAAAGCTCAGGTACTTGGCAAAAAAGCTCGATTCGAGACTTTTTGCCAAGTGCTTGAGCTTTTTTTTTAACTTGGCAAAAAGTCTCGAATCAAGTGCAAAAAAGCTCGGGCACTTGACAAAAAAGATCGATTCGAGACTTTTTGCCAAATGCCCGAACTTTTTTTTAACTTGGCAAAAAGTCTCGAATCAAGTGCCCGAACTTTTTTTTAACTTGACAAAAAGTCTCGAATCAAGTGCAAAAAAGCTCGGGTACTTGGTAAAAAAGCTCGATTCGAGACTTTTTGCCAAGTGCCCGAGTTTTTTTTTTTAACTTGGCAAAAAGTCTCGAAATCAAGTGCAAAAAAGCTCGGGCACTTGGCAAAAAAGCTCGATTCGAGACTTTTTGCCAAGTGCTCGAGCTTTTTTTTAACTTGGCAAAAAGTCTCGAATAAGGTGCAAAAAAGCTCGGGCACTTGGCAAAAAAGCTCGAGCTTTTTTTTAACTTGACAAAAAGTCTCGAATCAAGTAAAAAAAGCTCGGGCACTTGACAAAAAAGCTCGATTCGAGACTTTTTGCCAAGTGCCTGAGCTTTTTTTTAACTTGGTAAAAAGTCTCGAATCAAGTGCAAAAAAACTCGGGCACTTGTTAAAAAAGCTCGAATCGAGCTTTTTTGCCAAGTGCCTAAGTTTTTTTGCACTTGTTTCGAGACTTTTTGCTAAGTGCCCGAACTTTTTTTTAACTTGACAAAAAATCTCGAATCAAGAAAAAAAATGCTTAGACACTTGGCAAAAAAGCTCGAACCCTTACCAAAAAAGCTCTAGACTTTTACTGGGTTTGAGACTTTTACTAAAGACTCTGAGCCTTTTATAATTATATTTCTAACATATTAAGTACCGACTAGAAAAAAAAGCTCCGGGGGCGCTGCCCCCTGCCTCCTGCGAGCTGACCAGCCAGCTCGACCCCCGAATGCTTCTGCGTAGCGCCTGAGTTTAAATGAAACTTTCTCTCTCTATTTCATAAATCTCACTGTAAAAAAATGAATCAAATATTCTGATGAAACAACTATTGGGGGCATTTTTGTCCGTTCACCATAATAGGTGTCTTTTAAACATAAGTCATAAAAGCAGTGATAGTGTTGAAACGTCACCTCCAAAAAGTGCTATTTATTTTTTGAGCCCTTTACAAGTATGTATCGAAAGTTTTCTCTCGATTATTGAGACTTGAGAGTAGATATTTATCGGTTGTTTGATCTCGATATATCTCAATAAACTCTTGACTTGTTCGGTATTAGATTTAATCATTTTAAAAAAGATAAAATAATTAACAAGCTTATAATAAAATAATGTGTATATAAAATTAATAAAAACATTTTCAATGTAAATATGTATTTTTTGAGTTTCTAAATAGTGTAATATCAGTATTTCTGTTCATTATCGGCTTACTTTTGAAATTTTTTAGAGAAATGTATTTCTATAACTTCAATACAATTATCTAAAATCAAATATGTATTTATTTTATGACCAACCATAATAAAATCCTCTCTTCTTTTTTATTTTATAATTAAATGAGCTTTAATATTATTGGTGAACGAGTTAGAAATCTTAATCTGCATTTTTAAGAGAACAACCCCAAATTCTCTATTTTTTTTTTCACCATATCATATCCATATTAAAGTTAGATAATTGTATTGGAGAGAGATTTTCTAAATTCTTTAATATCTATACTACGTGGTACTTCATTTTCTCCAAACATATAATAGCACTTATAGATGCTCCGACTTGAATACAAATATATCTAGAAACCCATTTAATCAACAAGCACTATACACGCAAAATGATCCCAAGTAACCTTGTATGTTTTATGCAAGATACAATCCCTAAAAGCCTAGAACTTTAAAAACCCACCTCAATATTAATTATAAATATAAAAAAAGTTTTTACACATAGCAAAGTACATTTTAATATGTATTTTAAGTAGACCCATGCTTTGATTGGCCTAATTAAAAGGTGAATTTTTTTATTCCTTTTGTGGTGCACAGAACTAGAAGTGGCCAGTGGGAGATGAAAAAAATAATATACAATGCAATAACTCAAGCGGCGCCACTCAATTTGTAAGAGCAAAGGTCGCTCTCTCTGCCTTTAGATATCATTTGTTAATCGACAAATCTTTGAAAGTCATGCACAAGTTGAAAATAAATATACAAATACACATAAATTATGCTTTGTGTTGTTGCATATTAAAAATTGGTATGGTTTAATTTAGATCTTGGATAAATTGTTTTCAAATATTTTGATCATCAAAATTGTCGTCACCCATCTTTGCACGTGGCAAGATCAAGTGACGGGGTCCATTGGGTTAGCCTACTACTCTGTCACATTATATTGTTTCCACACCTAAAGCTTGTTCCCTCTCCTTATATGTAGAAAAATGAATGAAACGCTAGCATAAGTTTAGTTTTTGTATCACAGCCGGTCCAATGTTGTCTAAAGATGCTCGTTCAGTCTGTTATTATTTCAAATTTGATTTGGTATAACTGTAGATATTATATATATATAGATGTTCAGTTTTGTATTTATCTTAATAATGAGTCTTTATACTGCTTTAATCAAAATGGTCATGAAAAAATATTTTCACTTTTTATCGATGCAGAATAAACTGTATGTTAAATTCTTTCGGGTTCGGAAAGGAGCATCACACATGGACCTCTAGTTTAATTTAGATGGAAATCAAATTATTTATACACATGCCATGCGTGGGGCATGGATGGTTTGTCGTCATTATTTAATTAATGGCTGGAACATTTGATTTGTTTGGTGATCATTTTCGTTTTAAAATTATCAACAAGGAATATTATCCATTTGATTTGAAATTCCACCTGTAATAAATTGACAACATGTGGGAATTAGTATTTCTTAATAACTATGAAGAAAATGGTCGGTATTAGCCCGACTTTTTTTTGTTTCAAAATTTATTATATGTTTGAAGATATTTTTGATTGTTGATTGAATTTGAATATCAGAGTGTTGCTGCTTCTACTGTGAGTGATTGAGCGGCCTTGTGTTTTTTTTTTTTTTTTAAGTCTCCTACTTTGGGGGAGTTCATTGCCCTCCGAATTGCTTTGGAATTTGCTTATAACATGCATTATCAAGTGGATTTGTCGAATGTGACTCACTTTCGCTGGTTCACCGTATCTCGATTCTCTTGCTGTTTGCTTAAAATCACCCGGTGGTGATTAATGATATTAGATTTTTAATTTCAGTTTTGGGTCTTGTTTTGTTGCTTTTTAAGGTGGTTCATAGTTTAGTTAAACATGCTTTGAATTCGAACGAGGGAGAAGATATTCAATGAGACGGTTGATGTAATCTTATTGGGACAGTCTCATCTCCAATTTCAAGATGTTATCCGGTCGAGTGTGTTATATCCATTTGCTTGTGATTTTCAGATCTCATCAATAATACTGCTAGGATTGGCCCTTTTTCTAAAAAAAAAAAGCACGTTCATTCGTTTGTCTAAAAGTTATTAATTGATTTATAAAATTTCAATCGAATCTTATAATTTTTTTTTTAAAAAAACTTTATTTACTTTTTGAAATCAATATTATGATACGGATATTGACATCTAACACCTATAAATATATTATGCACACATATTTATAAGTACATTCATATCTAAAATTTAAAATTAAAATATTACTATAAACACCCATCTTAATGCCAATACTACTCTTACTTAAATGAGTTCTGATTTTAATACAATTTATTTATAAACCCTCTTAAGTTATTAACACACACAATGACCTAATTTTGATAAATTTTGAAATTCTCCAGACTCGAAAACATAGTCTTGAGAATTCTTAAATTCTTAAATTTGGAAAAGCTCATCCTTCTTCTTGATGGCAAGAACTAGGAGACCACCTCCCCCAGTTGAGGATTCTTCTGAGTAAAGGTAAAGGAAGGGAAATGATCCAATGTCGAGGCCCATTGAACGGAACACAGGTTTTGCTCAAAGGCGCAAGAACAACAAAAGGAGTATGGTTATTGAGAGGGGGTTGAACTTCAAGGATTTGGAGGGCACATGTTTTATTCAAGATATAGATCATCTTGGATGGAGGACCTATTGCACCATCTGGAATCGGTGCAACATTATGGTGGTGAAGGAGTTCTATACGGCGATGTCTTGGGCGTTTTTCCTTCAAGGATGATCAGTGAGGATCCGAGGCAAGAGTGTTAGTATCAGAGCCATCGACATCAACGAATGGTGGGAAATAAATAGTTTCCCACCATTGCAATAGTTTCCCATTGCTTCTGCACTCTCAGGGAAATAAATATGTATCATCTCTCCTCTCCAAACTGTTATAAGCATTATATAACGAAATATAATTCGATCTCGTATTGTATGCATAAGTATGAATAGACGTGTACCTGGAAACGCAGCGGAAAACATCCAATACGTAGAGTTTTAATCCCGAATCCATAATAATACGATAACCTGAAAATAAAACAAGGAAAACAATTAAAACAGTAGAGAGTCTTCTACTCTCTTCTCACCTTCCTCAGATTGCCTAATGAGGAGACAATTATGTTATATATTCATTGTGAGTGAGAGTAGGGACCCCCTATATATAGTATAACTTCATAGAATCCTAACCCATAAAGGATTCTCAAAACTCTAATAGAATGACTAGTCCTAATAGGAATACTAGGCTATACATATACAATAGCTCATACCATATCCTACATATATTTAATGTAGTTAAGGTGCACCGAGCCCAACAAATATTGATCACATTAATAACGGGCTTTATCCGGTCAACTCTCACTTAGTTAAACGTTCCAATCAATTTGGTTTTTTACAAACTCAAAATATAATGTAATATGTTGCTCACAATTTTATAAAAATCTTACATTCTCCCACTTGAGCTACATAGACATTATTATTTTAGTTTTAAAAATTCATCTTAGAAAACGACTCTCCGAACTGACAAACAATTATATGTGGCCATAAAGAATGTTTAAGAGAGTAAATCCTTCCTTTCCCCTTAGTCCAATAGAACCTTAAGTATCCAACTACATAGATCATTACATCTTTAGTCAACATAAGACCATGTAATCAAAATACCATTAGCTCTACCTACCCGGGTAAAATGGTATATATGTGTGGTATGGAAATTACATGCAGATGTGATCATCATGTCTATTTCCATATAGGTCCAACTTCGCATTATACGAAGCAGGTTAAGATGAGCAACTTAATGTCCTAAGCATTTTACACTCATTGACCAAACACTTTAACCATGAGTTCAACCTCCCTTAAGACGGGCAAAAACTTTATGTCTTAAGTAATGTTCACTCATCGGTGGAAACTTTATACCTTATGAGTGAATTGCCCCCTTAAACTAAAAGCTTGAGATATCTTACCATAACCAACCATCTGTGTGCACACAATAACAAGTATGGCAAACATCTTAACATGCATATACAATACATTCTCGAGAATATGAAACAAACATGCATAGAATAAATGCAGTTAATCTAATTAAAGACAACTCCCACTAACCAAACACATCAAAAATTTCAATCCAATGCAGGATACAACATGCTCCATAAAAATTTTGGAGTCAAATATCTTGGTTAGTGTATCAAGAGTTATTTTACATATGGCTATTAAAAACTCGCAACTCTTAAATCTTCTCTCACCATAATATTCATATGGTTAAAACCTCCGAGATCTCTTAGCATATTCAGAGAAGATAAATACAGTGAAATTATCACAACCTACCTCAAAATATGATTTCACAATCAAAATTCTTTAGAGTTGCAATATATAAAGCCACAATTAACCTCTACAAATACTATGAAACCTCCCCCCCCCCTCCCCCTCCCTTTTTTATCACTATCTATTGATACATGTCAAATTAGTTTGAAATCCGCAAAGTCTACTAATGTAATAATATAATCAATACATATATTAAGTTTACATCAAACTATCATTCATGGATACATACATGACCTTTTTCATATGAGAATGCTCCAATTTACTTGAGGAATTAAAAAAATTATGTAAGTTTATCACTTTTACCGAGAGGTACTTCAAACAAGTAAACTTGTAATCATAGTAACCATTTAAGTGCTCTATTAATATATTTTCTCAATAGCATTATCAAAATATGTGTGTCCGAGATTTTTCACCTCGAAATACTAGAGAAAAGATTCTTAATGTCACACACAAATGACAACATAGAGCACATAGAAAATAAACTTACTCCCACTGACCCTCAGTTATGTCTAATGGCAAAATAAAACTTTTAACAAAGTCTTAAATTGTTACAATATTATTAAAATAAACACCATTATCTGGAAACTTGATTATTTTATGTCAACAAAGCTTTAAAGTATACAAACTTAATACTCGTTTTCCACATAAAACCTTCAAGCCATAAATCTGACAATATGACTTTCAACCAATTAGTTTGCAACTATTTAACAACTAAGTCAAAACCTTAACTCCAATGACATCCAAAATTGCAATTCAATAAATATGACATTTATTCAATATAAATATCACAAAGCACAAGATTTCTTCCTTAAACGCAAGTCTTTTAAATTATACATTCTTAACAACATCACTCTCTCCCCCTAAGAATGTATAATGCCTAGATAAAATTATTCTCATAAATAAAATAAGACAAGTTCTATGAACTATTCCTAAGAATGTATAATGCCTAGATACAATTATTCTCATAAATAAAATAAGACAAGTTATATGAACTATTCCTAATAGTTTATAATCTTTGCAGTCTTATCATTATATTTTATGAGATCACTTTTAATTCAATTAATCAAAAGACTTAAAATTGAGAATTTAAAATAATCAAAATGTCCTACGAATCAATTATCTCAATTCTATATTTAGTCATGCAATTGAAAAGAATTATATCTAAACTATAAGAACAATAATCAATCTATTTAAAACCAAAAAGTAGAATTTAGAAAGAGTTTGAAGACCCATGAAGATTATTATTTACAGAAATCACCATATAACTCGCTAGGTGAAATCATAAGCAAGAATCTATTATCTTGAATAAGCTTCAAGATATTAATTTAAATTCCCAGTCTTATTATGAAAATCGTACTTTGCTATACAGGACCAAAATCGGAAATATCATCCGACAAAACTTTTAGAGGTTAAAGATAATCTAAATTTTATCATGAATTCATATGAATTCAAATAAAACCTCTTAACCAATTGGCTCCTATTAAATACTGAGTTCATTGTAAGAATTTGTAATATAAAATGTATCATAAGAAATAACCCACTAAGAGCTTAATTGAAAATTAATCGAATAATTCAAAACATAAATTAAGGGGTATATTTTCTTGCGATAGCAAATTATTTTTTGTCCTCAGTATTTATTTTCTTTGACTTGATATGTTGAATTGTCAAAATTTCCAGACTACTTCCTATGGTGTTTGTACCCTATCACCTTTATCAAAATGATAAACAAAAGACATAAGTCAATAATAGATTAATCTCCATCTATTTATAAGGCACTAGACCTTAACAAACTTTCGACAGTGGGTTCACTAAACTTTATTTATCATTTAATCCTCATTAAGGTAAAAACCAATTGAAGCGTCTCATCTAATCCACCAAAAAGGTCAATCAACCAATATCTTAATGACATGTATTTAAAACTAGTAGAGGTGTTTAAAATGAATTAAATCACATTATATTCATGCTCACACCGATTTCCATAATCATTATAAATAATGATTTAACCTTCATAGAAATCCAACACAACATCATGATCTGTCTTTTGGACAAAGACCACAACGCACGTGTTAAAACTTTCCTGCAAGTGATTAACTTCTTTGGGAGATGAGTATCACTCTTTTTTTTCTTCAATGCTCACAAAACTTACACAAGTGATGACTCTCATAGACAGATGATCAACACAACACATGTATAGTTTTACCTCAATGCAGTTCAAAACCTTAATCATTGATAATCCAAGGAATATTATGGAATCTTAACAACTAGTCACTACATGAATACATAGTCATCCAACTCCACAAATATTCTAAACACAATTGATTATATAATTTCTATCAAAAGATCATTATAAAATTCTAATGGTTAGTCTACTACGTAGAAACATAACCATCCAACTTTATAATAACTTCGAATATAATCAATTAATGTCCTCAATGAAATAAATAAATCATAATGAAATATTAATAGTTAGTCTACTACGTAGAAACATAACCATACAATTCCATAATAATTTCATAGGTTATACATTTGTAAAACATGAACTACAAATCCAATATCATTACACCTAACATAAATTTATATATTTCTTTTAATCAATCCGACACGGTCACACATAATTTTATTTTAAATTATGCAAAATAATGAGAAATATATAACCTTCTTAAATTTATGTTGAATAGATATTATTTGAGAGCATATAGAATATGTAGGCATCATTAGTGTTAGGCAATTTCATTCAATTAAATGAAAATATATTAGAGGCAATTTCCAAAAATTTCAAATATTTATATCACATTATATAAATGAATACCTCAAGATGATGAACCTCTTACGGAGAAGAACATCACCCATAACATGTGTCTAACATTCACAACATATTGTATAAGTGAATACCTAGAGATAATGAATTTCCTACGGAGAAGAACATCACTCATCACATGCATAAAATTCCATCATTGTAGTTCTATAGATGAATACCTCAAGATGATGAACCTTCTACAGAGATAAACATCACCTATACCGGAGATGTTTAAAACATGCATTTCCATCTTTGCATTTCAAATTTAATAATTGATAACCAACGAACATCTCAAAATCTTAATGATTAGTCACTACGTGAAACATACTCATCAAATTCACGAGAATATTCTATCAATTATTAGAACTTACTAAATTAATAATCGTTAACCAACTATATTCTCAAAAATGAAATGACTAGTCACTACGTGAAACATAATCACTCGAGTCACGAGAATATTCAAAACAGATTATTAATTTTAACCTCATCAATAATTGATAACCGATGAATTTCTCAAAATATCAATGATTAGTCACTACGTGAAACATAATCATCCGATTCACGAGAAAATTCTATCAATTATTGAATTAAAATCATTAATAATTGTGTTAATAGCAAAATTTGGCCAGGGACCAAAGAAGATTTTTTCACTTCCCAGCCTTTCTGCAAGGGTCCAAATTCGGGCTTATATGACGGGGTATCAAGGTCCCCGAGGTCGAGCTACCACACGATCCTACATGAGCAAGGCGAGACCGTCCATACCATATGAGCATCTCGCACATGTCCAGGCTTACCAAATAAAGCCTGACGAGACCGCGTCAAGCTCATTATACTAGGATAAAGCCCGAAGCTAGGTCGATGTGAAAGGACCTGGGTCCCCCGACATCAAGGTATCTCTTGACGCTCTCCTAGAGCTTGCTATTATCTCTACTTTCACTAGGAGACCTTCAAGGTGCCGAACTTTTCTTGCAAATGCCCTACTGCCTCGTCGAGGTATAATCTCGACCTGTCCGAAAAGATCCACTATAGGTCATGGCGTGGTTAAATCAAGTAGCAAGAGCAGTACTCAAGCGTACCTCTCTACCCTTCCAGAAGTAAGCCAAGATCGCCTGTTTATGGTGAACACCTTACCATGGCTTGCCAGCCAAGCCCGCTACCCCGATAGGAAGCCTGCATAATTAGGTCAAGCTCCATGATAAAGCTCGACGTAGCTAAACCAAGCTCCCAACTACAAGGTTAAAACTCTATGGGATATTTCACCCCTAAAATGATTAACATCAGATGTGTGGCAATGTTTCAACATAGTCCAAAAGATACTCCCAAACGGGACGTCTGGCCTCAGAGCTAAATGTAAGTTTTGTCATAAGGATTATGCTACAAGTGCGAGGGGAACCGGACATTTAAGACAGTATATGCACAAATGTATGCCTGCACATGGACATGTAGACACTACAACCCAGACACAACTTCAACGGCACCCAGACTGGTCCGTTACGACGTGGCAGTTCTACGCCATGCACGCTAGAGAGTGCTTGGTATGATACATTGCACAAACTGATCAACCGATCAATATTGGTGAGAGTCCATTTTATACAGAATTAATCACATCTGCATATAACCCCCAATATGAACTTGTTTCTAGAACCACCACTAGAAATGATTTGATACGATTGTTTGAAACCCAAAAGGATGACTTAGTTGCTGAAATACAGCATTTAAGTGTCTCTGTTGCATTAACTTATGATATTTGGAATGCATGTTCCAAACAGGACTATTTATGTGTCACGGGAGATTATTTAGATTCTGATTGGAGGATAACAAAAAGAATTTTTGGTTTTCGTCCTATGGATTTTGCACATACCGCAGAAAACATTTTTAATGTCATAATGGAAGTTTTAGAAACTTATGAAATCACGCATCACATTCTTTCAATCACATTTGATAATGCATCTGCAAATACTAGCCCTATTGCATTGTTTGTAGCAAGAAATATCCCGCAAGATGGAGGTTATTTCTTCCATCAACGGTGTGCATGCCATATTATAAATTTAGTTGTACAGGCTGATTTAAAGCAGGTAAGCGACCAAATAGATCGCATCAGAGATGCCATTTCTTGGATTTGCAGTTCTAATCCTAGATTCAGTGAATTCAAGAGACATTGTAAATTAAACGGTCTCAAACCCCGACGATTCCAAACTGATATGCCGGTAAGGTGGAACTCTACTTATTTAATGTTGTAAAATTGTTTGGAATATGATACAACCATTACATGTTTTTATAACATGAAATTGACCGAAACAGGACAACTTAGTCCAAAATTACTTACCACAGACGATTGGTATGTGGTAAAGATTTTTGTTCAATTTTTAAAGATTTTTTACAATGCCACTGTAACTCTTTCCGGGGTATATTACCCCACATCTTCCCAGGCAATCCATCGAATAGTGAAAATGTCTGAACTGTTAAACAGTTATAGAGAAGATGAACATCTAGGCGCTGCAGTTGTTGTCATGGAGACAAAGTTGAAAAAATATTGGGCTAACATTCCCCTACTTTATGCCTTAAGGTGCTATAATAGATCTCAGGGTTAAATTATCTGGTTTAGAAGTTTTGCTTGAGTTTATTGGTATTAATTTGTCAATAGATTATTCAGAACAAATTACTGACATTCGAACCAAGTTGTTCGAGATTTTTCGTATTTATGAGACCAGGTTTGGCAACATTGACATCCCCCAATCAACACGACCGGAGACAGAGCCGAAGCAAACAAGTTGGAGCTTCTGAAACGATAAAAAAAAGACAAATCAGCAAGTACTTCTTCAGGCAAAGATCTAGCCCATCTTCTTGTACCGAACTTATTAGGTACCTTGAAGCACAGTTCGATGCTGTTGAAGATAAGAAGAGTTTGATTTGTTGTTATGGTGGAAGACCTATACGTACAGGTATCCAGTTCTGTCACACTTAGCACATGACGTACTGGTTATTCCAGTGTCAACGGTGTCTTCAGAACAAGCTTTAAGCACCAGTGACGCATAATTGAACCAAGAAGAAGTTGTTTGTCTCCAGAGATGGTGGAGGTATTAACATGCCTTCGGGACTGGGAGCATGCTAAAAAAAGGTTACAAAATCTAACTGTAGATAAAGAACTTAATCTAAATTTCGACAATCTATATATTGATGACCCTTCAGGTAGTGGCTAGGGCAAGAACTAGGTTATACTTTTACATATGTATTTATTATTTACTTGTAAGTTGTAAAACGGTTGCACTCTTTTTCCCTTACCAAGTTTTTATCCCACTGGGTTTTTCTTGGTAAGGTTTTAATCAGGCAATCATGTAGATATGTATTACTGAATTCCGTAAGTGAAAAATAAATAAATAATTAAAAAATTATTCGTTCTCTTTATTCATTTCAAATCCTAATAATTGTTCGTTCTCTTCATTCATTTTAAATTCTAAACCCTTAACCATAAACTATAACTATAAACCATAAACTATAAACCCTAAACCCTAAATAAATAAAAAACGTAATTTGGAAAAAAAAATTGGACAAAAAAACTAACCCGCCGGCCCGCTAGAGGGGACTGCCGGGCCGGCCTGGCCTGCCTGAGGCAGGCCGACGTGCCGTGCCGTGCCGTGCCGGGCCTGCTTCTCTGGAAACAGGCCGGGCCGGACTGGCCAGCGACACCGTCACATGCCAGGCCTAGCTAGGCCATGTCTAATGGACCGGGCCAGTCCATTTTTACACCACTACTCAACAACACATGCATGCTGGACAGTCGTATTAATAAAAAGTTCATTCCAACACATGTCGAAACCAAAAGAATTCAAACATGTACTTCAATTTTTATTTATTTTTTATTTATTTAATGATTCATACAATCCATGGAAATATATTCAGTTGTGTATGGCAATGAGACCCGTGGATCTCTATTCAAATTCAACTATAGTGATATCCAAAATTGCATCGTCTCCAACAAACAGACAAGTTAAAAAACAACACACAACATACAAGTATACAACCATATATTTTAATATGTGTTGTCAAAATATACCAACACTAATCCGTGGTATAATAACAAATTGGTATGTATAACGTTGTCGGAAATAATACAAAATACAAATCAATCTGGTATGTTTAAAACTTAAATAGATTCAACCTATGTAACAGTACGATAGGCTCTGATACCACTATTGTAAGCATTATATAACGAAATATAATTCGATCTCGTATTGTATGCATATGTATGAATAGACGCGTATCTGGAAACGCAGTGAAAAACATCAAATACGTAGAGTTTTAATCCCGAATCCATAATAATACGATTACCTGGAAATAAAACAAGGAAAACAATTAAAATAACAAATAGTCTTCTACTCTCTTCTCACCTTCCTCAAATTGCCTAATGGGGAGACAATTCTGTTCTATATTCATTGTGAGTGAGAGTAGGGACCCCCTATATATAGTATAACTTCATAGAATCCTAACCCATAAAGGATTCTCAAAACCCTAATAGGATGACTAGTCCTAATAGGAATACTAGGCCACACATATACAGTAGTCCATACCATATCCTACATATATTTAATGTAGTTAAGGTGCACCGAGCACAACAAGTATTGATCACATTAATAACGGGCTTTATCTGGTCAACTCTCACTTACTTAAACATTCCAATCAATTCGGTTTTTTACAAACTTAAAATATAATGTAATATGTTGCTCACAATTTTATAAAAATCTTACACAAACAGCCATGATCTAGCAATTCTTTAAGTCCAGAATTTTAATCATTTTCTTTCCTTTATTTTTTTTATCCTCGGGTTTGTTTGTTTTTTTTTTCTCTTGTATTGGTCGTATTAAATATGAATTTTTTTACTTAGAAGTTAGATTAATGATAATGGAAGATTTTGATACTTGAAATATAATTAGGATTTAGTTTAATTTTTTATATAAAATGATATAGTTAAATATATGAGTATAATTAATGAGTATAATTAATGAATGCATTTGTTTTATTTTTATTTAAACTAATCTGTTTTTACTGATAAATTCTTATTAGGATATTTTTATAATTAATTTTTTTATTCAAATATGGATATGTTTATCATATTTATGAGTATCAATATCGTCAACTTATTATCATTTGAAATATTTTGAATGCTTACATTATTTAATTTATATGGGTTCCCGAACATTAACTTGTGGTAGCAATATTCGTGTACCAGTTTTGCTACCAGTCTTTTTTTTTCTTGCCAAACATTAATTTAGTATTGTGTCAAGCCCATTTGTTCGATACAATCGGGCGTAACAAACAAACCAAATAGTATTTTGGTTTAAAAAAAATTACCCTTAACATCCTTTTTTTTTAAAATAAAAAAAAACTATTTTTTTTATATCTTTAACATCGTTAGCTTTGAATAGCAGATGGTTAACATACCGACTAAAGTTATGTATTTTTTATAAGAGTAAAATTGTGCGGTCTAAAAAATTTGTTCAAATAATATAGCATATGAGTTGTAAAAATTCTATTAATCAAGCGATTTTATGATGAGTGATATGATTTTAACAATTTACATGCCATATCATTTGGATAAATTTTTTGGACAGTCTAACGCTGAGTTTAAAAATTAAATGGTACCTTTAAGACGTGGCATTACAAGAATATCACTGTATTAAAAACTTATGTTTAAAAGACACAAAAAATGGTTTTCTTTAAAAAAAAACCCCTAAAATACCTCTACGTAAGCTATTTTGAAATGAGTTTTGTTTCAATTTCTTTTTACGTTTTGTTTTTACTTTTACTTTTTCAGTTTACATTGATAGTTGTGCGAATAGAGTGAGAAATTTCTGTTGACATTTCAGCAACACGTGATGGCAACGACAACGGTGGACCACAAATAGGATTACGACGAAGTCGACGACCTTTCCCGTGATCAACGACGACTGTAGTGAGCTTTGATATCGATCAAAGATGAGGTATGTAATCATTTTGAAGTTAGATTTGATTGTGTTTTGTTGGGGTATTCATTCGATTTGTATTGTTGAAGTGTTAGATCTATATCCTAGGGTTTGTTTTTGTAAGTTTTAGGGTTTGAAATTGGAATTTTAGATTAGGGAAGAAGATGAACAGTAACTGTTTCCGAGACCTAGATTAGTTTTCGAGACTTTTGTATAAGCATGTGTTAGATTCCGAGACTTTTGTATATTCTTAGGTTAGTTTCTGGGACTTTAGTATAAGGTTTGCGATACTTTTATCCGAGACTTTTGCAATACTTTTCAAAATTTTTGAATAAGCTATTAGTTTTCAAATCTTTTATAACATGTTCCGAGACTTAATCCGAGACATTTCTGGGATAATCCGAGACTTTTGTAGAAGATTTTTGAATAAGCTATTAGTTTTCCAGACTTTCATAACGTGTTCCGAGACTTTTGAAATACCTTCTATACTTTTATCCGAGACTTTTTAAATTTAGACTTTGTTTTCTGAGACTTTTGTAATGCTTTCCGAGACTTTTCTTTTATGTTTCGAGACTTATGTAATGATTTTTGAGACTTTTGTAATGAGTTTAGAGAATTTTATATTGCTTTTCGAGACTTTGCTATTGTGTTCCGAGACTTACTGGAAAAAATTTATTGACCTAAATTTTGCTTCCCATTTTGATTGTGAATTGTAGTGAATTGTAGATGGTGAATTTGAGAGCTAGGTTGAAAACTCCCAAGCCGATATGTATGACGCCAAGATTACTCACCACAACCATATGAAATTCCTACAAGTAATCGAGGATGCAATTAACAGAGTAGTAGAAAATGGGATTCAAAAGCAAGATAGGTATTATCAGTCATGTTTTGGCCATTTCAATGCATGCAGCAAGGGAATGACGTTTTCCGATGGTGTTGTGCATCGGTTGCTTTTGCGTGAGTTATACCATGACAAACCTAGTGATGAGATAAGGTTTATGTTGGGTACACACATCCTCCAATTTTCTAGGGTCAAGTTTTGTTTGATCACCCGATTGAAGTTTGGAGCCATTCCGAGCACACACGTTATATGATGATGCCCTGAATGGCATACACCACAAGTTCTTTGGTGGTCAAGATTCGGTTAGTTTTATTGGACTTCTAGCAAGGATTCAACAGGGTAGATGGAAAGAGCAATTCAATGTAGTGAAGATTTGTTTGCTATTGATGGTCAATTGTGTTTTGACCGTATTGGATGAGAGGGTTTTGTCCCTATATGGCAGTTACGCCTTGTTGATGACTTGGATGTGTTCAATGCGTTCTCATGGGGTTCAAATGTGTACGAATTCTCCATATTTGGGTTCAAAACGGCACTTCATTCTAGGTCACCGAGATACAGGGTTGGTTTACGTGTTGCCGGTGAGCCTTTGAAGATTAATTACCACCAATAATTTAATTATTGATATTTTATGTTTTCCATTAACCAGTTATATTTCCATTGGAGGTGTTATAAGTTTTTTCCTTTTATATTATTCCAACACTTGCCACTCCCAGGGCAGTTAAACCACTCTTCCCGCATATTCTAAAGTGGGAGTTGACTCAACGATCGAGGGTAGATATGCTGGGAAAGATTTTCACAGCAAAGGTAATAATCTAGCAAGTAAAAATTGAATACAATTATCATGCCAAGTTTCTGATGTCACATTTGTGTTTAAGATAAAATTTCAGATGTTTGCATAAGTAGAACTGACCACCATATAAGAGGAGCAGGGTTTATAGTACTACTAGGGGATAAATGAGGTAATTAATCTATATACCCTGATCTTGCTTTAGCGGCGACTGTGCCATAGGGGATTTGTCAGCGTCTGCTGAACATGTTGGGGATTCGAGAGAGGCAAACGTCATAGGCATACATATTAGATCTAGGACCCGTGCATCCGTGCATCCGAGCATTAAAGTATTTATACTCCTAGCCTGAGTAGGGACCCTGTACCTGTCAGGCGAACCCGTGTCAGATTCAGATCTAACACAGGAGTCGTGCCACCTCTGTAGACGGTGGGTCACGATGCACTTTTCGTTGGTGTTGACTCTAACGATATAGAGCATGCACATGAAGGTGCCGAAAGACATATGGACTGACGATCTCTTGTATGAGAGGTATATAAAATGTTATTGCATTTGGTCAATTTCATATATGAATTTGAAGTTTTACTCTGACGAGAGATTTTCTCCTTTAGGCAGTACCAGACCATTGAGAATATCGACTTCCAGAAGTTATGGACGTTGTAAAGGAATTACAGAAAGAGGTCGATATGAGTGATAAAAACATCACTAGGAGTTGGTTAATATGATACATACACTTCAAAGGACATCGAATGAGATGCATACGGATGAGCCCATTGATTTTGAAGCTATAGGGGTGGCAGCGTAGATGAGAGCAGACAGTCAGCAGGCATATGATGTGGCTTCAGATACTATTGATAGGTTTTTGAGTTGTGTTGGGATAATTTCATATCAAAACAATATTTATCTTGTATTGATTAGTTATCTAAGTCATTATTATTTAAACTTCAAGGAAGGATGACAACTTATTAAGCAAAGAGAAGTCTTCAAGATGAGCGAGTATTATTGCACATCAAAGGTATATTGAGACCTCATTCCTCTTATAAAGCGTTGAGGTTCACATACATATTACATACATATGTGTCTCTGAATTGTTGTTCTCAATTGGTATAACACATAAACACACAAATCAATGTATGCACATGCATTAGATTTAGATTGACAAATTATGTAAAATTGCATGTTCTTGGACTATATCTAGGAAATGACATACTTATATGTTCTTGTAATTGTTTGTTTGTGTTTTTATGATATTATACTTGAATATGTTCTCACATTGTTTCCTATTGAGTTTCAAACATTTCGGTTACTCATTCATTAGTTTTTGAGTTTCGAGTAAAAAGTTACAAAACTTTATATGTCTTTAACGTGCATGGTTTTCGTCTTTGTATATCGAGTCGATTTCTATATTTTTTTTATAAATGTTTTATTGACGTCCATGTCCGTAAGAGAGTCTCAATTCATATTCCGAAAACAAATTCAAATTTAGAGTCCAGGGGACCAAAATACGGTCGAAAAATGAGAGAGGGCCGCTAGAGAAGAAAGGTGTGGCAAAGTGCCACACTACTTCTCTCTCGTGGAAGCACGTGTGCCCCACGGGAAGAAAAGTCATCTGCCTCCGTGAGGTACATGCACCTCCATGGGGTGTTTAGATGGTGTGCCACCTAGTGCAACGTGTGCACCTTCCCACGCCATGTCACCTTCCCTCATTTCTTTTATTTAAAATGACTCTCCCTGTCATTTGTTTCAAAGAAACAGAAAAGTGCAGAAAATTTTCTGATTTTTCTCTCAAATCTCAAACACCATATCTCACTCATTTCTCATTCGATTTGAGTGATTCAAGTTGGAGAATCTCCGTGTTGGACTTCTCTATCATCTCTAAGCAACTTTGAAGTCAATTGTTCAAGTTTTATGGTGGTTCTACACCTAATTTCGTGGCTGCACATTTTGTCAAGGCAATTGATTTATCTTTTGTATTTTGTGCTTTATGATCTTCAATTGCATTGAGTTTTCTTCTTCTCTACATGCACGTTACTTGAAAAATTGCTATTAAGTGATAGAGCTTCAATCATACGCTAATTGAGCTTGATTAGAGACTTGTTTGGTCCACACTTTTACCACTAGTATCCTTGCTTAGCTTCAAAGTGGTACTCATTGGTGTATCACAATGTTTGGCACTTTCAAGGCCAACTTTCTTCACTAGTTTTTTGGCATACTTAGCTTGGGATATTAAAATCCCATCATCCATTTGCTTAATTTGTAAACCTAGAAAGTAACTTAGCTCACCAACAAGGCTCATTTCAAACTCATGAGACATGACATCAACAAATTGTTGGACTTTGGTGTTATTAGTCGAGCCAAAAACTATATCATCAACATAGATTTGAGCTATAAAAAGCTCATCTTTGTCTTTCTTGATGAATAAAGTCTTGTCAACACTACCTCTAGTGTAGCCATTGTCTATAATAAATTGAGTGAGGCGCTCATACCAAGCCCTTGGTGCTTGTTTCAACCCATATAAAGCCTTCTTGAGATGATAGACATGATTAGGGTGGTGATGATTGGGTTGTTCAACAAACACTTCTCTAGCAAGAAACCACTGAGGAAGGCACTCTTAACATCCATTTGATACAATTTGAACTTGTGCAAATAAGAAATGGATAAAAGAAGCCTAATGGACTCAATCCTAGCAACGGGAGTAAATGTCTCTTCAAAGTCAATACCCTCAATTTGAGAGTACCCTGGTGCTACAAGCCTAGCCTTGTTTCGCACAATGTTGTCATCCTCATCGGATTTATTCCTATATACCCACTTGGTGCCTATCACATTGGTGTTCTTGGGCCTATGAACTAGAGTCCAAACCTCATTCCTTTCAAATTGGTTAAGTTCTTCTTGCATGGCAAGAACCTAAAATTCATCCTTTAAGGCTTCATCAACCTTCTTGGGTTCTATTTGAGAAGTGTAGCAAGTGTAGCTAATTAGATTAGCCATTTGATTCCTAGTCTTAACACCCTCATTAACCTCTCCAATGATGTCATCTTTGTCATGGAGTTTCCTAACCCATGGAGCAGGTTCTTTTGAGTTCAAGAGAGGAATCCTATCAATAGGTTGTGTTATGTCATCATCAAGATTAGTATTTTCAACATTAGGAATATCAATAACTTTTTCCAAAGGAGAGTCATCAACTAGATCTACCTCCTCCTCATGGTCATTAGATTAGAGCCTAGTATCATCAATGACAACATTAGATGATTCCATGACGGTTCTAGTTTTTAAATTGAAAACTCTATAGGCTTTACTATTCAAGGCATAACCAATGAAGATACCCTCAACACTCTTAGCATCAAATTTTCCAAGTTGATCATGGTCATTAAAAATGTAGCATTTGCTTCCAAAGGTGTGGAAATAGCTAACATTTGACTTTCTACCTTTCCATAACTCATAAGAGGTTTACCTAGTGTGGGGCCTTAGAAAGTCTCTATTTCCTATGTAGCACGCCGTATTGACTGCTTCGGCCCATAAGTTTCTAGGGACATAGTTGCTAAGCAACATCACACGGGCCATCTCTTGAAGAACCCTATTTTTCCTCTCAACAACTCCATTTTGTTGAGGTGTCCTAGGAGCAGAAAACTCATGAGAAATTCCTAGACTATTGCAGTAGTTTTCAAAATGGGCATTCTCAAACTCCTTCCCATGGTCACTCCTAATCCGTTTAATGCTTTTAATCTTGGAGTTTATTTCATTTTGAATTTTGGAACATAACATTTTAAACTTGTCAAAGGTTTCAGATTTTTCTCTAAGAAAATAAGTCTAAGTGTACCTAGAGAAGTCATCTACACACACAAAAGTGTATCTCGTTCCACCTAAACTCTCGATTTGCATGGGACCCATAAGATCCATGTGGAGAAGCTCTAGAGGTTGCTTGATGGATAAATACTTGCTCTTTTTTGTGCATACCTTTGGTTTGCTTCTATTGTTGGCAAGGTCCACAAACACCATTTACCTTTTTCCCAAGCTTGGGAAGGCCTCGCACAACATTGAACTTATCTAAGATTCGTAAATCTCGATAGTTCATGTGACCACGTCTTTCGTGCCGCAACTCAATTTGTTTATCCTTGGACACATTGCAAGAGACACCTCTAGCTTCAAGACAATAGCAATTGTCGCTAGATTTCATACCTTTTAACAAGGTTTGTCCATTTGGCAATAGGATAGAACAATCATTTTTCCTAAACAAGATGAAAAGTCCTTCATCACTAAGATGTGAAATGCTTATCAAATTAGCTTTTAGACCATCAACATACAAAGCATTGGACAATGAGGGTAATCCGGGAATGGAAATAGTTCTCTTTCCTTTAACTTTCTTTTTGGATCCATCACCAAATGTGTCATTTCCTCCCTCCTCCATCACAAGAGTCTCAAAGAAACTCTTATTTCCAGTCATATGCCTAGAGCTCCCACTATCCAAATACCAAAAATCAGAAGAATGAGCTTTCAAGGCAATTTGTGCAACATGGAAAAAGTGTTCATCCTTTCTTATCCACCTAGGTGCAATATTTTCTTTCCTAGTGGTCAATGGTACATGGGCTCTAAATGTCCTAGGATCATGCAAAGGTGTTCCATTTTTCCTAGTGACATGGACAATGGCTTTAGCCTTTTTCTTCTCTATCATGCTATCAATTCTACACAATTTAATATATCTAAAGCAATTTGGTCTAATATGACCATCAATACCACACAAAATGATATGTAGGAATAAAGTTAGAGATCATACCATAACCTTGAGGATGCATTGGAGCATTATCATGTCTTTGTGGTTGTTTTGATTGTTGTTGAGCAAGACTTGATTGCGTCCTTGGTTGATCTTGCATGATAGGTATCTTCCCTTTATGAGCTTTCGGTTGAGGGAAGTTAACTTGAGAAGCCCTTGTAGGATGGGCTTGAGGTAGGCATCTTGGTGCCACCTTGACTTGAGCACTACTTGAACACTCTCCAAGGTCAAGTTTCTTCATAGCTGATTGATGAAAGATGACCCATTGAAATTCATGCTTCTTACAAAAATGGTCTTGCTTGGAGTGGAGGACATCTTGTCATCTTTGTTGACGACAATTTCTGGATGTGTGAGAAATTGCAAACAAGGATTGGATTCTAGCTGTGATTTCAAAGAGAAAAGAGAAGCAGAAAGTAATTGGATGCAAGTTTTTTATGTGGTAAAACTCCGATGGCCGGAGAAACGTCCACGGGTGGTTGAATGATCAACCAAGCCAAAATCCACTATGAAATAATAAAAATACAATTCTCGATCTCTCTTTATTCTCTCGGTAGTTTTTCTATGATTGATGTATATCTCTTTTTTTTTTGGCGAGATTATGGGTCTATTTATATGTTTATAGAACCCTAATCTGCTTTGTACAAGTAATAGAAGATCTTTGTATTTAATTATGATTATTTACTTGCTTGAAGCTGATTGTCTTCTTTCCTGTTTCGGAGTCTTATATTGAGGTCGAATGGGACTCTAGTAATGTAGTTCAATTAAGACTTATTTCCTTATAAGAGCGTAATCTTTTTGAAGAAATAAAGTTGTTGCCTGATTGGGAACCTTTCTTGCTCAATATCCTGTTTTTATTGGGATTCCTTTTTGATATGAATATCTTTGTGTATTTTAATAACTTGATCCGTGTGAGCTATGCGCTGGGCTTTTTATTCAGTTTTCTTCATATTAGTCCCGAGTATGGAAAAATCCTGCTGGTCCCCGAGTAACATCATTTGATCCCGAGTAGAAATATCATTTAACCAGTCCTGAGTGTTATTAACTGATCCCGAGTAGTTTATGATGTCGATTGACCCTGAGTAGGTTTTGTTCAACATCTGCTTACTCGGGTTTTCTCTTCTTCAGTGATGTCTTATAGGATATTTTCTGAATGCCTATTCGGATGTCCACCTGTAAATTTATCCTCTTTGTTGAAGACGTGTACGTACGATAAAATTCACATATGACAATACCCCCTTAAAATATTTTTGCTGAACAGGGTTTTATTTAGGCAAAAGTATTTTAATCAATTTTTAATATCTTTTCAGTGCTCGAGTAAATGTCTTGTCATAAAGGTGTGTCTTAATGGTGACCCTGTAAATTCGATTTGCTGCTCACGCGAGATATTTAATAACAACGATGTTTTGGAGTTCTGACGGTGAAAAACCAGTTCTCTTTTTGTCACGTGTCCCTTGCCTCTTCATTTTTTGATATCATTTATGAGAAGCGACTTACGCGTTTCCCCGTGCACCGCCTACGTCATCAAACTTGATCATCGTTTTTTCCCACCTTGGGATCCTAGGGTTTCGTGCTATCATCTCTTTAAATTATTCACTGAGAGACAACGTTGGTTCATTCTCAAAAATTCAGCAGAAAATATTTCTCAAACCCAGATTTCTTTGCGCATAAAATCGCCACTTCTCTGTAGAAGATTCTGCACCAGTTCTTTATTCAAGGTTAGTTTCAATGGATCTGTCTTCCCGTCATCGATTTTTTAATATTGCTCTTGAGGCATTAGATCGTGGGGATTTTCAGTTGGTTTCCTGCATTCGAAGATTACTGTGGGAAATCTCAGTTGATGAACCTTCATTTTTAGAAGTCGGTGTTTCTGGGCTTCAAGCTGACGTTCATTTTTCTGTGACCAGTTTTGATTCTTCATCTAGTTTTGAATCTGATGTTTCTAATCACAGGGTACCTCTGTGAAGGATGGGAAAACATCAAAGTAGAAGTGAAGTTCACAAGCAGAGCTCAGACAGCTTTCAGATTATGGAGCAAATTCTTAACGAGAACGATGTCGAAGAGGCGTTCAGAGCGTCTCGTCTCACTTTCCCTGCTGACCGCCCAAGTGGGTTTGACTCCGAGCCGAATGTGGTCGGGCTAGATGAGATAGAGAAGTATCATGCCCGATTCGATCTGCCTTATTCGGTCACTCTGATTCCAGAGGGTGATAGAGCCAAGTGAAATCCTCCCTTGGGCAAGGTGGCGATCTATAGATCCATGCTCTGCTGCGACGTCACTCTCCCTCTTCAGCCATTCATTGCCTTGTTTCTAGCTGAAGCAGGGATTGCTCCGGTCCAACTAGCCCCGAACAACTATAAAATTTTGATGTGTATGTGGAACATGTACAACCAGATGAACTTGTCGCCACCTTCCCCGAGTGAAATATGGCACTTCTTCACGCTGAGGCAGTCTGGTAAGACAGGGACTTACTTCCTCATATCCAATCCGCCAGATTGTTGGCTCTCTGAGGGGACAAAGGTGAATCGGGGAGTTGATATCTCTGATGACCCCAAAAAGAGGGGTTTTGTATGGGGATTCCTTACATCCAACAAGTTTTGGAAGAACATTTGGTTTTTCCAGAACAGTTGGTTTTTCGCCGGAGGGAGTCTCAGTCTTGAAGTCACCCTCAGATCCGGGGTTACTCGGGCCGTGTTGAAAGTCCCCTGTTTCTTCAGTTCCTCCGAGACATGAAACAAAAAGAAATTTGTCTACAGTGATACTGAGTTGACCAGACTTGCTCGGGCAGTAGTTCGCACTTTAGAGAAGAGGAGCACGACTTATCTTTTTACTGAAGTGAAGATGATTGAGCTCGGCTTCTTCAAACAGATTTTGGGCTACCGCAGGCGATGTAAGTGATTTTTACAACCCTCTTTTTATTGTTATTTTTTTCTTTTTGTACTCTGACACGGTTCCTATTTTCTTCTAAGTATACGATACGGACATCGTCTGCGATCTTCAGGGTCGCCAAGTGAATTCGATTCTTTAGGCTCGACAAGTGAAGTCGATTCTTCAGGCTCGCCAAGTGAAGTCGATTCTTCAGGTGAGCCGAAAAAAAGCTTCTCATTAGAACAATAAAGGTATCGCTCCGCTTGAGTCCGATGAGGAAACTGATGTAGCCGAGGAGCAAGTCCCTGGATATGTCCCTAAGGACGTTGTTCAGCTGGCCGTCGGGAAGGCTAGTGGTCCTAGCGACCCGACAGATACTCATTTTCCTGATGATGGGGAGAGGCAGAGTGAGGGTCCTGCTATGCTGTCAGATTCCGTTGATGGAGGTAACACCTCTACGAGCCAAGTACTTTCAGGTCCCGACTTCTTTGTGTCCTTCTGGGATGATACTCCGGAAGATCCTGCAGCTGATTTCAGTTTCCACTGTTCTCGGGCCGAGAAATGGAAAACGATGGATTCTCCTACTTGCCCTCAGAAGATCCCTCGAGTGGTCTCATTCATTGACTCCAATGATGAAGATATTGTGGCTGACATTCCCTCGAGCGTTGATGTTGGAGCATCGACGGATGCAAAGACTTTGGAGCAGAACAGGGGTTCCCCTCCCCCCGAGGTTGAAGATCAAGGGGCTGGACCCTCGGGGGTTCTTTCATATCCTTCTCCCCCGGATATACTGCAGGAGATATCATCCAGTGAAGACCGCTGGAGTTGTTTTAGGGATGGCTCTCTGACAGACCGTCTTCAAAAAAATTTCAATGGTGCATCTTATGTAAGTTGTTCTTTTCTTCAATTGTCTTGTTTGCCAAATTTTTAGATTTTTAATTAAATTTTGTAGATAGTGGCCGAGTTCGCTGAGCTGGTTCAGACGCAACAATATCAAGCTGATAGAATAAGGCGTCTCGAAGCTCAGCGGAAGGAAAGTGAGGATAACAGTGCTCGGGTTGAGGCAGCTTATCAACAAGAGGTTGGTTCTGCCTAAGTGTTTTCCTACCACTGTCTGGCAAAGCAGATGGAGGCCGAGGAGAAAGCTTCTTCGGCAGGAGAGAAGGCTACATCACTTCAAAACTTATTGTCTTCTGCCCAAGAATCAATGCATAAGGCCGAGCAGGAAGCGGAGTAGTCCAAGCCAGCATATGAACAGAAGATCGAGGACTTGGAACACCAAGCTCTGACAGTCGAATCTCTATCTTAAGAGGCTAGGATGGAACTTGAAGTCCATGGAGTTGATCATTTTAAAAGATCCTCTGCCTACGTTGCTCTTCTCATTCGGGAGTTCCAGCGAGGGCTAGTTTCAGCTGGCGAGTTCTTCAAAGTAAAGAATAGGGCGACTGAGAAGGCTCTAACCAACTGGGAGTTGTCAATCAAACATCATGTGGATCGGTCCTTGGAATCTCTTCAGGCTCAGATGAAGAAGTTGAGAGCTTACTACCGTAGCTGAGGTAAAGAGCCCCATCCCATGCATTTGGAGGTTCCATCTGAGCACTCCCTCTCAACTTTTTACAGTAGCCAAGAGTCTGTCGTGGAGGGGTGGTCCCCGATGTCGGACCGATCCCAGAAGAGGATTACAGCCAGTGGATGGATGACTCAGTCGATACAATCGCTTGTCCTTCTAACGAAAGTCTGCTGCGCGAGTACGAGATGGTGTCTGACCTGAGTATTGGCAAGAGTTCTAAATCCTCACAACCTTAATTTTTTGTAGATAGGACTTTTTTTTTTGTAACTGTAACTTTTTACAATTCTTTTGTAAAATGTAACAATCGTTTTGTATTTAATAAAATCCCGAGCTTTTCTGAACCGAGTGGTCTTAGTCTGATTTCATTGCTGACGAAATTTCTTCAACTTGACTCTATTGCCGAGTATCTTATTAAACCGGCTATTTCTATTCGGGTTTCTTAACCGAGTATCTTATTAAACCGGCTTCGTTCCCTGTATGATTTTTAAAGCCAAGTATCTTATTAAACTGACTGTTGCAATCTTCATGCCAAGTATCTTATTAAACTGGCTAACTCTGACGTTCGGGTAACTTGACCGAGTATTTTATTAAACTGGTTGTCACCCGAATAATTTTTAACGCCAAGTATCTTATTAAACTGACTGTTGCAATCTTCATGCCAAGTATCTTATTAAACTGGCTAACTCTGATATTCAGGTAACTTGACTGAGTATCTTATTAAACCGGCTGTCACCCGAATAACTTTTAACGCCAACAAAGTTTTAAATTCCACAACTAATATTTAACCTGACTAAAATTGTCCTGACTAGAAAAAAGAACAAAAAATAATTTAAGGATAGAAAATCTTCAGATATTAGACATTTCATGGTCGGGGTAAAACCCCTCAATTGGGTCGTGCAATCCAATATGCTATATGGCCAGCTAGTCCTTCGACTTTGTACGGGCCTTCCCATTTGTCAGCCAGGGAACCTGCTGCTTTATTTTTTATGTTCAATGACACATTCCTGAGTAACAGGTCTTTTAGCTGGAATTTCCTGACCCGAACATGAGAGTTGTAGTGGCGAGCTACTCTTTGCTGATATGCCATATTTCGTATTCGGGACTTCTAAATTTTCTCTTTTAACTCATCTAGACTTGCAATAGCATATCAACATTCTGTTCTTCATCATATAACCTGACCCGGGGTGACGCATATGATGTTTCTATAGGGATAACAGCTTCTGTTCCAAAGGCTAAAGTGAATGAAGTTTCTCCGGTTAACGTTCTTGTTGTTGTCCGGTATGCCCATAATACTTCGGGAAGCTTTTCAACCCAGCTTCTTTTCTTGGCATCTAGCTTTGCTTTGATTGTGTGCTTGATGATTTGGTTCACTGCTTTGACATGTTCATTTGTTTGAGGGTAGGCATTTGTGGCATAGTAATTGGCAATCTAGTATTCTTTGCACAGCTGTCTGAATTTCAGGTTATCAAACTGGGTACCGTTGTCAGTGATTATAGTGTCTGGGACTCCAAACCTATAAAGTATATTCTTTTTCACAAAAATTGTGGTGTTTGCTTTTGTGATATGCACCAATGCTTCAGCTTCTACCCACTTCGTGAAATAGTCAACGGCTACTATGGCATACTTCGCTCCACCCCCTGTCCCAGCTGGCATTGGGCTGATTAAATCCAAACCCTACATGGCAAATGGCCATAGGGATGTGAGGTTTCTGAGCTGCTCATGGGGTTGTCGGATGTCATTAGCAATCCTCTGGCAAGTATTGCAACTCTTTGAACATTCCTGTGCATATGAGAACATAGTAGGCCAATAATAACCTTGCCTGAGTACCTTGTGTGCCAAAATTTTACCCCTAGCGTGGTTCCCGTAAACTCCTCCATGGACTTCCTGTAATATCCGATATGCATTCTCCTCTAACACACATCTTTGGAGTGTTCGGGAATATCCCCTTCTGTATAGTTCTCCTTCAACTAATGTATACCTTGCTGATCTATACCTAATACGTTTTGCTTATAAGGGATCTTCTGGGAGCACGCCTTCTTCCAGGAGCCTCTTTAGCTGAGTCATCCAACCTTCTGGCGGTGTTCGGATTTCTAAAATTTCTAAGTTTCTTGGTTCAGCTGTGCTCGGTTTGAAGAGATGTGCAACCGGAATAGTTTTTGGCCTAATTGTGGTTGTTGCTGATGCTAGTTTAGACAATGCGTCTGCCTTTTCATTCTCCTCCCTGGGGATCTGGGCAATCTTTTATTCTTTGAATTTTTGGAGGAGCTGTTTTGCAATGCCCCGGTAGGCTACCATGCCTTTATCATTGGCTTGGTAATCGTCCAGGACTTAGTTTACAACTACCTATGAATCGCTGAATATCTCGACTTCATCTGCCCCGAGAACTATGCAGACTCTGAGTCCAGCTAGTAACGCCTCGTACTCGGCTTGATTGTTGGTTGCTATGAAGTCAAATCTCATGGCACATTCGACATCATCTCCTTATAGAGTGCATACTATGATCCCTGCCCTGTTGCCATGAGTGTTTGAAGAGCTATCAACATACAATTTCCATGGGAATTTTTTCCCAACATCCTTTTTGCTTCCAGGTTCGGCTCTGTGAACTCTGCTATAAAATTTAAAACTGCTTGCCCTTTGAGGGATGTCATGGGGACGTAGTGGATATCGAATTCACTTAGCTCGATATCCCATTTGGTCAGTCTTCCTTAAATCTCTGGCTTCTGTAGAATTTGTTTTAATGGGCAATCGGTGAGAACCTGGATTGTATGAGCCTGAAAATGTGGCCTTAGCTTCCTTGCTGCTGAAACCAATGCTAGTGCCATTTTCTCTGCCTGTGAATATCTGGTCTCGGCTTATATAAGTGCCTTGCTGGTGTAGTACACTAGCTTCTGTACTCTATCTTCTGTTCTAACTAGGACTGAGCTGACTCCTAGTTCTGTAATTGATAAGTAGAAATAAAGTGTCTCTCCCATCTGTGGTTTTGAAAAGATGGGAGCCTACCCTAGGTATTCTTTAATTTTTAAGAATGCCTGCTCGCACTCTTCATTCCATTCGAATCCTTTTCCTTTTTTAATTACTTTGAAAAAAGGTGCGCATCTGTCTGTTGCCTTTGAGATGAATCTACCCACGGAAGCTAAGCATCCTGTTAGGCGATGTACTTCTTTGAGTGTCCTCGGTGAAGTCATTTTTTGCAAGGCCTGGATCTTCTTTGGGTTGACTTCGATTCCTCTTTGGTGAACTTGAAAACCCAGGAATCTTCCTGATGAAACTCCGAATAAACACTTGTTTAGATTTAGCTTCATTTGGTATCTCTTTAAGACGTCAATTGTCTCTCGTAGGTCTGAAGTATGCTTGTCTACCGTGATGCTCTTAGTCAACATGTCATCAATGTATACTTCCATGTTCCTTCCTATTTGTCGTGCAAAGATTCTGTTGACCAGCCTTTGATAGGTTGCCCCTGTATTTTTTAATCCGAAGGGCATTACTGTGTAACAGTACAAACCCTGATCAGTTGTGAATGCTGTCTTTTCTTCGTCAGCTTTGTTTATCCGAATTTGGTTATATCCCAAGTAGGCGTCCATAAAACTGAGCAACTCATGGCCTGATGTAGCGTCCAACAACTGATCTATCTTCGAAAGTGGAAAACTGTCTTTTGGGCATGCCTTGTTCAGATATGTGAAATATACGCACATTCTTCATTGTCCATTCTTCTTTTGGAAGAAGACTACATTAGCTACCCATTGAGGGTAGTTGACCTCTCTAATCGACCCTATAGTGAGTAGCTTCTCTACTTCCTGTTTGATTGCCTGACTTCTCTCGAGGGTGAATGATCTTCTCTTTTGTATCACCAGTTTTGCATTCGGGTCTACTGTGAGATGGTGAGATATTATTCGGGCATCTATCCCGACCATGTCTTCATGACTCCAAGCGAATACATCTCTATATTCTTTAAGTAGATCAATGAGGCTTTGTTTGACTTTTCCTTCCAAGTTGGCCCCGATCTTGATCCTCTTATCTGGTTCATCTTCTTTCAAGATAATTTCCTCGACCGGTTCAGTTTTGGATTCATTCGGTTCTTCCCTTGGATCAAACTCGAACGACAGTGGCTCTTTGTTTTGACTTGGCTGTGTTATAGTGCAAACCTGTTCATCATTCTTGTCTTTGTATACTGACAGGTTAGCTCTTTAGGCCATCTCTTGGGATCCCTTGTTCGGTCGGGAATTTGATCATTAAGGCATAAGTGGCGGTTACGGCCTTAGTTTTATTTAAGAATGGCCGACCCAACAACACATTATACAGCCAATGGTCTAAGTCTACTACCACGAAGTCGAGCAATACAGTTCTCTGACAAGGTGCCACTCCGATTTTCACCGGTAGCTTTACCGTCCCGAGTGTCCTGACCTCAATTCCACTGAATCCTCTGAGTGGGGTATGGAAAGGTTGTAGGTTCTTTTGCTCCAACCTGAGTTGATCATAGACGGCTATGTTGAGAATGTCTGCCGAACTTTCAATATCTATCAAGATTCTCATAACTTCCCGGTGACCAATCCGGGAACTATAACCAGAGCGTCATTTGGACGAACATCGACCCCATGTGAATCTACTTCTGTGAATGTTATTGGGTCTCATCCTCCCTTTACCCTTTTCGAGTCTGGCTCCACAGAGTTTACATCAAAGTTATTTCTTGCTTCTACTCCTTCTCTGATTTCCTATGTTTGCTCTCGGTTACTTCTCCCAGTAGATGGTCCTCTAAAGATTGAATGTTTTACTTGATTGGCCTCTGGATTGGCCCCTTGATTTCGACCACAGCTGTGATCGACCCTGATCTCTTTCTTTGTTTTTGATTTCTCATCCCTTTTCAAAATTACAACTTGTAGATGTCCTTCCCGAATAAGGGTTTCTATGTAATCTTTGAGCTGGTAACACTTGGAAGTCTCATGACCGGTTTCCTTATAGAATCTACAGTATTTGGTGGTATCTCGTTGGGCAAACTGAGACTGTCGTCGAGGCTCTTGTACCATATTCTTTGTTTCCAGAATGACCAGGATTTCCTCCTACTTTTTTCGTAGAGGGGTGTAGTTGGTGTATCTACCACGGTATATCTCCGTGGTCTGTTAGACATTACGCCCGTTTTCCCCGTCCTTACTTTTTTCTTTACTGTTTCTTTTCTGTTTGCCCTTTTGGTTCTGCACCTTGGACTCATTGTCCTTTTCGGGGTTTTCCTCCATGCATGTAGCATCTTCCTATGGTTAACTCTTCTTCCTCGGCTAGTGCATATCCTCCTACCATGTCCATCATATCTGTATATCTGGTCAGAAGGGCTCTTCTTAAGTCAAAAGACAATTGTCCATTCTGTAGGTTATTGATGAATTTAACAATTATTGCTTCATCATTTGCACTGCCGATTTCTGATACTGCTTAGCCGAACCTTCCCAGGTATTTCTTCAGCGACTCATCTTTCCCTTATTTTATTTGAGAAAGGTAAGCCACTGATTTTTTCCTGTTAACATTGCTCAGAAATTGCCTTGAAAAACTCCTGCTCAGTTCACTGAAACTTCCGATGCTTGCTGGGGAAAATCTCCCGAACCATCTTTAGCCCAGGTCTCCTAGAGTTTGTGGAAAATTGAGGCATAGTAAGGGATCGCTATGGGCATACTGGGCCATAGCACTTTTATAGGGTCAGACATGTTCTTTTGGGTTTGTATCCTTTTTGAATTGTTCCACATGTGTCATCCTGAATCTTTCTGGGAATGAAGTCCGCATGATGTCCCTATTGAAGAGGTTGTCAGAATCCTCGTCAGATAAATCGTTGTACCCATAACCTCTGACCAGTGCGTCCATTTGACGCCTATTGTTCTCGACTTCTCGAGTTAGGCTCTGGATTACGACATCTCTGTCTCCCACTGGACTTCCCTGATGGTTGAACCGCTGGGTGACTGTCATCCCTCTTTCTGGCTATTCACTTTGATGCCGGGTTTCACGTATGATTCCATGGTGAAGCTTGCGATGGTGCCGATCACTATCTTCTGATGACGACCGATCCCTGTACCAGTCATGTTTGCAGTGTCTAGTACGGGCTGTCTGATCCTAGTTCTGTTTCTGGCTGGTCGTTCCTCTTCAAGTGTTTCACGTCCAGACTGATTGATCAGAACAGAATTCCTTCCGGCTTCCGGTGTATTTAGTTCTGGCCCTACCATAACTGAACGAAGCTTTACAGGCGGGAGGTTAGGAGTTTGTGCCTCTGCAGCCAGTAGATCAACTCCTTCTTTTGCTGCTTCTGCCACCAATTGTTGCAACGCTTCTCGGAAATGTTGTGTCAGGTCTCCACTGGTTAGAAGAACTTGCTAGATTCCCGCCAGGAATGTAGGTTGGTTCTATGTGATTGCAGCGAGATCTCATGAGCTACTGCCAACATGGAAGTTATTTGGAGATTTTTGCACATCTCCAGAATTGCTTCTTCTTCCTGTCATTATCTTTAATTAAAGCGGAGGTTCAAGCTCCTCTTCTAGCTCCAATTGTTGACGTCGATTTCTGGATGTGTGAGAATTTGCCAACAAGGATTGGATTCTAGCTGTGATTTCAAAGAGAAAAGAGAAGGAGAAAGTAATTGGACGTAAGTTTTTTACGTGGTAAAACTCTGATGGCCGGAGAAACGTCCACGGGTGGTTGAATGATCAACCAAGCCAAAATTCACTATGAAATAATAAAAATACAATTCTCGATCTCTCTTTCTTCTCTCAGGTAGTTTTTCTATGATTGATGTATATCTCCTTTTTTTTGGCGAGATTATGTGTTTATTTATATGTTTATAGAACCCTAATCTGCTTTGTGCAAGTAATAGAAAATCTTTGTATTTAATTATGATTATTTACTTGCTTGAAGCTGGTTGTCTTCTTTTCTGTTTCGGAGTCTTGTATTAAGGTCGAATGGGACTCTAGTAATGTAGTCCAATTAGGACTTATTTCCTTATAAGAGCGTAGTCTTTTTGAGGAAATAAAGTTGTTACCTGATTGGGAACCTTGCCTGCTCAATATCCTGTTTTTATTTGGGATTACTTTTTGTTATGGATATCTTCGTGTATTGTAATAACTTGATCCGTGTGAGCTATGCGTTGCGCTTTTATTCAATTTTCTTCATGTTAGTCCCGAGTAAGGACGATTCCCGCTGGTCCTGAGTAACAACATTTGATACCGAGTAGAAATGTCATTTAACCAGTCCTGAGTGTTATTAACTTATCCCGAGTAGTATATGACATCGATTGACCCTGAGTAGGTTTTGTTCAACATCTGCTTACTCGGTTTTATCTTCTTCGGTGATTTCTTGTAAGTTATTTTCTAAATGCCTATTCGGATGTCCATCTGACAATTTATCCTCTTGGTTGATGACGTGTACGTATGATAAAATTCACATATGGCAATCTTCAAACCCAAGCCTCTTCTTGTCACTTGACCTCTTTCCAACATCTAACATGTGGTCAAGTTTTTTGGTGTTAGAGTTCATCTTGGCCAACAACTCTCTTGCATCTTCAAGCTCTTTCTTCAACCCTTCTTCATTCCTCTTAGATCTCACTAACTCTTCATTTAGTTGGTCAACTTGAGTTGAGAGCTCTAGGTTTTCTTCTTTTAATCTCTTAATTTCATTCTTGTTCTTTAACCTTGAACTCTCAAACCTAGTCATATAGTCCTTGAGATCCATCCTATCCACTTTTCCATTTGTGGATTGTGATGAAGATCCATCATCACTTGAGTAGTTTTCTTCTTGACTCTCATTTTCTTCTTCACTAGCATCTTTGCTCCTATGAGAGGACGTAAAGGCTATGAAGTTAGCCATGAGTTCTTCATCATCCGAACATTCATCTCCTTCATTTGAGTTATCACTTTCACTCTATGTGGCAGCCATCACTTTTCCTTTTTTCTTGACCTTGTGATTTTCATATTCAGGGGCAAATTAGAGATTGTTGTGATGACATGATTCATGCATTGCCTTCCTATTCCATTTTCATGCCTCAAACTCTTGTGCGTTCCACTGTGCCTTTGGCTTGAGTACATCATCTCCTCCATTTGTAGAAGTCATCATTGATGGAGTGTAGCCATCTTCAACCGCCATCCATGCCCTGCCATGAATTTGGCACATATACGACTCCATCTTGCCTTTCCAATAGGCATAATTCAATCCGGTGCGAAGTGGAGGTCTAGTGCTAGAAGCTCCCTTGTTGCCACCGTTTCCACTCATTGTGTTTAATGAATGAATGATATGAATGCAAGTGTATGAATGATCAACACACACACACAAAATGCAACACTCACCAAAATGATCAAGGATCACCTATATATATCTAGGAACCTGCTCTGATACCAATTGAAACAAATATTATGGTGTGTTTAAGAACAATCTAGAGGGGAGGGGAGGGGGGGGGGGGGTGAATAAATTGTAAACAAATTTTACCCAATTTTTGTTAATGGTCAATTTGACGAAAATATTCCTAGCTAGTTACAATAATATCGCAAGTGTAATAAATGCGGAAAGAGTACAGACACTTGAGATATACGTGGAAACCCTCGAAATGGGAAAAACCACAGGCTGATAAGTGCGCCACACACGAACCTCGAACCCACTAATGGTAAAGGAATTACAACTTAATCCCGGTTTAAAATCCACCACCATTACCTAATCCCGGTATAAGTGAACATAGTCCATCTTGTTTGCGATTTAAGCTACCTACTCTCGGAAGCAACACAAGTCTTACTTCTCAATGAAGAGATAAAAATGCCCTATGTGAATATATGATGATATTCAAAGAACAAACAAGGCTAGGAAACCTTATATGTTATCTAGGAGTATGAGATGGCAATTAATGCAATCGTAGATATCAAGAGCTAAATGACATGTTCAAAAAGCTTAGCAAAACATAGATCAAACAATCCTATGAAGCTATCACAATACAACACTCAATCATGTCATCACAACAATCTCTAATTTGTATCTAGAATATGTTCTAAGAGCATACAAATAATTAAAGAGATGGCTTAGCAAGCAAAACACTTAACTTGTAAGAAGATAGTGAAGAACATACCAAACAAGATGTGATGAAGCAAAACTATCCATTGATGCACTCTAAATGATCTTAGATGATGCAATATGAAGTTTTTATGCACATGGGAATGCTTTGAGTGTTTAAAGATGAGTTCTTGGAAGAGTTTTCCTTTTGAAATGTGTTCTAAGGAAAACATATGATGTTCTAAACTCTTTTTCGACTTAAATACAAAGAGTTATATATATATATATATATATATATATATATATGAGTTTCAACCAAAGTGAGGTCGTTTTGGAAAAAACGTTCCAGCTTCCGCTATGTGCGTTGGTCGGGTAGCGCACCACCAGCACACACCCTAAATTTTCAATAGGCACTGGTCGAGTGGCGCATGACATTCGACGATCCACTGGAATGTTATGCTGGTGAGGTTGCGCTAGTCGAGTAGCGCACTACCACTTTTTCAACATTGTGCGGGTGTTGTGGCGTAGCTTAATGGCGCATGACAAGCGGTGATTCTCTGGAATGTTGCTCTGGTGAGGCTGCGCTAGTCGAGTAGAGCACCACCAATGCAATGCCCACTTTTTCAACACTCAAACACAAAAAATCAACAAGTCCTAAAGTGATGAAAATGCATCCTATACTAATGCCTAACATGACATAAAACTTTAATACAAGATGCAAATGAATTAACAAGAGTCATTTAAACCAAAATGCACACAATTATAAACACACAACATATATGAATAAGAGTTATGCATGGATTTGTGAGTGTGTGCAACTATCTCTTCAAAGCAATTAAGCACAAGAATTTTACCTTTGGTGCTTCTCCTCTTGAGGTCTTGAGAGCCTAAGCTACCCTTACATAAACCCCAAAAATGTGATTTGTTCACGAAATGAGCCAATCAATAAATGATGACTTTACAGAAGGCATAAGGGTTGGGTAGAATTTATGTCCAATAAAGAGTGTATCATGTTGATCGGTCACTTTTGATATTGTACTTTTATTATATAGTGGAAGTTAGTTGGCCGGTGGTTGTGGTATCAACCCGTGGATGTTTCCTCTTTTATGGTTTTACCATATAAAAAATAATGTGTCAAATGTCTCTAACCCTTGGTCTTAATTTTTGTATATATGTTTGGTTATATCTTGTTTGGACTATTTATTTCTTCATTTCTTTGTGAACAAGATTTTTGAAAATCTTATGATGCAAACACTCTTTTGATCGAACATGTTTATATATATATATTGTATTTTGTAAATTGACTTATTTATATATAGTCATTCATTTTACTTGTACTTGTGAATATTGATCATATATAGATACAAGTACTAATTAATCTATGTTTAGATTGAATTCTTCACTTGCAAGTTGTAGACTTTAATTGATATGCTCAAATTCAATATGACTTTTAATAGTCTACTTGAGCTTGCATTTGTTATTATAATGTGATACAAAGCAATCTAGAGGGACAAACTTTTGTTTGTTTCATGGGTTTGAAAAAGGTGTAAAATTCCTATTTAACCCCTTCTCTCTAGGTTAGCTTTAGGCAAATTAATCGTGTTTGTATTTTCAACTACTCTCCATTAGGACACAACAGCTCTGCTATATACAGATACTGCTCTTTAGAACATTACAGCTTTGTCCCTTATCGACTTAGTACCTACTCCCATCCCCATTAGGACACTGCAGATGTGTCACATATAGATACTACTCTGCAGGTTCCTGCAGCTTCAGATACTTGTCCACATGATATTGTTACAACCGTACCGGATGTTGATGCAAAGAGTTAGCACGTCTCTGTATATTCATATAGTACTCTGCAAGTCCTTACAACCGTGCCAGATGTTTCTGCTGGAGAGAGTCAGCACGTCCCTGCAGCTTCAGATAGTACTTTGTAAAACCCTGTAGCCATACTAACTGCTGCTATTGGAAACAGTCAGTATGTCCCTGCAAGTTTATATTGTACTCCGCATGACCTTGCAGCCGTGCTAGATGCTGTTGCTAGAGAGAGTCAGCACGTCTCTATAGCTTTAGAAAAAACTCTGTAGGCCCCTGTCCCTACAGTATCTACAACTATGTCCGAGTAAGGTTTAAGAAGTCGGATCCCAGTTGGTTTAGACTTCGCATGTGCCAGTCCCTATTTTTGTCTCTTCATACATTACACGTATATCACAAGGGGTTTAAGCAGTAGGGATCCTGCATGCCCAAATTGTTGATTGATCCACCATTGGGGGCACATAAACGTGGTTGGCAATTGATTAGTCCTTACACTGACCCATGTATACAGAAGAGGTCTAGGGCCGTGGCCAATAAATTTAAGCTTGATGGATTGGTGGGTGGGAGTAGCTTAATGATTACATGGCATTTAAAAACTACACAACGTCATTGTATAACATCTTAATTAGAATGTTTTCCAATATTTGCATACCACTACTATATCTTATTAATAATGTATTTTCTTATTCAATGATACATGCAGGATGTGGATCTAGAATTTTTAGTCAGAGTCTTTTGGTTCCATAGGTTCCAAACCAACCATATGGACTTGGAAGACACGTTATGTATTTATATTTATACAGAAGCACATTTTTTTTATTGTTTAATTTGTACAACCCTTTAACGTTTGTTGTTGGTTCCTTTTGTCAGCACCTGGATGCATATTTACAAATCTTACAAAAGCACCAGTATGTTTTCTATGAGGTGTACAAACATGATATAAACTTCCTTAATTCCCAATTCTATGTAAGTTTTCAGTTTTTGATGAATCCCAATTTAAATGATGAATACTTCCTTATCATCATATGTGTACTTGTTGAACAGACATACATACAGATCCAGTGGTAGAATATTTTCCCTGCTGAAGTCGGGTCCATACCCCCGAGAGTGTTGGCCTTTTTTAACTTATTCCTAGTCCGAAGAAGATCTAATATAGGCACACGGTTGGTCTCCCAGAGGATGTCGGCTATAACATGAGGTTGATACGGTGAGTGTATTAGAAATGAAATAGGATTTTGGAATTTATATTAACTAGCATATTATCCTGAGATCTGATTTTTTTAGGCTACTTTTAGCTTATGGTGTCGTGTAACGTTGGAGGATATCATTGGATCATGTCCAAAATTGATCTCGTTGAACAATCAATACACCTCTTTGATCCATTTAGGCATCAAGTTCAATTCGAACATAGGAACAAAGAAGTAGCATGCTTACGATGGTTTTTACCATCGATATTGGCTCATGTCAGATTTACTAGAAAAGAACGAGTCAACATAGGAAGTGTAAAGCGGAGGCGAATAAGTTTCATATGGCTATTATAGGGAAATCGAAGGTGCCACAACAATCAATTAGGTAAGTGTAAATGGTGACAGTATTAATTGAATTCACAACAGTCTGCATTTGTGAACTAGTTAATTACATTTATTGTATTTCTAAATTTCAGGGGTATATGTGGTGCCGATACACTGTTATTGATTGAGCACACATTAGCAAACAAGAAGTTTGATTGGAAGGACGACGATATGGTCGGGAAACATTTGAATATGGCCGTTGAAGTTTTTTGTAAATCCATATCATGTTGAACTGATGTTATTTTTTCTGTAATATTTATTATCATAGTTTATTTGCAATAGACTTTGTAATTACCACTATTGGCAATTTACCAATATTACATATTGTTAAAATTAAAACAAGTACATGTCACATATATATGCAATAACAAAAAGTGTTACAAAGGATATTATCCCAAAATAAAATTATTTGGACAATCCCAATCTTTCTGTTTTCAATTCCAGTGGAATCTGGGATTGTTCTAGTAGATCCCGGAAAGCCTCCCATAGGCTTTCTGAGACTTACTAAGACAATCCTAGTATCTCTATTTTTAATTCTAGTGGAATATGAGATTGTTCTAGTAAGTCTCGAAAAACCTCCCAAAGACTGTCCAAGACTTATTGGGATAACTTTAATCTCTCTGTTTTCAATTCTATTGAAATCTAGGATTATTCCAGTAAGTCTCGTAAAGCCTCCCACAGACTTTCCGAGACTTACTAGGACAATCCTAGTATCTCTATTTTCAGATTGCTCTTTTTAGATTTTGGAGGTTAAAAATAAATAATGTGTGTCTAAATCAACCTAGAGGGTGGGGGTGAACAGGTTGTAATTGATTAATTACCAATTTTTTTGACTTAATCAATATTACCAAAAATTACCACATATTAGCAAGCAATCGATAAACACAAGTCAAGCGGAAAACAATAAAAACACTCGAGTTGTTTTACATGAAAAATCCTTCCACTGGGTAAAACTCATAGGCTATCCATCTAGCTAAATACAGTTCTCAAATCAACTATTTGAATAAAAGTTTACAACCTAGGTTGATCTAAAGTCACACAATTCTTGGTCACTAACCCTTTCACTCTACCCAACAGGCCTTTAATAGTGATCATAGACCAACTAGCTTGTGCACTAATCCACTTAGTCACAAAGCTTAACAATCAATGAAGAGAATAAACAACCTATGTGAATATGTAAAAATATTTTAACATGTAATTATTGCTAGGCTATACTAAATGCATATCTAGAGATTTAAAGATGACAACAAACAACAATCCTATATATCAATATCTAAATGAAAAGCAAGAAGGTTTAGATAGATGGCAAAACGGTCCTAAATGCTAGCTTTCAATCAACAAGCAATCTAAACCAACACAAAGTGACTCAAACATATTAAAAACTATATTAACCAAGGAGTCTGGCATTTAATCAAGAAAATAAATGCTAATCCTAAGCAAGATGAACATAGAAATGAAACAAAGAGTTTTAGGGCATGTTTAAGTTACCTAGTTATGAAACCGAAGATCTATGATTAGATGATTCTTGAATGATGCTAGATGCTCATAGGGATATGTTTGGTTGAGTAAAGATTGGTTCTTGGTAGTCTATCTCTCTCTAGATTTATATTCTGAACTCGTAAAAACGAGAAAGGGAGAAGACAACATATACATATATATATATATATATATATATATATATATATATATATATATATATATATATATATATATGAGGTCAAAGTGGAGCTACGTGGTTTTTGAAAGTTACAATTTAAAACAGCAGAAATAACGCAGTGCACGGGTTACTGGGCGAGTAGGATACCCGCTCACTGTTTGTGCACCGGGGTAACACAAACACAACAAAGAGATTGCCATGGTAGTGTTCTGGTATGGACCTACGCACTATCCGCACACTAAAAGATGAAGAACCAAGAAGGGAATTACGCTGGTTATTGCACGGTTAGGGTCCCACACAATATCTAGTCACCGGGGAAAAGCAGAACCAGCAGGGGAATTAAACTGGTCAGTGCATGGGTAGGGTCCCACGCATAAGGACACACACACAGGGTCCCTCCCAAGAGGACATTCATCATGCTAATAAGAAGCACACCAATGTGCAGGCATGGACGTTTCTAATCAACTATCAGGAAATGAATTACAATGCACACAGCCATACTTAGAGCTAACAACAAGATGCATGTGTTGGAAGTGAAAAGGAAGCACACATTAAGGAATGAAACAAAAATGCAAAATTGCCAAGGCTTGCAAGAAGTAGTGAGTGTGTGCAACTACATCTCTTCAAATTGTTAAGCTCAAGTGATATACCTTTGGAGTGGTCTTGAGTATGTCTTTGAAGCTTGATCACAAACAATGAGACCTAAACTACCCTTAAAAGTAAATCCCCAATGTCGCAAGTCAAATAAGTAAGCCAATCCAAATATGAGAAACTTACAGATGTAATACCACACACTGTCTTATGTCTTCAGGCACTATCTAAGTATTAGGATGCCCCACCGGTATGATGGGCACTGAATATGCGTCCACAAGTGTTTCCCTCTTATAGTAGTTTGCACACAGGGAAATGTAATCCAAGTTTCGCTCCATGAAATAATGGGATAAAATATGTTAAATGTTTCATAATAAAATATCAAAAACTTAAAAATATTTCACATAACCCAACTTACCTAGCCGTTGCAAGTGCATGAGAACGTGGTAGATAATCCATTTGGAATTTCTACATGTACAAGTCTTTTGTAACAAGTTAACCGTCCACTTATCTCCTTTATATTTAACCAAGAATATGTTCCAATCAACATAAGTTACGGTCATATAACTACATTTCTCAATATGTTTTGAGATCACCAAGTGTACAACGTTAGTTAGCTGGTGACGTATGGACTGTGCAGCTCGATGATGGAAGTAATACCAACATTGCAACATATCCCTTATGACCTTAGCCAAAATCATTAGTGGCATTTTCCGTGTGAATCTCAAGTATGAGTTCAAGCACTTATCAACAGTGGTTGTCGTGAACCTATATCTTCATTGGGTACAACATACACGGGACTACTTTTCTGGCCCGACATTAATAATATAATCGAATGCATTCTGGTGCAGGTTATGTAACTCCTCCACGTGCCTGTTATATTTCAATTCTCAGTAAGATTTCACTGCTGTAAACATTATCTTTGCAACATCATTTCTATGAAAAAAGTTGCCAAGCCAAAATTGATTTGGTGGATCCTACTATTACAAGAATTCAATTTGAAGATATGAGACAAGAAGGGTGTGGAGAATGTGCTAGTGGACCACTTGAGTAGGTTAGTGAAGGAAAATCCAGAGAAAACTAGTGAATTACCATTGAGAGAGAACTTTCCAGATGAGCAGTTATAGAGTGTGTTAGATAAGGTGCTGTGGTATGCAGATATCGTGAACTACTTGGTTAGTGGAGTGCTTCCGATAGATTTGAACTCCCAATGACGAAAGCGTTTCATAGCTAAGTCTAGGAAGTTTTTCTAAAATGATCCGTTCTTATATACATATGGCCCCGATGCAGTTATTAGAAGATGTGTACCCGGAGCCGAACAAGGAGACATACTTAGGTTTTGTTACAAGCTATATTGTGGGGGGCATTTTGGGGCACTGAAACCGCTTTAAAGGTGTTGCAATCGGGCTTCTATTGGGAGTCGTTGTTTAAGGATGCAGTCCAATTTTGCTCAGTTTGTGATAGATGCAAACAGATGGGGAATATAGAAAAAGGAATGAGATGCCCTTGACCGGTGAATTGGTGGTTCTATTTGATGTATGAGGCATAAATTTCATGGGACCATTCCCACCCTCTTGTGGGTATAGCTACATCCTAGTGGTGGTAGATTATGTGTCCAAATGGGTCGAAACATGGGCTACAAGAACCAACGACGGAAAAACGATGGTAAAATTTATGAACGAGACCATTTTTGCTAGATTTGGGACTCCTAGGACTAAAATTAATGATGGTAAACACTTTTGCAACAAAACATTTGTTGCTCTTATGAAGAAATATGGCATGAGGCATAAGATAGTCACCTCATACCACCCACAAACATCGGGCCAAGTGAAGGTTAGCAATAAACAAATCAAGAGTGTTATTGAGAAGTCGGTGAATTCAACTAGGAAGGATTGGGCATTGAAGTTAGATGACGCCTTGTGGGCCTATCAGACGACTTTCAAGACACCTATTGGAATGCGCCCATATAGGTTGGTTTTTGAGAAGGCGTGTCACCTTCCGGTTAAACTTGGAACACCGGCTCTTTGGGAAGTCAAGAGGTTGAAATTCCGCTATGACAAGACAGGTGAGGAGAGGAAGTTTCAACTTTGTGAGCTTGAGGAATTCCGGTTGGATGCTTATGAGAACTCAAGGTTGTATAAGGAAAAGACCAAGTTGATCCATGACAAGTTGATTGTTAGGAAGGATTTTTACCCGGGCATGCTAGTCCTCTTGTTCAACTCCCGTCTCAAAATATTTCTTGGAAAATTAAAGTCTAGATGGTTTGGACATTTCTGTTTGACACAAACATTCTCTAATGGAGTCGTGGAGTTGGAGAATGAGAAGAATAGGGAATGGTTCGTAGTCAATGGGAAAAAGGTGAAGCCTTACGTAAAAGAGATGGGAGAGATCACTTGGTTGGAGGAACTTAAGCTTCGAGACCCTTAGCACCCTCACTACGTCTTGCCTAGATGTTAAATAATACGATTGGTGGGAGGCAACCCACCTAGGTATATTCTTTTCAATAATTTTTAAATTTTAAAAATAAATGTGAATGGTAGTGACTCAACTTCACCTCAAAGTCTAAGTTGATCCATACCTTAATTTTGTAAAAGATTAATTGTGTTGATAGTGCAAGGAGTTGAAAAGCATAGGTTTGGGAGTGATTTTCATTTTATTAGCAAGTCTAATGATTACCAAACTCATATTCTTCAAGCAAATACCCTTGATGTGTTTTAGATTGAAGATGTATGCAGATGAGACTCATTGGACATGTTGACAACCGTTAAAGAACAAATACCAGGTGTGTCGCTCGTGGTGTCGCCTGCACATGTGCGACAATAGTAGCGCGACACTTGAGATGGATTGCTGTCGCCTATGTGTCGCTCATAGTGTCACTTAGAGAGCTGTCCGTGAAAAGGCAACGAGAACTCAGACAAAGTGTCGCTTCATGGTTGTCGCTTGGAGAGACGTGACACTTTATACGCAGAAGTTGTTGTCACTAGGATATCACTTCATGTGTTGCTTCCTTAATCAAACGCGAGACATGAATTTTTCAAAAGGGGCGACGTCGTTTTGATGTCGCGTCATTGATTCGCCTAGCCATATGCGATACATTGAGACGCGACAACTGGGCCTTATAAGTACGACAGTTCGTGTAGGGCAACCTTCAATAAAATTTCAAACTCCAAACGTGACAATTCTCCCTCCTCACGACTTTGAAGACTTATAACCCACGTAATCGGTAATTTCTTCTTGTTTTCACTTTCTTTAAACCCTTGTTAGTTTCAAATCCCTAGTTCTCTCTTCATTTACATATTCTAGGGTAAATTTAGGGATTGCGAAATCTTTGTGGGTGAAGCAATTTTGTGCATTTTTTGTGTGAATTGAAGTGTTGGTTTTGGTTTGTGAAGTTTATTAAAGCATCTATTATGTTGATTTTGTGTTTTTGGAGGAGTTGTGAGTGAAATTGGTTGAGTATAGTGGAGCTAGGGTACATTTGGGGATAATTTTGGATTTATTGATAATTGGGATTCGGCAGTAATATATATTGCATATTTTGTGATTGTGGTGGTGGTTTGTGGTATTCGTGGTGTATCAGATTACCGGCATTGTGTGGTTAGTACTGAACTAATGCCCAGTTGGTTTTTAGTATTGAAGCGACACAGATTTCTGGGTATGGCAGTGACTAGAACTAAGTAAATAGGTAGGGTAGAAGAGACGGGGAGCTCGAGCCAGATGAAGAGGCCAAGAAGGACCGAAGACAAAGAAAGGAGACAGGTGCCTCTGTATGTCGAAAACCCAGGTTTCCTGGCCAGAATAGCCAAGTTCAGCAGAAAGAAATCATTACTGAGAGGGGCATTTATGTGAGTGAGTTTACAGCAACATCTATTCCTAGGATGGTAGAGAATAGAGGTTAGGGATTGTATGTACAGAGGCCTCCCAGATTTTTTCCCTAGATTGTCAAGGATCTTTATACAGTGGTAATTGAGAGGAATTAGAATTTGGGGAGCCCAATGTTGGTCTGAGGAAGAGAGATCGGGATTAATTCGGCAGATATTAACAGGTACTTCAGAACTACGCTGCCGGAGCAGGACCATGTATTAGGCATGATTTGTTCAAAGGGGTGCTGAAACTCGAGGTTTTTTGCTGTAGGATGGACATTAATTTGGCTAACAACTTGGTGGCCCATCCGATACCGTTTTGGAATTCCATGTCCAACCCTATAAAGCAGAACCGGCTACATATAGAGCTTGCCTTCTGGCACATTTTCATTTCCTACTCTTTGAGGCCGTACTGACATCACACCACGGTGGCCTATGATATGGTTACCTTGCTCTATTGCTTACACAACGAGCAGCCCATCAACGTAAGAGTGATTGTGAAGATGGAATTCATAAGTCTGCTAGATATGTGTCATGGAAAGAGGCTATGGTGTTTCCATGCTTAATAACCCAGTTCAGCCAGGCAACAAGGGTTGACTTGTCGAGAGAGGAGTGGAAGGACACTGAGCCAGATTTTGGGGTTCGTACTTGGTATAATCTCTACCCACTCATTGAACTGAGGAGACCCGATACAAGAGAGAGCTCTAGCCAGCCGATGAAGAAAAAGAGGAGAGTACAAGAAGATGAAGATAAGGAGGCCGATGTTAAAGCCGATAAGGGAGACCATATAGAGGATCCGAACTACAGTGTAGAGGATGCTGAGAACCTCTCTGGAGATACCCGTGATTAGGGATGGCAATTTGACCCGCACCCGCAGGAACTCGCTTGAACCCAACCGTGTAGGGTCGGGTGTGGATGGTAAATTTATGACCCGTAGACCCGCGAACCCATTTAATGAAAAACCCGATTGGTTTGAGGGCGGGTGTGGGTTGAAAAAATGAACCCGCAGGTTGAACCCGCGAACCCGTATAAATAAATAATTGTATATAAATATACATAGTTATTTGAATTATTTTTGGTCGTTTTATTTTTATGGTTATTATTGTTTTGCAATGTATCAAGTAGGGAATTAGAAATGGAAATTTAATTCAATTAAGTATCAAATATGTAATTACCTATGGAAATTTACAAATGACAAATCGCGGGTTCGCGGGTTCATGGGTTACGGGTTTATGGGTATACCGCGGGTGAAGCATCCACTTGTGAACCCATATTGTTTTGCGGGTTCACGGGTAAGGGTATTGGTGCAGCCATAACCCACGGGTTCGAACCCGCCCACGAACCCGCTTACTTACGTGGGTTCAAGCGGGTTCGTGGGCGGGTATGGGTGAGGAAAATTTTCACGGTTGAGGGTTTGGATTTTACAAAACCCACCCGAACCCATCCCGATGCCATCCCTAACCGTGATTCCATACTTCAACATTTGCAGTTGATAGAACAGAGGTTTATGGCAAAGATAGATTTGGTAGATGTAGGGTTCCAACCATATGAGAGAGAGATTAAGCCGGTTCCATACCCATGGCACCCTTATCCAGCTCCAGGTTACCAGCCCCCATATTCATGGACCCAAAGTACAAGTTTAGCTTCGGAAGCAAGGTCCAGATACCCATATCCAGTTCTAGGATATTAGCCCCCATTTCCAATTCACCCGACAGGCGGGCCACGGGTTTCAGAGGATAATGCTGTTGTCCGTAGGGTTATGGAGATATCAAGAAAAGAGGCAGAGGACAGAGCAACAGCCGAGGCTGGTTGGAAAGGAAAGATCCGATACCCGAACCTCATATCCACCACCACCTTCTTATTAGTTGTTTTAGTTCCATGTTGATTTTGTTCTAGACTTGTTTATTTCTTTTTAGTACTTTTATTTCGACTTTTGTACCTTGCTTATTTTATTTAGGATAATTTATATTTGTAGTTATTTTATCTATTGTATCGCTTTATTGTTTAGCTTAAGGATGTGCGCTGTATTCTGATGTGGTTGATGTTTCTCTACCTTTGGGAGTTTTTGAATGCCATATTGATCGAGTTTTTATGTGCTCTCTTTTTAGTTTGATCGTTGTGTTTGTTTGTGGTGTAGGCACCTTTTGCCGGGCTCTCATTGTCAACATTTGGGACAATGTTGAGTTTAGGTTTGGAGGTGTCGACATTGGTTTCTGTCGTTTGGTTTTATTTTGAGTCCTTAATTTTTGAGTCAAATTTTTGATTTCATTTGATTTCATTTTGAGTCTAAATTGTTGGTTTGAGTCAAAAAATTTCAAAATCAGTTGCATGACCAAAATTTTTGAGCTTTAAATAGCTTGGATGTGATGCTTTAAGTATGTGTTTGTATAAGAGTTTATTTATGCATAATGTGCTCGATTGAGCATCTTATTGTCACTCTAGGGTCTCACTTGCACTTCATAGGCTTATCCCATCCTTTTGTGTTCTGGTTGAGGGAACTCGGTGCTCAAACACCTTGTTCTAATAGTTGAGACCACCTAGTGAGTTCATAAACATAAGCCTTAAAAAGCACATTTGAGTGTTATCTTTGTTTCATCTTAAACACTTTTCTCGTCACGCGGATCATTTGCCATAGAACATCACATTGATTATAATTGTGGATTGCTTGATGGATACTTACATTCCCTTGATAGATGAAATGATGAAATGATTTTAGGCAATGTGTGTGCTTAACTACTCAAATTAGCCTAAACACATTCCATGTCCCTATTTGTGTAGAGCCAATCTTGAGGCCAAAAAATCACCTTTATTTTGGAACCACATTACACCATATAGCCAAAACCTAAATACATGACTACCCTCGTTGCCAATCTTGTTAGGATTTGTTGCCTTGTTGTTGAAAAGTAGAAAAGCTCTAAATATAATAAGTGGTGTGTACTTAGGCTATATTAATAAATGTGCAAGGCAAAAAGGTTAAAAAATGTAAAAGTGCAAAAATGTGCACTTATGAGCTTAAAGTGTCAAATATTAAATAAAAAAATGGTGTAAGAGTCTTGTATGAAATTGTAAAGTACTAACTAGTAGAGTACTCATATGTAGCACAAGTGTAATGAAAAGTTAAGCCTAGTCACTAGTGTCAAGTGATGCAATTAGAGCTAAATTATTGTGTGTATCATGTAGTGTCTTAGCATGATTAGTGACTTTTGAATTCCATTTTCTATTCTTTGTTCACCACATTTCACCCTATGGCCCTATTACAACCAAAGGGTAGACCTAAATGACTACTATGAAATCTAGATTGGGAATGTTTGTTGAAACATGATCTTCCACGTCCATAGCGTTTGATTCATTTTCTAAGCTAGTTCACCAAAATAATAACGTTTCATTTCTTATTTACAAGTATTTGATTCTCATGCTTAACTATATCCTTGCATACTTTGCTTGAGCGTGAACTTAGGACTCCGAGAGGAAAAAAAGAGAATATCCACGTGAGGTTTAAAGTCAAAGCGAATTAGGCTCGAGGTGTGAGAGTAAGTAGTTCCCGACATGAGAGCACTTTAGGTATTGGATTCGTGTTGTTTGAGATTGTTTTGCATGTGTCTACTTTCCTTATCCACACCTCTTTGCATCCCATCACTAGTTGAAAATGCGACGTTTGATTTTGTTGTTAAAAAGTTTCCGTTTTATTTTATCAAGTCATGTGTGTTCATTTTCTTGTTTATTGTTTTTGTTTTTTTTTGTTTTGTCTTGGTTTTGCTCGAGGATGAGCAAAAGGCTAGGTTTGGGGTGTTGACTGAGCCACGATAACACTTGATTTTGGGTCATCTTTCCTATGTTTATTGCTCAATTCTCGAGTGAAATCAAGTGTTTGATGGCTTGATTGAGTGTTTTTGTAGGTTTTATTACCAAGGGCATAATGGGGCGAAAAGAATTGAAGTTGGGATCCAAAACGGTTCAAAATGGGAAATTGATGAAAGAAGAGCTAGAGTGTCGCGACGAGGTTTATTGTCTGGGAATACGCGACTAAGCAAGCGACAACAATTCTCGCTTCCTAAGTGTTGCTGATGTCGCATGAAGGAAAAGGAGCAGACTTATGGACGAACTATTGCGTCGACAATTATCGCATGGAGATACTTGACTAAGTAAGCGACATCAATTCTTGCATATTAAGTGTCGCTCAATATGTCACTCAATCAACACACGAGTGCAAAAAGAATGAAATGTCTTGCCAAAGTGTCTCCTGTGTATCAATGACATTCAACGACGCGACAACATGTTGGCATGCGTCTATATGTTGATTTCTTACCCTATTTTGATCCCATATAAATACTATTTTATAATGATAATGAGGTAACAATCGGCCACATAAGAATATCCACTCATCAGCCTTTTGACATTCCCATCACCATCCTTACCTACCTATACACTTGTACAACTACCAACCATCTTGGAGCGTGGGAGTCAAGACGAGGAAGCTTACAATACAAGAAGCCTTAAATGACCAACTTGGGTTTCGTCTTTAACTTTTCTATGTTTTCTTTAGCCTTTTTGATGTGTGACTAAACTCCTAAGCTAGGGGATTGATGTGACCAATTGAACAATTCATGTAATCCTTAATCTAATATTTTTATTCAATTCATTATTAGTCACTTTTATTGAAATATTTGCTCCAATTCCCTATCTCATATTCAGTTGTGTACTCAATGAATTTGTGTGTTGGGTTTAGTTTATACATGAGGTTAATGATTAAATGTTGGTTACCATCCCATTTAGGATTTAACCATAAACTTAATAGTTGAGATAATTTTAATATGCATGACCTTGCTATGTTTAATTAGGCTTAAGAGTTTTAATTAAAATTGATCCTAATCTTTCCTCATTACATGACCTTGTGTGAGTTTAGGAAAGGACCATGTACTTTACATGTTACTCTCAACAAGCCCTAATAGTTGGATTGAAGAGCTTTAATGAGATTTGTGAATTACATTGAATAGTTTAAGTAAGTTACATTGATTCCCTAGTGTTTCTCTCATCATTCATCTCTAGTGTGAACTTTTGTTTTAATTTAGTTATTATTTTGAAAAAGTTGGTTAACCAATCGTTTTTATTTTAAACAAGCATTATGCCATTTAGTTTTCACGCACTTAGATTAGGATTTCATTAGACTAATTAGCATTCAACTAGTAGAATCACCGATCCCAATGAACGAACTTTGCTTTTAAATTGAACAGAAGTAAAATACTACAATCAACTTTGCATACCAAGCTGCTATTCAGTTGGATAGTCCTTTTGTGAGTACAACTGCAACATGATTATTGAAGGAGACATAAGGAGTACATATTTGACCTGAGTCAGGTTTCCCCTTTATTAAATGTTAAACAATTTCTATATGTTTTGTCCGATCATATTGTACTAAATATTGAGCAATGCTAATTGCTGCTTCATTATCAAAATGCAACATCAGTGGGTCTTTAGTCTTTATTTTCAAGTTTGATAGAATTATCTTAAGCCACAATAGCTCACATATTCCTTATGCCATGGTTTTAAACTCAGCATCCGCACCAGATCGAGTCACCACAGCTTGTTTCTTACTCCTCCATATGACTAAATTTCCTTCTAAAAATGTACAGTAACCCATTGTAGATCTTTTGTCCATCTTTAAGCCACCCTAATCAGCATCAATAAAGGCTTCTAGTCATAGCTCTTCTTCTTTCTGAAATAGAAAACCTTTCTTTGGTGATCCTTTTAAGTATATAAGGATTCTATATACAGCTTCAAGATGTGGTTTGAGTGGATTATACGTAAACTGGCTAACATTACTCACTATAAAGGCAATGTCAAGCCTTGTGTGAGAGAGGTATATAAGCTTCCGAACCATTCTTTGATATTGTCCTTTAACAATTAGAGTGTCCATAGGCTTACATCCTGTCATACCTGGAGATGCATATTTTCCCCCGGGGCCCCAATTCAACGCGTCCCCATCTCCATTTAGGGGAAATGGGGAAATGGGGAAATGGGGTGGGGGGATGGGGACGAAAACCATCCCCATTTTCTCATTTCCCTATTTCCCCACAATTATATTGAAATGGGGATGAGGGGGAGGTCCCCCATCCTCATTTCTCTATTCCCTCCAAACATATATATTTTTAATTATAATATATATTTGTATTAATAATGCATTAATGGATTTTATTCTGTATTTGTAATGGAACGCTTATTTTTTTTTAGTTAAGTTTGTAATTTTAGTTTAATGAGGAAATAAGGAACCGGGGGAAACTGGAAAAATGGGGAACTAGGGTTGGGGATGGGGATATCTCCCCCCAAAATTCCCCATCCCTATTTTCCCCAAATGGGGAAATGAGGGAGGGGGATAGGGAAGGGTCTAGGAAGTGGGGATGGAGATTAGGGGACCTATATCCATCACCATTCCCCAAATGTGCATCTCTAGACTCATACCCGCTTCTTGAAGAATATCTTGGATGTACTTTCGTTGAGAAATGAAAATGCCATGTCTTGAACTTGCCACTTTAGTTCCTAGGAAGTATTTCAAGCTTCGTAGATCTTTAATCCTAAATTCCTTTGCTAGGTAGGCTTTTAATTTGTCTATTTCTTCATGATCATCCTCTGTTACAATTATGTCATCTACATACACAATTCATGCAATAAATTTCCCATTTGTAAAGGGCTTTATAAACAGAGTATGATCACCTTGACTTTGAATGTATCCTCGATTACGCATAGATTTGGTGAATCTTCCATACCAAGTTCAGGGAGATTGTTTCAACCCATAAAAAGACCGTCTCAACTTGCACACTTTATTCTTCTGTAATGTCCCATTGAGTCTGAGTGGTATATCCATGTACACTTCTTCTTCTAAATCTCTATGAAAAAAGGCATTCTTCACATCTAGTTGGTGAATTGGCCAATCTTGAATCACTGCTAATAACAATAGAATTATGACGGTGTTCATCTTGGCAACTAGCCGAAATGTTTCATGGTAATCTATCTCTTAAGTCTGTGTGTAGTCTTTTGCACCTAGTGTAAGGTCCAGACCATTCAGATTCAATATTGAGGGGCTCTATTAAAAAAAAAGAGATAAACGAGAAACAAAAAGAGAATAGGTAAGTAAGCCTCCATAGTCTATCTTGTTGACAGATAGCTGTGAGCTCAGACAACTTTAGTTATGTTTATCCACATTTGTATATAAATATATAAAGGAAGATAAAATGATATCATAGTTAAAAGAAGTATAAGTGAGTAGAAGAAAAGGAAAGAGAAGGAAGAAAAAGTAAAAAAAGTCAGTGGAGTTCTCATGTAATTTTTTTAGATTTTTGTTAATTTTCTTAGAATTCCACGGATTCTAAATGGGTTTCGTGTGATTATTAGGGAAAGAAGATAAAGCAGAGGAGCCCAGTGTACTTGGTCCGAATTAAGCTTTAAACTAAATAGCGAGTGAAAAAGTTTTCAGTTTTATTCTTAACTCAGACTTTTCCAGTTTTGTGTTTAAAATTAATTGTCTGGAAACCATTTAAGTGTTTTATTTCTTCTGATAATTTATTGTGATTATATAGAGAATTTAAAGTACATTTTTATGCTTATATTAGTACTCAAAATATTAGATATATTACTTTTATTAAACGTTAAGAAGAGATTATGATTGATTTAATAGAAGCACAATATATATACCTTTTCCCAGTCATATTTTATAAGTCTCGGAACTTGTTATAAAAGTCTCAAAAACTAATAGCTGATAAAAAAGTCTCAGACAAAAGTCTCGGATAGTATTTCAAAAGTCTTGGAACATGTATAAAATCTAAGACTTTTCTGTGATCCTCTGAGTCTTTTGTTTATTCCTCCGAGACTTTGTAATTTAGTGTCTGAGAGTTATTTCAAAATCATCTAAGATTTATGAACTGTGTACCGAGACTTATTAACGATTTTCGAGACTTATTGTATGATACCAATTTTTTAAATCATTTTTATTATAACCCAGACTGTCATAATGTTTTATGATACCCAATTTATATTGTTAATATATTTTTATATAGGAAAATAGATCAGATTAGAATAGTTATATCCTATAATAGTCGATGGGAGAAACTACCAAACAAAAGTCAGAGGTTTGTTGGCTCTAAAAATCAGGGAACGTACGTGTCAAATAATATGACTTTTGAAGAGCTATTGCCGCTCGTGCAGTCCATTATGGAATATGATCCAAACAAATATAATATTGATCTATAGTCAATATCAATTATTCATGTAACTACATGTCTCACGTTTATAAGAAACAATGATGATGTTCAGTTTTATGCTAAAGGAAGATAGGGTGATTCCTCAAGTATGTATAAGCCTAATTGAAAGGATATGTGGAGGTGTGATGGGTGGAAATCCCCAACATTATGTATCTGTCAGCGGTAGTAAACAAATGTTCACACAATGGAGTAAGACGTATAATGACGAAAATCCCCAAAACCCAAAAAATATTTACAATGTTCCACTTGCAAAAGTTGACCTTGTAGGTAACGTTGAACCTTATTTTGACAATTACTTTAGGTGTCAATTTAAGGCTAATATAGAGCCCAATTTATAATCATGTAGATGACCATGAAAACATTGTTGAAAAAACTATACAACGTCAAACTGAAGGAAGTTGTGTACGAGGTGACCGTCCACGTGGTAATACACCAGATATGCCGGGGACTTTCGATGTCCCGATAAATCTTAATCTCTCAGCTTCCTATAATCCATCAACTTGGGTTTTTATTGAATCCAAAATGTATTCATTCGGTGAAATAAACAACACCTTGGGATCACGTGAACCTAACACCATGATTAACAAAGGTAAACATTTTCCAAAAAAAAAACTATTTAAAGAGGTTAATAGGTCTTTATGCAATGAGGGAGAACTTTGAATGGAATGTGAAAAGGTCTAACAAGTTGGCTCTACATTTGGTGTGTAAGATTGACAACTGTACGTAGAAATTAAGAGCGGTGAGGAGAGATAAAGGGACATTCTTTCAAGCAAGAAGTTTTATAAGTGAACATAGTTGTCCTTTAGACGAGGTCCATCAGCACTACTGACAGGCTAGTGCGGTCATAATTGGTGAAGTAAGAAGCCTTAAACTCTAACAACACAATGATCATCTAATTCAACCTAAAGACATAATTATGAATATGAAAACAATGTATGATATCCAAATTATATACTATAAGGCTCATCGAGCCTTGCATTACACATTGGCATTGACATATGGATCGCATAAAGAAACAGTCCAACTGCTACCATCATTAGGTTATGTTATGGAACAACAAAATCCTAACACAATCACAGAGTTGCAGTGCATAGAAGATAATAAATTTTTGTAGTTATTTATGGCATTAGGGGCTTCAATTAGATGTTTCCTACTGTGTATGCATCATGTGGCTGCTGCTGACGGTACCTTTCTAAAAGGGAGATGCGCGTGTACAATGTTTGTGGCAACAACACAAGATGGTAATGAACAAGCATATCCATTATCTTTTGGTTATGGGGATTCAGAAAATAATGCTTCTTGAGAGTTGTTTTTGGATTGCTTGAAGGGTGCCCTAAGGGGTAGCCACGGTTTGGTTAAACCGAGGGTTAAAAACCGAAATCGAAAGTCAAAAATTGGAACCGAAATTGAAACCGAAACCGAAACCAAAACCGAAACCGAAACTGGTGGTTTAAAAAAAGATTGGAAACCAGTTTGAGTCGGCTCGATTACGGTTAGACTCTCCACAAAACCGATCAAAATCGACGGTTTAACCACTGATTTATATTAAAAAAAAACCAATCAAAACCAACCCAAACCACTGATTTAACTGAAACCGAAACCAAAAACGCCTAACCAGCGGTTTCAAAATCGATCCAAACCGGTTTGGGCGGTTTCGGTTATGGTTACGGTTACTCCCCTCAACCAAACTGAAACCGTCGATTTATGACCGAAACCGAAATCGAAATGAACCGTGGTCACCCCTAGATGCCCTCTGTCATATAGAAAATTTGGTTTTCATATCTGGTCAATATGAAAGTATAGAATCGGGATAGCTAGCGTCTTCCCATATGCTACCCATACTATATGTGCTTGTCACATTTATGAAAATATAAAGAAACATTTTCATAGAAATGATGTTGCAAAGATAATGTTTACAGCAGCGAAATCTTACTGAGAATTGAAATATAACAGGCACATGGAGGAGTTACATAACCTGCACCAGAATGCATTCGATTATATTATTAATGTCGGGCCAGAAAAGTAGTCCCGTGTATGTTGTACCCAATGAAGATATAGGTTGACGACAACCACTGTTGATGAGTGCTTGAACTCATACTTGAGATTCACACGGAAAATGCCACTAATGATTTTGGCTAAGGTCATAAGGGATATGTTGCAATGTTGGTATTACTTCCATCATCGAGCTGCACAGTCCATACGTCACCAGCTAACTAACGTTGTACACTTGGTGATCTCAAAACATATTGAGAAATGTAGTTATATGACCGTAACTTATGTTGATTGGAACATATTCTTGGTTAAATATAAAGGAGATAAGTGGATGGTTAACTTGTTACAAAAGACTTGTACATGTAGAAATTCCAAATGGATTATCTACCACGTTCTCATGCACTTGCAACGGCTAGGTAAGTTGGGTTATGTGAAATATTTTTAAGTTTTTGATATTTTATTATGAAACATTTAACATATTTTATCCCATTATTTCATGGAGCGAAACTCGGATTACATTTCCCTGTGTGCAAACTACTATAAGAGGGAAACACTTGTGGACGCATATTCAGTGCCCATCATACCGGTGGGGCATCCTAATACTTAGATAGTGCCTGAAGACATAAGACAGTGTGTGGTATTACATTTGTAAGTTTCTCATATTTGGATTGGCTTACTTATTTGACTTGCGACATTGGGGATTTACTTTTAAGGGTAGTTTAGGTCTCATTGTTTGTAATCAAGCTTCAAAGACATACTCAAGACCACTCCAAAGGTATATCACTTGAGCTTAACAATTTGAAGAGATGTAGTTGCACACACTCACTACTTCTTGCAAGCCTTGGTAATTTTGCATTTTTGTTTCATTCCTTAATGTGTGCTTCCTTTTCACTTCCAACACATGCATCTTGTTGTTAGATCTAAGTATGGCTGTGTGCATTGTAATTCATTTCCCGATAGTTGATTAGAAACGTCCATGCCTGCACATTGGTGTGCTTCTTATTAGCATGATGAATGTCCTCTTGGGAGGGACCCTGTGTGTGTGTCCTTATGCGTGGGACCCTACCCATGCACTGACCAGTGTAATTCCCCTGCTGGTTCTGCTTTTCCCCGGTGACTAGATATTGTGTGGGACCCTAACCGTGCAATAACCAGCGTAATTCCCTTCTTGGTTCTTCATCTTTTAGTGTGCGGATAGTGTGTAGGTCCATACCAGAACACTACCATGACAATCTCTTTGTTGTGTTTGTGTTACCCCGGTGCACAAATAGTGAGCGGGTATCCTACTCGCCCAGTAACCCGTGCACTGCGTTATTTCTGCTGTTTTAAATTGTAACTTTCAAAAACCACGTAGCTCCACTTTGACCTCATATATATATATATATATATATATATATATATGTATATGTTGTCTTCTCCCTTTCTCGTTTTTACGAGTTCAGAATATAAATCTAGAGAGAGAAAATGATTTTTAAGAGAGAGATAGACTACCAAGAACCAATCTTTACTCAACCAAACATATCCCTATGAGCATCTAGCATCATTCAAGAATCATCTAATCATAGATCTTCGGTTTCATAACTAGGTAACTTAAACATGCCCTAGAACTCTTTGTTTCATTTCTATGTTCATCTTGCTTAGGATTAGCATTTATTTTCTTGATTAAATGCCAGACTCCTTGGTTAATATAGTTTTTAATATGTTTGAGTCACTTTGTGTTGGTTTAGATTGCTTGTTGATTGAAAGCTAGCATTTAGGACCGTTTTGCCCTCTATCTAAACCTTCTTGCTTTTCATTTAGATATTGATATATAGGATTGTTGTTTGTTGTCATCTTTAAATCTCTAGATATGCTTTTAGTATAGCCTAGCAATAATTACATGTTAAAATATTTTTACATATTCACATAGGTTGTTTATTCTCTTCATTGATTGTTAAGCTTTGTGACTAAGTGGATTAGTGCACAAGCTAGTTGGTCTATGATCACTATTAAAGGCCTGTTGGGTAGAGTGAAAGGGTTAGTGACCAAGAATTGTGTGACTTTAGATCAACCTAGGTTGTAAACTTTTATTCAAATAGTTGATTTGAGAACTGTATTTAGCTAGATGGATAGCCTATGAGTTTTACCCAGTGGAAGGATTTTTCATGTAAAACAACTCGAGTGTTTTTATTGTTTTCCGCTTGACTTGTGTTTATCGATTGCTTGCTAATATGTGGTAATTTTTGGTAATATTGATTAAGTCAAAAAAATTGGTAATTAATCAATTACAACCTGTTCACCCCCACCCTCTAGGTTGATTTAGACACACATTATTTATTTTTAACCTCCAAAATCTAAAAAGAGCAATCTGAAAATAGAGATACTAGGATTGTCCTAGTAAGTCTCGGAAAGTCTGTGGGAGGCTTTACGAGACTTACTGGAATAATCCTAGATTTCAATAGAATTGAAAACAGAGAGATTAAAGTTATCCCAATAAGTCTTGGACAGTCTTTGGGAGGTTTTTCGAGACTTACTAGAACAATCTCATATTCCACTAGAATTAAAAATAGAGATACTAGGATTGTCTTAGTAAGTCTCAGAAAGCCTATGGGAGGCTTTCCGGGATCTACTAGAACAATCCCAGATTCCACTGGAATTGAAAACAGAAAGATTGGGATTGTCCAAATAATTTTATTTTGGGATAATATCCTTTGTAACACTTTTTGTTATTGCATATATATGTGACATGTACTTGTTTTAATTTTAACAATATGTAATATTGGTAAATTGCCAATAGTGGTAATTACAAAGTCTATTGCAAATAAACTATGATAATAAATATTACAGAAAAAATAACATCAGTTCAACATGATATGGATTTACAAAAAACTTCAACGGCCATATTCAAATGTTTCCCGACCATATCGTCGTCCTTCCAATCAAACTTCTTGTTTGCTAATGTGTGCTCAATCAATAACAGTGTATCGACACCACATATACCCCTGAAATTTAGAAATACAATAAATGTAATTAACTAGTTCACAAATGCAGACTGTTGTGAATTCAATTAATACTGTCACCATTTACACTTACCTAATTGATTGTTGTGGCACCTTCGATTTCCCTATAATATCCATATGAAACTTATTCGCCTCCGCTTTACACTTCCTATGTTGACTCGTTCTTTTCTAGTAAATCTGACATGAGCCAATATCGATGGTAAAAACCATCGTAAGCATGCTACTTCTTTGTTCCTATGTTCGAATTGAACTTGATGCCTAAATGGATCAAAGAGGTGTATTGATTGTTCAACGAGATCAATTTTGGACATGATCCAATGATATCCTCCAACGTTACACGACACCATAAGCTAAAAGTAGCCTAAAAAAATCAGATCTCAGGATAATATGCTAGTTAATATAAATTCCAAAATCCTATTTCATTTCTAATACACTCACCGTATCAACCTCATGTTATAGCCGACATCCTCTGGGAGACCAACCGTGTGCCTATATTAGATCTTCTTCGGACTAGGAATAAGTTAAAAAAGGCCAACACTCTCGGGGGTATGGACCCGACTTCAGCAGGGAAAATATTCTACCACTGGATCTGTATGTATGTCTGTTCAACAAGTACACATATGATGATAAGGAAGTATTCATCATTTAAATTGGGATTCATCAAAAACTGAAAACTTACATAGAATTGGGAATTAAGGAAGTTTATATCATGTTTGTACACCTCATAGAAAACATACTGGTGCTTTTGTAAGATTTGTAAATATGCATCCAGGTGCTGACAAAAGGAACCAACAACAAACGTTAAAGGGTTGTACAAATTAAACAATAAAAAAAATGTGCTTCTGTATAAATATAAATACATAACGTGTCTTCCAAGTCCATATGGTTGGTTTGGAACCTATGGAACCAAAAGACTCTGACTAAAAATTCTAGATCCACATCCTGCATGTATCATTGAATAAGAAAATACATTATTAATAAGATATAGTAGTGGTATGCAAATATTGGAAAACATTCTAATTAAGATGTTATACAATGACGTTGTGTAGTTTTTAAATGCCATGTAATCATTAAGCTACTCCCACCCACCAATCCATCAAGCTTAAATTTATTGGCCACGGCCCTAGACCTCTTCTGTATACATGGGTCAGTGTAAGGACTAATCAATTGCCAACCACGTTTATGTGCCCCCAATGGTCGATCAATCGACAATTTGGGCATGCAGGATCCCTACTGCTTAAACCCCTTGTGATATACGTGTAATGTATGAAGAGACAACAATAGGGACTGGCACATGCGAAGTCTAAACCAACTGGGATCCGACTTCTTAAACCTTACTCGGACATAGTTGTAGATACTGTAGGGACAGGGGCCTACAGAGTTTTATCTAAAGCTATAGAGCTGACTGACTCTCTCTAGCAACAGCATCTAGCACGGCTGCAAGGTCATGCGGAGTACAATATAAACTTGCAGGGACATACTGACTGTTTCCAATAGCAACAGTTAGTATGGCTACAGGGTTTTACAAAGTACTATCTGAAGCTGCAGGGACGTGCTGAATCTCTCCAGCAGAAACATCTGGCACGGTTGTAAGGACTTGCAGAGTACTATCTGAATATACAGAGACGTGCTAACTCTTTGCATCAACATCCGGTACGGTTTTAACAATATCATGTGGACAAGTATCTGAAGCTGCAGGAACCTACAGAGTAGTATCTATATGTGACACATCTGCAGTGTCCTAATGGGGATGGGAGTAGGTACTAAGTCGATAAGGGACAAAGCTGTAATGTTCTAAAGAGCAGTATCTGTATATAGCAGAGCTGTTGTGTCCTAATGGAGAGTAGTTGAAAATACAAACACGATTAATTTGCCTAAAGCTAACCTAGAGAGAAGGGGTTAAATAGGAATTTTACACCTTTTTCAAACCAATGAAACAAACAAAAGTTTGTCCCTCTAGATTGCTTTGTATCACATTATAATAACAAATGCAAGCTCAAGTAGACTATTAAAAGTCATATTGAATTTGAGCATATCAATTAAAGTCTACAACTTGCAAGTGAAGAATTCAATCTAAACATAGATTAATTAGTACTTGTACCTATATATGATCAATATTCACAAGTACAAGTAAAATGAATGACTATATATAAATAAGTCAATTTACAAGATACAATATATATATATATATATATATATATATATATATATATATATATAAACATGTTCGATCAAAAGAGTGTTTGCATCATAAGCTTTTCAAAAATCTTGTTCACAAAGAAATGAAGAAATAAATAGTCCAAACAAGATATAACCAAACATATATACAAAAATTAAGACCAAGGGTTAGAGACATTTGACACATTATTTTTTATATGGTAAAACCATAAAAGAGGAAACATCCACGGGTTGATACCACAACCACCGGCCAACTAACTTCCACTATATAATAAAAGTACAATATCAAAAGTGACCGATCAACATGATACACTCTTTATTGGACATAAATTCTACCCAACCCTTATGCCTTCTGTAAAGTCATCATTTATTGATTGGCTCATTTCGTGAACAAATCACATTTTTGGGGTTTATGTAAGGGTAGCTTAGGCTCTCAAGACCTCAAGAGGAGAAGCACCAAAGGTAAAATTCTTGTGCTTAATTGCTTTGAAGAGATAGTTGCACACACTCACAAATCCATGCATAACTCTTATTCATATATGTTGTGTGTTTATAATTGTGTGCATTTTGGTTTAAATGACTCTTGTTAATTCATTTGCATCTTGTATTAAAGTTTTATGTCATGTTAGGCATTAGTATAGGATGCATTTTCATCACTTTAGGACTTGTTGATTTTTTGTGTTTGAGTGTTGAAAAAGTGGGCATTGCATTGGTGGTGCTCTACTCGACTAGCGCAGCCTCACCAGAGCAACATTCCAGAGAATCACCGCTTGTCATGCGCCATTAAGCTACGCCACAACACTCGCACAATGTTGAAAAAGTGGTAGTGCGCTACTCGACTAGCGCAACCTCACCAGCATAACATTCCAGTGGATCGTCGAATGTCATGCGCCACTCGACCAGTGCCTATTGAAAATTTAGGGTGTGTGCTGGTGGTGCGCTACCCGACCAACGCACATAGCGGAAGCTGGAACGTTTTTTCCAAAACGACCTCACTTTGGTTGAAACTCATATATATATATATATATATATAACTCTTTGTATTTAAGTCGAAAAAGAGTTCAGAACATCATATGTTTTCCTTAGAACACATTTTAAAAGGAAAACTCTTCCAAGAACTCATCTTTAAACACTCAAAGCATTCCCATGTGCATAAAAACTTCATATTGCATCATCTAAGATCATTTAGAGTGCATCAATGGATAGTTTTGCTTCATCACATCTTGTTTGGTATGTTCTTCACTATCTTCTTACAAGTTAAGTGTTTTGCTTGCTAAGCCATCTCTTTAATTATTTGTATGCTCTTAGAACATATTCTAGATACAAATTAGAGATTGTTGTGATGACATGATTGAGTTTTGTATTGTGATAGCTTCATAGGATTGTTTGATCTATGTTTTGCTAAGCTTTTTGAACATGTCATTTAGCTCTTGATATCTACGATTGCATTAATTGCCATCTCATACTCCTAGATAAACATATAAGGTTTCCTAGCCTTGTTTGTTCTTTGAATATCATCATATATTCACATAGGGCATTTTTATCTCTTCATTGAGAAGTAAGACTTGTGTTGCTTCCGAGAGTAGGTAGCTTAAATCGCAAACAAGATGGACTATGTTCACTTATACCGGGATTAGGTAATGGTGGTGGATTTTAAACCGGGATTAAGTTGTAATTCCTTTACCATTAGTGGGTTCGAGGTTCGTGTGTGGCGCACTTATCAGCCCGTGGTTTTTCCCATTTCGAGGGTTTCCACGTATATCTCAAGTGTCTTTACTCTTTCCGTATTTATTACACTTGCGATATTATTGTAACTAGCTAGGAGTATTTTCGTCAAATTGACCATTAACAAAAATTGGGTAAAATTTGTTTACAATTTATTCACCCCCCCCCCCCCCCCCTCCCCTCCCCTCTAGATTGTTCTTAAACACACCATAATATTTGTTTCAATTGGTATCAGAGCAGGTTCCTAGATATATATAGGTGATCCTTGATCATTTTGGTGAGTGTTGCATTTTGTGTGTGTGTGTTGATCATTCATACACTTGCATTCATATCATTCATTCATTAAACACAATGAGTGGAAACGGTGGCAACAAGGGAGCTTCTAGCACTAGACCTCCACTTCGCACCAGATTGAATTATGCCTATTGGAAAGGCAAGATGGAGTCGTATATGTGCCAAATTCATGGCAGGGCATGGATGGCGGTTGAAGATGGCTACACTCCACCAATGATGACTTCTACAAATGGAGGAGATGATGTACTCAAGCCAAAGGCACAGTGGAACGCACAAGAGTTTGAGGCATGAAAATGGAATAGGAAGGCAATGCATGAATCATGTCATCACAACAATCTCTAATTTGCCCCTGAATATGAAAATCACAAGGTCAAGAAAAAAGGAAAAGTGATGGCTGCCACATAGAGTGAAAGTGATAACTCAAATGAAGGAGATGAATCTTCGGATGATGAAGAACTCATGGCTAACTTCATAGCCTTTACGTCCTCTCATAGGAGCAAAGATGCTAGTGAAGAAGAAAATGAGAGTCAAGAAGAAAACTACTCAAGTGATGATGGATCTTCATCACAATCCACAAATGGAAAAGTGGATAGGATGGATCTCAAGGACTATATGACTAGGTTTGAGAGTTCAAGGTTAAAGAACAAGAATGAAATTAAGAGATTAAAAGAAGAAAACCTAGAGCTCTCAACTCAAGTTGACCAACTAAATGAAGAGTTAGTGAGATCTAAGAGGAATGAAGAAGGGTTGAAGAAAGAGCTTGAAGATGGAAGAGAGTTGTTGGCCAAGATGTACTCTAACACCAAAAAACTTGACCACATGTTAGATGTTGGAAAGAGGTCAAGTGACAAGAAGAGGCTTGGGTTTGAAGATTGCCATATGTTAATTTTATCGTACGTACACGTCATCAACGAAGAAGATAAATTTACAGGTGGACATCCGAATAGGCATTCAGAAAATATCCTATAAGACATCACTGAAGAAGAGAAAACCCGAGTAAGCAGATGTTGAACAAAACCTACTCAGGGTCAATCGACATCATAAACTACTCGGGATCAGTTAATAACACTCAGAACTGGTTAAATGACATTTCTACTCGGGATCAAATGATGTTACTCGGGGACCAACGGGATTTTTCCTTACTCGGGACTAATATGAAGAAAACTGAATAAAAAGCCCAGCGCATAGCTCACACAGATCAAGTTTTTAAAATACACGAAGATATTCATATCAAAAAGGAATCCCAATAAAAATAGGATATTGAGCAAGAAAGGTTCCCAATCAGGCAACAACTTTATTTCTTCAAAAAGATTACGCTCTTATAAGGAAAGAAGTCCTAATTGAACTACATTACTAGAGTCCCATTCGACCTCAATATAAGACTCCGAAACAGGAAAGAAGACAATCAGCTTCAAGCAAGTAAATAATCATAATTAAATACAAAGATCTTCTATTACTTGTACAAAGCAGATTAGGGTTCTATAAACATATAAATAGACCCATAATCTCGCCAAAAAAAAAGAGATATACATCAATCATTGAAAAACTACCGAGAGAATAAAGAGAGATCGAGAATTGTATTTTTATTATTTCATAGTGGATTTTGGCTTGGTTGATCATTCAACCACCCGTGGACGTTTCTCCGGCCATCGGAGTTTTACCACATAAAAAACTTGCATCCAATTACTTTCTGCTTCTCTTTTCTCTTTGAAATCACAGCTAGAATCCAATCCTTGTTTGCAATTTCTCACACATCCAGAAATTGTCGTCATCAAAGATGACAAGATGTCCTCCACTCCAAGCAAGACCATTTTTGTAAGAAGCATGAATTTCAATGGGTCATCTTTCATCAATCACCTATGAAGAAACTTGACCTTGGAGAGTGTTCAAGTAGTGCTCAAGCCAAGGTGGCACCAAGATGCCTACCTCAAGCCCATCCTACAAGGGCTCCTCAAGTTAACTTCCCTCAACCGAAAGCTCATAAAGGGAAGATACCTATCATGCAAGATCAACCAAGGACGCAATCAAGTCTTGCTCAACAACAATCAAAACAACCACAAAGGCATGAGAATGCTCCAATGCATCCTCAAGGTTATGGTATGATCCCTAACTTTATTCCTACATATCATTTTGTGTGGTATTGATGGTCATATTAGACCAAATTGCTTTAGATATATTAAATTGTGTAGAATTGATAGCATGATAGAGAAGAAAAAGGCTAAAGCCATTATGCATGTCACTAGGAAAAATGGAACACCTTTGCATGATCCTAGGACATTTAGAGCCCATGTACCATTGACCACTAGGAATGAAAATATTGCACCTAGGAGGATAAGAAAGGATGAACACTTTTTCCATGTTGCACAAATTGCCTTGAAAGCTCATTCTTCTGATTTTTGGTATTTGGATAGTGGGTGCTCTAGGCATATGACTGGAAATAAGAGTTTCTTTGAGACTCTTGTGATGGAGGAGGGAGGAAATGACACCTTTGGTGATGGATCCAAAAAGAAAGTTAAAGGAAAGAGAACCATTTCCATTCCCGGATTACCCTCATTGTCCAATGCTTTGTATGTTGATGATCTAAAAGCTAATTTGATAAGCATTTCACATCTTAGTGATGAAGGACTTTTCATCTTGTTTAGGAAAAATGATTGTTCTATCTTATTGCCAAATGGACAAACCTTGTTAAAAGGTATGAAATCTAGCGACAATTGCTACTGTCTTGAAGCTAGAGGTGTCTCTTGCAATGTGTCCAAGGATAAACAAATTGAGTTGCGGCACGAAAGACGTGGTCACATGAACTATCGAGATTTACGAATCTTAGATAAGTTCAATGTTGTGCGAGGCCTTCCCAAGCTTGGGAAAAAGGTAAATGGTGTTTGTGGACCTTGCCAACAAGGGAAGCAAACCAAAGGTATGCACAAAAAAGAGCAAGTATTTATCCATCAAGCAACCTCTAGAGCTTCTCTACATGGATCTTATGGGTCCCATGCAAATCGAGAGTTTAGGTGGAACGAGATACACTTTTGTGTGTGTAGATGACTTCTCTAAGTACACTTAGACTTATTTTCTAAGAGAAAAATCTGAAACCTTTGACAAGTTTAAAATGTTATGTTCCAAAATTCAAAATGAAATAAACTCCAAGATTAAAAGCATTAAACGGATTAGGAGTGACCATGGGAAGGAGTTTGAGAATGCCCATTTTGAAAACTACTGCAATAGTCTAGGAATTTCTCATGAGTTTTCTGCTCCTAGGACACCTCAAGAAAATGGAGTTGTTGAGAGGAAAAATAGGGTTCTTCAAGAGATGGCCCGTGTGATGTTGCTTAGCAACTATGTCCCTAGGAACTTATGGGCCGAAGCAGTCAATACGGCGTGCTACATAGGAAATAGAGACTTTCTAAGGCCCCACACTAGGCAAACCTCCTATGAATTATGGAAAGGTAGAAAGTCAAATGTTAGCTATTTCCACACCTTTGGAAGCAAATGCTACATTTTTAATGACCATGATCAATTTGGAAAATTTGATGCTAAGAGTGTTGAGGGTATCTTCATTGGTTATGCCTTGAATAGTAAAGCCTATAGAGTTTTGAATTTAAAAACTAGAACCGTAATGGAATCATCTAATGTTGTCATTGATGATACTAGGCTCAAATCTAATGACCATGAGGAGGAGGTAGATCTAGTTGATGACTCTCCTTTGGAAAAAGTTATTGATATTCCTAATATTGAAAATACTAATCTTGATGATGACATAACACAACCTATTGATAGGATTCCTCTCTTGAACTCAAAAGAACCTGCTCAATGGGTTAGGAAACTCCATGACAAAGATGACATCATTGGAGAGGTTAATGAGGGTGTTAAGACTAGGCATCAAATGGCTAATCTAATTAGCTACACTTGCTACACTTCTCAAATATAACCCAAGAAGGTTGATGAAGCCTTAAAGGATGAATTTTAGGTTCGTTGTGCGAGGCCTTCCCAAGCTTGGGAAAAAGGTAAATGGTGTTTGTGGACCTTGCCAACAAGGGAAGCAAACCAAAGGTATGCACAAAAAAGAGCAAGTATTTATCCATCAAGCAACCTCTAGAGCTTCTCTACATGGATCTTATGGGTCCCATGCAAATCGAGAGTTTAGGTGGAACGAGATACACTTTTGTGTGTGTAGATGACTTCTCTAGGCACACTTAGACTTATTTTCTTAGAGAAAAATCTGAAACCTTTGACAAGTTTAAAATGTTATGTTCCAAAATTCAAAATGAAATAAACTCCAAGATTAAAAGCATTAAACGGATTAGGAGTGACCATGGGAAGGAGTTTGAGAATGCCCATTTTGAAAACTACTGCAATAGTCTAGGAATTTCTCATGAGTTTTCTGCTCCTAGGACACCTCAACAAAATGGAGTTGTTGAGAGGAAAAATAGGGTTCTTCAAGAGATGGCCCGTGTGATGTTGCTTAGCAACTATGTCCCTAGGAACTTATGGGCCGAAACAGTCAATACGGCGTGCTACATAGAAAATAGAGACTTTCTAAGGCCCCACACTAGGCAAACCTCCTATGAGTTATGGAAAGGTAGAAAGTCAAATGTTAGCTATTTCCACACCTTTGGAAGCAAATGCTACATTTTTAATGACCATGATCAATTTGGAAAATTTGATGCTAAGAGTGTTGAGGGTATCTTCATTGGTTATTCCTTGAATAGTAAAGCCTATAGAGTTTTGAATTTAAAAACTAGAACCGTCATGGAATCATCTAATGTTGTCATTGATGATACTAGGCTCAAATCTAATGACCATGAGGAGGAGGTAGATCTAGTTGATGACTCTCCTTTGGAAAAAGTTATTGATATTCCTAATTTTGAAAATACTAATCTTGATGATGACATAACACAACCTATTGATAGGATTCCTCTCTTGAACTCAAAAGAACCTGCTCCATGGGTTAGGAAACTCCATGACAAAGATGACATCATTGGAGAGGTTAATGAGGGTGTTAAGACTAGGCATCAAATGGATAATCTAATTAGCTACACTTGCTACACTTCTCAAATAGAACCCAAGAAGGTTGATGAAGCCTTAAAGGATGAATTTTAGGTTCGTTGTGCGAGGCCTTCCCAAGCTTGGGAAAAAGGTAAATAGTGTTTGTGGACCTTGCCAACAAGGGAAGCACACCAAAGGTATGCATAAAAAAGAGCAAGTATTTATCCATCAAGCAACCTCTAGAGCTTCTCTACATGGATCTTATGGGTCCCATGCAAATCGAGAGTTTAGGTGGAACGAGATACACTTTTGTGTGTGTAGATGACTTCTCTAATCACACTTAGACTTATTTTCTTAGAGAAAAATCTGAACCTTTGACAAGTTTAAAATGTTATGTTCCAAAATTCAAAATGAAATAAACTCCAAGATTAAAAGCATTAAACGGATTAGGAGTGACCATGGGAAGGAGTTTGAGAATGCCCATTTTGAAAACTACTGCAATAGTCTAGGAATTTGTCATGAGTTTTCTGCCCCTAGGACACCTCAACAAAATGGAGTTGTTGAGAGGAAAAATAGGGTTCTTCAAGAGATGGCCCGTGTGATGTTGCTTAGCAACTATGTCCCTAGGAACTTATGGGCCGAAGCAGTCAATACGGCGTGCTTCATAGGAAATAGAGACTTTCTAAGGCCCCACACTAGGCAAACCTCCTATGAGTTATGGAAAGGGTAGAAAGTCAAATGTTAGCTATTTCCACACCTTTGGAAGCAAATGCTACATTTTTAATGACCATGATCAATTTGGAAAATTTGATGCTAAGAGTGTTGAGGGTATCTTCATTGGTTATGCCTTGAATAGTAAAGCCTATAGAGTTTTGAATTTAAAAACTAGAACCGTCATGGAATCATCTAATGTTGTCATTGATGATACTAGGCTCAAATCTAATGACCATGAGGAGGAGGTAGATCTAATTGATGACTCTCCTTTGGAAAAAGTTATTGATATTCCTAATGTTGAAAATACTAATCTTGATGATGACATAACACAACCTATTGATAGGATTCCTCTCTTGAACTCAAAAGAACCTGCTCCATGGGTTAGAAAACTCCATGACAAAGATGACATCATTGGAGAGGTTAATGAGGGTGTTAAGACTAGGCATCAAATGGCTAATCTAATTAGCTACACTTGCTACACTTCTCAAATATAACCCAAGAAGGTTGATGAAGCCTTAAAGGATGAATTTTAGGTTCTTGCCATGCAAGAAGAACTTAACCAATTTGAAAGGAATGAGGTTTGGACTCTAGTTTATAGGCCCAAGAACACCAATGTGATAGGCACCAAGTGGGTATATAGGAATAAATCCGATGAAGATGGCAACATTGTGCGAAACAAGGCTAGGCTTGTAGCACCAGGGTACTCTCAAATTGAGGGTATTGACTTTGAAGAGACATTTACTCCCGTTGCTAGGATTGAGTCCATTAGGCTTCTTTTATCCATTTCTTATTTGCACAAGTTCAAATTATATCAAATGGATGTTAAGAGTGCCTTCCTCAGTGGTTTCTTGCTAGAGGAAGTGTTTGTTGAACAACCCAAAGGGTTTATAGATCCTCACCACCCTAATCATGTCTATCATCTCAAGAAGGCTTTATATGGGTTGAAACAAGCACCAAGGGCTTGGTATGAGCGCCTCACTCAATTTATTATAGACAATGGATACACTAGAGGTAGTGTTGACAAGACTTTATTCATCAAGAAAGACAAAGATGAGCTTTTTATAGCTTAAATCTATGTTGATGATATAGTTTTTGGCTCGACTAATAACACCAAAGTCCAACAATTTGTTGATGTCATGTCTCATGAGTTTGAAACGAGCCTTGTTGGTGAGCTAAGTTACTTTCTAGGTTTACAAATTAAGCAAATCGATGATGGGATTTTAATATCCCAAGCTAAGTATGCCAAAAACCTAGTGAAGAAATTTGGCCTTGAAAGTGCCAAACATTGTGATACACCAATGAGTAGCACTTTGAAGCTAAGCAAGGATGCTAGTGGTAAAAGTGTGGATCAAACAAGTCTCTAATCAAGCTCAATTAGCTTATGATTGAAGCTCTATCTCTTAATAGCAATTGTTCAAGTAACGTGCATGTAGAGAAGAAGAAAACTCAATGCAATTGAAGATCATAAAGCACAAAATACAAAAGATAAATCAATTGCCTTGACAAAATGTGCAGCCACGAAATTAGGTGTAGAACCACCATAAAACTTGAACAATTGACTTCAAAGTTGCTTAGAGATGATAGAGAAGTCCAACAAGGAGATTCTCCAACTTGAATCACTCAAATCGAATGAGAAATGAGTGAGATATGGTGTTTGAGATTTGAGAGAAAAATCAGAAAATTTTCTGCACTTTTCTTTTTCTTTGAAACAAATGAGAGGGAGAGTCATTTTAAATAAAAGAATTGAGGGAAGATGACATGGTGTGGGAAGGTGCACACGTTGCACTAGGTGGCACACCATCTAAACACCCCATGGAGGTGCATGTACCTCACGGGGGCAGATGACTTCTCTTCCCGTGGGGCACACGTGCTTCCACAGGAGAGAAGTAGTGTGGCACTTTGCCACACCTTTCTTCTCTAGCGGCCCTCTCTCATTTTCGACCGTATTTTGGTCCCTGGACTCTAAATTTGAATTTGTTTTCAGAATATGAATTGAGACTCTCTTACGGACATGGACGTCAATAAAACTTTTATAAAAAAAATATGGAAATCGACTCGATATACAAAGACGAAAACCATGCACATTAAAGACATATAAAGTTTTGTAACTTTTTACTCGAAACTCAAAAACTAATGAATGAGTAACCGAAATGTTTGAAACTCAATAGGAAACAATGTGAGAACATATTCAAGTATAATATCATAAAAACACAAACAAACAAATACAATAACATATAAGTATGTCATTTCCTAGATATAGTCCAAGAACATGCAATTTTACATAATTTGTCAATCTAAATCTAATGCATGTGCATACATTGATTTGTGTGTTTATGTGTTATACCAATTGAGAACAAAAATTCAGAGACACATATGTATGCAATGTGTATATGAACCTCAACGCTTTATAAGAGGAATGAGGTCTCAATATACCTTTGATGTGCAATAATACTCGCTCATCTTGAAGACTTCTCTTTGCTTAATAAGTTGTCATCCTTCCTTGAAGTTTAAATAATAATGACTTAGATAACTAATCAATACAAGAGAAATATTGTTTTGATATGAAATTATCCCAACACAACTCAAAAACCTATCAATAGTATCTGAAGCCATATCATGTGCCTGCTGACTGTCTGCTCTCATCTACGCCGCCACCCCTATAGCTTTAAAATCAATGGGCTCATCCGTATGTATCTCATTCGATGTCCTCTGAAGTGTATGTATCATATTAACCAACTCCTAGTGATGTTTTTATCACTCATATCGACCTCTTTCTGTAATTCCTTTACAACGTCCATAACTTCTGGAAGTCGATATTCTCAATGGTCTGGTACTGCCTAAAGGAGAAAATCTCTCATCAGAGTAAAACTTCAAATTCATATATGAAATTGACCAAATGCAATAACATTTTATATACCTCTCATACAAGAGATCGTCAGTCCATATGTCTTTCGGCACCTTCATGTGCATGCTCTATATCGTTAGAGTCAACACCAACGAAAAGTGCATCGTGACCCACCGTCTACAGAGGTGGCACGACTCCTGTGTTAGATCTGAATCTGACACGGGTTCGCCTGACAGGTACAGGGTCCCTACTCAGGCTAGGAGTATAAATACTTTAATGCTCGGATGCACGGATGCACGGGTCCTAGATCTAATATGTATGCCTATGACGTTTGCCTCTCTCGAATCCCCAACATGTTCAGCAGACGCTGACAAATCCCCTATGGCACAGTCGCCGCTAAAGCAAGATCAGGGTATATAGATTAATTACCTCATTTATCCCCTAGTAGTACTATAAACCCTACTCCTCTTATATGGTGGTCAGTTCTACTTATGTAAACATCTGAAATTTTATCTTAAACACAAATGTGACATCAGAAACTTGGCATGAGAATTGTATTCAATTTTTACTTGCTAGATTAATACCTTTGCTGTGAAAATCTTTCCCAGCATATCTACCCTCGATCGCTGAGTCAACTCCCACTTTAGAATACGCGGGAAGAGTGGTTTAACTGCCCTGGGAGTGGCAAGTGTTGGAATAATATAAAAGGATAAAACTTATAACACCTCTAATGGAAATATAATTGGTTAATGGAAAACATAAAATATCAATAATTAAATTATTGGTGGTAATTAATCTTCAAAGGCTCACCGGCAACAAGTAAACCAACCCTGTATCTCGATGACCTAGAATGAAGTGCCTTTTTGAACCCAAATATGGAGAATTTGTACACATGTGAACCCCATGAGAACGCATTGAACACATCCAAGTCATCAACAAGGCGTAACTGCCATATAGGGACAAAACCCTCTCATCCAATACGGTCAAAACACAATTGACCATCAATAACAAACAAATCTTCACTACATTGAATTGCTCTTTCCATCTACCCTGTTGAATCCTTGCTAGAAGTCCAATAAAAATAACCAAATCTTGACCACCAAAGAACTTGTGGTGTATGCCATTCAGGGCATCATCATATAACGTGTGTGCCCGGGATGGCTCCAAACTTCAATCGGGTGATCAAACAAAACTTGACCCTAGAAAATTGGAGGATGTGTGTACCCAACATAAACCTTATCTCATCACTGGGTTTGTCATGGTATAACTCACGCAATAGCAACCGATGCACAACACCATCGGAAAACGTCATTTCTTGCTGCATGCATTGAAATGTCCAAAACATGACTGATAATACCTATCTTGCTTTTGAATCCCATTTTCTACTACTCTGTTAACTGCATCCTCGATTACTTGTAGGAATTTCATATGGTTGTGGTGAGTAATCTTGGCGTCATACCAATCGGCTTGGGAGTTTTCAACCTAGCTCTCAAATTCACAATCAAAATGGGATGCAAAATTTAGGTCAATAAATTTTTTCCAGTAAGTCTCGGAACACAATAGTAAAGTCTCGAAAAGCAATATAAAATTCTCTAAACTCACTACAAAAGTCTCAAAAATCATGACATAAGTCTCGAAACATAAAAGAAAAGTCTCGGAAAGCATTACAAAAGTCTTAGAAAACAAAGTCTAAATTTAAAAAGTCTCAGATAAAAGTATCGAAGGTATTTCAAAAGTCTCGGAACATGTTATGAAAGTCTGGAAAACTAATAGCTTATTCAAAAATCTTGGACAAAAGTCTCGGATTATCCCAGAAATGTCTCGGATAGAAGTCTCGGAACATGTTATAAAAGATTTGAAAACTAATAGCTTATTCAAAATTTTTGAAAAGTATTGCAAAAGTCTCGGATAAAAGTATCGCAAACCTTATACTAAAGTCTCAGAAACTAACCTAAGCATATACAAAAGTCTCGGAATCTAACACATGCTTATACAAAAGTCTCGAAAACTAATCTAGGTCTCGGAAACAGTTACTGTTCATCTTCTTCCCTAATCTAAAATTCCAATTTCAAACCCTAAAACTTACAAAATCAAACCCTAGGATATAGATCTAATACTTCAACAATACAAATAGAATGAATACCCCAACAAAACAAAATCAAATCTAATTTAAAATGGTTACATACCTCATCTTTGATCGATATCAAAGCTCGCTACAGTCGTCGTTGATCATGGGAAAGGTCGTCGACTTCGTCGTAATCCTATTTGTGGTCCACCGTTGTCGTTGCCATCACGTGTTGCTGATATGTCAACAGAAATTTCTCACTCTATTCTCACAACTATCAATGTAAACTGAAAAAGTAAAAGTAAAAACAAAACGTAAAAAGAAATTGAAACAAAACTCATTTTAAAATAGCTTACGTAGAGGTATTTTAGGGGTTTTTTTTATAAAGAACACCATTTTTTGTGTCTTTTAAACATAAGTTTTTAATACAGTGATATTCTTGTAATGCCACATCTTAAAGGTACCATTTAATTTTTAAACTCAACGTTAGACTGTCCAGAAAATTTATCCAAATGATATGGCATATAAATTGTTAAAATCATATCACTCATCATAAAATCTCTTGATTAATAGAATTTTTACAACTCATATGCTATATTATTTGAACAAATTTTTTAGACAGCACAATTTTACTCTTATAAAAAATACATAACTTTAGTCGGTATGTTAACCATCTGCTATTCAAAGCTAACGATGTTAAAGATAAAAAAAAATTAGTTTTTTTTTATTTAAAAAAAAAGGGATGTTAAGGGTAATTTTTTCTTAAACCAAAATACTATTTGGTTTGTTTGTTATGCCCGATTGGATCGAACAAATAGGCTTGACACAATACTAAATTAATGTTTGGCAAGAAAAAAAAAGACTGGTAGCAAAACTGGTACACGAATATTGCTACCACAAGTTAATGTTCGGGAACCCATATAAATTAAATAATGTAAGCATTCAAAATATTTCAAATGATAATAAGTTGACGATATTGATACTCATAAATATGATAAACATATCCATATCTGAATAAAAAAATTAATTATAAAAATATCCTAATAAGAATTTATCAGTAAAAACAGATTAGTTTAAATAAAAATAAAACAAATGCATTCATTAATTATACTCATTAATTATACTCATAAATTTAACTATATCATTTTATATAAAAAATTAAACTAAATCCTAATTATATTTCAAGTATCAAAATCTTCCATTATCATTAATCTAACTTCTAGGTAAAAAAATTCATATTTAATACGACCAATACAAGAGAAAAAAAAACAAACAAACCCGAGGACAAAAAAAATTAAAGGAAAGAAAATGATTAAAATTCTGGACTTAAAGAATTGCTAGATCATGGGTGTTTGTGTAAGATTTTTATAAAATTGTGAGCAACATATTACATTATATTTTAAGTTTGTAAAAAACCGAATTGATTGGAATGTTTAAGTAAGTGAGAGTTGACCAGATAAAGCCCGTTATTAATGTGATCAATACTTGTTGCTCGGTGCACCTTAACTACATTAAATATATGTAGGATATGGTATGGACTACTGTATATGTGTGGCCTAGTATTCCTATTAGGACTAGTCATCCTATTAGGGTTTTGAGAATCCTTTATGGGTTAGGATTCTATGAAGTTTTACTATATATAGGGGGTCCCTACTCTCACTCACAATGAATATAGAACAGAATTGTCTCCCCATTAGGCAATTTGAGGAAGGTGAGAAGAGAGTAGAAGACTATTTGTTATTTTAATTGTTTTCCTTGTTTTATTTCCAGGTAATCGTATTATTATGGATTCGGGATTAAAACTCTACGTATTTGATGTTTTTCACTGCGTTTCCAGATACGCGTCTATTCATACATATGCATACAATACGAGATCGAATTATATTTCGTTATATAATGCTTACAATAGTGGTATCAAAGCCTATCGTACTGTTACATAGGTTGAATCTATTTAAGTTTTAAACCTACCAGATTGATTTGTATTTTGTATTATTTCCGACAACGTTATACATACCAATTTGTTATTATACCACGGATTAGTGTTGGTATATTTTGACAACACATATTAAAATATATGGTTGTATACTTGTATGTTGTGTGTTGTTTTTTAACTTGTCTGTTTGTTGGAGACGATGCAATTTTGGATATCACTATAGTTGAATTTGAATAGAGATCCACGGGTCTCATTGCCATACACAACTGAATATATTTCCATGGATTGTATGAATCATTAAATAAATAAAAAATAAATAAAAATTGAAGTACATGTTTGAATTCTTTTGGTTTCGACATGTGTTGGAATGAACTTTTTATTAATACGACTGTCCAGCATGCATGTGTTGTTGAGTAGTGGTGTAAAAATGGACTGGCCCGGTCCATTAGACATGGCCTAGCTAGGCCTGGCATGTGACGGTGTCGCTGGCCAGTCCGGCCCGGCCTGTTTCCAGAGAAGCAGGCCCGGCACGGCACGGCACGGCACGTCGGCCTGCCTTAGGCAGGCCGTGCCTGCGTGCCGTGCCAGGCCGGCCCGGCAGTCCCCTCTAGCGGGCCGGCGGGTTAGTTTTTTTGTCCAATTTTTTTTCCAAATTACGTTTTTTATTTATTTAGGGTTTACGGTTTATAGTTTATGGTTTATAGTTTATAGTTTATGGTTAAGGGTTTAGAATTTAAAATGAATGAAGAGAACGAACAATTATTAGGATTTGAAATGAATAAAGAGAACGAATAATTTTTTAATTATTTATTTATTTTTCACTTACGGAATTCAGTAATACATATCTACATGATTGCCTGATTAAAACCTTACCAAGAAAAACCCAGTGGGATAAAAACTTGGTAAGGGAAAAAGAGTGCAACCGTTTTACAACTTACAAGTAAATAATAAATACATATGTAAAAGTATAACCTAGTTCTTGCCCTAGCCACTACCTGAAGGGTCATCAATATATAGATTGTCGAAATTTAGATTAAGTTCTTTATCTACAGTTAGATTTTGTAACCTTTTTTTAGCATGCTCCCAGTCCCGAAGGCATGTTAATACCTCCACCATCTCTGGAGACAAACAACTTCTTCTTGGTTCAATTATGCGTCCACTGGTGCTTAAAGCTTGTTCTGAAGACACCGTTGACACTGGAATAACCAGTACGTCATGTGCTAAGTGTGACAGAACTGGATACCTGTACGTATAGGTCTTCCACCATAACAACAAATCAAACTCTTCCTTATCTTCAACAGCATCGAACTGTGCTTCAAGGTACCTAATAAGTTCGGTACAAGAAGATGGGCTAGATCTTTGCCCTGAAGAAGTACTTGCTGATTTGTCTTTTTTTTTATCGTTTCAGAAAGCTCCAACTTGTTTGCTTCGGCTCTGTCTCCGGTCGTGTTGATTGGGGGATGTCAATGTTGCCAAACCTGGTCTCATAAATACGAAAAATCTCGAACAACTTGGTTCGAATGTCAGTAATTTGTTCTGAATAATCTATTGACAAATTAATACCAATAAACTCAAGCAAAACTTCTAAACCAGATAATTTAACCCTGAGATCTATTATAGCACTTAAGGCATAAAGTAGGGGAATGTTAGCCCAATATTTTTTCAACTTTGTCTCCATGACAACAACTGCAGCGCCTAGATGTTCATCTTCTCTATAACTGTTTAACAGTTCAGACATTTTCACTATTCGATGGATTGCCTGGGAAGATGTGGGGTAATATACCCCGGAAAGAGTTACAGTGGCATTGTAAAAAATCTTTAAAAATTGAACAAAAATCTTTACCACATACCAATCGTCTGTGGTAAGTAATTTTGGACTAAGTTGTCCTGTTTCGGTCAATTTCATGTTATAAAAACATGTAATGGTTGTATCATATTCCAAACAATTTTACAACATTAAATAAGTAGAGTTCCACCTTACCGGCATATCAGTTTGGAATCGTCGGGGTTTGAGACCGTTTAATTTACAATGTCTCTTGAATTCACTGAATCTAGGATTAGAACTGCAAATCCAAGAAATGGCATCTCTGATGCGATCTATTTGGTCGCTTACCTGCTTTAAATCAGCCTGTACAACTAAATTTATAATATGGCATGCACACCGTTGATGGAAGAAATAACCTCCATCTTGCGGGATATTTCTTGCTACAAACAATGCAATAGGGCTAGTATTTGCAGATGCATTATCAAATGTGATTGAAAGAATGTGATGCGTGATTTCATAAGTTTCTAAAACTTCCATTATGACATTAAAAATGTTTTCTGCGGTATGTGCAAAATCCATAGGACGAAAACCAAAAATTCTTTTTGTTATCCTCCAATCAGAATCTAAATAATCTCCCGTGACACATAAATAGTCCTGTTTGGAACATGCATTCCAAATATCATAAGTTAATGCAACAGAGACACTTAAATGCTGTATTTCAGCAACTAAGTCATCCTTTTGGGTTTCAAACAATCGTATCAAATCATTTCTAGTGGTGGTTCTAGAAACAAGTTCATATTGGGGGTTATATGCAGATGTGATTAATTCTGTATAAAATGGACTCTCACCAATATTGATCGGTTGATCAGTTTGTGCAATGTATCATGCCAAGCACTCTCTAGCGTGCATGGCGTCGAACTGCCACGTCGTAACGGACCAGTCTGGGTGCCGTTGAAGTTGTGTCTGGGTTGTAGTGTCTACATGTCCATGTGCAGGCATACATTTGTGCATATACTGTCTTAAATGTCCGGTTCCCCTCGCACTTGTAGCATAATCCTTATGACAAAACTTACATTTAGCTCTGAGGCCAGACGTCCCGTTTGGGAGTATCTTTTGGACTATGTTGAAACATTGCCACACATCTGATGTTAATCATTTTAGGGGTGAAATATCCCATAGAGTTTTAACCTTGTAGTTGGGAGCTTGGTTTAGCTACGTCGAGCTTTATCATGGAGCTTGACCTAATTATGCAGGCTTCCTATCGGGGTAGCGGGCTTGGCTGGCAAGCCATGGTAAGGTGTTCACCATAAACAGGCGATCTTGGCTTACTTCTGGAAGGGTAGAGAGGTACGCTCGAGTACTGCTCTTGCTACTTGATTTAACCACGCCATGACCTATAGTGGATCTTTTCGGACAGGTCGAGATTATACCTCGACGAGGCAGTAGGGCATTTGCAAGAAAAGTTCGGCACCTTGAAGGTCTCCTAGTGAAAGTAGAGATAATAGCAAGCTCTAGGAGAGCGTCAAGAGATACCTTGATGTCGGGGGACCCAGGTCCTTTCACATCGACCTAGCTTCGGGCTTTATCCTAGTATAATGAGCTTGACGCGGTCTCGTCAGGCTTTATTTGGTAAGCCTGGACATGTGCGAGATGCTCATATGGTATGGACGGTCTCGCCTTGCTCATGTAGGATCGTGTGGTAGCTCGACCTCGGGGACCTTGATACCCCGTCATATAAGCCCGAATTTGGACCCTTGCAGAAAGGCTGGGAAGTGAAAAAATCTTCTTTGGTCCCTGGCCAAATTTTGCTATTAACACAATTATTAATGATTTTAATTCAATAATTGATAGAATTTTCTCGTGAATCGGATGATTATGTTTCACGTAGTGACTAATCATTGATATTTTAAGAAATTCATCGGTTATCAATTATTGATGAGGTTAAAATTAATAATCTGTTTTGAATATTCTCGTGACTCGAGTGATTATGTTTCACGTAGTGACTAGTCATTTCATTTTTGAGAATATAGTTGGCTAACGATTATTAATTTAGTAAGTTCTAATAATTGATAGAATATTCTCGTGAATTTGATGAGTATGTTTCACGTAGTGACTAATCATTAAGATTTTGAGATGTTCGTTGGTTATCAATTATTAAATTTGAAATGCAAAGATGGAAATGCATGTTTTAAACATCTCCGTATAGGTGATGTTTATCTCTGTAGAAGGTTCATCATCTTGAGGTATTCATCTATAGAACTACAATGATGGAATTTTATGCATGTGATGAGTGATGTTCTTCTCCGTAGGAAATTCATTATCTCGAGGTATTCACTTATACAATATGTTGTGAATGTTAGACACATGTTATGGGTGATGTTCTTCTCCGTAAGAGGTTCATCATCTTGAGGTATTCATTTATATAATGTGATATAAATATTTGAAATTTTTGGAAATTGCCTCTAATATATTTTCATTTAATTGAATGAAATTGCCTAACACTAATGATGCCTACATATTCTATATGCTCTCAAATAATATCTATTCAACATAAATTTAAGAAGGTTATATATTTCTCATTATTTTGCATAATTTAAAATAAAATTATGTGTGACCGTGTCGGATTGATTAAAAGAAATATATAAATTTATGTTAGGTGTAATGATATTGGATTTGTAGTTCATGTTTTACAAATGTATAACCTATGAAATTATTATGGAATTGTATGGTTATGTTTCTACGTAGTAGACTAACTATTAATATTTCATTATGATTTATTTATTTCATTGAGGACATTAATTGATTATATTCGAAGTTATTATAAAGTTGGATGGTTATGTTTCTACGTAGTAGACTAACCATTAGAATTTTATAATGATCTTTTGATAGAAATTATATAATCAATTGTGTTTAGAATATTTGTGGAGTTGGATGACTATGTATTCATGTAGTGACTAGTTGTTAAGATTCCATAATATTCCTTGGATTATCAATGATTAAGGTTTTGAACTGCATTGAGGTAAAACTATACATGTGTTGTGTTGATCATCTGTCTATGAGAGTCATCACTTGTGTAAGTTTTGTGAGCATTGAAGAAAAAAAAGAGTGATACTCATCTCCCAAAGAAGTTAATCACTTGTAGGAAAGTTTTAACACGTGCGTTGTGGTCTTTGTCCAAAAGACAGATCATGATGTTGTGTTGGATTTCTATGAAGGTTAAATCATTATTTATAATGATTATGGAAATCGGTGTGAGCATGAATATAATGTGATTTAATTCATTTTAAACACCTCTACTAGTTTTAAATACATGTCATTAAGATATTGGTTGATTGACCTTTTTGGTGGATTAGATGAGACGCTTCAATTGGTTTTTACCTTAATGAGGATTAAATGATAAATAAAGTTTAGTGAACCCACTGTCGAAAGTTTGTTAAGGTCTAGTGCCTTATAAATAGATGGAGATTAATCTATTATTGACTTATGTCTTTTGTTTATCATTTTGATAAAGGTGATAGGGTACAAACACCATAGGAAGTAGTCTGGAAATTTTGACAATTCAACATATCAAGTCAAAGAAAATAAATACTGAGGACAAAAAATAATTTGCTATCGCAAGAAAATATACCCCTTAATTTATGTTTTGAATTATTCGATTAATTTTCAATTAAGCTCTTAGTGGGTTATTTCTTATGATACATTTTATATTACAAATTCTTACAATGAACTCAGTATTTAATAGGAGCCAATTGGTTAAGAGGTTTTATTTGAATTCATATGAATTCATGATAAAATTTAGATTATCTTTAACCTCTAAAAGTTTTGTCGGATGATATTTCCGATTTTGGTCCTGTATAGCAAAGTACGATTTTCATAATAAGACTGGGAATTTAAATTAATATCTTGAAGCTTATTCAAGATAATAGATTCTTGCTTATGATTTCACCTAGCGAGTTATATGGTGATTTTTGTAAATAATAATCTTCATGGGTCTTCAAACTCTTTCTAAATTCTACTTTTTGGTTTTAAATAGATTGATTATTGTTCTTATAGTTTAGATATAATTCTTTTCAATTGCATGACTAAATATAGAATTGAGATAATTGATTCGTAGGACATTTTGATTATTTTAAATTCTCAATTTTAAGTCTTTTGATTAATTGAATTAAAAGTGATCTCATAAAATATAATGATAAGACTGCAAAGATTATAAACTATTAGGAATAGTTCATATAACTTGTCTTATTTTATTTATGAGAATAATTGTATCTAGGCATTATACATTCTTAGGAATAGTTCATAGAACTTGTCTTATTTTATTTATGAGAATAATTTTATCTAGGCATTATACATTCTTAGGGGGAGAGAGTGATGTTGTTAAGAATGTATAATTTAAAAGACTTGCGTTTAAGGAAGAAATCTTGTGCTTTGTGATATTTATATTGAATAAATGTCATATTTATTGAATTGCAATTTTGGATGTCATTGGAGTTAAGGTTTTGACTTAGTTGTTAAATAGTTGCAAACTAATTGGTTGAAAGTCATATTGTCAGATTTATGGCTTGAAGGTTTTATGTGGAAAACGAGTATTAAGTTTGTATACTTTAAAGCTTTGTTGACATAAAATAATCAAGTTTCCAGATAATGGTGTTTATTTTAATAATATTGTAACAATTTAAGACTTTGTTAAAAGTTTTATTTTGCCATTAGACATAACTGAGGGTTAGTGGGAGTAAGTTTATTTTCTATGTGCTCTATGTTGTCATTTGTGTGTGACATTAAGAATCTTTTCTCTAGTATTTCGAGGTGAAAAATCTCGGACACACATATTTTGATAATGCTATTGAGAAAATATATTAATAGAGCACTTAAATGGTTACTATGATTACAAGTTTACTTGTTTGAAGTACCTCTCGGTAAAAGTGATAAACTTACATAATTTTTTTAATTCCTCAAGTAAATTGGAGCGTTCTCATATGAAAAAGGTCATGTATGTATCCATGAATGATAGTTTGATGTAAACTTAATATATGTATTGATTATATTATTACATTAGTAGACTTTGCGGATTTCAAACTAATTTGACATGTATCAATAGATAGTGATAAAAAAGGGAGGGGGAGGTTTCATAGTATTTGTAGAGGTTAATTGTGGCTTTATATATTGCAACTCTAAAGAATTTTGATTGTGAAATCATATTTTAAGGTAGGTTGTGATAATTTCACTGTATTTATCTTCTCTGAATATGCTAAGAGATCTCGGAGGTTTTAACCATATGAATATTGTGGTGAGAGAAGATTTAAGAGTTGCGAGTTTTTAATAGCCATATGTAAAATAACTCTTGATACACTAACCAAGATATTTGACTCCAAAAGTTTTGTGGAGCTTGTTGTATCCTGTATTGGATTGAAATTTTTGATGTGTTTGGTTAGTGGGAGTTGTCTTTAATTAGATTAACTTCATTTATTCTATGCATGTTTGTTTCATATTCTCGAGAATGTATTGTATATGCATGTTAAGATGTTTGCCATACTTGTTATTGTGTGCACACAGATGGTTGGTTATGGTAAGATATCTCAAGCTTTTAGTTTGAGGGGGCAATTCACTCATAAGGTATAAAGTTTCCACCGATGAGTGAACATTACTTAAGACATAAAGTTTTTGCCCGTCTTAAGGGAGGTTGAACTCATGGTCAAAGTGTTTGGTCAATGAGTGTAAAATGCTTAGGACATTAAGTTGCTCATCTTAACCTGCTTCGTATAATGCGAAGTTGGACCTATATGGAAATAGACATGATGATCACATCTGCATGTAATTTCCATACCACACATATATACCATTTTACCCGGGTAGGTAGAGCTAATGGTATTTTGATTACATATGGTCTTATGTTGACTAAAGATGTAATGATCTATGTAGTTGGATACTTAAGGTTCTATTGGACTAAGGGGAAAGGAAGGAGTTACTCTCTTAAACATTCTTTATGGCCACATATAATTGTTTGTCAGTTCGGAGAGTCGTTTTCTAAGATGAATTTTTAAAACTAAAATAATAATGTCTATGTAGCTCAAGTGGGAGAATGTAAGATTTTTATAAAATTGTGAGCAACATATTACATTATATTTTGAGTTTGTAAAAAACCAAATTGATTGGAACGTTTAACTAAGTGAGAGTTGACCGGATAAAGCCCGTTATTAATGTGATCAATATTTGTTGGGCTCGGTGCACCTTAACTACATTAAATATATGTAGGATATGGTATGAGCTATTGTATATGTATAGCCTAGTATTCCTATTAGGACTAGTCATTCTATTAGAGTTTTGAGAATCCTTTATGGGTTAGGATTCTATGAAGTTATACTATATATAGGGGGTCCCTACTCTCACTCACAATGAATATATAACATAATTGTCTCCTCATTAGGCAATCTGAGGAAGGTGAGAAGAGAGTAGAAGACTCTCTACTGTTTTAATTGTTTTCCTTGTTTTATTTTCAGGTTATCGTATTATTATGGATTCGGGATTAAAACTCTACGTATTGGATGTTTTCCGCTGCGTTTCCAGGTACACGTCTATTCATACTTATGCATACAATACGAGATCGAATTATATTTCGTTATATAATGCTTATAACAGTTTGGAGAGGAGAGATGATACATATTTATTTCCCTGAGAGTGCAGAAGCAATGGGAAACTATTGCAATGGTGGGAAACTATTTATTTCCCACCATTCGTTGATGTCGATGGCTCTGATACTAACATTCTTGCCTCGGATCCTCACTGATCATCCTTGAAGGAAAAACGCCCAAGACATCGCCGTATAGAACTCCTTCACCACCATAATGTTGCACCGATTCCAGATGGTGCAATAGGTCCTCCATCCAAGATGATCTATATCTTGAATAAAACATGTGCCCTCCAAATCCTTGAAGTTCAACCCCCTCTCAATAACCATACTCCTTTTGTTGTTCTTGCGCCTTTGAGCAAAACCTGTGTTCCGTTCAATGGGCCTCGACATTGGATCATTTCCCTTCCTTTACCTTTACTCAGATGAATCCTCAACTGGGGGAGGTGGTCTCCTAGTTCTTGCCATCAAGAAGAAGGATGAGCTTTTCCAAATTTAAGAATTTAAGAATTCTCAAGACTATGTTTTCGAGTCTGGAGAATTTCAAAATTTATCAAAATTAGGTCATTGTGTGTGTTAATAACTTAAGAGGGTTTATAAATAAATTGTATTAAAATCAGAACTCATTTAAGTAAGAGTAGTATTGGCATTAAGATGGGTGTTTATAGTAATATTTTAATTTTAAATTTTAGATATGAATGTACTTATAAATATATGTGTGCATAATATATTTATAGGTGTTAGGTGTCAATATCCGTATCATAATATTGATTTCAAAAAGTAAATAAAGTTTTTTTTTTAAAAAAAATTATAAGATTCGATTGAAATTTTATAAATCAATTAATAACTTTTAGACAAACGAATGAATGTGCTTTTTTTTTTTAGAAAAAGGGCCAATCCTAGCAGTATTATTGATGAGATCTGAAAATCACAAGCAAATGGATATAACACACTCGACCGGATAACATCTTGAAATTGGAGATGAGACTGTCCCAATAAGATTACATCAACCGTCTCATTGAATATCTTCTCCCTCGTTCGAATTCAAAGCATGTTTAACTAAACTATGAACCACCTTAAAAAGCAACAAAACAAGACCCAAAACTGAAATTAAAAATCTAATATCATTAATCACCACCGGGTGATTTTAAGCAAACAGCAAGAGAATCGAGATACGGTGAACCAGCGAAAGTGAGTCACATTCGACAAATCCACTTGATAATGCATGTTATAAGCAAATTCCAAAGCAATTCGGAGGGCAATGAACTCCCCCAAAGTAGGAGACTTAAAAAAAAAAAAAAAACACAAGGCCGCTCAATCACTCACAGTAGAAGCAGCAACACTCTGATATTCAAATTCAATCAACAATCAAAAATATCTTCAAACATATAATAAATTTTGAAACAAAAAAAAGTCGGGCTAATACCGACCATTTTCTTCATAGTTATTAAGAAATACTAATTCCCACATGTTGTCAATTTATTACAGGTGGAATTTCAAATCAAATGGATAATATTCCTTGTTGATAATTTTAAAACGAAAATGATCACCAAACAAATCAAATGTTCCAGCCATTAATTAAATAATGACGACAAACCATCCATGCCCCACGCATGGCATGTGTATAAATAATTTGATTTCCATCTAAATTAAACTAGAGGTCCATGTGTGATGCTCCTTTCCGAACCCGAAAGAATTTAACATACAGTTTATTCTGCATCGATAAAAAGTGAAAATATTTTTTCATGACCATTTTGATTAAAGCAGTATAAAGACTCATTATTAAGATAAATACAAAACTGAACATCTATATATATATAATATCTACAGTTATACCAAATCAAATTTGAAATAATAACAGACTGAACGAGCATCTTTAGACAACATTGGACCGGCTGTGATACAAAAACTAAACTTATGCTAGCGTTTCATTCATTTTTCTACATATAAGGAGAGGGAACAAGCTTTAGGTGTGGAAACAATATAATGTGACAGAGTAGTAGGCTAACCCAATGGACCCCGTCACTTGATCTTGCCACGTGCAAAGATGGGTGACGACAATTTTGATGATCAAAATATTTGAAAACAATTTATCCAAGATCTAAATTAAACCATACCAATTTTTAATATGCAACAACACAAAGCATAATTTATGTGTATTTGTATATTTATTTTCAACTTGCTCATGACTTTCAAAGATTTGTCGATTAACAAATGATATCTAAAGGCAGAGAGAGCGACCTTTGCTCTTACAAATTGAGTGGCGCCGCTTGAGTTATTGCATTGTATATTATTTTTTTCATCTCCCACTGGCCACTTCTAGTTCTGTGCACCACAAAAGGAATAAAAAAATTCACCTTTTAATTAGGCCAATCAAAGCATGGGTCTACTTAAAATACATATTAAAATGTACTTTGCTATGTGTAAAAACTTTTTTTATATTTATAATTAATATTGAGGTGGGTTTTTAAAGTTCTAGGCTTTTAGGGATTGTATCTTGCATAAAACATACAAGGTTACTTGGGATCATTTTGCGTGTATAGTGCTTGTTGATTAAATGGGTTTCTAGATATATTTGTATTCAAGTCGGAGCATCTATAAGTGCTATTATATGATTGGAGAAAATGAAGTACCACATAATATAGATATTAAAGATTTAGAAAATCTCTCTCCAATACAATTATCTAACTTTAATATGGATATGATATGGTGAAAAAAAAATAGAGAATTTGGGGTTGTTCTCTTAAAAATGCAGATTAAGATTTCTAACTCGTTCACCAATAATATTAAAACTCATTTAATTATAAAATAAAAAAGAAGAGAGGATTTTATTATGGTTGGTCATAAAATAAATACATATTTGATTTTAGATAATTGTATTGAAGTTATAGAAATACATTTCTCTAAAAAATTTCAAAAGTAAGCCGATAATGAACAGAAATACTGATATTACACTATTTAGAAACTCAAAAAATACATATTTACATTGAAAATGTTTTTATTAATTCTATATACACATTATTTTATTATAAGCTTGTTAATTATTTTATCTTTTTTAAAATGATTAAATCTAATACCGAACAAGTCAAGAGTTTATTGAGATATATCGAGATCAAACAACCGATAAATATCTACTCTCAAGTCTCAATAATCGAGAGAAAACTTTCGATACATATTTGTAAAGGGCTTAAAAAATAAATAGTACTTTTTGGAGGTGACGTTTCAACACTATCACTGCTTTTATGACTTATGTTTAAAAGACACCTGTTATGGTGAACGGACAAAAATGCCCCCAATAGTTGTTTCATCAGAATATTTGATTCATTTTTTTACAGTGAGAGTTATGAAATAGAGAGAGAAAGTTTCATTTAAACTCAGGCGCTACGCAGACGTATTCGGGGATCGAGCTCCTCGCGGTAGTCGAGCTGGCTGGTCAGCTCGCAGGGGGGCAGGGGGCAGCGCCCCCGGAGCTTTTTTTTCTAGTCAGTACTTAATATGTTCGAAATATAATTACAAAAGGCTCAGAGACTTTAGTAAAAGTCTCAAACCCAGTAAAAGTCTCGAGCTTTTTTGGTAAGGGTTCGAGCTTTTTTGCCAAGTGTCCGAGCATTTTTTTTCTTGATTCGAGACTTTTTGTCAAGTTAAAAAAAAGTTCGGGCACTTAGCAAAAAGTCTCGAAACAAGTGCAAAAAAGCTTGGGCACTTGGCAAAAAAGCTCGATTCGAGCTTTTTTAACAAGTGCCCGAGTTTTTTTGCACTTGATTCGAGACTTTTTACCAAGTTAAAAAAAAGCTCAGGCACTTGGCAAAAAGTCTCGAATCGAGCTTTTTTGTCAAGTGCCCGAGCTTTTTTTTACTTGATTCGAGACTTTTTGCCAAGTTAAAAAAAAGCTCGGGCACTTGGCAAAAAAGCTCGAATCGAAGCTCGGAAGCTCGGAAGCTCGGAAAGACACTCATGAAGCTCGGAAAGACCTTAAAGACACCCCGCAGGAGCAGGGAAGGTCGGTTTGGCTTCAAAGTTACCAGATGACAAGCCAAGCGCTACAGGGACGAGCCCCCACAAGAGCACTGGAACCCGGGCTTCTCTAGGCCATCTATCGGGGAACCTCAACTCTGAGGTCGAGCTCCACAACCGCCCCGTAAATGCCAGGGGAAGTCTCCCAGCTTAAGAGACATTTAAAAGAAGCCTGCCAACCTCTCCAGAAGCCCGCTATCCTTGCTGGGCATAAAGGAGGAATCACGCCTAAGTCTGTATTACCTCAACTAACTTCCATGAGGGTCTACAAGAACACCTCAGGCCCCCACGAATCAAGGAAAATCCATCTTAAGCTCCTAAGAACAGAGCCAGAGCAGGGGTCTACCTCGCTCTACGGGGCAATAGGCTGCTGGCAGGATGACCTCTATGAAGATTCATGGCACGAGTGCACACGGGATCATGTCTACGAAATGTTCACATGCACGTCAAGAGTATAATTCAAATAAGGCAACAAACTTATCTTCGTCAACCATATCATTGAATCCGGAAACAATTCAAATTCAAATGACAAATCCTGCCCGATAAGGAGGGAACGGATTCATGGGATCACAGCAAAGTATTTACAAAATTGAAACCTACTTGGACGACATTTATAGATGAACACAGATAGAGAAAAAAAAGAGACAACTGAGATAGATCTAGCGACATACAGAAAATCATAAACAACAGATATACACATAAAAGGAAGGCCTAAATTCTGATTTTAGAACACGGTAACCTCCATCTCCATTATTCGACAGGCACTGAGTTGCTACCACTCTACTCCTCCGAGAGATTGAAAGCAAACAAGAGAGTTATTTGTATCTTAAAGCAATATATCAATAATACAGCTCTCATTTACTGTTATTACCACTCATCTCTCTCTCTTAAACAGGTCGGGAACCAACGATACCGACATCGGCCACCGCTTTCGTGGTAGTGGTCTCGAGGGTGTTGACTGGAATTTCTCATCTCAAGCAAATTTCCCGTCAACACTTGGAAAGCTTGTTCACTCTCCTGATCCCACTTCACTCTCCTGATCCCACTTCACTCTCCTGCTTGATAGCTTTGAAGAATGGTAGGCACTTATCAGTCGACCGGGAGATGAACCTATTGAGCGTTGCTACCTGACCGGCCAAGGATTGAACCTGTTTAAGAGATGTGGGGGATTCTAGATCCAGGATAGCCATGATTTTTTCTAGGTTAGCCTCTATGCCTCTCTCATGGACCATGAAGCCCAGAAACTTCCCCGCATTTACACCAAATGCGTATTTAGAATTGTTCAATCTCATCTGATTTTCCCTTAGAATCACGAAGGTCCTACGAAGGTCGTCTAGGTGGCCTTCTGAGGTTGAAGATTTAGTGATCATATCGTCAATATATACCTCCATCGACCTTCCAATTTCGGGCTTGAACAAACAGTTGACTAACCACTGGTAAGTAGCTCCAGCGTTTTTTAGCCCGAAAGGCATCACCTTGTAGCAGTACAGGCCTTGCGCGGTGATGAAGCTAGTCTTTTCTTGGTCCATGAGATGCATCATAATCTAATTGTAGCCAGAAAACGCGTCCATAAAGCTAAGGAGCTTGTTTTCGGAGGTAAAATCGACAAATTGATCATTTTTTTCACAGAGGAAAACTGTCCTTCAGGCAAGCCCAGTTGAGGTCGGTGTAGTCCACGCACATGCGCCACTTCCCATTTTCCTTCGTGACCATGACCACGTTGGCGAGCCATTCGGAATAGCGGGCTTCTCGAATGAAGCCCGCCTGGGTGAGTTTATCCACCTCTTCTTGAACCGCCACATTTCTTTCATTGTTGAAGTGGCGCCTTTTCTGTTAGACTGGCTTGAAGGTCGGATCGACTGCCAGTCGATGTGCAGCTAATGTCATTGGGATCCCCAACATCTCTGCATGACTCCAGGCGAAAATATCATTGAACTCCGTAAGGAGCCTAATCAAGCCCTCTTTCATTCCTGACTCAAGGGTAGCACCGAACTTGACGACCTTCGAGGGATCGGTTAGTCTACTGCCGGTTAAGCCAAATCAGGGAGAAGAGCTACAAATATACTTGGCCATTTCAGAAACAGCTATGAGTGGGGCCTTGGTCAAGGAATGCGGGGATAGGATCCAGCGACCTATCTACTATGTGAATCACGCTCTAACCAAGCCCGAAAATAATTATACTCTGCTGGAGAAGCTAGCTTACGCCTTGGTGACCTCGGCAAGAAAACTCTGTCTTTACTTTCATGCTCAATTAATAGCAGTGGTGACGGACCAACCCCTCCATCAGTTCTTGTAAAGGCCGGATGTTTTTGGAAGGTTGGTTCTATGGGCCCTAGAGCTTACCCAGTTCTATTTAAAGTATAAGCCTAGGACCACGATAAAAGCTCAAGTGTTAGCGTACTTTGTAGCCGAACTTTCAGTACCTTCAGATCAGGCAACCCCCGCGGTAACAGATGTCACCCTCGAGAGGATTCCAGAAGCTGACAACTGGTCGGCGTGCTGCGAGTCATGGACTCTCTACACTGACGGAGCTTCCGGGCAGTCCGGGGGAGGAGTGGGCATAGTCCTTATCGACTCAGAAGGAACTGAGTGCTACCATTGTTTCAGGTTTGAATTTAAAGCCACGAACAATGAAGCGGAATACGAAGCCCTGCTAGCTGGGATTAATGCTGCCATAGAGCTCGGGGTTGATTATCTGAATATCAAGAGCGACTCTTCACTCGTGGTCAATCAATGCCAATAACTTGTTTTTCTTATCTTAATTTTTCCCAAAGATAGCTCGCTTCAATATAAAAGTTGGATGGTCAAGCAAGTACATGGAAGCAAGAGTTAGATCTGAGATTAAACTTTTATTATCTAGTAAGGAAGCCTATCCCCCAACAAGGCTATTACAAGCAAGGAGGGCCCAATACCTGGTTCCAGGATATAAAGGAAAAATAATAAGAGATCAAACACAGTTGAAGATGTGATGCCCACCCCCTTTCCAGCCATTCAAAATAAATCACATGGAAGAGAACTCAAGCTTCTTCATCTTCCTGAGGGCCTTCAGCTTCCTCCTCCACAGAATGGACCTCGGCCCCTGCTCCCCTCTCCAATCGCGGCTCATTCTGATCAGCTGCATGTACCGTTTCCGCCACTTTCTCTTAGGGATCAGCCCTAGTCGCATCGGGGTCAACAGGATCTTCCTCCACGATTTCATTAATCACCGCCATAACTTGAGGAGGAATAGCTGCATCAAGAAGGCTGGTCGCCGACTCAGGCACAGTCCTGCCTTCTATTGACCCTATTCCTAAGAGCACTGCGGGAGGATCTCGGGCTTCCGAGAGGCCTCTTTTTAGCTCCTCGTTATGAACCTCTTCCGAGGATTCACCGGGACCAGATGCTGGAAAGGCTGGAACAGGATGGGGCAGATTTGGCACCTCCAACTGCTTCTCAGCTCCCTCTCTGGATCGACCAGCTCCATCAGTTTCGAGGCGAGACATCTCCGCAGCCCACAACATGACCTCCGTTCTATCCCATCCGGCAATACTAGAGAGATCAAATGGAGGGGGAAGAGCCTCTGCAACCTGTTAAGAGGCATAGAAGTACCCATCGCTAAAAGAAACTTCCACTTCAGATTGGAGCTGGGTAATTCGAGCCTGCAAGGTTTGGTTCTCAGCATTTAGGGCCTTCGCCTCTCCCCTCTAGTCATCCCGTTGGCTAGCCCACCGCTTCGACCGGAGAGTCTCCTGATCAAAAGCCTACTTCAGCCTCTCATGATCGCATTGAAGCTCAGCTAGCTGCGTCTCCATTCCCTGTTGGCTGAAGGTCATCTCTTGGACCAGAGTCTGCGCCCGTGCAAGCAACCCCATGGCTCGCTCTGCTTCAACCTTAACCTTGGTTGCCCGATCATGGAGGAAGGCTACCTGATGCCCCATGGCCACCTGAAACTTGAAAGCCTATAAAGGAAAATCAGGTTAGAAAATGACAAGTCAAGCAGATCAATGAATAAGTAAAAGCGACAATTACCTCAGCTAAAAGGGCGGACCCTTTGGTGATCAAGATATCCACGGGTATCGCAGTCATACTAGAAAGCCCGCCGCCTAGACAAGATGCGACAAATTGCTCCAGGACCTCAACCTGACCCACCGAGCTCGATTGCTGGTGGGGATAAGAATGGGTGACCTCAGAAAAATCGGCATCAGGCTCCCTAGGAACCTCGACTACCAAGGATACAACCGGATCTGCAGAAAGGGGTAGCGGGACTCGGAGGGCATCATGTGGAGCAATAACTTCTGGAAGAGGGGCATAAACAGACTTATTGACGACTTGGGAACCAGACCCTCCTCAGTTTAGAGCCTTCGCAGCCCTAGATGCCAGATGAGCCATCTTGAACTTCACCTAGGAATGAGAGGGCGAAGGAACGAACGAGGCAGTGACCTTAGTGGTTGACCCCCTCTTCCTTGAAATAGTCGGGAGTGCTCCTGGGGACGATCTGGAAGGAGGAGAAGGTATCCCAGCTTGTCGGGTTTCACAAGAAGCTGGAGCAATAACAAACACTGTTAGAGAAAAGAGTCAAGATCATCAGAACTGAACCCTCTAACAATATTAAAAAAAACAAGAATAGATCGAGATACTTACGAGGGGTAGCACCGGATATCCGCAGGTACCTGTTTACCTTGCGGGGATCGAAGGAGTCGACGGTCGAAAACTTCAGATTCAAATAGTTTCGAGCTAGGATGGTCTTCGGCTCGGCTTCAAACTCATCAGACAAAGAATCCCGACCCCAACAGGGTTAGTCACTAAAAGCCGTAGGAACCTCGAGCTCATGCCCCGCCGATGAAGACGGAGCTCCCCCAGTCTCCTTCCGCCAATACCCACTCTTCCTTTTAAGCGGGGTCCTTCTTTGAAGCCCCAGGAACGATAAAATTGAGTCTATTCTTAGCTGTGGCATAGAATTGGCCTCGTGAAATTCCTGCCAGGCTGCCAATCTGGAAAAGGAAAGCGAGTTCCTCAACCCCGGGCTCCCTAGTTACGCCGCTCAGCTCGCATTGCTCCCTCCACAATACCAGGAAGCCAATTAGATGCCTCCAAAAGCCAGATGTCAGTTGAAGCGGAGCCAGCTAAAGAGCATTGAGAGCCCGTCGAAGGGTGAGGTGAAGAGGAGTCTCACCCCACTCTCAAAAGCCGCGACGTGGATAGGGAGAACACCTTTGGGTGGGCTAAAAATATCATAGTTCCGGTGGTGGACAGTCAGAGAAACGGTATCAGGAATGCCATACTTGTCTCGTAGACGGCCGATCGAATGAGGGTCGACAGTAGAGTCAAGGATGACCCTAGGTTCAAAAGGAAGGGTTATCACTGGAGGAAGCTCCGCCACTGTGACTTGAGCCCTCCCAACAGTATCTAACCTCTCCCCAATATCAGAGTCTTCGTCGACTAGGTTCAGAGGATGATCAGGCTGGTTCGGAAAGCCAGAACCGATAGAAGCATTCCTGTTAGAACAACGGCACTGGCGGAACGGGGAGGATTCCTCGTCACTTGAAATCCCTCGCACCGCTTAAGAGGAGCTAGGTTAGGGCCCCTGGAGCCCTCCACCAAGGCATCAACACTATCTGTGGAAGTCGATATTGATGGGAAAGAGAGGTGAGAAAGCAAGTGGAAGATTTCGGAAGAGAAAATGGGGAAGAAGAAATTTGAAAGTCTGAGATTTGAGGGAGTATAAAGAAAGTGACGGGCAGGCCGGACTTAAATAGAGGTCTATGGGCAATATCCTAGAGAAGATCACCGTCGTATTGCAGACGTTTTTCTTCGAATAACACTCAGTTTCAAATTCAAAATGTTGGGTAATTAATGAGAAAATTTCGCTCTCATTAATTATCTTTATAGTGAAAAACTTTCTCTATTAAACAAGGAATCTGACTCTAACCCCAACTCTACCACCGATGTTCAAGTCAGAGGGGACTTCTGTTAATAGGGAAATTTGGCCAGGGGTCAAAGAGAAATTTTCCACCTACAATCGACACTCATGAAGCCCGAAAAGACCTTAAAGCCACCCCGCAGGAGCAGGGAAGGCCGGTTTGTCTTCAAAGTTACCAGAAGACAAGCCAAGCGAGACAGGGATGAGCCCCCACAAGAGCACTTAAACTCGGGCTTCTCCAGACCATCTATCGGGGAACCTCGGCTATGAGGTCGAGCTCCACAACCTGCCCCGTAAATGCCAGGGGAAGTCTCCCAGCTTAAGAGACGTTTGAAAGAAGCCCGCCAACCTCTCTAGAAGCCCGTTGTCCTTGATGGGCATAAAGGAGGAATCACGCCTAAGTCTGCATTACCCCAGCTACTTTCCAGGAGGGACTACAAGAACACCTCAGGCCCCCACGGGTCAAGGAAAATCATATTAAGCTCCTAGAAACAGAGCCAGAGCAGGGGTCTACCTCGCTCTACAAGGCAATAGGCGGCTGGCAGGATGACCTCCATGAAGATTCATGGCACGAGTGCACACGGGATCGTGTCTACGAAATGTTCACATGCACGTCAAGAGTATAATTCAAATAAGGCAACAAACTTATCTTCGTCAACCATATCATCGAATCCGAAATAATTCAAATTCAAATGACAAATCTCGCCCGATAAGGAGGGAACGGATTCATGGGATCACGGCAAAGTATTTACAAAATTGAAACCTACTTGGACGATATTTATAGATGAACACAGACAGAGAAAAAAGAGAGACAACTAAGATAGATCGAGAGACATACAGATTATCATAAACAACAGATATACACATAGAAGGAAGGCCTAAATTCTGATTTCAGAACACGGTTACCTTCATCTCGACTATTCGACAGGCACCAAGTTGCCACCACCCTACTCCTCCGACAGATTGTGAGCAAACAAGAGAGTTATTTGTATCTTAAAGCAATATATCAATAATACAGCTCCCATTTACTGTTATTACCACTCGTCTCTCTCTCTTAAACAGGTCGGGAACCAACAGTACCGACCCCGGCCACCGCTTTCGTGTAGTGGTCTCGAGGGTGTTAACTGGAATTTCTCATCTCGAGCAAATTTCCTGTCAACAATTATATATAAAAAATTAATGATGACATAATAAAATTTAGCTAAATAAAAAAATATATATGTAGTCAAGATGAATTGTCTTACACTCAATAAGAAAATAAAAACAAGAAAAGCAATATTCAAAAAATAACATAAAAAAATACAAACTATGCAGAGTTACAATTTTCCTTGACGGGGTTTCATATTTTGAAATCGTTGCATAATAGTCTCCCTATCAATTATGTCGAAAATATCTCTCTCCACATATGCAAGCAAGCTATCAATTAATCACTCATCTCCCATTCGATTACGTAGGCCAGCCTTCACAATATTCATAGCAGAAAACACTCTTTCTACAGTAGCAGTTGCAACCAGTAGTAGTAAGGCCAATGTCAAGAGCAAGTAAACTAATGAAAAAACCTTCTTCTTTTTTCTCAACCATTTTTTGTGCTAGTTCAGTAAGACCATTTAATTATGAAAATTCAACACTAGAGCACATGTCTGCAATATAATTCTCAAGTTGATCTTCAGGTGCCAAGAGGTTAATAGGAGAATAGTCTCTCGGATAAAATTGAGCAAGCCGAATCAATTTATGTTTGTTGAATGCATAAAATTGATCTGTTGGACTAAGACATGCAACACAAAGAAGCAACTCAGTATTCACCTCTGGAAAGTGATTATTTAACTCTTGAAGTTGCATATCTATCTTGGCACAAAATAAGTCAACTCGATGATGCATATTTTTTATCTCTTGAGTTTTACGCCTTGATCTACATTGAGGTATAAACATATCATCCATGTTAACAACTCTGATTCTATGCTTTACACAAAAAGAAGAAACTTGACTTAAACAAGAATCCCACCCATCCTCTCTCATTGTTTGAAGTCGTTCCTTACTTGTTTGTACCAAGTTCATGGCATTCACAATATCTTGATATTTCTTCTGTAATGTTTGTGACAACTCATTTGTGACTCCCAATATTGTTTTCATCATATACAAACCAAAAATAAAATCAAAAGTTTCTATCGAATTCAATAAATATTTGCTTCATATTTTTGCTCTTGATTCGATCCGTTCTCTAGTAACATCTCAAGTACTTCCACAATAGATGAGAACATGGAAATCATTGGGAGTATAGTATTGTAATGTGAACCCAAACGTGTATCACTTGCTCTTTAAAGACTTGTTTCTTGATTTAATCCATGACCACTTGAAATCTCATTGTTTTCTAATACTTCAAAAACTTTAGTTGCTTGTTTTTCTTGTAGAATATCACGGCACTTAGCAGATGATCCAATAAAATTTACCTCATAAGTAATCCAATAAAAAATACCAGTAATATCTGTATGATTTTTTGTCATGGCTACAAGAGCTAATTGAAGTTGATGGGCAAAACAATGTACATAAAAAGCACTCTCATTCTCTTTTAAAATAAATGATTTAAGACCATTGAACTCACCTCTCATATTACTTGCTCCATCAGAGCCTTGTCCTCACAATTTAGAACTACTTAATACATGTCTAGAAAAAATGCATAAATAGCCGCTTTAAGTGAGAGAGTAGAAGTATCAATAACATGTTCAATGCCTACAAAACGTTCAATTACAGTGCCACTTTAATCTACATACCGCAATACAATAGCCATTTGCTCTTTTGAAGATATGTCACGAGATTCATCAATAAGAATTGAAAATAACGAATCACCAATATATCTTGTATTAACAATTTCAATTGAAATAGCACTTGTTATATCTCTCTGAATCTTGGGTGTTATCGTTTTCAAATTTTCAGGAGCACTTTTGAGTATCACAACTTTTACGTTTTCATTATAACCACATAGCCATTGTAAAAGCTCAAGAAAATTTCCTTTGTTGCTAGATTTTTCTTAATCTTCATGTCCTCGAAATGGAAGCCCTTGCCATGAAAGAAACCAACTACAATCAATTGAAGCACCTAAACGAGTTCGATATTCGATTCGAGCTTGATCTATCTATTTGTTGATAGTTATCTCAATATGTTGATTCTGATTCATTAGATCTAGACATTTTCTTGATGCTTGCTGATGGGCTGTAGACTTATCATGTTTTTCCAATAACAAAGCATGGCTCTACCAACTTGTAAACCCTTCATGAACAAAAGAGTCACCGCCTCCTTGTTTCCCATTATCTGGTTTAAAAAGATAACAACATAGACAATATACTGCTTCATTTTTTATACTATACTCCAACCAAGTAGAATATCTATCTAACCAAGCACTATTGAACCGCCTTTACTTGAGAACATATTCTCTACGAACTTATTCACTAACATTAGGATCATAATCCCATATTCTAGTTCGAAGCCCTGGATCAGCAGGGAGATCGGACAGATTGATTTCAACATAATGATTTTTTTGAAAAATATCTCATCTCAAGTGTCGATGGTATTTTCAAATACTTCTCCATAACTGTTTCATTTTTTTCAAAATAATCATCAATATCAATATATATATATATATATATATATAACAAAAAATAATATTTATACATAGAAAATTATAACAATATAATTTATAATAAGAAAATTAAGATTATAAAATGAAGAAAAATACTATGGATCAAAATAATTGAATCATCATATTAAATGCACAATTATAATACAATAAATTAAAATTTAAGGTTTTAGGGTTTAATGATGAGCATGCGATGTATACCAAAGTAACCAAACAAAAACTATATAAATTAAGGAAAGCTCAAAAGAATAATAAATAATTTAATACAAAATAGAGATTGAATTAACTGACTAGAAATTAAGAAATTGAATGTAGTCGTGTATTCGTGTAGTATAGAAGAAAATTGTTTTGCTTTACTATAGAAGAAAACGAAAAGTAGAGGTATTTATAGTAATTGAGGAAAAAAATTATAAATAATTTAGAATTAAAGAAGAAGACAATATTTCAATAAAATAGGAAATCAAAAATAGGGGAAGAGAAGAATATTAAAAAAAGAAAATGAAAGTGACTAAAGGTATGTTTGGTTTGGTAGGAAGGAAAAGGGAGAGGAAAGAAAATATGGGGGGAAAAGGGAGAAGAAAATAAGGAATTGTGTGTTTGGTATGGAGAGAAGAGTGGAAGGAAGAGAAAAGTTGGAGGAAAAATTGATGGATGAGACCCACTCATTTTAATCCTCCCAAAAGTGGGAGGAAAAGAAAGATAAAAAAGTGATTATGTTTTGGTTTTAAATGAAATTACAACTTTATCCTTTTTTTAATTTACTTAAAATTTATTTTTTAAAATAAATTTATAAAGCATAATGTATTAATTTATATATATATATATATATAATAAGTTACAAAGTTTGAAGTTATTTTGTAATAAAAAAACTGGATTCAATATTATTTAAATTTTTATTGACTCTTCTTCACTTATTCTTTTGAAATTAATTTTTTCTTCAAGAATTATACATATAATATATAAACTATAATGTAAAGGTAAAATAGTAAAATTGATAAAGAAGATTTTTCATCCAATCTTCTTTTCTTCCAGTTTGTCAAACATCTCAAGGGAAAATTATTTTCCTTTCTTTCCCTCATCTTTTCTATTCCTCCAAATCTTTCCATCCTTCATATTTTCTTTCCTCCATAGCCAAACATATCTTAAGTGAGTAGTATAATTGGGAAATGATTTATTCTCCTATTTTATAAAGTGAGGGTAAAACTGAAATTTTACTAAAAATATAATAGTAAAGAATATAAATAGACGTATCTTTCATTAAGAAAAAGGAACACTTTTGATTGGCTGACAACACATGGCCCACATGACCACATCATTACATAATATCATTTAATCCTTTCGTCCTTACTCCTTAACATGTTTTTTTTATAAAAAAAAAAGTCAGGTAGGGCACGAGCCCTACCTAGGGCTAAGTATGGGTCCGCTTATGGATGTGGCAACGAGGTCAGTGCTGGTCAGGTTGGACGAGGGGGTACAAAAGCTAGTGTATTACACAAACAAGGCTTTACTACCAGCTGAAACAAGATAGTCAGCCGAATAGATGACATTGGCATTAGTAACAGCAGCAAGAAAACTGAGACCTTATTTTCATGCTCACAAGATCGAGGTTTACACAGACTGCCAGCTAAAACATATTCTATCAAAACCTGAGGTGTCTTGGAGGCTAGCTAAATGGGCAGTAGAGTTGAGTGAATTCGATATATCATACCTGCCAAGAACCGTAATAAAATGGCAAGCCATAGCCGACCTGATCACTGAGTTTGCTGAACCAAATGGCGAGGTGATCAGGATGTTGAAAGAGAAGGAATAATTTATCTGGAAACTTCATGTAGATGGATCATCAAACACACACGGCAACGGGGCAAGCATTGTGATATCCACTCCAGAAGGTGAGCAGGTATAATGTGCCCTACAGTTTGACTTTAAAGCCACTAACAACATGGCCGAGTATGAGGCACTTTTGGTAGGACTTAGGGTTTGCACAGCACTAAGGGCAAATGAGTTGGAGATATTCAGTGACTCGTAGGTGGTGGTAAACCAAATCTTAGATGAGTATCAAGCCATAGACATCAACATGTCTGTTTATCTAGGGATAGCCAGGATATTTCTTTGGAGATTCAAAGCTTATTTGATTAGTCAGATCTCGTGGGAAAAGAATAAGAAGGCGGACGCTTTATCAAAATTGGTATCAGCTACTATCAACATACGGTCAAAGACTATCCCAGTTGCTCACCTCAAAAGATCGAACATCGAAGATGAATGAGAGGTATCAAAAGTATGAGTGTTCGAAGGAAAGTAAGCCACTTGGATTACCCCGATCAGGGAATATCTAGAAGATGGAATGCTCCCAACAGAGGTGACTGAAGCAAAACGCCTCTGGTATAGAGCCATCAGATACTCAATAGTTGGAGGAGAGTTATACATGAGAGGATTTTTAAAAGCCTTACATAAGTGTGTCAACCCAATAGAAGGTAGACAGATATTAGAAAGTATCCACGGAGGTGTGTGTAGGAATCACTGTAGGGGTAAAAGTCTAGTGCACAAGACTCTCAGACAGGGCTTCTTATGGCCAATAGTATTTCAAGATGCTTAAGCAGTCGCGGAACAGTGTGGTAGCTGTCAGAATATAGCCTATGACATCAAGAAGCCCCCCGAGCAGTTAAAGAACTTGACATTACCATAGTTATTTATCATGTGATGGCTAGATCTGATTGGCCCAATGCCGATAACAACCAAAGGAGGAGCAAAGCACGCCATTGTGGCTATAGATTACTTCATAAAGTGGGTAGAGGCATAAGCACTAGTACATATAATTGAGGCTAACACAACCAATTTCGTGAAGAAGAATATAATTTATCGATTTGGAATCCCGGACACAATAATCACATACAAAGGTACCCAGTTTGATAGTGACAACTTCAAGAACATGTGTTAGGACTTATGCATAAAGATTTGTTATGCCACATCATCCCATCCTCAGACCAATGGCCAGACAGAAGTAGTGAACAAGATAATTAAGCATACCCTGAAGGCAAAGCTGGATGCTATGAAAGGAAATTGGACAGACCAGCTACACGAAGTCTTGTGGGCATACCGGACCATAGAGATGACTTTGACTAGAGAGACCCCCTATTCACTGGCATTCAAAATAGAAACAGTAATTCTGGTTGAAGTTATTCATAATTCACCAAAGGTACAACTCTTTCATCCCGAGGCGAATGTGGAAATGTTGGAACAGAATCTAGACGAGTTGGAGGAAAAAGGGGACCTATCAAGGATAAGGAACACTGTCTTTCAACAAAGAGCAACTAGGTACTACAACTCACATGTCTGAGTCAAGAGATTCCAACTCGTAGATCTAGTTCTGAGGAGGGTATTGCCCAATACAAGGGATAGATCAGCTGGATCATTGGCAGATAAATGGGAAGGACCGTATCAAGTGGTCGGATTGGCCGGCCATGAAGTGTACCACCTTGCTTAACCAGAAGGGGATGAACTGCCCAAACCATGCAATGTTCAGGACCTGAAGATGTTCAACCCCAAAAGGTTTCTCATTTTAAAATATTTCTTTGTAGTTTAGAAATAAGTTTGCCTTGTTAGCTAATTTGTTGATGTTTCGTTTTAGCTTTCAATAAAAATCCCCTTGAGGGAATAATTTTAAGAAGTCAAGAAAGGTGTTCTAAATTTGCTTTCGTTTACAAAAGCAATCCCGGGGTACCAAGAAATCACTAAGTGTCAATAGAGACACCTAGGAGGCCCAGTGAGGGGGCTTAAAACACACTCCGCAAAGGCAGTATATATTCACTGAAACTAACTGAGTGTAATGAAACACTGTGAGAGCACCTTCAGGCCAAAAGAACCTGATGGGATGCACCGAGAGTTAAACGGGGAACAAAATATCTATGCTAGAAATAGTTGCTAATAAAATTTAAGCACCCATAAAGATATTATGATATAAGCCACTTCATTGCAACGAATCTTGATCAACAGACCATTGGGAGAAGTCCCAATGACTTAGTTGACAAATAAAAGACTAGCGTCTATAAACTAGATACCATGTAAATGGTCTATAAAAGAACACTACTTGGCAAAAGAATAAGAGCGACGAATTGGTCGGGGGTTCGAGTAATCAATCGGGCCAACAAAAATGGTTTACCCAACGCTGCCTAAAAATGGGTCACGATGAACCTCGCCACGTATAGTTACTTGGTCGAAGTTGGGACGTTAAACTTAATAAAGTTAAAGTTGATAAACAGTCCTGGCCATGCTAAGGCTACTTGGTTAAGGATGGTGTATCCGAACCGAGTATGACTAAAAAATGAACAACTAATCAAGAAACAGATGCGTTAATGTGATCTTAATTGAGTCAGTCGACTCGGTGTAAGGCAACACACATAGTTCGAGCCGATTCATGACTACAACCACTAGTAAAAATGCTTGGTCAAAAGTAGACCGATCGATTTTAGCGTGACAACTGACATATGATTTAAGCTATGTAGCACAAGGTAAAGACAATCAGTCAGGATAAAATCATACCGCCTGGTGCAGATAGAAAAATAATGAATGTTGATGGACGAACCCGACCACATGAAAATATTCAGTGGAAGTAAGGGCAATTAGCCAGTACCACAAGACGCGTATAGATAAAACTAATGGATAGCCCCGACCAGGCATAAATTGTTCAGTTAAAGATGAGCCATTTGATTCAATATGACAGAAAGCGGTCGATTAAGTTACGAAATAATCCTCACCATACGCACGGTTCTGGTTATAGTCGAGATTTCTAGCCTAGTATAGTATAATGTACAGAGTTCAAGTTAGCGAACGACTATAACCGTTCGCAGATCACTCCGTTTTTAGTTAGTTACTCAATTTAGCTCAAGCCCCGGAGTAATCCCGGTCATATAGCAAAACGTTCAATTCATACTAAATTATTTGTCTAAGTACAAACAACAAAAAGAATAAAAATAATGGTATTATTAATATCATAAAGTCAAAAGATTACAAAAATGTAGCTACTTGAACAACATAGACAAAGAGCAAGGATAAAGGGTCGAGCATTCGGAGTGATTAAAAGACCCCCAAGTTCAGATCCGCTAGGAGGAAGGTCATCACCCCCGTAATCCTTGGTCAGGTCTCCAAAATCCTGCCAGTTGATGTCATTTTCTGGATTGTCGGCCATAAATGGAGAGTAATCTATAACAGGCAAGGGGCTAACATCAATTCCCTTTGTCAAGGTGCCACTCTCTTCGCCGACATAGAAGGCCACTAGAGATGATTTTAAAGGAAGCTCCATGTGCATAGGATGAGGTTCCTTCCCGATGGATCAGCTATAGGCCCTCCACATGATCCTTTGGTTCTTTATGGCTTCCAAGGACTCGTCTTTATGCCTCTTGATAGTCCTGTCCTATTTTCGATGAGCCTCCCCCGTGGACTTCTCCTTTTCACCAAAGAACACTCAAGTAGTGGCCAGCCCTCTCTCAAACTCTGTCATCATGATAGCGTCAAATGCTGGAGACCTCTTATAGCGGTCCACATTATGGACTTCAAGAGCTAATCTAGCCTTCTGCGATAGCACCTTCATACTAACTTGTTGTTGCTCTAGAACTTTTACCAAGTGCTTGTAGTGGATTTGAGTATTCTCATATGCCTGTTGCGTCTCAAGCATTACTTGCTGAGCAAAGGTAAGTGTGTCTTGGGAAATCTGGGTCTTCTCTTTAAGTTTATCTGTTACTGCTTCAACCAGAATGACTCGACTTAAGCTCAACGCTTCGCAACTCTGCCCTTGCGACCCTCTTCTCTAGCTTGACATTTCTTGTGGTGAGCTATCTGAGATTTGTCTCAGCCGCATAGGCCCTACTTTGAACACTGGCAATTGTTTTCCTTAGAGCAACCTCAATCGCAACATGAGTCTTTAGTTTCTCCTCGTACAGTCTGACTTTGGACGCACTGGCAGAGGAGGACTTGAGAGTCATCCTTTATAGCAAAAGCTCTCTTCAACTGAGATATCTCCGCAGCCTGTTTCTTCTGGTCAGCTCCTCTACCGCCCAAAAGAAGATAAAAACTAAGAACATTGGTGCACACACAGGCAAAAGGTAGCACATAAAGCATTTACAAAAACTCAATTGTTGAGGATCATGGGGATTTGTTCGGCAGTACTAGCAGCTCTAGCCTCCCTCCAGTACCCCGTCACTAATATAACCCTCACCGATTGACATGGTTCAAAGCATGAAAAACGGATCAGCACGAGAGCTACTCAAACTGAGGAGCCGAAAAGACCCAAAAACATGAGCAGTTATGGAGGCTGAAGGAGTAGACTCAACATGACCAGAAGTAGAGGTGGTCAAGGGTATTGCTTGAAGGTTCGGGTATAACACTTTGCACCTTTGAAGCTCCAATACCCTCTCTAGCCTGGAGAACAGTTGTGGGGGCCTCAAACCCTCACCATTCAGGGACTTGACCTTCAATAAAACCATCCTAAGGGAAGGACGCATGAGGTTTGCTAGTGGGAACATCCCTAGACTGGCTCGTCTTTACATCCCCAACAAGCAGGACTGTTGCACCTGACCTCGATTTAAACACTAGAAGAAGTGTCTGCTCCTCAGTGACATCAAGCATTTCTTCATCAATGAATTGCTCCTCCGAGTTGGGCTTACCGTCAGTGGAGTCAGAGTCAGAGTCATTTAAAACTATCTAATGTTTAACGGATAACTGCATGGGAGCCTTCTCTGAACATTGTGTGGGTAAATCAGAAAGTAGTCCAGTCAGAAGGACGGTCAGCTTGAACTTAAAAAGGCTCGGGCTGAGAGAAACACACTGCCGGTTGTGATCTGGTCATATCACCAATCCTTACCAGGGATGGTTCAACTGTCTTGGTCAGAACAAGCAGGAGAAGAGCAGAGTTTGTAAACACTTGACCGCCTCTTTTCTTCGACCGTTGCTCTTGCAAAATTAAATCAGTCATGGTTTCCTGATCATCTTCATCTTCCTCATCCAGGATGATAGGGTTAACCCCCGATTGGGAGGGCACCAGATCAGCAACAGATGAAGCCTTCATTCACTTGCGGATGGCCTCAAGGGTGGAGTCTCTATGGTCGTGGCCACTTGCCACCAAGGATTTCTCAACCAGATTCCTCTCTACTGGATGTCCCTTTACTGGGCCTATCTCTGCTAGAACTCTCTTTACTGGACCTATCTAGGCCACATCCCTATTGGGTAGACAGTGCCTTGGCAGACCTATCTCTAGGCTACCCTTATCTACTATTTTGGGGAGGAGGGGTATCACGACCGGTCACTTCAGCTTGTCCAGCAAGAGCTACCAAATAGTCATAATCAGACTCATATATGTGCTCCATTAAGTCGTGCTCGGGATGAGTGATTCCCTAAGCCACTTGATCAGCGGTCGTTTTCCTACTAACCCGATCCAGATTTTTATCCTTCTCGGCTTGCTCATCAGCAACAATGTCCATCTCGTACACTGAAAAAAAAACAGTGAAAAAATGTAAAGAATAAATACACACAGCAAAAGATAAACGATATCGGGGTCAAGACTTACAACGATTGCGACGAGCAGATATAGTCGGGAAAAGGTTCAACTCGATCAGTTTTTTCTTCGTGTACAAATTACGGTATTCCCTGGCCTCCTAGAAATTTTAAGCTACCTTGACAACCGTGTTTGCCTGGTCCCGAGTCATCACAGGCGCAGTCTCACTCATAGTTCAGGGCTACAAAAGTGATTCGGGAAATTACTCCTAGTTAGCCACTGGGTAGGGTCAAACACCACCATCTCGCCCCAATCACCGCCGATAAAGAACCGGTTATTCTTCCTGTATTTATTCGAAGAAGGGAACAAGATAAAACCCTTGTGGGTGACATCATCAGAGCACTCAAACGTCACCAGATGAGAGTGGAAGTAGGTGCTAAAAACCCAAAAATCATGCGTCGTTCGAAATTCAAAAGATGGCCAAATGATTGCATCAATCAAAATGGATGTGATTGAGGTTAACGCTTAGCTATTAAACATTTAATGTGCATTAATGAGCCACAGAACAAGAAAAAAGAATAAATTAGACACACTTTCTTGAACGGTTTCCATTTGGAATGAGATACTCAGTCTTATATGTTTAAGGGGGTATTGTTATTGGCCTAATTTGGACGATATGACATGTCAGCAAAAGACAAAATTCGGTTGCACCACGTCACCAAAAGTCAACCAGATCGAACCAATCCAGGTTGAATCAAACCCTCTGACCAAGACAACACAAACGATCGGATAAGAAGACCCGATCGGGATTGTCAAGATAGTCTTGGGAAAGGTTGTTATCGGGTAAAACCGTCGATCAGGGGAAGTAAATCTGGTCAGGTGTAATAAGTGGTTGGTTGCGTAACACAAGGACAACACTCATATTTAATGAAATTACGACTCAAACACACAGAGAATGAGCCCTACTTAAATAAGGTGTCTAGAAATATACTTTGATGAGGAAGTAAATTTCCTTATAAATATCAAAGTCCAGATTAGGTAAGAGATCTAATACAGTCGAAACACAATCAGTGCAAAACAAGGAAGAAGGATAGCACGACTCCAATAAGTTAGAGTTTTGTTTAATTACGGTAAATTTCCTTACTTATACATCAATAATTAGTGTTATATGCATGTATGTATAAATAGGCCCTAATAACACCCATAAAAGGGGTGAATGCCAACTAAGCTTACAAGTGTGCAAGAGAGATTATGTGTGTAATTGTTCTCAATTTAGTGGATTTCTTCTCGTCATTGCTAGCAACCGTGGATGTTTCCCCACCTTCAGGTTTTACCATATAAAATCTTGTGTCTTATTTGCTTTTCATTTATTTCGATTCATAGTTTGATTGCTTATTCACGTTCACTTGTTCGATGAGTGATTAATTAATCTTCATCCAAAAATCACCTTCAACAATAATTTTGATATTAAATGATGTTTGGGTAAAGTTTCAAAAGTGATTATTTGATAATTTTGCAAGTTTTGACAACGATTTTGAAAAGTAGGTAGGGGTTACTTTTGAAAATGATTACAGAATAATCTATTTCAGCATTTAATGAATCTTTTAAAATATCATTATTATCTTTATGGTATCAAGTCAAAATCATTTATATACCTTATTTCATCTTAAAGTTAAATATTCTAATTAAATATGAATTTGATTTATAAAATATTAAAAAAATGTTTTTATTGTTCTTATGGATTTTTTTCTAATTTAAATATTCAACTTAAATATTTATTTAATATTTATAATAAATGAAAAAAAATGAAATTGGGTTATAAAATCATGTATCTTTTAGTCATTGTAAGTAGTCTCAACACTTTTATAATAAAATTATCGAACATATAGGTACTGCTTTTGAGTTATACTGTAGTTTTAAAAATATAATTAACCAAACATCTCATTGTTAACTTCCCAACTGATTATTCTTTCAGCACAGCTAACAATGATTATTATAAAAGTTACAGTAATTGACCGCTCCAGAATGGGCACTAACAATAGTACGAGGCCGTTGGAGTAGTAAAATGATAACTTAAATTCGTTCCCACGAAGAGGTGTAATTCGTCAACTACTCTTAGCTTAGCTTTATCAGACAACACAAAAAGAGGTGTGTTGTGTGTGTGCAGTAAATGTAAATATTACTATAAAATAGTAAAGTATGTACAGTAGTATTTACAAAGATACAGTGGATTGGATAGATATAGAATGTATATGGTTACACTAAGAAGATAACTCCACCATAACAATCACACGATTTCATACAAATATGCCTATCAAAGTTGAAAGTCATGCTCACTTAATCCTTGTCAATATTCTCTCTTGAGCAACAAAGACTATACCCATGTGCACCAACAGACCTATCTCTCGATGGCTACCCAAAATTACACACGAGTTCATTAAGAACTATGAGACGCATTTAGCGACTTTACATGTAAAGCCTCGTGTATCTCTACCTTACTTCTACATGCATTGAAGATTTAATCGTGCACGTTGAGTGCTTCTCCTCTCGGTTCATCACACAACAACCAGTGTTCATTCAAGTGGTGGCTAATCATTCAAAAGCATTAAGAACTTAAATAACCACTCAATCATCAACAAACACATTCAACAAAAGAGGCAACAATGTTAGGTTTACATCAAATCCCTAATGAATGAAAATACACGTCGAAGAAGAGATAAAAATACAAAGAAAGAAATACAATATAGATAGAAATGAGAACCCATCCGATTATGGGATTCAAACGTTGGGTTTTCTCGGTTGTCAATCGAGATGTCTTTCTCGTTAAACAATCACGGCGATTCTTTGATCTTTTTGAATGGTCAACTCTCTCATAGAAGAGAAAACTCTCCCCTTATCTCTCTAATTTCCCTAATATGGATGGCTAAAAGGGGAGACAAATTCACCAAACAACTATATGTATTAAGTTGAGTGTTTATCATTAAGAATATTCAAGTTAAGGGTTCATTCTCTTGATTAAGAAATTCACTAAAATCAATTCATCACCCAACTTAAGTCATTGTATAATCAATTGTGTCTTATAACAAAGACTCATTAAGCACAAGAATACGTAACCAAAGCCTAATTTAGCATGTAAATGCATCAACCAAACTTCTCTCATTCTTTGGAGCTAATACTCTAACACTCAAATCATTCTAAACAATGCGTTTTGGATTAGCAACAACATACAAAAAATCATGGGATGATAAATTATACTACTCCTAAATTAAATTAATCTACTCATAATCTCATTCATGAATACACATCAATTTCTAACCTCCACACACATGCATATCACAATAAACGATTAAAATCAAGGATATAACAAAGAATAGACAAAACACAAATGAATTAAAGAAACATTCATACATATATAGCACAAATACAGGTATTAAATATTCTCAAATGGTGATTACCATCAAAGACAACAAGATATACAAAAAAGAAGAGTAAATAAGAGACAACCCTTGAAGAAATCTCCTCTAAAGAGCTCATTGCCTTCCTAGCTCGAAATTGGTCCAAAGACCTCTCCTTTCTCTTTCAATCTACTTTAAGATGGGTGGAAGATATGTAAATTATGGTGGTGGAGATGTATAGTAAGCTTGCATGTAGGAAAAACCTAAATGGGAGATTGAATCTCTCTCTTATTTGGGGAAGAAGATGGAAAAGATGAATGAGGGTTTAAAGTATGGTGTGTGGGAGTGTTTTTAGTGTATTTTGATGGGGCTTGGTTCTTTTGGCTGTAAAAATGGAACGTATTTATAGATGGGATGATTTTATGATAAAAACCTGTCATTTTGTAGAGGAAAAGCGACTTGGAGCGACTTGGTAGCAAGTCGCTTTTAGGTATAATGAGAAGATTTTTAGCTTCGCGCACTATTATGAAAATGATAATAACTTCCCCTAGAAAATCTAGAATTATGATCTATAAAAAGCACTGGGAACTAGACATCTGGGGCTTTCCAAAAAGTGATTTTGCGAAACCCAGTTCAACCTGATGTGGGAGATATAACCCCCGAAAGTTGAGTATACTTCACGAGCCATTACTATTTTAGCCCAAATAACCGCCAAAACTCATCAATTAAACTCAACACCTTATTTTAAGGTATATAACCTATACAAAGCTCACAAAACACATTATATTCACAAATACGCTAAAAAACAAGTACAAATGATAGGAAATTAGGACTTTAAATAGGTGTATAAATTGTCCGATCAGTAATACCAAACTAACCCTAAGAATTATTAAATTATCTTTTACAAATTTTCCGTAATCATCTTAAGTAGGTGTTTCACTCTTATTTTCCCCCCAAACCTCTGATGTTTAAACATATGATCTATACCAAACAAAAGACAAAAATCATATAATTATTCTAGTAAGTACTACCTAGTTCCTACTCATACAAGATGAGATTGGCCCGATGGAATGACCCTTACACCTACAACACGAGGTTGTGGGTTCAAGTCTCTCCCATTCCCCCAAAACTATAATTAATTATTTGTTCAAAACTAATTTTAATCACCAAATAGTAAAAAACATGTTCCAACAAGCTAACAAAAAAAAATGTATCCATATATCCTATCATTTTAGTAACTGTTAATAGTAAAATTTGGCTAGGGGTCAAAGAGAAATTTTCAACCTTTCTAGCCCGAATCAAAGCCCATATTCGACATTCGAGAGACCTTGGGCCGACCACAAAACTACCCTGCGGAAGCAAGGAAGGACCTCCGGGCTTCGAAACTATAGGGGATGAAGCTAGACAAGACCAAGTCAAGCCCTCATGCAAACATTGGAATCTGGGCTTCTCGAGGCCACCTATCTAAGAACCTCAGTTCCTGGGATCGGGCTCCAAAACCACCCCGTGAAAGCTAGAAAGGATCACCAAGCTCAAGAAGCACTCGAAGAAGCCCGACAAGCAAAGCAAGCCCCCTATAGTTTAAGGCTTTCAGAGGTCAAACTTAATTCATAGCCTGAACGGGAAGCCCACCAACCTCTCTACGAGCCCGTTGTCCCCTCCATGATATGAAGAGGAATAGGGCCTCTAAGTGAGTCAGATCTATGTTACCTCCCAAGAATGCCTACAAGGATGTCCATTCCAAGCTTCTGAGAACAGAACCAAAGCATAGATCTACCTCGCTCAACGAAAACTAAGAGCAGCTGACTCAATGACCTCCATGAAAAATCATGCCATGAATACAAACAATATCATATCTAAGTTATAACGAAGATTTAATTATGCGTACGCGTAGGTCAAGAGTTTGATTCCAAAAAGGAAACGAACTTATCATCGTCAACGATATGATCGAATCTATTATTAGTTCAAATTCAAATAACGAATCCTGCCCGATAAGGGGGGACAGATTCATGGGATCGTGGCGGAATATCTGTGAGTTTAAACCTACTTAGACCACAGATAAATAAGACCAAGCATGGTATGGAAGATACGGAAAAAAGAGAGAGAAAGATGACATATAGACAATGAGAAAAAGAGAAGAGGATGGCCTAAGTTCTGTAATCAGAACACGACCATCATTTTTTCCATTATTCGACAAGCACGAAGCTACCACCTTCCTACGTCCCAGATAGATTATGAGTATATAAGAGAGAAATCTGTATACCAAGAGTGATTGATAATGAAGCTTCCATTTGTTGTTACATAAATATTTGTTTCAATCTAAGCAAGTTAGGTATCAAAGGTACCGACCCCCGGCCATCACCTCTATGGTAGTGGTCTCGAGAGTGTTAACTGGAATTTCTCATCCTGAGCAACTTTCCCATTAACACTTTCTGGCATCGTCTATGGGAAACTCTCACACCATCATCCTTATATTCACAAGTTTATTAGTTTACAGGAGTCAAGAGGCTTCATTCCTCATAAGGACATCCAAACGCATCAGACAGCCTTCAGCTGCGTCGACACAAAAGATCCCAAAGAAAGTGAGGAAATCCTAGCTTCGTGGCCAGGTCCCAAACCAGCCAGCCACTATGCGGACTTTGGATCCTCCGATAGGAAGCCAAACTGAGCTCGACCAACCAGCGGCGGCCTTCTTGGAAAACATCCACCTTCGACTGCTCGCTGAGGGTATTACTATCCAGCAGTCTAACCTCTTCAATCGAGGGGAACCAAGTAGGCCCGGGACTAGGCAACCCACCTTTGATTGCCTGGGACCTACCCCTCGGAGCCAGCTCATAATAGAACAGGACTTCCACCCTTCATCCGGGATAGGTTAGGGCCCATGCCCCCTGTTCCCGAAGCACTACCACGCTACCAACCTAGGCAAGTCAAGTCCGCGGCAGACGTCTTTCCCCGAGAGTGGTGAGAGTTTCTTCACCCAACGACTTTAAGGAGGGAAGCCCGGGCTAGGGACGAAGAAAGTCAGCAAAGCCCTCAAGCAGACCCCCTCCGAAGAAGGAATCAGGTAGAGGTCGCCAGCTCGTCAGAGGGGTCTGACAGCAAGGAGATTGAGATCAACTCAAGGAAACACGAGAACAAGCGCCTTAGAGACCAGTTGGTAGAGCTTCGAAAGAGGTCCAGCATATGAAGAAGGGGAAGTACAAGGAGAACAAGAAGGACCCCCTAAGTGAAATGAATGCTCCATTCACCAAAAGGATGAGGGAAGCGGAGCTCCCGCCTAAATTCAAAATGCCGACTGACAGGTTCTCCGGAATTGAGGATCCCTTGAGCCACTTAGAGAGCCTTCGTTTAACAGATAGAGGTCTAGAACACGACCAGAGCCGCTATGTGTCGAATGTTCCCAACTACGTTGACGGATTACGCTAAGACCTGGTTTAGAAAGCTACCTGCTGGCAATGTGGATTCCTTAACGAAGCTGTCAACCGATTTCTGTTCGTAATTTCAGGGACTTAAGCCCCGATTGAAGGACCCGATCCATCTATAATACGTTATACCTCCAGGCTTATGTTGAGCGTTTCCACAAGGAATTCATCCAGATAGGGGTCTTCACCGAGAAAGAAACCCTCACCAACTTCATAAGGAACTTGTGGACAGACAAGTTTTTTCGGTCTTCTGCCAGAAGAACTCCAGAGACTTACCAAGAAGCCTATGATCGGGCTCTGGAGCAAGTTGAAGTCGATAAACAACTCAAGATCATGATGGAACACGACGATATAAGAGCCGTAAAACAACAGAAGAAGGAAGCTCCCAAACTTGAGCAAGCTCAGAAAAGATAGAAAAAACCCTCCAATAGGTCGACATATCACTTCCTCATTTCTCAACCCAGATCGGAAAGATATCCAAAAAAATGAACTCCTCTGCGAGCTTCACCTCTTCCTAGGACAGGCCCCAAAAGCTCGAGATGAGAGGGGGTATGATCATTACACCCCCTTAAATGCATCCCGTGAAACAGTCTATCTCGCCATTCAGGATAAAGGGTTGCTACAGAAGCCCGCACCCATAAAAGCCCCTGTCGATAAGAGAAATCACTATAAATATTGTGACTTTCACAAAGACGTGGGGCATAACACTTCAAAGTGCTACAACTTGCGAAATCAGATCGAGGCTTTGATAAGAGGAGGATGCCTGGTGGAGTTCTTACAGCAAGTCAGGGATAACATTCATACTGGAAGGGAAGTGCAGGCCGAGATCTGCGAGCATGCTGAGAAGAAAAAGGGGGAACAGGTGAATCTGATGCAACAAATCTGGATAATACATACCATCAGCGGAGGGCCAACTCTGGCTGGCACCTCCAATAATTTCAGAAAAAACCACGCAAGGAAAGTTCATCGTGTGGACGAAGGGCGGGGTATCTTCAAGGTCAACCAGAGCCTGACCAACCCCTCTCAGTTGTCACAGATCATTTTCACCGAAATGGATGTCTACAACACCGTGCAGCCTCATCATGATCCTATGGTGATCACGGTACAAATGTCCAACTGCATGGTACACCGAGTGCTCGTCAACACAGGCAGTAGCGTCGACGTCTTATTTAAAGACACCTTGGAAAAGCTGAACTTGAAACAGTGGTGTTACAATAGTTGCACTACCCCGCTATATGGGTTCACTGGGGACTCAATCATACCCGTGGGGTCAAAATTTCTACCAGTGATCAACGGAGCCACACCTCTCCGGCAGAATATCATGACAGACTTTTGTTAGAACCCTGTTCACCGCTTGCGCAACGGAAATGGGTTTTAAAATTGTTTATACAGATTGTAATCTGTATCTGGGACCAGTGAACTTGGGATCGTATTTATTTTTGGAATAAAATACATATACTAATTATTACACTAATAAAATATAAATGTAAATACAGGAAATCGTAATCATTAATAAAAAAAATTAAAAGAACCATACCAACGTTTGGAGGCTCCTTCACTTCTAGTAATGCTCCTGATTTGTACCACCGATCTTCTTTACTATATCTCGGGACTGATAACTGTGTGTGGGCGCGTCACGGACTCAGGAACTGATGATGGAGGGTGTAGAGAAAAACGAATGAAGAAACTATTTCTTCTTAAAAAAAACTACCTAGAACACTTCTAGTAGTTAGAAAAATGATAATAGTTTTTTTTCTTTTTTTCTTAGTGCAACTACTTGCACACATTAAAAACAAAAGTTTATTATTTTTTAAAGCATTTGTCAAAAAACCAAAAACAACTCTCTCATTTTGGCTTTTGTCAATGTATATATATACGCACAACTTTATTTATTTTTTTAATAATATATATCATATATATATAATATTTAAATTAAAAAAATTTGATCAAATCTAATTTGATTTTTAAAAAATTTCAAATAAAAAATATCTCATATCTTTTATTTGATTTATTTGAATTCAAATTATTTAACTTCAAAAATTAAATATTTAATTTAATAAAATAAAATAATCATATTATCTTATTTTACTCAACAATAAATATCAACATACACCCTCCATTTAACGATTAATAACATGATTAAATAATCTTATTATTTAATTTATTAAATCACCATTATTCATTAATTAAATAATTTCATTATTTATTTAATTCCCGAATAAATACGTGTCACATTCGTAACACAATTAATTGGACAATCCAATTAATTAACCGTGACCCTTATTACCTAAATCGATTGGGCTAACAAATGGACCTAATGAACCCACATTATTTTGAGCTCCAATAATCCTCAGAATCATTAATTAAACTATTTAATTAATATTCTTTGATTATTAACTCTGGTGTTATTACATTAAAAACCCGAAGCTGCACTCTCTCAACTGCAGACGTTTTTACACAGACCGATACAACTCGGTATCCATCGATATAGCTATTACATATGGTGTGATCCTCCACAGTAGTTCATAACTAGTGCTAGTTCATAACTAGTGCTAGGTCATAATGTCCGTTATACCCCTCTAATTACATATATCCTTTAAGTACTATTGATTCTCTAATGGACAATAAATCCTATTTCTTCACTGATATTAGGAGAGCGCTCATATTGTCCAAGCCCTGAATCAACCCTTAAGGGAACTACAATCTACTTCTCACAAGAATGAGTGGATTCCACTATTGTGTACAAACCTTCCTAGCCACAAGCCAAACAGCATTCCCAACATACTGAGTATATTGATCAGGAAATGCATCTGACCTCACCCATGGCATATCAAAGACCATGATCTAACCTGAAGGAGTCGATAAGACACTCAGGATTAAGATCACCCATATATAGCCATCATTAGTTGATATATATATATATATATATATATATATATATATGAATCTCATCGGTAAACAGATCTTGGTGTGAGATTCATATAGATCATGGCCTAGTCTTATATGATCAAATCATGCAAGGTGCCTCCATTCTCATATCTCATATGAATGATTCAGGATAGAACACTGTACATTACGGAATGGACTGCAGCTATAGATTGACCATAAATAAAGTACCCAACTTTATTTGCTATTTACGGACTCTTTAGATTGCACGTCTCTTACTGTATCCATCCATATATGACACTCATATACACAGTTCAAGATTACATCCGAAAATCCAGGATGTTAATATGTACACAAGTTGGTAAAATAAATAACATAACAGAATGAATTGAACCTTTCTTTTTATTTACTTCATAAATCCATTTACAAGTTACATGTTTAGGGTATAAACCCCAACAATCCGCCACTTGCACTAAAGCGTGTGAGGCATGTCTCGTAACCCTAAACCATCTAGGTGACCCGAAAACACTTTAGCCGGTAAGGTCTTTGTAAATGGATCAGCATGATTGTTTTGTGAGGTTATCTTGGTGACGATCATATCTCCTCTCTGCACTATCTCTCTGATGAGATGATACTTTCTCTCTATATACTTCCCTCTCTTATGGCTTCTTGGTTCTTTTGAATTAGCCACAGCACCACTGTTATCACAATAAAGTGTGATAGGCTTATCCAGGTCTGGAGCAACTTCCAGATCACTCAAGAACTTATAGAGCCAAACAGCCTCTTTAGCAGCTTCACAAGCAGCTACATATTCGGCTTCCATGGTGGAGTCAGCAATGCAAGATTGCTTGATACTTCTCCACACAATGGCTCCACCACCCAGGGTGAATACTGATCCAGATGTGGATTTTCTAGAATCCCTGTCTGACTGAAAATCAGAATCCGTGTATCCTAACGGGATCAAATCCTATCCGGAAGACACTAGCATATAATTTCTCGTTCTCTAAAGATAATTGAGAATAGTCTTGACAACAACCCAATGATCCAATCCTGGGTTGGACTGGTATCTTCTTACTACTCCCGCTGTATAGCAGATGTCCGGTCTCGTGCATAACATAGCATACATGAGACTACCTATTGCCGATGCATAAGGTACACGTCTCATATCCTCAACTTCTTGAGGTGTCTTAGGACACTGTTCCTTAGACAAGTGAACTCCATGCCTAGAAGGTAAATTACCTTTCTTGGAGTTTTATATCGAAAATTTTACAAGAATCTTGTCGATATATGATGCCTGAGAAAGTTCTATAAGTTTGTTCTTCCGATCCCTTATAAGTTGGATCCCTAGAACATAACTTACCTCTCCCAAATATTTCGTTTGGAATTGGCTAGCCAGCCAGCCCTTTACATCAGACAACACTCCCACATCATTCCCAATGAGTAGGATATCATCTACGTATAGGACCAAGAAAACTACTTTCTTATCAATAATGTGCTTGTAGACACAAGGCTCATCGACGTTCTGCTCGAAGCCATAAGTTTTTATCACATCATCAAACCTAATGTTCTAAGATCTAGATGCTTGCTTAAGTCCATAGATGGACCTTTACAGCTTGCAAACCTTTCACTCTTGATCTGGAGACATGAATACCTCTGGTTGCATCATATAGATGCTCTCATCAAGATTTCCATTCAAGAATGCAGTCTTGACATCCATTTGCCAAATTTCATAATCGAAATAGGCAGCAATGGATAAGAAAATCCTAATAGACTTAAACATAGCTACTGGCGATAAGGTCTCTTCATAATCGACCCCCTCTTTCTGGGTATAACCCTTGGCCACTAGCCTTGCCTTGAAGGTCTCTACCTTCCCGTCTACTCCTCTCTTTCTCTTATAGATCCACTTACACCCAATGGGTTTTACCCCATCCGGTAAGTCTACAAGATCCCAGACTGAGTTAGAGTACATGGACTCCATCTCGAGATTCATGGCTTTAAGCCATTCCTCTTTATCAAGATCTTCCATTGCATTCTTAAATATCAATGGATCATCCACACTATCAGCAGAGACAACACCTTGTCCCTCACCTATAGTTAAATAGCGTTCAGGTTGTCTCACAACCCTCTCACTACGTCTAGGTGATAGTGTATACTGATCAGGAACCATCTGACTCTCAGATGTTTGTTGATAAACAACTCTTGTTGATGAAGCACTAGTCTCACTAGACTCCAACTCATTTAATACAATCTTGGAACGAGGTTTATTGTCACTAATGTAATTGTCCTCAAGAAACGTTGCATTTGTCAATACAAATACTTTGTTATCTTTGGGACTATAGAAGTGTCCACCTCTGGTCTCCTTGGAGTATCCTACAAACAGGCAGACAATAGACTTGGAGTCTAGCTTTCCAGTTATGTTCTTCAGCACATGTGCTAGACACACCCATATGCGAAAATACCGTAAACTAGCTTTACGACCATTCCATAACTCTAAGGGAGTCTAAGGAACAGATTTGGATGGCACAACATTCAAAATGTATGCCGTTGTTTGTAACGCATATCCCCATAAGGAATTTGGTAATGATGAGAAACTAATCATAGATCTCACCATTTCCATTAGGGTTCTATTTCTCCTCTCCTCTACACCATTTTGCTGAGGTGTACTGGGAGCTGTGAGTTGGGAAACTATCCCATGCTCGACATGAAATCTTCAAACACTTGGTCAAGGTACTCACCTCCACGATCCAATCGTAATGACTTGATAGTCCTACCTAATTTATTCTTAACTTCAAATGTTTTTGACTTTCGTTTCATCAGGTAGACATATCTGTATCTTGAGTAGTCATCTATAAAGGTGACATAATACTCATAACCACCCCTAGCTTTAACATTCATCGGTCCGCAGACGTCTGTATATATAAGCTCTAGCAGTTCGTTAGCTCTAAGCCCTTTTCCAGTAAAAGGTCTCTTAGTCATCTTACCTTCTAGACAAGATTCGTAGACAGGTAAGGTGTCAACCTTTAACTCACTTAAAGGTCCGCTTTTTACTAATCTGTCTATTCGGTCAAGGTTGATATGACCAAGCCTTAGATACGAGAGATACGTGTCATTATCTGGAGAAATCTTATATCGTTTAGTTTTTGGTTTTTCAACCTTAAACATTTCGGTGTTGATCAGTGTAGTATGTATTAACGGTCTTAACACATACAAATTTTTTTCATTAATTCCTGAACAAATATTCAAACCATTCTTTCCAATAATAACAGACTTATTATTAAAAGAAACAGAATATTTTTGTTCTAACAACTTAGAAACGGAAATCAAATTCCCTGTAAATCCAGGAATATAAAATACATTGTCCAACAATAAATAATTATTACAAAAATGTAATCTAATTATGCCCACTGCTTGTGCCGACACGACATCCCCTGACCCCACACGCATTGAGAAGGCTCCCTCTTCTGACGGTGTCCAAGAATCAGTCCACTGCAAAGAAGAACAAACAAGATTAGTGGCCCCTGAATCAACTATCCAGGGTGAAGAATCATCTTCCACTAAACAAGATTCAAGAACAAGTAAATCATATTTACCTTTCATCTTTTTCTTCTTGGCTACCTCCTCCAGGTATTGAGGACAGTTCCTCTTCCAGTGCCAGACCTTGTTACAATGGAAACATTTTCCTTTGTCTTGGTCAGTGGAGGTGCCCTTCTTTTTGCTTTGGGGTTTCTTAGGTTTGGGCTTCCCTTTTGCCTTCCCAACGGACCTCTTCCTCTTCTTATTATTATAGGAAGATGGTTCGGCAACATTTGCCTCACATGTCTTGCCTTTGTTGTCCTTAATCAAGGACTCAAAGGTAGCGAGCTCATTGAGCAACTGTGTAAGACTAAAATTTAACTTGTTCATCCCGTAGTTGCTTTTAAACTGATTGAAACTCTTCGGAAGAGTCGTCAGTATGATGCTCACCTGACTGGGTTCATCAATGGCCGCACCATTGACTTCTACCGTGTTGAAGTAGGACATCATGCTCAGGACATGTTCCCGAACTGACGTTTCTTCCTTCATGCAAGTGAGTATAGCGAAACGAACAGCTTCGTGTCGCTTTTTCTCTGAGGGCTGCCCGAACATAGCTTGCAATGACTCAAAGATTTCAAATGCTAAAGTCATTGTTTCGTGCTTTGTGACAAGCACGTCTGTCATCAGATGAGACCCATCGCTAGTATGCCTCACGAACAGTTCGTGTGGCATTTGCAGTAGGCACTGGAGGACATTCCTCCATAGCACAAACTTGAGGTCTTTGGTGACCAAAATTGCATTAATATTAAGTTTCCACTTAGTGTAGTTATCAGCAGTTAATTTGTCGTTTGCGAGAATTTGAAGTAATGCAGAAGACATTGCTGAAATAAATAAAACATTCATTCAGTCATTTATTTAAAACAAGTATGAGTGATTTGGTATAAATTTAAACATGATGCATGAACATGTTTAACGAACTAGAACTACCCTAAAAATAGTTACTATACCACGACAATCCAACATACCATAAAAAAGTGCCGCCTTAGGGTCGGTCAAATATTTGCATGTTGGACCGAGACATTCTCAATCAAATGATATTCTAGAATAACTCTTATTCCATATCATTCAACCATCGTTTATTCAGTCAGGTTTTTAATTAACAAACTTAATCAAAATCTTCGTGAGTGTAACCCACCATTTCAGATCTCACGAGCTTAACTTGAGAATTACCGCCTTAGGGGTCAGTCAATCCCGAAATACCCTCAGAAATCTTATCCGTTAGGAAGTCAACCTTGGTATTGACCTTTGTGGAAACCCTCCTTAGGGAGGACGAAAGCAAAACCGTCAAGAGGTCCCACTCGGATCTCACGGTGTTAAACTAATGATGGAGACCGCGGGATATATATGTCATATATCCCTCTCCCACTCACTATTTTAAAACTAGGGTTTTCTATTATCCACCTAGACTCTACAGGATCAAGCGGTTAACTTTAATCAAGTTATCTAGCGCATTAACTTATTAGAAACAAATTCTAATTAACTAATAAATTATTAATGATTTTTAACAATTAAAAATCTAATCTATTAGTGAAAAATCTAAGCATTTGTAAACTATTTACTAAGCTCAGAATATTATGTTGGTGTATACCAAGTTTTAACTATTAAAACTCTAACACATTATTCGGTTCATTTATTGTTAGGAAATTAATCATAATAATCCTAATTATAAAAATGACCCCATTAATCTAACTTATTAAACTCTTTAATAACTAGGTTAATATTAATGAGAATTACCAAGTTTTTTAACAATTAAAAAACTAATCTCATTTTCTTAGCCAATTTATGTGTTTATCCATTTTAATCACATTAAAAAAATACATAAAATATCAGGTTATGATGCATGTATGACATATCAAATATATTTGTGTAGGCATATCTAATCTAAATGACATACGTATGCATGCCAATGCTTTTATCATCACATAATATAAAGCATACATGAATTGACCGAGTACTGTGGATTATTTAACCTAAAAAAATAGAATTTAAAATTACAAAAATACCCCCAAGGCATTCCTTGGTCTTCTTGTAATTTTTGAGTCTTCCAGTCTCTTCAGGTCACTCCGATTCATCTCATGAATCCTTCTTCGTGATTTTTCCAGGTCTTCAATATAGGTTACAGTTTTTATTTTATTTTTAACAATACCATTACATTAAAAAAAATAAACAAAAAAAAATAATAATAATACAACTCATAAACCCTAAATCATCAGTACCATATAATTAACGATCAATCATGTTTTTCTAAATTAAAAAATTTAATATACATACAAAAACATCATACAGTCAATTTAAATCATCATTACACAATCATACATATAGAAGCATCGAAAACAATTTTTTGTTTCGAAAATAAAACTAGACTCTGATACATATTGTTGGAACACCGTTCACCGGTCGCGCAGCGGAAATGAGTTTTAAAATTTTTTATACATATCGTAATCTGTATCTGGGACCAGTGAACCTGGGATCGTATTTATTTTCGGAACAAAATACATATACTAATTATTACACTAATAATATATATATATAAATATAGGAAATTGTAATCATTAATAAAAAAAAGAACCATACCAACGTTTGGAGTCTCCTTCACTTCTTGTAATGCTCCTGATCTGTACCACCAATCTTCCTTACTATATCTCGGGACTGATAACTGCGTGTGAGCGTGTTACGGACTCAGGAACTTAGGATAGAGAGTGTAGAGAAAAACGAATGAAGAAACTATTTCTTCTTAAAAAAAACTACCTAGAGCACTTCTAGTAGTTAGAAAAATAATAATAGTTTTTACTTTTTTTTCTTAGTGCAACGACTTGCACACATTAAAAACAAAAGTGTATTATTTTTTAATGCATTTAATAAAAAACCAAAAACAACTCTCTCATTTTGTCTTTTGTCAATGTATATATATATATACGCACAACTTTTTTTTTAATAATATATATCATATATATATATATAATATTTAAATTTAAAAAAAAACTAATCAAATCTAATTTGATTTTTAAAAAATTTCAAATAAAAAATATCTCATATCTTTTATTTGATTTTATTTGAATTGAAACTATTTAAATTCAAAAAATAAATATTTAATTTAATAAAATAAAATAATCATATTATCTTATTTTATTCAAAAATAAATATCAATATACACCCTCCATTTAGCGATTAATAACATAAGTGAAGAAATTGAGGGTATCGACTTTGAGGAGACTTTTAGCACAAGGATACTCTCAAATTGAGGGTATCGACTTTGGGGAGACTTTTGCTCCTGTTGCTCGATTAAAGTCCATTAGGCTCCTCTTATCCATATCGTGTGTTCACAAGTTTAAATTGTATCAAATGGATGTTAAGAGTATCTTCCTCAATGGCGTCTTGCAAGAGGAAGTGTTTATTGAGCAACCTAAGGGGTTTGTGGATCCACACCACCCTAATCATATTTATCGCCTCAAGAAGGCGTTATATGGGTTGAAACAAGCACCGAGGGCTTGGTATGAGTGCCTCACTCTGTATCTTGTTGACAATGGTTATTCTAGAGGTAGTGTTGACAGGACTTTGTTCATCAAGTGCACTAAAGATGAGCTATTCATAGCACAAATTTATGTTGACGACATCATTTTTGGTTCCACCAACAACTTGAAAGTTCAACAATTTATTGATGACATGACTCATGAGTTTGAAATGAGCATGGTTGGTGAACTCAATTACTTCCTAGGCTTGAAAATCAAGCAAATGCATGATGGGATCTTCATATCCCAAGCTAAATATGCCAAGAACCTAGTGAAGAAATTTGGCCTTGAGAATGCCAAGCATTGTGACACACCTATGAGTACCACTTTGAAACTTAGCAAAGATGCTAGTGGAAAAAGTGTGGATCAAAGTCTATATCGTGGCATGATAGGGAGCTTGCTATACTTGACTGCTAGTAGGCCCGAAATAGCATTTAGTGTTGGTGTGTGTGCTAGGTATCAAGCCAATCCCAAGGAGTCCCATCTATCCTCTGTGAAGAGAATCATTCTATATGTGAATAGAACATCCAAATATGGGATATGGTACTCTTTTAACACTAATGCAAGTTTAGTTGGCTTTAGTGATGCAGATTGGGCAGGTAATTGTGATGATAGGAAGAGTACATCGGGCGGTTGCTTCTTTCTAAGGAACAATCTTGTGTCATGGTTTTGCAAGAAGTAAAATTCCATATCATTATCCACAGTCGAGGCTGAGTATATAGCCGTTGGGAGTGCTTGCACACAACTCCTTTGGATGAAGAAAATGCTTGTGGATTAAGACTTTGAGAAAGGTACTCTAACCCTTTATTGTGATAACATGAGTACCATCAATATTTCAAAAAATCATGTCCAACATTCTAGAACTAAGCATATTGACATTAGACATCATTTCATTAGAGAGCTACTTGAGAGCAAATGCATTGCACTTGAACATGTGGGCACAAATGATCAACTAGCGAATTTGTTTAAAAAACCATTAGATTCAACTAAGTTTAAATCTCTTAGTAGGTCTATTGGGATTTGTCATATGCATTGATGAGTTTTGGTGTTTGACCCCATATGGGGAGCTCAAGAAAATAGGGCGAACTTGCATTTTAATAAGCAAATAATTGTTCAATTTTATGCACTTTAATTAATTGCTTGCGTATCTTGGATGCATATATTATTATATGTCTTTTTATTCAATAATTGTGTTTTTGACTTATTTGAAAAGCATGTCTCATTTATGTTCAAACATGTATTTTTGGACTAGGAAATTTGATTGGGAAGTACATTTGATTGAACCAAAGTTTACCTCCATGTTTATGAAAACTTGATCTTGACATGCTTAAAGTGTTATGCATGATGAATTTATTGAATGCTTATAAAATGATTGCAAATATATGTGCAAGTGATTTTTGAGACTTCATTCAATAAGGATAGTGTATCCATCTCAAGGATTTCACATTCCTATAGTCTCTCTCTCTCTCTTTACTTATTGAACAAGGCTACTATCATACGTGCATCTTGCCCGGAAAAATCTAAAAGAGCGCAATAGTCGCTCATGTCTTGTTCATCTTGTAAAGTTTGATAATTGCTCTTTTTTTTTGTTAATCTATATCTTGTTTTCCATTGACAATTTGGTGCAAATTGGTTTGACTTCTCTTGGAACCTCATGTGTTATTTTCTTTGCCAAATACCATGCTTTAGGAAGTTGATGGTGCATGTATTTCATTCAAGGCAATCTTTTGCACATATTCCAATCAATAAAACTTCCTTGCATTTCTCTCTCTTAATTAACCTGCATAAAGTTGTTGTATATGATTATGCATTTACATTGCAAATATCTCTCTTTGCTAAAGCATCCCGATTAGGGAATACTCATTTGCTATCTTGTGACAAAAAAGGGGAGTAATATTGGATTTAGGGGGAGTTGATTTAGGGGGAGTTGATATTGGTATGATTTATGGGGAGATTGACCTATTGTGAGGGAGTTGACCTATTTAGGGGGAATTTTTGCTATGTGCATTGTTAATTGCATGTTACTTGTTTCTAATTCATGAAAATTGCGCTTGTGTGTATTTATCTTGATTTCTCTCATACACTTGCCATGGAAAGTGTAGTTATTATGTTTTGAAGGGATGTTGATTCTACTAGAGATGGATGACTTGAATATCTAGTTTGTTAGGCATCTCTTTGTAATGTAGAAAATTTTGTTGACCTCTATCTGTTGTTTTTGGTTTTTGGTAAGGATGAATTGTGAGTGGTGGTTTTGTCACAAAATAAACAAAGGGGGAGATTGTAAGTTCCTCGGTTTTTGATTGGCTCATTTCGTTGACAACCACATTTGGGGTTTAATGTGTAATGGTGGTTAGGCCATCATTGCTCAAGTCCTCTTTTAATCTTCAAAGGTAAAATCACTTGCTTAACCTTCATTGAAGAGATTTAGTGCACACACTCACTCTCATGCAGGTTTTTGATCACTTTGCATTTGTGCTTAATTGTCTTGTTGTGTGCCTAATTTTGTTCTCTTTTGCGTGTTTAAATTGATTGCATATTGTGATTAAAATGTCATGTCATGTCATGTTATGTATTAGGATGCATTTCCTTCACCTTCTTTCTCTTGCATGATTTGAGTGTGTGTGTGAAGGTGGTGAGCAGTGCGCCACTCGAGCAGCGCCCCCACCAGTGCCAACACCAGCGCAGCTTTCCAGTGGTGTGTCGCTGGTTGTGTGCTGGTCGTCATGCGCGCTAATACCAGCGCAGCTTTTCAATGGTTTATCGCTGGTGGTGCGTTGGTCGTCATACGCACCTCACCAGCGCAACTGGTCCATTGATTTGTCGCTGGTCATATGCCTCTGTCTTGCGCTACTCCACTGGCGCCTAGCATACAAAATAGGTTATACGCTGGTGGTGCGCTACTCGACCAGCGCACACACTAGCACACAATGAGTCTATTGGATAGTTTTTGTCAAAACGACGTAGTTTCACTTTAGGCTTCATATAAATATATCATCTTCTTCCCAACCAACCTTTAAATCCAAGAAGCCATTTTTACTCAACCAACCTTTAAATCCAAATCATCAAGCATCTTTCTAGCATGGGTTTCTTGTTTGTTCATAACTAGGTATTCTCTACATGCTCTAAACTTTATGGTTTCATTACTAAACCATGTATACCTAGGGTTTTAGTCTCTATTACATATCAATTGCTTGCTTGTATGTTTAATTGCTCTTATGACATGCTTGTGTATTGATTGTTGGTTGAGATGCATTAATTTGTGATAGCTAGAATTTAGGACGGTTTTACCCTTCTAGCTAATTCTTCTTGCCTTTGCATATAGAACATTGATATGTAGGATTTGATTTAATTGTCATTATTAATCCTAGATAAGCATGAATGCCTTCACCTAGCATTTTTGCATATTGAATATTTTTTGCATATTCACTTTGGTTGCCATTATCTCTTCATTGTTGATTTAGCTTGTGGTTAAGTGGTAAGTGATCCAAAATCACTATTAAGGCCTGTTGGGTAGAGTGAAAGGGTTAGTAACTAGAGGGTTAGATGGGAGGTCAACCTAGGTTGTAAACCTTTACTCAATAGTAGATTTTGAGGATCAAGGGTGGCGCTCTAAACAGCCCGTGGTTTTTCCCATTTGGAGGGTTTCCACGTATACATTGCGTGTTTTTATTGTTCTATGTTTGTTGTCTTTTAATTGAACACTCAGTAGAATGGGGTAAAATTGATAATATTGACATTTCCGTAAAATTTGTGATTTATCGAATTAAAACCTATTCACCCCCCCCTAGGTTATAGTCACAAACTGTCTAGGGAATTTCACCATCATTAGTTGATGCATCCCGCCGATTAGGAAAAGACCACTTTCATCACCGGACGGGGTCTATATTGCTATAAGGTGATGTCTTTTGGGCTTAAGAATGCAGGAGCTACGTATCAACGGTTAGTCAACCGGCTGTTCAAACCCGAAATAGGAAGATCAATGGAGGTGTATATCAACGACATGATCACTAAGTCATCAACCTCAGAAGGCTATATGGGCGACCTTCGCAGAACCTTCATGGACCTTAAGGGAGAACCAGATGAGATTGAACCCTTCCAAGTGCCCCTTTGGGGTGACTGCGGGGAAGTTTCTAGGCTTCATGGTCCACAAAAGAGGCATAGAGGCTAACCTGGAGAAGATTAAGGCTATCCTGGATCTAGAGTCCCCCACGTCGCTTAAACAAGTTCAAGTCTTGACCGGGCAGGTAGCAACGCTCAACAGGTTCATCTCTCGAACTACCGATAAGTGTCTCCCATTCTTCAAAGACAATAAGCAGGGAAGAAACATGAAATGGGACCAGGAGAGTGAACAAGCTTTTCAAGCCTTGAAAGAATACTTGTCGAACCCTCCACTACCGATTAAGCCAAGCCTTAGAGAATAGCTGCAAATCTACTTAGCCATTTCAGAAACTTCCGTAACTGGGGCCTTGGTCAAGGAATGTGGAGATAGGGTCCATCAGCCTATCTACTACGTGAGTCATGCTCTAACCAAGCCCGAGAAGAACTATACCCTTTTGGAAAAGCTCGCTTATGCCTTGGTAACCTCGGTAAGGAAGCTTCGTCCCTACTTTCAGGCTCACTCAGTTACGGTAGTGATAGACCAACCCCTCCGCCAGTTCTTACAGAGGCCGGACGTATTTGGAAGGTTGGTTTTATGAGCCCTAGAGCTCACCCAATTTGATTTAAGGTATAAACTCAGGACCGTAATTAAAGAACAGGCTTTGGCGGACTTTGTAGCAGAGCTCTCAGTGCCCCCTATTCAAGTGACCTCTACAGTGACGAACACAGCCCCTGAGAGGATTCCAGAATCTGACAGCTGGCCGAAAGGTTGCAAATCATGGATCCTCTACACAGATAGAGCATTCAGACAAGCTAAGGGAGGAGCGGCCATAGTTTTAATCGACCCAGAAGGAACTAAAAGCTGCCACTGTTTCATGTTTGAATTTAAAGCCATTAACAATGAGGTAGAGTATGAAGACCCTTTAGTCGAAATAAGGGCGGTTGCAGAAATCAGGGTCGATTACCTACAGGTTAGGAGTGATTCGCTACTCATAGTCAACCAAGTTTCTGGGGATTATCAGGCAAAGGGGATAACATGATCGCCTACCTAAAGTTGGTTCAACAGCTTAAGAGCAAGTTTAAAGGGTTTAAGATCGAGCAGGTACCTCGACAACAGAATCGTCGAACTGACGTCCTAGCAAAGATAGCCGTAAACGATGGCCAGACCTTACCCTAGGGGGTCCCTCTTCAAGTGATTCCCCTACCCAGCACAGTGGCAGGAAATGAGACTTATACCTTGGATCGACAGCCATGCTGGATGGACCCAATAGTGGATTATCTACAAGAAGGACGACTTCTCGAGGAACCGAACCAAGCTAGGAAAATCAAGAGGCTCTCTGTTCGGTATTGCTTGGTAGATGGGTACTTGTATAGGAGGGGCAAATCCCATCCTTTGCTTCGATGTTTACATCCGGAAGATGCCAAATGGGCATTAAGAGAGGTTCACTCCGGGGAATACGGGAACCACATTGGTGGGGAGGCCCTGGCATAGCAGGTGCTCCGCATGGGGTATTATTGGCCAACTATCCATCAAGATGCAAATAACTTAGTACGATCCTGCGAAGCATGCCAGAAGACCGCAAACTTGAGTCACCTCCCACTGGAGCGATTGTCCTCTATTAGCTCGCCATACCCTTTTGCTATATAGGGAGTCGACTTGATCGTACCGATTCCTATTGCTCCTGGTCAAGTCTAGCATGCTATCGTGGCAATTGATTATTTCACAAGATGAGTCGAAGCCGGACCTGCTCTCCCAGATATCAGAAGAAAATATAACAAGATTCATCAAAAACAATGTAGTCTGCAGGTTCGGGACCCCTCTAATCATTGTAGCCGACCTTAGCAAGCAGTTTGATAACGCCTGGTTCAAGGAATTTTACGAGGGCTTGGGAGTCAACTGTAGATTTGCTTCGGTAGCCCACCCCCAGACTAATGGTTTTGTGGAATCCACTAATAAAACCATTAAGATGTTGTTAAAGAAGAAGCTGCAGCAGAAGAAAGGCATATAGGCAGAGGAGCTTCCTGAGGTCCTCTGGGCTTACCGTACCATGAGGAGAACGGCTACCAGGGAAACCCCTTATTCTCTAGCCTTCGAGGTTGAAGCAGTTTTTCCCATCGAGCATAAACTAACATCTTTTAGAGTCCAACATTTTAAATCGGGAAGCAACGAGGGTAAGCTCCGAGCTAGCTTGGATCTCTTAAAAGAAAAACAAGATCAAGTAGCTGAGAAGGTAGCAGATTACCAGAGCAGGATTGCTAGGTACTTTAACAGGAGGGCTAAAACTCGAAACTTTAAGGAAGGGGACCTGGTTCTCAGGAAAGTGAAGTTGAATACCAGGAAGATGTCAGACAAGGTCCTGAGGCCAAACTGGGAAGAACCATACTTAGTAAAGGTGGTGATCCGCAATGGGGCATATAAGCTCGAAGACATGAATGGCCGACTCATTGATCATACTTGGAATGTAGATCACCTGAGAAAATTCTACCCCTGAACAGGAACTCATGAGTAGGCTACATCCATCTAGATTTCAATTTCCATCAATAATGCACTCCTTCCTTTTATCAACAAAAACCTGTTTTTTCTCCATCTTCAACTATGTTTTAAAATGATTTGAGTCTACATGGGAAACTCAACATTACCATCCCAAGACCAAAGATTAGCCGAAGAAGCCCCCCTCGCTATTCCTGATGCCTCGATTGGGCATTACCCCCCCCCCCCCCCCCCCCCCAAGAAGGATTTGAGTGTAAAAACATAGTTGCCATCCAGATCTCGAGACCATGAAATAGCTAGATAACTCTCTTGATGCCTTGGTCGGGCTACTACCCTCAAGAAGGATCTGAATGTAAAAGCATAGTTATCATCCAGATCTCGAGACCAGGAAATAGCTAGATAGTGTTGGGGTTTATGCCCTAAACATGTAACTTGTAAATGGATTTATGAAGTAAATAAAAAGAAAGGTTTAATTCCTTCTGTTATGTTATTTATTTTATAAACTTGTGTACATATTAACATCCTGGATTACCGGATGTAATCTCGAACTGCGTATACGAGTGTCATATACGGATGGATACAGTAAGAGAGGTGCAATCTAAAGAGTCCATAGATAGCAAATAAAGATGGGTACTTTATTTGTGGTTAATCTATAGCTGCGGTCCATTCCGTAATGTACAGTGATTCTATTCTAAATCATTCATATAAGATATGGGAATGGAGGCACCTTGTATGATGTGATCATATAGGACTGGGTCATGATATATATAAATCTCATACCAAGATCCGTTTACCGATGAGATTCATATATATCAACTAATGATGGCTATATGTGGGTGATCTTAATCCTGAGTGTCTTATCGACTCCTTCAGCTATATACTTAAAGCTAGTTTGCGACATTTCCGCATATGGGGGTGTCCAGCACACGTGCTGAAGAACAGAACTGGAAAGATAGACTCCATGTCTGTGGTCTGCCTGTTTGTAGGATACTCCAAGGAGACCAGAGGTGGACACTTCTATAGTCCCGAAGATAACAAAGTATTTGTATCGACAAATGCAACGTTTCTTGAGGACAGTTATATTAGCGACCATAAACCTTGTTCTAAGATTGGATTGAATGAGTTGGAGCCTGGTGAGACTAGTGCTTCATCAACAAGAGTTGTTGATCCACAAACATCTAAGAGTTTGATGGTTCCTGATCAGGATACACTACCACCTAGACATAGTGAGAAGGTTGTGAGACAACCTGAACGCTATTTAGGTATAGGTGAGGGACAAGGTGTTGTCTCTGCTGATAGTGTTGATGATCCATTGACATTTAAGAATGCAATGGAAGATCCTGATAAAGAAGAACGGTTTAAAGCCATGAATCTCATGATAGGGTCCATGTACTCTAACTCAGTTTGGGATCTTGTAGACTTACTGGATAGGGTAAAACCCATAGAGTGTAAGTGAATCTACAAGAGAAAGAGATGAGTAGAGGAAGGTAGAGACCTTTAAGGTAAGGCTAGTGGCCAAGGGTTATACCTAGAAATAAAGGGTCGATTATGAAGAGACCTTCTCGCTAGTAGCCATGTTTAAGTCTATTAGGATTCTCTTATCCATTGCTGCCTATTTCGATTACGAAATTTGGCTAAAGAACGTCAAGACTGCATTCTTGAATGGCAATCTTGATGAGAGCATCTATATGATGCAACCATAGGGATTTATGTCTCCAGATCAAGAGCAAAAGGTTTGCAAGCTGTAAAGGTCCATCTATTGGCTTAAGCAAGCATCTAGATCTTGGAACATCAGGTTTGATGATGTGATCAAAACCTATGGCTTCGAGCAGAATTTCGATGAGCCTTGTGTCTACAAGCGCATCATTGATAAGAAAGTAGTTTTCTTGGTCCTATATATAGATGATATCCTACTCATTGGGAATGATGTAGGAGTGTTGTCTGATGTAAAGGGCTGGTTGACTAGCCAATTCTAAATGAAAGATTTGGGAGAGCTGAGTTATGTCCTTGGGATCCAGCTTATAAGGAAATCATAAGAACAAACTCATAGCACTGTCTTAGGCATCATATATCGACAAGATTCTTGTAAAATTTTCGATACAAAACTCCAAGAAAGGTAATTTACCTTCTAGGCATGGAGTTAATTTGTCTAAGGAACAGTGTCCTAAGACACCTCAAGAAGTTGAGGATATAAGACGTGTACCCTATACATCGACAGTAGGTAGTCTCATGTATGCTATGTCATGCACGAGACCGAACATCTGCTATGCAGTTGGAGTAGTCAGTAGATACCAGTCCAACCCAGGATTGGATCATTGGGTTGTCAAGACAATTCTCAATATCTTTGGAGAACGAGAGACTATATGCTAGTGTATTCTGGGAAGTATTTGATCCCGTTAAGATACACGGATTCTGATTTTCAGTCAGACAGATATTCTAGAAAATCCATGTCTGTATCAGTATTCACCCTAGGTGGTGGGGCCATTTTATGGAGAAGTATCAAGCAATCTTGCATTGCTGACTTCACCATGGAAGCCGAATATGTAGCTGCTTGTGAAGCTGCTAAAGAGGTTGTTTGGCTCCGTAAGTTCTTGAGTGATCTGGAAGTTGTTCCAGACCTGGATAAGCCCATCACACTTTATTGTGATAACAGTGGTGCTGTGGCTAATTCTAAAGAACCAATAAGCCACAAGAGAGGGAAGCATATAGAAAGAAAGTATCATCTCATCAGAGAGATAGTGCAGATAGGAGATGTGATCGTCACTAAGGTAGCCTCACAAGACAATCGTGCTGATCCATTTACGAAGACCTTACCGGCTAAAGTGTTTTCAGGTCACCTAGATGGTCTAAGGTTACGAGACATGCCACACATGCTTTAGTGCAAGTGGGAGATTGTTGGGGTTTAAGCCCTAAACATGTAACTTGTAAATGGATTTATGAAGTAAAAAAAAAAGGTTCAATTCATTCTGTTATGTTATTTATTTTATAAACTTGTGTACATATTAACATCCTGGATTGCCTGATGTAATCTCGAACTGTTTATATGAGTGTCATATATGGATAGATACAGTAAGAGACGTGCAATCTAAAGAGTCCATAGATAGCAAATAAAGCTGGGTACTTTATTTGTGGTTGATCTATAGTTGTGGTCCATTCGTAATGTACAGTGATTCTATCTTGAATCATTCATATAATATATGGGAATAGAGGCACCTTGTATGATGTGATCATATAGGACTGGGTCATGATCTATATGAATCTCACACCAAGATTCGTTTACCGATGAGATTCATATATATCAACTAATGATGGCTATATATGGGTGATCTTAATCATGGGTGTCTTATCGGGTCCTTCAGGTTAGATCGTGGTCTTTGATATACCATGGGTGAGGTCAAATTCATTTCCTGATCAATATACTCCGTATGTTGGGATTACGGTTTGGCTTGTGGCTGGGAAGGTTTGTACACAATAGAGAAGTAGATAGTAGTTCCCTTTCGGGGCTTGGACAATATGAGCGCTCTTCTAATTCCGTGAGGAAATAGGATTTATTGTCCATTAGAGAATCAATGGTACTTAAAGGATATATGTAATTAGAGGGGTATATTGGACATTATGACCCAGCTCTAATTATGAACTATTGTGGAGGATCACACCATATGTAATAGCTATATCGATAGACACCGAATTGTATCGGTCTGTGTAAAAACGTCTACAGTTGAGAGAGTGCAGCTTCGAGTTTTTAGTGGAATAACACCGGAGTTAATAATCAAAGAATATTAATTAAAGAGTTTAATTCATAATTCTGAGGATTATTGGAGCTCAAAATACTGTGGGTCCATTAGGTCCCCTTGCTAGCCCGATCGATTTAGGTAACAAGGGTCACGGTTAATTAATTGGATTGCCCAATTAATTGTGTTACAAAAGTGACACATATATATTCGGGAATTAATTGAATAATGAGATTATTTAATTAATGAATGTTAATAGTTAAATTAATTAAATAATTAGATTATTTAATTATATTGATAATTATGAATTATTAATTAACTATTAATTTGAGGGTGTTATTTGATATATGGATTTAGGTGAAGATAAATTAATATGATTATTTTATTTTTACTGAATCATTTATCTAAGTATTTGAATTTAAGTTTAAATTTAAAATACTTATTATCACTTTTAATATATTAGATATATTTGAAAAGGATAATTAAAAGATATATATCAATTAATAACAAAAGAGATTACATTGGATGCAAATTGGTGTATACATGAAACAATAATCAAAAGAAGAATTTATATATGATGCAAATACTTTATTGATATATATATAAACACAAGTTGATTTGTGTGCAAGAAAAATATATATAAATCAAAAGCATTATATATATATATATATATATTGGTGCAGGCGTGATATATAGAGATTTTTTGTGAAAAAGCGCAGGGAACATATCTTTCTATATATTTGTGAAAAAGACCAAGGTGTGATATAATCATATATATCTTGTTTCATGCTTTGTGTGTTTTGGAAACACATAGAAGAAAGAGTTTCTTCAATTCTCTCTACATCCTCCATTCAAATTCTTGAGACCGTGATGCGCCCACACGCAGTTACCAGTTCTGGGAGATAACGAGGAAGATCGAGGGGTTCAGACAGGATCACATCGTAAAGTGAAGGAGTTTCCAAATGTTGGTAAGATTGGTTCAGACAGGAGCATATCGAAAAGTGAAGAAGCCTCCAAACGTTTGTAAGATTTTCTTCTTCTGATTTTTGTTGATTACAATTTCCTGTATTTACATATTGTATGTATTAGTTCCGAAAAATAATTACGATCCAAAGTTCACTAGTCCCAGATACAGATATGATCTGTATAAAAAAAATTAAAACCTAGTTTCGCTGCGTGACCGGTGAATGGGGTTCCAACAGATAGCCCTCCTGATGCCTTGGTCGGGCAACCACCCCCAAGAAGGATCTGAGTGTAAGAGCATAGTTGTCTTCCAGATCTCGAGACCAGGAAATAGTTAGATAGCCCTCATGATGCCTTGGTCGGGCTACCACCCCCAAGAAGGATCTAAGTGTAAGAGTATAGTTGTCATCCAGATCTCGAGACCAGGAAATAGCTAGATAGCCCTCCTGATGCCTTGGTCGGGTAAAAATCCCCAAGAAAGACTCGAGTTTAAAAGCGCGGGAGACCTCCTGATCCCTAACCTAAGAGAGGGCTAGATAGTTCTCTACTTGATACCTCATTCGGGCTATAAACCTCTATAGGGGCTCGAGGATGGAGGGCTCTTTTACTTAAACTCTAATGTCCCAGATATTACTGGTTGCTAATTCTCCGTGTACATGTGGTTGCTTACTGTGACAGGTCTACGATCAAACAAAGGGACTATCGACTAAAGTCACTAAGCGACAAGTTTCTGTTGAAATTTGAGAGCTCGAGATAAATATCCACTTCCACACTTAAGCAGTTTTCCTGGCCTGTTACTTTTCCCAAGCTAAGTCAGGTTGCTATGGGGGCTGAACCTAGAAAGAGATCAGAAATGAAGCAAGTGCATGCGAGTCAAAATTTGAACCTATCTAAAAGCTAAATTTCATTAATGAAATAGGGATTCTATCCCCCAGTAAGGCTACAGCAGTCGAATAGAAAGCCTAACCCTTGGTTCCAGGCTACAAAGTACTAGTAAGAAAAAATGAAATGAAAAATGATTATCAAGCGTAAGTAAAGATGGGATGCCCACCCCCCTTTCTGGGCATTCAAAATAAGCTACAAGAATATGGATTCAAGCTACTGCATCCTCCCGATATCCTCCGGCCTCCCCTTCCACAGGATGAACCTCACCCACTGCTCCTCTTTCTGTTGGTCGCTCATCCTGATTAGCTGCCTCTACCGCTTCTACCACCTATTCCTGAAGATACCCCTCGATCACCTACAGCTCAGTTGGGTCCTCTTCAAAGACCTCGTTGACCACCGCCATAACCTCAAGTGGTATGGCTGCATCAAGAAGGTTGTCCATTGACTCTGGCATGATCTCTCCCACGGTTGGCTCCTCCTTGGAAAGCACCTTAGAGGGATCTAGGGCTTCGGTAAGGCCTCTTTCTGACTCCATGGGTTGAACCCCCCTCGAGGATTCTCCAAGACCTAACGTTGGGAAGGTCGGGACTGGAGAAGGCAGATCTGGTACTTCAGACAGCTTTCCAGCTCTATCCCTTGTAGAAGGACCCGTTTCATCATTCTCGGGGTGAGACATCTCTACAGCCCGAGACATAACCTCTTCCTTGTCCCAGCCGGCGATACTGGAGAGGTCAAATGAGAGGATGAGGGCTTCAGCGACCTGGAAGGAGGCATAGAAATACCCCTCACTGAAAGAGGCTTCCACTTCAGCCTGAAGTTTGGTAACTTGGGCATGTAGAGCTTGGTTCTCAACGTCCAGTGCATGTGCCTTTTCCTTCCAATCATCCCGATGGCTGGGTCGCCGCTTAGACCGAAGAGTCTCTTAATCAAAAGACCGCTTCAGCCTCTCGTGATCGCACTGAAGCTCAGCCAGTTGTGTTTCCATTCCCCTATGGCTAGAGGTCATCTCCAGAACCAGGGCTTGAGCCCGTGGCAGTAATTCCATGGCTTGCTCAGCCTCAGCTTTAGCCTTAGCTGCCCGATTACGGAGAAAGAATACCTGGTGACCATTTGCTACATTAAACTTGAAAGCCAGCAAAATATGAAATAGAGGTTAGAGAGCGAACAAAGCTCGCAATCATAGAAAATAAAGGCGATGACTACCTCGGCCAGGAGGGCAGACCCCTTGGTAACATAATGTCCACGGGCATTGCAGTCATCCTAGAAAGCCCGCCACCCTGGCAAGACGCAACGAACTGCTTCAGAACCTCGTCCTGACCAACCTAGCCCGACTAATGGTGGAGGCGAGTATGAGGAATCTCAGGAATACCAGCCACGGGATCCCCCATAGCCTGAACTTATTGGGGTTACAGTGGGTCAGTTGAAGAAGTGGGTAAGGTAACTGAAGAAGCAGTAGCTGTAGCAAGGACTGCTGATGAAGGGGCGGATGTGGTAGTATTAGAAGCCTAAGAAGCAGGACCTTCTTTGGTTAGCGCCTTGGAAGCCCATGACGCAAGAATAGCCATCATGGACCTAGCTTGGAAAGGGGATGGAGCTAAAGCAACCGAAGCAGCAACATGAGTGGTAGGCCCTCCTTTCTCCGAGGTAGCCAAGAAGGTTTCTGGGAATGATCTGGTATGAGAGGGAGGGTCCGAGCTTGCCGGGTTTCACGGGAAGCTGGATGAACAACAAAAACTGTTAAAAAAAATAGGGGGTGTAAAGCCATCAGAACTGAACCATTCAACGACCCAAAAGCTTGATGGTTCAAGGTATTTACGAGGAGTAGTGTCAGATATTTGAAGATAGTGGTTTACCCGACGAGGATCAAAAGTGTCAGCAGTCGGGAACTTCAAGTTCAAGTAGTTCATGGCAAGGATGACCTTCAGCACCGTCTCAGATTCGGCGGGCAAGGAATCTCGGTCCCATGAGGGCTTATCATTGAAGGTAATTGGAACCGCGAACTCATGTCCACCTATAAAGGTCGAGCTCCCCCAATCATCGCCAGCCAATATCCATTCTTCTTTCTCAGTCGGGTCCTTTCTTGAAGCTCCAGGGATGATGAAATTAAACTTGTTCTTGGCCTTGGCGTAAAACTGGCCTCAGAGGACCCCGGCCAGGCTCCCAATCTGAAAAAGGAAAGCAAGTTCCTCTACCCCGGGCACTCTGGTTATCTTTCTTAGCTCGCATTGCTCCCTCCACAACACGAGGAAGCCAATCAGGTGCCTCCAGAAGCCGGGTGTTAACTGGAGGGAAGCCGGGTGAAGGGCGTTGAGAGCCCGCAGAAGAGTAGGGTGGAGAGGGAGCCTTACCCCGCTCTTGAAGGCTGCAACATAGATGGGGAACACGCCTTTGGGTGGATTAAAGGCGTCATAATTTTTGTAAGGAACTGTGAGAGAAACGTTGTCGGGAATGCCATATTTGGTCCTCAAGCGGCTGATCGATTTTGGGTCAACGGTAGAATCTGGAATGACCCTGAAGTCATATGGAGGACGCCTCTCCAGGGAATAACCGACGACCATGACCCGATCCTCTCCAACGACACCGACCCTATTCTCTTCACCAGATTCCTCATCAACCAAGTTCAGAGGATTGTCAGGATGGTTAGAAAACCCAGTCCCGATGGCTACATTCTGGTTCGATCAACAATGTTACGGGGACGGGGGAAAGTCGTCCCCACCTAGGTCTCATCGAGCCCATTTTCTATGGGCAAGACTTGAGACCTCTGTACCTTCAACAAGGGAGTCAATAGAGTCATGATTGATCTTCAACATGGTAGAACGGGTTTTGGGGGTTGAGAAAAAAGAAGAATCAACAGAAGATAACAAGAGAGAAGAAGTCTGAAAATTTGAAAATGAAAGAATGTGTGAGGAAGCAAGCAGTGAGTTCGAATTTAAATAGAGGTTAGGGTTGTAATGACGTCGGCGATATCCTTAGAAAGATCACCTCGAACCAAGAAGAGGGCAGTAACACGACCGGTTCTTTTGGAGGAGCACACCAATCCAAGCTCGACACGTCACCTGAACAGTTAATGAGAAGATTTCATTCGAGATTCTCAATAATTATCTCGTAACGGAAAATTTCCCAATTGAATATGGAATCTGACTTCAACCCTAACTCTACCTCCGGTGTTTAAGTCAGATAACACTTCTGTTAATAGTAAAATTTGGCTAGGGGTCAAAGAGAAATTTTCCACCTTTCTAGCCTGAATCAAAGCCCATATTTGACATTCGAGAGACCTCGGGTCGACCAAAAAACTACCCCACAGAAGTAAAGAAGGACCTTTGAACTTCGAAACTATCGGGGATGAAGCTAGGCACGACCAAGTCAAGCCCTCATGCAAACATTGGAATCTGGGCTTCTCGAGGCCACCTATCCAGGAACCTCAGTTCCTGGGATCAGGCTCCAAAACCACCCCATGAAAGCTAGGAAGTATCGCTAAGCTCAAGAAGCACTCGAAGAAGCCCGACAAGCAAAGCAAGCCCCCTCCGGGTTAAGGCTTTCAGAGGTCAAACTTAATTCATAGCCTGAACGGGAAGCCCACCAACCTCTCCTCGAGCCCGCTATCCCCTCCACGATACGAGGAGGAAGAGGGCCTCTAAGTGAATCAGATCCATGTTACCTCCCAGCAATGCCTACAGGGATGTCCATTCCAAGCTTCTGAGAATAGAACCAAAGCATAGATCTACCTCGCTCTACGAAAACTACGAGCAATTGACTCAATGACCTCCATGAAGAATCATGTCATGAATACATACAAGATCATATCTACGTTATAATGAACATTTAATTCTGCGTACGCGTAGGTCAGGAGTTTGATTCCAAAAAGGAAACGAGCTTATCATCGTCAACGATATCATCGAATCTATTATTAGTTCAAATTCAATTCAAATAACGAATCCCGCTCGATAAGGGGGGGACGGATTCATGGGATCATCGCAGAATATCTGTGAGTTTAAACCTACTTGGACCAAAGATAAATAAGGTCAAGCATGGTATAGAAGATACGGAAAAAAAAAAAAGACGACATATAGACGACGAGAAAAAGAGGAGATGAGGGCCTAAGTTCTGTAATCAGAACACGGCAATCATTTTTTCCACTATTCGATAAGCACGAAGCTACCACCTTCCTACGTCCCAGATAGATTATGAGTATATAAGAGAGAAATCTGTATACCAAGAGTGATCGATAATAAAGCTCCCATTTGCTGTTGTTACATAAATATTTGTTTCTATCTACGCAGGTTAGGTATCAAATGTACCGACCCCGGCCATCACCTCCGTGGTAGTGGTCTCGAGGGTGTTAACTGGAATTTCTCATCCTGAGCAACTTTCCCGTTAACAGTAACAAACAAATTAACTAAATCAAACTATTCTTGAATCAATTTTAATGTAATAAGTAAACCCTAGAAAAATAAACAAAAAGTAAACAATAAAGTAATAAATAAATAAATAAGAATAAACAATTCTTTTTTGAAACTAGAATAAACAATTTTTACGTTGTAAGGAGAGAGATTAGATTGCAAATGTCGGTTGCGTTTGATTTTTTGTCTGAAGATTGAATAGTGTTGAATTTCACTATAGACTGAAAAGTGGTTGAAAACTGATTGACATGCTAGATTTTTTTCACCGAAAACTAAATATAATTGATAAGTTGTTTTTTTTTTAAGTTACAAATATTAGAAAATAAATATTTATACACTTATGTCCTTCCAACTATTATTTGTTAGGTATTTCAAATATTTTAATATATTAAGACAACTTAAACAAGTAATTTAATAACTGAAAAATAAAATTCTTTAGTTATTAAAAATATTTCAAAATTATATAAATATTTTTTAAAAAATATTTCAAAATTATATAAATATTTTTTTTAAAATAAATACATTCAAAAGATTTATAATTAAAAAAAAATGTTAACCATGTGCCGATGTTAAAAGTAGGAGGACACACATTTCAAAATCATGCATAGAAAATTTCATCCAAAAAAAAATATTCCGTCTTAAAGTATAAAAATATAACAACATAATTGAGGTTTATTTTAAAAAATAACAAAACATTAGAGTATTCGCAACCAATCATATAGTTCGAAGAACAAGTAAAAGAGACTTGAAACTCTCTTCAAATAAAATAATAAAATAAAGATGTGAAACTAATATGGCTGGAAATAAAAAAAATAAAAAAATAAATCTATTTCAATGGAGTTGTTTCAAACAACTAGGTTTTATGTGAGATTAAAAATATATATTAATTTATGGCTAGGGTTGGGAGAAAAAATAAAACCGTAACTAAATTAGATTTGTAAGGATAATTTTGGAAGTAAGAAATTGATATAAATTCCAACAGTTTTTGGTTAAGTGAAAAACGGAAAATTTTTACTTTTGTAAACAAATGGTGTTAGAAGTTATTTTAGTGATTTTTATCACTTAAAAATTAAGCAAAATAACTTAATGGAACTCATCAAGTACTATTAAGTCAAAAGACTTTAGTCTCAAAATTGTTAAAAAAAAAATCAGAGTGGGATAGAGATAAAAAAAACGCACAAAAGTGAATGAAGAACCAAAGAATAAAAAAAAATGTAGTAAGAATAAAAAAGAAATTAACAGTGAAGAGAATGAATGATCTTGTGGAAATAATGGCACACGCAAATAAATAAATAAGTGATTAGTAAATTTGTAATTTGAGAGATTAATAATAATAACAAATCAATATGGGTATATCGTTATAACTAGATACATATAGGTAAATTCTTAACAACTTGTTATTTTTCTTTAAAAAATTCAGAGTAGGCTTCAGCCCCATGCAGCCCATAAGAAGGCTCGCCCCTGATTCCTTATTTTATGTTACGAACTTTCTCTCCGTAGGACAAACTGATTTTATTTATATTAGTTACATAACTATCAAACATTATATTTGCATATTTCGGTTTAATCAAAGTCTTCTTAAACTTAGTCATAACTTAGTCAGTGACTCACAAGTTTCGTTAAAAAAAGAGTTTAGTTCGGTTCTGAAGAGAGAAAAACCGGTGTATATATATAACAAAAACCATAAAATGAAAACATGTTAACAATATTTGCATTTTTTTTGTTATGATGGTTTCGACGAAACAGAATCCATCGAAAACTTAGGTTCACGTAGGTAAGCTTGAAAATGAGTATATAGTATACTAAAAGCACAATTTTTAGGTACGTATAAGAAATAAATCAATCAAACAATACAATACTTCCATATAAGTATCCATTAAGACAGTTTAGACGAATTCAATGAAACCGAATCCGTCGAAACGTCGAAACTCTAACTCTCATAATTTAAGTACAAAAAAGAGTATAAATTGAACTAAGATAACAAATTTAATGTAAATATAAGTAACAAAAACCATCAAATGAAGACATGTCAACAATACTTGCATTTGCCCGTTTTGGTGGTTTCTAAGGATTCGATTTGAAACTGAATTCGTCGAATATTTGGATTCTCGTAGGTAAGCTTGAAAAAATGATAATAAAATAGACTAAAAACATAACTTTATTGTAAATATAAGAAATAAGTCGATAAAATGAACAAGTGATACAATACTTCCATATAAGTACCCATCATAACAGTTTAGACAAATTCACTTTCAAACTAAATCCGTCAAAATTCAAAAACTTTGGTTGTCATAGTTTAAGTACAAAAAATGAGTATAAATTAAACTAACATGACAACTTTAATGTAAATATAATAAACAAAAATCATCGAATGAATACATGTCAACAATACTTGCATTTGCCCATATGTTGAAAGCTTGGATTCTCATAGATAAGATTGAAAACACGAGTATAAAATATACTAAAAACACAATTTTAATATAAATATAAGAAATTAGCCGATCAAATAATACAATACTCCTATTTAAGTACCCATTCGGACAATTTAGACATATTCGATTTCAAACAGAATTCGTTGAAAGATCGAAACTCTAGTTCTCATAGTTTAAGGACAAAAAATGAGTATCAGTTGGACTAAGATAACAAGTTTAATATAAATATAAATAACAAAAATCAAAAAATGAAAACATGTCAACAATACTAGCATTTGCCCGTATTTGTGGTTTCGACAGATTCGCTTTGAAACTGAATCCGTCGAAAACTTGTGTTCTTATAGTTAAGCTTGAAAGCATTAGTATAAAATATACTAAAAACACAATTTTAATGTAAATATAAGAAATAGGTCTATTAAGTAATACAATACACATTAGGACAATTTAGACAAATTTTTCAAATTGAATGTTTGGATCCATCAAAACGTCGGAACTCTGGATCTTATAGGTTTAAGTACAAAAAATTGTGTATACATTGGACTAGGATGACAAGTTTAATATAAATATAAGTAACAAAATCATCAATTGAAAACATGTCAACAATACTTGCTTTTTGCCCGTGTTGGTGGTTACATTGGACTAGGATGACAAGTTTAATATAAATATAAGTAACAAAATCATCAATTGAAAACATGTCAACAATACTTGCTTTTTGCTCGTGTTGGTGGTTTTGACGGATTCAGTTTGAAACCGGATTCATCAAAAACTTGGTTCTCAAAGTTAAACTTGAAAAGATGAGTAAAAATTATACTAAAAATACAATTTTAATATAAATATAAGAAATTAGTCGATGAATAATACAATACTATCATATAAGTACCCATTATGACACTTTAGTTGATTCAATTTTAAACTGAATCCGTTGAAATGCCAAAACTCTAGTTATCATATTTTAAGGGAAATGATGAGTATAAAGTGGACTAAGATAAAAAAGTTTAATGTAAATATAAGTAATAAAAACCATCAATGAACACATGTCAACAATACTAGCATTTTTCCCGTATTTGTTGTTCGATGGATTCGGTTTGAAACCGAATCCGTCGAAAACTTGGGTTCTCATTGTTAAGCTTGAGAAATGAGTATAAAATATTTTAAAAACACAATTTTAATGTAAATATAAGAAATAAATCAATCAAATGATACAATACTCCCAAATAAGACCCATTATGACAAATTAGACGGATTCGGTTTGAGTCGAAACTCTGATTCTCTTAATTTAAGTACAAAAAATACGTATAAATTGGACTAATATAATATTTTTAATGTAAATATATGTAACAAAAACCATCAAATGAAAATACATCGAAAATATGTCAATAATACTTGCATTTGCCCATATCGGTGGTTTCAACGAATCTGAATTCGTTGAAAACTTGGTTTATCACATGTAAGTTTGAAAAATGAAATCAAAAATTACTAAAAACACAATTTTTATATAAATATAAGACATAATTCGATCAAATGACACAATACTCCCATATAAGTACCCATTAGGACTATTTAGATGTATTAGGTTTCAAACCAAATCCGTCAGAACACCAAAATTCTAGTTCTCATAGTTTATAAACAATAAAATGAGTATAAATTAGAATAAGATAACAAATTTAATGTAAATATAAGTTACAAAAAAAAACATCAAATGAAAACCTGTTAAGAATACTTGAATTTGTTGTTTCGGTTTGAAATCGAATACGTCGAAAACTTGGATTCTCAAAGATAAGCTTGAAAAAAGAGTATAAAATATACTAAAATATAATTTTAATGTAAATATAAGAAATAAGTCGATCAAATGTTACAATATTAGGACAATTTAGATGATTCACTTTCAAACCGAATCCGTCGAATCAATGAAACTTTGGTTCTTATAGTTTAAACACAAAAAAAATGATTATAAATTGGACTAATACAATAATATCACAAGTTTAATATAAATATAAGTAACAAAAACCATCAAATGAAAACATGCTAACAATACATTCATTTGCCCATATTTGTGGTTTTAATTGAATTAGTTTGAAACCAATTTCGTCTAAAACTTGGGTTCTCATGGTTAAGCTTGAAAAAATGAATATAAAATATAATAAAAATATAATTTTAATGTAAATATAAGAAATTACTCTTTAGTTTCCAATTTAGATGAAAATAAATTACTTTAAAATTAATAAAAAAAAATCACCCAAAATTCCTTAGACACAGAATTTAATATCAGGCTCAAAGAGGAAAGTAAAGACCAATGGCTCTTGAAGCAAGTCAACAGAACAGGCCCAATTGTACAACGACGTGTACAATTCTCGGGGCACACAACAAGACAAAAGACAAGAAGCCAGAAACTCTTTAAAAGTCGCCGTTCCGTTTCCGGTCAAATCAAAAACCCAAACAAACCAAATTTTAACGACGTGTAGCCGTGTAGGTAGTTGCAAGGCAAGAGCAAACCGAAGCCGAGCTAGCCGCGAACCGATTGGATCCGAGCGGAGCTGACAACCCCGGCTTTACTTCTCTCAAAATGCTGACGCAATGCAAAGCCGTACGGTTCACGCGTCTGGCAGACAGCCGGCGCATCATTGCCGCTCATCAACGTATCATCCCCACATTGGGCGCAACCGTCCAACTTCCTTACCATTTTCCCATTTTGCCCTCCACAATCCACCGAAAAATCTATACATCGACGACTTTCGAAAACCTGCACGTCTTTGTCATGTTTTTTTTTTTTTTTCAAGCCTGAAACATTTATTGTAATAAGGGATTTTTTTTTTCTGTGCTCATAAATTCTGATATCTTTTTTTAATTTTCTACAATAAGTCGCCTGTTAAGCCTAACGTGACTCGATTTTTCTGCTGATTCCGAAATTATTATTTGCTTTCTTCTTAGATAAAACTATTTTATTACTTGGTACTAAAATCATCATTTTATGTACAATTCAGTTTAACCGGAAAAGAACACTTTAAACTATGGGTTAGAATATAAAAAAAAAATTGATCAAATTAAGATATATCAAAATTGAATATGATTAATTCTATCTTAATAGTTAATTCGACAACACACAATAAATGATATAAAAAGACGAGAGAATCTTTCATATTAACTATAGTAAAAATAAATCATATTGTTGTTTGTCCCTAGATTTTTATCAAACTTTAGTTTTTGTAAAAGAAAAAAAAAACTAATATTTTCTTTTTTTATTATTGTACTTATAAGTTGAGTTTTGTAGTGTAAGTTGTTGAATTTGACATTAAAAAAATAAAATTCACTATAGGCACAGCTTATACATAAATTCAGCTAGACAAAACTCACAAAAGTAATTTGACTAGTGATTTTCACGTGGTAGTTTTTCTTTCACTTTTTATATGTAAATTTTATTTTCTTTAAAAATTGGTCACGTGTCAACACCCCATTTATAGAGACACTATCTTAGCTACTAATCAATCGGTACATAAGCATCGTTCGAAATGTAATCATAAAAATGATGAATCATTTTTCTGTAATAAATACAAAATATATTCTAATTAATTGGTGAATCCTGTCCATATAGCATAAAACTAAGAAAATTATTATCTCTGTTAATTTCGATATCCATATAATTTTTTAGTAAAATCCATACTTGAAAACTTTATTTACATATAATTTTAACAATGCAGAAAGAAACTTGTTAATAACATGTAAAAATAAATAAAATAAGAATTAAAACAAGGAGTCAAAAAAATATTGGCACTATTTGAGGGGGTATTATGTAAATATCACCACTTTATTAATGTATGTTTAAAAGGAACCATTTAACGCGTTCAGACGAAAATACCCCGAAATATTAAAACAGTGAGGAATTTATCATTTTCTAAGTCAGAGAGAAGCAACAGTCAAACTGACGGGAAACTAATCGACGGTGAAGTGACCGGAACGAGATTACACGAGAACAGCTACGATTGAGAAAGGTATGATTAATTTTTTTTCATCGTTTTTGTTGTTGTTAACTTGCATTACATGTTAGAATTGAGTTTTGTTGATAGAAATTATTGAAACCGGTTTAAATAGAGATCTGAGAATGGTTGTGGTTTAGGTTAGGGTTTGTAATTTGGTTGAATATCAATTGAGAAAGATGAAATTTGAGTTATCGAGACTTTTTGCAAGAGAATCGAGCTTATTTGTTGTTGAGTCGAGCTTTTAATTTCGTGAAAATTAGGTTTTGGTAAGTCGAGCTTATTTTGTAATGTTTCGTGCTTTTTTTGAATTGGATCGAGCTTTTTTAAAGAGATCGGGCTTTTTTGAAAAGGATTCGAGCTTTTTTTTGATTGGATCGAGCTTTTTCGAAAGGGATTCGAACTTTTTTCAATAGGATCGAGCTTTTTTTGAATTGGATCGATCATTTTTAAAAGGGATCGAGTTTTTTTGAAAAGGAATCAAGCTTTTTTCAATAGGGTCGAGCTTTTTTAAAAATTGGACCAAGCTTTTGTGTTATGGGATCAAGCATCTTTGTCATAGGATCGAGCTTTTTTTGAAAAGGGTCAAGCTTTTTTCTCCTAGGATCGAGCTTCTTTTTTTTAGGACCGAGCTGTTTTTACATTGGATCGGGACTTTAAATTTTGGTTACGAAATTTATTCTGTTTAATGATGTTGTATTTCTGTTACATTGCATATGAGAAATAAGTTGAGGGATTCGCTTAAAACTGCAAAAGAAGACTGGTACGAGGGCAAATTGACTCGGCACAACCATTTTGATGCCCTTGGCTATATAGACGACGCGCTGAACCTTGTCCCTGCAGAATTTGCAGATGAAGATCGACGTCGGTTCATGGCGTCATGTTTCGGGCATTTTCTGACGATGCATCGGGAGATGAAGTTTTCGGGTGGTATTATCCATCGGTTGCTTTTGAGGGAGCTGTATCATAATGTCCCTACAGATGAGATGCAGTTCATGTTAGGGAACCAGACGGTGAGATTTTCAAAGGTGGAATTTTGCCTGATCACCGGACTACGGTTTGGGGTTGTACCAGACACGACCAAGTATGCAGCAGTAGAGAATGACATACATCAGCGGTACTTTCCCGGAGCCGATGAGGTGTCGTTGAGGAGATTAGAGGTGTTGTCACCGTCGTAGAGTTCGGAAAGGCATACGATGTTGTCAAGCTCTACCTTATATATATGCTGAACTGGATACTGATGGGGGTGGATGAGAGATTCAAGATTCCAGTTTGGCAGTTTCGACTAGTTGAGGATCTCGATGCGTTCGAAGCGTTCCCGTAGGGTACCCACGTGTACAGGCATTATATTTACTCATTCAAGCATGCTCTTGATGAGGGACGAGACGGGTTCGAGCGACTCCAGCAGAAAAAGGGCGTTGACGTACACACGGTGGAGACCTACAACATATACGGTCTATCTCATGCCCTATTGGTAAGAACTTAGAATTACAAGTTGTACTTTATTGGTGTTGTCCTAAATGTTATTGTTAGTTATCGGACTTATCTTTGATGTAGGTATTTGCTTTTGAGGTGATCCCTGATTTGGCCAAAGAGTTCGGTGCCCGGAGGGTTATTGATCTGACTCCTCGTATTTTGAAGTGGAGTTGACCAAACAACCGAGAGGAAAGAAGCTGACAAAGATTTTCAAAGCTAGGGTATGTATTTAATTTGTTAATATTTTTATTAGTTAGTATTTATACAATTACATTGTTCTAACTAATATTTCAGATGTTTGTGAGGAAGGAATTGGTGCCCACACCAGCTGAGAGACAGGCACCGTACTATGCTGGGCTAAACGAGAGGGGGAGCCTGTATGTAGAAGATGACAGGGATGATATGCTGCCTCCGGTCCCTGATCAGACTACCTTTGGCGGGATCAGTGGTACAGAGGGTGGGGGTTTAACAAACAAGATCAGTACAGTGAGGGATCTGAGCCCGCTACTGGGGGTTTAAGGCCCAGTAACAGTGAGGGATATGAGATAGACCCTCAACGAGAAAGGCATAGGCATAGGCGGGTTCGGTTTACCACCCTCGTACATGGTACATCTACAGGGGATTCCCGTGGGTTGTAGGAAGTGATGGAGAAGTAAGTTGAAAATAAAGTTTAGTGTTTTTTATTAACACGTGTTGATAGTTTTGTACTAACAATGTAGATATGAATTCAGGCTCCGTGGGTAGATCTGTTGAACAATGTGCATGAAACCCTCCGGAAGAGTGAGGAGGATCGACAACGGCAACACTTGGAGTTGGTGGATATGATCCGAAAGAGTGATGAGGATCGTCAGCAACAACACCGAGTGTTACTAGATATGATCCAGGGGCTTCAGGGGTCGACCATACATACACACCGGGATGGCCCCCCACCTCCTGATTCAAACTTCAGTCCCGGAGACTCGACTGATAGGTATACGGAGGGGACAGACATGACAGCTGAACGTATTCAGGACCCGTCTACAGGAGGTAGGTCCGGAGAGGCAACCTCAGTCGCATACCAGAGACAGTAGGCTTGTTTCACGTACAGCAGTCGGGTCAGACCCCCAACTATCCTATCTTGGTCCACCCAGGCTCAGCGGTCCCTTTCCCCACCCAGGACGTCAGCGGCGTCGACACGGCCCCCTTTCCCACCCACCATGTCGACCCAAGCTCAGCGGTCCCCTCCTCCAGATAGCATGATGACCCAGGGTCTAAGGTCCCCTCCACCGACCATCACATCGATTCAGCCTCAGCGCCCCTTTCACCGCCCATCACATCGACCGAGCTGCAGAGCTTATCGGAGGCTAGACTACCGCACAAGAAGCGTTTAGATAAACGTGGATGGCAGTTGATGAGCCCTTACATAGATCCATGCCGGCCAAAGAGGTTGAGGACACGGTCCGAGTTCGTGGAACACATTTTTGACCCCCACGGACTAGTGGACGCTGACTAGCTTGCGGCATACAAAGCCTTCAAGAGGAACATCAATGGGGAAATGTGAGTCCAACTTCTTCTAATAAAAATAGTTGTATATTTAATGTTTATTCAAATTTACGTAAAGCATAGCTAATTCAATCATTAAACAGACATGATGTGGACGTGCTGGCACCAGTGGATGCCGGATGGTTCATGCTTATGCAGTCCAACTTCATGTACTTGGAGGACACGGTTCGTACTTACGTGATTCTCATATTAACGTTTGTGTAAGTAATGTTGTATTGTTCACAATTCATTAGTTATATTGTCTGTCAGCATATGGACGCATACCTCCATATTCTTCGTAAGCATCAGCGAGGATTCCCCAATCTGTACAACCAGAGGATCAACGTATTAGATAAACAATTTTATGTAAGTAGTTATAAATTTTTGGAATCGAATCGCATTTTATGGTTTTGTATTATTAATACGATATTGTCATGATTGTATGTACAACCACTTATGTTGTACATGTGGGAGAGGATGATGTCTCGTTATTCACATGGGGCTGTGACCACGGCAAGATGGAATGTGTTACAGTCTCGATGGTTGGAAAAGGACTTTCAGACGGCCCGTGGAGCAACCACGAGTGAAAACCGTCCATGACACGAGGTTGACCTGGTAAGTGTTAGACGATGGAAATGACTGTATGCATACTATTACAGGTCCTGATTCTGTGCAACGTTGGGGGCCAACATTGGCTGGTGGTGACCGTCGACCTTATTCTTGGGAAGATTGACATATTTAACCCCTGAAGACAGGAAGTCCCTTATTATATCAGGCACCAGCAGGTCCGACCATTATGGTGGTTTTTACCCTCCATGTTGAATGACGCGGGGTTCCACACTGCACGACGAGGTGGTCGTCGGCCGTTCCCTCAGGAAAATAAGACCTTCGCGGTCAGCGTGGTGCCTACTTCTACAGTCCCCCAACAAAAAAATCGTAAGACATTCAATTTCATTCACGTGCTTAGATATTCTTTAAGAACGATTTGTAACGGTGTTTTATGTGTCCAATTGCAGAGGTTACCGTGGTCCCCATACTTTGAGACTTATGGAGTACTTACTGGAGGGTCGAAGGCCTTTTGATTGGTTAGAGGACGACATGAGGATCATTCGGGAGAAAATGGATGTGAAGATTTTTAGTAACTCCAGGCCCACCTAGTGATTGGCTGTATATTACCATTTTTTATGTACAAAGACATGTAATTAATTCATGCATATTAATTTATTCATTATTCATTCATTAATATTAATTCATTCATTAATAAGTAATTATTGCACTTAAAAATTATTACAATCATATGCAATTCCAAATGTTTACAATGTAATCAAAACTTTGTCATTCATTCTCTATTAGAGTCAATGTTAGGGCACGTCTGTTTGTTGTGTCCAATTGAATGACAGATGCTACACTTGCGGCGGTATTCATGGGGAACACCTCTACTTGGACCTTCATTAATCATAGGTGGATTAGAACATCTCCTGAAATTATGCCCTGGTTGTCCACATCTTTTATAGGATTGTGTAGTTGTCCTCTCCGAAGACGAGACATGACAACCCGCCATCGGGCGTCCTGCTTGTCTCCTGGAGTTTGGATTCAAAATCACCCTCTGAGTAATGTCAGATGGCACAACACAAGTGGAAGGATCTCCCACTGGCATAATAGGAACCGAGTATGCGTCAATAAGTGTCTGTCTCTTGTAGTAGTCCGAACACAAAGTTGTCAAATCTAAGTTTCGCTCCCTGTAAAAAACATTGAAAACGATCAGCTTCACGTTTCAATAATAATCACCTCACAGTAAAACTTGAAAGTAATGTATCGTGCCGCCGTAAGAGCGTGAGAACATGGAAAATGATCCATTTGGAATTTGTTGCAAGTACAAGTCTTCCGGGCTAAGTCAACAGTCCACTGTTTTTCAGACCGCTTGATCGAGAAAATATTCCAGTCTACTGGATTTACGGTAAAAAAAACACACTTCTCCACATGTTTTAAGAGCACAAGATGTGTTACGTCGGTCAACTAATAACGCATGGTTTGTACAGCTCTATAGCGATCATGAAACCACCGTTTGCAGTATATTCCTAATGAACTCAGCCAGAGTCAACATAGGCAGTTGGCGTGCAAATTTTAGGCATGAGTTTATGCATTCTGCAGAATTTGTTGTTATCACCCTGTACCTTCTTTCTGGGCAGTGTACACGGGACCACTTGTATGGACCGTCATCAATTACATAATCATATGTATTCAGGTGCAAGTTTCTTAACTCTTCCATATGCCGGTTATATTCAAACTCGGTGTACATGTGGGTTGCTTTGTCCATTATTACGGCAACATCCTTCCTATGAAATCGCTTCTTAATATTTTCAGCAAAGTGTCAACAACATATGGTATGGGTGGCATAAGGGAACACTTTAGAAATCCCTGCTTAAATGCTTGCATGCCTGTCGGAAATGAAAACTAGCTCATCAATATGACCTAGAGCACCCTTCAAGCAATTCAAAAACCATTTCCATGAAAGGTTGTTTTCTAAGTCGCCGTACCCAAAAGTAATTGGATACACCTGTTCGTTCCCACTTGTGCTGTTGCAACAAACATTGTACCCCAGAATCGTCCATTCAAATGGGTACCATCAACGGCAATGACTGGACGCATACACGACCGGAATCCTATAAGGGAGGCACCAATCAACATGAAAAAGTACAGAAAGTTACCATCTTCGTCGCATTGTAAGTCAGTGATTATGTCGGGATTTTTTTGTTCCAAAACGTAACCAAATGATGGAAGCAGTTGGAAGGTTTCCTCGTGCGTTCCATATGTCAGTGACAACGCATAATCGAGGGAGGCGTGTGCCTTACTGTACATGATTTGGATTTCATACATTGATTTCATGTCGGCGATTATGTCTTTCGGACTCATTAGTCGACCATCTTGTTGTTGAAGTCTAGGTGCAATAACTTCTCCAATTATGACTGCACTAGCTTGTCGGTGCCGGCAGTGAATTTCCTCTAACGGACAAGTGTGTTCGTTGACAAAAACTTCTTACTTGAAAGTATGTGCCTTCATCTCTCCTCACCGCTCTTAACTTCCATGTACAATTTTTCATCAAACAAACTAGATGTAATGTTGTCTTATTGGACATTTTCACCTTCCACTCGAAGCTTTGCCGCATTGCAAAATGGCCTACTAGTCTCTTCAAATCCTTTTTCGTTGGAAAAAATTGCCCATTATATATCATGCTTGTAGGTTCATCTTCAACCAAGTTCCTACTTCCACCCTTACCAAACGAGTATGATTCTGCTCCTGGAATAACCCATGTTGTGGTATTATCAGAATCATCTGGAGTTACATTAGCCCGGACCTCGAAGGTCCCAACTATATCTAGTGCACTGGAACTAAATCTGTGTACATGTCTTACACGTCTTTCTGTTTGGACAGGTTCTTCGTCATCCTCATTGTCCTCTACATTTTCTACAGAATTGAAATTGCCCTTATTATCCACCTCATGATTCACCCTAACATTCAGTGTTGTATTCTGCTCGTTGTTGATGTCATTGTAGATCTCATTGTATTGGTGGTTGTACTGCCTATCATTCATCTCAATTTGACAACCAAATACATCGTCGAATTGAGGTCTCTGTATATTATCATGGACGACTACTTCCGGTGGGACATTACATATGTTTTCCCGACCATCAATCCCACTTCTTTCTATGAACAACTGGTTGCTTCCGCCTGACGATCGAAATTGTTGGGTGTTATCACGATGAGGGATATCTTCACCAATGACACATCTTGCTGTCCTCTCGATTAGACTAACACATACTTGAGGGATCACCCTATCTTCCCCTAGCATAAACTGAACATCATCATTGTTTCTTATAAATGTACGACATGTAGTCCCAGGAAAAATTGATAAAGACTGTAGATCAACACTGTATTTGTTATCATCCAACTTCACAATGGTTTGCACAATCGACACCAGTTAGTCGTAACTCAAATTCTTTGACACATACAAACCTTGGTTATCGGAACCTAAATATCTCTGATTTTCGTCGGGTAATTGCTCCCATCGATCGTTATAAGATATGACTATTCTCACCCTATCCATAGGATTAAACAAAAATCAACAGTGTAAGCGATCGAGTTTTTTTTTACTGATCGATCTTTTTTTGTACATGATCGAGCTGTTTTTGTACATGACCGACCCATGTTTGTACATGATCGAGCTTTTTTTAACGGGATCGAGCTTTTTTTATTCAGGACCGAGCTCTATTTGTACATCATCGAGCTTTTTTTAATATGGCTCGAGCTTTTTTCAAATATGGCTCGAGCTTTTTTGTGAGGAATCGAGTTTTTTTTTTAGGGATCGAGCTTTTTTTATGAGGGATCGAGCTTCTTTTGTGACGTATTGAGCATTTATTTTATGGATCGAGATTTTTTTATAATTTGATCAAGTTTTTTTTTCAAATGTTTCTAGCTTTTTTTTAAATGTTTTCCAGCTTTTATGCCCAATATTTTAAACTTATTTGCACCACTTCAAATCAACTCGGTCAAATATATATACAAAAAAATATACATACATGTTCATTCATTATTTTTTAAAAGTTTACAACTCCTAGACATAAACAAAAAAAATTGAGACAACATGTTCATAAATGTTCATACAGTGTTATACCATACAGAAATATAAGAAAAAATGGAAATGAAGATCAAAAATATTAATTTACCTTCTTGTGTAATATCTGGAATGGAGTTCGTTTTCTGAAGAGATACCCGGAGTAGTTGATTGATTTTCAGACAACTTTTTTGAACGACAGCTTTTAAAGAATAAAGAATCGATTATTTAAAAGCAATTTCGATAGTTTATCATAATAGATGTCTTTTAAACTTAACTTATTATAACAGTGATATTACTATGACTCACAACAAAATAGATGTCATTTCTCACGATTTAAAACAATTCATAATTCAATTTAATTTATAAAAATGGAAAGAGAAAAGGAGAGATGGATAGAAGAAGTTAGGAGTAGCAAAGCAGAAAGTAATGGGCAGCGTGAGTGTTAGTAATACTAGTTAAAGAAACGTAACGTAATTGCCAGCTCTGACCGTAGTAGCCGAGCCGAATCCGATGAGACCCAAGCGTCCAACCCTATGCTTACCCTTCACGCGCTTACCCACAACATCCCATTCCCGGCGACTCTTTCAATTATTCCCTCTCCCCACTTCTCACCTCTTTCCTCCCACTCCCTCCCCGGCGCGTCGTCATCGTCGCACTCGCATCCATTTTCTTTTTTTTTTCTTCCAATTCTGTCCTTTGTCTCTCCTTTTTTTCACATCTTATCATAAAACGCCGATCTACTTCGTCTACGTTCGCTGATATTTTCATTATCTTTTGATCTAACGAGGATTTTTCTTTTCGATGGGAGATCTAACGGACTCCTTGACGCCGTCAACCACCACCGCTACTCCGCCGTCGTATTCCCGTCCGTTGCCTGTCCGTGAAGATTGCTGGAGCGAGGAGGCTACCTCCACTCTCGTTGACTCCTGGGGCCGTCGGTATCTCGAGCTCAATCGCGGTAACCTCCGTCAGAAGGACTGGCAGGACGTGGCGGATACCGTCAACGCCCTCCACGCCGTCTCTAAGAAGACGCATCGCACCGATGTTCAATGTAAGAACCGGATCGATACCATCAAGAAGAAGTACAAGGTCGAGAAGGCTCGTGTTACGTCATCCAACGGAACCCTTACCTCGCCGTGGCCGTTTTTCGATCGTATGGACTCCTTGATCGGCAACAGCATCAAATCCTCCTCGAATTTCTCGCCGAATCCGTCGCCGTCTCCTCCAGTCGCTCTTCCGATTAAAGCCTACCGGAAAGCGGTTAGTAATAATAACAATAATAATATCAATAACAATAACAATAGTAACAGTAGTCCGAGTTTGACGCCGATTCAGGCAGCGACGGTTGTGGCTTTGCCGCAGAAGAGGGGTTACAATAGCGATGGGTATTATAGGAATTATTCTGCCGTGGCTGCAGCGGCAGCGGCAGCTGAGAGTGACGAGGAAGATGCCGAGGAGGATGCTGAGGAAGAGGAAAATGAAAGTGAAGAGAATTTGGGGGTGAGGAAGTTGGCCAAGGCAATAGAGAGGTTTGGGGAGGTGTATGAGAGAGTGGAAGCGGAGAAGTTGAAGCAGATGGTGGAGTTAGAGAAACAGAGAATGCAGTTTGCTAGTGATTTGGAGATGCAAAGGCTGAGGATGTTTACAGAGATGCAGGTTCAGTTGGAGAGGAACAAGCGCTCCAAGCGGTCTGGCTCTAATGGTGAGATATTTTGTTGATTAATTATCTTTATTGTTCTTACTTCTTATATATGAATGTAATTGTTTGTGTGCTGCACAATGATATTGATGATGATTGCTGGCTAATTCTTTTATGATTAGGATATGGATATTTGTTAATGGTCAATGGTCCATGTTCTTGAAATCTTTGAACAAATAAGTTCATGTTTTGCCATGATATATCTGATCCATAACCTGTTATTATGTACTTGAATTAAAACATTTCCATTGTTTGTTAATGAGAATGTGTTTCACATGGATAGGGATTACCTAGCAGCATGGATACCTCTCTAATTTTTTTCGCATTATAACTAATAATGTTGTTTCTTTGCAAACATAAAGTGATATGATCACAATTTAAGCAGAAATTTTTGTCACTTGCCAGAGTAGAGGCTTGACTCCACATTTACATAAATTGTATTGTTCTATCCTTGTGATTTTAATCTCAGATGACTGATGACAATACCTTTACTGCTGAGCAAATATTTAGAATCGGTTGAGAAGGCATAATTTGATTGAATTAACTATATTTGGTGAAAATGATAATGACTGTTGTTTAATTCGGGTCTTTTGTTTTGTTTTTGGTGGCTCTTAGAAGAAGCCTTTGCAGAGCTTTTATATCTCAAACCTCAATTTATGGTTTGGAGTTGGTTTCTGTTTTTATCAGTCATCCTCTTTTTTTTTTTTCCCTTTTATCAATAAAACTTTTGTTTCAATAAAAAACAAAATGATGTGATTCTTGTGTTATTGTAATGACTGTTTTGTTTTTGGTGGCTTTTAGAAGAAGCCTTTGCAGAGCTTTTATATCTCAAACCTCTGTTTATGGTTTGGATTTGGTTTCTGTTTTTATCAGTTATCCTCTCTTTTTTTTCTCGTTTATCATTAAAACTTTTGTTTCAATAAAATACAAAAGATGTGATTCTTGTGTTATTGTGATGTGTTAGTAACCATTAGATCTAAAAATCTAAGTTGTTAGGAATTGACCCAACAATAGTATTTAAGTACTTTAACACATCCTCTCACATTCCAGACTGACGGGCTTGGCACGTGGAGCAAGCCAAATACATATTTAGTAACCATCAAACCAAAAGCTTAAGCTAATGGTAAAAGACCCAACAATAGTATTTAAACACTCACCGGTTTTTTTTATTATTCAAAGAGTTAGCTAATTATTCATAGTTTGCTTTTCTTTCCCGAATGGATTTGCTAAAATAATTTATTTTTTTTGGATTTTTTTGTCATCTTTTTGGTGGTACTTAAGCATATTTGAATGGACTTGTGGGTTTCCTCCGTTTGTTGAATCCGAGCTTATTTTTTGTTCTTTTCTCTGATTTTAGTTTATGGGACTTATTTGTTCATCTTATTTTCCCATGTCCACTTTAAGCTCCTTTCTTCCTTTAATTTTTTCAAAAAAAAAAAAAAAAACCTTTGGTATATGATATGGTTAGTGTTGAAGCTATGAACAGTTTCATAGCTTTTTTCTGAATTTACCATGTTTGGAGAAATGTGCCTTGTGGCTGTTTGGAAACTGGAAATCAAACTTGACGACTGAAGTTATTTTATATGTAGACACTGTTCTGTTTTGTGTGTCATAAGTAAAAGACTGGGATTATCATTTTTTATTATAGGAAATAAGAGGTTTAAAATATTGAACTTTTGCCGGTTGAAATAAGAGGCTGAAATATGAAGAACTCTTGCCTTGCAACTTTTAATTGTGAATCTTCAAGAGGCAGATTATTTGGAGAAAGGAGACCTTAAAATCAGTGGCTAGATATATCATGTTTCAATTGGGATTAAGATATTATTAAGTTCATAGTAGTAATAGTAATTTCATATTAAATAATGAGGTTGACTTTCACATGGGAAGACATCATTAGTGCCTTATCAATGTTGAACTGTTGTGTGGGACTCGGATTTTAGCAGTAGATATTGAACTGGTAATGATATTTACAACATGTGATGTATGAAGTTCTTATCGTTTTGCTGTTACTTGTCATTTGATTTTATTAGATAATATGGGCACGATGTTGTGGACACTTGCGAAGGGACACTGACATAAGCCTGTGCCTTACTTGGGTGCCCTCCATTCATCACCCCAACTCCCCAAACTTCCAATGTAGAAGCTATTCATGCTCATGAGGAGCTAAAAAAAGTGGGAAATTTTGGAGAAATATTGGAGTACTGTAGGATGCGTAAATTTGTGGTGTCTTAGGTGCAGTCTAATATTCTAATAATTTGTTTCTATATAGTTTAGGAGTCGGTAAAAATATTGTCTGCGTGCTTTGGGTCTTGTCTATACCATCTTACTGGTTTCCACTGAGCTGCAGATTATACGGTGGATGTTTCTTTCTTTTTACTATACTGAAGACTTTTCCGGTCTGGTTTTCTATTATTGCATTTCTTTGTCCTATTTCTCCAGTGTACCCGTTACTTGAACAACAAACTTATGAAAATTCTAACTGTGTTGAGGAATTGATTTTATGACTGTTACAGCATTTTGAATCTTCAGATTTATAAATCCTTTGCTTAAGTCTGGTTTTCGTGGAAATGTCTTAATCATCAAAGGATGGATCAAAGAACAATTCCTGATTAACTGTTATGTTGTTTTTGGTGATGAGTTATGGAACTTTCTGATCTGGCATTCTACTATCTTTGGTGAGCTAAGGATTGATTTGATTTATTAAATTCAGATGCTTATTGAACTTCTGTTATGTAAATTGTCACAAAATTTTAAGATAAATCTGATTTGGTTGATCTTTGAGCCTTCAATCCAAGGCCTTTTAGGAGAACATCTCTGTGTATGAAGTTACACTTTTGATCATGTAGTTTTTCTTGTGGCCAATCTGTTTCTTGGTCAATTACCTAATTTCTGGAATTTGGTAGATCCAACTGCCTGCATCATGACTGTCTATATTGGGTTTCCATTGAAAGTGCCAAGTTGATTATATGCTTAACAAGTTCTTTTTTGATTCTGCTGTCTGCGTGACTGCTTGTCCAAATGTCTGAATCCACATTTTTAATGTCTTGAATCATTTAACATATGTGCCCGTTGAAGTTAAAAGACTTTGTCAAGGCTATGATTATTTCAGAACTTAATTATGTTTTTGGTTGTTTAGATATGGATTATTTATGTACGAGGACGACTGAAGAAATGATGTTTCAATTTCTTGCCCTTTGAATTATTGCCGATGAATAAAAACCTAGGCAACACTACAGTAAGATATCTATTCATTGCTGCTTGTTTGAATAAATTGGGGGATAAGTTAGCATTGATAAAGGCATGCAGTTTTGCAGTTTCATGATTGTTTTTTAGACATAAGTTTACATTTTTGAAAATCGGTTTTTAACTCAAAACTCTTACGAATAGTTTCTTTGCTCTTTCTTACAGATATATACAGCTAGCTTATCTGTGCGAGAGGTTTGATCGTATACATGGCAGCGGATTGATTATACACTCATCAGTCATCCCTACAAAGTACATATTGTTCCAGCTAATGTGGCCTTAAAATTACCAGCTGTTGGAAGGATAAAAATGATGGGGTTGTTTCCTTCCCTTTTATCTTGCCTTTTTTTTTCTCCTCTTTTAAATGATTTACTTTGGGCTGTTGCAATTGGCCTATGTTGAGCCCAAGTGTTTGATTTTAGTGTTTAAATTATGATTTGAGTAGCTAACTATGTAAGTTAAATTTTATGTTGCAATGTACAAGATTAGGTTTGTCATAATTGTTATCCATAATATTATGTTCATAGTCTCGTTTCTTATTAGTTCCTGATCTCTAGATAATTGGGAGTCCTATCTTGATTGTTAAATCGTCTCTATGTAACTAATGTCATCGACCCGGACCCGTAAGATATTGTCCACTTTAGCTCATTGGGTCTTACGGTTTTATCCTTAAAGGGGTTATCTTATGACTATTTGCCTACGTATAGTACTAGCTAATCTTGATTTCAACTGTTATGAGAGAAAACCCTTTTAAGAAGAAGGTTTAAAGCTAGAAGAGGCTACTTACGTTTCCTACTCGTTCGTGTGATGCTTTGATCTGAATAATTCTGATAAGGATGTAAATTAGTGCAATTTTCGCTAAACCACTAGATGTTTTTCGTCAAGGTTGCTGTTTTTCTCAATTAAATCTAATAAGATTGTGCCTCTGCTGTGTATGAAACTTGCACACATTGGACCTATATGGTTAACATTAAACAATGCATTCCAAATATGTGCTTCAGGGCTTGTGGATTTAGAGGCAGAGATTCGTCCACACTCCACAATGTAACAACTTGAACTTTACGTGACTGTTGTCTATATATATACTTTGCTCCTGGAAAGCCATTTCAATAAATTTCATGCAAAATCAAATCACTGCTCAATATGCCGAGTTTCGTCTCGGAAGCTAGATGCAATTTGGCCTGAAAAGGAACCATTTTTTTTCCAACTCGTTACAAATTAAGCTACAAATAGTAGTACTGCTAACTCTTCATAAGAGTCTGGGATGTAAGAACATTACATTACATTGCATAGGCAGTAAATTGCTATTAATATCAACTTGTATGTGGCTTTAGAGACCAGTTTGCTATAATAACTTATTTTAAACTACTACTCCATTAACAACTGTATCCATAGAGCATGAACCCAGATAGTAAAGCTGCAGCACGACTTTGAAACGCCTTTTCTATATATCCTTTCCATTTAACCAGCTGCCACGTTTGGTGATCCTGCAAGAAAAAATTATCACAAACACCAATATATTTAATATAATCTGTGTAACATATGTAAAAGCTCAAAATTCCATACATAATTTGTGCAACCTAAGTAGTAATTGATGTATCAGTTTGTTGAACTTCTATTGAGTGTATAAAAACGTAATTTTGGCAAAAAGATGAAACTTGACTTCATCAAGCAAAATACTAAAATTGCATAATCAAGGAGAAATTAATTGGTCAATAACATCACCAAAAAAAAAAAAGATTACTTCAGATTCAAGTGCTTTTGAAATTTATTAGAAATTTTCGTTGAAGTTCATCAGAAACTTCCTCTTCGATTTGTAAAATCTCATCATCAATGAAGAAATAAATCAATACACATTTTTGGGAATTCAATAAGATTTATCATATACGAAACAAAGAACATTCATGCTTAATACTTCTCCATTTTTTAGAATTGGTACAAGTAGTTTTCACCGATATAAAAAACATATTTTTTTAACGAAGTAATATATAAAGTCAGGATTTTTGGGTTTGGGCTCGGAGAGGACTCGTAGTGTAATTATGAAAGGTTTACCATTTGACCAACCTCATCTCCTTAATATAAAACAATTTTGTTCAATAGTGGTGACGAACACAAATGTGAAACTTTCAATTCTTCACCTTGCCAGCAGTATAATGATAGGTCTACATGCACAACAGAAACCAAATGCAACATTCAAACCTGAACATATAAATATAAAATTATATCGCATTCTTCACTTACACTCTATAAACTTAACTTATATTAACTTGGTGCTATTCACAAAACTCAACAAAGATTTGGTGTTATTTAGACCCAAATTCCAATTTTTTTTCATTGCATTTGATAAATTAGATTCCCCACCAAAAGTCCGGAATTCCTGAAATAACTTATGTGCGGAAGTCTAAATCGTCATTTTGTTACAGTTTTGATAGGTTTAATTTGTACATTATCAAGACTCATGACCGATGAAGACTAACAAAAACAATGAAAACTTTTCATACATAAGTTATTTTAGAGACCGTACATCTGATAATTTTCACCTTCTCGGTGTCAATTTTATAGGAGGGCATGCACATATTTAGGTGAGAAACAGTGCATTTGATCGTTCAGAAATACTAAGGTGTAAACTATATTCTTGTCTACATCAGCTCATAAACTTGTCATATACGGTCGACCAGCACACAACTACAATCATAGAGAATGTATAAAAGGACATCTTTTTATATTTTTAATTTATAATTTTATAGACCGGTGACTCGAACTATTAACACTGACAGACTGAAATACAGTGATATTACAAGTTCCTTGATTTATACAAATTGATATCTTCGTATAAATTTTACGATTCATGTGAACCAACCAGAAAGAGTGTCTTTTAACAATACATTGGGTACTGGTATAAGTAATAAGATGTTATTGTTAAATAATAATAATAATAATAGTATTGTGTTGTATGGATAGTTATGAGTTAGACTTATTACTTATAGTTTTAAATTTACAATAGATCCTTATATTGAAATTTAAAGACAAACAATGAACACTAACCGTACCAGTAGCTAAACCCATTTATTTATGGACTTCAATTCTGTAGTAGGATCATCAACAGAGAATAAGTTATAAGAAGTTAATGATATAAAGCACGTATTATATATATATATAAATTGAGTTCCATATCTAATATGAAATTCATAGTAGCTTTAGTGGCTTTTTTATTACATTGTATTATATATGATTTCCACTTATAGTTGTTGGAAATTATATTAATACTTAATAGAACCTACTTTTTTGCCTTTAAATTTTATTAAATATTTAATTTAGTCTTTAAAATTTTAAATAGTTTAAATTCATTCCTTAAGTTTTATGATTATACCCTTTTGATGCTGATCATGCTACCTACGATTCCATATCCACATGTTTACTGATTGATCAATACTAAACTATTTAATATGAACCATTTTTGTCTTAATATTGTCTTGTTTTCAGTCATTCTCTGGTGTAGTAGTTTGGGTAATTTTAAAATTTTGGATGTCAAATTAATTACTTTCAACTATTTGGTGCATTTGATGGATGTGAAAAAATAAAGCAAATCTCATCTTACTTCCAATGACTAAGATTTCAAGATTTAATTCTTACATTTTGATTTGAGAATTTATATTTAATTAATTATTAAAATTGATATATCCAATATATGAAATGTTTTGAATTGACATAGTATTTGGATTAATTATTTTTAAGTTTTTTATAATATCTTTGCAACATCTCAAAACTGTAATATTGCCAGAATGAGGGTCACCTAGCCACGTTCGTGGCGGTGTTAGTTATCTTATTTTTTAATCATAAAGTAATAGTAAAGGATACAAAGGATTTATCCTTGCATTGCATGCATCAGTCTTGGAGTGAAGCACTGTGTCCTCAAAGAGAGGTATAGAGTATGATTGGTGTGTGGTTAAAAAAGGTAAAAAAATATAAACTAATATTCAGTCATTAAATTCATCTGCATATATCATTTTAGAATAGAAAGATGATCAATTCCCAATATTGCCTAAACAAGTTAAAACATAACTAGTTTAAAATATTAATAAAAGTTAAAAACGTTCACCTTAATGAGAATGTGGACTCAAGTCATTTTTCTTTCACTTAACTCTAATTTGTAGTAGTAAAAGATAAATCATTAAAAGAAGTTTCTACTTCAATTAATACATAAGTAAAGGCATGATCTGATTTGGAATTCCACATGTTTTGTAATTTATCTACAATTTTATAACCTATAAAACGGTTAATTAGATGTGATAAATTAAAAACTCACATGAAAAAAATATATGAGATCTATTATATATAATTAATCAAAATCATTGACACATCAACTAATTTTTGGATAGTGATAGGTTGATTCATTTGAAACTTGAAGTACTATAACTTATCAAACTTACGGCTAAAAGAGGGTGTTTGAAAATTTACACAAACATCTATCTTCCTGTAGTTAGTTGATTGCTTAATTGTTTAATTATGGTGATATTAAGGGGAATCAGAAGAAATTTGCTCAATTGAAGAAGTACCAAAAAAAAATTCTTTTTTTTTCTCTTTTTGTAACCTTTTCTACTTATTCCCTGGTTTGCCTTGTTCTTGTTCTCCCCCTTTTCACCCTTTTTTATTGTCTAAAAGAAAATACTGTGATCTTCTATATTCCAAGTACAATACTATATATCTCTCCTTTTGATCCATCTTGCCTTGCTTCCTCTATATAGTCCCACTAATCCCAAGATAATATTTTTTTAGCCAATGTACAGTAGATAAAACTGGTGTATCCGTATGTATTGGCTGCAACACAGACTACAGAGGTCATATATTAGTCTATGGCTACAGGTTACTCAATTCTCTGTCAACAATCTTGAAAAAAAAAATCAGGACTTATATTTTGTGATGGTACGGAGTTTACAAAACAAAGGTAATGACTTTTTTTTTCAGAACTATCTCGGTTAGAGAACTATTAATTTGTTACCATATTATATATATATATATATATATATATATATGAAATCTTTCTATAGTCTTGATCCTGACATTGAAACATCCAGATTTTTCAAAATTAGAACAAAAGCAATTCTATGTCTACTTAATTTATCTATCTATATATTTATGCTTTTAAAAGCAAGTCTATGTTCAAAAGAAGTTTGAATAGATTTGTCATTAGTTAGTCTATGCTTGAAAATATAATAATTAAGGATGTTCCAATGTTGTATTTTTTTTTTTTGTCCAACAAGTGTGTATGAGAAAAACCTACTCAAACAAACAATCCACATTTGCATGCTCAATCTTATAGGTATGGATCACTCATGTGAAACAATCCAAGCCTTTTATTTGTGAAATCGATATCTTGAAATTACTAATAACCAATGCCATATATACAACCAAATTAAATAATCTATACGAAATTTCCATATACAATCTCGTGCTTTTTTTTTCTTCTTCCTTTTTCTAAGAAAGAAAAATCACATGGACCCTGACTTTATCATTTTTTTTAATGGCAAAATTTATTGAACAAGCCAAAGCGGCACCCAAAACACTAAGAAGAAAAAAAATACAAGAAAAAAAATATATTTCTTTTAGCAATATTATTAAAATTGTATATGTGTTTATGCATGTGCATACCTATAGAATTATCGGATGCAGGATTTCGTTCCTTTATTCGTGTGGAATCCTAACTTTGGAATATTGTAAAGTGAAAAACTCGACTCTATAATGTTATAGAATAAATCCAGTAAAAAAAAATACAAGATCTCATACTGGATATGTCTTATATATATATATATATAATTTCAACTCCTGCGCATTGATATAATTTTATTAGTACGTTGAATATGGATCATTAGATTTACATACTTTGATTCTAAGTGCTTCTCCATAATCAGTGGTCAACATGCAACACACTGATATAAGTTATATCAGTACGCACTGATAACAAAATAACTATATATATATATATATAATATGTATCATGTATGTATTTATGTATTAACTAGAAACAAAACATTTCTCCTTTATAGTTTTTAAGAACCATATAATAATGCACTGCATTTTATATACAATCCAAGTAAGGAGATTATAGTTGATTCAAGGAGATTAGAAGTAATATAAGACAATATATAATCCTATTAACCTTCAATAGTTAGATATGGTGGAAGTAAAATTGAGAAAAGAGACTAGATGAGGTTGATAAAGTGATATTCCTCTTACATATAGACGTTGTGGGTTCGACTCGTACCCATCTCTCCCACCTCGGAAATGTTATTTCAATAATTCAAAAACAATTGATGAAAGAGAATAATAGAAATTTGCTTATCTAATTTCCAGGGGATGGTTACTCTATCTACATTTAAGCTTTATGTTACCTACTATCGATCTGTAGCAAGATTGTAGTAAAGGATAGCAAGTCCTTGTGCTAGAAATTTTCATAAATAAATCTGAAAAGTACTTATAATCCTAACACAAAATGTGAATCACTTGAGCACATATTAAAAAGACAAAAAAACGAAGAAAAGATCAAGAAGAAGAGGAAAACAATAGTGATTGTAATCGCTAAAATCAACCAGAAAGTATGTCCAAATCAGGAAAAAAACGCTAAAAGTATTTGCATTTATGATTTTAAGCAGCAGAAGAACAGTGACAAAAGCAAACACAAACATATTATAAGATAATTAATTAAAGATTATATATGGTTTTAAATTAATGAAAATGGGTATATAAATATGCATGTTAATTTCCACGTCAATGCGTAAAAATTCACATGCAACGTATGATATATCACATGGTATCATTCATGGGGAGCACCAAAATCGCACAGAATCGCAAAAGAGCCAAAACCAAAGGAAAAGTAAACAACTGATATATATATTTAATTGGGAAAAAAACCACTCATGGACAGTGTTTTGCATGATTTGAGAGAGAGAGAGAGAAATAAATAAAAGAAAAAAGAAAAAAAAAATTCTTAAACTCCAATCATGGCATCTCTTATATATATATATTCAAGGTAAAATATGTAAAGGTAAAATTACGTACCACAGTTTTTCATAGTTTCACAACTAACAATCCAGATTAGGGTTTTGCTGTGTGGGTCTATTAGGGTTTTATGAAGAAACAAGTTTTCTCCTGACTGATCACTTTCACTTAACCAGATTGATCTTATATAAAAAATAACATTGATGTCCAATTAACTGATCTGATCTCTCTTCCACTTCTTTCTTGCAACAAGTTTTGTTTCAATTTTTTATGTCATTATCATACATGGATTATAATGAATTGATGAAATTTAATTTGTTATCATATTTTCTGCTAGCTAGTTTGATAAAGCTGATAAGATTTATATAATTAAGCTACAATAAATAAAAAATTAATTTGTAGACAAATTAAATTAATTACCTTTTCATTGAAGAAGCCAAAAGCTGTTAATTAAGTTGCAGCTTGTTTGGAAGACTTTGCTTCATCGTTGGCTGCTGCTTTGATTTGATGTTTCTTCTTCTTCTTCTTCTTATATGGAATTCCTCTGGCTTTTGCTTGACACTCTCTCACTTCACGCAAATAAACACGAATAGCTCCATTTCCAAACGGGTTGGTTTCCGGTGATCCACCGTGTTCCTCATAAGCAGCCCTTAGCCGTCCGATCAGTGCATCAAGGGATCCCCAAGCCTGCCTAAGAGGACAAGAACAAGGAGCAGGCGGGTCGGGCTGTCCGAAAAAAACACACCCATGTAGATGAACTTTGGTCTTACCAAATTGATCTAGGTACCGAAGAAAATCAAGCACATGGTTGCAGCTACACTGTGAAAGTGAAACTGGTGGTCTTTGGTTCTTCAAGTACTGTCCAAAAGTGTTCCAGTCTCGCCGTTTCTGCGACTCGTATCGGCTCAACGGTTGAACCGGTGGTGGTGGGTGGTGATCGGTGGTGGAAGTAGTGGATCGTGAGGACCCTTCAGCAGAATCTTTGGTCACAGAAGTAGACATGGTTTTGGAGAGGAATTATTGGGTATTTTTGGCAAGAAAATTATTATGAGAAAAAAGAAAAGAGGAAGGTGAAAGAAGAAGAGAGAGAGAGAGAGCAGTGGTGCAGCGGAGAGAAAGATGAAAATCACATCTTAGAGTCTATTGAGGAGACATGTCATGGGCCCTATTCAAGGTGCTTTTGTTCCCCTTTTTCTTCTTCTTCTCACTATCTCTCATTTTTTATTTATTTATTTCTTCTTTTATTTTGACACTATTTTGCACTAACTCTCTTTTTTTCTTTTCTTTTAATGTTAATAAAATAATCTTATAGTCTATTATATGCCATCATCAATACAATGATTATCATTTTCATTTAGAGATCATGATCACACATTCACACTAAATATGAAACTCACTGATTTAATTTGTAGTCGTTGCAATTAGGTCATAGTTTGTGACTCTTTTTAATTTGGTTATGTTTATATTGTATTCGTCAATTGCATATAATTAAGAGAATATATATATATATATATATATATATATATGAAATTTGACACTATTGACATGTTAGGGGGCCGTTGGAACCTATTAAGATCAAGCGTTACATACACGAGCCACATATCTACTCCTATAATCTAGAAGTATCTCCTTCCACTAGAGATGAGAGGTATATGTTAGACCTAACGAGAGATCAAATATTACACGTATATCCCATATATCTATTCTCATAATTAAAAGGTATCTACTTCCATTAGAAGCGAAAGGTATTCCCCCATTTTATAGTTTTATGGAAAAATGTAAAACTACATGCATATATATAATGATAAAGTTTAAACTTCGATAGTGAAGTTTTATTTTAAAATCTCCGATCACCAAATGAAATTTGAGGTAATTCAGGGTTGCTATATATATATATATATATATATAAGAGTCAAGTGGTAGGAATAAATTAGATTCTACCTTGAATAACTAGGTTTTAAAGTTTAAAGGTTTACAGCTAAAAAATGTTATTACCACTATCATCTATTCATATATGATCACCAATTCACCACTAATAAAGTAATAATGACCAATAATACAAAGTGGGTGTTTTAAGTGGTTTTGCTGATGATTTCTTAGTATATAATGTTGGTGGAACATATTTTGCTGCGTTTTGTTAATTTACTTTTGGAATTTTACTTGAGTTGGCTTAAACATTAACACTATGTTTGTTTTGATGGAATAGGAGAGAAAAGAAAGAAAGGATTTAGATGAATTTATAATATCTTGTTTGGATCGTTAAATGAGAGAGAAAGGAAAGGAAATGGAAAGAAAATGATGGAATAATTTCTTATTTGGGAGGAAAATGAGGGAAAGAAATCCATAATTAACAATTTTTTCAATATCCTAAAAACTAACACTATTAATATTGGGTATTTATATTGTTGAAATAATAGTATTTTCGTAAATAGAATGAAATTAATTTATTTATTTCTCCTCTCTAAATAAAATCGATTTCTTTTCCTTTCTTTTATATTTATAAATTATAATCATCCAAACATCAATAATTAAAAACACTTTCTTTTTCTTCTTTTTATTCCTTGTTTACCTCTCTCTTTTTTCTCTCATATTCCATCAATCCAAACATAATTAAGGGATACCAGAGATACTATACACTTTGAATTCAATCTGGAAATTTTAAGTTATATCTCATGTTTTTGAGTTCATATACATGCATGGATGATATATGCATGAAATCACAAATCATCATGATCATAATGCATATCCATGCATGCATGATAAAATAATATAAATACAAATTTTATGCACTAAAATTCAAAATATTGCTTTGCTGGTTAGAGATCCTAGTTAAACTCTTCATCAACCTATCGTGGTACAAACATTAATATGTAAATGTGAAAACCTCTTCCGATGTTGGGGAAGGACTTCTTCCGATTACGGAAGTTGATATCTAAGTCGTGTTTACAATGTCTGATCTCAGTATATCCTAATAGACGATTGTTAAAAAAAAAATTCAAAATCAAATCATTTATTGCATTTCATCGGTTCAACCAGGTAGAGTACCGGTATATATTTTTACTATCTTGATCTAATATATAGGTAATTTTATTTCAAGGTATATACAGTATCAAGACACCAATAACATTTTTGTCATTTTAGTGCAGTGGATATGGGGTCCAAAATAAATAATAATTAGCTAATCGTATATTTTAATTTATTTTTATAATTGAATCAACTCACACCTTGCCTGCACTGTATGCTGGTGACTTTTCAACCTTACAATGTTGTTATATATAGAAAAAAAGAAAAGATATATATATATATATATAAGGGAACTAATAGATTTAGTGGACATGATGAATTGAAAACGAGAAAAACTCAGGTACACCTAAGGTGGATGAAGATTGATGATGATCATGATTAAAATTAGCCCATTAAGAGATCATGGTATTCATTATCTCTAGCATCATCATGATCTTCATCTCTATATGTGTGTGAGTATATATATATATTATTATTATAAATACTTTCTTTATACAAAGTGAGGGGTGTCTCTTTTTCTGATGCAGTGCATATTGGGATATCAAAATTTTTCCATTTGTAGCAAAGATAAAATTAAAAAAGAAATTATTTTTTTCTGATGATGACGATGATTGAAATCTTTGATCAAGGAGGCTCTGAAAATACAAGACACTGAAAAGAAGGGGATTGATAATTTGATACAAATTTGTGAGACATCTTTGAGAGAGATGGGTCCATTTCTGATCAGTATATGCTGCTTCTGATGTATCATCATAATGCTGTTTGGAGAATTTCATATTGTCTTTTACATGTACCACTTGTTTGCCACTCTATTTATGCCGGCCCTTGCTTAGCTTGACACTCCAGAGAATAATTGTACTTCCCTAACAACAATTATAATATTTTGATACACATTATATATATATAATGGATCCTTATTTTTCATATTGCCTTAGTTAATTATTATTTATATGCATGTTAATTTCATCTTCATTAATTTGGGTGTATTTTTAAAGAAGCACTTGGATGTATTAGTTACGTTGTTGCAGGGATAATCTGACTAGTTAGATATCGACCAAACAAAAGTGATAAATTATATTGCTCCAAATAAACCAATTTTATTACTATTAATCAAAAGTTACTATGGTTATTCGGATTCCTGCTTAAATAGAAAAACAAAATCAATTCCATTAGCATTAAGGATTTCTAAATTGACTAAAACAAGAAAATCTTAAAATTTACGATAAATTTGAGTTATTGCTAAAAACTAAAAGAGAGATAAACAAACCAAAGAAACAAAACCAACTAAAGGCGAGAATTCCTACTAAAATATGTTAATATTCGAACTTATGGCCTAAAAATTAAAAAAAGCTGAAAATTAGAAAACAAAATGGTCATTTTTGAAAAAACTATAACATTGATATAGAGCTCGTCAATGCAGTTCTAAATTGTAATAATATATTATGAGCCTAAAACTGACGTTGTGTGTCCCTCCAAATAGGCTCCCAAAGTGTTCCACCTGCGTCCAATCACTTGTAGCAGATTAGGAGATTTAAGGACATCAACCAGTGATTTTATTGTGTTGTTTTGAGTCAGCTGGGAGGGCTAAACTAAATAGTCAGTCAAAATCGTTCTTAAGAAAGTTCGATAATGACGTGAGTCTTACACATTTGACATGAATCTTACCCTTCAAAATATCTATTTTATATAAAAAATATTTTTTAAATTTTAAATATAACAAGAAAATAATAAATAATATACTATACAAGTGCACATCATTATTGTTTTTGTGTATCCTATATTAACATAAGACTTTCTAATTTTCTCATAATCAAAATCGGTGAGTTATATATATATTCAAATCAGTGCATACTGATGTAACTTCATTGTTAAATGTGGATCATTAGCTTTACAAATTTTGACTCAAAATGTACGTATTTATCGAAATTTCTCCATAATTGATGGTTTACATACAACGTACGGATATAAGTAATATCAGTACGTACTGATCAGAATATGACTATATATACACGACAATCAATTTAAAAATATGAATTAAAATATAAATTTATCAAAATGTTTTAAGAACGTTAACAAGAAATCAAACATTGCGTATAAATAATAAAGTTAAACATTGAAAGTGTTTGTAAAACTATTATATGCATAACTAAAATCAAACAAAAAGAAAGAAGTGAAAATAAAGAGAAATTGTATCTTATTGTTGAGTTCTTTTGTTGTTGGGGCCTGGGGGTTTGAAAAAAGTGTTTTTTTTTTTTTCGTGATAAAGTTGAATCGTTAGATGTCTTGCTACAAAAAAAGAAAAAAACAGTAGACATAGTTTCTTTTATAATTTAGAATTGGGGAAAAAAGAAACTAAACTTCAGTACTAAAGGGTTTAATGGTAGTCTACTACTACCTCCGCTCATGGCCGGTGTGGGGTGCCAGACAGCCAGTTTAGTTGGGATGTCCCTGCACCTAATTCTGATCTCCAATAATCTTAAGAAAAAACATATTGACAAATTGAGTTTGAAATATGAATTTCTTCCGAGTATTATATATTGGTGAGATCTTATTTTTCTTAAATTTTGAAAATAAGCGGTGTTTAAATATGGCATCAGAGTCCATCAATGAAGTGATATTTTATTCTAATCTAGCAAATAATGTGCTTTCCTTGGTATGCATCAAGGCACATTATCTTAACTTCTTTAGCAAGAGGATGTGTTTGAATATATACCGATAAAAAATAAAAAATAGCCTTATTTTACTTTTGTTAATGATCATATTCGAAAGTTTAACGGTTAATAATCACGTTTTTTAGAAAATTTACCCAAATATCCTTGTATAAAACCCTCATTAAATTCTCTACTTCCTTCTATTTCTCACATCTCCCACCCTCATTGGAGACGATGCTGCTAGAGCTTGCACTGACTGGCGAAGGCTCCGTCAGGCTCAAGCGGCCCCAGTGGTGCACTATCTGTGCAGCACAAGCCCATGCGAAGTCGTCTCATATTTGATAGTATATGTACATTTTGATCTCTATATATCCCGATAGAATGATAGGCTCTTAATCCTATAGTTTGGTATCAAAATTTATTGTAATACTTTGAAATAAAAACATCATATAAGAGTTTTTTTTGGAACCAACTTCTATGAAAAATAACTTATAACTTCGAAAAAGAAAAAAAAAAAGAATGCATGGATATTATAGTGAATTTTTCACTAAACTGTTTTAAACAAGTTTGTATCGGTATTTGAGGGCGTAGCGAGAAAACAAAAATATAGTGCAAACAGCTGGCTGAGTGTTCAATAGGCTTGCAAACATATTCTTAAATGGAAAAGACTGCTAACTATAAACATTAATGCAGTTCATTGAAAGTAGGGAAGTAGGCAGTAGTGGTGTAATAATGGGCCGGTTCTGAGACAGGATGGTCCGATCGGTCCACGAATCGAACGGGCCGTGCTTGGCACGGTCCGTGAAGGAAGTGGGCCAAGCCGAGGCCCGGTCCGTGGCAGGCCGCATGCCGGGCTGCTAGTACAAGGTACGACGGGTCGGCCCGCCAGGCACGCCGGTCCGTCACATCAACCAGTTATTTTGTTATTTTTTTTATTAAAAAAAAATCCCTCTAACGGTTGGAATTCAAAATTCAGCCATTGGCTGACGTCATCAGTGACGTCAACCAACGGTTAGATTTTGAATTCCAGCCGTTGGAGCCTAAAACAATTACAAAAACACCTATTGAAATCTTTCAAATTACATTTTGACCCACAAATCAATTTTTTTTATAAATACTTCCATCCATTTCATTTTCCATTCACTACCTCTATCATTCTTTCAATATCTTATTCTCTCAAATCTCAATCTCTATATTCTTCAATTCTCTACACTTTTTCATTCAATTTCATTATTACTCTCTCTACAAAATTCTCTACATTTTCCACCAACACATCAAATTTTAAAGGTACAATTTTGTTATTACTTTTGCTCAAACATTTTTTCATAGTAAATTTATATGTTATATTTAGATTGTAGTTGCTAAATGAAAACATTTTTATTTAGTTAGTTAGTTTATCAATTTTTGGGCTTTAATGTTAATATTATTTGTTTAGTATATTAAGATTTTTAAGTTTAGTAGTAATTTTAATATTTGTTATTAGTAAATTTAGAAAGTTAATTTGTATTACTGAATTTAATTTTTATAATAAGTAAATTATGAATGTTAAGTGTAGTAGTTAAGTTTAATATATTTTTTTTCATAAATTATGAATTTTTAGTGTAGTTGTTTATTTTAATATTTTTGGTGAGTATATTATGAATTTTAAGTGTAGTAGTTAATTTGAATAATTTTATTAGTAAATTAAGATTTTTATGTGTAGTATTTAATTTAATATTTGTTGTTAGTAAATTTATCAATTTAATTTGTAGTAGTGAATTTAATATTTTTTGTTAGTAGATTATGAATTTTTGTGTAGTTGTTTATGATAATATTTTTTTATGGACCATTATGAATTTTAAGTGTAGTGGTTAACTTTAATAAGTTTTATTAGTATATTAAGATTTTTATGTGTAGTATTTCATTTCATATGTGTTATTAGTAAATTTATCAATTTTATTTGTAGTAGTGAATTTAATATTTTTTGTTAGTAGATTAGGATTTTTTTGTTTATTTAATTTTTTTTGAAGTAAAATAATAATTGTAAGTGTCGTATTATTTTTATTAATTATTGTTAGTAAATTAAGGTTATTGTTAGTAAATATTGATTTTTAATTTGACTATTAACGACTATAGTGCTCATATTTTTACTTCAGATAATGGATCCTAACCAGCATCCTTATTTTCCGGACGATTTGAATATGCTCAACGATGAATTTGATATTTCAGAACCGACCCATACTCAAGCGGGACCTTCTGGTTCCGCCGTTACACCAACATCACGTCCTAGAAAATTAACATCAGATGTGTGGCAGTGTTTCAACTTAGTCCAAATGACACTCCCAGACGGGACGTCTGGGCCCAGAGCTAAATGTAAGTTTTATCATAAGGATTATGCTACAAGTACGAAGGGAACCAGACATTTGAGACGAAATATGTACAAATGTATGCCTGCACATGGACAGGTAGACACTACAACCCAGACACCACTACAACCCAGACACAACTACAACGGCACCCAGACGGGTCCGTTACGACGTGGCAGTTCGATGTCATGCACGCTAGAGAATGCTTGGCACGATACATTTCTCAAATTGATCAACCAATCAGTATTGGTGAGGTCCATTTTATAAAGAATTAATCACATCTTTATATAACCCTCAATATGAACTTGTTTCTAGAATCACCACTAGAAATGATTTGATAAGATTGTTTGAAACTCAAAGGGATGACTTAATTGCTGAAATACAATATTTAAGTGTCTCTGTTGCATTAACTTCTGATATTTGGAATGCATGTTCCAAACAGGACTATTTATGTGTCACGGGACACTGTTTAGATTCTGACTGGAGGATAACAAAAAGAATTATTGGTTTTCGTCCTATGGATTTTGTACATACCACAGAAAACATTTTTAATGTCATTATTTCTGTTTTAGAAACATATGAAATCACGCATCGCATCCTTTCGATCACATGAGATAATGCATCTGCAAATACTAGCTCTATTGCATTGTTTGTTGCAAGAAATATCCCGCAAGATGGAGGTTATTTCTTCCATCAACGGTGTGCTTGTCATATTATAAATTTAGTTATACATACTGGTTTAAAGTAGATAAGCGACCAAATAGATTGCATCAGAGATGTCATTTCTTGGGTTTGCAGTTCTAATCCTAGATTCAGTGAATTCAAGAGATATTGTAAATTAAACGGTCTCAAACCCCGACGATCTCAAACTGATATGCCGGTAAGGTGGAACTCTACTTATTTAATGTTGAAAAATTGTTTGGAATATGATACAACCATTACATGTTTTTATAACATGAAATTGGTCGAAACATGTCAAACGGTCGCAAAAACACTTATCACAGACGATTGGTATGTGGTAAAGATTTTTGTTAAATTTTTAAAGATTTTTTACAATGTCATTGTAACTCTTTACAGGGTCTATTACCCCACATTTTCCTAGGCAATCCAGCAGATAGTGGAAATGTTTGAAGTGTTAAACAGTTACAGAGAAGATGAACATCTAGGCGCTGCAGTTGTTGCCATGGAGACAAAGTTGAAAAAATATTGGGCTAACATTCCTCTACTTTATGCCTTAAGTGTTATAGTAGATTCTAGGGTAAAATTATCTGGTTTAGAAGTTTTGATTGAGTTTATTGGTATTAATTTTTCAATAGATTATTCAGAATAAATTACTGACATTCGAACCAAGTTGTTCGAGATTTTTAGTATTTATGAGAGCATGTTTGGCAACATTGACACCCCCCAATCAACACAACCGGAGACAGAGCCGAAACAAACAAGTTGGAGCCTTCTGAAACGGCGAAAAAAGGACAAATCAGCAAGTACTTCTTCAGGGAAAAGATCTTACTCATCTTCTTGTACCGAACTGATTAGGTACCTTGAAGGACAGTTCGATGCTGTTGAAGACAAGGAAGGGTTTGATTTGTTGTTATGGTGGAAGACCTATACGTACAAGTATCCAGTTCTGTCACACTTAGCACGTGACGTACTGGTTATTCCCGTGTCAACAGTATCTTCAGAACAAGCTTCAGCACCAGTGAACGCATAATTGTACCAAGAAGAAGCTGTTTGTCTCCGGAGATGGTGGAGGTATTAACATGCCTTTGGGATTGGGAGCATGCTAAAAAAAGGTTGCAGAATCTAACTGTAGATAAAGAGCTTATTCTAAATTTCAACAATCTATATATTGATAACTCTGCAGGTAGTGGTCAGAGCCAGAACTAGGTTATGCTTTTACATATGTATTTATTATTTACTTGTAAGTTGTAAAACGGTTGCACTCTTTTTCCTTTACCAAGTTTTTATCCCACTGGGTTTTTCTTGGTAAGGTTTTTAACGAGTCAATCATGTAAATATGTAATACTGAATTTCATAAGTGAAAAATAATTAAATAAATAAAAAATTGTTCGTTTTCTTTATTCATTTCAAATCCTAAAAATTGTTCGTTTTCTTTATTCATTTAAACCCTAAACCCTAAACCCTAAACCCTAAACCCTAAACCCTAAACCCTAAACCCTAAACCCTAAACCCTAAACTCTAAACCCTAAATCCAAATAAACGTAATTTGAAAAATTATTTTGGACCAAACCCGCCAAACCCACAGGACCAGGCCCACGGACCGCCCTGGCACGGCCCGTCTGAGGCATGCCGCCGTGCGGTGCCGGGCCTCAGTTTTTGGAAACAGGCCGGGCCTGATCCGGCACGCACAACGTTGCACGTCGGACTAGGCCTGACCCGTTTCCAAAAATGGACCGGTCAGACCGTGTCTAATGGACCAGACCAGTCCATTTTTACAACTCTGGTAGGCAGTGTAGCATTCACCGATAATTCAAGTAATTGGATATTTTCTTTCAGGGTTAATAGAGGATTGAATCACACGTTTATATACAAATTATAGTGAGATTAGATTTTCGGTTTGTACTTATTGCTTATATATATATACATTCCAGTGTTTCTCTATCCGTGTGTTGTGGTATAGGTGGTTCAAATGCTAGGGAGATCTCTCGATCCGGGTCGTTTTTTCATTAATTAAATTGGGGTTTGGAAAAAGAGACACCACACAAATTCACGATCTTAATGATGTAAGTAAGTGAGAGATTGAGGTATACCTTGCATCAATTTCATCCCACAAAAGAATCAAAATTTGAACAGAAACGGAATCCTAAAAGAGAGTGAAGAATACAGGTGTGTGGTTCTTGGAAAGTTAAAACAAAAACGTACGCAAATGCTACAAAAAATATGCAGGTACTCTTTGTCAGACTATATATTTACCTTTTTTATGTTTAATCAATCAATCCAGTTTTCCTCTTCCTTTTTATTAACCTTTTATGCTTTCTTCGCAAACATTTTTGTACAGACATGATAGCCAACAAAAAACCATTTATTATTTAACCACCAAATACCGTCAACAATTTTTATTTTCTTCTTATATTTTTGAATTTTGTATACGTGTAGAATTCAATTTTTCATGTCTGCAAGATTAAAAGTTACTTTCGTTTTTGTACATTAAATTTATTTACCTGAAAGTACTGCGTAGTACATTGTACAATAAAATGAATTTCATTACGATTTATGATTTAGAGACACGATAATAAGACATAATTCAATACTATAAGACCATGTTTGGAGTTTGGGATTGGATTGGACTATTTTATGAGATTAGATTGGATTAAGATGTGATTAAGATTAAATGGGATTGGACTAGACTAACTTGAACTAAATTAATACTATACTACGTTTGGAAAAACATGAGACTGGACTGAATTAATAATATGTTTTATTTGGTAAATAATAGAATTGGAATAAATATAATAATATCATATATTTGATAATATTTTAAAATTGAATAATATATAAAATTAGAATTCTCTAGAATTATTTTCCTTCCCCTTTCCTATTCTTCTCCAAACGAATATATATATAATCAAAATTCTCTATAATTCTTTTCCTTCCCCTTGTCTCTCTATTCTTCTCCAGACTTCGTCTCTCTCACTCTCAAATCTTTTTTTCGTCCTTGTTCTTTCTTGTTCTTCTCTAGATCTTCTTCTACTCTTCTCCGGTTCTTTTCTCAAATCTTAGATCTTCTTCTCTTAGATTCTTTGAAATGGTCTCCGGCCGCCTTTTCGAAGGTCGATGGCTACTTGACAGGCTGTCGGCCTCCTCTCCTCAAACATCAAGGCTATCAGCAACCTCCATACTCAAACAAGTTTCTATATAAAAAAAAAATTAAAACGATAAAAAACCGAGGTAATTGTAAATTCTAGTGAATTTATGAATGGATTGATAGAAATCCACTTGTAAATTTGTTTGTCTGAATGTTGATTTTGTATTTGAATCTGATATTTGTGATGTGTATCAGAGTATGTGAATAAATTGGTTGGGATTAAAAGATTTTTCAATTTGGATTCCAAGTTTTGAGTTGGGTTTTTTGTTTTTCTTGTTTGATTCAACAAATAAGTGAATTGATTATGTTTGCCTCTAGTGTGGGTGAGAAAAAAATAGATGAAAAAAATAGATGAAAAAAATAATTTGTGAATAATCAAATGAAATTTAGCCCTGTGATAAATAGAGATGGGGTGGGGGGTGGGGGGTGGGGGGTGGGAGGTGGGTATATTTTATCCCATAAACGTGGGATTATTTTGCAGTTGGGACTAACAATCCCATCTTTCAAAATGTCACCAAACATGAGAGAATGATTAAAATAGTCCAATCCCAGTCCAATCCTAGGTGCCAAACATGACCTAAAGGATACAGGGTTGCACATTGTTTCTTAGCACAAGTTATAATACATATCTCCTTTCACATTAGTTGTGGAACGTTCAAATTCCACCATACACATCGTATGGATATGTGTGGGGTCATTTTTCTTCTCGATATTATGGGAGCAATATTATCTCCAGCAATGACTCTTATAGTCTTATGAGTCGAAATACGGATTGTAAATGTATTTATGTATTGTTTAATCTTGGCATATCTCGTCAGACCATTTACTCGAGTTGACGTTTGATGTATTGAAATTCATTTGTTTTTTTTAATCAATATGAATTATAAAACCATCTCTAACCCATTACACAAATTTGTTGCAATTTTACAGCAAAATGCAACAACTTTCACACAACCATCGTCAACCCATTGCATCAAATCTTACTCTAAAAAGAATATTCACTTTTTTATTATGTCTCAACAATTAACGTTTCACCCCATATTTAACATAATATTACGATAATTTAAGAAATTACCCAATTAGTAAATTAAGAAATTACATTTAATAAACTAAATATCGTATTTATTATTAATTGAACTTCAACATTACATTTAATTAAAGAAATAAAAAACACAAAAAAATACATATCGTCATTTAATTCCCTAAATTAGTATATTCATCCCACAAATGATCAATTAATGCACCTCTTGTTCTTTTAACCAATATTTCAATGATATTGGAGGATCCACAAATTATCTCCCAGATTACTATCTTGTTGTTGTAATTTTTACTGTATTTTTCCTTCATGTTTTTAGTATTTTTATTAATGTTGTGTGCTGTTTTAATTGTTTTGTTTTCAATTTAATGTTTTCTTATTAATGTCATTTAGTAATTTTGTATTATATACTTAATTTTAGTTTATATTAATATATTTTAGTTTATAATAAATATTAATATAAATAATATTTAAATTAAAACAAATATAAATTAAACAAAAGCTAGCATTTTATGAGTAACGAATATAATTGGAATACATTTGATTTAATATGGATAAGACTGAGATTAAACAAAACTTTTAATAAGGAATACAATCGTAATAGAATCTATTAAATAATAGTCGATATGTTAATGAGTAAAATTCAAGGGACTAAAAATGCATAGAAGAGGAGGAGGCGCCAGATCTGGCGCAAGAATTTGGTACTACATTCTGGTGCAAGGAATGGTGCCTTTTTGGAGTCCACAGCTACAACAAAATGGAGTATGGTGCTTCCATCGGAGATGTCCTAAAGTGATCATCAAATTGTATTTGCATAAGTTAATTAAATTTCAAATTATTTGATAAACAATGCTTAAGCTAAGAATAAAAGAAATATATATACGAGATGAAATTGGTTCAGTAGTATACCCCTCACATTTATACCAAAAGGTTGTGGGTTCGAGTTTCTCTCTTTATAATACTTAAAAAAAAATGCATAATTTGAAAATCTATAACAATGAGAAGAGGATGTTGGGCCATCACCCCAATATACTTTAATAGTCATTTTGATAATGTTCACGGTGAATTCGAATCACCCGACCCAGATGATATATTAAAAGGGGCTGTTGGAGTCTGGTGTTGGTGACAAAGTAAGCACATTATTATATATATATATCCCCATCCCCCACACACCAAAAAAAAAAATCATAAAAGATTTTGTGTGGGACAAGTTGTTTTAATTTGCGTAAGATAATCCACTGTCACACGTGGGCTGTGGGATATCTTTTACAAAAATGTTGAAGATGCAGTGGCCACTAACGCCAAATTCTAGTACTTGTTTCATGCTACTCACTGTTCTTTATAATCTCGATAATCAATTCACCACCTGAATTGTCAATTTTTTTTTTATTTTACAAAAATATTTAATTTTTCTTTTACTTTTAATTTATATTTTGTTTGAAATTGACATCCAGATCGAAGGAGGAGTTTATTGAATTCTGTCAAAATCAAGTACTATTAAAGCAATTTATAAGTTATTTGGTGTATTTTTTGATTAATAACTGTTTAAAAGTGTTATATATATGTATACCTTACCCGATGTGTTTTTCGTGTAAGTTGAAAATAGTTTATTATTATTAATATTTATATTAATTTTATAAAAAAATATTTCTTATTAAATGAGAAATTATTGATCAAGTGTCGCAACTATTCACCACAATATATAGTGGCATTTCATAAAGGATGTGTCCGATAAAAAAAAGGTGAAAAATCCTGTATCACTTTTTTTGTATGTGTTGGGGTAATGTCACCGCTTTAATAACTGAAATTTAAAAATCACCTATTATGTTGAACTATCCAAATTGTTCTTAAATAATCTATTTTTTAATCTCATTGTGTCCATTAAAAAAGGTTATGCTACCTTTTTTTTATATGTGTTGCAGTAATGTCACCGTTTTAATAACTTAAGTTTAAAAGACACCTATTATGGTGAACTACCAAAATTGTCCTAAAATAATCTATTTTTTAATCTCATTGTGTTTTCCTCTACTCTTTGAAAACGATAACTCCTCTCTTTCTCTAAAAAACTTGTCTCTCTCCAGATTCTGCACAAGAAGATAACATATATTTGTGATCTTCGTTTATATATTTTTATATATTTCTGTGTGGTTTAACAATGTATCCATTCGTTATGATTTATTGTTCAGTCTTTGTATGAACATTTTATTTTTTAAAGGATCGAACATTTTATTTTTCAAAATAATGTTTAGTTAAATTGAGCATATTTGTAGACAAATCGAGTCTTTTTTTAATATGATCGAGCTTATTTTTGAAAGAATCGAGCATATTTTTGAAAGAATTGAAAGAATCGAGCATTTGTCAAAGGATCAAGAAATTTTCAAAGGATCGAGATTTTTTTTCAAAGGATAAAGAATATTTTTCAAAGGATAGAGATTTTTTTTCAAAGGATCGAGAAATTTTTTCAAAGGATCGAGATTTTTTTTTAAAGAATCGAGATTTTTTTTTCAATGGATCGAGAATATTTTTCAAAGGATCGAGAATATTTTTTAAAGGATCGAGAATTTTTGTCAATGATCGAGAAGATTTTTCAAAGGATCGAGATTTTTTTTCAAAGGATCGAGATTTTTTTTCAAAGGATCGAGATTTTTTTTCAAATGATCCAGAATATTTTTCAAAGGATCGATAATTTTTTTCAAAGGATCGAGAATTTTTTTTAAAGGATCGAGAAGATTTTTTAAGAGATCGAGAAGATTTTTCAAAGGATTAAGATTTTTTTCAAAGGATCGAGATTTTTTTTTAGAAAATTAGGTTTAATTAAAGCAAGTATATTTGTAGCGAATATGAGCATATATTAGAAAGAATCGAGGATTTTTTTGAAAGAATCGAGCATATTTTTCAAAAGATCGAGAATATTTTTTTGAAGTACTGACCAGAAAAAAAAACTCTCCCCCACCCGCGCGCGCGCGCGAGCTGACCGGGCAGCTCGACCACCGTGAGCTTGGTGGGGAGCTCGACCCCCGAATGCGTCTGCGTAGAGCTTGAGTTTCAACGAAACTTTCTCTCTATATTTCATAACTCTCACTGTAAAAAAATGAATGAAAGATTCTGATGGAACAACTATTGAGGGTATTTTTGTCCGTTCACTATAATAGGTGTCTTTTAAACATAAGTTATTAAAACAGTGACAATGTTAAAATTCCACCTCCAAAAAGTGTTATTTATTTTTTGAACCATTTTTTGTATTCTTATTCTCTTCGTATAAAATAAATAGTGTCTAAATTTTTCAAGTATAAAACACTAAATTACGTTCGACGGTTCTTTAAATTTGAAGTGTTACTACTTGAATAACGAAATCTGATATAAACTAAGAGGCAATTGTTCACAATCTTAAACACCATTCATAAAGTAAACAAAATTGTCTTAAAAAAAATTATGAGTATCACAAAATTGAATCACTACGATTACAACCTATAAGTTTTTTCTAATTAGTTTTCTTTTCAGTATATTGTATTGAGTTTAAGTTTCTTAAAATATATAAAATCTTTTTCGCTATATTTGAGAATAACATTGAATCATTGTTAGACTTGTCAGAGGTGTGATAAGTGTTTGTGAATGGAGGGTCCTTCATGAATCCTGAGGATGTTAATGGGTGGACAAAGTTGGACCATCATGCTATGTAACATAGGTTTATTATGTCTACATCGTACAAAACAATTGTTTAAGCTTTCTATCCAACTATTTTCAATATCTTTATTGTAACAGCTGTGTTGGATGTTATAAGACAAAACAAAATGTCACTGTAAGACTCCATTTAGGGTTTCTGACCGACTACAGGGAATTTTAATTTTATTTTTGAAAAAAAAAATGATGATAACACCATTTCTCTTGTCTTTGATTGCGGTGCACTTCTGAATTCAAAATTTAAATTATTGAGACATGTCAAAATCTATGTAATTATGAAAAAGAATACATATCTCCACATCCGCCTTCTTTCGATATGATACGAGAATAGAAAATAAAAAACAACGGATTGAGACCATTCAATCCGAGACCTTAATTAATAGATGCGAATCAAAATTAATACTAAATAGATCTCCATTAATTAACTCACCATTTTAGGTTGAAAATAGTTCTTGAATACCATTAATTAGTTTAACCGATATGATTTCTTATAAGATCCGAAACCCGAAGGGATTTTCCATTTAAGAGAGATTGAATTAGGGTTACTAAAAATATTAGGTATTGGTGTAATTAAATCGAAAGATGACAAGTTGGTGGACATGATTTGATAATAATCAAAGAAAAATGAATGACATTTGTGGAAATAGGTTGATCAAGGGATCAATCAAGCTGGGGGCCAATTTTAAAGGCAATTTGCTAGTCATTCAAAGGAAAAAAAAAGCAGGTAACACATTTATTAGTGGTGCACTGAAACTCAAACTCACTTTATATATTCAACAATATTATTAGTTCAATTGGAAGCTAAATATATACATACATAAATATATTCTTTTATACATATAGACGTATAGACGTATACATTTGATTATTGAAATCGTATATTTATCATGAAAATCACATATAATTATATATTATGACACAGTAAGAAACACAAAGGAATAAGATCGATGTCTGTATTTCGAATTATCCTGGAATCCACCAGAAATAAAAGAGAAAACGAATTCTGAAATTTTATTGAGGGTCAGTTTAGTAGTGCTTTTGAAAAGTTAAAATCAGATTATTTTATAATTTTGACATAAAATGATGTTTAGTAAAACTTTCAAAAGTGATTAATTGATAAAATGGTAAGATTTGACAGTGATTTTGAGAAGTAGGTGAGGGGTTACTTTTTGTAATTGATTATGGAATAATCTATTTCAGCATTTATTATATCTTTTAAAATATCATTATTACCCCTATCGAATCAAGTTAAAATCATTTATATACCTTATTTCATCTCAAAATTAATATTCTATTTAAATTTCGATTTGATTTATAAAATCTTTTAATTGTTCTTATCGAATTTTTTTTCCAATTTAAATATTCTCCTTAAATATTGATTTAATATATATAATTAATGAAAAAAAAATGAAATATGGTAATAAACTATGTACATTTTAGTCATTGTAACTAATCTCAACACTTTTGCAATAAAATTACCAAACATATGTGTACTGCTTTTGAGTTATACAATAGTTTTAAAAATACAATTAACCAAACATCTGTTGCTTAACTTTACAGCAGATTATTCTTTTAGCACAGCTAACAGTGATTATTATAAAAGTTACAGTAATATCAAACTGGCCATCTGAATCAAAAACTAACAAGTCTTTCGACTTATAAGTATATTCAAACCGATTAAATCATAACCAAAATCTTTTTTGGATAAGAAACGGGATTACATAATAATAGTTACCAAAAATAACGAAATCACGATAATTGTGGAATTAAATGATACTAACGATCCCAAACAAGTCAGAATTGACGGGAGACGATTTTGACTTGTCGAAATCAACTTATGAATTACAATAAAACTTTCCTAAAATAACAAAAACTATAATTACGGGGCCTAAACAATGGAATTTGATCAGACCGAAGGCAGTAACTTGAAAACATCTTATCGATTCCCTTCAGGTAAAATCGCTTAACTTTAAATTTAGAATAATCCCTCAAAACCATATAAGAATCGTTTACTTATTTACACCATATTATCATCATATATCATGATATTACCGAAAATATACGTAGTGACTTATTGAAATATTTCCGTACAGGCAACAGTGCTATTATCATTACTGCAAATTGCAATGTTTAGTCTTTATTGTAATGCTTTAATTCCCCACCAGAAAGACCGCTCAATCCACGTGAATGGACCCACTCTCTTCTCCAATTGTCTTTGAGTGCATCTTCTAGCTATGGGCCCTCTTGATCTGTATGTATCTGTGTGTGTCCACCCAGTTAATGCCGTTTTATATCCTTTCCCGGGAGAAAATTAAATTGTTAATTAGCTTCATTTTTTTTTTTTACTTTACACTGGATTTTTCATTTTATCCATCAAATACATCGACAATGAAATAAGAACGATTGATAAGTTGATACGTAATATGTTCTTTTTGCTATAGGATTTTCTGTATCTCCCGATATTGTCATATGTTCAAGGATTTTATTACTAATTTTGAAATATGTTACTGTTTTTCTCAATTTTGTCAAAACTTTGAAATTTTATTATAAGATGTTATCACAATCTCCCTAAAGGTTGTCTGACAAAAGCTAGAAAAGTATGAAGATGTCACTGAAATTCTGCATCATTAAAAGTCTATAACTTTTGGAGATTAATGTCTTTTTTATTCTAGGTGCTTCAGCACATATCTAGATCAAACGCTATAGCAATGAACTTGACTCGAATATCAACTCTCAGAAACAAGGAGATGGGATAGTTACACCCGCAAACAAGGAGAAAAAACTTCTCACATTTACATATTGATGAATAAGATAAAACTCGCATCCCTTCATCAAGAGGAGAGAAGGTATATAACTATCTACATCAATTTAGACCTAAAGTTAAATTATTTTTTGGCCGACCCACAAATGCAAATCCAAACCCCATTACTTTTTGATCTGTGATATTTGTAAATCTCAAAAGTTGTATACACACTGTACGCTAAATTAATACATTTTTAAAAATTCATTATTATCCTTACATAAAATTATTAAAATGATTTATTTCAAAAGAAACTTAATACTAAAAGTATTAAATAATTTGTAAGTACATCCATAAATGATTAATTTTCAAATGTCTGATTTACACGTATATCGTAAGAGTCTAAAATATTTCTAGCACACCTTTTTGAGGGTGTATTTTAAGTCTATCACCATTTTAATAACTTGAGTTTAAATGATATATATTATGGTGAATAGATAAAAATACATCCACAGTAACCTTCTTCACCATTTTGGTTTTTTTGTTTTTTCAAAATCCTCTCAACGAAGATCCTCTATCAACGAAGGTGAAGTTGATAAATCGACGAACAAACGTACACCGACAACGACGGTGAACCATGAACACGTGTATGTCGCCGTTGACAACCACAACCAAATATAATATTGACTTTTGGTTTCTCTGAAAAAAAAAACAAAGTATGTAACTTTCTCTTAAAACGAAGGGTTTCGAATTGGGGATTCGGTGTTGGAGAAGATGAACGGAACAAAAATAGAGGAGCACAAAACAACAACTAGTAGTCTCGAAAAGCAATCACAAAGTTGTTGGGTTATGTGAAGCCAGAAACAAGTGAAGAAAAACAACTCTGGTAGGTGGTGTGGGGCGACCGTGGCGGAGGCAATGACCCAGACCGCAGCACACACAGCGAAGAATTCCAGAGGTGACATGCTGTGCGTACCGCGGCGCAGACAAGATGCACACACCGCGGTCTGTGGAGCGAAGTTCCACATGCGTGTTACGCGTTGCGGACCGCAGCGCAGACATGTGCCCATACAGCGGTCCAGACCGCGGTAGAGACGGGTTTCGAGAGGAAATATGAAATCTTGCGTGCACAAGTAATTGGAATAGGAAATAGATTCCAATTGGGATTTTGACTAACCCTAATGCTCCCATATAAATACCACCATTATTTGTACTTAAAAGAGAGAGAAGAAATGAGTAGAAATATAGTGCATAGTGTATGAGAAAAATTGTGAGAGAGAGAGAGAGCAATTGTAGAGAGTCTGAAATAGAGACAGAGAGATTGTAATCAACTCAGATAAATAGTGGATTGAGTGCGGTGCGCTCTGTGGACGTAGGCAAACTGCTGAACCACGTAAAATCTTTTGTGTCTTCTTTTCTTATTGCTTTTTATTTTGTGTTTGGATTTGTGTTTGCAATTTCTTCCTGACAACAATTGGTATCAGAGCTCCGGGTTGGGGCAGATTATTTTTCACACAAATCTAGGTTCTCTCAAGGTCATCGATTTTGTCGTGGAGATGGAGTCAGAGAAGGAAACGCACAAAATTGAGAAATTCAATGGTTTGAATTTTAGCTTCTGGAAGATGCAGATGGAAGATTATCTGTACTAGAAGGTTCTGCATTGGCCGATAAAAGAGAGACCAAAGAATATGACCGATGAAGATTGGGAAAAGAAACGGAAACCGAAGAACATGGATGCTGATGAATTTGAACTCCTAGACAAGAAAGCATTGAGAGCAATTTGTCTCAGTTTGATGAAGTAAGTCACCTTCAACGTAAAGGATCAACAGACAACCAAAGATCTAATGGATACCCTATCATACCATTGAAGTTATCAACCTTGAAGATGGCGGAGGGTCAGAACTTTAAAGATTTTCTGAACCAGTTCAATGAAGTAAAGGACGGGTTGTGTTCTTTATCTATGGGGTTTGATGATGAGTTTATGACGGCGTTTATGACGGCGTTTCTACTCATCCAAATGCCAGAAAGTTAGAAAATGACATGCCAGTCGATTGCCAACTCGTTCGGGAAAGAAAAGTTGAATCTTCAGCAGATTATAAACATGATCATGATGGAAGAGATCAGAATGCGTGAAGAGGGATCAGGGGCATCTACATCTTTGGCGTTGAGTTTGGAAGGTAGAGAAGGCATAGGCAGAAATTGAAACACAAGTCAACGAGGAAGATCAAAGTCTAGAGGTAAGTCCAAATCAAGAAATCAGGCTAACTATTCGAGAAACCAACAACGAAGCAAAAGGGATGCTGAAAGCTGGAATTGTGGTAAGAAAGGCCATCTCTCGTATGAGTGTAGATATGAGAAGAAAGATAAAGGCAAGAATAGTGCAAATTGTGTATCGGAGGAGTCAGATGACTGTCTTATCTGCTCGTTGGAAAGTAAGACGGAGTCTTGGGTCTTGGATTCTGGAGCGTCATTCCATGGCACACCTCACAGGGAATTGCTCGAGAACTACGTCTCCAGAAATATGGGTAAAGTGTATATTGATAACGATCAAGCATGCGACATTACCGGGAAAGGAGATGTAAAGATTCAACTGCAAGGGTCAGTTTGGACAATGTGAGGCATATGCTGGACTTAAGGAAGAATTTGATCTCCATTGGGCAACTGACGTCAGATGGTTTTGTGACTACTTTCTCAGGTGATAAGTGGAAGATTTCGAAAGGTGCAATGACAATCGTCCGAGGAAGTAAGAATGGGTTGCTTTACACAACCACGGATGGGTGTGGTTCAGTCGCTATGGAGGAAAGCAAAGACGATCCGAACTTGTGGCATCAGAGATTTGGGCACATAAGTTCTCAAAGGGTTGAAGTATCTGCATTTAAAAGGTAAGTTGCAAGATTTAAAATCCGTTGAAGTTGATTTCTGTGAGAGTTGCATTCTAGGAAAACAGAAGCGAGTGAGCTTCAAGAGGACCGGAAGAACACTGGTAAAAGAGAAGCTGGAACTAGTGCACACTGATGTTTGGGGTCCAGCTTCAGTCTCATCAACCAGAGGTGAACTGTACTTCATCACTTTCATCGATGACCATTCCAGAAAGATATGGGTTTACTTTCTAAAATACAAGTCTAAGGTATTTGATGCTTTCAAGAGATGGAAAGCCAAGGTTGAGAATGAGACAGGTTTAAAGATCAAAAAGTTGTATTCAGACAATGGTGGAGAATATGAAGACAATGAGTTCAAGAGGTTTTTCTACCAAAATGGAATACAGCTTAGTAGAACGGTTCCTGGAACTCCACAACAGAATGACATAGCAGAACGGATGAACATAACATTGACTGAGAGAGCCAGAAGCATGAGGCTACACTCAAGGCTCGTAAAACAGTTCTGGGCAGAAGGAGTCAATACAACAGCATATTTGATCATCAGAGGACCATCAAAGCCTTTGGACATCGCTATACCAGAAGAGATCTGGACTGGGAAAGAGGTAAAACTTTCTTACCTTAAAGTGTTTGGGTGTGTCTCTTATGTATATGTAGGTGATCATGCACGAAGTAAGCTAGACGCCAAGTCATTAAAGTGTACTTTGGTGGGATATGGAGAGGATGACTTTGGTTACAAGATATGGGATGACTAAAACCGTAAGATGATCAGAAGTAGAGACATTGTCTTCAACGAAAGGGTCATGTACAAAGACAGGAACACACAGATGTCTGAGCCGGAAGAGCTAGAATTTTTTGGACCGAATGATGTACAGGATAGAGAGATCATGGAACACATCAAACAGAATGATGAAGAGCAAGATGTGCAGCCCCAGGTACAAGAACCAATCCCACCTAGAGATGTTCCAATGACACAGGTCCAGAATACATTGAGAAGATCTACTTGAACTCGTATACCAAATAGGAAATACTTGCACTACATGCTGCTGACAGATGCGGGAGAACCTGAGTTCTATGATGAAGCTTGTCAAGGAGAAGATGCGAGCAAATGGTAGATTGCAATGAAGGATGAGATGGAGTCGTTGGCATCTAACCAAACTTGGGAGTTAACCAAGTTGCCTGAAGGAAAGAAAGCCATACAGAATAAGTGGGTGTATCAGATGAAGGAGGAACATGAAGGTTCCAAGAGATATAATGCACGACTCGTAGTCAAAGGTTTCCAACAAATTGAAGGTATCGACTACTCTGAAATTTTTTCTCCTGTTGTTAAACTAACTACGATCCGGTTAGTGTTAAGTATTGTCGCAGCAAAAAGGTTATATCTGGAGTAGTTAGATGTGAAGACTGACTTTCTTCATAGAGATTTGGAGGAAGAGATATACATGAAGCAACCAAAGGGGTTTGCGGAAGATGGCAAGGAAGAGTTGGTATGCAAGTTGACTTGTATGGCTTAAAACAAGCTCTCCGACAGTGGTACAAGAAGTTTGATGGATTCATGCAAGTGAATGGCTACTTCAGATGCAATGCTGACCACTGCTGCTACTTCAAAAGTTTAAGTCCAGCTTTAAAATATTACTACTTTATGTTGATGACATGTTAGTAGCTGATGCAGATTTAGAAGAGATAAATAATTTGAAAAAGCAACTTTTGAGTGAATTCGAGATAAAGGATTTAGGTCCAGCAAAGCAAATTCTTGGAATAAGGATTAGCATAAACGAACAGGAAGGTACATTGAAGCTTTCACAAGCAGAGTACGTTCAGAAAGTGTTACAGAGATTCAGTATGGGAAATGCTAAACCAGTAAGAACACCTTTAGCTAGTCACTTCAAGTTGTCTAAGGATCAGAGTCCGAAGACGGAAGAAGAGAAGGACATCATGGCTAGAGTTCCTTACGCTTCAGCCATTGGAAGTCTAATGTATGCCATGACTTGCACAAGACCTGACATTTCCCAAGCAGTGGGAGTTGCGAGCAGCTACATGTCCAATCCGGGCAAGCCTCACTGGGAGGCCGTGAAATGGATCCTAAGATACCTGTAGGGTATGACAGAGAAGTGTCTAACCTTCAAGAGAGATGAACTCAAGCTAGAAGGTTATATGGATTCAGATTTTGCTGGAGAAGTGGATCATAGAAGAAGTACCACCGGATATGTGTTTACAATGGCGAGTACTGCAGTTAGTTGGGTGTCCCAATTGCAGAGATATTGACAATCTCTACAACAGAAGCTGAGTATGTGGATGTGACAGAAGCAAGCAAAGAGCTGATATGGTTACAAGGGTTGTTAGCCGAGTTGGGATTCAATCAGGTGATGAATGTGTTGCATAGTGACAGTCAAAGTGCAATACACTTGGCCAAGAATTCAGCGTTCCATTCTAGGACCAATCATATAGACCTGCACTACCATTTCATTCGATCATTAATTGAAGAAGGAGTGTTGAAGATAGTGAAGATTGCAGGAACTAAGAATCCGGCTGACATGTTAACCAAGCCAGTCACTATTGAAAAACTGGAGTTGTGCGCAACTTCAGTGGGTCTTCAAGAGTAAAGACATGGGGAATGAGCGTACCGTTATTTATCCACTAAGTCATCAAGGAAGGATGAAGAACGCCTATTGAGTTTCAGTCTTCAAGTGGGAGATTGTTGGGTTATGTGAAGCCAGAAACAAGTGAAGAAAAACAACTATGGCAGGTGGCACGCCTGCGACCGCGGCGGAGGCAATGGCCAAGACCGCGGCACACACAGCCAAGAATTCCAGAGGTGACATGCTGTACGTACCGCGGCGCAGACAAGATGCACACACCGCGGTCTGTGGAGCGGAGTTCCACATGCGTGTTACGCGTTGTGGACCATGGCACATGCATGTGCCCACACAGCGGTACAGACCGCGGTAGAGATGGGTTTCGAGAGGAAATAGGAAATCTTGCGCGCACAAGTAATTGGAATAGAAAATAGATTCCAATTGGAATTTTGACTAACCCTAGTGCTCCCATATAAGTACCACCATTATTTGTACTTAAAAGAGAGAGAAGAAAAGAGCAGAAAAATAGTGCGTAGTGTATGAGAAAAATTGCTAGAGAGAGAGAGCAATTGTAAAGAGACTGAAAGAAAGACAGAGAGATTGTAATCAACTCTGAGATATAGTGGATTGAGTGCGGTGCGCTCCGTGGATGTAGGTAAATTGCTGAACCATGTAAAATCTTTTGTGTCTTCTTTTATTATTGCTTTCTATTTTGTGTTTAGATTTGTGTGTTTGCAATTTCTTATCGACAACAAAAGTCTCGTAACAAAATCTCAGAACACAAAGTCTCGAAACACAAAAATAAAGTCTCGGAACACAATCACAAAATATTGGAACACAAACACAAAGTATTGAAACACAATCACTAAGTCTCGGAAACACTGGGTTGTTGTTTTATGCTCCTCTGTAGAGATGACCGTTTTACCTGGGGGCCCCAAACCCCCGCTCCCCCATCCCCATTTGGGGGAATTTTTTTTGGGGAAAATAGGAAAATGGAGAGGGGGTGATAGGGATGACTTTTAACCCCAAATTTAAATGGGGTTGGGGTTGGGGTTGGGGTTGGGGATGGGGGGACCCGTCCCCATCCCCATCTCGCTCACAAATTCCTTGAAATGGGGATGGGGATGGGGTTGGGGTTAGGTTCCCCCATCCCCATTTCTCCATTTCCCCCAAATATTATAATATTATGTAAAAATTCTTTTATTATATTTTCAATATTTTTATTATATTTATTTTACTAACTATATATACATATTTATAAATTATAGCTTAAATTATAGCTTAAATTATACACCAAATAATCTAACTATATGTACATATTGATTTTCTTGTTAAATTACACGCCAACCAAACTCCATATAATTTATTAACATATTTTATTAACTATATATACATATTAAACAACTTAACTTTCATTTTAATTTGTATGAGATATTATTTTGTATTTGAATTTATTGGATTGTGAATTTATGTGTTTATTTAATATGTAATTTTTACTGATACAAGAAAAATGGGGGAATGGGGGAATAGAAGACTTCAGGAAAATGGGAAAACGGAAAAAAAGAAAAAAAATAGAGAAAATGGGGATATGGATAGGGGAATCTCTCCCCAAAATTACCCCAACCCCATTTCCCCCAAATGGGAAAACGGAGAAGGGTTTGGAAAATAGGATTGGGGATGGGGGGACCTACATCCGCCCCCATTTCTCCATTGGCCATCCCTAGCTATGTACCAACCTTGTTAGGCAAATAATATATGTAAATCATTTGGAGAAAGAGAATCCGATTTGCTATTACATGTTGAATCATTTAAAAAAGGGGACCCGACCCTGTATTTTTAAAAGATACATGTTCCTGCGTGATTCCTGACATCTTTAGTGGTCCCAGATGGTTGGCCCAAAAACTTTACATTGGACAAATCCAATAATCCATTCAGAAAATGGACCCTGCTGTTGGGCCATTTATTTCTTTTTTCTTATGGAAAATTGATTACTGTATTACCAATTTTTTTTTTAAAATTATATGAAAAAATAAATAAATTTGACATCAAATGGATCAAGGGTTCATAGGGATACGTAAGATCAAACACTAAATGTATGACCTGAACATCTACTCCGTCAAGACTTACTGAGATCAAACAATATATTTATAGCATCTCCAATGTAAATATGCATTTGGAGGAAATTGATTGTCACATATGATAGATAGATAAAAAGTTAGAAAAACTCTCTCCAATGCAATTATCCAATTTCAATATGGAGATGACATGGCAAACAAAAAATTAAAAATTATGGAGTTGAGTTTCTAATTGTATAAACTCTTCTAGAAATGATGATTATGATTTATAACCCATTCAACCAATAATATTAAAGCTCATTTAATTGTAAAATAAAAGAGGAGAGAGAATGTAATAATTGTTTTATTATGATTGGTCATAAAATGGATGCATATTTGATTTTATATAATTGCATTGGAGGTGTGAATATGTATTTCTCTAATTTTTTTTTTCAAAATTGGTCCATATTAAATAGAAATACTGATGTATCAACATTTAAAAACTCAAAAATGCATATTTACATTGGAGATGCTTTTACAATTTAATACATATCTACTCTCACAAGTCATAAACAGAGCTAGGCGATCTAGACTGTCGTCTGGGGCCTCCAAAACTTAAGGGCATCATTTTTGTTCTTCTTTTTCTAATTTTACTCATAGACAATATCAAATTAAAAGGCCTCCTAATATAGTAATATCTAGCTATGAAATTATAACATTTCCTAAAGTTAAGGAAAAATTCATTATTTTAATATATATTAACATATTTTATATAACAACTTCTTATAGTTTTTTTTTTACTTAGATCCAAGTTGTTTCAATAACTTTCTTCAAAATAACTATATATATATATATATATATATATATATATAAAATTAATTAATTCCCTAGTTAAGTCGGTCTTGAACAAAAAATAGGATTGACCTGACTAGAGAAAGATCCTATGTAATTGTATTGTGTTACACTTTATGCAATTTGAACATTAATTTTCATTTTCCTGACTTGATTTCTCTTTTGATCAATTTCTATGTAGGATGTTTTTCGGCATTTTCGGCATTTTCAGCAGTTACAGCAATAGAAGGTGCTTTTAAGTTGTAAGATCAAGAATGACCAGTTGTTTGAATTGTGCGTACAAAAATTGGTGAATTGTGGCACAAGTAATTGTGGTTCTGATGGTGGTTGTATGGATAAAGTCTTCGAATACATCATAGAAAACGAAGGGATTGCAACCGAATCTAGTTACCCGTAAAAGGGAAGAGATGGAACTTGTGACCAATATTGCTGCCCAAATCAGTAGTTATAAAGATATAACTCCCAACAATGAGAAAGAATTGCTAATTGTCGTACACTAGCAATCTGTCTCGATTGGCATTAGTGTTGGGGAAGAATTTCTAGATTGCAGAGAAGGGATCTTCTGTGGAAGTGGTGGTCAATCGGCTAAACCATGCTGTTACCATAGTGGGGTATGGTAACGAAGAATTCTTGATCTCTTATATAGGATTCAAGATGCCTATAAACCCAAGAGTGTCCAAAGCAACAACACCACACGTCTTCCAAAACCTGACTGATGATGAACTTCCAGAAAGTTTCAACTAGAGGAACCAAGGGATTGTCACCGATATAAAGGACCAAGGATCATTTGGTAAGAATGTGTATATATACATATTAATAATTCTCTAGCCAAACCGGTCTTCAAAAAAAAATTAGAACTGACCTGACCTAAGAAGGATTTATGTCTTTGTGTTGTTTTTCACTTCATGCAATTTGAACTTTATTTTTTTTTACTTAATTTCTCTTTTGATCAATTTCTTTGTAGGATGTTCTTGGGCATGCATTTTCAGAGGTGGCAACAATAGAAGAGGCTTTTAAGATTAAGAATGATCAGTTGAGAGAATTGTCCATAAAACAATTGGAGAATTGCATGTGACACAAGTAATTGTGGTTGTATGGATAAAGCCTTCAAATATAACATAGAAAATAGGGGTATTGCGGCCGAGTCTAATTACCCATACGAGGGAAGTGATTGAACTTCTGACCAACAGAAGGTGACCAATTCTGCTGCCCAAATAAATAGTTATAAAGATGTAACTCTCAATAACGAGAAATAATTGATAATTTCCATAAACCAGCAATCTGTCTCAATTGACATTAGTGTTGGGCAAGGATTTCTGGATTATGGAGAAGGGATATGTTAAAAGTGTATTTTAAAAATAAATAAAATTTGAATTTAAATTTTTCCTTAAAAGATTACGTTATTATTGAGTCAAACGACGTTGATTTCTTTAAAGATAAATTTCCCTTTACAATAAGATTTTGGGTCTGATTTTTATGCCTACACCTTAGAAGATGATCCGGGGGGGGGGGGGGGGGGGTCTGTAGTGTACCTAGATCTATTATACCTGATGAAGTTGAGTTAGAACCAAGAAGGAGTAAAACGGCTCGAACGTCCAAAGATTTTGGGCCTGATTTTTATGCCTACACCTTAGAAGATGATCCGAATTCTTTCCAGGAAGCCTTGACTTCCTTGGATGCTGACCTATGGCAAGAAACTATAAATGATGAAATGGACTCTCTAGAGTCTAATGGAACATGACACTTAATAGACCTTCCACCTGGTTGTAAAACCATAGGTTGTAAGTGGATTCTTAAGAAGAAATTAAAACCCGATGGATCAGTTGAGAAATACAAAGCTCGACTTGTGGCCAAGGGTTACAGACAAAGAGGAAATGTAGATTTCTTTGATACTTATTCACCAGTAACTAGAATAACATCCATTATAATACTTATAGCTTTAACAACTTTGCATGATTTAGTTATACATCAAATGGATGTTAAAACCGCATTCTTGAATGGTGAATTAGAAGAAGAGATTTACATGGACCAACCTAAAGGATTTATAATTCCTGGTCAAGAGAACAAAGTTCGTAAGTTAGTCAAGTCTCTGTATAGACTTAAACAAGCACCTAAACAATGGCATGAGAAGTTTGATAATCTAGTCATCTCTAATGGTTTTAGAATATATGAAAGTGATAAGTGCATTTATTATAAATATGAAAATAATGTTTGCACTGTTATTTGTTTATATGTGGATGACTTGCTTATTTTTGGCTCAAATATTCATGCTGTGAATGCTGTTAAATGTTTATTGACTGCTAACTTTGTAATGAAAGATTTAGGTGAAGCTAGTGTAATCCTGGGTATAAAAATAACTAGATCAAAAAGGGGAATTTCTTTAGATCAGTCTCATTATATTGAGAAAATTCTAAAGAAATATAATTACTTTGACTGTAAACCTACATGTACTCCATATGATCCTAATGTAAAGTTGTTCAAGAACACTGGTAACAGTGTTAGACAAATGAGTATGCGAGCATCATTGGTAGTCTTCGTTATGCTACTGATATTGCACTACACCCGATATAGCTTATGTTGTAGGAGTACTTTGTATGTTTACTAGTATACCTGGTAATGAGCATTGGCATGCTCTTGAGAGAGTAATGTGTTATCTCAAGAGAACAATGAACCTCAGATTACATTATGCAAAGTTTCCCGCTATACTTGAAGGTTACATCGATGATGATTGGAATACTCTTTCTGTTGATTCCAAGGCCACTAGTGGATACATTTTTAGTATCGCTGGAGGTGCAATATCATGGAAGTCTAAGAAACAGACTATTTTGGCTCAATCTACCATAGAGTCAGAAATGATAGCACTAGCTACTGCTAGTGAGGAAGCCGATTGGTTGAGAAATCTGTTATCAGATACCCTATTATGGGAGAAATCAATGCCAGCCGTACTTATTCATTGCGATAGTAACACGACTATTGTAAAAGTCCAGAACCGTTATTATAACGGTAAGAGGCGACAAATACGTCACAAGCACAGTACAGTTAGAGATTTTCTCTCAACTGGAACTGTAAGAGTGGATCATATACGGTATGAGGAGAACTTAGCTGATTCGTTGATGAAAGGATTAACACGAGAAAAGGCTTGGAAAACCTTGAAAGGGATGTGACTAAAGTCCATTGACAGTTGAGTCACTTGTGATGGAAACCCAACCTACAGACTGAAGATCCCAAAAAGTAGGTTCAAAGGGTAATAACAAGTCATGAAGTGATATATGAAATCATGCTATTGTGATACGGGGTTAACACTCCAAGTCCATCCCTATGGAGCATGACATCCTGAGACGATTTAAGGTTGAGTTTGATATAACTCTTAATGAGCTCTATACTCCATGTGGAGTTGGGTACCTAGCTACAGAAGTATATGTGATAGACGCACCTATGTGAATGTGGAAGAGAGGTCGCTTTCTATGAAATTATGGGTAAAATTTCTAGAGCGTTCTCTATACCGGGATAAAAGCCCATGGCCGTAAAGTGCTGGTTTTAGAACTTAACTCTAGTATGGTTGTGTGTGTGGTGTTGTCTGTGATAGAGTTCAAAACTACGAATTACTCTAGTATATACAGAAGCATCGTCACTATGTAAAGGTTCAAGTCACACGACACCTTTACTTATGCACAATCATATAAAATATTGTTCGATGAACTTATTAATTTTAAATACAAGTGGAGGATTGTTAAAAGTGTATTTTATAAATAAATAAAATTTGAATTTAAATTTTTTTGCATAACAGTTCAACATGTTATTTGTTTTAAATAAGAGTAAATGTAAAAAAAAAAACGTTTTATATCTACTTAATATGATTTAATAGAATAAAAGCATTCTTTTGAATATTGATAACCGATCATTTTTGCTAACAAATGTAAAACGTTTTTTTTTAATTTAAAAATTGAATTTTCAGTTTTATTTATTTTAATGATTGGTGCTAATGAGTTGTTCGGTTTATATTTTCTAATCCTATAAATAGGAAGCTTTGTTCATTCACAAGACACAACAATTGTTTTGAGAAACAAAAGCTCTCTATAACTTTAAAAGAAATTCTTTAAGTATTATTTTGTTAGATTTCTGAGCAATCTTTGAAAGAGTTTGAGTATTCCGGTTCTTCCTCGTGTAAAGAAATTCCGAGACAAAGGTGATTCTAGGCTGTTTTATCCTGGGAATGACGTGACAATTTTGAAACTGTTTACACAATCAGGGCAGAGCCGCGAAACGTCCTAAAAAGAGTGACATTGTCCGCGACTCAGCCATTTTTATGGTTTTTCCATTATAATTATATTTAGTACTATTTGAAATATTCTTTCATAACAATTTTCAGTAACAATTTTTTTTTTTTTAAAAAGAAACTTCCCAACAACTATTTACATTAAAGAATTTATAGCAACAAGATCCTCTGTGGAAATTGTGGTGATAGGCTGATATAGGGATAAATTTGTCTATTCAATATAAAGTTTGAAAAAAACCGAGAATATATATATATATAAAGGAAATAACACTTTTTAACCAAAAAAATTCTAAAAAATTAAAGAGGTTGTTCCTATTTTTTCTTGGTTTATTTCAAACTTTATATTGAATAGACAAATTTATCCCTATATCAGATTAAACACACTAGAATTAAATACATATATTAAACACACTAGGAATTAAACTAGTTATGTGTTTAATTGAAGAAGAATGGTAATGTGTATAATTGATGAAATTGGTGATGTGTTTAATTGAAAAAAATTGGTGTGTTTATTTAAGAAAACATGTGGTGTGTTTAATTGAATAAAATTGATATGTTTAATAGAGAAGTCATTAAGGGTATTTTTGTCTCATAAGTGAAAAGTTTGGTATATATATATATATATATATATATATTCTCAGCTAGAGATGCACATTTTTCTCCGGTGGCCCAATCCCCCGCGTCCCCATACCCATTTGGGGATTTTTTTTTTAGAAAAAATGAGGAAATGGGGGGGGGGGGGGGGATGGGGATGAAATTCATCCCCAAATTGAAATGGGGATGGGGATGGGGGAACCCCTCCCCATCCCCATTTCCCCATTTCCCCATTTTCCCCACAATTATATTGAAATGGGGATGATGATGAGATCCCCCACCCCCATTTCCCTATTTTCCCCAAACATATATAAATATAATTTTAATATATATTATTAATTATAATATATATTTGTATTTGTAATATATTAATGGGTTTTATTTTGTATTTCTAATGGAATGTTTGTTTTTTTCAGTTAAATTTGTAATTTTTAGTTAAATGACGAAATGGAAAAACGGAAAAAACGAAAAAACGGAGAAATACAAAAAAAAATGGGGAAAATGGGAAAATGGGGAAAATGGGAAAATGGGAAAATGGGGATGGGGATGGATATACCTCCCCCCAAAATTTCCTATCCTCATTTCCCCCAAATGTGGAAATGGGGAGGGATGGGGGAAGGGTATAGGAAGTGGGGATGGGGATGGGGATGGGGATGGGGGGACCTATATCCATCCTCATTCCCCAAATGTGCATCCCTATTCTCAGCTGCGTATGAACATGTAATTTAAACATGAAAATTTTAAGGCAAAGTTTGGCATTAGTTTTTAATTTTTTATTAGGATTTGGACAGGACATCAGTGGATACGTTGATGGGTCTCCTCATCTATGATAACATTTATTGATGAATTTTCATTTTTCATAGTTGGCTTATCCTAAGTATTTACCCCACCATCCCTTGTATGTAAAGTTGTAAACACTATAAAACAAAAACAAAACTGCAACGTATTTATTGAAGTCACCTGCATCCAACCCACCCATTCACTACTAAAACATTTTAATCAACAATCACTTTTGTTGCCCATCATTTGTCAGTATAATTCTTTTACCATCATGTCACAGTATGTTAGGTTTTGACTCGTATTTTCAAGTGAACCCAATATGAACCCAATATGAACCAAACAAGATTCAACTGATGTGGAGCTTTCTGGAGACGTGGGATAACGTTTAGAAATTGAAGATGGTGTTTGAAGGAGGTTTGAAGGCTGAAAGAACTGAAGAAACGAATTCTGGTAGGTTCCGCAGCGTGGACCACGGTGCGGACATGTACACAGACCGCGGCATAAGGAGTGGTCATTTCCAGGAGATCAAGCACGGTGTAGACTGTGGCAGAGACAAAGGCTGGACCACGGCACAGAGAGCGGTCATCTCCAGTGGCTTTCCGCGGTATAGGAAGCGGAGTGCACACCGCGACCTAGATCACAGAAACGGCGTATCTTGCCCAAATAGGAATGTTGCGCGAAAATAGGAAATGTGTTCTTTTCTAGAAGTTTTTGTGCTAATCGGAAAATGAAAGAGTTTGTCTTCATGAAGAATAGGAAATTCCTGTACTTGAAGGAAAATGATTTCTCCTTAACAAGAAGGCTTGTCATAAATAGGAAATAGTATTTATGTGGAACAAGTAATTCTTGTACGTTTAGGAGTATGATCTCCTTTTATCTTAAACTCCATGTAACTAATATAAATAGACATTGTATCTAGGTTATTCTATGTGTGGAGTTAAGAAACATCATGTAACATCAGAGATTTGAGAGAGTTGAGAGATCCGGGTGAGAGACCCGTGGGTGATATTCAGGAGAGACATAGTGGATATTGGGGGTTCTTGGTGAGGATCTTGTGAGCGTGGTTTGGGGTTTGGGTGTGAGAGAGAATCCGAAAATATATGGTTGTAACAATTTATCATATAGTAGAACTTTCTTTGTCGTCCTGACGACCCGTGGTTTTTTACCCGATTTGGGTTTTCCACGTATATCTTATTGTTGTGGTTGATTTATTTTCTCTCATCTATTTTTTCTGCTACAGATATTATTAATTGGTATGAGTTATAAACGTATATTAGGCACCATAATTCCACATTCATCGGTTATGAAATCATCCTCAACACAATACACAGTGGTAGATTTTTTTTTTTTATATAAATTAATTAGTTCAAATTAAGTATTAGTCAATCCTATTTGCATGGCGTTTTGACTTCTTTCTTAACTTCCCCATTGGCCAGCTTTTCCTGTCAACATTATGCAATTTGTTTATGTAATATAGTTTATGACAATTTAAACAAATAGTCAGCCCAAGCATTAATGATAGCTTCGATCGAGCTTTAAGTTTAACCAGAGGAGATCTCTCTGACTCATCAAAATTAATTTACTACTCCATTTGGAGTTCCACTTGATATTAAAATTCATGAGCTTAGAGAAACTCTAGACCTCTCTTCCATGTGCTTTTATAATGTCAACACTTCAATATTTTATTTCTATAACTAAAATAAATCTAAGCCAGTAAAGTACTCTAATAATTATGAAACTAAGATGCCCGGCCACAAAGGGCATGATGACAACATATGTTTTGATCCAATAACGTACTTGGTCTGGCACATTAATTATTTTAATCATATTATATGTATATACATTATACACACAAAAATTACGAAGCTCAAGAATTACCCTTTTTTTTGTTCAATAAATTATTGACACCATTTGAAGGGTGTGTCGTGTAAATATCACTATTTTATTAATGTATGTTTAAAAGATACCATCTAGTGTGATCGGATAAAAATACCCCGAATTGTCGAAAAAGAGAGAAAGTTGTCGTTTTATTAGTGTGAAAAAGCTAGAGTGAGAAACAGACCGACGGCAACAGAATCGACGGCAAAGTGACCGGAATGAGAACGAGAATACACCAGATTTGTTGCAATTGACAGAGGTAATTTCTATTCGTTTTTTTTTTCTCGATTTTGTAGTTGATAACTTGCCATTGCATATTAGACTTGTGTGTTGTTAATTGAAATCGTAGATTAGGGTTGAAAACGAGATGTGAGAATGAGTGTGGTTTAGGTTAGGGTTTGAAATTAGGTTGAATATGTGACGAGGAAGATGAAATTCTAGGTATCAAGGAATTTTAATTTCGAGAATTTCTGAAATCGAGAATTTTTTTAATGAAATCGAGGTTTTTTAGAACAAGATCGAGGATTTTTTAACTAAGAATCGAGAAGATTTTTTAAATAATCGAGAATATTTGTTGATCGATAATTTTAAGAAGGGATCGAGAATAATTTTCAAGCGATCGAGATTATTTTTCAAAATATCGAGAATATTTTTCATACGATCGAGATTATTTTTCAAAAGATCGAGATTATTTTTCAAACGATCGAGATTATTTTAAAAAGATCGAGAATATTTTTAAAACGATCGAGATTATTTTTTAAAATATTTAGAATATTTTTTAAAGGGTCAAAGAATCGAGAGTATATTTAAAAGGATCAAGAATTTGATCTAAGGATCAAAAAGATTTCGCAAAGGATTGAGAAATTTTTTCAAACGATCGAGAACATTTTCAAATGATCGAGAATAATTTCAAAGGATCGAGAATATTTTAAAATGATTGAAAATATTTTGTAAAGGATCAAGAAAGTTTTTAAAATGATCGAGAATAAATGTCAAAGAACCGAATTTTTTCTAGTTTACTTATGTATTGTTTCTGTCACATTACAAATGAGAAGGAGGTTGAAGGATTTCCTTAAAACTCCAAGGGAGATTGGTTCAAGGGAAAATTGACTCGACACGACCATTTTGAAGCCCTCGCCCGTATAGACGATGCATTGAACCGGGTCCCAGAAGATTTTGCTGTTGAGGATCGGCATCGGTTCATGGCGTCCTGTTTCGGGCATTTCATGTCAATGCACCGAGAGATGAAGTTTTATGGTTGTGTTATCCATTGGCTGCTGTTGTAGGATTTGGACCATGACGGGTCAACAGATGAGATGCGGTTCTTGTTGAGGAACCAAGTGGTGAGGTTTTCGAAGGTGGAATTTTACCTCATCACCGGATTACGTTTTGGAGTTGTACTGGACACTGGTCTGTATGCTGCAGTGGAGAATGACATGCATCAGCGGTACTTTCCTGGAGCCGATGAGGTATCGTTGGAGGAGTTGAGGGTTGTTCTTACCCTCTAAGATTTTCAGGAGGCGTGCGAAGCTGTGAAGTTGTGCCTCATATACATGCTGAACTGGATATTGATGGGGGTTGACGAGAGATTCAAGATTCCAGTTTGGCAGTTTCTGTTGGTGGAGGACCTCATTGCCTTCGATGCTTTCCCATGGGGTGCCCACATCTATAGGCATTCTATTTTGTCATTCAAGCATGCGTTACCCCGGCGTCGTGATGAGAGACACCAGCAGTTACAGAGCGATGTTGTACATACCGTTGAGGGGTACAACATTTACTGTCTATCGCATGCTCTATTGGTATGAACTTAGAATTACAACATGTAATTTATATTTCGTTGCTGAAATTTATGACATTCTAATCGTACTTATCTTTAATGCAGATATTTGCTTTCGAGGTGATCCCCGCACTGGGCATTGAGTTCGGCACTCGGAGGGTTACAGAGCTTTCTTCTTTTTATGTTAAAGTGGGAGTTGACAAAACAACCTAGAAGGAGGAAGCTGTCCAAGATTTTCAATGCTATGGTATTTATTTAATTTGTTAATCTTTATATTAGTTACTATGTTTACAATGACATTCCTCTAACTAAGTTTTCAGATGTTTGTGAGGGAGGAAATCCTGCCCACAGCAGCTAAGGAGGGAGCACCTTACTTCACAGGCCTAAGCGAGAGGGGGGATGGGGGTAGCCTATATGTAAAGGAGGATAGGGTTCACCTCCCGTCTGTCCCTGATCAGACTACTGCTGGCGGGAGCAGTGGAGAGGGTTCAGAGGAGGAGAGTGGGGGTGAGAGGCGCAGTGATACAGAGGCTTCTGACTCATTGAGCCCGGGTTTCAGTACCATGGACACTAACAGATCTGAGCCATTTCCTTAGTGAGTGAGGCATAGAAGGTTTTGGTTTACCACCACCGGACCTGGTGCATCTAGAGGGGATTCCCGTATAGGCGTTGGACGTGATGTGGAGGTAAGTTGAGATGATAGTTTCATTTTTATTAACGCGACATGTTGAGTTTTTTAGTACTAACAATGTTGACATGAATTCAGGACCCATGGGAACATCATTTCAAAGAGTTACGCGAAGCCCTCCGGAAGAGTGAGGGTGATAGACAGCTGTAACACCGGGAGTTGCTAAATATGATCCCAAAGAGCGAGGAGGATCGACAAGAGCAACATCAGGAGTTACACGCATTGATCGGGAGGGTTCAAGGCATTAGGACGTATACGCACCGGGATGGTCCACTTGATCCTGATCCAGACTTTACTCCCGGAGACAGGACATGTGGATATACCGGGGGGACATACATCACTGGTGGTCATAGGGAGGATCCATATACCGGGGGGGGGGGGGGTTCCGGAGAGTGAGGCTCATTAGCGTACCAGAGATACAGGGCCTGTTACATGTACAACAGTAGGCTCATTAGTTAAGCGACATCCGCCTCCTCCGATCGAGCAGCAGACTCCCCATCCACCTCCCAAATCGGTCAAGCAGCAGCCTCCCCCTCCACCACCCCCATCGATCGAGCAGCAGCCTCCCCCTCCACCTTTTTCTCCACCGCCCTCAGCGATAGAGCTACAACCGCCCCCTCCACCCCCTACATCCATCCATCCATCCATCCAGCCAGCCTTAGGGGGGATAGAGCTCCTCATTGCAGCACACCCCAATGGGGGGAGTTCGACTGGAGAGACGCGTACTGAAGTGTGGTTGGCAGTTGCTCAGTCCATACATAAATCCCTACCTACCGAAGAGGGCAGGGTAATACTTCAGCCTTAGGACCACGTTTTTTATCCACACGGACTGGTGGACGGTGACCAGTTGAAGGCTTACCGAGCCTTCAAGAAGAATATAAACTGGGAAAGGTAAGTCATTTTTTTTCTATTTAGGTGACAGGTTTTCTTCTGTTCAATTAAATAATTGTGTTGCTAATGGGAAATTAATGCTGATGTGATGTGGACGTGCTGGAGCCAGTTGATGCTACATGGTTCCATCGGATGCAGGCCAACTTCATGGAGTTGGAGGACGAGGTACGTGCGACCGGACATTTTCTATTTAATGTTTGTTTTAGATATGATACACTCATAACACTTTATTACATGTATATACTCCCAGTATATGGATGCGTACCTCCATATTCTTCGGAAGCGTCAGAGAGCATTCCTGAGTGCGTACAACCAGATGATCAACATCTTGGATACCCTAATTGGAAATCCTATTTAATTAAAATTGAAATTCAGTTATTGAACAAGTTATACGAGTACAAAATTTCACAATGTTATCATCATAACGTCTAAAATCATTCCACGGTGGAATCTCTGTTAGGGCACGTCTGTCTGTTGTGGTCAACTGTATGACAGATGCTATACTTGCGTCTATATTCCTCATGAACAACTTTGCTCGGACCTTCATTAATTAAAGCTGGGTTAGAACATCTCCTGGAATTATGCCCCGGTTGTCCACATCTTCTACAGTTTTGTGTAGTTGTCCTCTCCGAAGACAAGATATGTCGACCCGCCCTCAAGCGGTATGCTTATCTCCTGGATATTGGATTCAAAACCACCCTCTCAGTGATGTCAGATGGCACAACCCAAGTGGAAGGATGTCAAACCGGTATAATAGGAACCGATTACATGTAAATAAGTGTCTGTCACTTGTAGTAGTCCGCACATAGGGATGTGAAATCCATGTTTCGGTCTCTGTAAAACAAAGAAAACAGTGAGATTTACGTTGCAGTAATATTAACCGTATACTAAAACGTATGATGTATCTTGCGGCAGCGAGCGAGTGAGAACATGAAAGATGGTCCATTTGGAATTTGTTGCATGTGCAGGTCTTTCGGGCTAAGTTAATGGTCCACTGTATTCTAGACCGCTTCATAGAGAATATGTTTCTGTCAATTGGATTTACGGTCATAAAATTACACACACCATGCGATTTAGGATCACAAGATGTGTTGTATTGATCAACTGATGACATATGGACTGTGCAGCGCTATGATGATCGTGAAACCAACGTTGTAGCATAGTCCTAATGAACTCTGCCAGAGTCAACATAGGCAGTTGCCGTGCAAATTTTAGGCATGATTTTATGCATTCTGCAATATTTGTTATCATCACCATGTACCTCAGGTTGGGGCAGTGTACACAGGACCACTTGTATGGACCGGTTTCAATTACATAATCATATGCATTCGAGTGTAAGTTTCGTAACTCTTCCATGTGCCGGTTATATTCCAACTCGGTGTACGCTCGGGCTGCTTTGTCCATTATTGCGACAACATCCTTTCTGTAATATCATTTTTTAATATTTTTAGAAAAGTGCCAGCAACATATGGTATGGGTGTCATAAGGAAACACTTTAGAATTCCCTGCTTCAATGCTTGCATGATGATCAGAAATGAATACCAAATCATCTATATGGCCAATGCCACCTTTCAAGCAATCCAAAACCCACTAATATGATAGATTGTTTTCTGAGTCACCGTACCCAAAAGCAATGGGATAAACCTGTTCATTCCCATCTTGTACAGTTGCAAAAAACATTGTACCCCCGAATCTTCCTTTTAAATGGGTACCATCAACGGCAATAACTGGACGCAGACACCTTCAGAATCTTCTAAGTGAGGTACCCAATGACATGAAAAAGTAGAGGAATTTACCATCTTCGTCGCATTGTAAGTCAGTGATTGTTCCGAGATTTTTTTCTTCCAACGCGTAACCGAATGATGGCAATAGTTGGAAGGTTTCCTCATGTGTTCCATAGGTCAATGACAACGCATAATCGAGAGCTTGATAGGCCTTACTGTACATGATTTAAATGCCATACATTGTTTCCATGTCGACGATTATGTCATTCGGACGCATTAGTCGACCATTTTGTTGTTGCAATCTAGGTGCAGCCACTTCTCCATTTATGACTGCACTGGCTTGTCGATGGTGGCGGTGAATCTCCTCTAATGGACAAGTGTGTTCGTTGATAAAACTTCTTACTTGGAAGTATGTAGCTTCATCTCTTCTCACCCCTCTTAACTTCCACGTACAGTTGTAACGTTGTCTTGTTCGACCTTTTCACATTCCACTCGAAGTTGTGCCGCATTACAAAATGCCCAACCAATCTCTTCAAATCCTTTTTACTGGGAAAAAATTACCCTTTATATATCATGCTTGTAGGTTCATCTTCTACCAAGGTCCTACTTCTACCCATATAAAAAGAGTACGATTCTGCTTCTGAAATAACCCACGTTATGGCATTGTCAGAATCAGCTTCAGTTACATTAGGCCAGACCTCAGAGGTCCTAGCTATATCTACTGCACTAAAACTACATCTGTGTACACGTCTTACACGTCTTTCCGTTTGGACAGGTTCTTCATCTTCCTCATTGTTCGCTACATTATTTACCGGATGCAAATTTGCCTCATTAGCCACCTCATGAATTGACCCAAAATTCGGTTCATTGTTCTGCTCATTATTCATGTCATTGTACATCTCATTGTATTGGCGAGTGTACTGCCCAACATTCATTTCAATTTGACAACCAAAGAACTCGTCCAATTGAGGTCCAATTATATAACCATGGTCGGCTACTTCCGCTGGGACACCACACATGTTTTGCTGCTTTTCGTTCCCACTTCTTTCTGTGAACAATTGGTTGCTTCCGCCTGACGATCAAAATTGTTGGGTATTTCCATGAGCAGGGGTATCTTCAGCTATCACATTTGTTGTTGCCCTCTCAATTAGACTAACACATACTTGAGGGATCACCTTATCTTCTCATAGCATAAACAAAACTTCATCATCATTTCTTATAAATGTGCAACATGTTTCCCGGGAACGATTGGTATAGATTGTAGATTAGCAATGTATTTGTTCACATCGTACTGCACAACAGTTTGCACGATTGACACCAGCCCTTTGTAACTCATATTCTTTGACACATACATTCCTTAGTTATTAGAACAAAAAACCTCTGACTTCCATCAGGTAATTTCTCCCATCAACCGTTGTAAGATATGATTATTCTCACTCGATCCATTGTCCTGTGAAAATCATCATCACAAACCATTATTAACAAATTAAAAAATTAAATTAAGTTTACAATTATTAAGAATTAAAAATATTTATTAAGTGTAAGGGATCGAGAACATTATCAAAGGGATCGAGCTTTTTTGTAAGGGATCGATAACATTTTCAAAGGGTTCGAGACCTTTTCCAAGGGTTCGAGAACTTTTCCAAGGGTTCGAGACCTTTTTCAAGGGATCAAGAACGTTTTCAAGGGATCGAGAACGTTTTCAAGGGATCGATAACTTTTTCAATGGATCGAGAATATTCTTCAAATTATCGAGCATTTTTTCCAAATAATCAAGCATTTTTTTCAAATAATCGAGTATTTTTCAAAATATATAAAACCTCGGTCCAATAACAAATATTCTCGATTCTTCTTTAAATATTCTCGGTCACACATGAAAAATACCCGGATCTATTAAATGTCCATACATGTTCTTATAACACAGAAATGTATGCAAAAAATCGGAAATGCATGAAAACAGAAAAGAAAATACACGAGATCATAAATATTAGTTACCTTATTGTGCAGATTCTAGAACGAGATAACTTTTTTGGAGAGAGATACAAGTTTTCAGACAACTTTTTTGAGGAGATACAGACGATAAGGGTGGGCACATTGAACCCAAATCGATTGACCCGACCCAGATTTAGTAACTTGGGTCGAGTTAGCTCACTTAAAAAACCTGAAACGGGTCAAAATTCTACAACCCGAATTTTTTCGGGTCGGGTCGGGTCGGTTTACACTCTTAACCCGCAACCCGACCCGACATATTTACATATTATAAAAAAAAACTGAACCGGTAAACCCATTTTTTTCATTTTGATTTTTGAAACCCTAAAATCTCTCCCTTTTCTCAAATCTCTCTCACCATCCATCTGCTGCAGCTGCTTCTTTCACTTTCTCCGAAGTCCAAATCGACGTCAAATCTCCAAGCCGGTGTTGATCTTCAATCCTCCACGCCAGCGCCGCTTTTAAACCTTCCACAATCTTCAACTCTTCGGTGTTGGTCTCTCTAAGGCTGATAGCTTGGTAATATTTTAGTTCTATACTTCTACTACATCTCTGTTCTTCTGTTTTAGTTTTATTTGTTTTATGTGTTTTGGTTCTATTATATCTCTGTAATGAACTAAATCACTGATGGTTTGGTATTTTGGTTGCCTGGTTATGGCTTTTATGTGTTTGTAAGATATATATATAAAATTGGTTGTCTGGTAATGACTTTTATGTGTTTGTATGATATATATATAATTATATATAGTAATTTTTATCTTTTTATACTTTATATGTGTATAAATATATGTGTTTTTGACTTTTTGGGAGATTTGGGAGAGCTAGAGTGAGGGACAACGAGGTCCTTTGATCTTGTCTTGCGTTTGTTGAGTTCTGTTTTTGTCTTTTGCTCTGTGTTGCTGCAAGGGAGCTTCTGCGTTGTGTTGTGTTTTTAGCTCTTCGGTCTGGCCATGTTTTAATAAATTCTGCCGTTCAATATATATATGTATGTTTTTTCTTATGTTTATACTTTGTACATATTATAATTTGACATGTTTATACTATATATATATATAGATTATAATTTTACATTTTTACTTGGTTATACTATATACGTTTTATACTTTATACAATTTTTAAATCTTTTATAATTTATAGGTATATAATAATAATAATAATAATAATAATAATAATAATAATAATAAATGTCTCTGTTTTTTTGTGTGTATATAGTTTATATATATATAGATATATACGTGTGTGTGCGCGCAGTGAATGACAGAATATCTTTGTTTTTCTGTGTGTTATAACAGAAAGTATATAAAACTGTACTTAAGTTTGAAGTATATCGTGAACTATATATGAAGTTCTACTTTGCAGTTTAATTAGTTACTCAACGTATATGTGTTTCTTTTTGTAGATGGATGAACAAACTGTTGGAACCCGTTTACCGGTCGTGCAGCGGAAACATGTTTTAATTTTTTTTTATTCATATCGTAATCTATATCTGGGATCGGTGAACTTTTGATCGTATTCATTTTCGGAACAAATGCATAAACTAATTATTACACGAACAAATGCATAAACTAATTATTACACTAATAAAATATATATGTAAATACAGAAAATTGTAATCAATAATAAAAAGGAAGATTAAAAGATATAACCATACCAACGTTTGGAGGCTCCTTCACTTTTCGATTTGTTCCTGGTCTGTACCACAGATCTACCGCGCTATATCTAGGGACTGGTAACTGCGTGTGGGCGCGTCACGAACTCAGGAACTAGAATGGAGGATGTCAAAAAGAGAAGAAAAAGAAACTCTTTCTTTTGATATAAGTATACAACATTTGCACACTTTTCTCTCTTTTTGGTGTATTTCATGCACACACTTGCACACAATAACTCACAATAACTCTCACACACTTGAAAATATCAAAGCTATTGCATATATCAAGTGTATGGTTTTTTATATCTCGTGTTACTGTTTTCAAAAACACCAAAAAAAACAAAACACCTTTTTTTGTCTTATATGCCTTTTTATTTTCCAAACAATATATATCTCATATATAATTTTTTTTATAAAAAAAATCCAATCAAATCTAATTTGATTTTTAAAAACTTTCAAATAAAAAATATCTCATATATTTTATTTGATTTTTAAAAACTTTCAAATAAAAAATATCTCATATCTTTTATTTGATTTTAATTTTGAATTCAAACTATTTAAATTCAAAAATTAAATATTTAATTTAATAAAATAAAATAATCACATTATCTTATTTTATTCAAAAATAAATATCAACATACACCCTCCATTTATTGATTAATAACATAATTAAATAATCTCATTATTTAAGTTATTTAATCACTATTATCCATTAATTAAATAATCTCATTATTCAATTAATTCTCGAATAAATAGGTGTCACTTTTGTAACATAATTAATTGGATAATCCAATTAATTAACCGTGATCCTTGTTACCTAAATCGATCGGGCTAGCAAGGGGACCTAATGGACCCACAGTATTTTGAGTTCCAATAATCCTCAGAATCATTAATTAAACTCTTTAATTAATATTCCTTAATTATTAACTCCGGTGTTATTCCATTAAAAACCCGAAGCTGCACTCTTTCAACTGTAGACGTTTTTACACAGACCGATACAACTCGGTGTCCATCGACATAGCTATTACATATGTTGTGATCCTCCATAATAGTTCATAATTAGAGCTGGGTTATAATGTCCGTTATACCACCCTAATTACATATATCCTTTAAGTACCATTGATTCTCTAATGGACAATAAATCCTACTTCCTCACGGAATTATGAGAGCGCTCATATTGTCCAAGCCCCAAATAAACCCTTAAGAGAACTACCATCTACTTCTTACAAGAAGGAGTGGATTCCACTATTATGTACAAACCTTCCCAGCCACAAGCCAAACCACAATCTCAACATACATAGTATATTGATCAGGAAATACATCTGACCTCACCCATGGTATATCAAAGACCACGATCTAACCTGAAGGAGTCGATAAGACACTCAGGATTAAGATCACTCATATATAGCCATCATTAGTTGATATATATAAATCTCATCGGTAAACGGATCTTTGTGTGAGATTCATATAGATCATGGCCCAGTCCTATATGATCACATCATACAAGGTGCCTCCATTCCCATATCTCATATGAATGATTCAGGATAGAATCACTGTACATTACGGAATGGACCACATCTATAGATTAACCACAAATAAAGTACCCAACTTTATTTGCTATCTATGGACTCTTTAGATTGCACGTCTCTTAATGTATCCATCCGTATATGACACTCATATACACAGTTCGAGATTACATCCGGCAATCCAGGATGTTAATATGTACACAAGTTTATAACATAATAGAATGAATTGAACATTTCCTTTTATTTACTTCATAAATCCATTTACAAATTACATGCTTAGGGCATAAATCCCAACACATACTCCAAGCATTGGCATTAAGAGAGAAAAACCAAGAAAGGGTCCATCAAATGTGTGGTTATTCTTCACAAAGTATGGTGATAACACTAGATGTAAGTGTAATTATTATGGAAAAGATTATGCTTGCTCTAGTAAATCTTGTGGCACTAAATCTTTGTGGAATTATTTAGAATCACAATGTACAAAATATCATTGTGCAAAGGCAGCAGAGGATAAATGTCAAAAAGTCTTAACTTTAGGAGCACTAAATAATAATTTGGATTGCGGTGATGATATGAAAAATATACATGCAAATCTTGTGGCTGTGGGGTTTGATAAGGAAGGGTGTAGAAAAGCACTTACTAGAATGATTATTGTTGATGAATTGTCCTTTTCTTTTGTAGAAAAAGAGGGGATTAGAGATTTTTATAGAATTGCTTGTCCAAGGTTTACCCTTCCCTCTAGAAGAACACTTGCTAGGGATATTTTTGACTTTATATGGATGAAAAGTTTAAACTCAGAAAACATTTCATTGAAAAATCACCAAGAGTTTGCTTAACCACTGACACATGGACTTCCATTCAAAATATTAATTATATGGTTATCACTGCCCATTTTATTGATTGTGAATGGAAGTTGCATAAAAGGATATTGAGCTTTGGTATGGCTCCCGACCATAAGGGAGAGACCATTGGAAAAATTATTGAGTCATGTTTATTGGATTGGGATATTGAGAAAGTGTTTACAATAACCGTTGACAATGCCTCTGCCAATAAAGTGGCTATAGATTATGTCAAAAGAAAGTTGAAAAATTGGAATGAGTCCAAGCTTATGTTAGGAGGGAATTTTTTGCATGTGAGATGTTGTGCTCATATTATTAATTTAATTGTGTCTGAAGGATTGAAAGACATGAATGATTCTATTGTTCGTATTCGCAATATGGTACAATATGTAAGAACTTCTCCTTCAAGACTTTATTGTGTTGACCATGAAAGAATTGAGAGTCAGAGCATAATGGTATTAGATGTGCCAACTAGATGGAATTCCACCTACTTGATGTTATCTACTGTTTTAAAATTTGAAAAAGCATTTGATAGGCTATTGGAGGAGGATGGACGTTATGGTTTGTACTTCACTGAATGTGATGATGGTGGGAGAAAAAAGATAGGACCGCCAAATGAGTATGATTGGAGTCATGCTAAAATGTTTGTCAAATTTTGCATGTTTTTTATGACATCACTCTAAAATTTAGTGTTTCTTTATCCGTTACTTCTAACATGTTCTTCCATGAATTGTGTTCTATTGCAACTGAGTTGACTACTTTGGCTAATAATCAAGATTATTTGTTGAGTGGAATGGCGGGTGCTATGAAATCTAAGTTTGATAAATATTGGGGCAAAATTGAAGATGTCAATACATTGTTAATAATTGCGCTTGTTCTTGATCCGAGATAGTTAGATTATGTGAAATTTTGTTTTGGTGATTTGTTTGATGAAAATAAGGTTAATAAGATGACTTTTGATATTAAGGAGATTTTCATTCAACTTTATGATTGCTACAAAGGAGTTGATAACATTTCAAGTAGTGATCAAGTTTCTAGCTCCATTCCTTTAGAAAATGAGGTTGATGTGGGAAAAGCTCGTGAAAATTCTGATTTTCGTTTGGAAAGACTTCAAAAGTTTAAAAAAATGAAAGAGAAAAAAGATTTTGTTGATTTAAAAAATGAGGTTGAGAGGTATTTGATAGAGTTTGATGAAAGTTTAGATAAAGAGAACTTTGAACTCTTGAATTGGTGGAATGTTAATTCTTCAAAATACAAGATTCTATCTCAAATTGCAAAAGATGTCTTTGCCATTCCGGTGTCTATAGTGACTTCTGAGTTCGCCTTTAGTACTGGAGAGCGTGTTCTTGACCCATTTAGGAGTTCCTTAACTCCAAAGATGGTGTAGATATTGGTTTGCTTGCAAAATTGGTTGCGATCTTCTAATATTTCCTTAGATATTGCACCAACCGCGGAGGAGATGGAGTTTTATGATGCACTTGAGACAGGTAAACTATTAATTTTATTTTCTATATATTGTTATGCTTAATGTAAATTTTTTATTTCTTCACTAATATTTGTTCTTCGATTTTGGTAGAGATTGGAATGAACACTTCATTGGACGATATGGTTGTGCGTTGACATCAAATTTGATAGTGCTTTGACGTTTACTAAGGTAATTATTTTCCCCAAAATCTTATTCATACATACCTATAGGGGTGAGCGTTTTTGGGTTGGGTTGAAAATTTGTCAACCCAATCCAACCCAACGTAAATTTTAACCCAACCCAACCCAACCCAACCCAACCCAATATTTATCGGGTTGGGTTGGATTGGGTTGAGCTTTTTAAGCCCAATAGAAAAAATATATTTAAATTCAAATCTTGTTATATCAAAATTCAAATTTAAAATAATTTTTCACCATAATATCATATCACGTTGAGTTTAGATTACTTAAAAGCATCAAAATCAAATCATAACATATAATATAAATTGTTTAAATATCTTTTACATAATTAAAAAAATTAAAATATAGCAATTTATCCAACTTGGAAAGTCTCCATCTAAGTCTCCCATCTAGTTTACAATTATAATCACTTCGTCAAATATCCCGTGGTTGGATAATCTATTATTTATTTTAACTAACATAATAGTTTAAGTTTATATACAATTATTAGACTTTTTCTACTAAATTCTTAATCAAATTCTAAGGAACAAATATTATTTTAAAGTATAATCAAGGATGTGTCATTTAATACAAAAGATGAAGATAATATATTAATATAATCGTATATTTTTAATAAATGTATTATATATTACGGTATACAATATTTAAAATTATGTATTTATATTTATCATTTAAAATATTATAAATGGTGCATGAGTAAATTTTTTAATTATTTAAAAAAAAAAGATTTCATAATACATCTAAAAGTAGATAAAATATTTAATTTATTTTTTATTATTTATGTCGAGTTGTCTGGTTAGATTGGGTTATATTTTACTAACCCAACCCAACCCAACCCAATCTTAAAAGCAACCCAACCTAACCCAACCCAACCTAGTCGGGTTGGGTAGGGTTGGGTTGGCGGGTTGGTGCCCACCCCTACATACCTATATTATATTTAATTTTGGTTTTTTTTTTATCAATAGGAAAGACCAAAAATGTTTGGACAAGGCTCAAGGAAAAATGTTTGGAAGAGGTTTAAGAAGAAATTGAGAACAATGTTTTATTTTTCCTTGCTTTTTGTTTGTATTTTATGAATTAAACATTTGTACTTATTTTATATTAAGTTTTGTTGATGCATATGAGATGCTTGAATTATGTGAACATTCAATATTATCATTATTGATATTGGATGTAATATTTTAATTAATATGTGATGTAGTTGTATGTAAACGAATTTTTTTTTACTGACCCGATCAACCCAACCCAACCCAACCCGATAAAATTGGGTTGGGTTGGGTTGGGTTGGGTTGGGTTGAAAAATTATATTGGGTTGGGTTGAGTTGAATTTTTCCAACCCGATATACGATCGAGTTAGAAAAACATCAACCCAACCCAACCCAACCCGAAAACATCCACCCTTAACAGACGATTTCAGAAAGTTGTCTTTTACAAATTAAAGTTTAATGGCAACTTAGATAGTTCATCATAATATGTGCCTTTTAAACTTAAGTTATTAAACTGGTGCCATCATTAAAAAATGTGACATATCTCACAATTTTTTTTTTTTTTTTTTCTGCATGAGATCCGATTGATAACATTATTGTGTAACATATTATGCAGTATTATGAAGGAAATGATTCAATTCCATACTAATCGAATACCGTAAAAAAAAATTGTTGAATTCATGTACTTAATTGATCCGTTGATTATCATAAATTTACAATTTGAGCTTGTAAATTCCAAGACATTTATCATTGTTTCTCAGATACATCAGATTTAAGAATTTATTTTTTATAGTGATCATTGAAAAAAATAAGTAGGATTTCATGACACTATTATAATGACCTTTTAATTGTTTGGTGATGGATTAGGTTGTTACAGGAATAAACTATGCCTGCAAGACAGACCAGTGGCTCTTAGCATATATTAAATGAGAGGTTATTGATCGATTATAATAATGTAGTGGTCTACATATTTTCAAAGTAAATAATGCAGTGGTTATAATAATAATAATAATAATGTATTTGTTTAATATTGATACATGAAATCTAAATCGATCTCACTATTCACATTAATATTTCATATTTGATTTGGTTTCAAGTGAAGCTAACTGAACTGAGATATTCTACTCTACTATAAGATGCATGTATAGTGGATCCAACATGATGAACTGTCATGGATTTGGAAAAAAAATTCCTCCAACATTTACAAATAATATTATAAAAATAAATTTACAGATACTTTTATGTCTTGAAAAAAATTAACTTTTTAATGTAAAAACTAGTTTCTATTATTAATACTCTAAAATCTTACTTTTAAGTTAAAAAAAAACTTATATGTATTTCTGTTAAGATTTAATGTGTATTTTTTTATTATGTTATTGTTTTTATGTATTTTATATACATCTTATGTTAACCGAAAATTCGCTCAAGGTGAGGAATATCAGTTAACATCCTCGAGACCGCTACCTCGGGGGTCGCAATCGAGGTAGATACCCTCGGTACCGGTTTAAGGTTAAGAAGGAGGATATGAAATGGCAACTAAACACTTAAAGGAGAAATGTGATTAAATGACACTGTTTTATTGATTGCTTTTAACTAATTACAAAGGGAATTAAATCACTTGATTTCTCTCTCTCACTCTCTTTGAATGGACTGGAGATGGCAACCTCGTGCTTGTTGATAAGTGAACAAAGTTTTCGGTTGGTGACCGTGTTCTATTAACAGAACCTAGGTGACAATGGAGCTTCGTTTTCTGGTGGTGAATTTCAGTCCTGATTTTTACGTATCTGAGACCCCCCACTTCCGTGCATGCCTAGACGTATTTATATTGTAGACTTTAGATTTAACTGGTTATTCTCCCGCCTTCAATCACTGAATCAAATCCCCCTTTATTAGGCCGGAGGTTGCGTTTAAATGTGTTTGACTTTAACTGGGTAACTGATTCGAGGATATCTTAGAAGGAGATAACTTTGTTTCCTCTTTGGTCTCAATGACTTGGCCTGCACACATGTAATGGTTAAGTGTACGTTGGAGCATAGTTATGATACTGTGTGTTGCCCTAGTAAGGTGCCTCATAGAGGTTATCGAACGTGGCGCTTGTTACTACGATCGGCGAGGTGTGTTTTAGTATCGATATTGTTATCAACCATTTCGGGCCTTCATTGAAGCTTGACCTAACTGTGTCGGCGCTTTTCGTGGATGACAGGGCTTTACGGGCTTCCTCTTTGCCTGCTCGGATATGTTGAGATTATACCTTGACGAAGCAGGACGGCATTACAAGATAAGTTCGGCACCCTGAAGGTCTTTTGGTGGAAGTAGAGATAGTAACATTCTCTGGGGAAGGTCGCAAGACATCTCGACCTCGGGGAACCCAGGTCCTTCTATGTCGACCTAGCTTCGGGCACCTCTGGTACAGGGGACATGACGGGGTTGCGTCGGGGTTTAATAGGTGAGCCTGGATGCGTGCAAGATGTTCAGATGGTACGGGCGGCCTTGCCCTGCTCCTGCAGGATCGTGTGGTAGCTCGACCACGGGGACCCTGCTATTTCGTTAAGCCCGAATTTGGACCTTTGCATGAAGGTTGGAGGGTGGAAAATTTCCCTTTGATCCCTAATCAAATTTGGCTATTAACACCTTATAAATCCTCAAGTCCTCAGCATGTGCTTTTAGAGTAACGTATTAACATAAGAGACCTTTAATTATAACAACATTTTTTTTATCACAAATTTAGATTGAAAGTAGATAATAAATCTTTTGTAAGTTGTAATTAACAAATCACATGCTGATGTTCCTTTCTTTGTTAATGTGAGTAGTAGAGATTAACACAAACAAAGTCCAAAGTATTAGTGGAAACGAAACACATACGCATAGTGAGTCAACGGTGAGTCAACTGTGTTGACCGACAGATATATTGCTGACCATGAGTCTCATGACCTTATCTTTTACTACGAGGATGGGGTGGTGTTTGGAAGCATGCAAGTGGTTTTAAATGCTTTGTTTTGGAAACCCATTGCGCTTCTTAGTTAATTTGTGCATGATTACGTTTGTCTGCCTCTAGCTCATGTATCTTATTTTTTTTTTCCAAAAAAGAAAAAGGAAATGAATTATCAAATCTTTGATGGAACAAACAAAATGACCAAAAAGTCTGGCCAGATAGATCTCCTGGACTTCTTCAATCAAAGACAACCAACCGATATTACAACAAAAGGGAAAAAAAAACGAGATTTGGTTATGCTATGACCATGGATAGAGTCATTATATATGCTCTATCTGTGAGAAGCAAGAATCAAAACCTTTTTGACGCAAAAGAAAAACCTAATAAAGATTTAAGGGGTTAATGGAAACATATAGATTATTCATAAAGTAAACAACTTTAAAATATTATCATTATATCAGAGAGAAGATTATATCATATATGTTCTGAGGTTGAAATTTACTCATTTTGTTGGGTTGTTTTTAGTTATTACTTTCACCTAAACTAATTAGGTAGCAGCTAGAATCAACTTGAGTCGTAGATTCCCTCTTATTGCTCGATCGGTCCGATCGGTCTGTGTATATCTTTCCTTATACGTTAGCATCGACGGATTCAGGAGCAAAGCTAGGATTTTGACTTTAGGGGTGTTAGTAAATTACGTTCAAGTGGTAAAAGAGTCCGGTAATTAATTGAATTAATTGACCAAATAAGATACCAAATGATAAGTTTGTTTTTGAATTAAAGAGATAGTTCAAATTAAATTCAAACTCATCAGTTAAATGATAGATAGAGATAAAAAATATTAAATTTAAATAGTGATTTAAATTTAAAGTGTATCTCATCTGATAGAGTTATGGACTCTATAAATAGCAAAGAGTGCTATTTATTTAATTCATTCAATTCAGAGCGTACTTTTACAGAGAAAAAAAAAACACATAGTGTTTTTATTAGTTTCTATTTGTTGACGGGAAATTTGCTCGAGATGAGAGATTTCTGTTAACACCCTCGAGACCACTACCACGAAAGCGGTGGCCGGGGTCGGTACCGTTGGTTCCTGACCTGTTTAAGAGAGAGAGACGAGTGGCTGAAACGTAATAACAGTAAATGGGAGCTCTATTATTGATATATTGCTTTAAGATACAAATAACTCTCTTGTTTGCTTACAATCTCTCGGAGGTGTAGGGTGGTGGCAACTCGGTGCCTGTCGAATAGTGGAGATGAAGGTGACCGTGTTCTGAAATCAGAATTTAGGCCCTCATTCTATGTGTATATCTGTTGTTTATAATTTTCTATCTCTGTCAATCGTTGTCTTTTTTTTTTACCATGCTTGGCTTCACACACACACACACACACACACATATATATATATATCGTCCAAGTAGGTTTTTAGTTTACGAATACTCTACCGTAATCTCATGAATCCGTTCCATCCTTATCGGGCGGGATTCATTATTTAAATTTGAATTGTTTCCGAAATTCGATGATATCGTTGACGAAGATAAGTTTGTTCCCTTATTTGAATTTAAACTCTTGACGTGCATGCAAATATTATGTGGAGATGATCCTGTGTGCACTCGTGCCATAGATCTTCATGGAGGTCACCCTGCCAGCTGCCTGTTGCCCCGTACAGCGAGGTAGATCCCTTCTCTGGCTCTGTTTTTAGAAGCTTAAGATGGATTTTCCCTGACCCTTGGGGGCTTGAGATGCTCTTGTAGACCTTCCTAGGAGGTAGCTGGGGTAGTGTAGATTTAGGCGTGATTTTTCCTTTATGTCCAGCAAGGACAACGGGCTTCTAGAGAGATTGGCGGGCTTCTTTCGAAGCACTTTTGAGCTTGGAGACTTCCCCTGGCATCTACGGGGAGGTTATGGAGCTCGACCTCAGAGCCGAGGTTCCCCGATAGATGGCCTGGAGAAGCCCGGCTTCAAGTACTCTTGTAGGGGCTCATCCCGGTCGCGCCTGGCTTGTCTTCTGGTAGCTTTGAAGCCGAACCGGCCTTCTTTGCTCATGCTGGGTGGCTTTATGGTCTTTTTGGGCTTCATGATTGTCGATTATGGGTGGAAAATTTCTTTTTGATCCCTGACCAAATTACACTATTAATAGAAGTCCCCTCTGACTTGAACACCGGTGGTAGAGTTGGGGTTGGAGTTAGATTCCTTGTTTAATTGAGAAAGTTTTTCACCATCAAGAATGTGTATTAGCGGGGATTCAAAGAAGGACCCCTCTTGGAAAGAAGAATGTGTATTAGCGGGGGAAGACTAGGGGAGCTCCATCTTCGTCGGCGGGCATGAGCTCGAGGTTTCCACCGCTTTTTAGTGACAAACCCACCTGGGGTCGGGATTCCTTGCCCGATGAGCTTGAAGCCGTACTGAAGACCATCCTAGCTCGAAACTATTTGAGTCTGAAGTTTTCGACCGCCAACCCCTTTAATCCCTGTAGGGTAAACAGGTACCTGCTGATATCCGGTGCTACCCCTCGTAAGTATCTCGATCTATCTTGTTTTTTTTTTATTGGAGGGTTCAGTAATGATGATCTTGATTCTTTTCTCTATCAGTGTTTGTTGTTGTTCCAGCTTCTTGCAAAGCCCGACAAGTTGGGATACCTCTTCCTCCTTTCAGATCGTCCCCGAGAGCTCTCTCAACTGTTCCGAAGAAGGGGGGGTCAACCACTAAGGTAGCTGCCTCGTTCATTCCTTTCCCCTCTCCTTCCCTGGTGAAGTCCAAGATAGCTCTTCTGGCATCTCAGACTGCGAAGGCGTTAAACCGAGGAAGGTCTGCTTCCCAAGTCGTCAATAAGTCTGTTCCTGCCCCTCCTACAGTAGTTACTACTCCAAACGATGCCCCCCGAGTCCCGCTACTCCTCTCTGCAGATCCGGTTGTATCCCGGATAGTCGAGGTTCCTAGGGAGCCCGATGCCGATTTTTCTGAGGTCGCCCCTTCTCGCCCTCACCAGCATTCAAGCTTGACGGGTCAGGACGAGGCCCTGAAGCAATTTGTCCTGTCTTGTCCAGGCGGCGGGCTTTCTAGGATGCCTGTGGACATCTTGATCACCAAAGAGTCCGCCCTTTTAGCCGAGGTAATTGTCGCTTTTATTTCTTCATTGAGCTGCTTGACTTGTCATTTTCTAACATGATTTTCTTTTTCAGGCTTTCAATTTTCAGGTGGCCACGGGGCATCAGGTAGCCTTCCTATGTGATCGGGCAACCAAGGCTGAGGCTGAAGCTGAGTGAGCCATAGGGTTGCTTGCGCGGGCTCAAACCATGGTTCAGGAGATGACCTCCAGCCAACAAGGAATGGAGACATAACTAGCTAAGCTTCAATACGATCATGAAAGGTTGAAGCGGGCTTTTGATCAGGAGACTCTCCGGTCAAAGCGGCGGGCTAGCCAACGGGATGACTGGAGTGGAGAGGCGAATGCCCTAGATGTTGAAAACCAAACCTTGCAGGCTCGAATTACCTAACTCCAAGTCAAAGTGGAAGCCTCTTTTTACGAGGGGTATTTCTATGCCTCCTATCAGGTTGTAAAGGCTCTTCTTCCTCCATTCGATCTCTCCAGCAATACCGGCTGGGATAGAGCAAAGGTCATGTCACGGGCTGAGGAGATGTCTCGCCCCGAAACTGATGGAGCTGGCCCTTCTGGGGAGGAAGCTGGGAAGCAGTTGGAGATGCTAGATCTACCTATTTCTGTTCCAGCCTTTCCAGTATCTGGTCCAGGTAAATCCTCGAAGAGGGTTCACAACGAGGAGCTAAAAGGAGGCCTTGCTGAAGCCCGAGATCCCCCCCAGTGCTTTCAGGAATGGAGTCAACAGAAGGCGAGAACGTGCCTAAGTTGGTGACCAGCCTTCTTGATGCAGCTATACCTCCTGAAGTTATGGCGGTGATCGATGAAATCGTGGAGGAAGATCCTGTTGACACGGAGGCAGCCGGGGCTGATCCGTAGGAGGAAGTGGCTAAAGCGGTAGATGTAGCTGATCAGGATGAGCCACGACTGGAGATTGGAGCAGGGGGCGAGGTCCATTCTTTGGAGAAGGAAGCTGAAGGCCCTTAGAAAGACGAAGAAGCTTGAGTTCTCTTCCATGTGATCTATTTTGAATGCCCGGAAATGGGGGTGGGCATCCCATCTTCAACTGAGTTTGATCTTTTATTAATTTTCTTTTGTAGCCCGGAACCAGGGATTGGGCCCCCCTTGCATGTTGTAGCCTTATTGGGGGATAGACTCTCTTACTTGATAATAAAATTTTAATCTCAGGTCTAACTCTGGCTTACATGTACTTGCTTGGTCGTCCAGCTTTTATATTGAAACGAGCTATCTTTGGGGGAAAAATAATATAAGAAAAAAAAGCTGTTGGCATTGAGCCCCCATACTAATGAAATTCCTGGCTCAACTTCTTCTGTCGACAGTCCCCTTGTTTGATTGTGGGTCTGCTATAGTAAGTAACCATGTATCAAAAAGAGCTAGTGAAATAACAGGAGTATTAAGAGTTTAAGTAAATCGAGCCCTCCATCCCCGAAGGGCTATAGCCCGAATAGAACATTAAGTAAAGACCTGTTTAGCCCCCTTCTTGAGCTCGAGATCAAGAGGGCTTCCGTACTTTCAAGCTCAATTCCATATTGGGGGGAACAATAGCCCGACCAAGGCATCAAGAGGGCTATCTTGCTATTTCATGGTCTCGAGATCTGGATGGCAACTATGCTCTTACACTCGGATCCTTCTTGGGGGTGGTAGCCCGACCAAGGCATCATGAGGGCTATCTAGCTATTTCCTGGTTTTGAGATCTGGATGGCAACTATGCTCTTACACCCAGATCCTTCTCGGGGGTGGTAGCCCGACCAAGGCATCAAGAACGCTACCTAGCTATTTCCTGGTCTTGAGATTTGGATGGCAACTATGCTCTTACACTCAGATCCTTCTCGGGGGTGGTAGCCCGACCAAGGCATCAGGAGCGCTACCTAGCTATTTCCTGGTCTTGAGATCTGGATGGCAACTATGCTCTTACACTCAGATCCTTCTTGGGGGTGGTAGCCCGACCAAGGCATCAGGAGGGCTATCTAGCTATTTCCTGGTCTTGAGATCTGGATGACAACTATACTTTTACACTCGGATCCTTCTTGGGGGTGGTAGCCCTACCAAGGCATCAAGAGGGCTATCTAGCTATTTCCTGGTCTTGAGATTTGGATGGCAACTATGCTCTTACACTCAGATCCTTCTTGGGGGTGGTAGCCCGACCAAGGCATCATGAGGGCTATCTAGCTATTTCCTGATATTGAGATCTGGATGACAACTATGCTCTTACACTCAGACCCTTCTTGGAGGGGGGTGGTGCCCGTCTGAGGCATCAGGAGTAGGGGGGCCTTCCCCGGCTTTCCCCTGGTCTTGAGGCTATAATGTTGAAACTTTCCATATAGACCCAAAATATTGTAGAACATAGTTGAGGAAGGAGTAAACAGGAAAATGCAAGCTTTATTGATATGGAAGATGGAGTACAATACGGTCAGAAGAAAAATAAAAGAAGCTAGTCGGTGGTCGCCTTGCTCCTGAGTCCCTAGTTCAAGGCTAAAATTTTCTTAGGTGATCCGCGTTCCAAGTATGGTCGATGAGTCGGCCATCCATATCCTCGAGCTTGTACGCTCTATTACGGATAACCATCTTTGAGCCCTAGGACCCCATCTGACCTCTTCCTGGTGTTCAACATCACTTTCTGAGGACTAGATCCCCTTCTTTGAAACTTCGGGCTTTAACCATTCTGTTAAAATACCTAGCAATTCTGCCTTGGTAGATCGCTACCTTCTCAGCTATTCGATCCTGCTTTTCTTCCAAGAGGTCCAAGCTAGCTCAGAGCTTGCTTTCATTGCTCCCTGATTCGAATCGTTGGACTCTAAAGGAGGTCAACTTGTGCTCTATAGGTAGGACTGCTTCAACCTCGAAGGCCAGCGAGTAGGGCGTTTCCCCGGTAGCTGTTCTCCTTGTAGTGCGGTAAGCCTAGAGGACCTCAGGAAGCTCCTCTACCCACCTACCTTTCTTTTGTTGTAGCTTTTTCTTTAATAATTTCTTGATGGTTTTGTTCATGGATTCCACCAAACCATTGGTCTGAGGGTGGGCTACCGAAGCAAACCGAAGTTCGATTCCCAAACCTTGGCAAAAATCTTTGAATCGGCCTTTGTCAAACTATTTTCCGAGGTCAGTTATGATGGTAAGAGGGGTTCTGAACCTGTAAACTACATTGGTCTTTATGAACCTTGCTGTGTTCTCTTTCGATATCTGGGACAGTGGTCCGGCTTCAACCCATCTTGTAAAGTAATCAATTGCTATGATAACGTGATTGGCCTGTCCCGGAGCTGTAGGAAGCGGTCCAATCAAATCAACTCCCCACATGGCAAAGGTTTATGGCGAGCTAAGGGATGACAAACGCTCCGGAAGGAGGTGACTCAAATTTACGGCCTTCTTGCATGCCTCGCAGGTTTGCACCAAGTTCTTAGCATCTTGATGGATGGTCGGCCAGTAATACCCAATGCGGAGAACCTGATATGCCAAGGCCTCTCAACCAATATGGTTCCCGCATTCCCCAGAATGAACCTCTCTCAAAGCCCACTTGGCATCTTTAGAGTGTAGACATCGGATGAGGGGAAGGGATTTTCCCCTTCGGTATAAATGCCCATCCACCATACAATACCGGATCGAGAGCCTTTTAACCCTTCTAGCTTGGTCGGGCTCCTCGGGGAGTTTCCAGTCCTGTGGATATTCTGCTATTGGATCCATCTAGCATGGCTGTCGGTATAGGGTATAAGCTTCCTTACCAGTCATAATGCTAGGTAGGGGGATTACTTGAAGAGGGACTCCGTGTAGTAGGGTATGGCCACTATAGGCAGCTATCTTGCTAGGACTTCAGCCCGATGATTTAGCTGTCGAGGTATCTGCTCGATTTTGAATCCCCTAAATCTGGTCTTGAGTTATTGCACCAGTTTCAGGTAAGCGATCATGTTATCCCTTTTTGCCTGATAACCCCCGGAAACTTGGTTGACCACGAGTGAAGAGTCGCTCTTGATATTCAGGTAATAACCTCAAGCTCTATGGCAGCTTTTAACCCAGCTAGCAGAGCTTCGTATTCCGCTTTATTGTTCGTGGCTTTAAATTCGAATTTGAAACAATGGCAGCATTCAGTTCCTTCTAGGTTGATAAGGAATATGCCCGCTCCTCCCCCGGACTGTCCGGAGCCCCGTAAGTGTAGAGAGTCAATGACTCGCAGCCCTCTAGCCAGTTGTCTGATTCTGGAATCCTCTCAAGGGTGACATCTGTTACTGCGGGGGTTGCCTGATCTGAAGGTACTGAAAGCTCGGCTACAAAGTCCGCTAGTGCTTGAGCTTTTATCGTGGTCCTAGGCTTATACTTTAAATCGAACTGGGTAAGCTCTAGGGCCCATAGAACCAGCCTTCCAGAAACATCCGGCCTTTGCAAGAACTGATGGAGGGGTTGGTCTGTCAACACTGCTATTGAATGAGCATGAAAGTAATGACGGAGTTTCCTTGACGAGGTCACCAATGCATAAGCGAGCTTCTCCAGCAGAGTATAGCTCTTTTCGGGCTTGGTTATAGCTTGACTCATATAGCAGATAGGTCGTTGGATCCTATCCCCGCATTTCTTGACCAAGGCTCTACTTACAACGGTTTCTGAAACGGCCATGTATTTTTGGAGCTCTTCTCCAGGATTTGGCTTGACCAGCAATGGAGGGCTTGTTAGGTATCTTTTCAAAGCTTGGAAAGCATGTTCGCTCTCCTGATCCCACTTTATGTTTCTTCCCTGCTTGATAGCTTTGAAGAATGGTATGCACTTATCGGTAGACCGGGAGATGAACCCGTTGAGCGCTGCTACCTGACCGGTCAAGGCTTGAACCTGTTTAAGAGATGCAGAGGATTCTAGATATAGGATAGCCTTGATTTTTTATGGGTTAGCCTCTATGCCTCCCTAATGGACCATGAAGCCTAGAAACCTCCCTGCAGTTACACCAAAGGCGCATTTGGAAGGGTTCAGCCTCATCTGGTTTTCCCTTATGATCATGAAGGTCCTTCGAAGTTCATCCATGTGGCCTTCTGAGGTTGAATATTTAGTGATCATATCGTCGATATATACCTCCATCGACCTTCCAATTTCGGGCTTGAACAAACGGTTGACTAACGGCTGGTAAGTAGCTCCTGCGTTTTTGAACCCGAAAGGCATCACCTTATAGCAGTATAGGCCTTGTGCGGTGATGAAGCTGGTCTTTTCTTGGTCCGCAAGATGCATCATAATCTGATTGTAGCCGGAAAATGCGTCCATAAAGCTCAAGAGCTTGTTCCCAGAGGTGGAATCGACCAACTGATCAATTTTTGGAAGAGGAAAACTGTCCTTCGGGCATGCCCGGTTGAGGTCGGTGTAGTCCATGCACATGCGCCACTTCCCATTTGCCTTCATGACCATGACCACGTTGGTGAGCCATTCGGGATAGCGGGCTTCTCGAATGAAGCCTACCTAGGTGAGTTTATCCACCTCTTCTTGAACTGCCACATTTCTTTTATTGTTAAAGTGACACCTTTTCTGTTTGACGGGCATTAAGATCGGATCCACCGCCAGTCGATGTGCAGCTAATGTCATTGGGATCCCCGATATCTCCGTATGACTCCAGGCAAAAATATCTTTGAACTCCATGAGGAGCCTAATCAAGCTCTCTTTCATTCCTGGCTTAAGGGTTGCTCCGATCTTGACGACCTTCGAGGGATCGGTTAGTCGAACATAAATCACCTCTAACTTATCGACCCGGTGGCAGCTGGCCTATTCCTTTCTCTGTTCTTCCATGTCAGGCACCACAAGGCATTCTTCGGGACAATCGGTGGAGCCTGTGTCTTCTAGGTTTAGTGCTGGGGTTATCCCGTCTTGAATAGTCGTTACTTGGGTGAGCTGTTTAGCTAGAGCTGCTGGTTTAGCCAAAACTGTGTAGCATTTCCTAGCTGCTTGCTGATCACCTCGAACCTCTCGCACCTTGTCTTCTACCGGGAACTTCAGGATATTGTGGTAAATATACAGGACCCCCTTTAGGGATGATAGGAATGACCTCCCTAATATTGCGTTGTAGGCCGACGGGGTATCCACCACCATAAAGTCGGTCATGATGTTTTGTAGGAGAGGTGCGGCTCCGATGATCACTGGTAGGATTTTTAATCCTACGGGTGTGAATGAGTCCCCGGTGAAACTGAAACTGTATAATAGAGTAGTATAACTGTTGTAGCACCATTGCTTCAAGTTTAGTTTTTCCAAAGTGTCTTTGAACAGAACGTCGACGCTGCTACCTGTGTCGACGAGCACGCTGTGCACCATGAAGATGTCAATTTGTAATATAATGACCATGGGGTCATCATGTGGCTGCACGGTGTTAAAGACATCTTCTTTGGTGAAGATGATTTGAGACAGCTGGGAGGGGTTGGTCGGACTCTGGTCGACCTTGAAGATATCCCGCCCCTCCTCCTTACGAGGGACCTTCCTCGTATGATTTTTCCTGGAATTGTTAGAGGTGCCGGCCAAAGTGGGACCTCAGCTGATGGTGTGTTTTTCCTGAATTTGTTGCATCAGGTCCGCCTGCTCTCCCCCCCTCTTCTGCACATGTTTCCTAATCTCGGCTTGTACCTCCCTTCCTGTCTGAATGTTCTCCCTGCTTGTTGTAAGAACTCTATCAAGCATCCTCCCCTGATCAAAGCCTCAATCTGGTTCCGCAGGTTGTAGCATTCTGAAGTATTGTACCCTGCGTCCTCGTGAAAGTCACAATATTTGTAACGATTTCTTTTATCGACCAGGGCTTTCATATGAGCTGGCTTCTGTAACAAACCCTTATCCTGAATGGCGAGGTAGACTGTTTCTAGGGATGCATTCAAGGGAGTGTAACGGTCGTACCCCCTCTCATCGCGGGCTATAAGGGCCACTGTTCTTGGAGGTGGTAAAGCTTGAGGAGGAGCCTGTTTACCTGGATACCTTTCTGATCTGGGCTGAGGAAGAGGGAAACCGTTTGTTGATTTATTAGGGGGTTTGTTCCCGCTTTTCTGATCTTGCTCGGGTCTAGGAGCTTCCTTCTTTTGTTGCTCCATGGCTCTCATGTCGTCATGTTTCATCTTGACCTTGAATTGTTCGTCGACCTTGATCTGTTCCAGAGCCCGATCTTAGGCTTCTTGATAGGTTTCCAGAGGTTTTTTGGCAAAAGACCTGAATAGTTTTCTCGCCCACAAGTTTCTTCTGAAGTTGGTGAGGTTTTCTCTCTTGGTGAAGACCCCCATCTGGATGACTTCCTTATGGAACCGCTCGACATAAGCCCGAAGAGTTTCCCCTCTCTCCTAGATCACATATTGTAGATGAATCGGGTCCTTCCGTCAGGGCTTAACCCCCTTGGGACTGTGAGCAGAAATAAGTTGATAATTTGGTGAATGAATCTACGCTCCCTGCGGGTAGTTTCCTAAACCAGGTCTTATCATAATCCGTGAGTGTAGTGGGGAACATCCGGTACATAGCGGCCCTGGTTATGTTCTGGACCTCCATATGTTGAACGAAGCTCTCTAAATGGCTCAGCGGATCTTCAGACCCTGGAGAACCTGTCAGCTGGCATTTTGAACTTAGGCTGGAGCTCTGCCTCCCAGATCCTTCTGGTGAATGGGGCGTTCATTTCACTTAAAGGATCTTTCTTGTCCTCCTTGTACTTCCCCTTTTTCATCAATTGGATCTCTTTCTGTAGCTCTGCCAACTGGTCCATTAGTCGCTTGCTTTCGGACTTCCTTGAGTCGATATGGATTCCTCACCATCAGATCCCTCTGATGAATTGGTGACCTCTACCCAGTTCCTTCTTTGGAGGGGGCTTGCTCGAGGGATTTGTTGACTTTCTTCTTCTCTACCCCGGGCTTCCCTCTTTGTAGTCGTTGGGTAGAGGAGCTCTTCCAGCCCCCGGGAAAGAACATTTGCCGCGGATCTGACTTATCTTGGTTGGTATTGTGGCAGTGCTTCGGGAACATGGGGAATGGGCCTTAGCCTATCCCGGATCGAGGTCGGGATCCCCGTTCTGTTACGAGTTGATTCCCGAAGGGCAGGCACCAAGCGATCAAATGCGGGTTGCCTAACCCCGGGCCTGCTTGATTCCCCTTGATTGTAGAGACCCGTTTGTTGGATAGCGATACCCTCAGCGAGTAGTCGAAGGCAGACGTTCTCTACAAAGGCCGCCGCATGTTGGTCAAGCTCAACTTGGCTTCCCAGAGGGGGATCTAGAGCCCGCACAGTAGCTGGGCTGGATGGGAATCTGGCTATGGAGCCCAGATTTTTTCCTTTTCCTCGGGACCTTTCGTGTCGATGTAGCAGAAGGTTGTCCCGAGGTGCCCTGCTGCCCTTGTGAGGAGCGGAGCTTCATGATGACTTTGAAATAAAGAACTTTTTGAATGTAAAAAGATGGTGGTGTGAGAGGTTTCCCACAGACGGCGCCATAAAGTGTTGACGAGAAATTTGCTCGAGTTGAGAAATTTCAGTTAACACCCTCGAGACCACTACCACGAAAGCGGTGGTCGGGGTCGGTACCGTTGGTTCCCGACCTGTTTAAGAGAGAGAGACTAGTGGCTAAAACGTAATAATAGTAAATGTGAGCTCTATTATTGATATATTGCTTTAAGATTCAAATATACACGATTTAGGGATATAAGTAAAAAAAAATTATTTTGGAATGTGTCCAAAAATCTTTTTTTTTTCAAAAAAAAAAAAGAAATAAAAAAAAATCCATGCATAGATATTTTTTTGATTGGCCAATTTTTTTTTCTATTGTACGTAAGATTTTTGGATGGCCTGTAAATTTTTAAGAAGGGAATTGTCCGCAAATATCTGGTGCTGCTACAATTTTGAAAAATTTATTTTACAGCCTCCATTAGTGAGACGTGTACGATACACTTTCTCGTTTTAAAAAGAAAAATATTAATGTTAATAGCAAAATTTGGCTAGGGACCAAAGAAGAATTTTCCATTTCTCAGCCTTCCCGCAAGGGTCCAAATATGGGCTTATATGACGGGGTATCAAGGTCCCCGAGGTCGAGCTACCACGCGATTCTACAGGAGCAAGGCGAGTCCAGGCTTACCAAATAAAGCCGGACGAGACCGCGTCAAGCTCCTTATGCCAGGATAAAGCCCTAAACTAGGTCGACGTGAAAGGACCTGGGTCCGCCGACATCAAGGTATCTCGTGACACTCTCTTAGAGCTTGCTACTATCTCTACTTTCACTACAAAACCTTTAAGGTGCCGAACTTGTCTTGCAAAGGCCCTCATGCCTCGTCGAGGTATAATCTAGACCTGTCCGAGCATGAAAGGAAGGAGCCCGTAAATCCTCATCGTCACCAAAAAGCGCCAAGATCCACTATAGATCCTGACATGGTTAAATCAAGTAGAAAGAGCAGTACTCGAGCGTACCTCTCCACCCTTCCAGAAGCGAGCCAAGGTCGCCTGTTTATGGCAAACACCTTACCAGGGCCTGCTAGCCAAGCCCGCTACCCCGCTAGGAAGCCTGCATAATTAGGTCAAGCTCCATGGTAAAGCTCGGCGTAGCTAAACCAAGCTCCCAGCTACAAGGTTGGAACCCTATGGGATATTTCGCCCCTAAAATGGTTAGCACAAGCTCCATGGGAAGACCAACATCTAGCTACGTTGCAATCGAGAGGTCCATGGGGAACCCCGCTAGTGTATTGAATCCTAGAGTACCTCGCTCTCAAGAAATATCAAATGTCACCCCAGGTAACCTCCATGAAGTACATCTCCAAAGTGACATGCAGAACTAGAGCTCTTCTCTCAGCAACGTAGGAAGAGAGGATTGGCTTCCATGACATTTAAAGTACCATTAATAAGGTCAACCGCATTAATGGAGGCGGTCAACCCAGTTAATGCCATGATCAACACCATTAATAAGGGAATATTCAACTCTTTAATGGCCACCATTAGTGAAAGAATCCTAAAAGGAAACAAATACCTTTACCTCCAAGATATCCTCCGTATCCGATTCTTTAGGGTCAACTACAACAGAAAATCCTGCCTATCAAGGAAGGAAGAGTCTGAAGAGGAAACAATCACATCCCCTCTGAGATATTAGCCACGATCCGATCAAGTACATTAAAGGAAGAATCGTACTCAAGAAGGAGGGGGAGATTGAAGAATCCTGGACTTGCACGCCAAGGTATTCACCATTTATAAATATGCCTGTAAAAGGCATAGTAGGGACCCGATCAATGACAGAAGACAGACATGCTTCGTTTAAAGATCTCTCGACGTCATCAATGTATGTATTACCTTTACCTAGAATATACCGGTATCGATCTACATTCGACCACAACTGTAAGCTCTCCGGAGCAACTACGTTGTATTACTTCACCATTCTTGTAAGCTTCCTGGAGCATTCTCTGATATATACATAAGGAAGAGTATTCCTCCTTCCTCTGGATACTGCCTTGGGATTTTTCAGCATGTGATCATTCGTGATGCCTTTTCCCCTTGGTCAGTCCATATCCCTCTGCAAAAGACTTGTGTATTTCCTATTATCTACTGTGTTACACATGTGTGTATGCGGGCTAGGAACCGACCTCATTGGTCCTAGCTCTCTAATCTTTCTTACATGAGATCGGAAAACAACAACGAAGACCTAAGGAAACGAAGCTAGATTCAAAAGTCGCATGTCAAGATAAGGAGAAACCACCCAGACCAGCTTGAAGGAAGTCGATGAGCTCTCCCGCATCATCTCTGTGGCAGAAATCGAGCTCTCTGACACTGGAGCTAGATAAGCCCCCCCTCCTTACTTGCTATCTAGGTCGGGGAATTACAGAAAGGAATCGAGCTCCAGAACTGGGTTCCAAGTACCATGACGGGCTCCGACCCCGATCGAGGACCAGGACCAGGACCAGGACCAGAACCAGAGCCAGGACTAGGACCAGAACCAAGATCAACCTCTTCACTCCAGCAAGAGAACCTCAAGCTCCCCAGATCTACTTCATAAGCACGAAGCCAGACGGGCGGGATGGCTTGTCTCCTACCTACGTTTTCATCCTCTTTCATATTCATACAAGATCAGGTCAGGTATTAACGGTACCAACCCCAGCCACCACTTTCGCGGTAGTGGTCTCGAGGGCGTTAATGGGGATTTCTCATCCTAAACAAATTTCCTGTTAACAATTAATATTTTTGATACGCACACAGTACACAAAGATGACACAACCAGAATACCAGATTATAATAGTATATATATATACATACATATTTTTGGTTCCATTAATAATTTTCTCTACAAAATTATTCTGAAACAATATTTTTTTTATGTAGATGGAAAATGATCAGATTTATTTCGCCGAGAAAAATCAAGAAAAAATTGATTTTTTAGAGAAGTTAAGAGAGTTCAAAATGAATTCTGAAATTTCATTTCATGAAAATAGTATGGTTTTTATGAGAAGAGCGGATAAGTTATGGCCATTTTAAAATATTACCTCCTTTGATTATTGGATCCCAATTGCGAAGATATTGATGAGAGCTCTCCCACAAGAGCTACAATACATAGAACCTATTATTCTTGATAACATTAATAAAAGCAATATTGTTTTGCTTAATGATGTTATTGATGAGATAGAAATAGCAGAGGAATGTCGTGTTATGATGAACATGAGGCGTACTGCAACTTTAAGCATGTTTTCGAACCTTCGTAGCGCAAAACACATGGGTCATTGCACACACGAAAAGGGTCCATGGTTTGGAAAAGTGGAAGCTGCAAGGGTTAAAAAATCAGAGAAATTATGTATTCGGAGTGATAGTAATTTCTACAATATGCATGATAGAACTAAGTTCAAAGTTTCGTATTTCAAGAATAGTTATTAGATTTACATTATAAACTTTTTATTGTTTATTTATGTTTATTTAATTTTTTCCTTTGAACTTATTGAATCATGCTTGATTGTTATTGATTATAATAATATTTGTTTAGTGGGAGTTCTATGAATTGTTAGAACTATTATAATTGTACAAAATACACTAATACTATATGCTAGTTTTAATATTGAACTTAGATGATGATTAAAAGCCTCGACTGATTTTCGAATCTATTCCTATATATTACTTGTTAATAGTAAAATTTGGCCAGAGGTCAAAGATAAATTTTCCACTCTCCCAGCCCAAAGTCGACATTCATGAAACCCCGAATGTACCATAAAACTACCTCGCAGAAGCACGGAGGGGACGCCAGGCTTCAAAACTATCAGGGAAAAAGCTAGGCACGACCAGGTCGAGCCCCCACGTGAACACTGAAGTCCGGGCTTCCCGAGGTCACCTAACTAGGAACCTCGATTCCTGGGGTCGGGCTCCTCAACCACCCCGTGAAGGCCAGAGGGGGTTGCCAAACTCAGGAAACATTTAAAAGAAGCCCAACAAGCAAAGCAAGCCCCCTCCGGGTTAAGGCTTTAGGGTGCGTTTGGTACGCGGGACAGGACAGGACAACGTGGGACAGTCTGTTCTTGTCTCACGTTTGACGCGTCCTTAGCATGGGACAAGGCGGGACAAGGTGGGACAAAAATCACAAAAACTTATCCCACCCAAGACCCTAGGACAACTTGTCCCATGTCATGGGACAAGTGTCAAAAAGACCAATTTACCCTTTAAATTTTTAAACAATTACAATCATGTCCAATAAATTATATATTATATTATATATTATAATTACATATATAATATTATAGACAATATAATAATATATTATACTATATTATAAAATAATATATATGATTTATATATATTATGTTAACGGAAAATTTTTTTAGGATGAGAAATCTCTGTTAACACCCTTGAGACCACTACCACGGAGGTGGTGGTCGGGGTTGGTATTGTTGATACCTGGCCTGATCTTGTATGAATATGAAGGAGGATGAAACAATAGGTAGGAGACCAACCATCCCGCCCGTCGGGCTTCATACTTATGAAGTAGATCTGGGGAGCTCGAGGTTTCCTTGCTGGTGCGAAGGGGGTGTTCCTGGACCTTGTTCCTTGGTCTGGTTCAGAGCCCATCCTGGTACCCAGAGCTTGGTTCTAGAGCCCGATTGCTTCCTGTAATACCCCGACGTCGATAACATTTAAGAAGGGGGGCTCATCTAGCTCCAGTGTCGGAGAGCTCGATTTCTTCCATAGAGAGGATACGGGAGAGCTTATCGACTCCCTTCGAACTAGTCTGGACGGTTTCTCTTCATCTTGATGTGCAACTTTGACATGTAGATAAGAGGATAAGAGCGTTAGGTCCAGCGGGGTAGGAATCTAGATTCGGTTCCTTAGGTCTTCGTTGTTGTTTCCCAATCTCATGTAAGAAAGATTAGAGAGCTAGGACCAATGGGGTCGGTACCTAGCCCACATACACACATGCGTAATACAGTAGATAATAGGAAAACACAAGTCTTGTGTAGATGGAGGTGGACTGACAAATGGGGAAAAAAGTATCACGAGTGATCACATGCTGAAAAACCCTTAGGCAGTATCCAGAGGAAGGAGGAAAACCCTTCCTTATATATATATATATATATATATATATATATATATATATATATATATCATGCGATGCTCCGAGGAGGTTATAAAGATGTCAAAGTAGTACAATGTATATGCTCCGGGGAGCTTACAACAATGAGTGTTTACCGATACCGGTATTTTTCTGGTCGGGGTACACATACAATGATGATCTATAGAGAACTTTTTACAAAGCATGTGTCTTCTGTCATCGATTGGCCACCTTCACTATGCCTTTTACAGGCATATTTATACATGGTGACTACCTTGGCGTGCAAGTCTAGGATTCTTCAATTAGTCTTCATTTCCTTATTGAATAAGGTTCTTCCTTTAATGTAGTTGATCGGATCGTGGCTAATATCTCGGAGGAGATGTGTTTGTTTCCTCTTTGGACTTTGTTTTCCTTGATAAACGGGATTTTCTGTTGTAGTTGACCCCAAAGAATCGAAAATGGAGGATATCTTGGAGGTAAAGGTATTTGTTTCCTCTTTGGATTTTTTTTTACTAATGGTGGCCATTGAAGAGTTGAATATTCTCTTATTTATGGCGCTGATCATATCATTAATAGGGTTGACTACCTCCATTAATACGGTTGACCTAATTAATGGTACTTTAAATGTAATGAAAGTCAACCATCTCTTCCTACATTGCCTAGAGGAGAGCTCTAGTTCTGCATGTCACTTTGGAGAGGTACTTCATGGAGGTTACCTAAGGTGACATTTGATATTCCTTGAGGGCGAGGTACCCTAGGATCCAGTACACCGGCGGGGTCCCTAGGGGACCCCTCAACTGTCACGGAGCTAGATCAATCATGTTGGTCTTCCCATGGAGCTTGTGCTAACCATTTTAGGGGTGAAATATCCCATAGGGTTCCAACCTTGTAGTTGGGAGCTTGGTTTAGCTACGTCGAGATTTATCATGGAGCTTGACCTAATTATGCAGGCTTCCTAGCGGGGTAGCGGGCTTGGCTGGCAAGCCCTGGTAAGGTGTTCGCTATAAACAGGCGATATTGGCTTGCTTTTGGAAGGGTGAAGAGGTACGCTCGAGTACTGCTCTTGCTACTTGATTTAACCACGCCAGGATTTACAGTGGACCTTGGCGCTTTTGGTGACGATGGGGCTTTAAGGGCTTCTTCCTTTTATGCTCGGACAGGTCGAGATTATACCTCGACGAGGCAGGAGGGCATTTACAAGACAAGTTCGGCACCTTGAATATGTCCTAGTGAAAGTAGAGATAGTAGTAAGCTCTAGAAGAGTGTCACGAGATACCTTGATGTTGGGGGACCCAGGTCCTTTCACGTCGACCTAGCTTCGGGCTTTATCCTGGTATAAGGAGCTTGACGCGGTCTCGTCAGGCTTTATTTGGTAAGCCTGGACACATGCGAGATGCTCAGATGGTATGGGCGGCCTCGCTTTGATCTTGTAGGATCGCTTGGTAGCTCGACCTCGGGGACCTTGATACCTTGTCATATAAGCCCGAATTTGGACCCTTGCAGGATGGCTGGGAAGTGAAAAATTCTTTTTTGGTCCCTAGCCAGATTTTGCTATTAACATATTATAATATATATATATATATATATATATATATATATATATATATATATATATATATCGTTAACGAAAAATTCGCTCAGGGTGAGGAATTACAGCTAACACCCTTGAGACCACTACCACGAAGGTGGTGGTCGGGGTTGGTACCTTTTACCTTAGACAGATCTTGTATTAATATGGAGTATGGAGTGGTAGGTAGGAGAGGAGTCATCACACTCATCGGGGCTTCACGGTAGGTAGGAGTTGAGTCATCCCACCTGTCGGGCTTCGTGGTAGGTAGGAGACGAGTTATTCCATCTCTAGGGCTTTGTGGTTGGTAAGAGATGAAGGGAGCTCGAGGTTCCCTTGCTGGTATAAAGGGGTTGATCTTGGTCCTAGTCCTCGGACAGGGTCGGAACCCGTCCTGGTACCCAGAGCCCGATTCCGGAGCCCGATTCTTTCTTGTAGTTCCCCGACCTAGATAGCAAGTAAGAAGGGGGGCTTATCTAGCTCCAGTGTTAAAGAGCTTGATTTCTTCCATAGAGAGGATTTAAGAGGGCTTATCAACTTTCTTCAAGCTGGTTTGGGTGGTTTCTCCTCATCTTGATGTGCGACTTTGGCATGTAGATGGGAAGATAAGAGCACTAGGTCCAGCGAGGTATGAATCTAGCTTGCACTCATATACATATGCATAATATAGGAGATAAATAAGAGAAAGACAAGTCTTCTGTAGATGGAGGTGGACTGACCAAGGGGGAAAAAGCATCACGAATGATCACATGCTGAAAAACCCTGAGGTAGTATCCGGTGGAAGGAGGAATACCCTTCCTTATGTATATATCAAAGAATGCTCCAGGGAGCTTACAACATTGGAGAAATAATACAACCATGGTGTTCTGGAGAGCTTACAACAATGATCGAGTGTTAACCGATATCGGTATAATCCTGGTAAAGGTACACATATAATGACGATGAAGAGAGAACTTTAAACGAAGCATGTAGACTTGCCTAGGGCTGGTCATTTTTCAGATTAGAGATGATATGTCTGTTCTCATATCACCTCGTATGTTGAATATCGAGTCTGTCTTTGAGTATGTATTTTATCATCTTCTGTCATTGATTGGAACCCCTCAATATGCCTTTTACGGGCATATTTATACATAGTGACTACCTTGACGTGCAAGTCCAGGACTCTTCAATTAGTCTTCTTTTCCTTATCGAATACGATTATTCCTTTAATGTAGTTGATCGGCTTATAGCTAATATCTCGGAGAAGATGTGATTGTTTCCTCTTCGGACTCTTTCTTCATTGATAGGCGAGATTCTCTGTTATAGTTGACCCCCAATAATCGGTTGTGGAGGATATCTAGGAGGAAAATGAATTTGTTTCCTCTTTGGACTCTTTCACTAATGGTGGCCATCAAAGTGTTGAATATTCTCTTATTAATGGCGTTGATCATGTCATTAATTGGGTTGACTACCTCTATTAATATAGTTGACCTTATTAATATGGTTGACTACCTCCATTAATACGGGTTGACCTCATTAATATGGTAGACTATCTTCATTAATACGATTTGACCTCATTAATATGGTTGACTATCTCCATTAATACGATTTGACCTCATTAATGGTATCGTAAGTGTCATGAAGGTCAACCCTATCTTCTTACGCTGTTTGGAGGAGAGCTCTGGTTTTATATGTTACTTCGGAGAGGTACTTTATAGAGGTTACCTGAGGTGACGCTTGATATTTCTTGATGGCGAAGTACCCCAGGTTCTAGTACACTGGCGGGGTCCCCAGTGGAGCTAGATCGATCTTGCTGGTCTTCCCATGGAGCTTGTGCTAACAATTTTAAGGGTGAAATATCCCATAGGGTTCCAATCTTGTAGCTGGGAGCTTGGTTGACCTAATTATGCAGGATTCATGGCGGGGTAACAGGCTTTAATTGGAGATCCTAAATGCATGCAAGGTGTTGAGAATGTGTTGATTACCTCACCCTGATTTTGCGGGGTCGTAAGGTATCTTGACCTAGAGGACCTCGATACCTCACTACGTAGACCCGGATTTGGACCCCTGCTTGAAGGCTGAAAGGTGGAAAATTCTTCTTTGGTCCCTAGCCAAATTTTGTTATTAACACAAGTCCCTTCTAACTTGAATACCGATACGCAGCTGGGGTTGGAGTAAGAATCTTGTACTACATGAAGAATTATGCTTGTCGCTTCTTACTGGTAACCAGAATCACTCATTGTGCTTGGCTTAACGAACCGAGGTACTAGTCATTCCTGCTTTAGGAATCTTGGTACATTAGGCGAAGAAGATCCTGGTTGGCAACTAAGGCCACATTCTCACCAGGTCTTTACACATAGACGAAATATAGGTGAATTCGGTATACCTGCAAAATAAATGAGCGATGGTAGACCACAGAAGGGGATATTTCCTTTATGGAATTTTTCGACGCTCTAGTCAGTGTAAAATTTGGTAAGCGAAAAAAGTCATAAACCGTATTGCTCGATCATGTCGGATGAAGCTCCAGTGGCTAATCTGAGAGCCTGAAATTTCTGTTCCTAGATTTGGTAGGCAACTATGCCACCCAGACATTTTCTGGCGGGGTTGGCCCGGCCAT